>JAOPSE010000016.1:76151901-77401901 GCA_029449295.1 Zea luxurians | reverse complement strand
GTAAACATTCACTTTTAATAATGCTAAGAATAATAATTAGTGTTTTTATCAATGTATTTGTTATATTTATTCTATAGCAACGTACCGACATATATACCTAGTATAATTTATAAGACCGTCAGTGTTCGTGCTCGACACAACCGCAGAAACGAAGGGATTGATGGCTTGTGTATACCCAAAACAAACTTGCGGCCCAAACACGAATCGGCAGCCCAGGCCCAGGTTCTCACCTCTGCACCCGCCTTCCGTTTCTTCTACCCTCCCTTTCCCTTCAGACCTTCACCTCTCTCTCTCCCCCTCCATCTCTTCCTTTTCTCTTTTCTTTTTCTCGTTGCGACGCCTGCCTGGGGGACCGTCGCCGCTCTACACCAGGTGCCCGGGTCTTCGCCGGCGCCGAGCAGCCACCAGGTATGCGTACCCTTCTGTTCTCTTCGCTTCCTTTGCCTTCCCTAGTTCCCTTACATTCCTATTGTGGAAACCGAGCTCCCAAACCCTAGCTTAAGCTATTTGCCTATTCCTATTCGGATCTGATCCAGTCGCAATTCTGTGCGGTATACATCTAGCGTCATGACTAATATTAACTTGGGATTCTTTTGCAAAAATTATCGGCTGTTCACTCATGTCCTCGACTGGGTCCTTCCATGACCACCGACCACCGATGAGTCTGCTTATACGATCTTGTGTTATGAATTATTTTTAGCTTGTAATCTCATCATGTGCGGATATATGGAGCCGGTATCAAGTTTGTGTTTGCAGAATTTCTCATAAATGTCTTGTGCATACTAGTTCATTGCAAGCTGATGAGTTGTGCAAACGAGGATCAGTAAGAGGTAGCTAGGCCTTCTGCTTTTATAAAATACGAAGACATGTATTTTGTTGCTCACGACCTGTTGTTCTGGGGCCACACCCTGGAAGTTTAATAGATCTGTAAACTAAGCTGGTGCAAGTCTATGTTCATTTCTGTAATCTGACCTGCCAAACGACTGGTCCTGTCGGATTGAGTTGATACCTCATTTGTGCTTTCCTCTGTTCATCTCTGAAATTTTGTTCTCCAATCCAGCCGCTGTGCAACAAATCACGTCTGTCGAGGACATGGATCCCTACATGACAAGGCTCGGCGCCGGAGCGACTCACCAGCTTTCCAGGGCTGAAGCAATGCCTGACCGAAGGTCTAGGTTTTGGCAGACAGATGTGCAGCTTGCGCCTCGGATAGATATCATCTGCCCTCTGCCTCGCCGCCCTTCTCGCCTACCGGTCCTCAATAGCCCCAAGCTCAATGGGTTAGTTCTTTCTTCACTCTCCTCTATCCACCACGGACTTACATGCACCGTACTAATGTTGAATCACAAATTGCTGAAGCTGCCTCATAGGTTGCATATTCATGTATGCCTGCTGCCTGCATACTTGCTAGATTTTCAGCGCCAACTAGTAGGCTATATGTTGCATGCTTGTATGTACTTACGTTCATCACCGCTAGATTGTTAGCGCCAACTGGCAGGCCACATGTTGCATGTTTGTATGTACTTACTTTCATCATTGCTATATTTTGAGCGCCACCTGGTAGGGCTTAGGTTTGCATAATTTTGAATGTCTGCGTACTCGGTAGATCTGGATGGCCAATCAGTAGTTCGTCTCTTGCGTATGCTCCAAGTAAGGGCAGCAGATACTATTATTGTTTTGCTCCGACTTTTTCATGCAATGTAACGTCACATGTTTCAAGAGACCCACGCTCACATAGGCTTGGAGGGCCGCAAGCTGAGCATTAACGGACAAAGCAGACACTGTTACATGTGGCGGCAAAACAGAAATATTTATGGGGGCAGGATTTTGCGCATAGCATTTACAAGCTTCCATCAGCAACTTGTGTGTGTAGCGGCATAAAAAAAGGCAATATACGTTACTTAGTGTCGCACGTGCTGTTCAATAAATTTGTTGATAGACAGACACCACACAGATTTATTAGGCAAACAGAAACGTCGAGTGCGGTTACATGTGCTAGCTGATAAGATTGTGTTTTGCATGCCACGTCTCACATTCACTTCATAATGGTTTTTTTCTGTGAACGCTAAATTGCTCGATAATTGCTCTAGCCAAGCAGTATAAGACAGGTTCTTGTTGCTGATGCTGTTAATGTTCTGAGATTGCAGGGCACTCCCACTGTATAGAGCAGACCCCGCTTTTGATATCGTTGACCTCATCCTTAGCAAGGTATGCTGCTGCCACAACACATGGATGGTTTTTTTAAGTAGGTTGTTGTTCTTGTGGGTATCTGATGTCCGACTCTTGGCTCCTCTTTCAGAATGACCCTGATGTGGATACTGATTCAAGCAGCCAGGCGGGCTTTTTCTGTGGCTCGCCTCCTGCACGCACTGACAACCCTGTTATCAATGACCCACAGTTTGGAAAGAAAACACCATCCTTTTCTCCTTTATTTGGTGGAAGCTCTTCCGGGAAAATGACAGCTGGAAGAGTCGAAGTAGGTTCTCCGTCGTCTTGCGGGGCGAGCAGCCCGAAAGTAAGGATCGAAGGTTTTGCTTGCGGGAACAAAGAGCCCCCTCACTGTTTTGCCTGATGATCCGGATCATTGACCCTACCTAACCCTGTTTTGCTACCCCCGCAACATGTACATTTCCCCTGCTAGTTTCTTTGGTTAAAAAACCTGGTAGTTTCTTTGAGTCGGAGTCGAGTAAGAGCGCTTGTTGTTGCCCCTTGTGATGACCGTGGCTTTTGGTGCAAGGGAGCAGAGCACAGCTCTCGGATGTAAATAGGGTGGCGTATGTAGTGCTAGATGTTTGTATGTGTCTGCTAAAATGTAGTAGTAAGGTTGGGTGGGTCCATGTGTCGGCGTCTGTAAATAGCGTCATGCATTTGGATGTAAATTGAAATGCGTCTTCAATTATTGTCACCTGTCTCTGCTGGTGCTGGGTCCAAATTGCAACCGGTCGAGAACATAGCATCTGAAGCAATTATTCAGAGTAACCATGACGTGCTATGTTACCTTTACTTATACACCACCAAACTGTACAACTAAACCTGGCCGAGTAATAAAGATTCAAATCGATGGAACTGTACAATTGAATTGAATGGAACGAAATCCAATCATGGATCATCATCCAAAGAAAGAAAGAATGAAACATGAATCATCATCTGAGGATGGCCCTGGAGTGCCTGAGGATCATGTGGAAGGGCGTGGTCGCCGTCACGGGGGGCCTAGTGTTTGTGCTTGTGCTGCTACTGCTACTCAATGGAGCAGTGGTCGCCGTCACGGCCCTCGCCACCACCTTGCCCAGGCTATTCCTCTTGCCGCAGGGGGTGGCGGCCGCAGGTGCAGGTGTAGCTGTTACAGCGGTAAATGGCAGCTTTGTCTGCGACATGACGACGCCGCCGGGCCGCACGTGGTGGTGCACAGCATGTTTAGGTGGCGGCTTGATGGTCTGCGCCTGCGACGTCCTCCTGGTGACCGCGGCTCGGCGAGACTGCTGCGCGCAGAGGACGTCCGGCAGGCTGGACTCCAGCAGCAGGACGGTGGCGCAGTGCTTGAGCACCTCGAGGTTCATGCGCGCGTCGTCCAGGCCCCTGTGCTTCTGCTTCCCGATGCCGAAGTAGGTCGCGAGGGTGGCCATCTTGAGGTCTCCGGCGCGGCGGCCGAAGTGTGCGGCCAGGACGTTGAGGGAGTCGATGACGCCGACGGGCTCCGGGGCGGGGCGCCCGATGTCGGCGAAGGCCTCGCGGATGCGGGGGCAGTCGAAACGCTGGATGTTGTGCCCAGCCCAAACGCGGCCTGCGATTGATTGCAGATCATGGATCAGCTGCTGCATGCATATGCAATGCAATGCAACGCAACAAATTAAACAAGGACGACGGCGCACCGTCCAGGATGTCGAATATCTTGTCGGCCACGTCCTTGAAGGGCGGCGCCGACGCCATTATGGCCGCCTCCACGTCGTCCGTGAATCGCCTGGAGACGGCGGAGAGGTCGCCCGGGCGGATGAGGGTGTCGTAGCTGCCTACCTCCACCAGCTTCCTGGGGCACACCAGGATGGCGCCGAACTCCAGCAGCCACCACCGACCGGGCCCGGCCGCCGACGGAGCCGTCGTCTCCACGTCGAAGAAGACGATCTCATCTCTCATCGTCATTTCGTTGGGTCAGCTAGCTAGCTGCTGCTTCTTCCTGCTAGCTCTTCTACTTACTATCTATGAACGAACCGATGATCACTGTGTCTTCTTCTTTCTCTAGTCTCCAGCTAAGAAGAAGCAGAAGCAGGAGCTAATAAAGCTGTACAATTAATGCCTGCCCGATCGATGCGATTAGATGCGATGCTGTATATATATATATCATGCATGGATATATAGAGAGATGGAACAAGTATATTCCTTGCTCGCTGGATGAGAAGGCGGATGAACGAACGAGCTATAGAACGGCAACGCAACCGGTGCAGGTTGATGCATGCAAGCAACGTGGTTGCTGTGGAGGAAGCCGAGATCACCGGCCGGGCAATCTGCTGCCTCTTTTCCCCGAACTCCACGCAAAGCAAAGCGCTGCAAATTTTCTCTTCTTTCTTTCTCTGTTCTCCTCTCGCGCGCAGTTCTCTACTATAGCTTCCGTGCGTGGGCCGGGTCGCCAAGCAATCTAGCTACACACGCACCAACTAACTTAACTACCACAAACAGATATATTCTCCAAAGCTAGCTTTACCTTTCCATCAAGTTTCTAAATCTTTCGTTACAGCCGCAGCTAATTAACTCTGCATCTCTCTGTTTGCAGAGGATCAAGTTATTTACTCCTATGTAATGTTAGCTACTATTAATTTGTCGCTAAAGCCTAGAGATGCCCATGGATACCGGAAGGTAAAAATACCATTAGGGTACCGATATGACGAATTTTGATGTCCACGAACATTTTATTAGATCATCCACGTATAGTACGCATGAGTATGTTCTCTCTTGCTCCATAACCACTATCTAATGGGAAACCTACAAACACAAGGTTGATTTATTCCTTGTGGTTCAGCTTGATGATGGGTAATTGTCAATATGGGTAGTACTATGATGTAGTCGGTGGTCTAACCAGAGTATGAGATTATGTGTGGTGCAATCATGTCTATCGGCACGTGGTGTGAAGGTGTAGAGCACATGGATGTGGTCGGCGTTGAAGGTCATGTGGGTTCGTGCCGATGGATCGGGAGCGGTGAAGTACGAGCATTAGGACTTGACCGAGGGACCAGAGAAGCCAGATGACTAGCCGTGGTGGTTGACACCTAGGGCACGCATTAGCGCAAGGATGTGGCAGAGCGGATCGTGTCGTCACTGTGGGCAAGGATTGGCGGGACACGTGTCTAAGACGTGGGGACGCGTATGCGATGTGCCACTCGCGGCGGTTTGGTAGTTGAGCCTCAAAACCAACCAGTGCTACAGATGGCGGGTTTCACCGAGTTTGGCCTCAAAACTCCGTGACGCGGTTTCGGCAGGAATAAGAGGCGACACGTGGTGTCATCACGAAGGATGTGTCGAGACGAAGCAACTTCATGTGGAGCACGTGGCCATCAGATCAAAATTCTATAAGTTGGTCCATTTTACCCCTAGTTAAGTGGATGGCCTCTATAGGTGACCAGATGGGCCGGGCTATATGGGCCGGCACGAGGCACGACCATTTTGGCACAACACGAGCACGACACAACATGATGGTAACCGCATTGGGCCAGCACGAGGCCTGTCATGGGCTATGCTTGGGCTTAGGTACAAGCCCATCCGGCGGCACGAGCAGTGACCCACTTATTGTCGGCCCATTTAGCACGATGTTAGGCACGAATAGCCCATCAAACCGAGCAGGACTCAACACGACCCATTTGTGCCCGGGCCTTACTTGTCCTAATTTAGCCCACTATATATATAAATATGACCAACTCGACCCTCACTTTCAAGCTATTTTCAAATTTTGTTGCAAAAAATGAGAAAAATAAGCAACAAAAATAGGAAAACATAAGTTATTTTAGAGCTATGTTACAAGGCGGGCCTTGGGCCGCCCGACACGGCACGATAGGCCAGCATGGCCTATTTAAAACTAGTTGGGCCATTCTTGGGCTCAGACTTTGGCCCACGGACGGGCACGGCACGACCCGTTGTTTATTCGTGCTGTGCCTCGACCCGATTAAATCGGCACGGCCCATTGGCCACCTATAATGACCTCTATGTATCTAGGGGTAGTTTATACTAATGGAATAACTCTCTATAAATAGATAGGTGGGCTATTGTGGACGGCCATATCTTTGGCTAGCACATTAGTCTTTTGTTTAGAAAACCCTAGTTTCCATTTCACAGTTTTAGACTGAGATCCATGGATGATTTGAAATTATCGTCTGTATTTTTGTAATCTTCAACTCATCATTTGAAGGAAGGGTGGCCAGATTCATCCACAGAGTTGGTTCGAATCTTGTGCTCAGTTTTGATATGTTGTAGTTTTTTATTTGATTTTGCCCTCGACTCTTCCCTTCTTCCGTTCTCTCGAGTTGCGGAATAACCATTGAGTTCTTCAGTTGCAGTTGTTGTTGGGGATTTTTGGGAGGTGAGGTATGCTCTTTGGATCATTGCATCCGAGTTGATCTCGTTTTGAGTCCATTTGAGAAAACCATAACTAATCCTCGGTCTAAACTGTGTTTTCTGATATGTGATTGATTTATAATTCTGTTTGAGTTCAAAATTTGTGGAGACCCCGAAAAGTCTTTTTCTAAGGTGTGTGTAAAATTTCAGCTCAATCGGAGTCCGTTTGGATCAGTTTCGCATTCCAAACTAAGAATCTAGAGCTGTTGATAGACAACGACACGGTTTTGAGCCGATTCGGACTTTTCGGTGCCCGATTTTCGATCCGTTCATTTTGTTTGTCTCGTGTGAGTTCTAGGAACATTTTCAAAACATGAGATCTCTGAGTTGGTTGATGTGCTTTTGGTTTGAGCGACTTCTTCCTCTCCATTGAGGTTAGGTGCTCAAGTTTCATTGTTTAGCAACATAATTTGATTTGCTAATGTAGGAAACGGTGATGCCTAAGAGGGGGGGTGAATTAGGACTTCTAAAACTTCTTTCTAAACTATACAACAAAGTAATCACAAAGTAATCCCTAGAACAAAACTTATGCAAATAAGTTAACTAGAATATGCAAACTAGATTTTGTCTATGTGTTGCTATCTCTACCATAAAAGGAGTTATGCAACCTAAATTCCAATCCGATATAATTTACACTAAGACTAGTAAATATCGCAACTTACGTAGAGAGTAAATGTGAAAGATTAAAGAGCAAATAGAGAAAGCAAACTCTTGTGGACGACGCTAGTATTTTTACCGAGGTATCCGGAACCACGCAAGGTCTCGACTAATCCTCGTTAGTGCCCTATGCAAAGGGTAGCCGACGCGAGGACCAAGCACCACGGACGAGTAACTCCGTAGAGAGTCATGAGCCTTCTCCACGCGTAAGTGGTGCTCCGCTTCCGGCTCCTCTTGGACGCGCCCCTCTGTCTCCACTATCGAGCTTCCGGCCGAAACGCCGTGAGCCTCTTTCCCTCTAGTACACGGTGGTCACCGTGACACAAACTCGGTTGTCACGGTCTCACAAGTCTCTTGTCCCACTTGGTACAATATTACAACGACTCACGCAAGAGCCGAGGGGTTATGGGGGTTTTTCTAAACTCACTCAACTAACTAGGATTCACATAGAGCAAGTGCATAAGCGGTCTAACTAACCTAAGCACTTCGCAAAGCACCTACGCTAATCACCGAGTGATTGTATTAAGAACTTGGGTGTTTTAGCATTTGGAAATGTCTATAGCATGTGTTTGTAAGTTGCTTGGGCTCCCACACCGTCAAATGCCCGGTTGGGTGAAGTATATATAGGTCCCAACTTAAATATAGCCGTTGAAAAGCAATTCTACAGCTTTATGTGGCGCACCGGACTATCTAGTGGTGCACTGGACATGCCACGTGTACTAGTCGTTAAAGGTATCCATTGGAGCTTCCGAAGATGGTTCACTGGACATGGCGCACCGGGTAGTGTCGTGTGCACCGGACAGCCTACATAGAACAAGATTGCTTGTCGTATTTTGGCCATAACTTTTAGCTCCCAACTCCGATTTCGTTGATCTTGTACTTTCTAGAAAGCTTATGAAATCCACCACATCCCAGAGTTGAAGCCATATAATTTTGAGCAAATTTGGCATACCGGACAGTCAGATGAAACAGCTCCTATGCTGCTGCAGTTTTTTTCAGCACTTCTAACTTTGTATTGTGGGCATAACTTTTAGCTCTGAACTCCGATTTTGATGATCTTAGACTTTTTGGAAAGCCTATAAAATTATCTACATCTCAGAGTTGAGGCCATATCAGTTTGAGTAGATTTGATGTCGTGAAACACTTCTAATTTAGTCAGCCTTTTCTCTCAACTTTGTCAACTTCACTTTTGTTTTGTGGCTTTGCATCCAACTTCTACTTCTTGTTGTGTTGGACTCTTAGCATGTATGAAGTGTCTTGAATATGACTTTGTAATGTCTTCTATGGGTCTTATAATATCTTCTTTGATGTGTTGCTTCTTCAGTGCCTCAGTCCAAGTCACTTTTGCATCCTGTGAATTACAAACACAAATACTAGCAAACACATTAGTTCACAGGTTATGTTGATCATCAAACACCAAAATCATTTAGTCAAATGGGCAGGGGTCCATTTTCCTTATAATCTCCCCCTTTTTGGTGATTGATGACAACACAACCAAAGCAAGCAAATATGACAAATACTTTGATACAAATATGCAATCTACTTGCTAGGATGCATGAATGTCCCCATAATGTGAGATTATGGACTTAAGCCTCCCCTAACTCCATAATCCACATGCTTCCTATTTAGGACCGAAACCAACAAGATAGCCACTTGATAGGATCAAAAATTTAAAATTTGGTGGTTTTTGGTATTTGATAACTTTGGTTTGCTTTGGTTCATAAAATTCTCTCCCTTTGGAATCAAACACCGAAAATGAAGACACGATAAGAATATAGGAAGCAATTAAAAGACTTGCCCTCTAAAAGGATTACTCCCCCTAAAAGAGTGTTCTCCCCCTTTGAGAGAATATTCTCCCCATTTGTATGAAAGAAGACATACCCCCCTGTCGGAGATCCTCTACTTAGGAAAAGCACATGAGAATGAGAGCGGACAAGACATGATTGAATATACTAACTCCCCATATGCATAGGCAAAAGACTAACATATGTATTTATGGCAACATGGGAAGCATAAGATGTGAAATATAGTCTAATCAAAATTTAGAGAAGACATGTAAGTGATACTGATAGTGGAATAAAACCACTTGCAGAACTTGAAAACACTTGTAGATTTGTAGTGGAAGCATATTGTCTTTCTCCTGGGACTCCATTTTCCTTCAATGAGACTAGTATACATAATGGACTTAAAAACAAGTATTGGTCTCAAAGACTTAGATTATAGAGTAACCTCCCCCGAAGGTGTGCATACAAGTTTTGAATACTTGTAGGAGACATGCACTTTGATTTTGAGATCAAGAGGGGCAAGTTATCTATAATCCGAGCTTTGACACATATCAGACAAAATGACACCACTTGAAAAGTATAAATTTGGAAGCAAAGCTTTAGTGTCATCTATTTATAACTTCTGATTAAGCTATGTGCCTTGCTTAACTAAACCTTTTAAACCATGTAAGTTTGCTTAAGAATATTAATTGAAAAACGAGCATTCCTACCATATGATTGACCTAGTATGCATGCAACTCTAATCAAAATTAAATACCACATGTAAAAATAGGCATGTAAGGTAAAAACTAGATACAAGAAAATAGATACACATATCTAAAGAAAATGCAATAAATATAGTTACCTGAGTCATGGATGGAGAATCTGGGTCCAAAATTTTCACTAACCCACTTGGCAATAGACTTGATTCGATATGATGCATCCCATGATATACATCCTAATTTTGCCAAGTCTCCAAATTCCCCACAGTCCTTCGGATTTATCACTTCCCTCTCTGGACCCAAACTTTATTGGCGCTTTTCATGTGTCGGTGTCTCGACCCGAGGGTCTTACCAACCAGTGAAATAATGTTGCGTGCCCTGACTCAGATGAGTGATGCAAGATGACACAAGTCATTTATCCTAGTTCAGGCGAGAGAAAGCCCTACTTCCAGCAGGGGGAGGATGAGACTTATATTACTTGCACCTAAGTGCTTGTAGTAGGAAGTACAAGCTGATCAGGAGAGGGAAGGATCCCAAATCCATGGATTTGATTGAGGCAAGTGCCAATATCGTGGTGAGGGTGAAAACCGTGAAGTGTTCGCCCTCCTCCTTGAAGCCATGGACTATCCTATGTATAGCCTCAAGGAGGGATGCTAGGAGTACCAGAGTTGGCCGCATACAGTGAGGAGGCGTAGCCGAGCCCCAGCAGACAGTATGGCCTAGAGCATGGGTCTTGTACTTGTTGACTTATGCCCACCCGATTTCTGCTGACAGCCAAGGCTAGGGCTCGGTCACGTACTCGAGCCCACCTAACAAGGAGGTTGCCCATGCCGTAGTGGTTAACATAGTACTGAGTATGGCAAAAAGCCTTTGAGTAATACGTCAGCTCTACAGTATATGGTGACGTCGAGCGCCTTTTCATTGCAGATATCGAGGCCAGAGCCAAGCTTGGGAGAGGCGGAAGTCCGCCCGAGGTCGTGATCGAGCCCGCTCTAGAATTCGAAGATGTGCGTGCCACACTTGAAGGAGTGGCCTTCTGCGGGATTCGCGGGGAGTAGGTAGCCAAGGCCAGGCTCGAGCGAGGCGGAGTTGCCCCGAGGCTGAGGTTGACTTTGAGCGAGGCAAAGTTTGCGCTCAAGGGCCAGCCTGTGCTCCAGTCGTACATCGGGAGTTGGCAGGTGGCGTGCGGGAACAGTGACTGCATGCGTCATCATAGTTGGTGAAGTTTGATGAGACTGCGGTCCTGTTGCTCCTGTTCACCTGCAACGCTGCGTGGGGTAGGTGTGCACATTGAATGCTCTTGTCCCCTGCGGACTTCGGCTGAGCTCTGCCTTGGGGTTGTCTTCCTTGCTCGAGACGGGACGAGGTTTCTCCCGAGAACGTACCTTGTCCGAGGGCTGGCTTGGGCAAAGTGAAGCCATGGTGACCGCCGAGAGAGGGCTCTAGCGAAGCACGATTTATGCTTTCTTGTCCTCGGAAAATGGTCTGATGGTGGTATTGGGGTTAAACGCGTTTAGGGGCATAATCTAGGTACCCCTAATTACAATACACGACATCATGGTTGAGATAATCTCCTTTGGCACTCAGATACGTTTGGCCTCCTTTCCCTTGTTGGCTTGCTTGTTGGCCTTGATAGCTATCACCTTTCCATTCTTTTTCTTCTTGATTAGGTATGGTGTAGCCGCCTTTTTGTCCACCTTGTTGATGTAGGTGTTGGAGATTTTGCTTGTTTGCTTTTATTTTGCTTCTCCCCGGTCTTTGCCTTGCATTGGTAAGACTTGTGGCCTTCCTTGTGGCATAGCCTACAAACCACAGTTTCTCCCTCTATAGGCTTGTTCACTCCCATGGTGGTGTTATCCTATGGAGGTTGGGTTTATTTGGCTTTGCCTTTCTTTTCATAAAAGCCTTGCCTAGGCGAGCCACCTCTTGTCTTAATTACTCATTCTTCATTGCAATCTCATCCGAACATGTTTCTATAACAACATTCTTAACAAGAACTTGATTGCAGAGAATAGAATCATCAATTAAATCAGAAAGAAGTAGAAGCATATTTCTTAATGATTTTAGGAATTTCAACTAAAGATGCTCCTGGAGTGCTACCGATACTCTCTATATTACTAGTTAGCTCATTATTATGTATGCTAAGAATTTCCATTTTCTCTAGCAAGTTTTCAATATCTTCTTGAGAGCTATCTATTAGGGGCCTTCGTCTTCCGAAGGTACTCAAAAACATGATTTAACAATGTCTTCCAAGTGTGACATATGAACAGGTACCTTCGGACTTGGGTTAAAAGCATATACAATGTGAAGAGCATGGTCGTGACGAAGGTTGGTGTTGCTCCGAAGCTACGTGCAAGGGAGCTACGGCTCAGTGGCGGAAAAAGGAACCGACCTAAAGGGGAAAAGGCTATTTAGTCCTCGTTGGTTTATCCATGAGTCAATAGTAAATTTAAAGGGCATGAATGTAAATTTACACAGGCTGCGCCCTGTGCCTATAAATAGATGAACAATACCCCCGTACTGTTCACGCTGACTTGTACTTGCTTGTGCGTCACGCTTGTACTTTTACCTTCTGTCAAGCCAAAGGTACATTTGTAATTCAATATCGTTTCTGTCTTTCCATGATAATATAATGAGGATGGATTAGTAATGTGATATGATTGTTTATGTTGTCTCTTATATTTCATATGCTTCTTCTTTTATTAACATATACCGCGGTGACGAAGGTATGTCCTTTATGACCTTCGTCTGAAGATCATTATATCCTAAGGGAAATAATGCTTCGAAGGACGAAGGGCATTAACATTTAATATTTTGTGTTGCCTTGTTCTTAATTTATAGCATTTGAGAACAAGTCCCCAACATTGGCGCCCACCTCTGGTGAACCCATTTGACCATCTCCGGCAAGCCCTGACCTTCGTCATGCCGCCAAAGAAAGCTTCAGCGCCAGGGGCTGCTGCACTGCAGCCACTGGACACAAATCAGGAGACTCTCTCTCTCCGAGAGGCTCGAAGCCAGAAGAAAAAGGCCACTAGTCCAACACTCCAGGAGGAGGAGTTGGACCAAGAGATCAGGGACATGGAAATCATCCATCAACAAGTGCAAAGGAAGAAGGAGAAGATGGCACGCCTGGCCGATCTTCAAAGGAAGATCGACGAAGCTACTAAAGAAGTGCGTCATCTTGCTCAAGATGAACAAGACTGAAGGCCCCAACATAGGGAGCTCATCAAGAAGGCTTATTCAACGAAGATGGATGGTATGATGATTTTAATCATGATACCTTTACTTTTGATGATGCTTCTCCCTTGGCAGCAGAACTGTAGGCTACCCCATGACCCCCATCATACAAGCCACCTCAGCTTCCCATGTATGATGGGCACTCAGATCCAAAGCAGTTTCTGATGAGTTACAAAGCAACTATATCTTTGTACGGGGGCAATACAACAGTTATGGCGAAGTCCTTCGTCATGGCAGTCCAGAATGTAGCCCAGACATGGTATTCTTCTCTTCGGCCAGGGACTATCACGTCGTGGCAGAAGCTCAAGGACATGCTGGTGACCAGTTTCCAAGGCTTTCAGATGAAACCAGTCACAACTCAGGCCTTGTTCCAGTGCACGCAAGACCATGAGAAATACCTCCAGGCGTATGTCCGAAGGTTCTTGCGACTGAGGGCACAAGCGCCCACAGTGCCCAAGGAAATTGTCATTGAGGCCATGATTAAGGGTCTTTGGGGGTCTTTGGCCAGGACCCACGACTCAGTACTTCGCCAGGAAGCCCCCACAAACTCTGGAGAAGCTGCTTCAGAAGATGGATGAATACATCCGGGCTGACAACGATTTCTGCCAAAGAAGGGAGGAAGCTTACAGATTCTTGGAGATGACCAGGGGCTTCAGAGGAAGAATCCACCCGAGGCATGTTAGGTCAATCCACAATTCTAGCCAGAATGACGACAAAGGAAGCCAGCTTCAGAGGCCACAGTACACCTCGCAATCTTTGGGGCAACAACAAAGCTCTTTCAGGCCGCTAGCTCCAAGGGGCAGAGGCGCCAGGGGCTTCGGAAAAAGATATGGGGATCAGCCCAGTAAGATTTATTGCTTATTCTGTGGTGAGGACAATGGCCATACTACAAGAATGTGCCAAATCACCATTCAGAAGCAGAAGGAGATCGCAGAAGCCGAAGCTCGGCAGAATCAGCCGAAGCAGGTCCTACACACTGCTTCGTGCCACTCTCCCTACATACCAGAATATGTGGGCAATCATCCTGCAGCTTCTGTTGCTTCGGCTAGACATTCACAGGCTTCCTGGCCACAGCTCCCACCCCCACTGCAACCGACCTATTCTCGAAGCCAGCAGCCAGAAGGGCGCCAGCACACTCAGCAACAACGGGAGTTCAGGGAGCAATCCGAAGCTCGCACAGTCAACAGTACTATGCCAGAATCAAAGCACATCTATTGAGTGATATCCTACCCCAGAAATACTTTTATGTTCTATGTCATTTTGTTTTTCAATAAGGAACAATCAATGTAAATCTAGTTTTAATTCCTTGTAATAGTTTCGCTTCTATCAGAATGAAATATATCTTCTTCACAGACTTATGAAGCTCAAAAACCGCTGTAACGCCCCGAATTTTGCAGTCGATTTTTTTTTCTTCACTCGCCAAATTCGGGCGTTACCTTTTCTTTTCTTTTTCCCCTCGCTAGACCTTGACCTTTTCCAAAGCTAGCGGGATTCGGTTTGGAATTCCCGTGTAAAGAAAAACCTTAAATTGCTTTATGTTGTTTGATGCACCATGCCGAACTATGCATTCTTTGATTGCTTGAAAGTGCAAATGCATTCATCTAGGAAGATCGGATTTCGAAAATGAGAAGAAACCTTTTCTTTCTTCTTCTTTTTCTTTCTCTCTCTCCTCTCTTTTCTCTCTCCCGCGCCGTGGGCTGCTCCCGGCCGGCCCAGCCGCCCCCCAGCCGGCCCAGCCGCACCCGCGCCCCCTCTCTTGGGCCTAGCCGGCCCAACCGCCCCCACTCCCTTCCCCTTACCCCTCTCCCTCTCCCTCTCTTCTCCCATTCTCTCCCACCCTAGCCGCCGCCGCCCCCTGCCCTAGCCCCGCCCCTGCAGCTTGGCCGCCGCCCCCGTCCCCGGTGAGCCCTCCCCCTCCTCCCTCCCTCTCCCCTCTCCCCTCCTCTCTCCTTGGCCGGCCCAGCCGCCTGGCCGCCCCCCAGCCGCCCCCTGGCCGCGCGCCCCCTGGCCGCCTGGCCGCCTGGCCGCCCCTGGCCGCGCCCCCATGCGCGCCCCCGCCGGTTCGGCCGCCCCAGCCGCCGGTTCGGCCGCCCCCAGCCGCCCAGCTCGGCCGCCCCCTGCGCGCCCGCGCCCAGCCCAGCCGCCCCTGCCCCAGGCCGGTTCAACCGCCCCCTGGCCGGTTCAACCGCCCCCCCTTTTTTATTTTTTTATTTTTTTATTATTTTATTTTATTTTATTTTACCTTCTGTTATCATTGTTATTTAGGCAGGCTAATCATTGTTCATGTTATTGAAATAGGAAACTTGATTTAGAATTTCGTTACGCTAGTTGATTCATATAATCAATTGTTTATCCAGTTCAATGTTGATCAACTAAAAATGACTAGGTTTCCATTAGTGCATATAACTAAATCCTTTTGTTAGAACCAATTGGAACTAGATCGCATAATTTAACTAATCATTAGTGCATAAGCTTTAACCCCCCCCCCCTGCGAGACCTTTCCTGTTTCTTTCTACCCATAATGAATGCGATATCGAACGTCATACTTGATGCATATTCACTTTATTTGTTCCCTTGTATGGTGTACTGTTCTTTTGTATTAAATATGTGGATGTATGTATGTTTGCGCTCGCATAGAGAACGATCCGGTCGAAGAGCCCGAGGAATTCGCAGGAGAAGCCCCTGAGCAGCAGTCGGTTGGTGGAGGCAAGTGTCCTTTGACCTATTGCTGTCCTATTCATTCTTTAATTCACCTCCCGCATTACACATTTATACCTAAGGATTTACTAGCTTTTGTTATCCATGTCCTTGTTTACCTATTTGGGTCGGATTATTACTGCTTAGTTTGATGCTATTGCTCAACTCAAATCAATGAACATGATGTGATTATCTATGATACGCTGTTTTCCCCTTCTTATTTATGATCATATTTGTGACCTTCAAGGGGACTCGAGCGGTTTCTCGAGTGCCTCTCCGTAAGGACCTGTTCAATGGATGACCGCCCGGGAAAACAGTGCAACCATGAGGGTGGAATGGGACGCCCTTAGCTGAATAATTGGAGGAACCGGGGTGTAGATCACTTGGCCGTCGTGCCGTCAATGGGGCTCGGTGTATGCGGCTCGCTCTGCCAAGGTTGATTTGTCCCTTGGGGAGGAGTGCGGTACATTTAGGAAACCTAACGGGTGGCTACAGCCCCGGGGAATCTTTGTAAAGGCTTCGTAGTGAATCCCTAGCCATTCACCTTGGGAGTGAATAAGGGTCTTGCAAGCCCGGGCTAGAGAGGGAATCACGGCTTATGGGTAAAGTGCACAACCTCTGCAGAGTGTTATGAAACTGATATATCAGCCGTGCTCGCGGTTATGAGCGGCCAAGGGAGCTCCAGAGATTAGTGATACTTGATCAGAGACATTTTGGTACAGGTGGCAATGAGATTGATGGTTCTGATTATGATTATGGTGCTGGTAAGTGGTATTCTTTCCGTTTGGAAAGGATACATTGGGCTAATAACTTGGGTTAATGTTAAAACCTGGCTTTCTACTAGTAAGTAATAACCTGACCAACTAAAAGCAACTGCTTGACTTATCCCCACATAAAGCTAGTCCACTACAGCTAAACGGGATGCTTGCTGAGTATGTTGATGTGTACTCACCCTTGCTCTACACACCACCCCCCCCCAGGTTGTCAGCATTGCAACCACTGCTCAGGAGAAGATGAAGCTGTGGAAGGAGACTTCCAGGAGTTCCAAGACTACGACGAGTTCTAGGTGTGGGTTAGCGGCCACCCCCAGTCGGCTGCCTGTGAAGGCCGCGTTATCTACGTTTCTTTTCCGCACTTTGATTTATTGTAAGAACTATATGGACGTCTCAGACGTATGATGTAATCGACTATTATTTCCCCTTTTAATACTATTTGAGCACTGTGTGATGATGTCCATGTTATGTAACTGCTGTGTACGTGAATAACTGATCCTGGCACGTACATGGTTCGCATTCGGTTTACCTTCTAAAAACCGGGTGTGACATAAGTGGTATCAAAGCCGTGCTGACTGTAGGACCGCTAACCTAGAGTAGAATGGTCGTTCTAAGGATTATAGACCTCTGTCCCTGCCTTGACTTTGGTACCCCTTCAAAAGTTGGTCGTACCGACCAAACCTATGTTCTACTATATATTATACCTTGCTGAAAATTATGTTTTATTCTGATCCTTCATTTATTTATGATTCATTACTTGCTGGTCATATTAATTCTGTTCTCACCCTTTTGCTTGCGATGTCTTTTGTAGATGGCTCGACTTAGACACACTGCACGAAAGTCCGTCATCCCATTCTTACCCTCCCGCCTTGCTGAGCGTCCGCTTCGCCGTCCCGTGGCCGGACAGTCCAGCCACTTGGAGAGACTGCACCACCGCCTGCATGAGGAGCAGGAGCGTTGACGACAGGAGCAGCAGGGCTCTTCCTTCTCGCTCCAGCAGGAGATAGAGTCTGTGAGGAGCTGCTCCCCTGTGCTTCCTCTGGAGGCGCCCCCTGCACCACCACTGGGCGCCCCAGCTTCTGGAGTAGCTGCTGGAGGAGACCCAGACGACGGAGATGGCGACGACAGCTTGAGCCACGACATCGACTTCCCTGCTGACCATGAGCCGGAAGGATGGGTTGCTCGACCCATCACTCGCGACGCTGCTCGCGGGTGTCACTTCCACGACGCGCTCGACACCCTGCTACGTCGGGCACTTGACCGGCGTACTTGGTCCATCGAGTATCGCTGTGTGGTCTACCAGCATAGTCGCGGGGTCTACCCGGACCGCTGGGAGGCGACCTGTTTGGTGCGCCGTCCGGAGAACAGTCTCCAGGGCGCGGAGGCTTGCTCAGAGCACTATTCTATCTCTGAGCGGGACTCAGCTGAGGCAGCCATGCAGGATGCTGCACGGCGTGCGCTTTCGCACTACTGCTCGGTTCTCGGTGGGGTAGCTGATGGTCTCGACCTGAAGTATTACCCCCGCCGTCCATCTGGCAGCACAGGAGGCGTGATTGTTTCACCTGCTGGTGAGGACAATCCTAGGTTGAGCAGCACAGTCAACCTAGCCGCCGTGCTAAACACGGAGCTGGACCATGCACTAGACGAGCTGAGTAGGGCTCGTGCTGAGATCGCCCTGCTGCGGGCTGAGCGCGTGGAACGTCGTCACTTGGATGATGGTTCCCCCGCTCCCGTTGGGACTCAGCACCCGTACCGCTCACCTCGGCGTGGACTCCAGTCTTATGGCAATCCCGACTGCAAGACCAAGATAAATCTAGAACCATAGCTCGTTAGAGTTGGATCCTGTAATTAATACGAAATATATATACATAGAAGCTTCAGTCTTAGCGTTAGTCTCGGTCTTAGTTAGTCTTAGTTAGACAGGGTAGTTTGCTATATCCTGTGCATTTATGTTTCTCATGATGAACTATGTTTAGTTTGGATCTTTGTAATGACTGTCACCAGAATGTGGGTATCCCCTGCATTTTGGCTTATCTATTATGTTAATGGAGTTAGTTATATAGTTGGGAAACCCTTTATTCTACTTTCCTCTTTATCTGAGAAGCTGTGTGGTCTGTGTTGGAGATCAGTGAAGATGCTCATCTGTTCAGTGCTGTTGGAGAATTCTATACTCTTTTCTTATGCTGCAAGATTTGCCAGATCAGTTCTGATGTGTGGTTGCGTTCTGCAGATGTCAGAGAACAGGCGTAGAGGAGGAAGGCATGCTCAGCAGGAGCGAGCCGCTCCGCAGGATGAGGTGCCCCAGCAGCAGCACCTGCCACCCCCGCCCCCGATGTCGATCGAGCAGATGTTTCTGATGCAGACTCAGGCAGTTCAGGCCATCGGTCAGACTCTGGCCGCCATTCAGCAGCAGCAGCAGCAACAGCAGCAGGCTCCACCCCAGCCTCAGATGCCTTAGATGCCCAGAGACAAGCGTGCTGAATTCATGAGAGGTCATCCCCCAACGTTCGCTCACTCTTCTGACCCCATGGATGCTGAAGATTGGCTGCGCACTGTGGAGCGGGAGTTGCATACCGCTCAGTGTGATGACAGGGAGAAAGTCTTGTATGGTCCCCGTCTGTTGAGAGGAGCAGCCCAATCATGGTGGGAGTCTTACCTCGCCACCCATGCCAACCCCGATGCCATCAGCTGGGAAGAGTTCAGAGGTAGCTTTCGTCAGTACCATGTGCCCGCAGGTCTGATGACAGTGAAGAAGGAGGAGTTCTTGGCCCTCAAGCAAGGGTCATCGTCTGTCAGTGAGTACCGGGACAGGTTTCTGCAGTTGTCCCGCTATGCTCCTGAAGATGTCAACACCGATGCCAAGCGACAGTACCGTTTCCTGAGAGGCTTGGTCGACCCTCTGCAGTATCAACTGATGAATCATACCTTCCCGACATTCCAGCACCTGATTGACAGAGCAATCATGACAGAAAGGAAGCGTAAGGAGATGGAGGATCGTAAGCGCAAGATCAGTGGACCCCAGCCTGGAAGCAGCAGTCGTCCTCGTTTTTCAGGCAATCAACCTCAGCAGTTCAGGCAGAATCAGCGTCCACCTCAGCAGCATCAGCAGCGTCAGCAGTATCAGCAGTTCCAAAGGCAGTACCCTCAGCACCAGTACCAGAACCGTCAGAGCAATCAATCAGGAGGTCAGTTTCCGAGGCAGAATCAGCAGACACCTCGTCTTCCTGCCCCCGCAACTCAGCAGAGCAGTCAGGCAGCACCAGCTCAGGTTGGAAACAGAGCATGTTTCCACTATGGAGAGCAAGGCCACTGGGTGATGCAATGTCCGAAGAAGGCAGCCCAGCAGCAGTCAGGCCCCAATGCCCCAGCAAAGCAGAATGTGTCCCAGCCTGGATCAGGCAACCGCCCTCAGCAGCGCTATAATCATGGAAGATTGAATCACTTGGAGGCTGAAGCAGTTCAGGAGACCCCCGACATGATAGTAGGTATGTTCCCAGTCGACTCCCATATTGCAGAAGTGTTATTTGATACTGGAGCAACACATTCTTTCATTACTGCATCATGGGTAGAAGCACATAATCTTCCAATTACTACCATGTCAACCCCCATTCAAATTGACTCAGCCGGTGGTAGAATTCGAGCTGATAGCATCTGTTTGAATGTAAGTGTGGAAATAAGGGAGATAGCGTTTCCCGCTAACCTTATAGTAATGGGTACTCAGGGAATAGATGTCATCCTAGGGATGAATTGGCTAGATAAGTATCAGGCAGTTATCAGTTGTGATAAAAGGACAATCAAGTTGGTGTCCCCACTAGGAGAGGAAGTGGTGACCGAGTTAGTCCCGCCTGAGCCGAAGAAAGGAAGTTGTTATCAGATGGCTGTCGATAGCAGTGAAGCAGACCCGATTGAGAGTATCAAGGTTGTGTCTGAATTCCCAGATGTGTTTCCAAAGGACTTACCGGGTATGCCACCAGAGCGGAAAGTTGAGTTTGCCATAGAGCTTCTTCCTGGAACCGCCCCTATCTTTAAGAGAGCTTACAGAATATCTGGACCAGAGTTGGTTGAGCTTAAGAAGCAGATTGATGAGCTGTCAGAGAAAGGTTACATCCGGCCAAGCACCTCGCCTTGGGCCGCCCCTGTCCTGTTTGTGGAAAAGAAAGATGGCACCAAAAGGATGTGTATCGATTATCGAGCTTTGAATGAAGTCACGATCAAGAACAAGTATCCCTTGCCCAGAATAGAAGATCTGTTTGACCAGTTGAGAGGAGCCAGTGTGTTCTCCAAGATTGATCTGAGGTCAGGTTATCATCAGCTCAGGATCCGACCTTCGGACATTCCGAAGACGGCATTCATTACCAAGTATGGGTTGTATGAGTTCACAGTGATGTCTTTTGGTTTGACCAATGCACCAGCGTTCTTCATGAACTTGATGAACAGTGTATTCATGGATTATCTCGATAAGTTTGTGGTGGTATTCATTGATGACATTCTGGTTTATTCTCAAAGCGAAGAAGAGCATGCAGATCATTTGAGGATGGTATTGCAGAGATTGCGAGAGCACCAGTTGTATGCAAAGTTGAGCAAGTGTGAGTTCTGGATCAGTGAAGTCCTGTTCTTGGGTCACATAATCAACAAAGAAGGATTGGCTGTGGATCCGAAGAAAGTGGCAGACATTTTGAACTGGAAAGCGCCAACAGATGCTCGAGGAATCAAGAGTTTCATTGGAATGGCCGAATATTATCGGCGATTCATTGAAGGGTTTTCGAAGATTGCGAAACCAATGACAGCGTTGCTAGGCAACAAGGTTGAGTTCAAGTGGACCCAGAAATGCCAGGAGGCCTTTGAAGCGCTGAAAGAGAAGTTGACTACAACGCCTGTCCTAGTCTTGCCTGATGTGCACAAGCCCTTCTCGGTGTATTGTGATGCTTGTTACACGGGTTTGGGATGTGTGTTGATGCAAGAGGGAAGAGTTGTGGCTTACTCGTCCCGACAGTTAAAGGTTCATGAGAAGAAGTACCCAATCCATGACCTAGAGTTGGCAGCAGTGGTTCACGCACTGAAGACATGGAGGCACTATCTGTATGGACAGAAATGCGATGTTTACACAGACCACAAGAGTTTGAAGTACATATTCACTCAGTCAGAATTGAACATGAGGCAACGAAGATGGTTAGAGTTGATCAAAGATTATGAGTTGGAGATTCATTACCATCCAGGCAAAGCAAACGTAGTGGCAGATGCTTTGAGCAGAAAGAGTCAAGTCAATCTGATGGTCGCTCGTCCGATGCCTTATGAGTTGGCCAAGGAGTTTGACAGGTTGAGTCTCGGATTTCTGAACAATTCGCGAGGAGTCACAGTTGAATTGGAACCTACCTTGGAGCGTGAAATCAAAGAAGCGCAGAAGAATGATGAGAAGATCAGTGAGATCCGGCGACTGATTCTAGATGGCAGAGGCAAAGATTTTCGAGAAGACGCAGAAGGCGTGGTATGGTTCAAAGACCGCTTGTGTGTCCCCAATGTCCAGTCCATTCGGGAGTTGATTCTCAAGGAAGCTCATGAGACAGCCTATTCGATTCACCCTGGTAGTGAGAAGATGTATCAGGATCTGAAGAAGAAATTCTGGTGGTACGGAATGAAGAGGGAAATCGCAGAGCACGTGGCTATGTGCGATAGTTGCCGAAGAATTAAGGCAGAGCATCAGAGACCAGCTGGATTGTTGCAACCGTTGCAGATCCCTCAGTGGAAATGGGATGAAATCGGCATGGATTTCATAGTCGGATTGCCTCGCACTCGAGCCGGCTACGATTCTATTTGGGTAGTAGTGGACCGTTTGACCAAGTCAGCCCACTTCATACCTGTCAAGACCAACTACAGCAGTGCCGTATTGGCAGAGTTGTATATGTCTCGGATCGTTTGTCTTCATGGTGTGCCAAAGAAGATAGTGTTAGACAGAGGAACACAGTTCACCTCTCATTTCTGGCAGCAGTTGCATGAAGCCTTGGGCACACATCTGAATTTCAGTTCAGCTTATCATCCGCAGACAGATGGTCAGACTGAAAGAACCAATCAAATTCTTGAAGATATGTTGAGAGCCTGTGCGTTGCAAGATCAGTCCGGATGGGATAAGAGATTGCCTTATGCAGAGTTTTCCTATAACAACAGTTACCAGGCCAGTTTGAAGATGTCACCATTTCAAGCGCTTTATGGAAGGAGTTGTAGAACTCCGTTGCAATGGGATCAGCCTGGAGAAAAGCAGGTGTTTGGGCCAGACATTCTGCTTGAAGCCGAAGAGAACATCAAGATGGTCCGAGAGAATCTGAAGATAGCGCAATCAAGGCAGCGAAGCTATGCAGACACAAGAAGAAGAGAGCTGAGTTTTGAAGTCGGAGACTTTGTCTATCTGAAAGTGTCACCAATCAGAGGAGTCAGAAGGTTCGGAATCAAAGGCAAGGTAGCACCCCGCTACATTGGTCCGTATCAAATTCTCTCAAAGCGTTGAGAAGTGGCTTATCAGCTCAGCCTGCCAGAGAATTTGTCAGCTGTGCATGATGTCTTTCATGTGTCTCAGTTGAAGAAGTGCTTGCGTGTGCCAGAAGAGCAGTTGCCAGTGGAAGGTCTGGAAGTCCAGGAGGACTTGACCTACATTGAGAAGCCAGTGCAAATCCTTGAGGTTGCAGACAGAGTCACCCGAAGGAAGACCATCAGGATGTGCAAAGTCAGATGGAATCACCACTCTGAGGAAGAAGCAACCTGGGAGCGTGAAGATGATCTAGTGGCTAAGTACCCAGAGCTCTTTGCTAGCCAGCCCTGAATCTCGAGGGCGAGATTCTTTTAAGGGGGATAGGTTTGTAACGCCCTGAATTTTGCAGTTGAATTTTTTTTCTTTTCTTCACTCGCCAAATTCGGGCGTTACCTTTTCTTTTCTTTTTCCCCTCGCTAGACCTTGACCTTTTCCAAAGCTAGCGGGATTCGGTTTGGAATTCCCGTGTAAAGAAAAACCTTAAATTGCTTTATGTTGTTTGATGCACCATGCCGAACTATGCATTCTTTGATTGCTTGAAAGTGCAAATGCATTCATCTAGGAAGATCGGATTTCGAAAATGAGAAGAAACCTTTTCTTTCTTCTTCTTTTTCTTTCTCTCTCTCCTCTCTTTTCTCTCTCCCGCGCCGTGGGCTGCTCCCGGCCGGCCCAGCCGCCCCCCAGCCGGCCCAGCCGCCCCCGCGCCCCCTCTCTTGGGCCTAGCCGGCCCAACCGCCCCCACTCCCTTCCCCTTACCCCTCTCCCTCTCCCTCTCTTTCTCCCATTCTCTCCCACCCTAGCCGCCGCCCCCTGCCCTAGCCCCGCCCCTGCAGCTCGGCCGCCGCCCCCGTCCCCGGTGAGCCCTCCCCCTCCTCCCTCCCTCTCCCCTCTCCCCTCCTCTCTCCTTGGCCGGCCCAGCCGCCTGGCCGCCCCCCAGCCGCCCCCTGGCCGCGCGCCCCTGGCCACGCGCCCCCTGGCCGCCTGGCCGCCCAGCCGCCCCTGGCCGCGCCTGGCCGCCTGGCCGCGCCCCCCTGCGCGCCCCCGCCGGTTCGGCCGCCCCAGCCGCCGGTTCGGCCGCCCCCAGCCGCCCAGCTCGGCCGCCCCCTGCGCGCCCGCGCCCAGCCCAGCCGCCCCTGCCCTAGGCCGGTTCAACCGCCCCCCCCTTTTTTCATTTTTTTATTATTTTATTTTACCTTCTGTTATCATTGTTATTTAGGCAGGCTAATCATTGTTCATGTTATTGAAATAGGAAACTTGATTTAGAATTTCGTTACGCTAGTTGATTCATATAATCAATTGTTTATCCAGTTCAATGTTGATCAACTAAAAATGACTAGGTTTCCATTAGTGCATATAACTAAATCCTTTTGTTAGAACCAATTGGAACTAGATCGCATAATTTAACTAATCATTAGTGCATAAGCTTTAACCCCCCCCTGCGAGACCTTTCCCGTTTCTTTCTACCCATAATGAATGCGATATCGAACGTCATACTTGATGCATATTCACTTTATTTGTTCCCTTGTATGGTGTACTGTTCTTTTGTATTAAATATGTGGATGTATGTATGTTTGCGCTCGCATAGAGAACGATCCGGTCGAAGAGCCCGAGGAATTCGCAGGAGAAGCCCCTGAGCAGCAGTCGGTTGGTGGAGGCAAGTGTCCTTTGACCTATTGCTGTCCTATTCATTCTTTAATTCACCTCCCGCATTACACATTTATACCTAAGGATTTACTAGCTTTTGTTATCCATGTCCTTGTTTACCTATTTGGGTCGGATTATTACTGCTTAGTTTGATGCTATTGCTCAACTCAAATCAATGAACATGATGTGATTATCTATGATACGCTGTTTTCCCCTTCTTATTTATGATCATATTTGTGACCTTCAAGGGGACTCGAGCGGTTTCTCGAGTGCCTCTCCGTAAGGACCTGTTCAATGGATGACCGCCCGGGAAAACAGTGCAACCATGAGGGTGGAATGGGACGCCCTTAGCTGAATAATTGGAGGAACCGGGGTGTAGATCACTTAGCCGTCGTGTCGTCAATGGGGCTCGGTGTATGCGGCTCGCTCTGCCAAGGTTGATTTGTCCCTTGGGGAGGAGTGCGGTACATTTAGGAAACCTAACGGGTGGCTACAGCCCCGGGGAATCTTTGTAAAGGCTTCGTAGTGAATCCCTAGCCATTCACCTTGGGAGTGAATAAGGGTCTTGCAAGCCCGGGCTAGAGAGGGAATCACGGCTTATGGGTAAAGTGCACAACCTCTACAGAGTGTTATGAAACTGATATATCAGCCGTGCTCGCGGTTATGAGCGGCCAAGGGAGCTCTAGAGATTAGTGATACTTGATCAGAGACATTTTGGTACAGGTGGCAATGAGATTGATGGTTCTGATTATGATTATGGTGCTGGTAAGTGGTATTCTTTCCGTTTGGAAAGGATACATTGGGCTAATAACTTGGGTTAATGTTAAAACCTGGCTTTCTACTAGTAAGTAATAACCTGACCAACTAAAAGCAACTGCTTGACTTATCCCCACATAAAGCTAGTCCACTACAGCCAAACGGGATGCTTGCTGAGTATGTTGATGTGTACTCACCCTTGCTCTACACACCAACCCCCCCCCCAGGTTGTCAGCATTGCAACCACTGCTCAGGAGAAGATGAAGCTGTGGAAGGAGACTTCCAGGAGTTCCAAGACTACGACGAGTTCTAGGTGTGGGTTAGCGGCCACCCCCAGTCGGCTGCCTGTGAAGGCCGCGTTATCTACGTTTCTTTTCCGCACTTTGATTTATTGTAAGAACTATATGGACGTCTCAGACGTATGATGTAATCGACTATTATTTCCCCTTTTAATACTATTTGAGCACTATGTGATGATGTCCATGTTATGTAACTGCTGTGTACTTCCTCCAGTGCAGTAAAGGTAGTCGTTTAGGACATGATTGTGCATACCAAGAAGTGATTAATTATCATAGAGTTTTCCCTGTTTGCCCCTATTAAATAGGGATATGGGTGCATTAACGTCACTAAAACAATCAGGCTTGATTGGTTGCTGCAGCAGCTTCAAGGCATTCTAGACTGGAGGTCTCAAGTTTGATTCCTCTTAAATGCATCTTTTTTTGTGCAATTACTAGGGGCAACAATGTCCAAATCCCAGACCCACGCGCGCTATGACTTCTTTTTGTGCACGCTCGATCATGCGCAGGATGACTTCTTTTACTGCACCGGAGGGAGTATGTGAATAACTGATCCTGGCACGTACATGGTTCGCATTCGGTTTACCTTCTAAAAACCGGGTGTGACAACCGCCGAAGCTCAAAAAGTCGTTCCTAAGGGAATGCAGAGCTAAAAATCGCCGAAACTACAAAAAGTCGTTCCTAAGGGAGCGCAGTGTAAGTTTTCTGCTCAAAAGTCGTTCCAAAGGAAATGCAGAGCCAAATACCACCGAAATATAAGGCGGAGAAGTTCAAAAGACGTTCCTAAGGGGATGCAGAACTTATACCGCCGAAATAGAATGCGAAGAAGTTCAAAAGACGTTCCTAAGGGGATGCAGAACTTACACCGAAAAATAAGCGGTGAAGCCGAAAAATAAACAACAAAGAGATTCCGATCGTTCCTAAGGGGACGTAGAGATTGTGTATTTCAGAGTGGGCGTGTGGGTGTGTGTCTTCGGCATTAGCATCATTCTTTGCATCATATCATCACATCATCCCGCATAGCATCACATCATACATCATATCGCACCAATGACACGAATTGAATACGAAGTCGATCTTTGGAGAATGCTTTATAAAAATGAAAGTGTACTAAGGCACAAAGTAAGCTAAGAAATACAGTTTCATCAGCTCTGTTGCAAAAGAAGGGATCCCTTGTTCACGAATCATGGATGTTTTTACGAAGCATGGATGTTTTTACGAAGCTTGGATGTTCTTACGAAGCATGGATATTTTCACGAAGCATGGACCTTTTTTCTTTACGAAGCATGAAAAGAAGGGAAGGTGTTTTTTTCGCCGAAGGCTCAAAAACGGTGTAACACCCCTGGTGTTACTATAACTAAAACTTGAGCATGGCATCATAAGCATTGGCATTGCATATGTTTGACACACCTAGAGTGCATTCACTAGGCAAAAATTTCAAACAAGTTGTATTGTTTTAATGTTTTTGCAAATAGAACCCTGGTTAAAGGACTTAACCCTAAATAGTGGTTAAAGGGGGTAAAACTTAACCCAAGTTAAGAAAACCTAAAGACTTTAGAGTAAAAGTCATAAAATGACTCTAAGAGCAAACTTGAATTCCTTTTATACCCCTGGGATACCAGAAACCCTAATTGGAACCCTGGAAAACCCTAAAACCAAACCCTAGGGGCTTATGTGCAAAATTAGCCCACTTTTGGGCTAAAGTGCAAAAACCAAGTCAAATAAGTATTTTAAGTCAATTGGTTCACAAATATGTGGATTGGAAAGCCAAACCCTAAGTTTTGGACTTAAATGCAAAATGGACCTCATTTGAGTTTTATTATAAGTCTGAAAATCAGAGAATGGGCTCAACTTTGGGGCTTTGTAACTTACGAAGTATAGGGTTTTTGCCCTAGGTCACCACATCAAAGTTGAAGACCAATTATAGGAGAACAACTTTGCTAAAGAGTGTGAGCTTAGTTGTTATGAGAAATTTGGAGAAAAACCCAATCAAAGTTTGACTGTCAGGCTTGTTCATTCTGAAATTCAGCCTTTCAGTGTGACAGGGTCGACTTTGTGGGTAAATTAAACCTTGATCCAATGACTTTTTGTGAATGCACATTGTAGCAAAGTTGTAGAGGGATTATAGTTCTACAACTTTACTACAGAAAGTTGGCTTAGGTTTCATACGAAAATTTGAGAAAGCTGGGCTCCAATGTGCTCTGTCAGTCGAGTTCTCTCTTGGATTCAGAGTACTGTTCATCGTCATCAGAACACTCGCGCTGTGGATCAGGATCACCCCGCCGGCGATAAGAACGCCACCGCGGCGTGACCGGTCGTCGTTGGTTGCGGTAAAGTTCCTGGGTATCGTGGCAAAGGTTACCGAGGTGGCGAGCCTAGGTTAAGCGGCAACCCGTGCCCTCACCGGAGACCGCCGTAGGCTTGCCAGCGCATCCTCAGCTCGCATTTCTTCTCCAACTCCGGTCGACGGTCCTTCGCCGCGTGGCCTAGCTTGTCTACCGTGTCGCCGTGATTCCTTTGAGCCATCCCATCATCGTTGAGGAGTTTGCCACGCCGTAGGACACGTAACCGCGCGCCAAGCTTCTTCCCCGTCTCCGGCCGCCAACACATCGCGGTCAAATTGGAGGCCACCGCTATTAGAGGCTATAAATTGCCGCCACCATTCGCTCGGTTAGGTAATTACACAACTAGAGAAACAACTTGTGCCTCAAATCATCCCTTAGAGCTCGCGAATTCCTCGTTTCCCCCAATTCGGTTCTCCGCCACCGCGAAAAGTACCTCACCGCGGCCAGCCCCTTTCCGGTCAGTCCCCATCCCCTGCTTTCTTGTTTAAGCACTTGCATAGCTCCGTGATGCTTATCAAGTCATCAATTTGAACTGAGTGACCACCCATCACCGGGAACGCGTGGTTCTTAGGTTCGTCCGCGCGGTTACCGTGGCCAGACCAAATTAGCTCGTCATCCTTGAAATTAACTTGGGGGAAATGATCAGTGGGGGTTTAATCCGGTGTATGTCGCTCGGGAGCGCCGGACATAACCCCGTTTGGCCGGTACAATGCTCGCCGGAGCGCGGCGGTGCGCGAGCGTCGTCGTGGACTTCAAATTGTGAATAGGATGAAACGCAGGGGCTTTTCTGCATTTGGTCAGTGACCCAGAAGAACAGTAAACAAACCTGGGTTGAGTTAGCCAAAACCGTGAGGGCCTTCATGCAAAGTCGCTTGCGCAGGCACGCGCGGGCGCCTTTTCCTCCCGGGACCTGGGCCGTTTGGGCCAGAATCGGCCCAGTCCTATTCAATCCTTTTTCTTTTTCTTTTTCCTGCAGAGCCAAAATAATTATAGGAAAAGGTAGAAAAATGCTAAAATTGTGAAACTAATTTTCCTAGGCTTGTTATTTTCTCTAGTATTTAGTAAAAATAGTTTTGTAATTTTTAATGAAAATAAGAAATTTTAGGGTATTTAAAGTAATTAAAAGTATTAGTTATGGATTTTTAGAAAATAAATGGTAAGTCCAAAAATGTCCAAACTTTTTATGGGCACTTAAGCCAATATTTAGAAGCCTTGGGTAGAATTTGGGTTGATTTGGACCTTGTTTGATCCCTAAACCCAAAACCAACCCCCCCTGCCCTATGAACTCCTTTACCGACTCCGGAAACCCTAGGTTCTCGGAGTACCGTGAAGGAAAGTTGTACTCAAGACTTAGAAAATAAGTTTACATAATCTTTGCATCCTCATGAGCACCCCATGGCATCCATTCTTATGCATATATATGGTTATGTTAGAACACGAAGAAGAAGAAGAAGTCACTGAAGAGGGAACTCCACCAACCTCAGATCCTCAAGCAGGCAACTGCTTTTATTTCGATATTTGTGGATCCGAGCAGGACTCACCTGATAACAAAGGCAAGCCTTGGTGCATTTGCCACCCTCCTTGTCGTTTTTAAAATCTTTCTCACTTGCTTGATGCATTAGGTGATAGGAGTTGATTGATAAAACAATTCCTGCATTACCTTCCTTGAATTTGATTACCTTCCTTGATCACCTGTTTTACAAAAAGATTTTGATGCTTAGCATTGCTTTAGAAAAACAAAATGTTTTGTTTTTACAAAATATGATGTGGCAAAAGTGGGTGGGATGTTTTCGAAAATAAAATTTGATGGTGGATCCATCATGGCCATGATGGATTCAACATCGGAAAAGATGTACCTCTGCCAGGTACCAAGTTTTTGGGTTGAAAAGATTAAGCTGAGACCGGGCGGGTGACTTGCACGAGAAAGAGAGTCTCGGTGTAGTGTCTCCGTCTGAGTCGATTAAGGACCGTCTCGATGTAGGCTTGATGATCGAGGACCCTTTAGCTGGTCACATGCCTCGTCATGGGTAAGCCTTGCCTCGGGCAGACTAAGGCCGGAATAAGATAACACGAAATGGGCGTGGAGCGGTGGCGAGAGTAGCGTGTACCCTCCGTGGCAAGAGGCTGGACGGTGGTGTATCTGTGCTCTCGGTTTGCGTGAACCTGATCCGGTCTTAAGAACCCCGGTGGCGGGTTGACATATGCAAGGGTTAAGTGCTACATATGTCGTGTGATTGGAGATCCTCAGCTGAGTATAATCGATTCGGATCGCCGTACCTTCGCGGTTATGAAGACTTGGTCACTGCCCTACACGTAGCATTCCACTAAAGATGATGGGTATTTGTTAAGAAATTGGCTAGTGCAGAACCAGTGATTGAACTAGGGTAGAAAGAACTCTAGTTGCAGGTAATTGAACTTAACTTGACAAATAAAATAGGATTTTTTTAAGGATCTACTTTAGTAAGCATTTCTGCAAAATAGAGTCTTTGATTATTGAAAAGCCTTACCTTGACTCCCATATAACCAGCATACCCTTGAGAGTCTTTTCTTTAGTCGGGTAAGACTTGCTGAGTAATTCCATACTCAGGGTTTATCCCTTCGTTGTTTTTAGGTGAGGAAGTAGCAGACTTTTGCTGCTTCTGTGCCAAGGTGGTTCCCAAAGAAGAAAAACAAGACTGAAGTGCGGGAGGACTCGGTCCTCCACATAGGATCTTTTGTTTATAGCCTATCGGGAGATGTTTTTGCCTCCCTTGGTTTGTATAATATTACTACTCTGCACTCGTTTTTAGTTCTGGTCTGTAATAAAACAACTCGAGCTTGCTTTTGAAATAAATGTAAGTTTATGTAATCCGCTTCCGCATTTCTTTATCTCCAATGTTCTGTAATGTCTGCAAGACGGGTGAAACGTTCCTGGTAAGGTAAGGAAAGATACCGAACTTATCAAGTAGTTCAGGGGCACCTACAGGGTTGTCTGATGTCCGTTGGGCAAGGACAACTGTAGGTGGGCCTAATTACTTGGGAGGTTCCGTCACAGCTGGTATTGGAGCCTAGCCCTTCTTTGCAGAAATTATGTGACATCTTCAAAAGGATTTCCGAAAGTCATACCTAAAAATTCTTTTCTCCTCTTACCTAAGTACTCTGAAGAGTTTATCTTAAAGACCAGGTAGGAAGAGTGCAATGTATAGAAGGTTGAATCAACTAAGGTTGATTCTGTACTTATTCATGCATCATGCTAAGAATTATGCTGATAAATTTTCCCCCTTAGAAAGATGCCGCCACGCACAAGGCTAACGGCACGTAAGTCAACGGGACCAATTAGAGTACCCCGGCATCAACTAGCCCCTCGACACGAAAGCAGTAGCAGCGGAAGTAATGACCCTATAGGAGACCTGGAAGCCGAAGTAAGTCGACTTCAAGCAACGCTGCAACACAGGACCAATGTTTGGATCGCAGACGGAGATAGAATCAATGAACTAAGAAGGGATATCCGTCACCTGCAGGATCAGCTGGCTGATCGAGACTTAGCACTTGACTGGGCAGTACAGTCTCATATGTTGGCATGTGCTAAGGAAGCGAGGGCTCAGGCCCGAATTAAAGAACTTAGCTCAGCTGTCGACAACCTGCAGGTCTACTGCAATACGTTGCATGAGGAAGTCCATGTGCTATACTCATAATTACACCCTAGTGAGCCTGCACACTCTGCTGAGGCGGAAGCCGGACCCTCTCACATTGCGGGACGCGCGCTGGGTGGGGAGTTAGACCTTTTTAAACCCCCTCCTTCTTTGAGGTTGGTTGACGTCTGGACTCCCACACCTGACGATGAAGCCGCCAAAAGTAACGGAAAGCAGGACTAATGGTGTAATAAAAGTAGAGTAGTGTATTGTAGGGTGTACTGTTGTATAATAGGTTGAACTTTTGTAAAATGGGTAATGTATCCTGTTATGCAGTATCGAGTCTGTATCATTACTCTTTATAGTAATGTAAAATGGAAGGTTTTCTTTGGCACATTATGTTTATTCAAATGTTTTTGCCTCAGATGCCGACCAGGACTCGCGGACAGGACGCAGCCGGAACTTCTGGGGGTCAGGATGTCACCCCAAATCCACCTCCGGTTCCACCCACGCTAGCCGAGGCGATTGCCGCCTTGGTAAATGCCACCGCCGACAATACCCGCTTCCTTAGGGAAATGGCGGGTCAGCAGCAGTTCCAGCAGCAGGCAGGAAGAGGTTTTCAACAAGGTCCCCGTGAAACTACTTATCTGGACTTCTCCGAAACTCGTCCACCTCTATTCACCAAAGCAGAAGACCCGCTAGAAGCCGACGAGTGGATACGAGTTATTGAACAAAAGTTTGGCCTTCTTCGTTGTTCGGAAACACAGAAGCCATTGTTCACGGCACAACAACTTCGTGGCCCTGCCAGTACTTGGTGGGGAAATTTTGTGGCTATTCAACCTGACAACCATCAAATCACTTAGGACGAATTTAAAGCAGCCTTCCGCGAGCACTACATACCTGAAGGAGTGCTGCATATGAAACAAGAGGAATTTATGAAGCTGAAACAAGGTGGAGACACCATCAATCAGTATCTTAACAAGTTTAATCACCTGTCGCAGTATGCCATTGATCAGGTGAATACTGATTTGAAGAAAAAGAACTGTTTTATGAGAGGTCTAAATGACCGGTTGCAGCGGAAAATGGCCACATGTATTGATCTCACATATGGAAAGGCTGTCAGTACAGCCTTATCTGTGGAAGCAAAATACTCAAGTTCTGGGAAGAATAAGGGATTCAGTGGTGAGAGGCCTAATCAGGGCCAGGCGAAGAGGCAACGGTTCGTCATCCGGCCTTCTAGCCAAAACCAAACTTTATCTCGTCCACCAGCATTCCCTTTTAAACAACCCATTATTATCCGCCCCAACAATACCTCCACTTCCCCAAATCAGCCGGGTGCCCCAGGCACTCGATTCCCTGCCTTGCCCAGCTCTTCAACTGGGTGTTTCAACTGCGGCAAGTCGGGACATTTTATTAAAGACTGCCCGTACCCCAAGCAAAATCAATCCAATGCTCAGCAAGGAACTGGGAAGTCCACTCAGCCCAAGGGAAATGCTGTGGGGAAAAATACCAAGAAAACGGGGCGTGTATACTACACTCAGGTGGCCACTACACCGGAGGGAGAGCCGGTGATGATGGGTACGTTTCCCGTGGCCAGTCACCCTGCAATAATTCTTTTTGATTCTGGTGCTTCGCATACCTTCATTAGCAAGACATTTGTGGAGCAACATCACATTGCATGTCATGAATCAAAAGAAGGATTTAAAATTCACTCACCTGGGGGACACATGTTTACTAGAGAAGTGGCCTATGAAGTGCCAGTAACAATGGCCGGACGGAACTTTCCTGCTAACATGATTGTTCTGAAAGGCCAGGATATAGATGTAATTTTGGGTATGAATTGGTTAACTCAACACAAGGCAATTCTCAACACTGAACTCAGAACCGTCAGGTTGAGCTATAATCAAGAAGAAATTCTTTTGTCTCTCCCCAAAACCAATCCAGCCAAAGCTTCTGGTAGAATATTTGAAGCCATTGTACCGGAGATCAAGAACATTCCGGTGGTATGTGAGTTTCCAGATGTATTTCCGGAAGATTTGCCTGGACTACCCCCTGAAAGAGATGTAGAATTCGTAATTGAGCTAAAGCCCGGTACGGCTCCCATCTCCCGAAGATCGTACCGTATGCCCCCTAATGAGTTGGCAGAATTGAAGATTCAATTACAAGATCTACTGAATAAGGGATTTATCCGGCCAAGCTCGTCCCCATGGGGTTGTCCCGCCATTTTTGTCAAGAAGAAGGATCAAACCTTGCGCATGTGCGTGGATTATCGGCCCCTGAATGAGGTCACCATCAAGAATAAGTACCCTCTTCCAAGGATCGACATCTTATTTGATCAACTGACTGGGGCGAGGGTATTTTCTAAAATTGATCTCAGGTCGGGCTATCATCAAATCCGTATTCGACCCGAGGATATACCGAAGACCGCATTCACTACGCGGTATGGATTGTTCGAATACCTGGTAATGTCTTTCGGGCTCACAAATGCTCCTGCCCACTTCACCTATTTGATGAACTCGGTATTCATGCCCGAGTTGGACAAGTTCGTGGTGGTCTTCATCGACGATATTTTGATATACTCTAAAAATGAAGAGGAGCATGCTCAGCATTTACGGATTGTATTGACGCGCCTGAGGGAACATCAGCTGTATGCCAAGTTCAGCAAGTGCGCGTTTTGGCTGGAGGAAATTCAATTTTTGGGGCACGTGTTATCAGCTAAAGGAATCGCGGTAGATCCTAGCAAGGTCAAAGATATTCTGGAGTGGAAACCCCCAACCACTGTTCACCAAGTCTGGAGTTTTCTTGGACTGGCTGGGTATTATCGCAGATTCATACCCGATTTTTCTAAGCTTGTGAAGCCAATCACAAGTTTGTTGAAGAATGACATTAAATTCAATTGGTCTTCTAAATGTAATGAAGCCTTTGAGCAATTGAAGACACTATTAACCACTGCTCCGGTTTTGGCTCAACCGGACATCACTAAGCCTTTTGATGTATATTGTGATGCATGTGGCAGTGGGCTCGGCTGTGTACTGATGCAAGAAGGCCGAGTAATTGCGTATGCTTCAAGGCAGTTGCGCTGACATGAGGAACATTATCCAACTCATGATCTGGAGTTAGCTGCTGTGGTTCATGCCCTGAAAATATGGCGTCACTATCTGCTGGGAAATATTTGTCACATATATACAGATCATAAAAGTCTGAAGTACATCTTTACCCAGTCAGAGTTAAATATGAGGCAAAGACGATGGCTTGAGCTCATTAAAGACTATGATCTGGAGATCCATTATAACCCAGGCAAGGCCAATGTGGTGGCAGATGCACTGAGTCGTAAGACTTCCTGCCACTGTCTTATGGCGAAGGCCTCCGAGAACACCTTATGTCAAGAAATGGAGAAGCTAAACCTGGGGATAATCCAGCATGGGACTCTAAATCAGTTAAGGCTTGAGTCAATCATTCTGCAGAAGATAATTGATGCTCAAAAGGATAATCTGGGTATGAAGCACATACGAGAGAAGATAAGGGCTGGAACAGCCAAATGTTTCAAGGAAGACGATCAAGGTGTGTTATGGATTAACAACCGCATAGTAGTGCCAAAGAATGAAGAACTCCGCCATCAAATTTTAGAGGAAGCGCATCTTAGTCGCTATTCTATTCATCCGGGAAGCACTAAGATGTATCATGATCTAAAACAACACTACTGGTGGACGAAGATGAAAATTGAAATTGCACGCTATGTGGCTAAGTGTGACACTTGCAGACGTGTCAAGGCCATACACATGAAAACTGCCGGTCCATTGCAGTCATTACCAATACCAACATGGAAATGGGAAGACATAAGCATGGACTTCATCGTGGGATTGCCTAGGACCGCAAAAGGATATGACTCTATTTGGGTTATCATTGATCGACTTACCAAGATCGCCCACTTCCTCCCTGTCAAAGTAAAATATCCCGTCATTACCTATGCGGAGTTGTACATTGCCCGTATTCTCAGTTTGCATGGTATTCCAAAGACCATAGTGTCAGATCGTGGACCACAATTTGTATCTAAATTTTGGGAAGAACTTCATAAATCCCTGGGTACTAAGTTACTCCACAGTTCGGCCTATCATCCTCAAACCAGTGGACAAACTGAGAGAGTGAATCAGATACTTGAAGATATGTTGCGGGCATGTGTCCTGGATTTCTCACAGAAATGGGATGAATGTTTACCTTTGGTGGAGTTTTCATATAATAACAGTTATCAAGAAAGTATCAAGATGGCACCTTTTGAAGCTTTATACGGACGTCGGTGTCGAACTCCGCTAAATTGGTCTGAACCTGGTGAAAGGTATTTCTTTAGGCCTGATATGGTAAAAGAAACCGAGGATAAGGTTCAGAAGGTTATTCATAATCTAAAGAAAGCACAAGCTCGTCAGAAGAGTTATGCAGACAAACGGCGAATGCCCTTATACTTCTTAGAAGGAGACTATGTCTACCTAAGGGTTTCACCAATGAAGGGAGTATCACGTTTCGGGGTAAAGGGAAAACTTGCACCCAGGTACATTGGTCCATTTCCTATTCTTCAAAGATATGGACCAGTGGTGTATCAACTTCAACTTCCCGAAACATTGTCTGCTGTGCATAATGTGTTCCATGTATCACAATTGAAGAAGTGTCTACGGGTTCCCGATCGAACCATTGAAGTGACAGATATTGTCCTGGAACCAGATTTAACGTACTCGGAACATCCTATTCGAGTTCTGGATCAAAAGGACAGGGTTACCCGAAGAAAGACTCTCAAGTTCTACAAGATACAATGGAACCAGCATTCTGAAGAAGAGGCTACGTGGGAAACTCAAGACTTCTTGAATAAGAATTTCCCAGGCTTTCTAGCCTCATGTAACTTGTAAAGTGTATATAGTTATGGCAATAAAGGAATGAACCCCACCCCACCCTGCCTTGTACCAGAAATAAGGAAATAAAAATGTGACACATTTCCTTTTCCATTACTCACCCTAGGACTTTAAATCTCGGGACGAGATTCTTTTATGGGGGAAAGGATGTAACACCCCTGGTGTTACTATAACTAAAACTTGAGCATGGCATCATAAGCATTGGCATTGCATATGTTTGACACACCTAGAGTGCATTCACTAGGCAAAAATTTCAAACAAGTTGTATTGTTTTAATGTTTTTGCAAATAGAACCCTAGTTAAAGGACTTAACCCTAAATAGTGGTTAAAGGGGGTAAAACTTAACCCAAGTTAAGAAAACCTAAAGACTTTAGAGTAAAAGTCATAAAATGACTCTAAGAGCAAACTTGAATTCCTTTTATACCCCTGGGATACCAGAAACCCTAATTGGAAACCTGGAAAACCCTAAAACCAAACCCTAGGGGCTTATGTGCAAAATTAGCCCACTTTTGGGCTAAAGTGCAAAAACCAAGTCAAATAAGTATTTTAAGTCAATTGGTTCACAAATATGTGGATTGGAAAGCCAAACCCTAAGTTTTGGACTTAAATGCAAAATGGACCTCATTTGAGTTTTATTCTAAGTCTGAAAATCAGAGGAACCGGGGTGTAGATCACTTAGCCGTCGTGCCGTCAATGGGGCTCGGTGTATGCGGCTCGCTCTGCCAAGGTTGATTTGTCCCTTGGGGAGGAGTGCGGTACATTTAGGAAACCTAACGGGTGGCTACAGCCCCGGGGAATCTTTGTAAAGGCTTCGTAGTGAATCCCTAGCCATTCACCTTGGGAGTGAATAAGGGTCTTGCAAGCCCGGGCTAGAGAGGGAATCACGGCTTATGGGTAAAGTGCACAACCTCTACAGAGTGTTATGAAACTGATATATCAGCCGTGCTCGCGGTTATGAGCGGCCAAGGGAGCTCCAGAGATTAGTGATACTTGATCAGAGACATTTTGGTACAGGTGGCAATGAGATTGATGGTTCTGATTATGATTATGGTGCTGGTAAGTGGTATTTTTTCCGTTTGGAAAGGATACATTGGGCTAATAACTTGGGTTAATGTTAAAACCTGGCTTTCTACTAGTAAGTAATAACCTGACCAACTAAAAGCAACTGCTTGACTTATCCCCACATAAAGCTAGTCCACTATAGCCAAACGGGATGCTTGCTGAGTATGTTGATGTGTACTCACCCTTGCTCTACACACCAACCCCCCCCCCAGGTTGTCAGCATTGCAACCACTGCTCAGGAGAAGATGAAGCTGTGGAAGGAGACTTCCAGGAGTTCCAAGACTACGACGAGTTCTAGGTGTGGGTTAGCGGCCACCCCCAGTCGGCTGCCTGTGAAGGCCGCGTTATCTACGTTTCTTTTCCGCACTTTGATTTATTGTAAGAACTATATGGACGTCTCAGACGTATGATGTAATCGACTATTATTTCCCCTTTTAATACTATTTGAGCACTATGTGATGATGTCCATGTTATGTAACTGCTGTGTACGTGAATAACTGATCCTGGCACGTACATGGTTCGCATTCGGTTTACCTTCTAAAAACCGGGTGTGACAACCGCCGAAGCTCAAAAAGTCGTTCCTAAGGGAATGCAGAGCTAAAAATCGCCGAAACTACAAAAAGTCGTTCCTAAGGGAGCGTAGTGTAAGTTTTCTGCTCAAAAGTCGTTCCAAAGGAAATGCAGAGCCAAATACCACCGAAATATAAGGCGGAGAAGTTCAAAAGACGTTCCTAAGGGGATGCAGAACTTATACCGCCGAAATAGAATGCGAAGAAGTTCAAAAGACGTTCCTAAGGGGATGCAGAACTTACACCGAAAAATAAGCGGTGAAGCCGAAAAATAAACAACAAAGAGATTCCAATCGTTCCTAAGGGGACGTAGAGATTGTGTATTTCAGAGTGGGCGTGTGGGTGTGTGTCTTCGGCATTAGCATCATTCTTTGCATCATATCATCACATCATCCCGCATAGCATCACATCATACATCATATCGCACCAATGACACGAATTGAATACGAAGTCGATCTTTGGAGAATGCTTTATAAAAATGAAAGTGTACTAAGGCACAAAGTAAGCTAAGAAATACAGTTTCATCAGCTCTGTTGCAAAAGAAGGGATCCCTTGTTCACGAATCATGGATGTTTTTACGAAGCATGGATGTTTTTACGAAGCTTGGATGTTCTTACGAAGCATGGATATTTTCACGAAGCATGGACCTTTTTTCTTTACGAAGCATGAAAAGAAGGGAAGGTGTTTTTTTCGCCGAAGGCTCAAAAACGGTGTAACACCCCTGGTGTTACTATAACTAAAACTTGAGCATGGCATCATAAGCATTGGCATTGCATATGTTTGACACACCTAGAGTGCATTCACTAGGCAAAAATTTCAAACAAGTTGTATTGTTTTAATGTTTTTGCAAATAGAACCCTGGTTAAAGGACTTAACCCTAAATAGTGGTTAAAGGGGGTAAAACTTAACCCAAGTTAAGAAAACCTAAAGACTTTAGAGTAAAAGTCATAAAATGACTCTAAGAGCAAACTTGAATTCCTTTTATACCCCTGGGATACCAGAAACCCTAATTGGAACCCTGGAAAACCCTAAAACCAAACCCTAGGGGCTTATGTGCAAAATTAGCCCACTTTTGGGCTAAAGTGCAAAAACCAAGTCAAATAAGTATTTTAAGTCAATTGGTTCACAAATATGTGGATTGGAAAGCCAAACCCTAAGTTTTGGACTTAAATGCAAAATGGACCTCATTTGAGTTTTATTATAAGTCTGAAAATCAGAGAATGGGCTCAACTTTGGGGCTTTGTAACTTACGAAGTATAGGGTTTTTGCCCTAGGTCACCACATCAAAGTTGAAGACCAATTATAGGAGAACAACTTTGCTAAAGAGTGTGAGCTTAGTTGTTATGAGAAATTTGGAGAAAAACCCAATCAAAGTTTGACTGTCAGGCTTGTTCATTCTGAAATTCAGCCTTTCAGTGTGACAGGGTCGACTTTGTGGGTGAATTAAACCTTGATCTAATGACTTTTTGTGAATGCACATTGTAGCAAAGTTGTAGAGGGATTATAGTTCTACAACTTTACTACAGAAAGTTGGCTTAGGTTTCATACGAAAATTTGAGAAAGCTGGGCTCCAATGTGCTCTGTCAGTCGAGTTCTCTCTTGGATTCAGAGTACTGTTCATCGTCATCAGAACACTCGCGCTGTGGATCAGGATCACCCTGCCGGCGATAAGAACGCCACCGCGGCGTGACCGGTCGTCGTTGGTTGCGGTAAAGTTCCTGGGTATCGTGGCAAAGGTTACCGAGGTGGCGAGCCTAGGTTAAGCGGCAACCCGTGCCCTCACCGGAGACCGCCGTAGGCTTGCCAGCACATCCTCAGCTCGCATTTCTTCTCCAACTCCGGTCAACGGTCCTCCGCCGCGTGGCCTAGCTTGTCTACCGTGTCGCCATGATTCCTTTGAGCCATCCCATCATCGTTGAGGAGTTTGCCACGCCGTAGGACACGTAACCGCGCGCCAAGCTTCTTCCCCGTCTCCGGCCGCCAACACATCGCGGTCAAATTGGAGGCCACCGCTATTAGAGGCTATAAATTGCCGCCACCATTCGCTCGGTTAGGTAATTACGCAACCAGAGAAACAACTTGTGCCTCGAATCATCCCTTAGAGCTCGCGAATTCCTCGTTTCCCCCAATTCGGTTCTCCGCCACCGCGAAAAGTACCTCACCGCGGCCAGCCCCTTTCCGGTCAGTCCCCATCCCCTGCTTTCTTGTTTAAGCACTTGCATAGCTCCGTGATGCTTATCAAGTCATCAATTTGAACTGAGTGACCACCCATCACCGGGAACGCGTGGTTCTTAGGTTCGTCCGCGCGGTTACCGTGGCCAGACCAAATTAGCTCGTCATCCTTGAAATTAACTTGGGGGAAATGATCAGTGGGGGTTTAATCCGGTGTATGTCGCTCGGGAGCGCCGGACATAACCCCGTTTGGCCGGTACAATGCTCGCTGGAGCGCGGCGGTGCGCGAGCGTCGTCGTGGACTTCAAATTGTGAATAGGATGAAACGCAGGGGCTTTTCTGCATTTGGTCAGTGACCCAGAAGAACAGTAAACAAACCTGGGTTGAGTTAGCCAAAACCGTGAGGGCCTTCATGCAAAGTCGCTTGCGCGGGCGCGTGCGGGCGCCTTTTCCTCCCGGGACCTGGGCCGTTTGGGCCAGAATCGGCCCAGTCCTATTCAATCCTTTTTCTTTTTCTTTTTCCTGCAGAGCCAAAATAATTATAGGAAAAGGTAGAAAAATGCTAAAATTGTGAAACTAATTTTCCTAGGCTTGTTATTTTCTCTAGTATTTAGTAAAAATAGTTTGTAATTTTTAATGAAAATAAGAAATTTTAGGGTATTTAAAGTAATTAAAAGTATTAGTTATGGATTTTTAGAAAATAAATGGTAAGTCCAAAAATGTCCAAACTTTTTATGGGCACTTAAGCCAATATTTAGAAGCCTTGGGTAGAATTTGGGTTGATTTGGACCTTGTTTGATCCCTAAACCCAAAACCAACCCCCCCTGCCCTATGAACTCCTTTACCGACTCCGGAAACCGTAGGTTCTCGGAGTACCGTGAAGGAAAGTTGTACTCAAGACTTAGAAAATAAGTTTACATAATCTTTGCATCCTCATGAGCACCCCATGGCATCCATTCTTATGCATATATATGGTTATGTTAGAACACGAAGAAGAAGAAGAAGTCACTGAAGAGGGAACTCCACCAACCTCAGATCCTCAAGCAGGCAACTGCTTTTATTTCGATATTTGTGGATCCGAGCAGGACTCACCTGATAACAAAGGCAAGCCCCGGTGCATTTGCCACCCTCCTTGTCGTTTTTAAAATCTTTCTCACTTGCTTGATGCATTAGGTGATAGGAGTTGATTGATAAAACAATTCCTGCATTACCTTCCTTGAATTTGATTACCTTCCTTGATCACCTGTTTTACAAAAAGATTTTGATGCTTAGCATTGCTTTAGAAAAACAAAATGTTTTGTTTTTACAAAATATGATGTGGCAAAAGTGGGTGGGATGTTTTCGAAAATAAAATTTGATGGTGGATCCATCATGGCCATGATGGATTCAACATCGGAAAAGATGTACCTCTGCCAGGTACCAAGTTTTTGGGTTGAAAAGATTAAGCTGAGACCGGGCGGGTGACTTGCACGAGAAAGAGAGTCTCGGTGTAGTGTCTCCGTCTGAGTCGATTAAGGACCGTCTCGATGTAGGCTTGATGATCGAGGACCCTTTAGCTGGTCACATGCCTCGTCATGGGTAAGCCTTGCCTCGGGCAGACTAAGGCCGGAATAAGATAACACGAAATGGGCGTGGAGCGGTGGCGAGAGTAGCGTGTACCCTCCGTGGCAAGAGGCTGGACGGTGGTGTATCTGTGCTCTCGGTTTGCGTGAACCTGATCCGGTCTTAAGAACCCCGGTGGCGGGTTGACATATGCAAGGGTTAAGTGCTACATATGTCGTGTGATTGGAGATCCTCAGCTGAGTATAATCGATTCGGATCGCCGTACCTTCGCGGTTATGAAGACTTGGTCACTGCCCTACACGTAGCATTCCACTAAAGATGATGGGTATTTGTTAAGAAATTGGCTAGTGCAGAACCAGTGATTGAACTAGGGTAGAAAGAACTCTAGTTGCAGGTAATTGAACTTAACTTGACAAATAAAATAGGATTTTTTTAAGGATCCACTTTAGTAAGCATTTCTGCAAAACAGAGTCTTTGATTATTGAAAAGCCTTACCTTGACTCCCATATAACCAGCATACCCTTGAGAGTCTTTTCTTTAGTCGGGCAAGACTTGCTGAGTAATTCCATACTCAGGGTTTATCCCTTCGTTGTTTTTAGGTGAGGAAGTAGCAGACTTTTGCTGCTTCTGTGCCAAGGTGGTTCCCAAAGAAGAAAAACAAGACTGAAGTGCGGGAGGACTCGGTCCTCCACATAGGATCTTTTGTTTATAGCCTATCGGGAGATGTTTTTGCCTCCCTTGGTTTGTATAATATTACTACTCTGCACTCGTTTTTAGTTCTGGTCTGTAATAAAACAACTCGAGCTTGCTTTTGAAATAAATGTAAGTTTATGTAATCCGCTTCCGCATTTCTTTATCTCCGATGTTCTGTAATGTCTGCAAGACGGGTGAAACGTTCCTGGTAAGGTAAGGAAAGATACCGAACTTATCAAGTAGTTCAGGGGCACCTACAGGGTTGTCTGATGTCCGTTGGGCAAGGACAACTGTAGGTGGGCCTAATTACTTGGGAGGTTCCGTCACAAACGGTATGTATATAAAAGTTTCATGCATCGCAAAGAAGTGACTTACAAATAATTTACATATTAGATTCAAAGATATACACATCGAATATTACAGTCTTGTTACAACAAAGCTACATTGACCATCTAGAAATGTTTTTACAATAAGTACTAGTCCTCTTTCAGGATCTTCTCCACAACTTCATTTAGCAATTTGTTAACGACTTCGTCAACAATAGATTCGGCCATATTAATAATATCTAGTGCTTTCTTCATTTCTGGATCGGCCAGGGGGTCGAACGATTCCGGTGGTGGAGATAATTCAGCTACAGTGGAAAAAATTAATTAGTCCGAAGCCACAAAAACAAATGCCGAAGCTAGATGCCACGAAACAATACTTATGCGTCTCTCGCGCTCTGCAGCTTCTTCAGCTTGTTTTGCTTGTACTCGGGCGTCATGGATGTCTTTCTCATTTTTCTTCATAATTTTGTGAGCCATCTCTCGGCCACCATTTACCCAGATGTCATTGTAAAATTTCCCGCCCATTAAACTCGCTTCAGCTGAGGAATCCTTTGTATCATCCACGGAGAAGGCAACTTCAGCCTGGGCCTGGGTCTTGACATGGTCGCATCCTACCTTCTCCAGGATGGCTGAAATTCCTCTTGCACTGGAGAACGCGCAGACATCCCCACGATCACTTAAAATTTCTTCAAAAGCTTCGGCCTCTCCCCTTATCCATTCAATACACCTTGAGGGTCGCCTCGTATGAAGTTATCTTCGTTAGAGTAGGCGCCCACGTTGGCGAAGCTAGCCTTTATTTTCTCCACGCAGCCCAAGGATTTTTCAAAGCATCTTTCCTTGGACGAGCGAAGTTCTTCAACTGTTTTTTCTAGATGCTTTTTCCAATATTCACTGATCTCTCGGTTAGCTTCTGTGAGACCGCATTTTTCTTTGGCTTCTGTCAACTGTTTCCGAAGGTCTTCGATTTCATTCTTTTGAATTTCAGCCTGAGTCTTGAAACTAGCTTCATCTTCTTTCACTTTGTTTATCAATGAAATTAAGATTTTGTCTTTCTCAAGACCTTCGTTTCTTAATTCTATTACCTCTGAATGAAGGTTGTTCAGAGCCATCGTATATCCTTCATCTTTAATGTTTTTCTGAGCCCTTAGCGCATTGCTAAGAATTAAGCCCTACAAGAGGAAGACAGAATTAAGTATAGTAAATAAAATATTTCGTTTTCAAATACAAAATCAGCTTTTATACCTTTATGCTATTATACGCTAAGCTGTCAGCAAGCTCATCCTTCGATAAGATCGAAAGACCGTCTTCTAGCTTCGGGAATCCAATGCTTCTACCTATCTCCCGGCAAATAGATATCTCTTTATTATCCGGGAGACAGTACAAAAAATCTTATTCCCCGCTACCATTAAACACTAATGCCTCCTTTGGGTATTTTAATTTTTGAGCATAGTGTAGTGCTTCTAGCTTTTCTTCTTGAGAAAGTCTCTTCCCTGAAGCATGACGAATAATGTAATCAATGCTTTCTTTTGAAGCTTCGGAAGCAGGAGCTTTAGCCTGCTCTGTCGCCTTTTCTTCAACTATGGCAGGCTCTGTCTTAGTGGGCTCTGAAGGCCCAGCTTTGGTTTTAGCTTCAATTGTCACAACTTCAACTCCTGCCTGCTTCGTTTCAACTTTGGGTTGCGCTTTGGAGGCTTCGACAATTTTTATTGAAGGAACAGAACTCAAGGTTTTTGCTGTTTCTAACACAACATCTAGCACGTTTGCCATCCTTCTCCTCTTAGGAGTTGCGGCAGAACCCTTTTGTGCCTTCGGCACTGGTACCTCTGATGAAGGGCTCAAAATCTCCGGCATTTTTGTTATTTCTTCAATTTTTGACCCTTTAGCCTTATCTTTGTCAGCCTTCGTTTCAACTAGCTCAACCGAAGGTAACTTAGGCATTATAGCCGGCTCTTCAGTCCTCTGCGCGGAAGGAGTAGTTTCTTTTGTTTTGGCCAAATTCAGGTATCACGGTCGGTTCAATGTAACGCGGCCGATGAGTCAGAATCTTCAACTTTTTCCCTTTGGCGCAGGCCCAACTGGGGTGGCCGAAGTAGTAACTTTCCTCTTTTTCCCCTGTCCCCGCAGCGGATAGCGGTAGTCGGGGTAAACGAAGCCAATGGCGTCAAAAACTCTGTTCAGTCTCTTTTTTCCCTGACCTCCAAAGGCTGCGGATAGTGCATTATCTTCTGCCTTGGAATATGCTCCAAGTAGTTCATCACTTGTAGCTTCGATACATTTCAGCCAGTCGTCATTTAGTTCATCGAACTTATCCCCAAACCTGAATGTATACTTCAGCGGGACCAAATCACCTTCGCTAGAGTTAGTGATGGTCTCCTTCGGCATTTCCCAGCCTTCTACAAGCGGCCACACCCTGAAGGCTATATGTTCTTGAATTAAATCCCTTGTCCCAATAAAAGAGCAAACAGTGCTAAAGGCCCTCTGACACGCTTCGGCGACGTCATCAATTTCAACCTTCGGCCTTCGGAGGCCGAAGCGGGACCAGATGGGACGCATAATGACTTCCTTAATGTCTCCCCTCGCTGTCAAATCATTCTTTACATAAAACCACTCTTCCATCCAGGCCCCGGGCCATCTTTTTCGAAATGTCGGCACCGGATGGCTTGCGTTGGGACGGGCGATAAACCCATAACAACCGAAGTTGTTGTGGTACTATTCTTTATCCATGGCCTTCGTCTCATATAGTAGTTCATGCATATTGCAGAAGCACTTGGCGCTTGGCTCTAGCCCTTGACTTTTCACTGCCTAGACAAAAATCCCCATCCTTATTATGGCTTCGGGGGTGATTTGATGAAGGAAGATTTGGTAGGTCTTCATCACTTCAACTACAAACTTACTCAAAGGGAACCGAAGCCCAGCCTTGAAGAAGCTTCAGAAAATCACAACCTCGTTCTCCTCAGGGGCAGGGACGTTATTTGTTGTCTCCGCCAGCCCTCACAATAGACATATCTCGAAAATACCTTCCTCTCATGTTCTCAAGATGACTCTGTTTGATGGTCGACTTTCCGAAGATTGAATGACTTGGCCTCCAGGCCCGATCCTCAGAATCTTTGTCCCCACTTTCCACATCATAGCTATCGCTGTCACCAGTATCTTTAGACAAGCCCTCCAGTATCTCTTTAGTAATCTTCTCTGTATTTGTTTTTGCCATCGACTCGACAAATCCAGCAATATAAGAATCCACAGTCTTCTTCTCCTCTTTAGTCAGCTTCGTCTCGGCAGCAACCTTCTTGTCTTGAGATATTTTTTCTTCAGAAATGATGAAAACACGTCTTTTAAACCGAAGCTCAGAGAGCTTGAAAAAATAGCAAGCGCTAGTGAGCAAGAGCTATAAAATTGAGAAAACAAAGCAAATGGCACAAGCAGTGTATCAAGTGCAGTCGGTGTAAGTTCCTATTTATACGCCCAGTGCGCTCTAAATTGGAGGGCCCCGTCTGTCATTGACTGTTGCTATTCTAGCAAAGGGAAGGTGTTTTTTCGGACCTTCGGCTTAAGGCCTTCGTCCATGTCACAGTCTGAATTCGTTATCTTAACAAATTAATACTGCAAGGGGCTACTGTTGGGGGCCTTCGTCTTCCGAAGGTCCTCAAAAACATGATTTAACAATGTCTTCCAAGTGTGACATATGAACAGGTACCTTCGGACTCGGGTTAAAAGCATATACAATGTGAAGAGCATGGTCGTGACGAAGGCTGGTGTTGCTTCGAAGCTACGCGCAAGGGAGCTTCGGCTAAGTGGCGGAAAAAGGAACCGACCTAAAGGGGAAAAGGCTATTTAGTCCTCGTTGGTTTATCCATGAGTCAATAGTAAATTTAAAGGGCATGAATGTAAATTTACACAGGCTGCGCCCTGTGCCTATAAATAGATGAACAGTACCCCCGTACTGTTCACGCTGACTTGTACTTGCTTGTGCGTCACGCTTGTACTTTTAACTTCTGTCAAGCCGAAGGTACATTTGTAATTCAATATCGTTTCTGTCTTTCCATGATAATATAATGAGGATGAATTAATAATGTGATATGATTGTTTATGTTGTCTCTTATATTTCATATGCTTCATCTTTTATTAACATATACCGCAATGACAAAGATATGTCCTTCATGACCTTCGTCTGAAGATCATTATATCCTAAGAGAAATAATGCTTCGAAGGACGAAGGGCATTAACATTTAACATTTTGTGTTGCCTTGTTCTTAATTTATAGCATTTGAGAACAAGTCCCCAACACTATCTAACTTTGCCTTAAGTTTTTCATTCTTTTTGACAAGGCTATCATCGGTAGTTGAGGATGGAGCATTAGACTCTAATTGCTCAATTTTAGTTGTTAGCTCACAATTCAAATTTACAAATGTTTCAAATTTTTCTAGCAAACATTTATAATCATTTTGAGAGCTAATCATCTTATTTTTTTTCAAAGTTTTAAGTTGAGCATTTTGTTTAGTGCAAACATCCTCAAAAAACTTAACGGCATGTGCAAGTTCATCTACGGAGGGCTTTCCCTCACCATCACACTCATTATCACTATCATCACTAGAGGATGGGATACTTGTTTTCCCTCTTGCCATAAGATATTTGTGTGATGACTGTGAAGAGTGTGATGAAGAGCGGTGGCTACGAGTCATTGGAGGATCATCTTCGCTAGAAGAATCATCCCAAGTCTTGACACTTGTGAGTGCTTTGCCTTTGCTCCTCCTCTTTGTGGGTTCGACTATATTTGGACAGTTGTCCCTGAAGTGGCCCTTCTCCACACATGCAAAGCATCCTCCCTTTCTTTGATTTTTCCTGTCAATATTAAAGAGAAGATCCTCGACCTACAGGGGCACACCCATTAGATTAATCTTGCGAATCATTCCCATTACCTTTCTGACGCGTTGAACTATTTTTTCGTCCTCAGAGGATGATGTTGAGGCTTGACCATTTTCTTCATCATCATTTCATCATCTTGTTCCTCTTCTTCACTTGAAGAACTTGAGCTTGGAGCCTTTTCCTGCCTTTCATCTTTTTGTGTTCATCACATGCAAAAGCATATGGTTTTGAAGAAATTGTCTCCTCTTCTTGACCCATTTTCCACGACATCTCAAATGCCGCAATCTTTCCGATCACAATCATCAGGGTCATTTGGCTCAAGTCCTCAATATTATGAAGAATGTTGATGATGCTCTCGTATCTTTATTGAGGTAGAAGGGAGATGATCTTTCTCACAATGTTGGCATCACCTAGCTTATTAATTCCAATAGAGTTGAGCTCATTAATCACAAGATTTAAGCAAGAATACATATCTCTAACAAGCTCATTTTCTTTCATAGCAAAAGAATTATACTCATTTAAGACTAGGCAATGTTTTTGCTCACGAACATTAGATGTGCAGTCATGGAGCTCATGCAATTTTAGCCAAATCTCATTAGCAGTTTTCAAGGTAAATACTTGATTGAAAATTTCCATGCTAACAGATTCATACAAGCAATTTTTGGCTCTAGCATTTAAATGAACTGCTCTAGGTGGTAAATACTTGGTTGTATAACTCTTTTTTGTCGCTCGTGGTGAGCTTCTCAGGATTCTTAGGTGGTTTCATCCTGTCATAACTGACTCTCCAAACACCTAGATCAACCGCTTCTAGGTAACAAGTCATTCTAGCACTATAATATGGGAAGTTAGTGCCGTCGAAGTGTGGTGGCCTATGGGTATCCATCCCATTCCTCTACAAAGTGTCAGCTCGATTAGCGGTGAAGCTAAAACATTTCGAATGAGCCAAACCGGGCTCTGATACCACTTGTAGGAAATGCTGACGCCTAAGAGGGGGGTGAATTAGGACTTCTAAAACTTCTTTCTAAACTAGACCACAAAGTAATCCCTAGAACAAAACCTATGCAAATAAGTTAACTAGAATATGCAAACTAGGTTTTGTCTATGTGTTGCTATCTCTACCGCAAAATGAGTTATGCAACCTAAGTTTCTATCCTATATAATTTACACTAATACTAGTAAAGATTGCAACTTACATAGAGAGAGTAAATGCGGAAGATTAAAGAGCTAGTAGAGAAAGCAAACTCTCGTGGACGACGTCAATATTTTTACCGAGGTATCCAGAACCACACAAGGTCTCGACTAATCCTCGTTGGTGCCCCTACTCAAAGGGTAGTCCACACGAGGGCCAAGCACCACGGACGAGTAACTCCGTAGAGGGTCACGTGCCTTCTCCATGCACAAGTGGTGCTCCACTTCTGGCTCCTCTCGGACGCTCCCCACCGTCTTCACTATCGAGCTTCCGGCCAAAACACCGAGGGCCTTGTTCCCTCAGGTACAGGTGGCGGCCGTGACACAAAATCGGTTGTCACATGTAGGAAACGGGTGACGCCTAAGAGGGGGGGTGAATTAGGACTTCTAAAATTTTCGCTAACCTAGGCCACAAATAAATCCTTAGAGCAAAACATATGCAAATAATTAAACTAGAATGTGCAAACTAAGTTTTGTCTAAGTGTTGCTATCTCTACCGCAATGTCTAAGTTTTAATCTACACTATATAAGCATGAATACAAGATTGAAACTTAAATGCTTAATATAAATGCGGAAACTTAAAGAGCAAAGTAGAGAAGCAAACTCTCGTGGATGACGCCGATATTTTTACCGAGGTATCCGGAACTGCGCAAGGTCCCGACTAATCCTCGTTGGTGCCCCTATGCAAAGGGAAGCCCACGCGAAAGCCAAGCACCTCGGTCGAGTAACTCCATAGAGAGCCGTGGGCCTTCTCCACACGCAAGTGGTGCTCCGCTTTTGGCTCCTCTCGGACGCTCCCCGCTGACTCCACTATCGAGCTTCCGGCTGAAACACCACGGGCCTCGTTTCCTCCGGTACACGGTGGTGGCCGTGACACAAACACGGTTGTCACGGTCTCGCAAGACTCTTGCCCCACTCGGTACAATTACAACGGCCCATGCAAGAGCCGAGGGGTTGTGTGGTTTGTCTAAACTCACTCAACTAACTAGGATTCACCTAGAGCAAGCGCTAATGCGGTCTAACTAACCTAAGCACTTCGCAAAGCACCTACGCTAATCACCGAGTGATTCTATTAAGCACTTGGGTGTTTGAGCACTTGGAAATGTCTACAATATGCCTTGGTATGTTGCTTGGGCTCCCACACCTCCAAATGGCCGGTTGGGTGAAGTATATATAGGCCGTAACTCAAATATAGCCGTTGGAAAGCAGTTCTGCAGCTTTCTGCGGTGCACCGGACAGGTGCACCGGACTGTCCGATGGTGCACCGGACATGCCACGTGTACTAGCCTTTAAAAGTAGCCGTTGGAGCTTTCGAAGATGGCGCACCGGACATGGCGCACCGGACGGTCCGGTGTGCACCGGACAGCCCGTGCTCGCTTGTCGTATTTTGGCCATAACTTTTAGCTCTGAACTCCAATTTCGATGATCTTATACTTTTTGGAAAGCTTATGAAATTCTCTACATCCTAGAGTTGAAGCCATACCAGTTTGAGCAAATTTGGCACACCGGACAGTCCGGTGTGCACCGGACATCCCATATGCTGCTCTTGTTTTTTAGCAATTCCGACTTTGTATTGTGGGCATAACTTTTAGCTCCGAACTCCGATTTTGATGATCTTGGACTTTTTGGAAAGCTTATAAAATTATCTACATCTCAGAGTTGAAGCCATGTCAGTTTGAATAGATTTGATTTTGTGAAACACTTCCAATTCAGTCAGCCCTTCCTCTCAACTTTGTCAACTTCACTTTTGTTTTGTAGCTTTGTATCTCACTTCTACTTCTTGATGTGTTGGGCTCTTAGCATGTATAAAGTGTCTTCAATATTACTTTGTAATGTCTTCTATGAGTCTTATAATGTCTTATTTGAGGTGTTGCATCCTCAGAGCCTCAGTCCAATCCACTTTGCATCCTGTGAACTACAACACACAAATACTTGGGAAATACATTAGTTCACAGGTTGTGTTAATCATCAAACACCAAAATCTATTAAGCCAAATGGCCCAGGGTCCATTTTTCTTACAATCTCCCCCTTTTTGGTGATTGATGACAACCCAACCAAAGCAAGAAAATATTACAAACATTTGAATATAAATATACAATCTACTTGCTAGGATGCATGTTTGTCCCCATAATGTGAGATTATGGACTTAAGCCTCCCCCTAACTCCATAATTCACTTACTTCCTATTTTAGACCAAAATGCAAAAACCACTTGAAAGATCAAAATTTTAATTTGGTGGTGTTTGGTGTTTGATAACATTTTCATTGCTTTGGTCTCTACAACTTCTCCCCTTTGGCATCAACCACCGAAAAGGAAGACATTAAAAGCATATAGGAAGCAAATAAGACTTGCCCTCTCTAAAGAATTATCAATTAATATCAATAGAAGCACTAAATGATTACTCCCCCTAAATGAGTGTTCTCCTTTAGAAATAATTTTCTCCCCCTTTAGAGACGAAGAAAAACTCCCCCTGACAGAGATCTTCTACTTAGGAAAAAGCACATGAGAAATAGAGGTGCAAGACATAATTTGAATAGACTAACTTCCCTTATGCATAGGTAACAAAATATGAGTTAATAGTATATGCATTTATAGCAACATGGGAAGTATAAGATATGGAATATAGTCTAATCAAATATTGGAGAAGACATGTAAATGATACTTAATGTAGTCTCAAAGATACCAATCGAAAGTCAATAGCAGACCAATTGAAAACCAATGGCAGGCTTGTGAGACATGAAAGTTCTTGGAGATTTTACAGTGGAAGTTTGTTGTCATTCTCGGGGGACTTCATTTTCCTTACAATGAGACTATAAAAATAGACTTGAAAAGGTGTTAGTCTCAAAGTCTTAGATTATATAGTAACCTACCCCTGGATTTGTGCATACAAGTTTTGAATACTTGTAGGAGACATGCACTTTGATTTGATATCAAGAGGGCCAAATTATCTATAATCCGAACTTTGGCACATATAAGTTAAATGATACAACTTGTAGAATATGAGTGTTTTACCTGTAGCATTTAAAATTATTAATTGATGTATTATTTACTATGGAGTGATAAAAAAGCTATGTGTCGTGCTTAAATACACATTTTAAACCATGTAGGTTTGCTTAAGATTATGAATTGAAAACAAGCAATCCTACCATGTGATTTACCTAGTATGCATGTGTTTAAGCAAAAGTAAGTACAAATTGTAATACTAGGCATGAGAGGTAAAACTAGATACAAGAAAAAATAGATACGCATATCTAAAAATAAGGAATGCAATAAATCTAGTTACCTTAGTCATGGGTGGGGAAATTTGGGTCCAAAATATTCACTAATCCACTTGGTAATAAATTTGATCCAATATGATGTATCCCATGATATACATCCCAAATTTGCCAAGTCACCAAATTTCCCTTATGACCTTCGGTCCACTCACATCCCTTTCGGGATCCAAACCTTCTTGGTGCTTTTCATGGTTGAAATTATTTCCTTTGACACCCAGATGCGTTTGGCTCCCTTTCCTTTGTTGGCTTGCTTGTTGGCCTTGATTGCTATCACCTTTCCATTCTTTTTCTTCTTGATCAAATATGGTGTAGCAGCCTTTTTGTCCACCTTTTTGATGTAGGTGTTGGAGATTTTGCTTGATGGCTTTTGCTTGAGCTTTTGCCTTTGCTTATCCCCGGTCATCTCCTTGCATTGGAAAGACTTGTGGCCTTCCTTGTGGCATAATCTACAAATCACATTTTCACCCTCCATAGGCTTGTTCACTCCCGCAGTGGTGTTATCTTGTGGAGGTCGGATTTGTTTGGCTTTGCCTTTCTTGTTATACAAAGCTTTTCCAAGGCGAGCCACTTCTTGCTTTAATTGCTCATTTTCCTTTACAATCTCGTCAGAACAGGTTTCTATAATAACATTTGTTGGGGACTTGTTCTCAAATGCTAAGAATTAAGAACAAGGCAACATAAAAAGTGTTAAATGCTAAAGTCCTTCGTCCTTCGAAACATTATACCCCTTCGGGAAATAATGATTTTAGGACGAAGGTCATAAAAGACGTACCTTCGTAAATATGATAAGTAATGACGAAGGATTTATATAAAACGTGAAATATAAACATCAACATAGAATCATTTCTATTTTATTGACATGGAGAAATAGAAATGATTTCAAATTACAAATGTACCTTCGGTCCTGAGAGAAGGTAAAAAAGTACAAGCGTGACGTAAAAGCCAATGCCAAGTCAGCGTGAACAGTACGGGAGTACTGTTCATCTATTTATAGACGCGGGACGCAGCCCACGTAAAATTACATCCATGTCCATTACATTTGTTAATGGCTTATGGAAATCTGTCAAGGCCCACGTAGTCTTTTCATCTTTAAGTCGGTTCCCCTTTCTACTATCGCGACGAAGCTTCCCTGCGCACAGCTTCGGCTGTGCACCATCCTTCGTAGTTGGTAATCAGCTCGTCCTTCGTCTGATTCAGGCTTCGTCCTGACCGTGCTTTATGTTTATAATTCTGAGTCCGAAGATACCTGTTCACATAATCCACTTGGAAAACATTGTCAAATCATGTTTTTGAGGACCTTCGGAGGACGAAGGCCCCCAACAGTAGCCCCTCGCAATATTAATTTGCTAATGATAAATTCAGATTGCGATATGGACGAAGGCCTTGAGCCGAAGGTCCGAAAAAACACCTTCCCTTTGCTAGAATAGCAACATTCACTGACAAGCGGGGTCTTTCAATTTTCAACGCCCTGGGCGTATAAATAAGATCATACCGCCAACTCATTTGGTACGCACACTTGCCATCTGCTTCGGTCCACCAAATTTTTAGCTCTTGTGCATTAAGATTGGTGGTCTTTTTGATTTCGAAGCTTCGGCCCTGAAAACAATTTTTTAGCATTTCCGAAGATGTCTGAAGGCAAGAAGATCCCTGCGGAGACGAAGCTGAGTCTCGAGGAAGAGAAGAATCTGGGGTTCCTGATTGCGATGGCAGAGACCAATACAGAGAAAATCACCAAGGAGATTCTCGAAGGTTTGTCCGAAGATACTGGTGACAGCGACAGCTATGATGTAGAAAGTGGTGGGGAAGAGGCCGAAGATCGACCATGGCGGCCAAGTCACACGGTTTTCGGGAAAACCATCATCAAGCAGAGTCATATTGATAATATGAGGGGGCGGTATTTTCGAGATATATCTATTGTGAGGGCTGACGCTGGAGAAAAGACTTCTCCCACCCCCGAAGAAGATGAAGTTGTAATCTTCCGAAGCTTTCTCAAGGCTGGGCTTCGATTTCCCCTGAGCAACTTTGTTGTTGAGGTACTGAAAACATTTCAAGTCTACCTTCATCAACTTACTCCTGAAGCTATCATAAGAATGGGGATGTTTGTCTGGGCTGCAAGAAGCCAAGGTTTAGAACCAAATGCTAAAAGTTTTTGCAACATTCATGAACTGTTATATGAGACGAAGCCGTGGGGAAAAGAACAATATCACAATAATTTTGGGTGTTACAGCTTCGGTGCCCGCTCCGGGTCAAGCCGCCCTGTGCCAACCTTTCGGAAAAGATGGCCCGGAGCCTGGATGACCGAATGGTTCTATGTAAAGAATGACTTAACTGCGCAAGAAAATGTCAAGAGTATCATTATGCACCCCATCTGGCAACGCTTCGGACTTCGAAGGCCGAAGGTTGAAATGGACGAAGCAGCCGAGGAATGCCAAAGAGCCTTCGGCATAGTCTGCTCTTTCATTGGGACAAGGGACTTGGTCCAAGAGCACATTGCCTTCAGGGTATGGCCACTTGCAGAAAAGTGGGAAATGCCGAAGGAGACCATTAAAGAGTCCGACGAAGGCGGACTGGTCAGACTGAAATACACATTCAAATATGCAGATAAATTTGTTGAACCTGATGATGACTGGCTGAAAAGCATTGAAACACTAAGTGATGAACTACTTGGGGCATATTCGAAGGCTGAAAATACTGCGCTATCAGCAGCCTTCGGAGGCCGAAAGAAGAAAAGGCTCAACCGCGTGTTTGACGCAGTCGGGTTTATGTACCCTGACTATCACTATCCGGTATTGAGTCGCAAAAGGAAAAATACTTCTCCTGCGACAGAAGCTACCACGAGTGCCCCTAGTGAGCCAGCGCCTCAAAGAAAAAAGATGAAGGTACTCACCCATCGGACACGCTTTATTGAGCCGGCCACAGTGCCAGAATTCATTGGTGAAGTTTCTTTGGCCTCTGAAGCTACCGAACCAGCTTCAGTGCCGAAGATGGAAGAAAAGATTGAAGCGCCTTCAGCGGAAAAATCAGAGAAACCGAAGGTTGACGAGCCAAAAATGTCTGAAATCTTAAGTCCTTCGGTAAATGTCGAAGCAATAAAAAACCAAAAGGGGCCATCGGTGACCCCAAAAAGGAAAAGAATGGTAAACGTACTAGATGTCTTGGAGACAATTAAGTCTTCAAGCACAACTCCAAAAAAGAGTGTTAAAGTTGCTGAAGCTTCTACTGAAGCTTCGACGCAACAAGCTGAAGCTGAAGCTGGGCCTTCAGAGCCCTACAAGGAGCAACCTTTGGAAGCCGAAGCAATAAAAATATCAGAACCAGTTTTAGTTGAAGAAATTGACACTGCCATCCCCGAGGCTCCTGCCAGCATATGCGATTACATTATACGACACGCTTCGGGGAAGAAACTATCTGCAGAAGAAACTTATGAAGCCAACCATTATGCGAAAGAGCTAAAATATCCGAAGGGGGCAGTGATATTCAATGGGACAAATGAAGATGACTTCCTATACTGCCTACCTGATAATAAAGAACTATCTGTCTGCCGAGAGATGGCCAGGAGTATAGGCTTCCCGAAGCTCGAAGCTGGATTAAGCGCCATGACGAAAGAGGACCTCGCAGACAGTCTTGCATATAATAGCCTAAAGGTATGGAAATTAAGCGTTTGAAAAAACTTTTTAATGCGTAATTCATTCCTTTATTCTTGTATGGATTCTTTTTTTTTACAGAGCCTGATTCTGAGCAACGCGTTAAGAGCCCAAAAAAGCGCCGAAGATGAAAGCTATGATATTGCGTTTAACAATTTACGCTCCGAAGTTATCAAACTGAGAAACGAAGCTCTGGAAAAGGATAAAATTCTGCTTACACTGGTAGATAAAGTAAAGAAGGACGAAGCTGCTTCAAAAGCCCAGGCCGAAGCCCAAAAGCGTGAAATTAAAGATCTTCAGAAACAGCTGGCTAGGGCTAAAGAGGAACGTGTGCTGGAGGAAACAAAACGAGAACTCAGTGATCATATGGTCAATAAATTGGAGTTAAGTGTTAAAGAGCTTCGTGCTTCTCAGAGGAACTGTTATGTTAAATCTGTAGAATGCGTGAATAAAATTAAAACCAGCTTCGCCAGCGTGGGCGCCTTCTCCAGCGAAGAGAATTTCTCTCGGGGCAATCCCGAAGGTCCACTGGAATGGATTAGTCACGAAGCAGAGGCCTTCGAGGAGATCCTGAGCAGTCGCGGCGACATCTGCGCTTTTTCGGGCGCCAGAGGAATTGCTTCTGTCTTAGAGAAGAAAGGTTGCGGGCATGTAAAATTTTTAGCTCAGTCCGAAGCTGCCTTATCTTCCGAAGACATCAAGGACCCCTCGGCCGAAGCAAGCGTGGTTGGTGGCAAATTTTTTACTGATATCTGGAACGACGGCGGCCGAGGAATGGCACAAGAAATCATCCAAAGGAGCGAAAAAGGCATTCATGATGCCAGGAAAGTGGCAGAAGCTGCCGAAAGAAGTACAGAGCCCGAAAGGCAATTAGGTATTAATTAGTCATTCTTATCGTGTTGTAATTTTTATTTCAAACTTTGCTCGGAATTTGTAATAGTAATGAAGAAATGTTCTCTTCCCTCAGAAGCTGCTGAATCGACTGCCGATCCCCACACAAAAGGAGATGACGAGATTAAACAAATGGCCGAAGCTATCATGGATAAGGTTGTTGATCATCTTCTAAATGAGGCCGCCGAAGCAGTACTAAGAGAAGACTAAATGTTATTAGAAAAAACATTGGAAACATGATCTCTGTAATATTGTGTGCATTTGAATGTAAAATACAAGTCTCTTTTCATTATTCAATTCTTTACGATGCATGAAATTCTATATACATACCATTTTTGAGCCTTCGGCGAAAAAACACCTTCCCTTCTTTTCATGCTTCGTGAAGAAAACATTCTCCGTTAAAACTGTTCTGATAAATCGCGTCCATGCTTCGTGAAGACATTCTCCGAAGCTATTTTCCGAAGATTATCCTCTGATGATGCTCATCCATGCTTCGTAAAAACATTCTCCGAAGTTGTATTCCGAAGATTATCATTGTATTCCCTCGTGACTTTATACAATTTTCACTTTCTCAAAGCGTCCTTTCGAAGGTTGATACTGTGTCCCCTTCGTTTGCCAAATGCAACATGATGTATGATGCTTATGTTATGCAAAATGATGTGATGATGTTATGTTATGCAAATGACATTTGTTCCGAAGACACAAAATATATTCGTAAGCTCTGCATTCCCTTAGGAACGTCTTTGGAGCTTCTTCGCCCTTTACTTAGACGGTATAAGCTCTGCATTCCCTTAGGAACGTCTTTGGAGCTTCTTCGCCTTTTACTTAGGCGGTATCAGCGTTGACTTTTCGCTGTATGCTCTGCATTCCCTTAGGAACGTCTTTGGAGCAAAAAACTTACACTGCGCTCCCTTTGGAACGGCTTTTTGTAACTTCGGCAACTTACTCTGCGCTCCTTGGAGCGACTCTTTGTTGCTTCGAAGGATTTTTAATAATCCAAAGATCCTCCTTGTTACCGCAAATTTTTAAGCTTCAGCAACTTAAGCCTGCGGAGAAGATAGGTTTCTCTGATAACCAACCACGAAACTATTATATGAAAACTGAAATGTTCTTTATTACACCGAAAACAGAACTTAAACGGAAATGACTGCTATCAAAGTAGGATATTTTGTCAATAAATGTGCTTCGACTCCGGCACAGTACTGTTGACTGTACGGGCTTCAGATTGCTCTCTGAGGTCCCTTTGGTGCGGAACATATTGGCTCCCTTCTGGCTGCTGGCCTTGTTGCAGCGGAGGTGGAGGTGGGGGCTGTTGCCATGAAGCTTGAGGTTGACTTGCTGAAGCTACGGAGACTGCAGGGTGGTTGCCCACGTACTCCGGGATGTAAGGCTGATGATACGAAGCAGTATGCATGACCTGCTTCGGCTGTCCCTGTTGCGCTGCAGCTTCTGCTAACTCCTTTTGTTTCTGGATGGTAACATGGCACATCCTGGTGGTATGGCCCTTGTTCTCACCGCAGAATAAGCAAAATGTCCTCCTTGGTTGATCTCCAAATCTCCCGCCGAAGCCCCTGGCGCCTCTGCCTCTTGGAGCTGGTGGCCGAAAGAAAGTTTGCTGCTGCCCCGAAGCCTGTGAGGAGCACTGCGGTCTGTTCTGCTGACTCCCCTTGTCATCATTTTGAGTGGAGTTGTGAATGGACCTGACATGCCTCGGATAGAATCTTCCACCGAAGCCCCTGGTCATCTCAGAAAATCTGAAGGCCTCCTCCCTTCTTTGGCGAAAATCATTATCAGCACGAATGTACTCGTCCATCTTTTGGAGCAGCTTCTCCAAAGTCTGAGGAGGCTTCCTAGCAAAGTATTGAGCTGCAGGTCCAGGACGAAGCCCCTTGATCATGGCTTCGATGACAATTTCATTGGGCACCGTTGGAGCCTGCGCCCTCAAACGCAAGAACCTTCTGACATACGCCTGAAGGTATTCTTCATGGTCCTGAGTACACTGGAATAAGGCTTGAGCAGTGACCGGCTTCGTCTGAAATCCTTGAAAGCTGGTTAACAACATATCCTTCAGCTTCTGCCATGAGGTGATCGTTCCTGGTCGAAGGGAGGAGTACCAGGTCTGAGCAACATTCCTGACGGCCATGACGAAAGACTTCGCCATGACTGCAGCATTGCCCCCATACGAAGACACTGTTGCTTCGTAGCTCATCAAGAACTGCTTCGGGTCTGAGTGACCGTCGAACATGGGAAGCTGGGGTGGCTTATAGGATGAAGGCCAAGGTGTAGCCTGCAGCTCAGCGGACAAAGGAGAAGCATCATCGAAAACAAAATTTCCCTGATGGAAATTGTCATACCAGTCATCTTCGTTGACGAAGCCCTCCTGATGAAGGTCTTTGTGCTGAGGCCTTCTGTTTTGCTCATCATGGGTAAGATGGCGGACTTCCTCAGAGGCTTCGTCTATCTGCCGTTGCAACTCAGCTAGCCGGGCCATCTTCTCCTTCTTCCTTTGCACCTGTTGATGTAGAATCTCCATATCCCTGATTTCTTGGTCTAGCTCTTCCTCCTGAAGTGTCGGGCTGACGGCCTTTCTCTTCTGGCTTCGGGCCTCCCGAAGAGAGACGGTGTCCTGGTTGTGGTCCAGCGGTTGCAGTGCTGAAGCCCCAGCCGCTGAAGCTTTCTTCGGTGCCATAGCGAAGATCTACAGCTTCCGAAGGTGTTCAAAAAACTCGAAGTGGAAGTGAGTTCACCGGAGGTGGGCGCCAATGTTGGGGACTTGTTCTCAAATGCTAAGAATTAAGAACAAGGCAACATAAAAAGTGTTAAATGCTAAAGTCCTTCGTCCTTCGAAACATTATACCCCTTCGGGAAATAATGATTTTAGGACGAAGGTCATAAAAGACGTACCTTCGTAAATATGATAAGTAATGACGAAGGATTTATATAAAACGTGAAATATAAACATCAACATAGAATCATTTCTATTTTATTGACATGGAGAAATAGAAATGATTTCAAATTACAAATGTACCTTCGGTCCTGAGAGAAGGTAAAAAAGTACAAGCGTGACGTAAAAGCCAATGCCAAGTCAGCGTGAACAGTACGGGAGTACTGTTCATCTATTTATAGACGCGGGACGCAGCCCACGTAAAATTACATCCATGTCCATTACATTTGTTAATGGCTTATGGAAATCTGTCAAGGCCCACGTAGTCTTTTCATCTTTAAGTCGGTTCCCCTTTCTACTATCGCGACGAAGCTTCCCTGCGCACAGCTTCGGCTGTGCACCATCCTTCGTAGTTGGTAATCAGCTCGTCCTTCGTCTGATTCAGGCTTCGTCCTGACCGTGCTTTATGTTTATAATTCTGAGTCCGAAGATACCTGTTCACATAATCCACATGGAAAACATTGTCAAATCATGTTTTTGAGGACCTTCGGAGGACGAAGGCCCCCAACAACATTCTTAACAAGAACTTGATTGCAGGGGTTAGAATCATCAATTAAATCAAAGCAGGAAGTAGAAGCATCTTTCTTAATAATTTCAGGTATTTCAATCAAAGATACTTCTGGGGTGCTACCAATGTTTTCTAGCTTAGTAGTTAGCTCATTGTTGTGTATGCTAAGAATTTCCATTTTCCCTAGCAAATTTTCAATAGCTTCTTGAGAGCTAGCTAACTTAGCCTTAAGTTTTTCATTCTTTTTAATAAGGCCATCATCGGTAGCAGTGGATGGAGCACTAGACTCTAATAGCTCAATTTTAGTTGACAGCTCACTATTTAAATTTGCAAAATTTTTAATTTTTTCTAGCAAACCTTTATAATCATTTTGGGAGATAATCAACTTATTTTTCAAAGTTTTAAGTTGAGCTTTTTGCTTAGTACAAACATCCTGAAAAAATTTAACGGCTTCCGCAAGCTCATCTACGGAGGGCTTTCCCTCACCTTCACCATCACTACTACTTTCATCACTAGAGGATGGAATGCTTTTGTTACCTCTTTCCATAAGGCATTTGTGTGATGACCGTGATGAGTGTGATGAGAAACGGTGGCTGTGCGTCCTTGGAGGTTCATCATCACTTGAAGAATCATCCCAAGTTCTGACACTTGTTAGCGCCTTACCTTTGCTCCTCTCCTTTTTGGGTTCAGCCATAGTTGGACAGTTGTCCCTGAAGTGGCCCTTCTCCCCGCATGCGAAGCACCCTCTCTTTCTTTGCTTTTTCCTTGTCAATGCTAAAGAGAATATCTTCGACCTGCAGGGGCACACCCATTAGATTAATCTTACGGATCATCCCCATTACCTTTCCGACGCGTCAGATTGTTTCTTCGTCCTCGGAGGATGATGTGCACGGTTGATTATCTTCATTATCATCACTTTCTTCTTCTTCCTCTTCTTCACTTGAGGAACTTGGAGTGGGAGCCTTCTTTTTATCCTTCCTTTCATCACATGCAAAAGCATATGGCCTTGAGGAAGTTGGCTCCTCTCCCCGACACATTTTTCGCGACATCTCAAAAGCCGCGATTTTCCCAATCATAATGGTCGGGGTCATGGTACTCAAGTCCTCCATGTTGTGAAGGATGGTGATGATGCTCCCATATCTTCGTTGTGGTAGCAGGGAGATAATCTTCCTTACAATGTCCGCATCACCTAGCTTAATTATGTCAATAGAGCTGAGCTCATTGATGATTAGATTTAAACGAGAATACATGTCTCTAACAAGCTCATCATCTCTCATAGCAAAAGAATTATACTCATTTAAGACTAGGCAATGTTTTTGCTCACGGACATTTGATGTGCCGTCATGGAGCTCATGCAATTTTAGCCAAATCTCATTAACAGTTTTCAAGGTAAATACTTGATTAAAAATATTCATGCTAAGAGATTCATACAAGCAATTTTTGGCTCTAGCATTTAAATGAATTTCTTTTTCCTCACTCGTGGTGGGTTTCTCGGGATTTTTGGGGGGTTTCATCCCGTCACGAGTGACTCGCCAAACACCTAGATCAACGACCTCTAGGTAACAGGCCATTCTAGCACTATAATATGGGAAGTTAGTGCCGTCGAAGTGTGGTGGCCTATGGGTATCCATCCCTTCCTCTAAAAAGCGTCGGCTCTTTTAGCGGTGAAGCTAAAGCGTTTCAAATGAGCCAAACCAGGCTCTGATACCACTTGTAGGAAACGGGTGACGCCTAAGAGGGGGGGGGTGAATTAGGACTTCTAAAACTTTCGCTAACCGAGGCCACAAATAAATCCTTAGAGCAAAACATATGCAAATAATCAAACTAGAATGTGCAAACTAAGTTTTGTCTAAGTGTTGCTATCTCTACCGCAATGTCTAATTTTCAATCTACACTATATAAGCATGAATACAAGATTGAAACTTAAATGCTTAATATAAATGCGGAAACTTAAAGAGCAAAGTAGAGAAGCAAACCCTCGTGGATGACGCCGGTATTTTTACCGAGGTATCCGGAACCGCGCAAGGTCCCGACTAATCCTCGTTGGTGCCCCTATGCAAAGGGAAGCCCACGCGAGAGCCAAGCACCTCGGTCGAGTAACTCCATAGAGAGCCGCGGGCTTTCTCCACACGCAAGTGGTGCTCCGCTTCTGGCTCCTCTCAGACGCTCCCCGCCGTCTCCACTATCGAGCTTCCGGCCGAAACGCCGCGGGCCTTGTTCCCTCCGGTACACGGTGGCGGCCGTGACACAAACACGGTTGTCACGGTCTCGCAAGACTCTTGCCCCACTCGGTACAATTACAACGGCCCGCGCAAGAGCCGAGGGGTTATGTGGTTTGTCTAAACTCACTCAACTAACTAGGATTCACCTAGAGCAAGCGCTAATGCGGTCTAACTAACCTAAGCACTTCGCAAAGCACCTACGCTAATCACCGAGTGATTCTATTAAGCACTTGGGTGTTTGAGCACTTGGAAATGTCTATAATATGCCTTGGTATGTTGCTTGGGCTCCCACACCTCCAAATGGCTAGTTGGGTGAAGTATATATAGGCCCCAACTCAAATATAGCCATTGGAAAGCAGTTCTGCAGCTTTCTGCGGCGCACCAGACAGGTGCACCGGACTGTCCGGTGGTGCACCGGACATGCCACGTGTACTAGCCGTTAAAAGTAGCCGTTGGAGCTTCCGAAGATGGTGCACCAGACATGGCGCATTGGATGGTCCGGTGTGCACCGGACAGCCCGTGCTCGCTTGTCGTATTTTGGCCATAACTTTTAGCTCCGAACTCCGATTTCGATGATCTTATACTTTTTGGAAAGCTTATGAAATTCTCTACATCCCAGAGTTGAACCATACCAGTTTGAGCAAATTTGGCACACCGGACAGTCCGGTGTGCACCGGACATCCCATATGCTGCTCTTGTTTTTTCAGCAATTCCGACTTCGTATTGTGGGCATAACTTTTAGCTCCGAACTCCAATTTTGATGATCTTGGACTTTTTAGAAAGCTTATAAAATTATCTACATCTCAGAGTTGAAGCCATGTCAGTTTGAATAGATTTGATTTTGTGAAACACTTCCAATTCAGTCAGCCCTTCCTCTCAACTTTGTCAACTTCACTTTTGTTTTGTAGCTTTGTATCTCACTTCTACTTCTTGATGTGTTGGTCTCTTAGCATGTATAAAGTGTCTTCAATATTAATTTGTAATGTCTTCTATGAGTCTTATAATGTCTTATTTGAGGTGTTCCATCCTCAGAGCCTCAGTCCAATCCACTTCGCATCCTGTGAACTACAACACACAAATACTTGGGAAATACATTAGTTCACAGGTTGTGTTAATCATCAAACACCAAAATCTATTAAGCCAAATGGCTCGGGGTCCATTTTCCTTACAGTCACAGTCTCGCAAGACTCTCACTCTACTCGGTACAATATTACAACGACTCACGAAAGAGCCAGACATGGCGCACCGGACAGTCTGGTGTGCACCGGACAGTCTGGTGTGCACCGGACAGCCCACACAAAACATGATTGTTTGTCGTATTTTGGCCATAACTTTTAGCTCCGAACTTCGATTTCAATGATCTTGTACTTTTTGGAAATCTTATGAAATTCACTACATCCTAGAGTTGAAACCATATCATTTTGAGCAAATTTGGCACACCGGACAGTCTGGTGTAACAACTCCTATGTTGCTGCAGTTTTTTCAGCACTTCTAACTTTGTATTGTGGACATAACGTTTAGCTCCAAACTTCGATTTTGATGATCTTGGACTTTTTGGAAAGCTTATATAATTCTCTACATCTTAGAGTTGAAGCCATATCAATTTTAGTATATTTGATGTCGTGAAACACTTCTAATTTAGTCAGTCATTTCTCTCAACTTTGTCAACTTCACTTTTGTTTTGTAGCTTTGCATCCCACTTCTACTTCTTTGATGTGTTGGACTCTTAGCTTGTATAAAGTGTCTTGAATATGACTTTGTAATGTCTTCTATGGGTTTTATAATATCTTCTTTGAGGTGTTGCCTCCTTAGTGCCTCAGTCCAAGTCACTTTTGCATCCTCTGAACTAAAAACACAAACACTAGCAAACACATTAGTCTACATGTTATGTTGATCATCAAACACCAAAATCATTTAATCAAATGGGTCGGGGTCTATTTTCCTTACAGCTCACATTCACCCCCCTTCTGGTCACCTTTTCGATCCTTTAATCGATGTCGGAGCCGGATAAGGATCAATCCACCCTAATCAATCCTTGAAGCGACATGGAACGAGATATTGACAAACATCCGTCCTTCGATGGGATGAACTATCCATATTAGAAGATTCACATGTCTGCGTATCTCCCGAGTATCGCTGACGTCTATATTAGACTTTTAATACTAGTAGGGATTCGAGGGATTGAGAAGAAGTTTTACAATTTCAAGGAAAATTTCTATAAACAAGAAGTTTAAAAATAGAGAGAACAATTTTTATTACCTCATTCACTTGCATGACTAATTTTAGGGAGAAAAAGAGAGAGACCGTTTTTTTTCCGGTTTGATGGAGTTGCAATGTGCAGGTCCATCTCCATGGCTCCACACCTCAAGCTGGCTGGCTGACAGCATGGCCCCACAACGCTACGGGCAGGGCAGACAATCCGCATCGATCCCCACCGCAAATTGCCCCTATCTATCCCTCCCTACAAATCGAAACAAAGAAAGAAAAAATCGAGAGGACGCCAGGGCCGATTCTCTGCGTGACTTGGGGGCGTCGTCGCCGAGTTTTCTCCGGCCGAGGGCGGCGCGACCGGACAACCAGCGTGAGCGCGACCGGCGACATGACTCATATCCTTCCCAAACCCCGATTATGGATCTGCGCATAGGGAAACTCTTGCTCTAATCCATCTTTTGCTTGTATACGATCTCGATCTGTTTCGTTGTTTCGATTCCCTGTTCCTCCTTCCTTAACTTGCGCGCACGCGGCAACCAGCGTGACCGCGACCGTGAGCGCGCGGCGGCGCGGAAGCCCAACGCCAAGAACTCCCAGTCCCAGGACGGGCTCACCCCGGAGCAGCGCCGCGAGAGGTGCGCTTATTCTTCTCCGACATGTCCAGATCTCCGTTGCTTGGCGCTGACCCTGTCCCGATCCGGTTGTTGTTGGCAGGGACAAGAAAGCTCTGGAGGAGAAGGCGGCCAAGAAGGCGCAGCAGGCAGCTGCCGGCGGCACCGGGACCTCCACGGACAACAACAAGAACAAGGCAGGTGGCAAGAAGTAGGAGGCAGTGGCGCGCCGCCACCTCTGTACGATTATTCGATGCCTTAAGCTTGTAACTTGTTCGCATCCTTGTAGGTGCGATGCTTGTTGGGTCATAAACTCTGATGATATCGAGATTTGGTGATGAGAATAATGCGTGGTTTTCTGGCTTTCTGTTCTGTCCCATTCCTTGAATGGCTGAATCATCTAGAGTTGGGATGTGGAGGAGCTTTTGCTTGCTGTCAACACATGTATGCTGTCAGTTAACTTTTTTTTAGATTAAATAGTGAATCATGCCAACCAATATCAAGTGCACACTGAACGCTAGCTAGACAAAAGTTTAAAAGTCAATTCTCATGAAATTTCTAGCTTGCCTACATGTGTTGCTACTTAATTGTTGTTGGGTGCAAACGAGATAGTACCAAACTCCATCTATTTCGAATCGAACAAATTGTGAACAATCTCACATCATCAATTTCATGTTTGGAAAAGTGTTATAGCCGGTGAAAATGGGCTCCTGTTGCTTTTACATGATTTTCTCATACTCAACATGTGTTACTTGCAAGCTGAAAATGTATGCCTTTGTGTTGTTGGAAGCATCATGCATGCCTTAGCGATATCTCACATCATTTGTTATAATACCAGGAATGCTACATTGATGACGTGAGTTGTAAAACCTTTTTTTTTGTTATATTATTGTGATCTTCTCTCAGTCTAGCTCCAGTATTTCTTGTTATGAGATTGTCCGCTCTGTGGATCCCTTCTTGACCTGGTGTTGTTTGAAAAGATGTGTTAATGTGTAGACTTGGCTGCAGCCCTTGTTCCGTTGTTCGGCACGAGGATTGCAAGGATCGAGGGAGATTAAATCCTTCTATTTAATTTTAAATAGCAATAAATTTAATTGCCTCTAAATTCACTCCTAAGAGCAGTCCTAATCATGCACATCATCCAGTTTCTCTAGCATTAATTTAGCTGCCACATATGCTAAAAGATAATTTAGAGACATCCAAATACTCTAGCTAATATTTCAGCTATTAGCTATTTTTTAGTAAATTGGCTACTAGTTAGCTAGCTATTTGTTAGCTAACTAATTCTACTAGCAAATTTTAGCCATTAACTATTAGTTCTAGTGCATTCAAACACTCCTAAATAAAGAAAGAGTAAAAAAACTAGGTTTTGTATATGACTTGGTTTCAACACAATATCTAAGACAGAAGTGGAGTATTAAATTCAGTTAAGCAATATTGATATTTGTAGGGATGAAAGTGGTAATCCGAACTGTTAGAACAAATTTAATATTTTAAAATAGATATATATATATATAAAATTTAATGTTGATCTTTTCTTATGTTATCAATCACATTAGTACAAATATGAATAAAATATTATATAAGTTGTTTTATGTATTATTTGCTCCCTACAACACAAAAAGTTAAAAAAATTACCGAATATGTTTCCGAATCCATACCGAAGTTTATATCCATTATTTGAGAAAATATAGGATGAATTTGAGGTTTACCTTTTATGAATCTTAACAAGCTGGATGTTAAAAACAAGAATACAAATTTGTATTGTATATTCTATATCCTATTTATTCGCAATCAAAGAATAAACTAATTACCGAATAAATACCGTTTCCGACCGTTTTCATCCCTAGATATTTGCATCGGAGAGGTAGTGTCTAGTAATAGTTTCTAGATGATGTGGAGCATATATAAACTATAAGTAGTGTCTTGGTTGGAACTGCTCTAAACCAACAAGTCTGTATACTGGTATGATTCCTCTTCCTCCCTGTTACGCGATGTAACTCCTGTCGCCTCTTAGGTTTTTGGTCGAGTTAGGTTTCGGGTCTGGGTCTAGGAGTCGTGCCACCTCCATCGCCACACTTCTTTCCTACTGCGCCATCGCCGCCTTTTCCTACAGTTCTGGAGAATCATTGGGCGTGATTGGTTGCCCTATTTGTCGTGACCAGGATGGCATGCGTTGACTGGGCACCGAGCGAGCGATTGATTGGTTGTCTGCGCAAGGGGAGCACTACAGTAACAGAAGCCATTTTCGGTGGCTATGAACCATCGAAAATAAGCTCTTATTTTCGGCGGCCAGTCCGAGGCCACCGAAAGTAGCTTATTTCTTGTGGCTGTCTCGGCAGCCACCGAAAATAAGAGCTATTTTTGGTGCCCACCTTACGTCGCTGAAAATAATGCCCGCCGAAAGCCAACTAGTCTATTTTCGGCAAATTGGGCTCTGGCCACAGAAAACAAGTATTTTTAGGGAAAAATAATTAGAAAAAAGGAAAAATAACAGAAATTTCAACAACAATATATATATATATATATATATATATATATATATATATATATATATATTACAGCAACACAAATTCATGACAGATATAATAATTCATCCATAAAACCACCAAAAATATCACAATTCATCCACACAAGTATCACAATACATCCACCATAAATATCACATTCATCACAAAATGCCACATACATCACAGTTCATATCAAATCCATCACAAGGCGGCAAATTCATCACAAGAGTCACTTGATCACATATAGGGGTCGTTTGAGTTGTGGCCAATACCTCCAGAAGCGAATAAGTTGTTGACGAAGTCATCTGTTTGGTTTAGAGTCTGAAAGAAAGAAGAATACAATAATAACTACAGTTCTAACTTGGTTCAATTGAATTGTTTGTCAAACAAATATCTTTTTAGTAGCTCCCTCCCCACCAAAAGCTGCTCCTGGTGTTGGTATACCGGTGGTGGCGTGTTGTCGCCCATAACCTTCGATCCCTAAAAAATCAACTTAAGTCAAGATTTGAAAGGTTAATACAAATGACAAGTCTAAACTAAATTGAATTTAATCGACACACCAGAGCTAGTTCATAGTAAGTTATTCATAATACATTCGAGTAGAGATACTTATCGACACACCTGAGGTGGAGGTGTCAGAGCATGTAATCCCCATTGAGGCATCGGCGACTGAAATTGAGGGGAAACAAATAGTTGCTGCTATGCCTACTCTAAAAACCAAGACCGTTGCAAATACAATATATTAGTTATAGGATAAATATACGACCATGTTGAGAATAAATAAGACACTCACGTTCATTGCTTGTTGCACCTGTGCGTTGTAAGCAACCATGTACTCTGATTGTTGTTGGACGAATGCCATTTTCTACTGCCGTAGCTCTTCGCGAAACATTTCTTCCTACTCCCTCATAGCCTCCTCCATGCTCGAGCACCGACTACGACTGCTACCACAACTTACCTGCGACGAAGAGCCGCCATGAGACCGCAACTCCATCGAATCGACCACACTGGTAAACATAGAATACCTTGAAAAACAAGAAAATTAGCTATTCGGTCATAATTTTAATCTTATTGAAAAAATTTCACTAGTTCATACCGTCCATGTGCCTTTCCTCCAATAGAATGCACAACTTCAATGTCGATGGTAGGCGCTCCTCGCCAATCATAGTCTTCTCCATACTTCCTAACCATCTCTTGCCCATAAGTCCCCTGCAATACAATATGAAGGTTCACCACACATGTAATGTATAGCTATATGGCAAGAAAACATTAATCCTAACAACTACTAACCAGACGCTTAGCGACCGTCTGACTGCATAGCTCATCGAGGATTTCACTGTTTTTCGCTCTATGCCCTCATCTATAAACATCGATTGGGCTCGAGACAACTCCAGTTTGAGCCTCGTGCAAATATATGAGTTTAAATTGATTTTATTTCTGAATAAAATAGATTACTACATACTCACCATTCACTTCGCCAATTGAATATGTTCATCCGCCCCATAGGTATGGTTGACTATGACCTCATCGTTGTCCCGATCCTGCTGATGGCGCTGCCCATGTCGATTCCTGTTTGACTTCTCAATCCACTCTGGTGAAGCCCTTATCTCACACAAAGCCCTATAAGCCTGTAGCCGATGTTCCATTCATGGAAGAGTTACCTGCATCTAAGCGTCAGCAAAAAATTACATTCACATCTCAATGAGCTGCTAGATTAGATTTTTACCTCCATGTACTGGTCCACAATCAAGTAGACATCCGAATATTGTCGAAAATTGTTAATGAATGCCCTCGACGCTTCGTGTACGCATTCACAACCTGTAGACGAGCATTGGAAAATGCATCCTTGTACACCTTCTTCGCATTTTTCTCTAATACTCGGTCTGCATGCTCTTGAGCCTTAGGTTCCACACGATAGCGTCTCTGTCCAACATCGAAAATAAAGTTAGTATCAAACAAATCATAAAATGTTAGTATCAAATATTACTCTTACCCAAAAGTCATGCTTGACGACGCCCTGAGCTATTCCATATGTAGCATGTGGAGTTAGTGCGAAGTGTGACTAGCTAGTGCAAGGAACCACCACGCCTTTCGAGTCGTTCACAATTCCCAGATTATGTAGACGATATAGGTTTCCTAAGACTTGATTAACCTGCCTATGGTAACCTTGGCCGTCGAAGCCGTGTCATCCCATTGGCTGCATGACAAAAAACAAGAAATTCATGTCTTATATATAATGTATAGTAAAATAAGGAAATAAGTAAGAACATTAATGGCCAAATGTGAGTACCTATCACAAACTGGGATGATCAATACCCGAGCTTCTGATTGTGTAGGCACTGATGAAGGAGGACATAGTGGCTCTTTCGAGTGCCCCTTTGTTGAAAGGCAGGAGCCTCGATGATCTCGTCATCCGCCTGGACCTCCTCATGGTCCTGCACCCTAGCATCTATGCCCGCGACCTCCTCCTCATGGTCCTACACCCTATCATCTGTGGCTGCAACATCTTCCTCGTGGCGCTGCACCTCCTTCTCCCCTCCTCCTCTTCCTATGGACATGAAATAGAGATATGTAAGACACACACATATATATAAGTGAATGACAAATAAGAGCAATTACATAAACATTTACATATGTACTTCTTTGTAGAGCGATAGGTCTACCACGCAGCTCTGGTCGGGCGTGTCTCAGCAACGCCTCCTGTCTGCTCTGGCTAGAAGAACTCCCTTGGAAAAAGAAACATGCACCAGGGACTATCCTGCTAGCCGCATTAAGGAACCCTCCTCATAGTGTGCCTGGTTTTCCTACTACTCATCTTGTTCAATAGAAAAAAATTAAAAGTATTAGCTCTATAAAATTAAATATATTTAATAAAAAGCAAATAATACATCAAATAATTTAAAGCAACTAAATGTAAATTATGCATTACACATCTAAATTCATCTGAATCATGATCAATGAGTCTTCTTCGATCCAAAGCTCGCAATGTGATTTTTGTTCCTTGGATGCCGTTTTCGTTTTGGTGCAACACCCTCATTGACATTGATATCGTCACGGTCTCCGACTAGTTATTTGAGTGCAACACCCTCATCGATAGTAAAAGTGGTTGGTAATTCTTCTTCTTGATAAACTTCATCGGCCTGGTTGTCATCAAATTGATAACCAGCAATGCAAGGAGTATGTAAATGTTCCCTAGGGTTCACCTTGTGAACTACCCACCATGCTTTAAACTTTGAGTTTGGGTACGGCATATAGTAGACCTGCTCACACTGGTGTGCAAGGATAAAATTATCACGGCCTCGGAGTCGTTCCTCGTGCTTTACTTCAATTATGCCATATTGACTTTGTCTAATCCCATTATTGCTATCGAACCAATCACATAGGAAGAATACTACTTTTAGAGTTTTATTCCCTGCAAAATTAAACTCAAAGATGTTTTGAATGATGCCATAATAATTAGTTTCTCTATCGTGTGCATTGAGTGCCCTAGTTACAACTCCAGTATTACGTGTGGCTACATGAGGACGGGACAGTTCAAATTGGTCTGAACCAAAACGGAAGCCATTCACATCGTATCGACCAAAGTTTCTGCATGTCACCGTCCCATAAGATAGTTGTCTTAAGTCCTTGTGTATGTTAGGAGTCTTTATGCACTGTAAATGATATAGAGTTAAAATGGCAAATACTACCTCGCTTAAAAGGCTAAATGACATGAAAGTAAGGGACATAAAGAGTTTACATGATCCCGAAACCAGTCAACAAAATTAGGTTTTCCTTGCCTCCCATGTCGTCGCATCGTATCAAGCTGTTTACTTGTAGGCTGATGGGAATATGTCCAATTTTCCTCGTCGAACTTACTGTGCAACAAAGAAGTAATTAAAGTCCTTATCTAGCAACGACAAAGAAATTATGGGGCAAAAGTGAAAGTCGCCTAGAGGGGGGTGAATAGGCGGAAACTGAAATTCACAAACTTTCAGCACAACTATAAGCCGGAGTTAGCGTTAGAAATAAATTCGAGTTCGAAAGAGAGGGCAAAAACTAATCACAAGCAAATGAAGAGAGTGACACTGTGATTTGTTTTACTGAGGTTCGGTTCTTGCAAACCTAATCCCCATTGAGGTGGTCACAAAGATCGGGTCTCTTTCAACCCTTTCCCTCTCTCAAACGGTCACCTAGACCGAGTGAGCTTTTCTCCTTAATCAAACCGGGTCACTTAGACCCCTACAAGGACCACCACAACTTGGTGTCTCTTGCTTTGATTACAAGTGTCTTGAGAACAAGAAAAAGGAAGAAGAAAAGCGATCCAAGTGACAAGAACTCAAATGAACAAGAAAATCTCTCTCTCACAAGTCACTAAGTGTTTGGAGTGGTTTTGGACTTTTGAGAGGATTTGATCTCTTGTTTGTGTCTTGGAGTAAAGTCTAGAGCTCTTGTATTGAATGCAATATGCTGGAAACTTGGGTGCCTTGAATAGTGGTGGTTGGGGGTATTTATAGCCCCAACCACCAAAACAACCGTTGGGGAGGGCTACTGTCGATGGGCGCACCGGATAGTCCGGTGTGCCACCGGACACTGTCCGGTGCGCCAACCACGTCACCCAACCATTAGGGTTCTGATGATTCCGACCGTTGGAGCACTGACTTCATGTCACACCGGACAGTCCGGTGTCGCACCGAACAGCTACTATTCAGTGTCCGGTGTGCTCTGACTCTACGCTCTGACTCTGCCACGCACTGTTGTGCACTGTAGCGTTTGGCAGTGACCGTTGAAGTCGACCGTCGCGCTGAGAGCCGTTGCTCCGCTTGGTGCACCGGACAGTCCGGTGACCCACCAGACAGTCCGGTGAATTATAGTAGAGCGGCTCTCGAGAAACCCAAAGGTGAAGAGTTTGAGTCGATCGCCCCTAGTGCACCGGACACTGTTCGGCGGCACACCGGACAGTCTGGTGCGCCAGACCAGGGTTCTCTTCGGTTTCTTTTGCTCCTTTCTTTTGAACCCTAACTTTGACCTTTTTATTGGTTTGTGTTGAACCTTTAGCACCTGTAGAGTATATAATCTAGAGCAAACTAGTTAGTCCAATTATTTGTATTGGGCATTTCAACCACCAAAATCATTTAGGAAAAGGTTTGACCTTATTTCCCTTTCAATCTCCCCCTTTTTGGTGATTGATGGCAACACAAACCAAAGCAAATATATAAGTGTAGAATTGAACTAGTTTGCATAAGGCAAGTGCAAAGGTTGCTTTGAATTAAACCAATTTATACTTTCACTAGATATGCATGGATTGCTTTCTTTCTTTTAACATTTTGGACCACATTTGCACCACTTGTTTTGTTTTTGCAAATTCTTTTGGGAAATCTTTTTAAAGTCTTTTTGCAAATAGCCAAAGGTACATGAATAAGATTTTGAGAAGCATTTTCAAGATTTGAATTTTTTTCTCCCCCTGTTTCAAATGCATTTCCTTTGACTAACACAAAACTCCCCTTGGGTGAAATTCTCCTCTTAGCTTTCAAGAGGGTTTTGAGTTTTAGATACCTATTGAAAAATCTTTGACACCATATATCAATTTGAAATATAGATACCAATTGAGATATAATTTCCAGAGGAATACTAATTTGAAAGATACCAATTGAAAATTTATTTCAAAAAATTTGAAATTGGTGGTGGTGCGATCCTTTTGCTTTGGGCTAATATTCTCTCCCCCTTTGGCATTAATCGCCAAAAACGGAGCCTGTTGTGAGCCCTTGGTACTTTCTTCTTATCGGTACAAGTAATAAGAGTGAAGATTATACCAAAGTGAGAGTGGTGCGGAGTGACGGCGAAGGGTAAATAATATCGATAGAGTGGAGTGGAAGCCTTGTCTTTGTCGTAGACTCCATTTCCCTTTCAATCTACGACTTAGCATAGGAATAAACTTGAAAACACATTAGTCATAGACATAAAAGAGATATGATCAAAGGTATATAAATGCGCTATGTGTGCAAAGTTTTAAACAAAGTTCCGAGAATCAAGAATGTTTAGCTCATTCCTAAGTTTGGTAAAGGTTTTCTCATCTAAAGGCTTGGTAAAGATATTGGCTAATTGTTCCTTGGTGCTAACATAAGCTATCTCGATATCCCCCCTTTGTTGGTGATCCCTCAAAAAGTGATACTGAATGGCTATGTGCTTAGTGCGGCTGTGTTCAACGGGATTATCCGCCATGCGGATTGCACTCTCATTATCACATAGGGAGGGACTTTGCTCAATTTGTAGCCATAGTCCCTAAGGGTTTGCCTCATCCAAAGTAATTGTGCACAACAATGACCCGTGGCAATATACTCGGCTTTGGCAGTAGAAAGAGCTACTGAGTTTTGTTTCTTTGAAGCCCAAGACACCAGGGATCTCCCCAGAAACTGACAAGTCCCCGATGTGCTCTTCCTATCAATTTTACACCCTGCCCAATCAGCATCTGAGTATCCTATTAAATCAAAGGTGGATCCCTTGGGGTACCAAAGACCAAACTTAGGTGTATAAACTAAATATCTCATGATTCTTTTCACGGCCCTAAGGTGAACTTCCTTAGGATTGGCTTGGAACCTTGCACACATGCATACGGAAAGCATAATATCCGGTCTAGATGCACATAAATAGAGTAGAGATCCTATCATCGACCGGTATACCTTTTGATCTACGGATTTACCTCCCGTGTCAAGGTCGAGATGCCCATTGGTTCCCATGGGTGTCTTGATGGGCTTGGCATCCTTCATCCCAAACTTGGTGAGTGTATCTTGAATGTACTTGGTTTGGCTGATGAAGGTGCCCTCTTGGAGTTGCTTCACTTGAAATCCTAGGAAATACTTCAACTCCCCCATCATCGACATCTCGAATTTTTGAATCATTATCCTACTAAACTCTTCACAAGTAGATTTGTTAGTAGACCCAAATATGATATCATCAACATAAATTTGGCATACAAACAAATCATTTGCAATAGTTTTAGCAAAGAGAGTAGGATCGGCTTTTCCGACTTCGAAGCCATTAGTGATAAGAAAATCTCTTAGGCATTCATACCATGCTCTTGGGGCTTGCTTGAGCCCATAAAGCGCCTTAAAGAGTTTATACACATGGTTAGGGTACTCACTATCTTCAAATCCGGGAGGTTGCTCAACATAGACGTCTTCCTTGATTGGTCCATTGAGGAAGGCACTTTTCACGTCCATTTGGTAAAGCTTAAAGCCATGGTAAGTAGCATAGGCAAGTAATATGCGAATTGACTCAAGCCTAGCTACGGATGCATAGGTTTCACCGAAATCCAAACCTTCGACTTGTGAATAGCCCTTGGCCACAAGTCGGGCTTTGTTCCTTGTCACCACACCATGCTCATCTTGCTTGTTGCGGAATACCCACTTGGTTCCTACAACATTTTGATTAGGACGTGGAACTAAATTCCATACCTCATTCCTTGTGAAGTTGTTGAGTTCCTCTTGCATTGCCAACACCCAATCCGAATCTCTTAAGGGCCTGTTCGGTTCCATTGGATTGAGCACCCGGAATAATTCCTACCTAGATTGTTTGTCTAATTTATATAAGAATTGATCACCTGGAACGATTCTTAGCCAAATCTGGTATAAACGAACGCACCCTAATGCATCTTCCACCCTGTATGGCTCAATAGAAGACACAAAAGAGTAATGATCACAAAAATGAGCAACTCGAGATCGAGTTGTTACCCTCTTATGAATATCGCCGAGGATGGAGTTCACGGGGTGATCTCTTTGAATCGCTTGATGGAGTCTTGGGTGTGGCGGTCTTTGGCCCTGTACTTCTTGATCATCTTCCTTGTCTTGATCAACTTCATCTCCCCCTTGATCATTGTCCTCCTCTTGAGGTGGCTCATCCTCTTGATTTTCATCATCTTGAGCTTGATCCTCATCTTGGGTTGGTGGAGATGCTTGCATGGAAGATGACGATTGATCTTGTGCTTGAATTAGCTCTTCGGGTTCCTTAGGACACACGTCTCCAACGGACATGTTCCTTAGCGCGACGCATAGAGCCTCTTCATCATCTAGCTCATCAAGATCAAATTACTCCACTTGGGAGCCATTAGTCTCATCAAACACAATGTCACAAGAAACCTTAACTAATCCAGTGGATTTGTTGAAGACTCTATATGCCCTTGTGTTTGAATCATATCCTAGTAAAAAGCCTTCTACAGCCTTAGGAGCAAATTTAGATTTTCTACCTCTATTAATAAGAATAAAACATTTGCTACCAAAGACTCTAAAATATGAAACATTGGGCTTTTTACCGGTTAGGAGTTCATATGATTTCTTCTTGAGGATTCGGTGAAGGTAGAGCCGGTTGATGGAGTAGCAGGCGGTGTTGATCACCTCAGCCCAAAACCGGTCCAGAGTTTTGTACTCATCAAGCATGGTCCTTGCCATGTCCAATAGAGTTCTATTCTTCCTCTCCACTACACCATTTTGCTGAGGCGTGTAGGGAGAAAAGAACTCATTGAGAGCACCTAGAGGGGGGGTGAATAGGTGATCCTGTCAAACTTAAAACTTAAGCCACAAAACTTGGTTAAGTGTTAGCACAATAATTGCCAAGTGGCTAGAGATGAGTCTCAACAAAACACAATAACCACAAGAAATCAATCACAGAGATGGCACGGTGGTTATCCCGTGGTTCGGCCAAGACCAACGCTTGCCTACTCCACGTTGTGGCGTCCCAACGGACGAGGGTTGCAATCAACCCCTCTCAAGCGGTCCAATGGCCCACTTGAATACCACGGTGTTTTGCTTGCTTTTCTTATTCCCGTTTGCGAGGAATCTCCACAACTTGGAGCCTCTCGCCCTTACACTTGAAGTTCACAAAGAAGCACAGAGCAAGGGAGGGATTAGCAACGCACACAAGACACAAAAATCAGAGTGTCACCACGCACACAAGTTGCAACAAGAGCTCGCAACACAACCCAATGAGTTCACAACTCCACTAGAGCTCTATATGCTATCACAAAGAAACAAATGCGCGGAATCGAGGTCTTGGTGCTTAGGAATGTTGTAGGAATGCTTGGTGTCCTCCTCCATGCGCCTAGGGGTCCCTTTTATAGACCCAAGGCAGCTAGGAGCCGTTGAGAGCATTCTAGGAAGGCTGATCTTGCCTTCTGTCGACTGGCGCACCGGACAGTCCGGTGCACACCGGACACTGTCCGGTGGCCGATTTCCTTCCAAAAATGGCGCAGTCGACCGTTGGCAGCCTGAGAGCCATTGGCGCACCGGACATGTCCGGTGCACACCGGACAGTCTGGTGCCCCCTTCTAGCTGTTGGCTCGGCCACGTGTCCCGCATAGATTGCGCGGCCGACCGTTGGCCCGGCCGACCGTTGGCTCACCGGACAGTCCGGTGCACACCGGACAGTCCGGTGAATTATAGTCGTACGTCGCCGGTGAATTCCCGAGAGCAGCCACTTCGCTCGAGCCAGCTTGGCGCACCGGACACTGTCCGGTGCACCACCGGACAGTCCGGTGCTCCCAGACTCAGCAGAGTCTTGGCTGCTCGAGCCAAGACATTTTCAATTGGATTTTTCCTGTTTCCAGCACTTAGACACAATACATTAGTCCATAAAACAATGTACTAAGTTTGAGAAACATACCTTTATCCTTGATTTGTACTTTGTCCACCATTTTACACTTAGGCACTTGTGTTGGGCACTAAATCACCAAAATACTTAGAAATGGCCCAAGGGCACATTTCCCTTTCAATCTCCCCCTTTTTGGTGATTTATGCCAACACAACATAAAGCAAGTAGAACAAGTACAAAATCAATTCAAATAAGAACCCAAAATTGTTTTGATTCAATTTTGACATATATGGATCATCGTTTGCCACCACTTGGTTTGTTTTTGCAAATCAAACTCAATTTCCTATCTCTAAATCAAATCCACTAGTAGAGACATAAAGAGAGGTATTCCTAATGAAATTTATCAGGAATTTCAAAAACTCCCCCTTTTTCCCATAATCAACATTTCTCCCCACAAGAAGCCAACTTTTGACAAGAGAGACAATAAAAGAGTTTTGACAAACCAAAAGCTCTATTTTACTATTTTCAAAATCTCTCAAGTGGTAGCTGATCCATTTATCGCTTTGGCCTTTATTTTCTCCCCCTTTGGCATCAAGCACCAAAACGGGATCAATCTTGGCCCCTTTAACCCCAATTGCCTCACCAAAATCTTCAACCAAGAGCAAATAGGCAATAAGAGGATAAAGATGAACTTGGAAAAGTTACTCTTTTCATCAGAGTGCAGTGGAAGTCTTGCATGGTCCAAGTCCACCTTTTCCCTTTCAATCCTCCTTTGAGACTAAAACAAACTCAAGCACATGTTTAGTTTTCAAAGGGTCAAGTTGTAACACACCTCCCCCTAAGTATGTGCATCACTTGCACAAGGACTTGTGAGATCCAGGGAGTGCTTGTACAACTTAAGCACCACAATAAGCAACAAAATGCAGAATGAACATGATCAAGGCATAAACACATGTATGCTACAATTCAATCCAAGTTCCGCGAATCTAAGACATTTAGCTCACTACGCAGCCTGCAAAAGGTCTTCTCATCTAGAGGCTTGGTAAAGATATCGGCTAGCTGGTTCTCGGTGCTAACATGAAATACTTCGATATCTCCCTTTTGCTGGTGGTCTCTCAAAAAGTGATGCCGGATGTCAATGTGCTTTGTGCGGCTGTGCTCAACAGGATTTTCCGCTATTCGGATAGCACTCTCATTATCACATAGGAGTGGGACTTTGCTCAGATTGTAGCCAAAGTCCCGGAGGGTTTGCCTCATCCAAAGTAGTTGCGCGCAACACTGTCCTGCGGCAACATACTCGGCCTCAGCGGTGGATAGGGCAACGAAAGTTTGTTTCTTAGAGTTCCACGACACCAGGGACCTTCCTAAGAATTGGCACGTCCCCGATGTACTCTTCCTATCGACCTTACATCCAGCATAGTCGGAATCTGAATATCCAATCAAGTCAAAGTTAGACCCCTTTGGATACCAGATCCCGAAGCAAGGCGTGGCGACTAAATATCGAAGAATCCGCTTCACAGCCACTAAGTGACACTCCTTAGGATCGGATTGAAATCTAGCACACATGCATACGCTAAGCATAATATCCGGTCTACTAGCACACAAATAAAGTAAAGACCCTATCATAGACCGGTATGCCTTTTGATCAACGGACTTACCTCCTTTGTTGAGGTCGGTGTGTCCGTTGGTTCCCATCGGAGTCTTTGCGGGCTTGGCGTCCTTTATCCCAAACCGCTTTAGCAAGTCTTGCGTATACTTCGTTTGGGAGATGAAAGTGCCGTCCTTGAGTTGCTTCACTTGGAACCCAAGGAAGTAGTTCAACTCGCCCATCATCGACATCTCGAATTTCTGCGTCATCACCCTGCATGCTCTTGGGGCTTGCTTAAGTCCATAGAGCGCCTTAGAGAGCTTACACACGTGGTCGGGGTACCGTTCATCCTCGAAGCCAGGGGTTTGCTCCACGTACACCTCCTCTTTGATCGGCCCATTGAGGAAAGTGCTCTTCACATCCATTTGGTACAACCTGAAAGAATGGTGAGCGGCATATGCTAGCAAAATACGAATTGATTCTAGCCTAGCCACAAGAGCGAATGTCTCCTCAAAGTCCAAACCTGTGACTTGGGCATAACCTTTTGCCACAAGTCGAGCCTTGTTCCTTGTCACCACCCCGTGCTCGTCCTGTTTGTTGCGGAACACCCACTTGGTTCCCACAACATTTTGCTTGGGACGAGGCACCAGTGTCCAAACTTCATTGCGCTTGAAGTTGTTGAGTTCCTCCTACATGGCCAACACCCAGTCCGGATCTAGCAAGGCCTCTTCTACCCTGAAAGGCTCAATAGAAGAAACAAAGGAGTAATGCTCACAAAAATTAACTAATCTCGAGCGAGTAGTTACTCCCTTGCTAATATCACCCAATATTTGGTCGACGGGATGATCCCTTTGAATTGTCGCTCGAACTTGGGTTGGAGGTGCCTGAGGTGCTTCTTCCTCTTCAATTTGAACATCCTGTGCTCCCCCTTGATCATGCGCCTCCACTTGAGGTACCTGTTCGTCATCTTGGATTGGGGGATGCACCATAGTTGAGGAAGACGGTTGATCTTGCTCCAATTGTTCCTGAGGTCGTACATCTCCAATCGCCATGGTGCGTATCGTGGCCGTTGGAACGTCTTCTTCATCTACATCATCAAGATCAACAACTTGCTCTCTTGGAGAGCCATTAGTCTCATCAAATACAACGTCGCTAGAGACTTCAACCAAACCCGATGATTTGTTGAAGACCCTATATGCCTTTGTATTTGAATCATAACCTAATAAAAACCCTTCTACAGCTTTGGGAGCAAATTTTGAGGTTCTACCTTTCTTCACAAGAATATAACACTTGCTCCCAAATACACGAAAATAAGACGCATTGGGTTTGTTACCAGTTAGCAGCTCGTATGAAGTCTTCTTGAGGAGGTGGTGAATATAGACCCTGTTGATGGCGTGGCAAGCCGTGTTCACGGCTTCCGACCAAAAACGCTCAGGGGTCTTGAACTCTCCAAGCATAGTCCTCGCCATATCGATGAGCGTCCTGTTCTTCCTCTCTACCACACCATTTTGCTGAGGTGTGTAGGGAGCGGAGAACTCGTGCTTGATCCCCTCCTCCTCAAGGAACTCCTCCACTTGAAGATTCTTGAATTCGGACCCATTGTCGCTCCTTATCTTCTTCACCTTGAGCTCAAACTCATTTTGAGCTCTCCTGAGGAAGCGCTTGAGGGTCCCTTGGGTTTCAGTTTTATCCTGCAAAAAGAATACCCAAGTGAAGCGGGAAAAATCATCAACTATAACAAGACCATACTTACTTCCTCCTATACTCAGATAGGCGACGGGTCCGAAGAGATCCATATGAAGCATCTCCAAGGGTCTTGATGTTGTCATCACATTTTTGGTGTGATGAGAGCCTCCCACTTGTTTCCCTGCTTGACAAGCTGCACAAGGTCTATCTTTTTCGAAATGTACATTGGTTAGACCTATCACGTGTTCTCCCTTTAGAAGCTTGTGGAGGTTCTTCATCCCCACATGTGCTAAGCGGCGATGCCACAACTAGTCCATGCAAGTCTTAGCCATTAAGCATGCATCTAGACCAGCCTCTTCTTTTGCAAAATCAACCAAATAAAGTTTGCCGTCTAGTACACCCTTAAAAGCTAGTGAACCATCACATCTTCTAAAGACAGACACATCTATATTTGTAAATAGACAATTATATCCCATTTTGCATAGTTGACTGACAGACAACAAATTATATCCAAGAGACTACTAAAAACACATTAGAGATAGAGTGTTCGGATGAAATAGCAATTTTACCTAACCCTTTTACCTTGCCTTGGTTCCCATCACCGAATATGATTGAATCTTGGGAATCCTTATTCTTGACGTAGGAGGTGAACATCTTCTTCTCCCCCGTCATATGGTTTGTGCATCCGCTGTCGATAATCCAGCTTGAACCCCCGAATGCATAAACCTGCAAGGCAAATTTAGGCTTGGGTCTTAGGTACCCAACTCTTGTTGGGTCCTACAAGGTTAGTCACAATTGTCTTAGGGACCCAAATGCAAGTTTTATCACCCTTGCATTTTGCCCCTAATTTCCTAGCAACTATCTTCCTATCCTTTCTACAAATAGCAAAGGAAGCATTTAAAGCATGATAAATTGTAGAGGGTCCATTCATAACTTTCTTAGGAACATGAACAATATTCTTCCTAGGCACATGATGAATATTTTTCCTAGGCATATCTCTACCATGCATATAGGAAGAACTGGAAGCAAACATAGCATAAGAATCATAGGCATGTGAATCAAAAGCATTACAACTCCTATGAGACTGTCTTCTGTCATTGTACATAAAAGCATGGTTCCTTTTAGTACTACTTGCCATAGGGGCCTTCCCTTTCTCCTTGGCAGAGATGGGAGCCTTATGGCTTGTTAAGTTCTTGGCTTCCCTCTTGAAGCCAAGCCCATCCTTAATTGAGGGGTGTCTACCAACCGTGTAGGCATCCCTAGCAAATTTTAGTTTACCAAAATCACTTTTGCTAGCCTTAAGTTGGGCATTAAGACTAGCCATTTCATCATTTAACTTTGCAATAGAAGCTATGTGTTCACTACAAGCATCAATATCAAAATCTTTACATCTATTGCAAATAACAACATTTTCTACACAAGTTGTGGATTTACTAGCTATTTCTAACTTAGCATTCAAATCATCATTAATGCTCCTTAAGCTAGAAATTGTCTCATGGCAAGAAGATAATTCACAAGAAAGCATTTCATTTCTCTTAACTTCTAAGACATGAGATTTTTGTGCTTCTATAAATTTGTCATGTTCTTCATACAACAAGTCCTCTTGTTTTTCTAAAAGCCTATTCTTATCATTCAAGGCATCAATCAATTCATTAATTTTATCTACCTTGGTTCTATCTAGGCCCTTAAATAAACATGAATAATCTATTTCATCCTCATCACTAGATTCGTCCTCACTTGAAGAAGCATAAGTAGAGTTTCGAGTACATACCTTCTTCTCCCTTGCCATAAGGCATGTGTGACGCTCGTTGGGGAAGAGGGATGACTTGTTGAAGGCGGTGGCGGCGAGTCCTTCATTGTCGGAGTCGGACGAGGAGCAATCCGAATCTCACTCCTTGCCAAGATGTGCCTCGCCCTTTGCCTTCTTATAGTTCTTCTTCTTCTCCCTCTTGTTCCCTTGATCCTGATCACTATCATTGTCGGGACAGTTAGCAATAAAATGACCAAGCTTACCACATTTGAAGCATGAGCGCTTCCCCTTTGTCTTGGTCTTGCTTGGCTGCCCCTTGCGACCCTTTAGCGCCGTCTTGAATCTCTTGATGATGAGGGCCATCTCTTCATCATTAAGTCCGGCCGCCTCAATTTGTGCCACCTTGCTAGGTAGCGCCTCCTTGCTTCTTGTTGCCTTGAGAGCAAGGGGTTGAGGCTCGTTGATTGGACCATTCAATGCGTCGTCCACGTATCTTGCCTCCTTGATCATCATTCGCCCGCTCACGAACTTTCCAAGTATCTCCTCGGGCGTCATCTTGGTGTACCTAGGATTCTCACGAATATTGTTCACAAGATGAGGATCAAGGACAATGAAAGACCTTAGCATTAGGCGGACGACGTCGTGGTCCGTCCATCGTGTGCTTCCATAGCTTGTTATCTTGTTGACAAGGGTCTTGAGCCGGTTGTACGTTTGGGTTGGCTCTTCTCCCCTTATCATCGCGAATCTCCCGAGTTCGCCCTCCACCAACTCCATCTTGGTGAGCATTGTGACGTCGTTCCCCTCATGAGAGATTTTGAGGGTGTCCCATATTTGCTTGGCGTTATCCAAGCCGCTCACTTTGTGGTATTCATCCCTGCACAATGAAGCTAGAAGAACAGTAGTAGCTTGTGCATTCTTATGAATTTGCTCATTAATGAACATGGGACTATCCGTACTATCAAAGTGCATTCCACTCACTACAATCTCCCATATACTAGGATGGAGAGAGAATAGGTGACTACGCATTTTGTGGCTCCAAAATCCGTAGTCCTCCCCATCAAAGTGTGGAGGCTTGCCGAGAGGAATGGAGAGCAAATGTGAATTTGAACTTTGAGGAATACGCGAATAATCGAAAGAAAAGTTTGAGTTAACCGTCTTTCGTTTGTCGTAGTCATTGTCGTCGTTGTCCTTATGAGAGGAAGTGGATTCATCACTGTCGTCGTAGTAGACGATCTCCTTGATGCGTCTCGTCTTCTTCTTCCTTCCATCTTTGCGTCTATGGCCCGAGCCCGAGTCGGTAGGCTTATCATCCTTAGGCTCGTTGACGAAAGACTCCTTCTCTTTGTCGTTGATCACGATTCCCTTCCCCTTAGGATCCATCTCTTCGGGCGATTAGTCCCTTTGTGAAGAGAACGACTCTGATACCAATTGAGAGCACCTAGAGGGGGGGTGAATAGGTGATCCTGTCAAACTTAAAACTTAAGCCACAAAACTTGGTTAAGTGTTAGCACAATAATTGCCAAATGGCTAGAGATGAGTCTCAACAAAACACAATAACCACAAGAAATCAATCACAGAGATGGCACGGTGGTTATCCCGTGGTTCGGCCAAGACCAACACTTGCCTACTCCACGTTGTGGCGTCCCAACGGACGAGGGTTGCAATCAACCCCTCTCAAGCGGTCCAAAGACCCACTTGAATACCACGGTGTTTTGCTTGCTTTTCTTATTCCCGTTTGCGAGGAATCTCCACAACTTGGAGCCTCTCGCCCTTACACTTGAAGTTCACAAAGAAGCACGGAGCAAGGGAGGGATTAGCAACGCACACAAGACACAAAAATCAGAGTGTCACCACGCACACAAGTCGCAACAAGAGCTCGCAACACAACCCAATGAGTTCACAACTCCACTAGAGCTCTATATGCTATCACAAAGAAACAAATGCGCGGAATCGAGGTCTTGGTGCTTAGGAATGTTGTAGGAATGCTTGGTGTCCTCCTCCATGCGCCTAGGGGTCCCTTTTATAGACCCAAGGCAGCTAGGAGCCGTTGAGAGCATTCTAGGAAGGCTGATCTTGCCTTCTGTCGACTGGCGCACCGGACAGTCCGGTGCACACCAGACACTGTCCGGTGCCCGATTTCCTTCCAAAAATGGCGCAGTCGACCGTTGGCAGCCTGAGAGCTGTTGGCGCACCGGACATGTCCGGTGCACACCAGACAGTCTGGTGCCCCCTTCTAGCCGTTGGCTCGGCCACGTGTCCCGCGCAGATTGCGCGGCCGACCGTTGGCCCGGCCGACCGTTGGCTCACCGGACAGTCCGGTGCACACCGGACAGTCCGGTGCACACCGGACAGTCCGGTGAATTATAGCCGTACGTCGCCGGTGAATTCCCGAGAGTGGCCACTTCGCTCGAGCCATCTTGGCGCACCGGACACTGTCCGGTGCACCACCGGACAGTCCGGTGCTCCCAGACTCAGCAGAGTCTTGGCTGCTCGAGCCAAGACATTTTCAATTGGATTTTTCCTGTTTCCAGCACTTAGACACAATACATTAGTCCATAAAACAATGTACTAAGTTTGAGAAACATACCTTTATCCTTGATTTGTACTTTGTCCACCATTTTACACTTAGGCACTTGTGTTGGGCACTAAATCACCAAAATACTTAGAAATGGCCCAAGGGCACATTTCCCTTTCACTCATGCTTGATGCCCTCCTCCTCAAGAAAGCCTTCTATTTGAGAGTTCTTGAACTCCGTCCCGTTATCGCTTCTTATTTTCTTGATCCTTAATCCAAACTCATTTTGAGCCCGTATCAAGAATCCCTTTAAAGTCTCTTGGGTTTGAGATTTTTCCTGTAAAAAGAATACCCAAGTGAAGTGAGAATAATCATCCATGATTACAAGAAAATACTTACTCCCGCCGATGCTTATGTAAGCGATCGGGCCGAATAAATTCATTTGGAGTAGCTCAAGCGGCCTCTCAGTCGTCATGATGTTCTTATGTGGATGATGGGCACCAACTTGCTTCCCTGCTTGACATGCGCTACAAACCCTGTCTTTCTCAAAATGAACATTGGTTAGTCCAAAAATGTGTTCTCCCTTTAGAAGCTTGTGAAGATTCTTTATCCAAACATGGGCTAGTCGGCGATGCCAGAGCCAACCCATATTAGTCTTAGCAATTAAGCAAGTATCTGAAAGGGAATTAGGCTTAGACCTAGTTCCTAAATAATTTCGGTGGTTGAATTGCCCAACACAAACATTGGACTAACTAGTTTACTCTAGTGCATAAGTTATACAGGTGCAAAAGGTTCACAATCAGCAAATAAAAAGATCAAATGTTGGATTCAACAAAGGAGCAGCAAGGCAACCGAGGGCTCCTCTGGCCGGAGGCACCGGACTGTCCGGTGTGCACCGGACTGTCTGGTGCGGCCAGAGGACTTCGACTTCAAACTCTTCGCCCTCGGGATTTCTCGGAAGCCGGCGCGCTATAATTCACCGGACTGTCCGGTGTGCACCGGACATGTCCGGTGCTCCAAGAAAACGCGGCCTCCGGAACTCGCCAGCCTCGGGTTTGCTCGGCAGCCGCTCCGCTAAAATTCACCGGACTGTCCGGTGTGCACCGGACTGTCCGGTGTGTCAGCGGAGCAACGGCTCCCTGCGGCACCAACGGCTCCCTGCGGTGCATTAAATGCGCGCGCAGCGCGCGCAGACGTCAGGATCGCCCATGACGGTGCACCGGACATCAAACAGTGCATGTCCGGTGTGCACCGGACACCCAGGAGGGCCCACAAGTCAGAAGCTCCAACGGTCAGAATCCAACGGCAACCGTGACGTGGCAGGGGCACCGGACTGTCCGGTGTGCACCGGACTGTCCGGTGTGCCATCGAACAGAGGACTCCAGCCAACGGTCACTTGTGGTGGTTGGGGCTATAAATACCCCAACCACCCCACATTCATTGCCATCCAAGTTTTCCAACTCTCAACCACTTACAAGAGCTAGGCATTCAATTCTAGACACAAACAAAAGAGATCAAATCCCCTCCAATTCCACTCAAGCCCTTAGTGACTAGCGAGAGAGATTTGCCGTGTTCTTTTGAGCTCTTGCGCTTGGATCGCTTTCTTTCTTTCTCACTTGTTCTTGTGATCATCACTCAATTGTAACCAAGGCAAGAGGCACCAATTGTGTGGTGACCCTTGCGGGGAAGTTTTGTTCCCGGTTGATTGAGAAGAAGAGAAAGCTCACTCGATCCGTGGGATCGTTTGAGAGAGGGAAGGGTTGAAAGAGACCCGGCCTTTGTGGCCTCCTCAACGGGGAGTAGGTTTGCGAGAACCGAACCTCGGTAAAACAAATCCTTGTGTCACACTCTTATTTGCTTGTGATTTGTTTTGCGCCCTCTCTCGCGGACTCGTTTCTTTATTACTAACGCTAACCCGGCTTGTAGTTGTGATTATTTTTGTAAATTTCAGTTTCGCCCTATTCACCCCCCCCCCTCTAGGCGACTATCAATTGGTATCAGAGCCCGGTACTTCATTAGAGCCTAACCGCTCGAAGTGATGTCGGGAGATCCCGCCAAGAAGGAGATGGAGACCGGCGATGACAAGCCCACTACAAGCCAAGGGAGCACCTCATCTTCATCGGAAGAGTCCCGCACCAAGAGAAGGGAGAAGAAGAAGAGATCCTCCAAGCGAAAGGAGAAAAGATCTTCCTCTTCTCACCACAAGGAGAAGAAGGAAAAATCTTCTTCTCACAAGCCGCATCGGAGTGGGGACAAGCACAAAAGGATGAGGAAGGTGGTCTTCTACGAGACCGACACTTCATCGACCTCCACCTCCGGCTCCGACGCGGCGTCCGTCACTTCTAAACGCCAAGAGCGTAAGAAGTATAGTAAGATTCCCCTACGCTACCCTCGCATTCCTAAACATACACCTTTACTTTCCGTCCCATTAGGCAAACCACCAACTTTTAATGGTGAAGATTATGCTATGTGGAGTAATTTGATGCGATTTCATCTAACCTCTCTCCACAAGAGATTATGGGATGTTGTTGAGTTTGGTGTACAGGTACCATCCGTAGGGGATGAAGACTACGACACGGACGAAGTGGCCCAAATCGAGCACTTCAACTCCCAGGCCACAACCATTCTCCTTGCCTCACTAAGCAAGGAGGAATACAACAAAGTACAAGGGTTGAAGAACGCCAAAGAGATTTGGGACCTACTCAAGACGGCGCACGAGGGTGATGAACTCACCAAGATCACCAAGCGGGAAACGATCGAGGGGGAGCTCGGTCGCTTCCGTCTTCGCCAAGGGGAGGAGCCACAAGACATGTACAACCGGCTCAAGACCTTGGTGAACCAAGTGCGCAACCTCGGGAGCGCAAAATGGGATGACCACGAGGTGGTTAAGGTTATTCTAAGAGCCCTTATTTTCCTTAACCCTACTCAAGTACAATTAATTCGTGGCAATCCTAGATATACACAAATGACCCCCGAGGAAGTCATCGGGAATTTTGTTAGTTTTGAATGTATGATTAAGGGCTCCAAGAAGATCAACGAGCTTGATGAGCCTTCCACATCTGAGGCGCAACCCGTGGCCTTCAAGGCAACGGAGGAGAAGAAGGAGGAGTCTACACCAAGTAGACAGCCAATTGACGCCTCCAAGCTCGACAACGAGGAGATGGCCCTAATCATCAAAAGCTTCCGGCAAATCCTCAAGCAACGGAAGGGGAAGGACTACAAATCCCGTTCCAAGAAGGTTTGCTACAAGTGTGGTAAGCCCGGTCACTTTATTGCTAAATGTCCATTATCAAGTGATAGTGACAGGGACAACGACAAGAAGGGCAAGAGGAAGGAGAAGAAGAAGTACTACAAGAAGAAGGGCGGCGATGCCCATGTTTGTCGGGAGTGGGACTCCGACGAAAGCTCAAGCGACTCCTCCGACGACGAGGACGCCGCCAACATCGCCGTCACCAAGGGCCTCCTCTTCCCCAACGTCGGCCACAAGTGCCTCATGGCCAAGGACGGCAAAAAGAAGGTAAAATCAAAGTCCTCCACCAAATATGAAACATCTAGTGATGAGGATAATGATAAAAATGAAGAGGATAATTTGCGTATTCTTTTTGCCAACCTTAACATGGAACAAAAAGAAAAATTAAATGAATTGATCAGTGCCATCCATGAAAAGGATGATCTCTTGGACTCCCAAGAGGACTTCCTAATCAAGGAAAACAAAAAACATGTTAAGGTTAAAAATGCTTATGCTCTAGAAAGAGAAAAATGTGAAAAATTGTCTAGTGAGCTAAGTATTTGTCATGAGACTTTAGACAACCTTAGAAATGAAAATGCCAATTTAATTGCTAAGGTTGATTCTCATGTTTGCATTGATCCTAGAAATGATAATGTTAATTTACTTGCTAGGATTGATAAATTGAATGCTTCCATCGCTAGCCTTAGAAATGAGAATGAGAAATTAATTGCTAAGGCTAAGGATCTTGATGTTTGCAATACTACTATTTCCGACCTTAGAGCTAAAAATGATTTGTTGCATGCTAAGGTTGTTGAACTAAAATCTTGCAAACCTTCTACATCTAATGTTGAGCATATTTCCATTTGTACTAGATGTAGAAATATTGATGTTGATGCTATCCATGATCACCTAGCTTTAATTAGGAAACAAAATGATCACATAGCACAACTTAATGCTAAGATTAGAGAGCATGACTTAGAAAATGAAAAATTTAAACTTGCTAGAAGCATGCTCTATAATGGGAGACGCCCGGGCATTAAGGACGGCATTGGCTTCCAAAGGGGAGACAAGGTCAAAATTAATGCTCCTCCTAAGAACTTGTCTAACTTTGTTAAGGGCAAGGCTCCCATGCCTCAGGATAACGAGGGTTACATTTTGTACCCTGCCGGGTATCCTGAGAGTAAAATTAAGAAAATTCATTCTAGGAAGTCTCACTCTGGCCCTAATTATGCTTTTATGTATAAGGGTGAGACATCTAGATCTAGGCAACCAACCCATGCCAAGTTGCCTAGAAAGAAAATTCCAAATGCATCAAATGATCATGCTATTTCATTTAAGACTTTTGATGCATCTTATGTTTTGACTAGCAAATCCGGCAAGGTAGTTGCCAAAATTGTTGGGGGCAAACACAAGGGCTCCAAGACTTGTGTTTGGGTACCCAAAGTTCTTGTATCTAATGCTAAAGGACCCAAAACCGTTTGGGTACCTAAAACAAAGAACTAAACTTGTTTTGTAGGTTTATGCATCCGGGGGCACAAGTTGGATACTCGACAGCGGGTGCACAAACCACATGACAGGGGAGAAAAGGATGTTCTCCTCATATGAGAAAAACCAAGATCCCCAACGAGCTATCACATTCGGGGATGGAAATCAAGGTTTGGTCAAAGGTTTGGGTAAAATTGCTATATCTACTGACCATTCTATTTCCAATGTTTTTCTTGTAGATTCATTAGATTACAATTTGCTTTCCGTATCCCAATTATGTCAAATGGGCTACAACTGTCTTTTTACTGATACAGGTGTTACTGTCTTTAGAAGGAGTGATGATTCAATAGCATTTAAGGGTGTGTTAGAGGGTCAGCTATATTTAGTTGATTTTGAAAGAGCTGAACTCGACACATGCTTAATTGCTAAGACTAACTTGGGTTGGCTATGGCACCGTCGACTAGCCCATGTTGGAATGAAGAATCTTCACAAACTTCTAAAGGGAGAACACATTTTGGGACTAACCGATGTTCATTTTGAGAAAGACAGGATTTGTAGCGCTTGCCAAGCCGGGAAGCAAGTTGGTGTCCATCATCCACACAAAAATATCATGACTACCGACAGGCCACTGGAGCTCCTACATATGGATCTATTCGGCCCGATCGCTTACATAAGCATCGGCGGTAGTAAGTATTGTCTTGTAATTGTGGATGATTATTCTCGCTTCACTTGGGTATTCTTTTTGCAGGAAAAATCACAAACCCAAGAGACCTTAAAGGGATTCTTGAGACGGGCTCAAAATGAGTTCGGCTTAAGGATCAAGAAAATTAGAAGCGACAATGGGACGGAGTTCAAAAATTCCCAAATTGAAGACTTTCTTGAGGAGGAGGGCATCAAGCATGAGTTCTCTTCTCCCTACACTCCACAACAAAATGGTGTAGTGGAGAGGAAGAATCGAACTCTATTGGACATGGCAAGAACCATGCTTGATGAGTACAAGACACCGGATCGGTTTTGGGCCGAGGCGGTCAACACCGCCTGCTACGCCATCAACCGATTATATCTTCATCGAATCCTCAAGAAGACATCTTATGAACTACTAACCGGTAAAAAGCCCAATATTTCATATTTTAGAGTTTTTGGTAGCAAATGTTTTATACTTGTCAAAAGAGGTAGAAAATCTAAATTTGCTCCTAAAACTGTAGAAGGCTTTTTACTAGGATATGACTCAAACACAAGGGCATATAGAGTCTTTAACAAGTCCTCAGGACTTGTTGAAGTTTCTTGTGACGTTGTGTTTGATGAGACTAACGGCTCTCAAGTAGAGCAAGTTGATCTTGATGATGTAGGTGAAGAACAGGCTCCATGCATAGCGCTAAGGAACATGTCCATCGGGGATGTGTGTCCTAAGGAATCCGAAGAGCCTCCAAATGCACAAGATCAACCATCCTCCTCCATGCAAGCATCTCCACCAACTCAAGTTGAGGATGAGGCTCAAGATGTTGGACAAGAAAATCAAGAAGATGAGCCACCTCAAAATGACGGCAACGATCAAGGGGGAGAGTCAATTAATGAAGACAAGGAGGATGAACAACCAAGACCGCCACACCCAAGAGTCCACCAAGCAATACAACGAGATCACCCCGTCGACACTATCCTTGGCGATATTCATAAGGGGGTAACTACTCGATCTCGTGTCGCTCATTTTTGTGAACATTACTCGTTTGTTTCCTCTATTGAGCCAACCAGGGTAGAGGAAGCACTACAAGATTCGGATTGGGTGATGGCGATGCAAGAGGAGCTCAACAATTTCACAAGGAACGAGGTATGGCACTTAGTTCCACGTCCTAATCAAAATGTTGTAGGAACCAAGTGGGTCTTCCGCAACAAGCAAGACGAGCATGGTGTGGTGACTAGGAACAAAGCTCGACTCGTGGCCAAGGGGTATTCACAAGTCGAAGGTTTGGATTTTGGTGAAACCTATGCACCCGTAGCTAGGCTTGAGTCAATTCGTATATTATTAGCCTATGCTACTTACCATGGCTTCAAGCTCTACCAAATGGACGTGAAGAGTGCCTTCCTCAATGGACCAATCAAGGAAGAAGTCTATGTTGAGCAACCTCCCGGCTTTGAGGACAGTGAGTACCCTAACCATGTTTATAGGCTCTCTAAGGCGCTTTATGGGCTCAAGCAAGCCCCAAGAGCATGGTATGAATGCCTTAGAGATTTCCTTATTGCAAATGGCTTCAAAGTCGGCAAAGCCGATCCTACCTTATTCACTAAGACTCTTGATAATGATTTGTTTGTATGCCAAATTTATGTTGATGATATCATATTTGGGTCTACTAACAAATCTACATGTGAAGAATTTAGTAGGATCATGACGCAAAAATTCGAGATGTCGATGATGGGGGAGTTGAAGTATTTTCTAGGATTCCAAGTCAAGCAACTCCAAGAAGGCACCTTCATCAGCCAAACCAAGTATACTCAAGATATTCTAAGCAAGTTTGGAATGAAGGATGCCAAGCCCATCAAGACACCCATGGGAACTAATGGGCATCTTGACCTCGACACGGGAGGTAAGTCCGTGGATCAAAAGGTATACCGGTCAATGATTGGTTCATTGCTTTATTTATGTGCATCTCGACCGGATATTATGCTTTCCGTTTGCATGTGTGCAAGATTCCAAGCCGACCCTAAGGAATCACACCTTACGGCCGTGAAACGAATCTTGAGATATTTGGCTTTTACTCCTAAGTTTGGGCTTTGGTACCCTCGGGGATCCACATTTGATTTGATTGGTTATTCGGATGCCGATTGGGCAGGGTGTCGAATTAATAGGAAGAGCACATCGGGGACTTGCCAGTTCTTGGGAAGATCCTTGGTGTCATGGGCTTCAAAGAAGCAAAATTCGGTCGCTCTTTCCACCGCCGAAGCCGAGTATATTGCCGCAGGCCATTGTTGCGCGCAATTGCTTTGGATGAGGCAAACCCTGCGGGACTACGGTTACAAATTAACCAAAGTCCCTTTGCTATGTGACAATGAAAGTGCAATCAAAATGGCCGACAATCCCGTCGAGCACAGCCGCACTAAGCACATAGCCATTCGGTATCATTTTCTTCGGGATCACCAACAAAAGGGGGATATCGAGATTTCTTATATTAATACTAAAGATCAATTGGCCGATATCTTTACCAAACCCCTGGATGAACAATCTTTTACCCGACTTAGGCATGAGCTTAATATTCTTGATTCTAGGAATTTCTTTTGCTAAGTCTTGCACGCATAGCACATGAATATACCCTTGATCATGTCTCTTTTATATATGCTATGACTAATGTGTGTTCAAGTGTATCTCAACCAAGTCATAGGTGTATTGAAAGGGAATTGGAGTCTTCGGCGAAGACAAAGGCTTCCACTCCGTTCTACTACTCATCCTTCGCCGTCGCTCCGCATCTTCTCTCCAACGTTGGTATAACCTTCACTCATGTATTTCATGACCAAAGGGGGAGAATGTACTTCATTGGGCTCTAATGATTCCGTTTTTGGCGATTCATGCCAAAGGGGGAGAAAATATGAGCCCAAAGCAAAAGGACCGCACCACCACCCTATTTTTAAATTTGATGATTTTCAATGATAAATTTCAAAATTTGTATCTCTTTGTGTTCTAAAGGGGAAGCAAGTAGTGTTTTCAAAATTAATGGAAAACCCTCTTGAACACTAAGAGGAGAACTTATTTGAGGGGGATTTTTGCTTAGTCAAAGGGAAAGCATTGGAAATAGGGGGAGAAAATTCCATATCTTGAAAATGCTTTGCAAAATCTTTTTCATTTACCTTTGACTATCTTGCAAAAGTACTTTGAAAAGAATTTACAAAAGAATTTGCAAAAACAAAACTCGTGGTGCAAATATGGTCCAATATGTCAAAAACAAAGAAACCATCCATGCGCATCATTTAAGTTTATATTGGCTCAATTCCAAGCAACCTTTGCACTTACATTATGTAAACTAGTTCAATTATGCACTTTTATATTTGCTTTGGTTTGTGTTGGCATCAATCACCAAAAAGGGGGAGATTGAAAGGGAATTAGGCTTAGACCTAGTTCCTAAATAATTTCGGTGGTTGAATTGCCCAACACAAACATTGGACTAACTAGTTTACTCTAGTGCATAAGTTATACAGGTGCAAAAGGTTCACAATCAGCAAATAAAAAGATCAAATGTTGGATTCAACAAAGGAGCAGCAAGGCAACCGAGGGCTCCTCTGGCCGGAGGCACCGGACTGTCCGGTGTGCACCGGACTGTCTGGTGCGGCCAGAGGACTTCGACTTCAAACTCTTCGCCCTCGGGATTTCTCGGAAGCCGGCGCGCTATAATTCACCGGACTGTCCGGTGTGCACCGGACATGTCCGGTGCTCCAAGAAAACGCGGCCTCCGGAACTCGCCAGCCTCGGGTTTGCTCGGCAGCCGCTCCGCTAAAATTCACCGGACTGTCCGGTGTGCACCGGACTGTCCGGTGTGTCAGCGGAGCAACGGCTCCCTGCGGCACCAACGGCTCCCTGCGGTGCATTAAATGCGCGCGCAGCGCGCGCAGACGTCAGGATCGCCCATGACGGTGCACCGGACATCAAACAGTGCATGTCCGGTGTGCACCGGACACCCAGGAGGGCCCACAAGTCAGAAGCTCCAACGGTCAGAATCCAACGGCAACCGTGACGTGGCAGGGGCACCGGACTGTCCGGTGTGCACCGGACTGTCCGGTGTGCCATCGAACAGAGGACTCCAGCCAACGGTCACTTGTGGTGGTTGGGGCTATAAATACCCCAACCACCCCACATTCATTGCCATCCAAGTTTTCCAACTCTCAACCACTTACAAGAGCTAGGCATTCAATTCTAGACACAAACAAAAGAGATCAAATCCCCTCCAATTCCACTCAAGCCCTTAGTGACTAGCGAGAGAGATTTGCCGTGTTCTTTTGAGCTCTTGCGCTTGGATCGCTTTCTTTCTTTCTCACTTGTTCTTGTGATCATCACTCAATTGTAACCAAGGCAAGAGGCACCAATTGTGTGGTGACCCTTGCGGGGAAGTTTTGTTCCCGGTTGATTGAGAAGAAGAGAAAGCTCACTCGATCCGTGGGATCGTTTGAGAGAGGGAAGGGTTGAAAGAGACCCGGCCTTTGTGGCCTCCTCAACGGGGAGTAGGTTTGCGAGAACCGAACCTCGGTAAAACAAATCCTTGTGTCACACTCTTATTTGCTTGTGATTTGTTTTGCGCCCTCTCTCGCGGACTCGTTTCTTTATTACTAACGCTAACCCGGCTTGTAGTTGTGATTATTTTTGTAAATTTCAGTTTCGCCCTATTCACCCCCCCCCTCTAGGCGACTATCAGTATCAATTTCAGCTCTATTAAAATCAACTAAGTATAGCTGACCCTCTAATACTCCCTTAAATGCTACTGAATCATCACTTCTTCTAAAGACAGTAACACCTATATCCGTAAAAAGATAGTTGTAGCCCATTTTACATAATTGAGGAACAGAAAGCAAGTTGTAATCTAAAGAATCTACAAGAAAAACATTGGAAATAGAGTGGTCAGGAGATATTGCAATTTTACCAAGTCTTTTGACCAAACCTTGATTTCCATCCCCGAATGTCATAGCTCTTTGGGGATCTTTGTTTTTCTCGTAGGAGAACATCCTTTTCTCCCCTGTCATGTGGTTTGTGCACCCGCTATCAATTATCCAACTTGAGCCCCCGGATACATAAACCTACAAAACAAGTTTAGGCCTTGTTCTTAGGTACCCAAACGGTCTTGGGTCCTTTCACATTAGAAACAAGCACCTTGGATACCCAAGCACGTCTTTGATCCCTTGTGTTTGGCCCCAACATATTTGGCAACTACTTTGCCTGATTTGTTAGTTAAAACATAGGATGCATCAAAAGTCTTCAATGAAATATTGGGTTCATTTGATGCAACAGGAGATTTCTTTTTAGGCATTTAACATGGGTAGAATGCCTAGAACTAGATGTCTCATTCTTATACATAAAAGCATGATGAGAACCAGAATGAGACTTCCTAGAATGAATTCTCCTAATCTTATGCTCAGGATAACCAGCAGGATATAAAATGTAACCCTCGTTATCCTGAGCTATGGGAGCCTTGCCCTTAACAAAATTGGACAATCTTTTGGGGGCATTAAGTTTGACATTGCTTCCCTGTTGGAAACCAATGCCATCCTTGATGCCAGGGCGTCTCCCATTATAGAGCATACTTCTAGCAAATTTAAAATTTTCATTCTCTATCTCATGCTCATTAGTTTTAGCAGTAAGTTGAGCTATGTGATCATTTTGTTGTTTAATTAAAGCAAGGTGATCATGGATAGCATCAACATTTACATCTCTACATCTAGTACAAATAGAAACATGATCAACAGTAGATGTAGATGGTTTGCAGGCATTTAATTCTTCAATCTTAGCATGTAAAATAACATTCTCATTTCTAAGATTGGAAATAGCATCATTGCAAACATTTAAATCTTTAGCCTTAGAAATTAGTTTATCATTCTCAATTTTAAGGCTAGCAATTGATTCATTCAATTTATCAATCTTAGCAATTAAACTAGCATTATCATTTTTAAGATTGGCAATTGAATCATCACAGACATTTGTCTTTTCAACCTTAGCAATCAAATTAGCATTTTCAATTCTAAGGTTGGAGATAGTGTCATGGCAAATGCTAAGCTCACTAGTTAATTTTTCACATTTCTCTATTTCCTGAGCATAAGCATTTTTTACCTTAACATGCCTTTTGTTTTCCTTAATGAGGAATTCTTCTTGGCTATCCAAGAGTTCATCCTTCTCATGAATGGCACCTATCAATTCATTCAATTTTGCCTTTTGTTGCATGTTTAAGTTGGCAAAAAGAGCAAGTAGATCATCTTCATCATCACTAGAGCTACCCTCATCACTAGATGTCGTATACTTAGTGGAGGCTCTAGATTTTACCTTCTTCTTTTTGCCGTCCTTTGCCATGAGGCATTTGTGGCCGACGTTGGGGAAGAGGAGGCCCTTGTTGACGGCTATGTTGGCGGCGTCCTCGTCGGAGGAGGAGTCGGTGGAGCTCTCGTCGGAGTCCCGTTCCCGACACACGTGGGCATCGCCGCCTTCTTCTTGTAATACCTCTTCTTCTCCTTCTTCTTCCCCCTCTTGTCGTTATCCCTGTCACTATCACTAGACATAGGGCATTTAGCGATAAAATGACCGGGCTTACCACATTTGTAGCATACTTTCTTGGAGCGGGGTTTGTAATCCTTCCCCCTCCTTTGTTTAAGGATTTAGCGGAAGCTCTTGATGATGAGCATCATTTCCTCGTTGTCGAGCTTGGAGGCGTCAATGGGGAGCCTACTTGATGTAGACTCTTCTTTCTTTTCTTTCGTTGCTTTGAATGCGACGAGTTACACCTTGGGTGTGGAGGTGCCGCCTTGCTCGATGATTTGTTTGGAGCCTTTGATCATTAACTCAAAGCTCACAAACTTCCCTATCACTTCCTCAGGAGACATTAGCTTGTATCTAGGATCACCACAAATTAATTGAACTTGTGTAGGATTACGAAAAACAAGTGATCTTAGAATAACCTTGACCATTTCATGGTCATCCCATTTGGTGCTCCCGAGGTTGCGCACTTGGTTGACCAAGGTCTTGAGCCAGTTGTAAATTGCTTGTGGCTCCTCTCCTTGGTTGAGGACGAATCTGAAAGGGAAATGTGCCCTTGGGCCATTTTTATAAGATTTTGGTGATTAAGTGCTACACACAAATACCTTGAGTGATATTTGTGCCAAAGACTCAAGAAGTGCAAATCAAGATTAAAGGTATGTTTCTAGACTTAGTACATTGTTTTGAAGAATAATGTATTGCATCTAAGTGCTAGAAACAGGAGAAATCACTTTGGAGATAAGTTGGTTGTGTTCAGCCAAAAGGCTACTCGGTCTGGGTACACCGGACTGTCCGGTGGTGCACCGGACAGTGTCCGGTGTGCCAGGACCAGTCTAGATGAACAGCCTGCTCTCGGGTCTCGATGGCGGCGTCCGGCTATAAATCACTGGACTGTCCGGTGGTGCATCGGACTGTCCGGTGAGTCGTCTGTGGCGAAGTCATCGCTCTCGGGAAACCAGTCAACAGCGTCCGACTAAAAATCACCGGACTGTCCGGTGGTGCACCGGACTGTCCGGTGAGCCAACGGTCGGCCAGGCCAACGGTCGGCCGTGCAATCCGCGCGTGACGCGTGGCCGAGCCAACGGTCTGATGGGGGCACCAGACTGTCCGGTGTGCACCGGACAGTGTCCGATGCGCCAACGGCTCCAAAACTTCAACGGTCGGCTGCACCAATTTAGGAAAGCAATCTGCACCGGATAGTGAACAGTGGGTGTCCGGTGGTGCACCGGACTGTCCGGTGCGCCACCCGACAGAAGGCAAGAATTGCCTTCCTGGATTGCTTCCAACGGCTCCTAACTGCCTTGGGGCTATAAAAGGGACCCCTAGGCGCATGGAGGAGCCATCCAAGCATACTTTGAGCAATCTTAATCTCTCACACTCCGTCTTTGCGCACTTGATTGACATTCTTATTGATTTGAGCTCTGTTCTAGTGGTGAACTTGTCGCGATTCATTCTAGCTCAAGTCTTGGCTGTGTGTGTGTGTATTGCCGTGGATTTGTGTGTGTTGCTTCCCTCCCTTACTCTAGTGCTTTCACTTTGATCCTCATTGTAAGGGCGAGAGACTGCAAGTTGTGGAGATTCCTCGCAAACGAGAAAGAGTAAAGAAAGAAGAACACCGTGGTATTCAAGTGGATCTTTGGATCACTTGAAAGGGGTTGAGTGCAACCCTCGTCCATTGGGACGCCACAACGTGGAGTAGGCAAGTGTTGTACTTGGCCGAACCACGGGATAACTCGCGTGTCTTTTGTGATTGTTTTTCTGTGATACTTGTGTTCACAAGAGCTCGCCATTTAGCCTACTAACACTTAACCAAGTTTTGTGGCTATAAGTTTCAAGTTTTTACAGGATCACCTATTCACCCCCCTCTAGGTGCTCTCAATTGGTATCAGAGCCGTTCTCTTCACGAAAGGGACTAATCGCCCGAAGAGATGGATCCTAAGGGAAAGGGGATGGTGATCAACGACAAAGAGAAGGAGTCCTTCCTCAATGAGCCAAAAGACGACAAGCCCACTGACTCGGGCTCAAGTTGTAAGAAGAAGGACGGGAAGAAGAAGAGACGCATTAAGAAGATAGTCTACTACGACAGTGACGAGTCCTCTTCTTCCCAAAGAGATGACGACTACGACGAGAAAAAGAAAACGGTCAACTCAAACTTTTCTTTTGATTATTCTCGTATTCCGCATAATTCGAATGCTCATTTGCTTTCCTTTCCTCTTGGTAAACCTCCACACTTTGATGGAGAGGACTACGGATTTTGGAGTCACAAAATGCATAGCCACTTGTTCTCTCTTCATCCAAGTATATGGGAGATAGTAGAGAATGGAATGCAATTTGATAGTACGGATAATCCCATGTTTATCAATGAACAAATTCACAAAAATGCACAAGCTACCACTGTTCTTTTAGCATCCTTGTGCAGGGAAGAGTACCATAAGGTGAGCGGCTTAGATAACGCCAAGCAGATTTGGGTCACCCTCAAGATCTCGCATGAGGGGAATGATGTCACCATGATCACCAAGATGGAATTGCTGGAGGGCGAACTGGGAAGGTTCGCAATGATCAGGGGGGAGGAGCCAACCCAAACATACAACAGGCTCAAGACCCTATTCAACAAAATAAGGAGCTATGGAAGCATGAGATGGACGGACCACGACGCCATTCGACTTATGCTAAGGTCCTTCACTGTCCTTGATCCTCATCTTGTAAACTCTATTCGTGAAAATCCTAGGTACACCAAGATGACGCCCGAGGAAATACTCGAAAAGTTTGTAAGCGGGCGAATGATGATCAAGGAGGCTAGATATGTTGATGAGGCGTTGAATGGCCCAATGCCGATCCACGAGCCTCAAACCGTTGCTCTCAAGGCAACAAGTAGCAAGGTGGCGCAAGTTGAGGCGGCCGGGCTAAATGAGGACGAAATGGCCCTCATCATCAAGCGTTTCAAGACAGCGCTAAAAGGAAGAAAGGAGCATCCCAACAAGAGCAAAGCGAAGGGGAAACGCTCCTGCTTTAAATGTGGTAAGTATGGTCATTTTATAGCAAATTGTCCCGACAATACTAATGACCAGGAACAAGAGAAAGGCGGGAAGAGGGAAAAGAAGAAGGCCTACAAGAAGGCGAAGGGCGAGGCACACCTCGGCAAAGAGTGGGACTCAGATTGTTTGTCGTCCGACTCCGACGATGAAGGACTCGCCGCCTCGGCCTTCAACAAGTCATCGCTCTTCCCCAACGAGCGTCATACTTGTCTAATGGCAAAGGAAAAGAAGGTAAACACTAGAGAAACTCCCAAGTACTCTACTTCTAGTGATGAGGACTCTAGTGATGATGAAATTGACTACACTAGCTTGTTCAAAGGATTATATAGAGCCAAGGTAGAAAAGATTAATGAGCTGATTGATGCATTGAATGAAAAAGATAGACTGCTAGAGAGGCAAGAAGACATCTTGTATGAGGAACATGACAAATTTGTTAATGTTCAAAAGTCTCTTGCCTTAGAGATTAAAAGGAATGAATTATTATCTTCTGAATTATCTATTTGCAATGAATCTATTTCTAGCCTGAAGAGTTTGAATGACGATTTAAATGCTAAGCTAGAGGTAGCAAATAAATCTAGTTCTTGTGTAGAGCATGTTGTGATTTGCAATAGGTGTAAGGATTTTAATGTTGATGCTTGTAGTGAACATTTAATTTCTATTTCTGAATTAAATGATGAAGTAGCTAGTCTTAATGCCCAACTTAAGACTAGCAAAAATGATTTTGATAAACTAAAATTTGCAAGGGATGCCTACACTGTTGGTAGACATCCCTCAATTAAGGATGGGCTTGGCTTTTGAAGGGAAGCCAAGAACTTAACAAGTCAAAAGGCTCCCATTCCCAACAAGGAGAAAGGGAAGGCCCCTATGGCTAGTAGGAGTCAAAAGAATCATGCTTTCTTGTATCATGAAAGAAAATATGCTAGGAATTTTCATTATAGTAGGAGTTATAATGCTTTTGACTCACATGCCATGATTGCTTCAAGTTCAAACTTTAATGGTAGATCTAGGAGGAATTTTGTGTCTCATGCTCCTAGGAAAGTGTATAATGGATCTACCACTGTCTTTCATGCCTGCAACACTGATTTTGTACTTTCATGTAAAAATAAGAAAGTGGTTGCTAGGAAATTGGGGGCAAAATGCAAGGGAGATAAAACTTGCATTTGGGTCCCTAAGGCTATTGTTACTAACCTTGTAGGACCCAACAAGAGTTGGGTACCTAAAACCCAAGCCTAATTTGCCTTGCAGGTTTATGCATCCGGGGGCTCAAGCTGGATTATCGATAGCGGATGCACAAACCACATGACGGGGGAGAAGAAGATGTTCACCTCCTACGTCAAGAACAAAGATTCCCAAGACTCAATCATATTCGGTGACGGGAATCAAGGCAAGGTTAAAGGTCTAGGAAAGATAGCTATTTCATCCGAGCATTCCATTTCTAATGTGTTTTTAGTTGAATCGCTCGGGTATAACTTGTTGTCCGTTAGTCAATTATGTAATATGGGTTACAACTGCTTATTTACCAATGTAGATGTGTCTGTCTTTAAAAGGAGTGATGGTTCATTAGCTTTTAAGGGTGTACTAGACGGCAAACTCTGTTTAGTTGATTTTTCGATGGAGGAGGCCGGTCTAGATGCATGCTTAATCGCTAAGACTAGCATGGGCTGGCTGTGGCATCGCCGTCTAGCACATGTGGGGATGAAGAACCTTCACAAACTTCTAAAGGGAGAACATGTGTTAGGTCTAACAAATGTAACTTTCGAAAAAGATAGACCTTGTGCAGCGTGTCAAGCAGGTAAACAGGTGGGAAGCGCTCATCACAACAAGAATGTGATGACTACATCAAGACCTCTGGTGCTACTGCATATGGACCTCTTTGGACTCGTCGCCTACCTTAGCATCGGGGGAAGTAAGTATGGTCTTGTTGTTGTTGATGATTTTTCCCGCTTCACTTGGGTATTCTTTTTGCAGGATAAATCAGAAACCCAAGGGACCCTCAAGCGCTTTCTAAGGCGAGCTCAAAACGAATTTGAGCTCAAGGTGAAGAAGATTAGAAGCGACAACGGGTCCGAGTTCAAGAACCTTCAAGTGGAGGAGTTTCTTGAGGAGGAAGGAATCAAGCACGAGTTCTCCGCTCCCTACACACCACAGCAAAATGGTGTGGTAGAGAGGAAGAACAGGACGCTAATAGACATGGCGAGGACGATGTTTGGAGAATTCAAGACGCCCGAGCGGTTTTGGTCGGAAGCTGTGAACACAGCTTGCCACGCCATAAACCGGGTCTACCTTCATCGCCTCCTCAAGAAGACGTCGTATGAACTTCTAACCGGTAACAAACCCAACATTTCATATTTTCGAGCTTTTGGGAGTAAATGCTACATTCTAGTGAAGAAAGGTAGGAATTCAAAATCTGCTCCCAAAGCTGTAGAAGGGTTTTTGTTAGGTTATGACTCAAATACAAAGGCGTATAGAGTCTTCAACAAATCATCGGGTTTGGTTGAAGTCTCTAGCGACGTTGTATTTGATGAGACTAATGGCTCTCCAAGAGAGCAAGTTAACCTTGATGATGTAGATGAGGATGATGTTCCAACAGACGCAATTCGCACCATGGCGACTGGAGATGTGCGCCCACAGGAACACAAGGAGCAAGATCAACCTTCTTCCTCAACGACGGTGCACCCCTTACTCAAGATGACGAACAGGTCCCTCAAGAAGAGGCGTGTGATCAAGGGGGAGCACCGGATGTCGAAGATGAGGAGGAAGAAGCACCACAGGCCCCTCTAACTCAAGTTCGAGCGATGATTCAAAGGAATCATCCCGTCGACCAGATTTTGGGTGACATTAGCAAGGGAGTAACCACTCGCTCTAGATTAGCTAATTTCTGTGAGCATTACTCTTTTGTCTCTTCTATTGAGCCTTTTAGGGTAGAGGAGGCTTTGCTAGATCCGGACTGGGTGTTGGCCATGCAGGAAGAGCTCAACAACTTCAAGCGAAATGAAGTCTGGACACTGGTGCCACGTCCCAAGCAAAACGTTGTGGGAACCAAGTGGGTGTTCCGCAACAAACAGGACGAGCACGGGGTGGTGACAAGGAACAAGGCTCGACTTGTGGCAAAAGGTTATGCCCAAGTCGCAGGTTTGGACTTTGAGGAGACCTTTGCTCCTGTGGCTAGGCTAGAGTCGATTTGCATTTTGTTAGCCTATGCCGCTCACCATTTTTTCAGGTTGTTCCAAATGGACGTGAAGAGCGCTTTCCTCAACGGGCCAATCAAGGAGGAGGTGTACGTGGAGCAACCCCCTGGCTTCGAGGATGAACGGTACCCCGACCACGTGTGTAAGCTCTCTAAGGCGCTCTATGGACTTAAGCAAGCCCCAAGAGCATGGTATGAATGCCTTAGAGACTTTTTAATTGCTAATGCTTTCAAGGTTGGGAAAGCCGATCCAACTCTTTTCACTAAGACTTGTGATGGCGATCTATTTGTGTGCCAAATTTATGTCGATGACATAATATTTAGTTCTACTAACCAAAAGTCTTGTGAATAGTTTAGCAGGGTGATGACTCAAAAATTCGAGATGTCGATGATGGGCGAGTTGAACTACTTCCTTGGGTTCCAAGTGAAGCAACTCAAGGACGGCACCTTCATCTCTCAAACGAAGTACACGCAAGACTTGCTCAAGCGGTTTGGGATGAAGGACGCCAAGCCCGCAAAGACTCCAATGGGAACTGACGGACATGTCGACCTCAACAAAGGAGGTAAGTCCGTTGATCACAAGGCATACCGGTCTATGATAGGGTCTTTACTTTATAAATGTGCTAGTAGACCGGATATTATGCTTAGCGTATGCATGTGTGCTAGATTTCAATCCGACCCAAGGGAGTGTCACCTTGTGGCCGTTAAGCGAATTCTTAGATATTTAGTTGCTACGCCTTGCTTTGGGATCTGGTATCCAAAGGGGTCTACCTTTGACTTGATTGGATATTCAGAATCCGACTATGCTGGATGTAAGGTCGATAGGAAGAGTACATCAGGGACGTGCCAATTCCTAGGAAGGTCCCTGGTGTCTTGGAGTTCTAAGAAACAAACTTCCGTTGCCCTATCCACCGCTGAGGCCGAGTATGTTGTCGCAGTACAGTGTTGTGTGCAACTACTTTGGATGAGGCAAACCCTCCGGGACTTTGGCTACAATCTGAGCAAAGTCCCACTCCTATGTGACAATGAGAGTGTAATCCGCATGGCGGACAATCCTGTTGAACACAGCCGCACAAAGCACATAGACATCCGGCATCACTTTTTGAGAGACCACCAGTAAAAGGGAGATATCAAAGTGTTTTATGTTAGCACCGAGAACCAGCTAGCCGATATCTTTACCAAGCCTTTAGATGAGAAGACCTTTTGCAGGCTGCGTAGTGAGCTAAATGTCTTAGATTCGCGTAACTTGGATTGATATAGAGCATACATGTGTTTTATGCCTTTGATCATGTTCCATTATGCATTTTGTTGCTTATTTATGGTGCTCAAGTTGTGCAAGGGATCCCCGGACCTCACAAGTCCATGTGTGAATGATGCACATACTTAGGGGGAGAAGTGCTACAACTTGATCCCTTGAGACTAACCATGTGCTTGAGTGTTCTCAATTTAGTCTCAAAGGTGATTGAAAGGGAAAAAGTGAACTTGGACCATGCAAGACTTCCACTGCACTCTCATGAAAGGGTAATTTACTCCAAGTTCATCTCCGTGCTCTTATTGCCTTTTTACTCTTAATTGAAGATTTTGGTGAGGCAATGGGGTTTAAGGGCCAAAAATGATCCCGTTTTGGTGCTTGATGCCAAAGTGGGAGAAATTAAGGCCAAAGCAAGAAATGGATCAGCTACCACTTGAGAATTTTGAAAATAGTAGAGTTAGAAGCTTTTGTTTTGACAAAATACTCTTATTGTCTCTTATTATCAAAAGTTGGTCTCTTGTGGGGAGAATGTTTGATTATGGGAAATTGTGGGGAGAATGTTTGATTATGGGAAAAGGGGGAGTTTTTGAATCTTTAATCAATTTCTCTTGGAATACCTCTCTCTATGCCTCAACAAGTGAATTTGACTTAGAGATAGGAAATTGAGTTTGATTTGCAAAAACAAACCAAGTGGTGGCAAAGAATGATCCAAATATGCCAAATTTGAATCAAAAACAAAATTTTTGTTCTCATTCGCATTGATGTTGCACTTCTTTTTGTTGCTTTTTGTTGTGTTGGCATAAATCACCAAAAAGGGGGAGATTGAAAGGGAAATGTGCCCTTGGGCCATTTCTATAAGATTTTGGTGATTAATTGCTACACACAAATGCCTTGAGTGATATTTGTGCCAAAGACTCAAGAAGTGCAAATCAAGATTAAAGGTATGTTTCTAGACTTAGTACATTGTTTTGAAGACTAATGTATTGTGTCTATGTGCTAGAAACAGGAGAAATCACTTTGGAGATAAGTTGGCTGTGTTCAGCCAAAAGGCTGCTCGGTCTGGGTGCACCGGACTGTCCGGTGGTGCACTGGACAGTGTCCGGTGTGCCAGGACCAGTCCAGATGAACAGCCTGCTCTCGGGTCTCGACGGCGGCGTACGGCTATAAATCACCGGACTGTCCGGTGGTGCACCGAACTGTCCGGTGAATCGTCTGCGATGAAGTCGCCGCTCTCGGGAAACTAGTCAACTGCGTCCGACTAAAAATCACCGGACTGTCCAGTGGTGCACCAGACTGTCCGGTGAGCCAACGGTCGGCCGGGCCAACGGTCTGCAGCGCAATTCGCGCGTGACACGTGGCCGAGCCAACGGTCTGATGGGGGCACTTGACTGTCCGGTGTGCACCGGACAGTGTCCGGTGCGCCAACGGCTCCAAAACTTCAACGGTCGGCTGCGCCAATTTAGGAAAGCAATCTGCACCGGACAGTGAACAGTGGGTGTCCGGTGGTGCACCGGACTGTCCGGTGCGCCACCCGACAGAAGGCAAGAATTGCCTTCCTGGATTGCTTCCAACGGCTCCTAACTGCCTTGGGGCTATAAAAGGGACCCCTAGGCGCATGGAGGAGCCATCCAAGCATACTTTGAGCAATCTTAATCTCTCACACTCCGTCTTTGCGCACTCGATTGACATTCTTATTAATTTGAGCTCTGTTCTAGTGGTGAACTTGTCGCGATTCATTCTAGCTCAAGTCTTGTCTGTGTGTGTGCGTATTGCTGTGGATTTATGTGTGTTGCTTCCCTCCCTTACTCTAGTGCTTTGACTTTGATCCTCATTGTAAGGGCGAGAGACTCCAAGTTGTGGAGATTCCTCGCAAAAGGGAAAGAGTAAAGAAAGAAGAACACCGTGGTATTCAAGTGGATCTTTGGATCACTTGAAAGGGGTTGAGTGCAACCCTCGTCCATTGGGACGCCACAACGTGGAGTAGGCAAGTGTTGTACTTGGCCGAACCACGGGATAACTCGCGTGTCTTTTGTGATTGTTTTTCTGTGATACTTGTGTTCACAAGAGCTCGCCATTTAGCCTACTAACACTTAACCAAGTTTTGTGGCTATAAGTTTCAAGTTTTTACAGGATCACCTATTCACCCCCCTCTAGGTGCTCTCAGAATCGATCGAGCTCCCCCTCGATCGTTTCCCTCTTGGTGATCTTGGTCACCTCATCCCCTTCGTGCACGGTCTTTAGCACGTCCCAAATCTATTTGGCACTCTTCAACCCTTGCACCTTATTATACTCCTCTCGACATAGAGAGGCGAGGAGTATAGTAGTGGCTTGGGAGTTGAAGTGCCGGATTTGGGTGACCTCGTCCGAGTCATATCCTTCATCCCCTACGGATGGTACCTACGCTCCAAACTCAACAATGTCCCATATGCTAGCGTGGAGTGAGGTTAGGTGATGCCTCATTTTATCACTCCACATACAATAATGAAGCGTCCCGATCCTTTGGGACTCAAATGTGATACAATTACTAGTCCCAGGAGACTAGTAACCACATTCCTTACTTCAAATAGTACAGAGTTCGAATAAAAGTTATTACAATACCAGAGTACAAGCTCTAGCGAGCCTGGAATACAAAGCACAGTGGAAGTTCAACTAGCCTAAGCCACAGCCAGGCTGGGTGCAGACACAACCCCCTTCTAGTCGAGCATAGCAGAAAAGAAGTCTTCGGCTGCTAAAAAAACATAAATAAATCTGGGTGAATACACTAGGTAATCCGCAAGCCCATCCTGCCCGTAAAGTGAGAGGGACCTATATAATACATGCTTTATATGGTGGAGTTGAAGTCACTCTTCTTTTTCAGAGAAAGGCAATACTTTGATGGTTTTACCCGAAGGAAGAAGTAGCACATTTTCACACTCAACCACCACAGAGCTTCCTGCTCCCGTGGCATAGTTTTTATTTCCACAAACACCCCCACACACATTTCCCTATTGGTGAAGATCATAAAACACTAATTGCCATACCACACCAGACTCGTCCATTCCAGTGGACACGGACTATCCGAATAGGTTTGAACTCTGCGCAGAGGGGTACACTTTACCCACTAGTCTGGCTCTGCGGTCTCATGGCCAATGAGACCCGAATCCGAATCTCTTTCTTTCCTTGCATGTCCTTACCTTAACGGTTATACCGGAAGGAGTCAGGCCACCGCCATGTCCAAACCGGACAAAACATTCCCCCTCCTTATCCTCCCGGTGCTCCCCAGCCATCATAACCCTGGGGTTTGGACCGTACGAGTTCAGATTGAGTGACTGCCCATACAGTCTTGAGTGGTTGTACTTGTCATGAGTACAGGTAGTGAAGGATGACAAACTGGTCCTTATATGAGGGGACAATCCTTCTGCTCACACCTAACCCGGCTGAGCCATCACCTTAGGCCCTCCCCTAAACCAGGGAGTCCTTGATTATCTCACTCAAAAGGGTGATAAGGGTGAATACCCTTCATCATACACTTTTTGAAAACATCATTTAGTAAAAACACCACCCTTTTCTCATCCCACATTTTGTACTCAAAAAAATATTCTTTAATGCGGGCTATCTCTCTTCTCACAATGCAAAGGACCCAACCCTTATTCCTGGCTTAGGTAGTGGTAGACAGAGTAGGTAATTTATGCATCAAGGGAAGAATGGACTTGCCTTCGTCGAAGTTCTCCTGGCACGAAAGATCTATTTTGGAGAGGTCGGGTTCCTGCCCTTCTTCCGGAGCTACAAATTCCGGAGGATCGGATCCCTCTTCTCCTAGCAAAAATAGGTAATGAACAATACATAAACCATGGTGGCTTGGTGGAGTGTGCCAAGTTTTAAATATTATTATTTTATCCCTATAAATTATTTAGACTATTTTTGGTGCATAAAATATCAATATATAAACATATATATGAAAATAGGAAAAGAAAAAGGAGAAAAGGAAAAAGATAAAGAGTTTTCGGTTAGCTAGGCCTAGGGGGGAGATTTTGGCCCAGCAGGGGGGCGCGCGTGCGGCCGCGCGGGCAGGCGGCCCATCTTGGCCCACCAGTGGGGACGACACGGGAACGACGCCGTGGGCGCGGGCCCATGTGCCAGAGGGAGGGGAGGCTAACAGCGTCGGGGGGGAGAAGGGCGGTCCGCGGCGGTGAGAACCGGTCGCCGGTGAACCCGACAGCGGTTCCTCACTGGTGGTCCGGTTCTGCGTCGACGGAGAGATGGCAAGGCATGAGCAGAGGTAGGGGATCACGGAGATGGGGTTAATTTGGCCGGTGGATGCTCGGGATGGCCGGTCCACGGCGGGTGGTGGCCTCCGCGGCGGTGAGATCGTCGGCGAGGCCAAGCAGGTGAAATGGGCGAGGGGAAAAAGGTGTGTCGTGCTCGCGGAGAAGTGGCGGAGCTCAAGAGCAACACTAATTTGACTAGAACTCAATAGAGAGAGGAGAGCGGAGCTCACCGAAGAGGGGAGGGATGACGGCGTCGAGCTCGATAGGGTCCGAGGGAGGAAGATGGAGTGGCTAAGGCCTGGTGCGGTGAAGTAAGGAGCTCGGGGCGGTCCTTTTATAGGCGACCGGGGAGGGGAAGGGGGGAGAGATGGCGTGCACCGGCGAGGTGTGCTTGAGACAGCGATGGTGTCGCACATTGGTGGCGACGGGATGGCTCGGGCAGACGGGGTGACAGGATGGCTCGGGCAGACGCAAGGCACCAAACCGAGCTGGTGAGTGCGGTATTGGCAAGGCGACGGGGCGGGCGGTGGCCAGCGGTGATCACGCCGATAGCCTGCTCACGCGTGAGGGGAGAGTGGCTGACAAGCAGGGCCCGCTTGCCAAAGAGGGTGAACGCGAGGGGGGAAGGGCAGGAGTGGCTGGCGAGTGGGGCTGGGCTGACAGAGGTGCGGCGCGAGCGCGACACGGGCATGGGAGGTGGGCCGTGCTAGGCTTCGGGCGGGGGAGATGAGCGTGCGGGAGGGAGGGAGGGAGAGAGGGTTGGGCCGGATTCGGCCCAGCCGAGGGGGGGAGAGATTTCCTTTTTCTTTTTCTATTTCAATTTCTATTTCTTTTTCCCTTTTTCTTTTAATCTCCTTATTCTTTTGAACAAATATTTGTCTATATTTTCTTGGGTGTCAAAATATTCTATGTGAGGTGCTACTAACAACCATGGTGTATGCATATGATAAATGAAATGCCTTATGAGGTGGGGGTCTTAGGAGATAATCAAGGGGGGGTAGGAGTTTTAGGGTTTCTAACCTTGGGATCAAAATTGGGATGTTACAAACCTACCCCACTTAAAAGAATCTCGCCCTCGAGATTCAGATTGGGTTTGAGAAAAGGTAAGGGTATTCCCTCCTCAAAGAGTCCTCACTCTCCCAGGTAGCTTCCTCTTCTCCTTCTCTACTCCACTGAACTTTACAGAGTTTCACTTCTGAGTTTCGGGTCTTTCGGATGGCTGAATCAAGAATCTTCACTGGCTTTTCTCGGTACTGCAGATCCTTCTGAATCTGAACTGTTTCTTCTTCGATGTGACTTTCTGGTACTTTCAGGCACTTGCGGAGCTGAGATACATGAAACACATTGTTGATATCTGACATGGATTCTGGCAATTCAAGGCGGTAGGCTATGGGTCCTATTCTACCAATGATAGGATAGGAGTCGACGAATCGCGGAGCTAGCTTCCCTTTTACTTGAAATCTTTTAACTCCGCGCATTGGGGACACCTTGAGGTAGACGAAGTCTCCTTCCTTGAACCTGAGTTCTCTCCGCCTGTTGTCTACGTAACTCTTTTGCCGACTCTGAGCTTCAAGTAGTCTTTTGCGGATTAGGGCAACTTTCTCTTCTGCCTCCTTAATGAAAGCAGGCCCTTCCAGTGTCTTTTCCCCTATGTTGGACCACATCAGAGGGGTATGGCACCTTCGTACATACAAGGCTTCAAACGGTGACATCTTGATACTGGCCTGGTAGATGTTGTTATACGAGAACTCTGCATACAGCAAACTGGACTCCCAATTCCTGTCAAAAGTCATCACACAAGCTCTCAACAAATCCTCAAGGACTTTGTTGACCCTTTCTGTCTGACCATCTGATTAAGGGTGATAGGTGGTGCTGAAGTCTAGCTTGGTGCCCATAGCTTGCTGAAGGCTCATCCAAAATTTTGAGGTGAACTGTGTTCCCCTGTCTGACACTATCTTCCGTGGAATACCATGGAGTCTGACTATTTCTTTAAGATATATCCAGGCAAGGGTGGCTCCTCCGAAGGTAGTTTTTACTGGGATGAAATGAGCTACCTTAGTAAGACGGTCGATTATAACCCAGATAGAGTCGTTCCCTGTTGGGTTTGAGGCAGTCCGATTACGAAATCCATGCCTATTTCTTCCCACTTCTCTTTGGGTACTGGGAGGGGTTGAAGTAGACCTACAGGCTTATGATGCTCTGCCTTAGTTCACTGGCAAGTATCACACCGGGCCACATTCTGAGCTATCTCCTTTTTCATTCCTCTCCACCAGTATCTGGTTTTGAGGTCTAGGTACATCTTGGTGGTCCCTGGGTGGATAGAGTAGGCTGAGTTGTGAGCTTCATTGAGCAGGATTTCTTGTGCCTCTCCTTTCAGCACATACAGATGGTTTCTAAACCAAAGGATTCCTTCTTCATCTGTCTTGAGATCCGGGAGTTGTTCTTTGCGAGTTCTCTCCGCAAGACTTGCCATCTCAGTGTCCAGGTGCTGAGCCTTGCGTATGAGGTCTTCTAGCATTAGCTTGACTTCTAGGCTACCATTGTCTCCCATACAAGCATTCAGTTGAGCTGATTCTCTCTTCCAGTCTTCCAAGAAGTTGGTTGCTTTTTCCTCGAAAGGTTTTCGGTTGAGGGCGTCTGCTACCACGTTGGCCTTTTCGGGGTGGTAGTGGATCTCAATGTCATAATCTTTAATCAATTCCAGCCATCTTCGTTGACAGAGATTGAGGTCTGGCTGAGTGAAAATGTACTTTAGGCTCTTGTGATCTGTGAAGATGTGACATTTGTTCCCAATCAGGTAGTGCCTCCATATTTTTAGGGCATGCACTATGGCTGCCAATTCCAAATCATGTGTTGGATAATTCTGCTCATGCGGCTTGAGTAGGCGTGATGCATAGGCGATGACTTTCTCATTTTGCATAAGCACACATCCTAAACCTTGCCTTGAAGCATCACAGAAGATGACGAAATTATGGTGGATGTCTGGTAGTGTCAATACTGGCGCGGTTGTGAGCTTCTTCTTTATGATTTGGATGCTTTCCTCACACTTCGGGGTCCACACAAATTTATTGTCTTTCTTGAGGAGCTCGGTCATAGGTCTTGCTATGCTAGAGAATCCTTTGATAAAACGGCGGTAATATCCTGCCATTCCCAAAAAGCTTCGAACTTCACTAACGTTGGATGGCTGCTTCCATTTGGATAATGCTTCTACTTTGGCTGGGTCCACTTTTATTCCTTCTGCAGTTAAGATATGCCCGAGGAAGGCTATCTTCTCTAACCAGAATTCACATTTGCTGAGCTTAGCATAGAGTTGATGTGCTCTGAGTCTTCCGAGGACAATCCGGAGGTGATGCTCATGATCTTCGCGACTCTTGGAGTAGATAAGGATGCTGTCAATGAATACTACGACAAACTTATCCAATTCTTCCATAAAAACCTTATTCATAAGATTCATGAAAAAGGCGGGTGCGTTGGTTAGTCTAAAGGGCATTACTGTGAACTCATATTGTTCGTACCGGATGACAAAAGTCGTCTTCTGAAAGTCTGTTTCCTTAATTCTCAGCTGGTGATATCCTGACCTTAGGTCTATCTTGGAGAAATACTTGGCCCCTTGAAGCTGGTCGAAGAGGTCATCGATCCGAGGTAGTGGGTACTTGTTTTTTATTGTAACTTCATTCAAGGATCGGTAATCAATACACATCCTCATACTTCCATCCTTTTTGGTGACGAATAGGACTGGTGCTCCCCAAGGAGACGAGCTAGGACGAATATACCCTTTCTGTTGAAGTTCTGCGATCTAGAGTTTTAGTTCTGCCAATTCAGGGGAGCCATACGGTATGGTCTTTTTGCGATTGGTGTGATGCCGGGAATTAGATCAATGTAGAACTCTACTTCTCTTTCTGGCGGCATTCCTGACAATTCTTCTGGAAACACATCCATGAATTCTTCTACTACAGACATGCTTTCTGCTGCTAGATTAAATACCATTGGATCTTGGGCGGGTGGCTAAGCCTGACATGAAACTGACTTTCCTTGGTGGTCAGTGAGAAGGACGGTCTTATCTCCGCAACTTATGATGCCATTGTGTTTGGTTAACCAATCCATCCCTAAGATCACATCAATTCCATGGGATGGCAAGACGACTAAGTCTGCCAAGAACACTACCCCACTTAAAAGAATCCGGACTTGGGAGCATTTGAGGTGGCATAGAAGGTCTGACCCTAGGGTTCGGGTGACCAAGGGAATTTCTAGGTGTGCAGTGGGAATGCCATGCTTTTACACAAAACTAGTGGCTATGAATGAATGAGATGCTCCTGAATCAAAAAGTACAGCGGCGGGAGTAAATTCAACTAGGAACTCACCGAGCACTACTCCCGGGGCTTGCTGAGCCTCTTGAGTGTCGATGTGGTTCACTCGTGCCTTGCCATGATACTGGGTCTTTGAAAGCTGCCTAGAGGGGGGTGAATAGGCAAGTTAAAACTTTTTCTACAAAAACTAGAAGCAAACTAGGTAAAACTGAATTGATCTCGAAATTCACCCAGTTAACTTTGGAAATGAGATGTTCTAAATGATCCACAGGGTTCAAAGTAGTAGATCTGAGAAGGGCACTTCTCAAAATCCACACATCAAAAAGATATGAACAAATCTTCCACGGAAGGGTGAGAGAATGAAGAACACGTATAAGCACAATGAACAAGAACACAAGATTTATCCCGAGGTTCGGTCACACCACCAAGGTGCCCTACTTCCTCGTTGAGGCGCCCACAAAGAGCCGGGTCTCTTTCAACCCTAATCCTCCCTTTGCCGACCACAAAGGTCAAGCTCACTCACTAATCTTTGCTCAAACGAGCGGGTAATACAAACTTTCCTGTGGTCTTCCACAAGATTTGGAGACTCACAAGAGACACCTAGTCGTCTAGGAGCTAGAAGCTCCAAGAGTAATGAATCCACAAAGAACTTAATGTAGTGCCAAAGCTCGAATGAAGAAGAGCAAGAGAGATTTGGAGATGAAGCACAAAAATCGCAGCTCTCAAACTCACTCAAAGATTTCTCTCCAAAGATTTGAAACGGGAGAGGCAAGAGATGTGTGTGAGAGAGTGGGAGGTGTTCTTCAAGTTAGAAATGGAGTTTGGGTCGTGCTCTTGTGTATGGGGAGAGAGGTAGGAGTGAGTATATATAGGTGGAGCTCAAAACTAGCCGTTGGGCAGATTTTTCTGCCTGAGACCGGTTGAACCGCCCCTGGCAGGCCTGGCAGCCTGTCTGCCAGTCTAACTTGCAGACTGACGCGCAGACTGATCAAGTTGACCAAGACCGGTTGAACCGCCCCTAAGACCGGTTCAACCGCTTGGGGCAGGCTGACAGACAGTCTCCCAGTCAGAATGGCAGACTGCAAGTCAGACTGCAAAAACAGGTCCTAACACCAGTTGAACCGCCCCTAGGGCCGGTTCAACCGCCTGGGGTCAGACTGGCAGTCAGTCTGCCAGTCAGGAGGTCAGACCGGTCAGGTGACCCTGACACCGGTTGAACCTCCCCTAGGACCGGTTCAACCGGTTTTGACCAGTGAGGTCCAGGGAAAATACCCCGGCTGAACTTTCCCTGGACACCGGTTGAACCTCTCTGGACCCCGGTTGAACTTGCCCTGGACCCTGGTTGAACCTGCCTGGACCCCAGTTGAAGTTGAAATTCAGCTAGAGTGAGAAAGTTCAACTCAGCTGAAGTTCAGCTCAGCTGCAGCTGAAGAAGCTCAACTCAGCTGAAGTTCAGCTCAGCTGAAAAGCTCAGCTGTAGTTGAAGAACTTCAGCTGCTTTTCAACAAGAACACTCTAGGTTTCTCAAACCTAACCATGGTCTACCATAGAATGTTAAAGAGATTTTTGTTTTTCAAAAATAGCTTTTGAATATAGAGGTTTGAGCTTTGGCAAACACCAACCTTCTTTTTGGACCCCCCTTTATAGTACGACGATTCCTATACTCAAGTTAAACAAAATATAATTAAGAAACTCCTTGAGTAATTGGCATCTCATGTGTGATTTCTCCATGGCGTTGCTTCATAAGGATCACAAACATCTTTGTATCACCTTTTGAAGCAAACACAAATCAAACCCTGTGACTTGTACCATATCACCATATATGAGCTCAAATCATGGCTTCAAGTCACCTTACTGATGCATCAACATGTTATAACTCTTCATAGCTGATTAGTTCATCGACTTAGTGCAAGTACTCTCTTCTTCACCTTAGCCATGGTACCTCGATCCACAAGCCGTCGTTTGGCCTTCACCTTCGCTTAGTTCCTCGAAGCCCTTTCCTTGCTATCTTCACCCTATCAAGCCATTCTTGAGTCACATCATATTGAACATCCATTGAGAGAATCATTTCTTCAATATTGTGAACCTTGCTTGAATGGCTTCTAGATATAGCTGTTAAGATTAATCAAGCTCTAGTTTGATTCTCATAGAAGCATATATGGACTGATAGTAATATGGTCAAGCTAATTCACGATTCCTCATATCTTATTCACTTTGGCTTGACCAATCCTCTTAATCACTTCATCCTCTATTCTGATCATATGTATGTAGTGATTTCTCAGGTCTTGTCCATATATTCAAACCAATATAGAGATCATATTATATCCATTTGCATTGTCTCAGTGGTTATTTAACCTTGTGTTGAACCTTTGTTCACTGATCATTATACACTATTCAAGTATGTTCATCATACTGAATTTCCTGTTCAACACTTAGCAAACTCGTTAGACCTTTAAATGTGTTGTTATCCAAATCACCAAAACTCACAAAAGGGATGAATGCACTTTCAATCTCCCCTTTTTTGGTGATGGATGACAACACATTTAAAGCTTACATAAGATTTGATAAATAAGATTTTGAATCCTATAATATAATTTCCTCCCCCTAAATATGTGCATTTCAGAAAATACCAATTTTGTACTCAAATACCAAAAGCACATATTTGGGTCAAAGTATGGAGACAACTTATATCATACTATTCATGGGGTGCAGTGTGTCATAAAATAAACGTGATGCTCATGACATAGTATGCACTCGTCAACTTTCTACATCTTATGTTTTTCTTATGATTCCCCCTTTTTGTTAATTATTTCTCCCCTTTTCAAAATATAGATAAGCTTTAATGCAAAATTTCTCCCCCTTTGTCATAAATCTCCAAAAAGGATACAAAGAATATAAAGGGTAGAAATTATGATTAAGCTAGATGGGAACACACTATCATGAAAAGGGTCCTTAGATGGCACAAAGGTAATGGAGAAGTGACATGAAGTGATGTACCTTTGCGTTTTACCTTTTCAAGGGGGTGTTCCAAACTTGTGTTGGATTTAGAATTCATTTGCACGCTCTTGTTGGTATAGTTGTGACATAAGTCCAAGATATCAAATGAAGATTGTCATACTAAATCGAAGGTGAAACTTGATACCCAGAGTCTAGATGTCACCTAGCATTTTCTTATCACAACAAGAGGTAACATGAAAATTGCACAAGTATGGATTATGCAACTAGTGATCATGTATGAAAAATATCAATTGAAAAACACCAATTGATACAATTTGATAGATAAGCAGATCACTAATAGCATATTACACTAAGTTCTCCTCAAGTTTTAGTGCACACATATATATGAATTCAATTGATATCCGTTGAAAGTACTTATTTGCAATTTAAAGTACCATTGGCATAAAAGGAGTATCAATTGAACATAATCATGCAACATAAGAAACATGTGCACTATTTAATCAATTAAGTTCTAGACAGGAGAATTTATAAGCTATGCTACTTTAGACATTTGCAATCCAAAAGGATGTGATACATGTTTACCAATTTTATATGATGTTGGAGTAGCATATAAAAGAGAAACTCATTCCCTTATGAAATGTATAAAAGATACATTTATTGGAGCAAAGAATCTTTGATACCCATCAAAATTTGCAGTGGAAGCGATTGTCTTTGCCCGAAGATTCCTTTCTAATTCGAGACTACACACATAATAGACTTGGAAATGAAGTTAGTCTCAAAGATTAAAATTATAGACTATTCTCCCCCTAAATGTGTGCATACAAGTGATGAATACTTGTTTATCTTATGCACTTGGACTTGTGAGGCCAGGGGATTAAGTCCTACAATTTGAACCTTGGTACAAATAAAGTATGAAAATGTGAAATTGTACCAATTTAAGGAATTACTCATAATCAAAAGGTATACTAATAGACATGATATGCAATATTTTAAGCCAAGATTCTTGAGAAGTTAGCATGTTTGACTCATACCACACTAAGATGACTTAAGACTAACTTATGACATCAGCACAAGAGGTATTAATCAAATATCTAGAGATTCTTTAATTGTCACCACAAGTGCAACCTTATGGTGTGACTTAAGATATTGCATATACATTCACACACTAGCATGTAAGAGACTAGATGTACAAGGGTAAAACAATAGTTCATGGAATGACACACCTTTGTTTTATGCCACATGTTCTCCATCATGATCATCAATTTTCAACTTAGTGTTTTGACAGGATTGACATTATTTTTGCACAAAGCAAGATGATTTTCATTCATGCCCATCAGTCTTCATTACGACATGTATTGAGTAAATTTAGCATGCCAAAGAGAAACATATCCTCTTCAAAAAAATCAATAGAAACCCATTCTTTTCAAAGAACTACACAAGTTCACTAAGAGAAAATGTTAGTATTTAAGGACACAGGATATAGAATGAGCTCCCCCTAAATGTGTGCATCAAGTACTCGAATTACTTGTAACATGCACTTGATTCAATTAAGATTCTTAGAGGGGTTCATCATATATCTTGGCTAGGGCATAATAAATTTGCAACAATTGAAATCATGCTAGAGAACACATATCGTTCCCCAAAAGAACTAATCCATGGGGTGACATGTGGTAATTATTTGATCATTTCCTTGGAACCACTCATCCTCATTTGATGTTCTTCTTTCACCAAGGTGTGAGACTACACAACATGAACTTGAAAGAAATCATTAGTCTCACAAGATATAGGCTAAACTCTCCCTCAATTTGTGCATGCAAGAGTACACAAAGTACACTTATGCACATCAATAATACGAGGTTAAAGGAGATGTTTGCACTATATCTTGGTTTAACATAACATGCTTTACATAGATGATGAAAATTAAACCAATTGAAAGTTTAAGAACTAAAAGTATATCAATTGAAATTCTGAAGGGTAAAGCATGCTAATATGAACCTCAAACCTCATAATGAAGGATATCATATAAATATGTCACTACATCTTTATTATTTGGTTGACAAAAAGTGTAACTCCCTTCTTGAATCACTATGATTTCTTTTCTCTTTATGATTTCATCCAACCAGGCAATCTTGAACTTCATTCATCTTGGCTTGGTTCAATCATACTTGATATGAGACCCATTGAAACAACCAAGACTCTTATATCCGTAGATTTCGAATCCATCTTGAAAGCACTTGGAAAGACCTTATTGAAACACTTAGAAAAGAGAGCATTAGAAACACAAGGGAGGGTTTCACAAATGATAATCCTTATATGTGGATGGAGAACGAATCATCATTCTTGAAACCCCAAAAGGATAGATTAAATTCCTTTAAATTAGTGCACACATATAGTTGATGTCAAAGTTATATGCACTATTGAACATTTTATATTGCAAGGAAATTAACCGATACTATGGTACATCCCACTAAGGATAGAATACTAAAACAACTGAAGGAGAGGAAGTTTTCATACCTTGGCCTCTTATCAACTTCATCTTACTTTAGTTGAATAGTATCCTTTAAGCTTGTGATTTATCCCATTTAAAACAAGCACCATCTCTTAACATAGATTTTCTATGGATAAACTCAACACAAGAGATGACATTAGTAGCACAAGCACTAGTTTCTTATTTTGCAACCCTTTATATGTGGAAGGCAAGCGAGTTGCTAAAATAGAGAAACCTCATAATATGGACTAAATTTCCCTTGAGCCCTCATGCACAATATATTTTGAATGACATGGATAATATGCATGGTTATTCAATGAAGTCTAAAAGGGCTGACTTAATCCATATTATGGTAAGTGTCTAATATAGAAGAATCAAATCCAAATTAACTAGATAGAGAATACATCACATAATTTTGGATTGTTGACCATATGATAATATTCATTCATCTTCCAATTGGACCTTTATTTCATAGTCAACAACTGATGTATATCCTCAAGTGCTTCTTTTCCCTTAGTGGCTACACAAGTCACAAAAGAGATAAGATTTGAAACTAATATGCACTTGAGATTCAGTTGTTACCACCCTTGCTACTATCTCCAAATATGATTTATACATTCATTATTGAGCACCCAACTTGATCCATTGAAGGAGTGATCCTGCAAAACAAGTTTAAGCTTCATATCTTGGTACCCAATTTGAATTGGGTCCTTTGAGATTAGTAGTAAAAGCCTTGAGTACCCACACAATCCTTATTGTGGCCTTTCTCTTTGTGTAGGCACCCACATATACATGACAACCACCTTACATGGTTTCAATTCAATATTTAATCACATAGATAAAAACTAGAGTTAAGAATAGGAGCCTTTTCTCCTTTTCTTGATACATCGTTGTGTTGCCTTCTTGATGATGAACCTAGCTTGACCTTGGGTGCACCTAGCTTATCAAGGTTAGTCGCACAAGCATTCATATCATGAAGACAAGTTATGCATGGAATTTACAACTTAGTGATCCAATTCAATGTGAAGCATATGGATACCGATTGAAGTAGATTTCTAAGATATCAAAATATGGGTTTCCAAAATTTAGAGAGTATGGATCACTAATTGTACCTTTTACAGTTTAAAAATCATATCCATGTTAGTGCATATGTATGTGATGAATATCAACAAAAATATTCTTATGCACTTTTAGAATTAATGATAAGGGAATTTTAAACTGCATCAAGAGTAGCTATTTAGAAAACAAAGATTACAATCCATATTAATGAGATACAAATTTACCATTTTGGATTGTCTTATTATAGCTTACTTAAGGGAAACTTATTCTCTACGACACAAGATATATAATGTTCTCCCACTAGATATGTGCATCAAGTATTTGAATGACTTACCACATGCACTTTCAATTCAATTAAGAGTCTCATGAGGAGTACATTACATACCATGGTCAAGGCATGACAAATTTGCAATGAATTAACTTATGCCTAAGAATACTTACCACCATATAGAACGTACCATTTGTTATACCAATTTGACAGATCTTACTATCTGTGGTGGTGTCACCTTAGTATTCTTCTTTTCATCATTTGTGGAGACTTCCTTCTTTGTTATCTCTTTTCCTTTTAAAACTAGTTGATAAAACACTTTGAAAAGAGGTATTAGTAGTACAAGGAAGTATTTAATGAATGATGATATCTATATATGAATGGCAAACAAATCATCATTTATGAGGCATAAGGCATAAATTAAATTTCTTTTAAGTTAATGCACATGGAGCAGTGAATTCACAATATGCACTAATTTACAAATTTAAGCCAAAAGGAATTTAACCTTCATATTGACATTCCTTTCCATAGAATATATTATTACCAATTGAAAGAATGCCACTTGGAAGTAACTACTATTGATCAACTACCAATTGAAGCAATTTGTTCCATACCTTTGCCTTGAGCATTCCTAATCTTTCTTTTAGGTGAAGATTAACCTTTAAAGCTTGTGATTTTACCAAATGAAAGAGCACAATCTCTACTTATGAATTTCCATGAAATGGCTTAAAAGAGATTGCATTAGAAACACAAACAATAGTTTCCTATTTAGAAACCACTAGTATATGAATGACAAGAAGGTTACTAAAATAAGGAAACCTCATGATATAAACTAAATTGCCCTTACAAGCATCATGCATAACACCAAAATTAAACAAGGTGAAAAAACATGATTATTTAATTAAGTTTACATGGCAAGTTTAATTCATAGCATGGTGAGTGATTAATGTAGAAGACTCAAAAACCAATTTAAATGAGAATGAATACATCACATAGTATTGGTCCAATCTTCTTTGAATGTTGAATGTCACACTCCATTTGAGAAACACATTCTCATGTTCTGAGAGTACATAACACTTAGATAGAAACATTAGTCTCACAAGTCTAGTCATATAGAGAATTCCCCTTATGGTAAGTGCTTTAAGAATTTGAATTTCTTACTTAGCACTATATTCATTTAAGAACATGGGATAATCCTCTTTATGTCTAGGTCATGGCAATAATACGATAATAAATTGGAAATTTGCCACAAGATACATACAACTAATTTAAAGCATGTAGATTGTCACAATATAAAAATACAAACTTGCAATCTACCATATGATTGGAACTTTTCCAAGACAAGGTAAAATATTTTAAGTTCATTCTCAAGTGCTTCATTTTTTTCTATGTGGCTACAAAAGACACAAAGGAATATACTAATTAAAAACAATGTGCACTTAAGATTTAATTGTTACGATCCTTTGGATATCACTTGGTTGTAGGCCTTTTGCTTGATTCCCACAAGGGTTAATCCTTATTCCCTACAACACAAGTTCTTGCTAGAGATGAATATGAAGTTAGTGATATAACAACTCAATTCATCTTTGGGTCAATCTTAAAGGATAGACAATGTAAGATCGATAGCTTGAGATAAGAATTGAGTTAAACCGCTCAAGCACCCCAAAACTTCATATCATCTCTGGGTACCTGCAAAACTTATTAAGTACATTTTGGTACCCATCTCATGATAGGTCCATCAAGGTTAGTCAATAAGGACTTAGGCACCCAAATAGCCTTGGTCCTAGAATGTGGTGAACTCATCACCTTTCTAGCACAAGAGTCAAATTTGGGTATCCTAAGCATATTTGAATGTATTGACAAGTTAGGCTTAGGAGTTTTACTCTTTGGACAAACCTTGAATAGATGACCTTTTTCACGGCAATTGTAGCAAATGCGATGCTTGTCCTTGCAATGCATTTGCCTTTTGCTTTCATCCTTTTTGATGGTCATCTTTCTTGATCGTGCAAGGTCTTGATTCTTCATGTGGGGGCATGAATCAATTTCATGGCCCTTCTCCTTGCATCCATAGCACCTCCTATCGCTTCTCTTTGATCTTTCTTTGTTGAAGCACATAGGTACATTGTTAGAGCAAATCATATGAGCATTAATTTTCTCACCATGGATTTTGCTCATGCCCTTCTTGGAAAGCTTGGTATTCTTTTGAAGGGGTTTTGTGCATGCTACGGTTGTCCCCTTCTCAAGCCTTTTCACCATATTATCACGGTTATCTTGAGAAGGTTGAGCATGACACTTTTCCTTCAAACGAGTTAAGCTCCTTCTTAGCATTCCAACTTCTTCCTTGAGCTCTTTATTTTCTTGTGTGATAGAAATATCACTAATTCCTGAAATTTCTAGCTCAATGGAAGATTGGCTTTCTTGAGAGCAACATTTGTTAGCACATGATAATATAGTTTCTACTTGAGTACATATGCATATGTGAGGTTGGTATGATTTCAAATTAGTTAACACAACCTCATGAGCCATTTCTAACATGATATGTGAATCCATCAATTTATTATGGGAGCACACAAACATATCATGTCTTTCTTGCAAAGCTAGATTTTTAATATTTAGCTTTTCTATTGTGTTCTTGAGCATAGCTTTTTTACTTTCTAATTGAGCAATATATGATGAATGATTAATAGCTTTAATTTGCTCAATTGAAATGTATTCATACCTTTGGACCAAATCATCATGAGAGCAATTTAGCTTCTCATGCTCTTTGGTCAACTTTTCTAAATCTTCAATTTTTTGATGAGGAAATCTTCTTGCTTATGAAGCATTTCTTTTTGTTCTTCTGCTCTTTTCATGAGTTTGAGCAGGCTCATCCGATTTTTCTTGCTTAGTTGAGCGAAGAATTGTTGGAGATCACCCTCATCTTCACTATCACTTTCATGCTCCTCCTCATCCTCACTTTCGCTTTCACTGTCACTCCCATTAGCGACAAAGCACATATGAGAAGTGGATTTGAAAGACGAACCTTGTGAAGAGGTGGATTCGTCGTTTGGTCTCCATCGATCATTTTCTTCTTCTTCAATCTTGTTCTTCCCCTCATCTTCCTTCATTTTAAGGAACATCCTTTCGGCGATTCTCATGGCAAGATCTATTGCCCTAGGATCAACATCTGCACCAAAAGATAAAGTCGAGGCAACCTCAACTTTTTCAAGCTTAGAAGCACTTTCGTTTCTTAGTCCCCCCGACATGATCTTTTCCTCACACGGTTAAGCGTTAGAACGAGGAATAGGCTCCGATACCAATTGAAAGCTGCCTAGAGGGGGGTGAATAGGCAAGTTAAAACTTTTTCTACAAAAACTAGAAGCAAACTAGGTAAAACTGAATTGATCTCGAAATTCACCCAGTTAACTTTGGAAATGAGATGTTCTAAATGATCCACAGGGTTCAAAGTAGTAGATCTGAGAAGGGCACTTCTCAAAATCCACACATCAAAAAGATCTGAACAAATCTTCCACCGAAGGGTGAGAGAATGAAGAACACGTATAAGCACAATGAACAAGAACACAAGATTTATCTCGAGGTTTGGTCACACCACCAAGGTGCCCTACTTCCTCGTTGAGGCTCCCACAAAGAGTCGAGTCTCTTTCAACCCTAATCCTCCCTTTGCCGACCACAAAGGTCAAGCTCACACACTAATCTTTGCTCAAACGAGCGGGTAATACAAACTTTCCTGTGGTCTTCCACAAGATTTGGAGACTCACAAGAGACACCTAGTCGTTTAGGAGCTAGAAGCTCCAAGAGTAATGAATCCACAAAGAACTCAATGTAGTGCCAAAGCTTGAATGAAGAAGAGCAAGAGAGATTTGGAGATGAAGCACAAAAATCGTAGCTCTCAAACTCACTCAAAGATTTTTCTCCAAAGATTTGAAACGGGAGAGGCAAGAGATGTGTGAGAGAGAGTGGGAGGTGTTCTTCAAGTTAGAAATGGAGTTTGGGTCGTGCTCTTGTGTATGGGGAGAGAGGTAGGAGTGAGTATATATAGGTGGAGCTCAAAACTAGCCGTTGGGCAGATTTTTCTGCCTGAGACCGGTTGAACCGCCCCTTAGGGCGGTTGAACCGCCCCTGGCAGGCCTGGCAGACTGACGCACAGACTGATCAAATTGACCAAGACCGGTTGAACCTCTCCTAAGACCGGTTCAACCGCTTGGGGCAGGCTGACAGACAGTCTACCAGTCAGACTGGCAGGCTGACAGACAGTCTGCCAGTCAGACTGGCAGACTGCAAGTCAGACTGCAAAAACAGGTCCTGACACCGGTTGAACCACCCCTAGGGCCGGTTCAACCGCCTAGGGGTCAGACTGGCAGTCAGTCTGCCAGTCAGGAGGTCAGACCGGTCAGGTGACCCTGACACCGGTTGAACCTCCCCTAGGACCAGTTCAACCGGTTTTGACCAGTGAGGTCCAGGGAAAATACCCCGGCTAAACTTTCCCTGGACACCGGTTGAACCTCTCTGGACCCCGGTTGAACTTGCCCTAGACCCCGGTTGAACCTGCCTGGACCCCAGTTGAAGTTGAAATTCAGCTGGAGTGAGAAAGTTCAACTCAGCTGAAGTTCAGCTCAGCTGCAGCTGAAGAAGCTCAACTCAGCTGAAGTTCAGCTCAGCTGAAAAGCTCAGCTGCAGTTAAAGAAGTTCAGCTGCTTTTCAACAAGAACATTCTAGGTTTCTCAAACCTAACCATGGTCTACCATAGAATGTTAAAGAGATTTTTATTTTTCAAAAATAGCTTTTGAATATAGAGGTTTGAGCTTTGGCAAACACCAACCTTCTTTTTGGACCCCCCTTTATAGTACGACGATTCCTATACTCAAGTTAAACAAAATATAATTAAGAAACTCCTTGAGTAATTGGCGTCTCATGTGCGATTTCTCCATGGCGTTGCTTCATAAGGATCACAAACATCTTTGTATCACCTTTTGAAGCAAACACAAATCAAACCCTGTGACTCGTACCATATCACCATATATGAGTTCAAATCATGGCTTCAAGTCACCTTACTGATGCATCAACATGTTATAACTCTTCATAGCTGATTAGTTCATCGACTTAGTGCAAGTACTCTCTTCTTCACCTTAGCCATGGTACCTCGATCCACAAGCCGTCGCTTGGCCTTCACCTTCGCTTAGTTCCTCGAAGCCCTTTCCTTGCTATCTTCACCTTATCAAGCCATTCTTGAGTCACATCATATTGAACATCCATTGAGAGAATCATTTCTTCAATATTGTGAACCTTGCTTGAATGTCTTCTATATATTACTATTAAGATTAATCAAGCTCTAGTTTGATTCTCATAGAAGCATATATGGACTGATAGTAATATGGTTAAGCCAATTCACGATTCCTCATATCTTATTCACTTTGGCTTGACCAATCCTCTTAATCACTTCATCCTCTATTCTGATCATATGTATGTAGTGATTTCTCAGGTCTTGTCCATATATTCAAACCAATATAGAGATCATATTATATCCATTTGCATTGTCTCATTGGTTATTTAACCTTGTGTTGAACCTTTGTTCACTGATCATTATACATTATTCAAGTATGTTCATCATACTGAATTTCCTGTTCAACACTTAGCAAACTCGTTAGACCTTTAAATGTGTTGTTATCCAAATCACCAAAACTCACAAAAGGGATGAATGCACTTTCAGTCTTGCTTAGCTGGCTGTTGGAGGAGGGTGCCTTGGAGGTGGGTGCTAGGGCACTCTTAGGGCCGTTCACCGAGTTGGAGTAAGTAGGCATGGATGCCTTCAACTGCGGAAATTATTCTTGTAGTGTCTGGGGTCTCCGTAGTGCCAACAGGCATTGGCTGGAGGTTGGTTGCTTGCAATGGAGGGAGCCTGAAGGGAGCTTTGACCTTGCTGACTGAAACATGACGGAGTGGGTCTAGCTAGCTTGTTGAAGCTTGGTCCCTTGGGTGGAAACCTAAAGGATCGAATTCTCTGGTGCCTGTCCTACTGCTGAGCTCGGAGGACCTAGAACTTTCTCTTTAGGTGACCCTTTTCTTCTTCTTTAGCCCTTTCTACTTGTATGACCTTGTTTGAGAGGTGCGAGAAGATGGTGAAGTCTTGGCTGGCAAGGATAGTCTTTAGTTCTGGTCTTAGCCCCTTCAAGAAACAGGCCATCTTCTTGGCTTCTGTGCTGATATCGTCAGGCGCATAGCGAGCTAATTCTATGAATTTGTGCACGTACTCACTGACAGATCTTCCTCCTTGAGTTAATTCCCCAAATTCATCTTCTTTGAGCTGGACGATCCCTTGGGGCACATGATGTTCTCGGAAGGCAGCTTCAAATTCTGCCTAGGTAGCATCTCTGACGGCAGCGCTGAAGGTATCCCACCAGGATAGGGCCATCCCAGAAAGTTGATGGGCAGCCAGATGAACACGCTAGTTCTCAAGGCATCCGATGGCCTCTAACTTCCTTTTTATTGTGCGCAGCCAGTCATCAGCGTCGAGCGGGTTGCTGGATCCAACGAATGTGGGAGGCTTGAGCCTTAGAAAATATCCCATTCTGTCCTGAGGCCTTCCACCATTCAGGCGCTAGTTCTCAAGGCTTCGGGTGAGGACCTCAATGAGTCGGGTTTGGTTGGCCAGAACTTGGGCTAAATCTAATGGCAGCTCTGGAGGCGCGGGGAGGTGGGTTTCACTCCCTTCTCCACCGATTTCTCCTTCAGCACCTAGAGGAGACCTTGCTCCAATCCCTGAGGCGGTAGGCGTGGTTTTATCTGAAGCCATCTGCCAGGGGGAGAGGATTACTACTATGCACATGCCATTTTTTTCTTCAAACATGTTATCTTATTCATCACACAAGTTCATTACAAGCATATAGTTGCCACAAATCACACTACACGCGAACGCTTTATAAGGTGCTTCCAAACTCACTTTCTAAGGTGTCCCCAAATTCCCTAAGAAGTTCGTCAAGGCTAGCTAGGGACATATCCTCAATGTCTGACAAGTTTTCTATTCTGGAGGGAGGTAGTGTTGGTGGGGCTTCCTCTTTTCGTTCAGTCTGGCATCCTTAGCTCTTGGTCCACTTCCAGATCTTCTTAGTGGGGCGAGCTTCTTTAACTTCTTATCGTAGTCCATCTTCAGGGTTTGGTAGGCTTCACGAGTATTGGCCTCTTCACCTTCTGCTATTTCGAGACTTTCTTGGAGGGACGCCTTCTCCTCTTTTAATTTCTTGATTTGTTGCTCTAGGCTCTCCACCCGGGAGTTCAGGCGGGTGTAGTGGGAGAAAAGGTTGTCATAGTGGTTGTCAAGAGTGTGGAGGTATCCAGCCATGTATACTATGGTGGGGTCATCCTCATTAGGATCTCTTCCTAACAGGGCCTGAAGTCTTTTCCTTCAGGCAGGGGTATTTTTGTTGCTGGGTGGAAAGTAACGAAGGGGTGTCTCGGAGACTTCCCTGTTGTAGTTTTGGCATAGCTGGCGGAGGGCTTTTTGGATAACATTTTGGCAAGTGTCTGGGAAGTGGTGTCTAGTGAAGGTGACTTGGAAAGGAGGGTGATTTGGGTAGTTTCGGCTTTCTCCTAGGTAGACTGCCATAGAGCATTTCTCAATTCCATTCTCGCGGTATTCCTTCCAAACGTATTCCGGCTACTTGCGGATCCCCATGCGAAGCGTGCAACTCCATAAAAGATGAGGGAATCCTTCCACCTCTGAGCAGTAGGATGTCCTAATGACAAAGGAGCCTTCCATCTGGTAGAAGAAAAGAAGGGTTTGTTAATATCGGGGAAAGGAGAGAAGATTCTTTTTAGGGGGTAAGAGGTCTTTTCTTTTTAAGGCAAACTTTTAAGGTCGGGGTTGCGATCTACGGCCAATCCTATGGCTCTGATACCACCTGAAGCGTCCCGATCCTTTGGGACTCAAATGTGATACAATTACTAGTCCCAGGAGGCTAGTTACCATATTCCTTACTTCAAATAGTATAGAGTTCGAATAAAAGTTATTACAATACCAGAGTACAAGCTCTAGCGAGCCTGGAATACAAAGCACAATAGAAGTTCAACTAGCCCAAGCCATAGGCAGACTGGGTGCAGACACAACCCCGTTCTAGTCGAGCATAGAAGAAAAGAAGTCTTCGGCTGCTGAAAAAACATAATAAATCTAGGTGAATACACTAGGTATTCAGCAAGTCCATCCCGCCCATAAAGAGAGAGGGACCTATATAATACATGCTTTATATGGTGGAGTTGAAGTCACTCTTCTTTTTCAGAGAAAGGCAATACTTTGATGGTTTTACCCGTAGGAAGAAGTAGCACATTTTCACACTCAACCACCACTGAGCTTCCTGCTCCCGTGGCATAGTTTTTATTTCCAAAAACACCCCCACACACATTTCCCTGTTGGTGAAGATCATAAAACACTAATTGTCATACCACACCGGACTCGTCCATTCTAGTGGACACAGACTATTCGAATAGGTTTGAACTCTGCGCAGAGGGGTACACTTTACCCACTAGTCCGGCTCTGCGGTCTCATGGCCAATGAGACCCGAATCCGAATCTCTTTCTTTCCTTGCATGTCCTTACCTTAACAGTTATACCGAAAGGAGTCATGCCACCACCATGTCCAAACCGGACAAAACATTCCCCCTCCTTATCCTCCCGGTGCTCCCCAGCCATCATAACCCTGGGGTTTGGACCGTACGAGTTCAGATTGAGTGACTGCCCATACAGTCTCGAGTGGTTGTACTTGTCATGAGTACAGGTAGTGAAGGATGACAAACCGGTCCTTATATGAGGGGACAATCCTTCTGCTCACACCTAACCCGGCTGAGCCATCACCTTAGGCCCTCCCCTAAACCAGGGAGTCCCTGATTATCCCACTCAAAAGGGTGATAAGGGTGAATACCCTTCATCATACACTTTTTGAGAACATCATTTAGTAAAAACACCACCCTTTTCTCATCCCACATTTTGTACTAAAAAAATATTCTTTAATGCGGGCTATCTCTCTTCTCACAATGCAAAGGACCCAACCCTTATTCCCGGCTTAGGTAGTGGTAGACAGAGTAGGTAATTTATGCATCAAGGGAAGAATGGACTTGCCTTCATCTAAGTTCTCCTGGCACGAAAGATCTATTTCGGAGAGGTCGGGTTCCTGCCCTTCTTCTGCAGCTACAAATTCCAGAGGATCGGATCCCTCTTCTCCTAGCAAAAATAGGTAATGAACAATACATCAACCATGGTGGCTTGGTGGAGTGTGCCAAGTTTTAAATATTATTATTTTATGCCCTATAAATTATTTAGACTATTTTTGGTGCATAAAATATCAATATATAAACATATATATGAAAATAGGAAAAGAAAAAGGAGAAAAGGAAAAAGATAAAGAGTTTTCGGTTAGCTGGGCCGGGGGGGATTTTGGCCCAGCAGGGGGGCGCGCGCGGCCGCACGGGCAGGCGGCCCAGCTTGGCCCGCCAGTGGGAACGGCGCCGTGGGCGCGGGCCCACGTGCCAGAGGGAGGGGGAGGCTAATGGCGCCGGCGAGGTGTGCTTGCGACGGCGATGGTGGCACACAGTGGTGGCGACGGGATGGCTCGGGCAAACGGGGCGACGGGATGGCTCGGGCAGACGCAAGGCGCCAAACCAAGCTGGTGAGCACGATAATGGCGAGGCGACGGGGTGGGCGGTGGCCGGCGGCGATTGCGCCGATAGCCTGCTCACGGGCGAGGGGAGAGTGGCTGACAACTGGGGCCCGCTTGCCAGAGAGGGCGAACGCGAGGGGGGGAAGGGCAGGAGTGGCTGGAGAGTGGGGCTAGGCAAACAGTGAGCGCGGCATGGGCGCGGGAGGTGGGCCGTGCTGGGCTTCGGGCGGGGGAGATGAGCGTGCGGGAGGGAGGGAGAGAGGGTTGGGCCGGATTCGGTCCAGCCAAGGGGGGAGAGATTTCCTTTTCTTTTTCTATTTCTATTTCTTTTTCCCTTTTTCTTTTAATCTCCTTATTCTTTTGAACAAATATTTGTCTATATTTTCTTGGGTGTCAAAATATTCTATGTGAGGTGCTACTAACAACCATGGTGTATGCATATGATAAATGAAATGCCTTATGAGGTGGGGGTCTTAGGAGATAATCAAGGGGGGTTTAGGAGTTTTAGGGTTCCTAACCTTGGGATCAAAATTGGGATGTTACAAATAATCTTCATCGTCAAAAACCAGTGGTTTGCCTAATGGAACGGAAAGTAAAGGAGTGCATTTAGAAATGTGAGGATAGCGTAGGGGGATCTTACTAAACTTCTTGTGCTCATGGCGCTTAGAAGTGACGGACGGTGTGTCGGAGCCGGAGGTGGATGGCGACGAAGAGTCGGTCTCGTAGTAGACCACTTTCTTCATCTTCTTTTTCTTGTCGCCGCTCTGATGCGACTTGGCATGTGAAGGGGATCGCTTCATTTTGTTGCCGGACTCCCCCGATGGAGCCTTCCCGTGGCTTGTAGACTTGTCTCCGCCGGTCATGATCTCCTTCTTGGCGTGATCTCCCGACATCACTTCGAGTGGTTAAACTCTAATGAAGTACCGGGCTCCGATACCAATTGAAAGTCGCCTAGAGGGGGGATGAATAGGTGGAAACTAAAATTCACAAACTTTAAGCACAACTACAAGCCAGGGTTAGCGTTAGAAATAAATTCAAGTCCGAAAGAGAGGGCAAAAACTAATCACAAGCAAATGAAGAGAGTGACACGGTGATTTGTTTTACCGAGGTTCGGTTCTTGCAAACCTAATCCCCGTTGAGGTGGTCACAAAGACCAGGCCTCTTTCAACCCTTTCCCTCTCTCAAACGGTCACCTAGACCGAGTGAGCTTTTCTCCTTAATCAAATCGGGTCACTTAGACCCCTACAAGGACCACCACAACTTGGTGTCTCTTGCTTTGATTACAAGTGTCTTAAGAACAAGAAAGAGGAAGAAGAAAAGCGATCCAAGCGACAAGAACTCAAATGAACATGAAAATCTCTCTCTCACAAGTCACTAAGTGTTTGGAGTGGTTTTGGACTTTGGAGAGGATTTGATCTCTTGTTTGTGTCTTGGAGTAAAGTCTAGAGCTCTTGTATTGAATGCAATATACTGAAAACTTGGATGCCTTGAATAGTGGTGGTTGGGGGGTATTTATAGCCCCAACCACCAAAATAGCCGTTGGGGAGGGCTGCTGTCGATAGGCGCAGCGGACAGTTCGGTGCGCCACCGGACACTGTCCGGTGCGCCAGCCACGTCACCCAACCGTTAGGGTTCTAACGATTCCGACCGTTGGAGCACTGACTTCATGTCGCACCGGACAGTCCGGTGCCGCACTGGACAGCTACTGTTCAGTGTCCAGTGCGCTCTGACTCTACGCTCTGACTCTGCTGCACTGTAGCGTTTGGCAGTGACCATCGAAGTCAACCATTGCGTTGAGAGCCGTTGCTCCGCTCCGGACAATCTGGTGAATTATAGCGGAGCGGCTCTCCAGAAACCCAAAGGTGAAGAGTTTGAGTCGATTGCCCCTAGTGCACCGGACACTGTTCGGTGGCACACCGGATAGTCCGGTACGCCAGACCAGGGTTCTCTTCGGTTTCTTTTGCTCCTTTCTTTTGAACCCTAACTTTGACCTTTTATTGGTTTGTGTTGAACCTTTAGCACCTGTAGGGTATATAATCTAGAGCAAAGTAGTTAGTCCAATTATTTGTGTTGGGCATTTCAACCACCAAAATCATTTAGGAAAAGGTTTGACCTTATTTCCCTTTCAAAAGTAAGACACATGAAATATGGCTTCATCTCTTCCATATTTGAGAACATGTATAGCAATGCTGCCATTCGTTCATCCATGCTAAGGTGGTAGAACGTGCCCTTACTAGTACTTGTGCCTCTCCATTGGAAAATTTTGAGATCACTGATAGGTGGTTCCTCATCGACATTGTATCACATCGTAGGAGCATAGACATTGTGTTCCTCTACGAAATACACACTCGTGAAGTATGAAACCTCCTTTAGCAAAAAAAGCTTCGACGATGCATCCTTCTATTCTAGCCTTATTTCGAACCATGGCTCGCACGTTTTTGAGTGCACGTTCAATGTGATACATCCACCTATATTGTATAGGTACACCAACCTTTGTCTCATATAGAATGTGAATAAGTAGATGCTTCATCGGATTGAAGAATCTAGGTGGGAATATTTTTTCTAGCTTGCATAACAACACTGGTATTTCTTTCTCTAACTTCTACATCATATTTTACTTATTTCTTTAGCGTAGATCTGCCTATGGAAATAGCTTAGCTCAGCTATTGCTTGCCACATGGCGTCGGCCATGTAACCACAAAAATGGCAAGGATAATCCTCTCCATTAGTATATGGAAGTCATGACTCTTTAACCCAATTACTTTTCCCATTTTCAAATTCACAACTCTTTTCAAGCCCATAACGTAACCATCGGGAAATTTAATTTTTTTCATCCATCTCATCACCTCGATCTTGTCCTTAGAGGCAAGATAGAACAAGGCATGTGGCGGTTTGTCGTTGTCATTGAGCACTTGGGTTGGTCGGTCACAAAGCATTGCTAGATCTCTTCGAACTTTTGGATTGTCCTTTGTTTTTTTCAAAATGCATGCATGTGTGTATGAGGGCTTCAACAACATTACTTTCTTGGCGCATGACATCAATGTTGTGTACAAGAATCAATGACGACATATAAGGGAGCTCCCACAGACCACATATATGTGTCTAGTTGTGGTCCACTCCGAATCCTTGGTACTTGTCCCCTTTTTCAATTAGGACAAGGTTGTTCAGCTGAGCATAAATTTCTGCCACATTCAGATGTTTTGGCAGTCCTTTCATGACCATGATGTTCTTTATAAAGTTTTTCTTATCGCTCCTAAAGGGGTGTTTCCTGGGCAACCAGCATCGATGGCAATCGAAGTAAGTGGTCTTTCCACCATGAGCAAGACGGAAGCAATCTGTATCTGAACCGCAATATGGACATGCCAATCTACCATGTGTACTCCAACCGACAAAAATAGCATACGCCATGAAGTCATGCATCGACCACAAATACACGACTCGAAGATTGAATATTTGTTTTTTAAAAACATTGCATGCTTGGACTCCTTTCCAAAGCTACTTCAACTCTTCAATCAAGGGTTTTAACATGACATTGAGTTTCTTTCCAGGATGGTCCGGGCCAGGTATGACCAAGCAAAGAAATATAAATTCATACTTCATACAAAGAGAAGGTGGAAGGTTGTATAGAGTAACAAAGACATGCCAACATGAGTATGATGATGCCATTTGACCAAAAGGTGTGAAGCCATCAGTCGTGAGGCCAATTCAAACATTCCTCGGTTCAACAGCAAAGTTTGGATCAAACATGTCAAGAGCCTTCCAAGCATCCCCATCTAAAGGGTGCGTCATTAGCTCATCGTTCTCACTGACACCTTCTTTATGCCATCACATGTGCATGATAGTTTTTCGATAGAAATAATCGTTTCACTTGAGGAGTTAGTGGCAAGTAGCAAAGTTGTTTATGTGCAACATCTGTCATCACCATATCACCCTCATCATTAACAACTTCCACAAATCTAGATTGTCCACATTTCAGATATTTTCTCTCTCCTGCATGCTCCTTCATGAAAAGCATTCAATTATTTGTGCACATATCAATCTTTTCATAATCCATACCGAGACATTTGATAATTGTCTTTGAATGGTACATGTCTTTAGGCAACTTATTGGGTTTTGGCAACACCATCCCCGAATAACTTTAAATCTCATTGTAACGGTTGTTCAAGAAAAAAGTACTTGGACTTAATGGCCATGAGCCAGGTCACAAAAGCGAGTGTACTCACATCTGTGTGTTCATGCAATGACTCTTTAGAGTCTTTTAGTAGCTTAAAAAATCTCGAAACCCCTGGTGTGGGAGGATCCTCGGAGCTTAGGTTTAACTCTGGAAGTAGCAAATCTAGCATCTCATGCATCTCATCACCGCCAGCCCAATCATTGTTCTCCTCTTCTACATTCGGGTTAGGTACTACCTCACTATAATGTTCCCACACCTCATATCCGAACATAAATCCAAACTGACAGAAATATAAGCTAACTATTTCCTTATTAAGGAATATATTGTTTTCGTGCCACCTACAAGGACATCTGGCAGTGCCGAATTAATGAAAAGAAGAAAGCACAGTCTACAAAATCTTTGGTCTTGGCTACTCACTCATCAGAATGACGCTCATTCCTACTCCAACCATTGTACATCCATGCACGATCAGCCACGCCTAAGACTGTTAAAGCGGACGATATCGTAAAAACATTATTCAACTTCATCAAGGGTATTGGTCCTACATTTATAGATAATGATAGGTCCTAAACCAACCAAAAAAAGTAAAGTACCAAAAATACTGTAACATACTTTTAAACAATAATGCATCTTAACATAAAAGTCAAGTAAAATATCTTAAACCACTAAATTGAAAAGCATATGCTATTAATCATATCAAACTAAGTAATAAGGCATATCAACATTATATTAGTTAATGAAATCAAACAATAATTGAACGCATCGTTGGCTAAATGTGTAATTATTTATGTTTTTAAATGCATAAACAAATAACTAATCATAAATAATAAAAAATGGTACAATCAAACATTAAATAACCTTGTTTTTGATGGCCACGGAACTTAGCCGTTGAAAATAACCTTGTTTTCGACGGCTACTCACACTCGCCGAAAGTAAGAATATTTTCAGCTGCCAGGTTTAGCCGCCAAAAATAGTGTGCAGTGATGTTGCGGAGGCTAACCTGCACGAGCGTTGCTTCCTACATCAGCGGGGAAGGGGAGATGGGAGGTTTGCTGGCTGGCCAGACCGTATGTGAGCCCGGCGCGGCTGAACCCACCAACCAATTAGGCTGGCTCCAACAAGAGCCCCTAAAGGGTCCTCCATTCTAAATATAGAGGATCAAACGGTCCTCTACGCTCTCCAGCAACGTCCTCTAAACGGTTCTCTAAATTTAGAGGACGCTGCTGCATTCTCTATATATAGAGTTTCTCTAAATAATCATCTATCCATTTGAATGCTTTAAATAACCAGTTTAGCAAAACTAAAATATGTACAATATATTTAAGAGTATGACAAATACGTATGTCCAAAAAATAAAAATAAAAAATGTCTCTAATATAGGTATTTAAATATAGAGGACCTGATTTAGAGGACGTTGTTGGAGAGGAAGGAGATATAGATGATAGAATCTTTTAGAGGGGATTGTAAAGGACGGATATAGAGAATGGATATAGAGGACGTTGCTGAAGACAGCCTTACGTCCAATGTGCACCAGCTCCTGCAAAACACCGTTTTGCATCGCAGGAAAGGCAGCTGCACAGTCTTCTCCACTACGCCGCGCCTGCCTTCACAGTACGCCCGCTACACTAATATGCTATGAATATGGACAGGACATTCCAGAGGTAGCTGGGTGGGGGGTGGACAGTGGATCCTCCACCAGCAGCAGTGTCCTAGTCGTCGTGTATCCTGATGGCATCTATTCTACTTGTACTGCCGGGAGGCCGGCCGGAGCTGGTGGCTGCTCCTGTTGCATTGCGATGGCAAGTGGAGTGAGTGATTGCGAATGTGACCGACGACGGGCTCATCTTCTTCTCTTTTACACTAGAGCATGATGCATGGGCAGGAGCTGTCCTATGACTCCTATCCCTCCTCCTCCTTCCTATCCATGGACGACATGCACCGCCAACTCCAAGCACAACCAGCCTGCCAAAGCCACAGCAGTAGGAGCAGCAGCAGCATCTTCTTTTTCTTTTTCTTAGCAGCGGCCATCATCTACTGCGTCGTGATCATCAGACGATTGATCAAATTCCAAGGGAGGAGGAGGGTGAAGAATGATCATGCAGCAGCAGCAGCACCACCACCACCACCACCGGGAAGGGGTAGCCGCTGGTGGTGGTCCGTCGTGGAGACGCTGGCCTTCCTGTCCGCCAACAGCAGCGGCAGGGGCTTCTACCACTTCGTGGAGGCTCGCCACCGCAGGTACGGTCCCGGCCCCTGCTTCCGCACCTCGCTCTTGGGCGCCACCCACGTGTTCGTCTCGTCGGCCGCCGCCGCCAGGTCGCTCCTGGGCGCCGAGCCAGCCGGCTTCTCGAAGCGCTACGTGCGCACCGTGGCGGAGCTCCTCGGCGAGCACAGCCTGCTGTGCGCCTCCCACGCCACCCACCGCGCCCTGCGGCGCGCCGTGGCGCCCCTCTTCAACGCGCAGGCCACGGCGTCCCTGGCCGCCACCTTCGACGGCCTCACGCGGAGGCTCATGAAGCGCGACTGGAGCAGCAGCACTGGGGCCGTGGTGGTGCTCGACGCCGCGCTGGACCTAACATTCGAGGCCATCTGCGACATGCTCATCGGGAGGACGCTGCGGCCCGATGTGAGGAGGCGGCTGCAGAGCGACGTGCTGGCCGTGACGCGGGCCATGCTGGCGTTCCCGCTCAGGCTGCCGGGGACCAGGTTCCACGCGGGCCTCCGGGCCAGGAAAAGGATCATGGACGTGCTCAGGCAAGAGGTAGGATCAAGACAGAGACAGATCATGGACATGGAGGAGGATGAGGAGCAGCACGGCGACGACTTTCTGCAGAGCCTTCTTCTCAGGAGTAGGAGGAGGCGGAGGAGACAGCAGCAACAACACCTTTTACCATCGTCGTCGTCGTCGTCAGCTCATCATAACGACGACGACGACCTCTTCCTCACTGACGACCAGATTCTCGATAACATCTTGACGCTCATCATTGCCGGTACGACAACCTACAAAATATTTATATAATTTCTTGCTTGCACTCTTGCTTTTAATTACATGCATGATGCATACACGTTCTTCTTCTTCTTCTTACGTATATATTATTATAAATTAAAAACGATAACAGGGCAGGTGACGACAGCGAGCGCAATTACATGGATGGTCAAGTACCTGGCTGACAACAAAGTCTTCCAAGAAACCTTGAGGGTGGGTGGGTCAATAATCATCATCAGTAGTCCACCCACACCAGACCAGATAAATGTCGAATAATCCGAATCTGTTGTTGATGCAGTCAGTTCAGCTGGAGCTGAAGCAGCAGCAGCAGCAGGAGGAGGCAGATCATGATCTCCTCCAACATCTCAACAGCATGGAGCTTGCATACATGGTGTCTGTCCGTCGTCCGATCCACAACATACATATGCATCTCGATCAGCAAGCTGGAAATTAATTAAATGTTATTAATTCTTGCTGCTTATTGCATTAATTTGCATGCAGACGGTTAAAGAATCATTGAGGATGGCGAGCATAGTTTCCTGGTTTCCAAGGGTAGCACTCGAGGACTGCCAGGTCGCAGGGTTTCACATCCACAAGGGGTGGATTGTGAACATTGATGCGAGGGCCCTACACTACGATGCGACGCTCTACCACAACCCCACCATGTTTGATCCTTCAAGATTCAAAGGCGGGCATAGCATGCACACGAAGCAGCCGTACAGCTTCCTGGTGTTTGGAGCAGGCGGGAGAACCTGCCTGGGGATGAACCTCGCCAAAATCATGATGCTCATTTTTCTGCACCACCTTGTTACAACATGGAGATGGGAGATGGCCGACGACGACCCCAGCCTTGAGAAGTGGGCAATGTTTCCCAGGCTCAGAAACGGATGCCCCATTCACCTCGCACGCATATGATGATTAAGCATGCACTAGCTACCAGAGGAAACTAGTATATATCTTCTGTAACCCTAAACCACAATGCAACCACAAAGCACCGATGTGATGTGTACTTTATTTTCACCACCTTATGTATGTAATTGTCTCGCATGTTATATCAAGAGAAGTACTCTATTCCTCTCTCTCTCTCTTATGGAGCTCTTGTCGGTTTAGGCTATTAAAGAGCTCAAGTGATAGATTTCTCTATTTACAATGACTTGACGAATCGTACATTCATATTGATTTGAGAGATTTTCATATAAACGATTCTCATACAAATAGGTTGAGAAGCAAAGCCTTTAACAGATCTAGCCGATTCTAACCTCCTAAGGTCTTGTTCGTTGTGCCGGATTGATGAGTCGGAACGATTCCTAAGCGAATTGATTCTCTAATTTATATAAATTTTAATTAGGGCCTGTTCGGTTAGCTCTCAATCCATGTGGATTGAGTGGGATTGGATAGATTTGAATCTTAAACAAGTCAAACTTCTTCTCAATTTTTTCCAATCCCATCTAATCCATGTGTTTTGGGAATAACCGAACAAGCCCTTAGGCCTTGTTCGTTTGCGTCGGATTGCACCCGGAATCGTTCCGGCCAATCAAAGTTTATATAAATTAGAGAAGCAATCTGGCCGGAAATTGTTCTAGCCCACCAATCCGACACAAACGAACAAGGCCTTAACCAGAACAATTCTGGGTGCGATCCGACACAAACGATCAAGGCCTAAAACTCGATCCAAACAGTGGCGGGTCCCGCCCTGCACTCAACTGCGGTGACTTCACTCTTGTCCTGCCACGTCCCGCCCCGTCCCGTCGCCCGTGGCCGCCCCAGCTGCCGCGTGCCGCCCGTTTCCATGGCTATGGAGGGGAGCGGCGGCAGCCAGAGCCAGCTGATCCATCCGGCCGTGGACGAGGCAGCCCTGGCCGTCACCAAGAGAGAGCGCAAGAGAAGCAGGTACCTCTCCCCTCCCTATACCGACACAGGCGTCCTCCAAGAAAAGAAGGCCGCCGGCAGCCAGAAGCAGCGAGAGGAGGGGCAACCCCATGTCTCCGGCGCGGAGGTGCTCCCCACTCTCCGAGCCTCAGCGCTCGGGCAGGGTAAGGGGATGGAAGCGGCAGCCCTCCGTTCCATGGCCATGGATAGCAGGAACAGGAACAGCATTTTCGTCGACGACCATCCCGATTCCCATGCTGCCGCGGGCGGTGCCCCCCAAGACGATGGTGTCAGCAAGCCTCCATCAGCTGCTGGTGTTGGCCGCAAGATGATGCTCAACCTTAATGCAGGCCCAGACGACGGATCGTCCATGGCCAAGAAGAGGAAGAGAAAGACGATGAAGACCGTTGGGCAGCACAGCTATGTCGGGAATCCTGTGGCACTTGTGCTGGACTTGGCAGAGGGAACTCCGCTGCCCTCCAGGGAGGACCTCCTATCCACATTCAGCAGGTTTGGCTTTGTGATCGACTCCGAGACCAGCATCACCCAAGACAAGAACAAGCACACCGCGCGCGTGGTGTTCGCCACCAGGGCTCAAGCAGAGAGCGCCTTGAGCTGTGCCGCGACTCTTGGCGGCGCATTTGCAGCACCGAGCGTCCAGGATCTCCCTCCCATTACGCCTCTTCCAAAGCTCCCTCTCACAGATATTAGGAACAATCTTGGGAAGATGATCTTGTCCTTGTCGTCTAAAGCCAAGTCACCTCAAGAAGCGAATGCAAAGCCGGCCGTGGACAGTCTCAGTCTTGTGGGAGAAATGCAACATCTTCTTGCCAAGGTTGACAAGGTGCTGCAAGCGCAGCGTGCATCTGCTACAGATCATCATGCAATCCACCACTGACCAGTCTGTATGGTTAAGATGCATCTAGGTCGCTCAGCTACTGACCCCATGTTCCTTGTAGCTGCTGATCGTCAGTCTTTTGTAAATGGATCCTGAAATCCACCAGTTTAGCGGCTGGTTTCTCTCCCCATGCATCGCTGCTCTATCTAGTGGTACTCTGCACTAGCATCCTTTATCATCCTCTGTCAGGGTAATGTTCCTTTGCTGGTGCTATCCCACCTTTGACCTGAGACAACAACAATAATTGGAATCCTGTCATAAGTTTACACTTTGTACTCCAAAACAAAACAAAAAAAGAAATATCCAACTGAATTTGAACGATGACAAGGGTCTGGGGAGATCATGAACTGACGAAAACAATCCATGTGTACGCCGCCATTCATTCTCATCCCTGGCAATCGCAGGAAATAGCCCCTGGAGAACACCTGAATGGATTCATTCTCATTCTTGGCAGACCCTGAAAAAACAACACCTGAATGGAATAAAGCGAGACAGCAACAAGAAAACAAACGACCATCTCCATTTGGTCCATTGCGATTGCTAGTCATCACAAGATCAAGATCAAAATACAACAATTCACAAGCACACTTTTTAAGCACCCTCAATCGAACAGCCATAGAAATATTATTGATATGTTCTCCTGTGTACAAGTAGCATTAATCTAAATGCAGAAACTATCTGCTACTTATTGCATTATTACGGGTACCCATCGGCGTGGTTGCCCCGCTGTTCTGATACAGACGTTATTCAGAGATGTATGACAAACCCCCCAGATGTACTAGAGATCCTGAATCTCTCTTAGATTGCTTCCCAGTTCTTAGCTGGTCTTGGTTTCACTTAGGCCGCCACTGATTGTTCTTGGATCTCACTGCGTCCAGCATCACTTGCAGTAGCACCATTAACAGGAACCTCAGTCACAGCATCCGATGCACTTGAACCATTCACCTGCATCTCACCAGCTGCCTCAGAGGCATCGCTGGAGGGCTGCTTTGGAAGGGCCTTTGGTTGACGTATGGCAGCTGCTGCTTCTGGCATCGCAACACCTGGAGGCTGAGGGGGCACCCAGCGGCGCTGCGGTGGCGGTCTTTCCTCAACCCCAGTGTTGTAAGTCAAAGGCCTAGGTTCATCCGCTTGAAAATCAGGGGCCTTTCCATTCTGGTGATAGGAAGGAGCATAGCTGTCCTGGGCATCATATCCATCATCACTCAACTGGGAGTTGGATCCATAACCAGGCCTCTGTTGTGAATACGAATGCATCTCCCATGGCTGCAATTTTTTTAAGGGGGGAAAACACAAACACATGAAAACCCGTTCAACTCAAAGACATCATTGTATCAGAAATGCAACAGACAAGGGCCTCCTCTCACCTTACTGCCAGAAGACCTATCGCTTCGTTGTGCAGTGGACATCGGCTGCTAAAAGCACACAGATACAATCAGGCTAGTAGTTCAAGTTATAGTAGGCCACATGCTTTCAGTGAAAACTTATAAGCTAAATGGAAGACAACAAAACAGCTGATGTTATGAATTACAGTTATAGATGCGTGTGTTGTCAAGAACTCAAATATGTAAGATATTTATCAATAATGCAGGTTCATATATTTAGCATTTTAGCTAGAAGTTCCACAGGATTATAGAAATCGGTTACACCATGGTAGAGCTGAATACCTTTCAACTGATGACTGATCAATAAAGAACACCATAGAACAAAATATGTACATATCACAAATACATGTATTTGGAGATTGAGCAACATGTATACTGAGAAGATGTAATAACCAATATATACTAAAAGAACTAGCTTTGTCAAGAATATGAGCCTCTATATAGTTAGTTTGAAAGGAATGCCGTATCTTTTAAAGCTCAGCTATTATAACCTTATTAGTTAATGGTCAGTTGTTCCTCGGACATGCAGGAGAGCTTTCATTTTCATTGAAGAGAGAAAAAAGACACGGCTGCATAACTACGCACACGAACCAATGCACACAACACACACACACACAAGCAACACAGTTCACTAAGATTACACACTATGCAAGACACTAGCAACATGACCATGAGTAGGGGTGGATATCGAGCCGGCTCGGCTCGGCTCGACCGAGCTCGAGCTGGCTCGTTAAGGAAACGAGCTGGCTCCGCTCGACTCGTTAAGCAACCGAGCCAGAGAACCAGCTCGGCTCGGCTCGTTTGCGAGCTCGAGCTGGCTCGTTTAGCTCGCGAGCCACAACAAAAAAAAAGTATACATGTATATATACAACAATATAATCAATTGCTAGTTAATTTTATACTAATTTAACACTAGAAAAGACTAACAATACTCATAATTTTATATATCACATCATTTAAACCCTAAACTAACATAGTTCATCACTTATTAATTCATCCAATACAAGTATAAGCTTTGTTTTACAGATAAATGCTAGCTCATTCGAGCTAACGAGATGGTTCTAGCTCGTGTCGAGCTGGCTCGTTAACGAACCGAGCTGAGATGTTAGCTCAGCTCGTGATAAAATTGAAACGAGCCAAGTCGAGCCGAGCCGAGCTGACCACGAGTCGAGCGAGCTCACGAGCTACGAGTATTTTGTCCAGCCCTAACCATGAGCAAGAACAGGAAGGCCTCTAGAGAAGCGAGGTGATGAGCACCCGCAGCACACCACAAGAGTTCCTCTTCTTCCACTAGCCACACTACAACACTCACACAAGGAGTGACACTATTAAAAACACAATCATTCCAGAGTTTGCAGATCCTGGTCAGATAATGCATGTACAAAAACATACAGAAGTGACGGATTGTTATAGTAGATTTGCAAAGAATTCCCTTCGGTACACAACCATATCCAGCTGTTTTGGGAAATTCGATATTTTCTATAACTGGTCCTCAGATGTAAGCTGTTCATAAGCATGAAAGAAGGATGGCTGCCAGCAAATACTAGCTGCCCGAAGGTTAGTTAAAGTGAATGTGCAATACTGCAATTCAGACTGCACCAAGTGAATCCAACTAGCTCGACAGATGTACATTGATGTCAATTAGTTTCCCATCTTTTAACTAGGTATCCACTGGGTACCAATCTCAGGTCTTGTGATTTGCTGGGTATGTCAATATAAACCAGTCAAGCAGCTTACCTCGCCATAGGATCTTGAAAATGATCCAGCTGTAGGTTCAGCAGGTGCTGGCGCAAATGAAGACCTCACTGCTAAACAGAGTCCAACATAGGTAAAGCAAAAAGAAAACAGCAGACTTGTATGGCAAACAAGGAAAAAGATATTCACAAAAGGTACGAACCGGAACCAAAGTCGCCATTTGACACACCATACATGTTAGTTTGCTACAGAAGGGAAAGTGGTCAGAAATAGGACGGTAATTCAAAGCACGTGCATGCTTGTGGAACAGGAATATGGGTGGATATTATAAGCGCATACCTGAGAGGCTCTCCATGAACTGTTAATTGCCTCTGGAATCACAACCAAACAAATGGTCTATGTTGTAAGATTTTCATAGATGTTGGGTCAAAATTACTAATATTTACGCAGCACAAGGTGGCTCGCTTTGGATAACAGAGCTAAACACTGAACCATGAAACAGCACATAAATTTTGAACACTGACCATTCCTTATAACAGTAGGGGCATGGTCTTCCAGTGGGCGGTACTGAGAAAACCTATCATCCCTGGTAATATTTATGGGTTCCCTGGTATGACCGATTGAATCGGTCAAGGATTTTAACTCCTTGGCTTGGGAATCTAGAGCTTGTGTCAACGTCACTAGTATCTTCTTTTCTGCTAACAAAAACAGAATGACATTATTGGAGTGAGTTGAACCATTGGCAAGGAAGAAGCAGCGAAACGGACGGTAGAGATTGAAACCTTCGTCCTTTGAAGCAAGCAGTTGTTGGTTTGTTTTGGCAATAGCAGAAACAGCCGAAGCAGAAGCCTTTACAGCATCGGCCGTTTCATCATCAATCCTAGGCTTAAGCTGGTTGCCTTCAGTGCCATTACCTTCTGCTACAACATTGCGGATCCAAGACTTGAGCCTAGGAAGGAACAGTTTCTAACATGGAAATAAAGACACCCCAGTTAGTGTGCAGGAAGGATTGCGAACATTCAGAGATGAGAAATACCTTGATAAAGACAGCAGCGCTAGCACCAAAACCAAGCAAGAGCCCTGCAGCCAGGAATGCTTGGTACCAGCTAAACCTGGGCTGCGTTGGAAGGACGACAGGGCCAGCGTTTGCTGGGTGCACAGGTTGTGCTGGCGCATAAGCTTGCACCCCGACGGATTGATTCTGGCTGTTGACTGTAAACAAACAGACAGAGACAAGACAAGGCTGTCAGTGAAATCAACATGCCAAGATAAGACAGGCAAGAGAGTAAACTGATGATTTAGCTGAGTTACCCTGCTGCTGCGGAGAAGTGGTAGCCGTAGTGCTGGGTTGAGGATCCTGCAAGCCAGGCAGTAGACAGAGAGGCGGCGCAACGTAAGATAAGAAGGCACGCACGAGCATGGATGAAGACCAAGGAGGATGTATCTTCATCTTACAGGAACCCTTCGGAAGGCCTCGTCGATCTCCTCGGTGCTAAGGCCCTTCTTCTCGAGGAAGGATCGCCTGTAGACGACGGGGGAGCCCCTGACCTTGGGGTGGGAGAGAAACTTGACGGCGTTCTGGACGTAGTCCTCCCTCACGGGCTGAGGCGGCGCTTCGAAGACGAGCTTGTCGCCGACGGCTCCCGGGTCAGCATCTGCCGCCGGCGCTGCTAGGGCATCCAATCTAACTGCTGAACCTACCTAATTCTAGTTTGGTCGGTCTAAAAATTGGAATCCAATCGAGCAGCAAGAGGAGGACGCGGAAGGTACCTGGGGGTTGCTGCTGGCCGGAGCCGATGCCGGAGGCCATGGCCTCGCCTAGTCGCCGCTCCACGCTCACGGGAGTCGTCGGGAACGGAGAAGGTGTCAATTTGCTTTTGTCCTCGGCCTCGTCACTAGGGCTGGACGAAATACTCGTGGCTCGATAACTCGCTCGACTCGACTCGTTAGTAGCTCGGCTCAACTCGGCTCGTTTTAATTTTGTAGCGAGCCAAGCTAGCATTCTAGCTCGGTTCTCTAATGAGCCAGCTCGGGTGAGCTCGTGAGCTAGCTCGCGAGCCAAACGAGCTAAGCCATAACATAAGTTTGTCTAGTCGTTGGTGTCGTCTCATCTCTTATAGTCTTGTTTTCTCGTAGTTATGATCTGTGATATGGACATGTGTGGATATGTCATATGCTTAAAAATTTGCATTGTTGCATGGCTACATATCTACATTGCATATTTAATATTTGATTATTGGTTATGGTTTTGTGAACCTTGTTTCTAGCAGCATATTATATTAGTGTTGTGCAATGAAATGTTACATGTTTGTGGAATGAATGATGAATTGCTTTATAATGATGCTTGTTGCTATCTTATTATAATAAGGGTTTATAAATCTGTAAGTTAATACATATTTGGTTATTTAATTTAATATTAAAAGTTAGAAGCGCTAGGACGATGATATGATAATAATACTATAAAGGTTTTGGGTTTGTAGTGTTAAACACTTAAAATATGATTTTTCGGTTATATATATATTTATGTACATAGATCTTTGTATTTAGTTGTGTGGCTCGCGAGCCTAACGAGCTGGCTCGAGCTTCCTAACGAGCCGAGCCGAGCCAGCTGTTTAGCTCGTTATACTAACGAGCCGAGCCGAGCTGGCTCGTTACAATAACGAGCCAGAACGAGCCGAGCCATAACGAGCCGAGCTGGCTCGATATCCACCCCTACTCGTCATTCCCAGTTCAGTTCCAAACTGAAATAGGGGACTCCAAAACTGAAACGGCACATTAAAATTTCTCAAGTGCGGCAAGTATACTATATCCATAATAATCATAGATTATCATGAAATATGCCCTAGAGATAATTACAGAGATGAGCATATTTCTTTGTATCCATGATATATATATTGTTTAATTGAATATCCATCAAATGCATCTTGTATTGATTAGCAATTATATGAATTGTTTGTGAGATTCTTTACTTGTATGGTTATTCTAAATAATGTCTCTAGTTAGAGTTGATGACTAGCACATGTATTAGTTGATGACTATATTTCACAAGTCATGGACATGGAGATACTAAATTAATAATGTGGGCGCATGTATTACATAAGGCTAGACCGACCCAACGTTAGATATTGTAATATAGTTCTCTTTTTGCAATATGTATATTGTATCATTAGACCTGAGATTGTCGCATGTTCTCAAGATGTGAATTGACTTACTTAGAGACTATCAAACGCTACTCCATAACTCGGTAGTTATAAAGGTAGTTTTGGGTTTGTTAGGAAGCATATTGTGAGGCATGGTCAGTCAAGATGGAATTTGTCTATATCTTCTTGAGAGAGATATCTCTAGGTCCCTCGGGTGATTGAATCATGAAATGCATGGTCGTGCTAGGGTTAAGTGTTAACCAATGAAAGGATTCCAATTCACAGTATCGAGAAAGAGAGGTCAACTTAAATGTAGACTGATGTACATAATGTTGCAATGGTTCGTCTGATATGATCTTTACGTACACATAGAAGTTGACATATCTTGCTAAAGACCGTTGTTAATTATTGGTCCAAGTAAAAGTAATTGAGCCATCTCTATATGTACGTGAACCTATAGGGTCACACACTTAAGGGGAAGGAAGACTAACTCAGATTAGATCCGAAATTAAACAGGGCTTTAGGGTTACTGATGGGCCTCGGAGTTAGAAGTTCATCAGAACGTCTATATAATGAGGGTAGAGGCGCGGTTAAGATAACCCTAACTCGCCACCAGTAAACGAGCAGCCGCCCTGCCCCTCGCCATCGCCTAGCCGCTGTCGCGAACCTAGCAGTTCGGAACGCGACGCTTCCTCCCTGTACGTGCGGATACCTCAAAGGTGCTGCATCTGGAGCACTACGACGAACCGCGCGAGGACGTGACGCCGGCAAATGCACATCACTGCTCGACGCGTTCGTCTACATTTAGACGTCTTTCGTTGCCCTACGTGTATACTGGTAATTCCATGATCTATAACTGCAGTAGTTTCTAGTTTTATGGGGTCGAAAATTTTGTTTTGTGCTAGTGTAGTCTCCCCATAATCCATCAGTGGTATCAGAGCAGGTTCTATAGTTTTAGGTCTAGATCTAGGTTTATGAGATGGATCTACTTGTTGCAGGGTTTGATTAGATCAATTGGTTATAAGGGTTTGAAGTAGATTGACTCGGATATGACCGAAGAGATCAGTTCATCCTTCTCTGTTATGTGCGCAACTTGCCCCTACCGGGTGGAATCACCATCGGGGCTAACTCCATGCATAACCATTAGATTGACGTAATAGATCAACGTCATGAGTGTAATCTTCTTTTGGTCGAAAGTCTCGGATTTGGGTTGATTTGATCAATCGCATGAGATTTTCAATGGAATTTCCATACATACGATGCATGGATCACCGTGGTTATCTCCTGTAGTGGCAAACATATAGAAACATGCTTGCCTAACCTGTTTTTGCAGGACATCTTGTGATCAGTATGGCTGTTGTGTGTATATGATGCATATTAATGAATAATTCATGACCTGCGTGTCATGACCAGGGCAATACGGCTGGCGCCATATGTATTGTTCAAATTTGATGTAATGATCTGCATGTTAACATGTGATGATCCAAAGCGTATATGTAATTTGGTTACTAGCATATGTTAGATAGGTCATAAAGGGCTCATCACCTGAAGGGTGACATACCTATATCATGGAGATAGAGATTATCATGATGGACAAATTATTGGAGATGGAGACCGCCATGTGACAGCAAGCCATACTGAATCACAGCTATTGTGTGAATGTCATTCTTAATGTTCTACTTATTCATGTTGCATCTATATTCTTGTGTGTGATGATATAAGTAGGACAATCCCTCATAAATGTTTAAGCTCAAGTGCATCTCCAAACCTTGCACTAGTGTCCTCCGTGGGCATTCGGCATAGTTAACGATCGTCGGTTATAGATGACTGCTGACGACAATTTGCCGAGAGTCTTAGAATGTCAAGTGTTTTGCACTCGACAAACCTGCCTTTGCCGAGAGTGTTTGTATGCCGAGTGTTTTGCACTCGGCAAAGGTGGTCGTTGTTGAGTGTCATTTTTCGTCGAGAGTGGCACTTGGCCAAGTATTCTTTGCCGAGTGTGTGTGATTTTGCACTTGGCAAACCTCTGAGCACTTGACAAAGAATGCGTTTTCGGTAGTGGCAGCAGTAAAAATACAGGCGGTTTGAGTGGAGTAAATAAAATTAAGACGCTTAGTGTTAAAAAGTTATATAGAAAGTAGATGCGTGGAACTACAATTGAATACTATTTATGTCTTATTCCTGGTGTCCTCTTTGCTGAAAACGCCATGCAGGTAATTATAATAAAATAAAAATATTTTACTTTTTAATTATCATTTCTTATAGTATGTATATTACTCCTGGTATCTCATCATGCAATTGTAAGATAAAACCAACTCTTCGAGGTGCAGCAAAGTTTCTAAAACAAAATGTGGCTCTAAGGTTATCACGTGGATAAAGAAATTACTACACATCTCCCCCTTATTGGTGTCTACATCAAAAAGGGATAACATTAATTACCTGCATGACATTTTTAGCAAAGAGGATTCCAGAAATAAGACTTAAATAGTATTCAATTGTAGTTCTGCGCATCTACTTTCTATATAACTTTTTAACACTAAGCGTCTTAATTTTATTTACTCCACTTAAGCCCCTTGTATTTTCACTAATACGTGCTACCCGTCGTAGTTTAGTTTTAGTTGTGTTGGAATATGCCTATAATTCCTTTTATATATTTGGAATATGCATTAAAATATAACTTAGAATATGCTTTTTGTACGTCTATAAATATAGGCCCTCCCTGTAACTTGTACTCTATGGTTGATAGTGGATCTGTTTACTCGTGGTTGTTTGCTCTTCCATATTGGAGGGGATTTTTTCACGTAAAATTGTGTGTCTATTTTATTCCCTGGTATCGAAGCTAGGGTTATACACTGTTTTTATCCACATTATGGCCGTCGCCCGGTCTTTCTCCTGGTAATCGTATTATCTTGAAGGGCAACCGTTTTTATAATCACTATTATTTGCAATGTTCAACGGTTGATGTTTGTCGGGGACCATAATTAGGGGTACCCTCAAGACGCCTAATTCTCAGCTGGTAACCCCCATCAGCATAAAGCTGCAGAGGCCTGATGGGTGCGATTAAGTCAGGGATTGTCGGCGTTCCGAGACCGGGGGGTCCCCGAGCCGACGAGTGAGAGTGCCGCGTGCCCCAGCCCAGATGGGTCGAGCGCGTGGGCGAGCGCGAAGGGGGGAACAGAGAGAGCGGTCGGTGGCCGGAGCCGGGTCGAGAGGGAGTCGGAGAATTCCCGCGGCCTTCGTGTTCGTCCCGCGCCCAGGTCGAGTGCGCTTGCAGTAGGGGGTTACAAGCGTCCGCGCGAGGTGAAGGGAAGCGAGCGGCCCCGAGAGAGCGCCTGCCCCTGCCCTTCGTCCCCGCGAGGCCAACCTTCTCTAAGAAGGCCCTGGTCCTTCCTTTTATAGTCGTAAGGAGAGGATCCAGGTGTACAAGATGGGGGTGTAGCAAGGTGCTACGTGTCTAGCGAGGGAGAGCTAGCGCCCTATGTACATGCCTAGGTGGCAGCCGGAGAGATCTTGGCACCCTGTTGGTGTGGCGTCGTGGCTGTTGGAGGAGTAACGGAGCCGGACGGAGGGACAGCTGTCGGAGTGGCTGGACCCTTGCTGACGTCCTCCTGCTTTCGTAAGGGAGCTGAGAGCCGCCGTCGTCATGGTCTAGCGGGGCGCCATCATTTGCCTATCTGGCGTAGCTGGCCAGATGGGACACCGGTCTTGTTCTCTGCGACCCAAGTCGGCTCAGGGCAGGGTGATGATGACGCTTCCTGTTGACGTGGCGGTCTCGTGTCCTAGGTCGGGCGTCGTGGAGGCTCCTCCGAAGCCGAGGTCGAGTCCGTCCTGCAAGACAGAGGCAGAGTTCGAGCCCTGGGTCGGGCGAGGCGGAGATCGTTCGGCAAAGGCCGAGGCGGAGTCCGAGCCCTGGGTCGGGCGAGGCGGAGTTCGTCGTCTTCCGGGGCCTTAGCCCGAGTCCGAGCCCTGGGGTCGGGCGGAGCGGAGTTCGCCGTCTTCCGGGGCCTTAGCCCGAGTCCGAGCCCTTGGGCGGAGCGGAGTTCGCCGTCTTCCGGGGCCTTAGCCCGAGTCCGAGCCCTGGGGTCGGGCGGAGCGGAGTTCGCCGTCTTCTGGGGCCTTAGCCCGAGTCCGAGCCCTTGGGCGGAGCGGAGTTCGCCGTCTTCCGGGGCCTTAGCCCGAGTCCGAGCCCTGGGGTCGGGCGGAGCGGAGTTCGCCGTCTTCCGGGGCCTTAGCCCGAGTCCGAGCCCTGGGTCGGGCGAAGCCTCCTATGGCACCTCTGGCGAAGTCTGGTCGCCCGTCGGTCTTACCTTTTGCGTTAAACGCCCCGGTGACTCGGTCAGTTGGCGCAGTGATTTAGTCAGGGTTTCTTCTTATCGAAGGCGGGGCCGAGGGCGAGCCGGAGATGCGTCTGCCGTGAAAGAGGAGGCCTCAGGCGAGACGGAGTCATCTTAGGGTCGGCTGCCTCGCCCGAGGCTAGGCTCGGGCGTGGCGTGGTCAAGTCACTCGTATGGACTGATCCCTGACTTAATCAAACCCATCAGGCCTCTGCAGCTTTATGCTGATGGGGGTTACCAGCTGAGAATTAGGCGTCTTGAGGGTACCCCTAATTATGGTCCCCGACAGTAGCCCCCGAGCCTCGAAGAGAGTGTTAACACTCGCTTGGAGGCTTGCGTCGCACTTTTTTGCAAGGGGACCAGCCTTTCTCTGTGGTACTTTGTTCCGGTGGGTGCGCGCGAGCGCACCCGCCGGGTGTAGCCCCCGAGGCCTCGGAGGAGTGGTTTCACTCCTTCGAGGTCTTAATGCCTAGCGTAATGCCTCGGCTGGTCTGGCGGTTCCCTCATGCGAGCAGGGCATAACCCAGGTGCACTGTCGGGGCCCAAGTTCTCGGGCTGGTATGTTGACGCTGTCAACGGTTCGGCCGGAGCCGGGTTTGCGAGAGCAGCCCCCGAGCCTTCGCACGGAGCGAGAGGACGATCAGGGACAGACTCGACTTTTTATATACGCCCCTACGTCGCCTTTCCGCAAGGAGGAGGGGGGGAGTGCGCCATGTTACCCTCGATGGGCACCGAACATGGTGTCTCCGGTGAGTTGCAATCGGGTAATCCGAGTGGACGTCCGTGCCCCGTTCGTTGGGGGTCGGCTAGGGGCCCGGAGGCACGCCCAAAAGTACCTGCGGGTGATCTGCCGGACCCGGTCCCCTAGCGACGGGGTCCGAGGGCTCGTTGCCTCCCTCCGATGGGATTCCGTTACAGAGTCGTTCCCGCTGGTCTCGGAAATGTCCTAGGGTACCTCGGGAGCGCAGCCCGAGCCTTGGTTATGTATCGAACGTACCCCTGGTCATCCCTCGCTCGGTGTCTGAGGCGACTGTGAACCCTTCGACAGGCCAGCCTTCGAACCCCTGATCAGTAGGGGCGCGGAGCCCGAGTAGCCTGAGGCGGTCGTGGGGCCTTTCGGGGGCCGACCTTCGAACCCCTGACCAGTAGTGGGTGTCGGGCCCACGCGATCTGAGGCGGCTGTTGAACCCTTCGGGGGGCCAGCCTTCGAACCCCTGATCAGTAGGGAGGCTCGGAGCCTAGTTCCTTCACGGGGAAGGATCCCTTTGGGGTTATCCCCCTTCTCGGTCCCTGTTGCAAGAGATAGAGAAAGAAGGAAAAGGGAAAAAGGATTCGAAATTGAACGTCGTGGCGTACCTTTTTCGGCGTGGTCGTTTTGGCGGAGGCGAAGCGTCGCCAGCTGCCCCTGCCAGAAACGTCGCCTGTTCTGCCGCGGAGTTAATGCGCCGTGGTAAGCGGTCGGCGAGGCTGCCGTCGCGTGCGCGAGCCGTTCGAGGAACGGTTGTTTCGCTTCGCGTTTTTTGAACCCCGCGCCCGGTTCGGGCGGTACGTTGGAACCGTCTCGACCTTGGCCTTTATGTGCCCCGGAGAGGGTCCAGTGACGGTTCTCGACTCCACTTCTCGCCTCCTTCTCAGGTTTTTTGCAGCCTGAGAGATCCAGCCAGGGAAAGGAAACCGCCCTCCCCTGCCCTTCACGCCGCCATCCCTTCTGCCTTGGCGATGGCTGACCGGGTGACCATCCTCTCGCCGCGCGACCCGTGGCCCTTCTCCACGGTGACGGCGGGTGACCTGGAGGGCCTCGTCGACGAGGGTTTGCTCCGCCCCCTCACCGATAAGGAGCGGCCGGAATGGATTCCTCCCACGGGCGGAGTCGCTCCATCCCCTCCGCCGGGGTATGTCGTGAGCTTCATCTCCTTCCATGAGCAGGGATTTGGAGTGCCGTCGAGCCGCTTCATGCGGGCCATCCTGTTCCACTACGGGGTGGAACTGCACAACCTCACCCCCAACTCCATCGCGCAAGCCGCTATCTTTGTAGCGGTGTGCGAGGGGTACCTGGGGATCGCCCCCCATTGGGATTTGTGGACTCACCTCTTCTTTGCCGAGCTTTTTGCTTCGTCGACGGGGGAGAGGAAGGTCCGTGCGGCGGTGCGGGCCGGCGGCTGCACCCTCTTGCTGAGGCAGTCGCGGTCGTTGCAGTATATTCCTGCCGTCCTTTCACCCTCAAACAAGGGTTGGCAGCGCCGGTGGTTCTACCTCCGGAATGACGGAGGGTCGCTCCCGCCGTTCTCTCAGCGGGTTGTCACCGCCGCCCCCGACGCCTGGCGTCACGGGACTCCACACGAGAGGCAGAAGAAACTCGAACCTCTTCTCCAGGCCCTGAAGGCGTTGCGGGAGGAAGGGCTCACCGCCGCGGGAGTGGTTGCCGCCATCCATCGCCGGAGGGTGCTCCCCCTGGCGGAGCGGCGGTTGTCGCTTTGGGAGATGTCCCAGGAGGCCGACTGGGAGGGGTCACGGATGTCCCCTGATCCTCTTCCCCACGACGCCCTCTACCGGCGGGTGTCGGTCGCGATGGGGAAGCCGGACCCCCACGCCCTCTCCCAGCCTCGAATGCGCCCCGACCAGGGGTGCGTCGCTCTGGTGAGTGTTCGTCCCTCCCTTCTTGACATACCAGGTTGCTCCTGATTCTCACTATCGGGTTTCTTTCTCCCCCCTTTTTAGGAGGTGGGGCGGCACAAACCCTCCCTGCCGCCGGTCCCGGAGGACGCGGTGGGTCGGGCGGCGCGGCGGGTCGCCGCGGAGGAGGAGAAGAAGAAAAAGGATGCGGAGAAGGCCCGGGCCCGCAGGCGGAGGCGGGCTCGGGACGCCCTGGAGAAACGCCGTCGTCAGCAGGAGAGGGAAGGACTTCCCAGGGAGCTGTCGCCGGAGACGTCCGATGATGACGACGACGACGACGACGAAGAGGAGGAGGACGACATGGCCGCCCGTCTCGGCCTCAGCCCCGGCTTGGGATGTGGCCGGGGGTCGTCGAGCCAGCCCCCGAGCGGGCCTACGTCATCGGTCCCTGGAGCCGAGGTGCCGGATCCCCGACCTGAGGAGCGGGGGCAACCCGAGAGGGTTCTTGACCCCTCGGCTGGAGGAGCTGACGCCACTCCAGGGAGCCGGGCCGAGGGGTCCGTTCCTCGGGAACCGTCGCCCGCGCCGGCAGCATGGGGGAGCGGTCCTCAGGTCGCCATGGCGGCGCCTGGGCAGTCCGCCTCCCGGGCCTCAGGGGCGTCCGAGGCGAGGGCGGCGCCGGGGCCGTTGGTGAGGCGGATCTCGGCGGTGGTTCCAGGAAGCGGGAGCCAAGAGACCTCCCCCCAGACACCGTGGATCATGATCCGGAGCGGGTAGGTACCTCGGAATGTCTCCGTCCCGGCGCTTCATTCATATGTCTGGGCCGTGATTTTCCCTTTCTTGTTTTCTCCAGCAAGCGGAGCCATGGCCCTACTGACCTGGCGCCTCGGAAGGCCCTCAAGACGGCGTTGGTCCAGGCAGCTGGCGCCACCTCGGGCCCTGTCGCTCGGCCGACCCTTTCGCAGGGTGCTCCGCCGCACGGGGCTCAGGCGTCACATGTTCCGGGGGAGCAGGTCCCCGAGGCGGGCTCCTCTGCCGAGGTGGCCATCGTGATCGGGGAGGCGGCCGGCGCCGGCGTGGTCCCGAGCTCGCCTGCCATGTCGGCCATGCCGGCGTCCGCCGCTACCGCAGTTGGCACCGTCCCAGTCGGAGAGCGTGCGGTTGCCGCCGGCGTCGAGACGGCCGCGGCGTCGGTGCCCGGAGCCTCGGAAGAGGTGGGCGCGGACGCGCAGTGCTCTCGGGCGGGCGGCAGCCTTGTCGCTGTGGGGCGGAGCCCCGAGGCCCAGGGCCAGTTGCTCCGATTTCGGACCCGTGAGGCTTCGGGCCCTATCTTCGTTCTTGACGACGAAGAGGAGGACCAGTCCTGGGACGAGCTCCGCGAGCGTGCGGAGGCGACAGTGGGGTTGCTCCGATCGTCGCTGGAGGTTCTCTGCGGGGATGTCCCCAAAATCCTCCAGGTAATGGTTTCAGGCATACCTTCTCGCTTCCGCGAGCGAGGCGTTTGTCGTGATATCTTGTTTTCCTTTCCAGGACCTGACGGATCGGAGTGCTGCCAAGTCGTCGTTCATTCGCCGCGAGGCCGTCGTCTGGGGCTCGCTGCGGTCCCTGAGGACTTCGCTCGCCGGGGCTTCCGCGCGCCTTTCTCAGCAAGACGCTAAGATAGCGGACCTCCAGTTGCTCTGCGCTGACCTGAAGGCCGAGGCGGCGGCAGCGCGCACGGAGGTGCTACAACGGCGGTCGGAGCTTGCCCAGGTTGCCGAGGAGCGGGACCAAACTCGGGGCCAGGCTGCCGAGGCCGAGAGCCGGGCCAAGATCCTTGCGACCGATCTGACCGCAGCCCAAGTCGCAGCCTCGGAGCAGCACGTCCGAGCCAGAGGTATGGCTCGACCGTCCTCGGTTCTCGATCTTGTCCGTTTCTCCCGCTTGGGTCTGAGGTCTTTCTTCTGGTTGTTCGTAGAGCTCGAGTCTGCCCTCGACGAGTCTGCCAGGGCGCTTGCCGAGGCGCTCGACGGGGCTGCTGAGCAAAGGGAGGCCGATCTCGCGGCCATGTCCGAGGCCGTCTCGGAGGTCTATCGGAAACTCGGTCCCGGCGACGTCCCTTCAGGGAGCTCTCCCCAAAGCCGTCTTCAAGCCCTAGGTGATTACGCGCGCGATAAAGTCCGCGGGGCGCTGCACCACGGCGTCAGGCGGGCCTTCGCCGTGCTCGCTTCCCACTACGTCGTGGACTTGGAGCGGGTCAGCGAGGGGTACTGCCTGCCTGACGAAGACGAGGCGGCCCTGGCGGAGGTTCAGCGGCTCGACGCGGTCGCTGCGGGTCCGAGCGCGACGCTGGCGACCGTCTTCGAAGCGGAGATTCTTCCTCCTGCGCCGCCGCCGGAAGCGGAGGTGGACCTTACCGACGGCGGGGGTGGAGTTGAGGGCGCGGCTCCTGCCCGAGGCGACGCCTGATTCTTGTTGGGACAATTTCTGTTGGATGTGTGATTTGCCGCGGCCACCGAGGCCTGGACATTTTACTTCTCTTCCGTGAAGTCATGCTCCTTTTCGTTTCGATTTTCGCGCCTGGCCCGTAGTGTCGACAACAGGGTGATTTCCCGAGCTGGGTCCTTTTTCGTGGCAGGCGACGAGTGAGGTGTCCGTAGCCCGGAGGCATAGGCGTTCCCCAGCTCAGTCGGTCTCGCCATTTACTCGTACCCAAGTTGGCTCCTCAGGACCCTGCTTCTGACGCATCCGGGAGAACGCAAAAAACCCTTCTTGACCGAAAAAGAGTTTTTCTGACGCGGAACGGTACGTCGAAACTCGACGAGAGGGGTTCCCCCTTTTTAGCCCCCGAGGGAGGGTCGGGCTCTGCCGGGGCGAGGCCGACCCTTCCTTGATGACTAATTCTTATGTGTGAGTGGGGGAAGGGCGCAGCCCCCGGGCGTCGTTCGCGCAGAGGCCGTTTGGCGAGTCAGGCTCCTGCCCAGGTATCCGGCGAGTGCTCGGTGACATCCCTCGGTATGCCGGGCATGCCCGAGGGACCCCACGCAAAAACGTCGACGTTTGCGCGAGGGGAGTCGACGAGTACTGCTTCTTATTTGGGGCCGAGCCCAGAACTGATCCGGACATGCTTGGAGGCGTCGCCACTGGGGTCGAGAGGGACGGCCTTGACCGTCTCCGCTAGCTCGAAGTTGCCGGCATGTCGCTTCACGTCCGGCACCTCTCGGGAGAGGCTTTCCAGGTCGGCAATGAGGGCCTCGGACTCGGCGAGGGCCTCGGCGTACTCCACGCACTCCACATCGCATTCGAATGCGTGTTTGTACGTGGGGCCGACGGTGATGACCCCGTTGGGGCCCGGCATCTTGAGCTTCAGGTAGGTGTAGTTGGGGATGGCCATGAACTTCGCGTAGCATGGCCTTCCCAACACCGCGTGGTAGGTTCCTCGGAACCCGACCACCTCGAACGTCAAAGTCTCCCTTCGGAAGTTGGAGGGTGTTCCGAAGCAGACAGAGAGGTCGAGCTGCCCGAGGGGCTGGACACGCTTCCCGGGGATGATCCCATGGAAGGGCGCAGCGCCTGCTCGGACGGATGACAGATCGATGCGCAGGAGCCTGAGGGTCTCAGCGTAAATGATGTTGAGGCAGCTGCCTCCATCCATCAGGACCTTGGTGAGCCTGACGTCGCCGATGACGGATCGACGACGAGCGGGTACTTCCCTGGGCTCGGCACGTAGTCGGGGTGGTCGTCCCGGTCGAAGGTGATGGGCTTGTCGGACCAGTCTAGGTAGACTGGCGCCGCCACCTTCACCGAGCAGACCTCCCGACGCTCTTGCTTACGATGCCGAGCCGAGGCATTCGCCGCATGCCCTCCGTAGATCATGAAGCAGTCGCGGACCTCTGGGAACTCTCCTGCTTGGCGATCCTCCCTTTTGTCGTCGTCGCGGGCCTTGCCACCCTCTGCGGGTGGCCCGACCCTGTGGAAGTGGCACCGAAGCATGACGCACTCCTCGAGGGTGTGCTTGACGGGCCCCTGATGGTAGGGGCACGTCTCCTTGAGTGCCTTGTCGAAGAGGTTAGCACCTCCGGGGGGCTTCCGAGGGTTCTTGTGCTCGGCGGCGGCGACAAGGTCTGCATCGAGAACGTCGCGTTTCGCTTGCGACTTCCTCCTGCCTTTCTTCTTGGCGCCGCGCGGAGTAGACGCCTCGGGGGCATCTTCCGACGGGCGGCCCTGGGGCTGCTTGTCCTTTCGGAAGATGGCCTCTACCGCCTCCTGGCCGGAGGCGAACTTGGTGGCGATGTCCATCAGCTCGCTCGCCCTGGTGGGGGTCTTGCGACCCAGCTTGCTCACCAGGTCGCGGCAGGTGGTGCCGGCGAGGAACGCGCCGATGACATCGGAGTCGGTGATGTTGGGCAGCTCGGTGCGCTGCTTCGAGAACCGCCGGATATAGTCTCGGAGAGACTCTCCCGGCAGTTGCCGACAGCTTCGGAGGTCCCAGGAATTCCCGGGGCGCACGTACGTGCCCTGGAAGTTCCCGGCGAAAGCCTGGACCAGATCCTCCCAGTTGGAAATCTGCCCCGGGGGCAGGTGCTCCAACCAGGCACGAGCGGTGTCGGAGAGAAACAGGGGGAGGTTTCGGATGATGAGGTTGTCATCGTCCGTCCCACCCAGTTGACAGGCCAGGCGGTAGTCCGCAAGCCACAATTCCGGTCTCGTTTCCCCCGAGTACTTCGTGATAGTAGTCGGGGGTCGGAATCGGGGCGGAAATGGCGCCCGCCGAATGGCTCGGCTAAAGACCTGCGGACCGGGTGGTTCGGGCGAGGGACTCCGATCCTCCCTGCTGTCGTAGCGTCCCCCACGCCTGGGGTGGTAGCCCCGGCGCACCCTTTCGTCGAGGCGTGCCCAACGGTCACGATGAGGGTGCTCGTCGCCGAGGTGGCCCGGGGCCGCAGGCGCGGTGTTGCGCGTGCGCCCGGTGTAGACCGAGGCTTCCCGCGTGAGTCGGGAAGTCGCGGCACGAGGTTCCGAGGGGTATCCCTGCCTTCGGGAGGCAGAGCTCTCGGCCCGCCGGGCCGCAGCGCCTTCCAGGAGATGCTTGAGTTCTCCCTGGATTCGCCGACCCTCGGTGGTTGATGACTCCGGCATTGCACGGAGGAGCATCGCTGCGGCGGCCAGGTCCTGACCAGTCCCGCCGGATGCGGGTGGCGGTCTGTCCCTAGCATCGTTGGCGATGCGGTGCTGGAGACCTTGGGGCAGGTGACGTATTCCTCCGGCCGGGGGCTGGCTTGCCCACACCTGACCGATGTTCTGGCGGATTGCCTCGAGCGCTCCTGCTCCCTCATCGAGCCCGGCCTGCGCCCCGCGGACTTGCTCGAGCTGTGGGTCGTGACCCCCCGTCAGAACGGGGACCACAGCTAGCTCCCGCGGGATGTCGGTGCGAGGCGCTGGCCTAGGGGGATCACCATCCTCCGGCATGCCGAGACAGCCGCCTCCGGAGGGATCCCCTAGCTCGATGTGGAAACATTCGCGACTCGGGCCGCAGTCCTTGTCGCCAAGGCTACGGCTGCCGTCGGAACAGTCGGAGAGGCAATAGTCACATGTGGTCATGAAGTCCCGCATGGCACTAGGGTTGCCAGATCCGGAGAAATCCCAGCAGATGCTGGGGTCGTCATCTTCCTCGGACCCAGAGGGTCCGTAGGTCGAGACACCCGTCAATCGGTCCCAAGGCGACCGCACACGAAACCCCAGAGAGGTTGCACTCGCCTCAATGTGAGCGCCCGCCAAAGCGAGGTCGCCAGGCGGGCTGAGGTCGAGTCGAAATGACGAAAGATGGGGAGCAGTCGGTACCTTTTTGTTGACGAGGGGCGATGAAGTCACGTCGGGGGCTGACCGCGCCGTCGTCTTGGGTACGAGGGCGACGTCCTGCAGGCCTTCCGTGAGCGTGCTGGCGTCGTCCACTTGCTCGGGGTCGACGTGTTGCGGGGGGATGGCGCTCGCGTTTGCCTCGAACGCGAGGGCGACGCTTGGCGTGTCCTCCGTTGAGGCGCCGGGGATGTCGATTTGTTCGACAGCCGTCGGAGCGCGGCCTCCCGCTCGGCCCTGGTTGCCCCGCCTCCTCCTCCTCCGATGGCGAGGGAGAGGATGGGGCGAGCTCGAAAGTTGTCCTTCCCCCACGCGGGAAAGACGTCGTCGATTCCGCCGCCGGCGGGCGGGCTGTCCGCCACCATTGTCGCTGCCGCGCGGCGGTGGGAGGAGTACCATGTCGTAGTTGCCGTCGAGAGACATGAACTCGAGGTTCCCGAAACGGAGCAACGTCCCGGGTTGAAGAGGTTGTTGGAGACTGCCCATCTGGAGCTTGACGGGAAATCGAACGTCAACACGCAGCGTGCCCCTACCTGGCGCGCCAACTATCGGCGTTCCGAGACCGGGGGGTCCCCGAGCCGACGAGTGAGAGTGCCGCGTGCCCCAGCCCAGATGGGTCGAGCGCGTGGGCGAGCGCGAAGGGGGGAACAGAGAGAGCGGTCGGTGGCCGGAGCCGGGTCGAGAGGGAGTCGGAGAATTCCCGCGGCCTTCGTGTTCGTCCCGCGCCCAGGTCGGGTGCGCTTGCAGTAGGGGGTTACAAGCGTCCGCGCGAGGTGAAGGGAAGTGAGCGGCCCCGAGAGAGCGCCTGCCCCTGCCCTTCGTCCCCGCGAGGCCAACCTTCTCTAAGAAGGCCCTGGTCCTTCCTTTTATAGTCGTAAGGAGAGGATCCAGGTGTACAAGATGGGGGTGTAGCAAGGTGCTACGTGTCTAGCGAGGGAGAGCTAGCGCCCTATGTACATGCCTAGGTGGCAGCCGGAGAGATCTTGGCACCCTGTTGGTGTGGCGTCGTGGCTGTTGGAGGAGTAACGGAGCCGGACGGAGGGACAGCTGTCGGAGTGGCTGGACCCTTGCTGACGTCCTCCTGCTTTCGTAAGGGAGCTGAGAGCCGCCGTCGTCATGGTCTAGCGGGGCGCCATCATTTGCCTATCTGGCGTAGCTGGCCAGATGGGACACCGGTCTTGTTCTCTGCGACCCAAGTCGGCTCAGGGCAGGGTGATGATGACGCTTCCTGTTGATGTGGCGGTCTCGTGTCCTAGGTCGGGCGTCGTGGAGGCTCCTCCGAAGCCGAGGTCGAGTCCGTCCTGCAAGACAGAGGCAGAGTTCGAGCCCTGGGTCGGGCGAGGCGGAGATCGTTCGGCAAAGGCCGAGGCGGAGTCCGAGCCCTGGGTCGGGCGAGGCGGAGTTCGTCGTCTTCCGGGGCCTTAGCCCGAGTCCGAGCCCTGGGGTCGGGCGGAGCGGAGTTCGCCGTCTTCCGGGGCCTTAGCCCGAGTCCGAGCCCTTGGGCGGAGCGGAGTTCGCCGTCTTCCGGGGCCTTAGCCCGAGTCCGAGCCCTGGGGTCGGGCGGAGCGGAGTTCGCCGTCTTCCGGGGCCTTAGCCCGAGTCCGAGCCCTTGGGCGGAGCGGAGTTCGCCGTCTTCCGGGGCCTTAGCCCGAGTCCGAGCCCTGGGGTCGGGCGGAGCGGAGTTCGCCGTCTTCCGGGGCCTTAGCCCGAGTCCGAGCCCTGGGTCGGGCGAAGCCTCCTATGGCACCTCTGGCGAAGTCTGGTCGCCCGTCGGTCTTACCTTTTGCGTTAAACGCCCCGGTGACTCGGTCAGTTGGCGCAGTGATTTAGTCAGGGTTTCTTCTTATCGAAGGCGGGGCCGAGGGCGAGCCGGAGATGCGTCTGCCGTGAAAGAGGAGGCCTCAGGCGAGACAGAGTCATCTTAGGGTCGGCTGCCCTCGCCCGAGGCTAGGCTCGGGCGTGGCGTGGTCAAGTCACTCGTATGGACTGATCCCTGACTTAATCAAACCCATCAGGCCTCTGCAGCTTTATGCTGATGGGGGTTACCAGCTGAGAATTAGGCGTCTTGAGGGTACCCCTAATTATGGTCCCCGACAAGTCCATACGAGCGACTCGATCACGCCTCGCCCGAGCCTAGCCTCGGGCAAGGGCAGCCGACCCCGAGATTTTTCTGTCTCGCCCGAGGCCCCCTTTTAACGGCAGACACATCTCCGGCTCGCCCGAGGCCTTGCCTTCGCTAAGAAGCAACCCTGACTAAATCGCCGCGCCGACCGACCGAGTCGCAGGGGCATTTAACGCAAAGGTAGCCTGACACGTTTATCCTGACGCGCGCCCCCCGGCAGAGCCGAAGTGACCGCCGTCACTTCGCCGCTCCACTGACCGGTCTGACAGAAGGACAGCACCGCCTGCGCCATTCCAACTGCAGTGCTGCTTGACAGAGTGAGACTGACAGGCAGTCAGGCCTTGCCAAAGGCGCCATAGGAAGCTCCACCCGACCCAGGGCTCGGACTCGGGCTAAGGCCCCGGAAGACGGCGAACTCCGCTCCGCCCGACCCAGGGCTCGGACTCGGGCTAAGGCCCCGGAAGACGGCGAACTCCGCTCCGCCCGACCTAGGGCTCGGACTCGAGCTAAGGCCCCGGAAGACGGCGAACTCCGCTCTGCCCGACCCAGGGCTCGGACTCGGGCTAGGCCCCAGAAGACGACGAACTCCGCTTCGCCCGACCCCACGGGTCGGACTCCGCCCTGGCCTCTGCCGAACGACCTCCGCCTCGCCCGACCCAGGAGCTCGGGCTCGGCCTCGGCCATGCAGGACAGACTCGACCTCGGCTTCGGAGGAGCCTCCACGTCGCCCGACCTAGGACACAAGTCCGCCACGTCAACAGGAAGCGCCATCATCACCCTACCCCGAGCCGACTCGGGCCGCAGGGAACAAGACCAGCGTCCCATCTGGCTAGCTCCGCCAGATAGGCAATGATGGCGCCCCGCTAGACCCATGACGACGGCGGCTCTCAGCTCCCTTACGGAAGCAGGGGGACGTCAGCAAGGGCCCAACCGCTCCAACAGCTGTCCCTCCGCCAGGCTCCGTTGCTCCTCCGACAGCCACGACACCACACCAGCTGGGTGCCAAGATCTCTCCGGCTGCCACATCGGCATGTACTTAAGGCGCTAGCTCACCCCCGCTAGACACGTAGCACCTTGCTACACCCCCATTGTACACCTGGATCCTCTCCTTACGCCTATAAAAGGAAGGACCAGGGCCTTCTTAGAGAAGGTTGGCCGCGCGGGGACGAGGACGGGGCAGGCGCTCTCTCGGGGCCGCTCGCTTCCCTCACCCGCGTGGACGCTTGTAACCCCCTACTGCAAGCGCACCCGACCTGGGCGCGGGTCGAACACGAAGGCCGCGGGACTCCCACCTCTCTCACGACTCGTCTCCGGCCACCTCGCTTTTCCCCCCTTCGCGCTCGCCCACGCGCTCGACCCATCTGGGCTGGGGCACGCGGCACACTCACTCGTCGGCTTAGGGACCCCCCGGTCTCGAAACGCCGACAGTTGGCACGCCAGGTAGGGGCCTGCTGCGTGTTGACGAGCAGCTTCCCGTCAAGCTCCAGATGGGCAGTCTCCAACGACCTCTCCAATCCGGGACGGTGCTCCGTTTCGGGAGTCTCGGGTTCATGTCTCTCGACGGCAGCTACGACATGATACTCCTTCCACCGCCGCGCGACGACGACAATGGCGGCCGACAGCCCGCCCACCGGCGGCGGAATCGACGACGTCTTCCCCGCGTGGTGGAAGAACAACATTCGAGCTCGCCCCGTCCTCTCCCCCGCCATCAGAGGAGGAGGCGGGGCAACCAGGGCCAAACGGGAGACCGCGCTCCGTCGGCTGTCGAGCGAACCGACGTCCCCAGCGCCCCAACGGAGGGCGCGTCAGGCGTCGACCTCGCGTTTGAGACGAAGGCGAGCGCCGTCCCCCCGCGACACGCCAATCCCGAGCAAGTGGACGACGCCAGCACGCTCGCGGAGGGCCTGCAGGACGTCGCCCTCGTACCCAAGATGACGGCGCAATCAGTCCCCAACGTGACTATGTCGCTCCTCGTCGACCAAAAGGTACCGACTGATTCCCATCCTACGTCATTTCGACTCAGCCTCAACCCGCCTAGCGACCTCGCTTTGGCGGGCGCTCACGTTGAGGCGAGTGCAACCTCTCTGGGGTTTCGTATGCGGTCACCTTGGGACCGATTGACGGACGTCTCGACCTACGAGCCCTCTGGGTCCGAGGGAGATGACGATCCCAGCGTCTGTTGGGATTTCTCTGGATTTGGCAACCCCAGTGCCATGCGGGACTTTATGACCGCATGTGACTACTGCCTTTTCGACTGTTCCGACGGCAGCCGCAGCCTTGACGACAAGGACTGCGGCCCGAGCCGCGAATGTTTCCACGTCGAGCTAGGGGATCCCTCCGAAGGCAACCATCTCGGCATGCCGGAGGACGGTGATCTCCCTAGGCCGGTGCTTCGCGCTGACATCCCGCGGGAGCTAGCTGTGGTCCCCGTTCCGGCGGGGGGTCACGACCCACAGCTCGAGCAAGTCCGCGGGGCACAGGCCAGGCTCGACGAGGGAGCAGGAGCGCTCGAGTCGATCCGCCGGGACGTCGGGCAGGTATGGGCGGGCCAGGGCCAACCCTCGGCCGGAGAAATACGTCACCTGCCCCAGGGTTTCCAGCACCGCGTCGCCAATGATGTTAGGGACAGGCCGCCACCCGCATCCAGCGGGGTCGGTCAGAACCTGGCAGCCGCAGCGATGCTCCTCTGCGCGATGCCGGAGCCATCAACCACCGAGGGTCGGCGAATCCAGGGAGAGCTCAAGAATCTCCTGGAGGGCGCTGCGGCCCGGCGGACCGAGAGCTCTGCCTCCCGAAGGCAGGGGTACCCCTCGGAACCTCATGCCGCGACTTCCCGATTCATGCGGGAAGCCTCGGTCTACACCGGGCGCACACGCAACACCGCGCCTGCGGCCCCGGGCCACCTCGGCAACGAGCACCATCGTCGCAACCGTCGGGCCCGCCTCGACGAAAGGGTGCGCCGAGGCTACCACCCCAGGCGTGGGGGACGCTACGACAGTGGGGAGGATCGGAGTCCCTCGCCCGAACCACCCGGTCCGCAGGCCTTCAGCCGGGCCATCCAGCGGGCGCCGTTTCCGGCCCGTTTCCGACCCCCGACTACTATCACCAAGTACTCGGGGGAAACGAGACCGGAATTGTGGCTTGTAGACTACCGCCTGGCCTGCCAACTGGGTGGAACGGACGACGACAACCTCATCATCCGCAACCTCCCCCTGTTCCTCTCCGACACTGCTCGTGCCTGGTTGGAGCACCTGCCTCCGGGGCAGATCTCCAACTGGGAGGATTTGGTCCAAGCCTTCGCTGGCAACTTCCAGGGCACGTACGTGCGCCCCGGGAATTCCTGGGACCTCCGAAGCTGCCGGCAACAGCCGGGAGAGTCTCTTCGGGACTACATCCGGCGATTCTCGAAGCAGCGCACCGAGCTGCCCAACATCACCGACTCCGATGTCATCGGCGCGTTCCTTGCCGGCACCACCTGCCGCGACCTGGTGAGCAAGTTGGGTCGCAAGACCCCTACCAGGGCGAGCGAGCTGATGGACATCGCCACCAAGTTCACCTCTGGCCAGGAGGCGGTCGAGGCCATCTTCCGAAAGGACTAGCAGCCCCAGGGCCGCCCGTCGGAAGATGCTCCCGAGGCGTCTACTCCGTGCGGCGCCAATAAGAAAGGCAAGAAGAAGTCGCAAGCGAAACGCGACGCCGCCGACGCGGACCTTGTCGCCGCCGCCGAGTACAAGAACCCTCGGAAGCCCCCCGGAGGTGCTAACCTCTTCGACAAGATGCTCAAGGAGCCGTGCCCTTACCATCAGGGGCCCGTCAAGCACACCCTCGAGGAGTGCGTCATGCTACGACGCCACTTCCACAGGGCCGGGCCACCCGCAGAGGGTGGCAGGGCCCGCGACGACGACAGAAAGGAAGATCACCAAGCAGGAGAGTTCCCCGAGGTCCGCGACTGCTTCATGATCTACGGAGGGCATGCTGCGAATGCCTCGGCTCGGCATCGCAAGCGAGAGCGTCGGGAGGTCTGCTCGGTGAAGGTGGCGGCGCCAGTCTACCTAGACTGGTCCGACAAGCCCATCACCTTCGACCAAGCTGACCACCCCGACCACGTGTCGAGCCCGGGGAAATACCCGCTCGTCGTCGATCCCATCATCGGCGACGTCAGGCTCACCAAGGTCCTGATGGATGGGGGCAGCTGCCTCAACATCATCTACACCGAGACCCTCAGGCTCCTGCGCGTCGATCTGTCCTCCGTCCGAGCAGGAGCTGCGCCCTTCCACGGGATCATTCCTGGGAAGCGCGTCCAGCCCCTCGGATAGCTCGACCTTCCTGTCTGCTTCGGAACGCCCTCCAACTTCCGAAGGGAGATTCTGACGTTCGAGGTGGTCGGGTTCCGAGGGACCTACCACGCGGTATTGGGGAGGCCATGCTACGCGAAGTTCATGGCCGTCCCCAACTACACCTACCTGAAGCTCAAGATGCCGGGCCCCAACGGGGTCATCACCGTCGGCCCCATGTACAAACACGCGTTCGAATGCGACGTGGAGTGCGTGGAGTACGCCGAGGCCCTCGCCGAGTCCGAGGCCCTCATCGCCGACCTGGAAAACCTCTCCCGAGAGGTGCCAGACGTGAAGCGACACGCCGGCAATTTCGAGCCAGCGGAGACGGTTAAGGCCGTCCCTCTCGACCCCAGTGGCGACACCTCCAAGCAGATCCGGATCGGTTCCGGGCTCGACCCCAAATAGGAAGCAGTGCTCGTCGACTTTCTCCGCGCAAACACCGACGTCTTTGCGTGGAGTCCCTCGGACATGCCCGGCATACCGAGGGATGTCGCCGAGCACTCGCTGGATATTCGGGCCGGAGCCCGACCGGTCAGGCAGCCTCTGCGCCGATTCGACGAGGAGAAGCGCAGAGTGATAGGCGAGGAGATCCACAAGCTGATGGCAGCAGGGTTCATCAAAGAGGTATTCCATCCCGAATGGCTTGCCAACCCTGTGCTTGTGAGAAAGAAAGGGGGGAAATGGCGGATGTGTGTAGACTACACTGGTCTCAACAAAGCATGTCCGAAGGTTCCCTACCCTCTACCTCGCATCGATCAAATCGTGGATTCCACTGCTGGGTGCGAAACCCTGTCTTTCCTAGATGCCTACTCAGGGTATCATCAAATCAAGATGAAAGAGTCCGACCAGCTCGCGACTTCTTTCATCACGCCCTTCGGCATGTACTGCTATGTCACCATGCCGTTCGGTTTGAGGAACGCGGGTGCGACGTACCAGCGGTGCATGAACCATGTGTTCGGCGAACACATCGGTCGCACGGTCGAGGCCTACGTCGATGACATCGTAGTCAAGACAAGGAAAGCCTCCGACCTCCTCTCCGACCTTGAAGTGACATTCCGGTGTCTCAAGGCAAAGGACGTCAAGCTCAATCCCGAGAAGTGTGTCTTCGGGGTGCCCCGAGGCATGCTCCTGGGGTTCATCGTCTCCAAGCGGGGCATCGAAGCCAACCCGGAGAAAATCGCAGCCATCACCAGCATGGGGCCCATCAAGGACTTAAAAGGCGTACAGAGGGTCATGGGATGTCTCGCGGCCTTGAGCCGTTTCATCTCACGCCTCGGCGAAAGAGGCCTGCCTCTGTACCGCCTCTTAAGGAAGGCCGAGTGCTTCACTTGGACCCCCGAGGCCGAGGAAGCTCTCGGGAACCTGAAGGCGCTCCTCACCAAGGCGCCTATCTTGGTACCCCCAGCTGATGGAGAAGCCCTCTTGGTCTACGTCGCCGCGACCACTCAGGTGGTTAGCGCCGCGATTGTGATCGAAAGGCAAGAAGAGGGGCATGCATTGCCCGTTCAGAGGCCAGTTTACTTCGTCAGCGAGGTGCTGTCCGAAACCAAGGTCCGCTACCCACAAGTTCAGAAGCTACTGTATGCAGTAATCCTGACGAGGCGAAAGTTGCGACATTACTTCGAGTCTCATCCGGTAACTGTGGTGTCATCCTTCCCCCTGGGGGAGATCATCCAGTGCCGAGAGGCCTCGGGCAGGATCGCAAAGTGGGCGGTGGAAATCATGGGCGAGACAATCTCGTTCGCCCCTCGGAAGGCCATCAAGTACCAGGTACTGGCGGACTTCGTAGCCGAATGGGTCGACACCCAGCTGCCGACGGCTCCGATCCAACCAGAGCTCTGGACCATGTTTTTCGACGGGTCGCTGATGAAGACGGGAGCCGGCGCGGGCCTGCTCTTCGTCTCGCCCCTCGGGAAACACCTACGCTACGTGCTGCGTCTCCATTTCCCGGCGTCCAACAATGTGGCTGAGTACGAAGCTCTGATCAACGGATTGCGAATCGCCATCGAGCTAGGGGTCCGACGCCTCGACGCTCGCGGCAACTCGCAGCTCGTCATCGACCAAGTCATGAAGAACTCCCACTGCCGCGACCCGAAGATGGAGGCCTACTGCGATGAGGTTCGGCGCCTAGAAGACAAGTTCTACGGGCTCGAGCTTAACCACATCGCCCGGCGCTACAACGAGACTGCGGACGAGCTGGCAAAGATAGCCTCGGGGCGAACGACGGTTCCCCCGGACGTCTTCTCCCGGGATCTGCACCAACCCTCCGTCAAGATCGACGACACGCCCGAGTCCGAGGTACCCTCGGCCCAGCTCGAGGCGTCCTCGGTTCAGTCCGAGGTACCCTCGGCCCATCCCGAGGCGTCCTCGGTTCAGCCCGAGGTACCCTCGGCTCCCGAGGGCGAGGCGCTGCGCATCGAGGAGGAGCGGAGCGAGGTCACGCCTGATCGAGATTGGCAGACCCCGTACCTGCACTATCTCCGCCAAGGAGAGCTACCCCTCGACCAAGCTGAGGCTCGGCGGGTAGCGCGACGCGCCAAGTCGTTCGTCCTGCTGGGCGATGAGAAGGAGCTTTACCACCGCAGTCCCTCGGGCATCCTCCAGCGATGCATCTCCATCGCCGAAGGTCAGGAACTCCTGCAAGAGATACACTCGGGGGCTTGCGGCCATCATGCAGCACCCCGAGCCCTCGTCGGGAACGCTTTCCGGCAAGGCTTCTACTGGCCGACGGCGGTGGCTGACGCCACTCGAATCGTCCGCACCTGCGAGGGGTGTCAATTCTATGCGAAGCAGACCCACCTGCCCGCTCAGGCTCTGCAGACGATACCCATCACCTGGCCCTTCGCTGTGTGGGGTCTGGACCTCGTCGGCCCTCTGCAGAAGGCGCCCGGGGGCTACACGCACCTGCTGGTCGCCATCGACAAATTCTCCAAGTGGATCGAGGTCCGACCCCTGAACAGCATCAGGTCCGAGCAGGCGGTGGCGTTCTTCACCAACATCATCCATCGCTTTGGGGTCCCAAACTCCATCATCACCGACAACGGCACCCAGTTCACCGGCAGAAAATTCTTGGATTTTTGCGAGGATCACCACATCCGGGTGGACTGGGCTGCCGTAGCTCATCCCATGTCGAATGGGCAAGTAGAGCGTGCCAACGGCATGATTCTACAAGGGCTCAAGCCTCAGATTCACAACGACCTCAACAAGTTCGGCAAGCGATGGATGAAGGAACTCCCCTCGGTGGTCTGGAGCCTGAGGACAACACCGAGCCGAGCCACGGGTTTCACGCCGTTCTTCCTGGTCTACGGGGCCGAGGTCGTCTTGCCCACTGACCTGGAATACGGCTCCCCGAGGACGAGGGCCTACGACGATGAAAGCAAACAAGCTAGCCGAGAAGACTCGCTGGACCAGCTGGAAGAGGCTTGGGACAGGGCCTTACTACACTCGGCGCGGTATCAGCAGTCTCTGCGACGCTACCACGCCCGAGGGGTCCGACCCCGAGACCTCCAGGTGGGCGACCTGGTGCTTCGACTGCGGCAAGACGCCCGAGGGAGGCACAAGCTCACGCCCCCCTGGGAGGGGCCATTCGTCATCGCCAAAGTTCTGAAGCCCGGAACGTACAAGCTGGCCAACAGTCAAGGCGAGGTCTACGGCAACGCTTGGAACATCCAACAGCTACGTCGCTTCTACCCTTAAGATGTTTCCAAGTTGTTCATATACCTCGCACCCACGCAAAGTTTAGTCAACAAGGAAGGGTCGGCCTCGCCTCGGCAAAGCCCGACCCTCCCTCGGGGGCTAAAAGGGGGGAAACCCCCTCTGCGTCAAAATTTTCCTCGAAAAAAAATCTCTTTTACCAGAATATCTTTCGTGCTTTTTGACTACTTCGAAAAGTGGGTCCTGGAAACGACGGAGTACACGTAAGCAGCCAAGGCTGACCGAGCCGAGGGACTCCTACGCCTCCGGGATACGGATACCTCACTCATCACCTTCTGCGATAAGTAACTCGCGTTCGGATAAAGTGACTCCGCGGATCGAACAAGTCTTTACGCTCGGAAGCCCTTCTGCCGAAGCGATCCTTCGAGCCTTCTCGACCGAGTCGGTGACAGGGCCTCATGGACGGGTGAAAGTACGCGTAAGCGGCAAGGCCGACCGAGCCGAGGGACTCCCACGCCTCCGGGATACGAATACCTCACTCATCACCTTCCGCGAGAAGCAACTCTCGCTCGCACAAACATCCCTGTTACCGACAAAAAGTCCAGATACTCGAAACAAGAGGAAAAGAGACACAGCTTTACAACGCAGCGAGGGTGTGTGTTCTAGCCTCGACGGCCGCACAAGGCACACGCTACAAGACAATCTGATCCTGCAGGCTCGGGTCTTGACGCTGGAAGGGGGCAGCAACACCCTTGGCATCGACGGCACCGTCGGCGAGGCCCGACCTAGCCTCGGACGGCGACGTGGTCCGAGGGTCTCCGCTCCGAAGGACGACGTCATCACCACGCCCGGGCAATCGCTGCCAGGGACTTCTCCGGGAATCCGACCCGAGCAGGCGGCTCAGCCGGTCACCCCTGGGGCCTCGGCCAACCATCTTCCGAGGGCGCCAGCCCGGTCCGAAGCCTCGGCTGATCAACTCCGACGTCGATCCTGCCAACGGACAACCCGGCTAGGCTCCGGCCAACCAGGTTTCATTTTCGAGCCAACTCCGCCTCTGTTCATACTGATATCGCTACCCCTGGCCTCGGCTCGTCGAAAAGCGGCCTAGGGGTCTCTTTAACTAAGCTAGAGGAACCTCGGACAGCAGGGCCGACCGAGCCGAGGGACTCCTACGCCTCCGGGATACGGATACCTCACTCGTCACCTTGACACGGGGCGACTCATGCTTGGTGAAGCGGTTCAGATAGTCAACAGACGAGTCTTAGTGCTCGGAAATGAGGAAAAAACATGGCTCCGTGCCGAAGTTACATACATGTTCAGGCCCCGAAAGCCGTAATGAACAAAAAACACTGGCATTCGAAGTGCCGTCACAAACGGAACTCCGGTTTCGTCTCCACTGGTATGGACAACCTCCACGCTGGGGAAGCCCGTGGAGCGACAAGCTCTGGGCGAATCACCAGCAAAACGCGGGTCGCCCCCAAGCATCCCGGCAGATCCTCGCAGCCGTCCTCGCCGCGAATGCGAGGAAGGGGACGGAATGTTGCATCCTAGCTGGGCAGCAACAGTTCGCCTTCCCCGGCATGGCTGGAGGACGTCTCCGCCGTAGGGCTAAGGGGCGATTGCCACCACCAGAAGCTGGAAGAAGAGGTGGTCCGCCGACCCGCGCAGGAGGTGGAGCCCCGGCTCGCCTCGCTCCCCGCCCCGGCGAGGATGACGAACACCCTCAACACTGAGGGCGGGGCCGAGACCATAGCCCGGTTTGCCTCTCCCCATCCAGGAGCTGGAGGTCACCGTCTTGGGTGACCACCAGCGGAGGGGAGCAACCGGGCTGTGTGATGAAAATCCTTGAAGCCGAACGATGGCTGAAAGGTACCAACTCCCACAGAGTTGCGTTCCTCCAACGATGGGGCGAAAAAGACGGCGGTTTCCCCCATCCGGGGGCTTGAAAGGTGGAAAGATGCGGTGCATAAGGGAGCAAGAAGACATGGTCGCCTTACGAAAGGGGTCGCCCTCCTTTTAAAGGCGACTCTCCCTGCTTGCACCCCCAACCGTCACGGGCTGAGTCTTCTCCAACACGCTCCAAAGCCCTCCCCTGCGGCGCGGGGGCTGGGTCCCGCATGTCATGCAGACCGGCTCCGAGCAGAAGAAGCCAAACCGCCGCGCGTGGTGCACGCAACCGCCCAGCGGTTACAAGTGACCCTCCGCTTTTGCCCAGACCAACGGGCGAAAGGGGCGGGCAGCCATGCAGGCGGCATGCAGCTGCGCCAAGTGGACGCACTTCTCCGACTCCCGACACGCCAGCATGGAGGCCCAGGCCCACGCGTCGCGCGACCGGCGCGCCGGATGCTGCGTGCAAGCAACTGTACCACTTGTGCCACCACCGCGCCTCCTCGATTGCGGAACCAATACCGCGACTCGAGGCGACCCAGCGCGCGACCCCGCAGCGCCAGCCTGACGCGGCGGCCAACGTGGCCAAAGGTGGGCCGGCAGTAATGACGGTGGCAGGCGCGCGGGAGCAGCGGTCACGTCGTCAGCCAAGCTCACGTCCCATCCGGGGGCAGCAAGAGAACCCCCTCTCATGGCGTGAAGACAACGCCCCGTGATCCGTTCCTCGAACGGCTCGCGCACGCGCAACGGCAGCCCCGCCAACTACTCGCCCCGTCGCATTAACTCCGCGGCTGGACAGGCGGCGCCTCTGGCAGGAGCAGCGGGCGACGCTTCGCCTTCGCCGAAACAACCGCGCCAAAAAAGGTACGCCGCGTCGTTCGGTTTCGTATCCTTTTTCCTTTTTTCCTCTTTCTCTATCTCTTGCGACAGGGACCGGGAAAGGGGGATACCCCGAAAGGGATCCTTCCCCGTGAAGGAACTAGGCTCCGAGCCTCCTTACTGATCAGGGGTTCGAAGGCTGGTCCCCCGGGGGGTTCAACAGCCGCCTCAGATCGCGTGGGCCCTACACCCACTACTGGTCAGAGGTTCGAAGGCCGGCCCCCCGAAGGGTTCCACGGCCGCCTCAGGCTACTCGGGCTCCGCGCCCATTACTGATCAGGGGTTCGAAGGCTGGCCCCCGAAGGGTTCACAGTCGCCTCAGACACCGAGCGAGGGATGACCATGGGTACGTTCGATACATAACCGAGGCTCGGGCTGCGCTCCCGAGGTACCCTAGGACATTTCCGAGACCAGCGGGAGCGATTTTGTAACGGAATCCCATCGGAGGGAGGCATCGAGCCCTCGGACCCCGTCGCCAGGGGACCGGGTCCGGCAGATCACCTGCAGGTACTTTTGGGCGTGCCTCTGGGCCCCTAGCCGACCCCCAACGAACGGGGCACGGACGTCCACTCGGATTACCCGCTTGCAGCTCACCGGAGACACCATGTTCGGTGCCCATCGAGGGTAACATGGCGCTCTCCCCCCTCCTCCTTGCGGAAAGGCGACGTAGGGGCGTATGTAAAAAAGCCGAGTATGTCCCTGATCGCCCTCTCGCCCTGTGCGGAGGCTCGGGGGCTGCTCTCGCAAACCCGGCTCCGGCCAAACCGTTGACAGCGTCAACATACCAGCCCGAGAACTTGGGCCCCGACCGTGCACCCGGGCTACGGCCAGTTCGCATGAGGGAACCACCAGACCAGTCGAAGCATTACGCAAGGCATTAAGACCTCGAAGGAGTGAAACCACTCCTCCGAGGCCTCGGGGGCTACACCCGGCGGGTGCGCTCGCGCGCACCCACCGGAACAAAATGGAACCGAGAAAGGCTGGTCCCCTTGCAAAAAAGTGCGACGAAAGCCTCCAAGCGAGTGCTAACACTCCCTTCAAGGCTCGGGGGCTACTGTCGGGGACCATAATTAGGGGTACCCTCAAGACGCCTAATTCTCAGCTGGTAACCCCCATCAGCATAAAGCTGCAGAGGCCTGATGGGTGCGATTAAGTCAGGGATCAGTCCATACGAACGACTCGATCACGCCTCGCCCGAGCCTAGCCTCGGGCAAGGGCAGCCGACCTCGAGATGTTTCCGTCTTGCCCGAGGCCTTGCCTTCGCTAAGAAGCAACCCTGACTAAATCGCCGCGCCGACCGACCGAGTCGCAGGGGCATTTAATGCAAAGGTAGCCTGACACCTTTATCCTGACGCGCGCCCCCCGGCAGAGCCGAAGTGACCGCCGTCACTTCGCCGCTCCACTGACCGGTCTGATAGAAGGACAGCGCCGCCTGCGCCATTCCGACTGCAGTGCCGCTTGACAGAGTGAGACTGACAGGCAGTCAGGCCTTGCCAAAGGCGCCATAGGAAGCTCCGCCCGACCCAGGGCTCGGACTCGGGCTAAGGCCCCGGAAGACGGCGAACTCCGCTCCGCCCGACCCAGGGCTCGGACTCGGGCTAAGGCCCCGAAAGACGGCGAACTCCGCTCCGCCCGACCCAGGGCTCGGACTCGGGCTAAGGCCCCGGAAGACGGCGAACTCCGCTCCGCCCGACCCAGGGCTCGGACTCGGGCTAGGCCCCAGAAGACGACGAACTCCGCTTCGCCCGACCCCAGGGGTCGGACTCCGCCCTGGCCTCTGCCGAACGACCTCCGCCTCGCCCGACCCAGGAGCTCGGGCTCGGCCTCGGCCATGCAGGACAGACTCGACCTCGGCTTCGGAGGAGCCTCCACGTCGCCCGACCTAGGACACAAGTCCGCCACGTCAACAGGAAGCGCCATCATCACCCTACCCCGAGCCGACTCGGGCCGCAGGGAACAAGACCGGCGTCCCATCTGGCTAGCTCCGCCAGATAGGCAATGATGGCGCCCCGCTAGACCCATGATGACGGCGGCTCTCAGCTCCCTTACGGAAGCAGGGGGACGTCAGCAAGGTCCCAACCGCTCCGACAGCTGTCCCTCCGCCAGGCTCCGTTGCTCCTCCGACAGCCACGACACCACACCAGCTGGGTGCCAAGATCTCTCCGGCTGCCACATCGGCATGTACTTAGGGCGCTAGCTCACCCCCGCTAGACACGTAGCACCTTGCTACACCCCCATTGTACACCTGGATCCTCTCCTTACGCCTATAAAAGGAAGGACCAGGGCCTTCTTAGAGAAGGTTGGCCGCGCGGGGACGAGGACGGGGCAGGCGCTCTCTCGGGGCCGCTCGCTTCCCTTACCCGCGTGGACGCTTGTAACCCCCTACTGCAAGCGCACCCGACCTGGGCGCGGGTCGAACACGAAGGCCGCGGGACTCCCACCTCTCTCACGACTCGTCTCCGGCCACCTCGCTTTTCCCCCCTTCGCGCTCGCCCACGCGCTCGATCCATCTGGGCTGGGGCACGCGGCACACTCACTCGTCGGCTTAGGGACCCCCCGGTCTCGAAACGCCGACAATGTTGAAGCTGTTTCTATTACGTTACATAAGAGAAGTTATTTTGATGATACGAAGTCGTGCTCCAGTTCTAAGTCTAATAATTTCTTAGACTTGATTGATATTCAAATTTATCATTCTATTGGGGTTTGGGAAACAGTAATATGGATTTAGAGTCGAGGGGAGATTTGTTGGAATATGCCTCTAATTCCTTTTATATATTTGGAATATGTCTTGAAATATGTATTGGAATATGCTTTCATATACGTCTATAAATATAGTCACTCTTTGTAACTTGTACTCTGCGGTTGATAATGGATCTGTTTACTCGTGGTTGTTTGTTCATCCATATTGGAGAGGATTTTTTCACGTAAATTTTTGTGTCTATTTTATTCCCTAACAAGTTATACTTGTACAACCTTAATCTTCAACTCTACGTCGTCTAAAGGAGTATTGGGTGGCCTACTCGAGGCCAAAGATCCTTTCTTCCCGATGAGGTCCCGTCCGGTAGGGGCTTGTTCGGTTCTATCACAATCCATATGGATTGAGGAGGATTGAAGGGGTTTCAATCCCTAATAAATTAAAATATCTCTCAATCTGTATCGATTCACTCTAATTCATATGAATTAAAAATAACCAAACAAACCAAAGATGGAATCTTAGTTCCATCGAAGCTCTTTGTGCCAGGGATCTCACCCCTGTCCGTGCGCCTGCAGAGAAGGAACGTATCTGTCTACGGCTGTGGTAAACGGTCCGCGCTCCTGCAAACATGACCGTATTCTCGAAGAAACTGGGACGTGCTGGGTCTCCACGTGCCACAGCTTGCTTTTATTATGCATTCATGCTTCAGTTTTGTTTATTTACTTTGGAAGTATCATGCACTGTAAATGTTCCCTGAGCAATGACGATTGAGTATTGACATTGATGGACTATCTCTCTTGAACCAATTACGTTAGCAACCACAGCTTGATTGAGTAAATGATCCACGGGAGGTGTTTGGGCAAGGGCCAGACGTTAGCAACCAGTACAGGTAATTCAGTAATTGAGTCATTCGTTCGTTTGGTTTTAATCCGTACTGTCTTTTACTGTTTATATTATATTTTTGTCTATATAAATTACAGTTACAGTAATTTAAACGGTCAACTTTCATCCGAAGCGAACACCCCAATATCTCTTTCTAGCAAAACCGTTTGTTTTTTCGCATGACTTGTTGTGGCTATTTTGTCTAGTATGTTTATTGTTGTGATATTCTTTACCTTTGTCGTGACTATTGTCAGACTAATCCATGCATTATCTTTTTCATTCAATCATGTTATCATGAAATTAATAATAAATAAATTAACAAGCAACCTACGTGCAGTTCATGTCTCATGTCAGATGAATTTTAGTTACAGTGATTGCATGGTGCTTCTATCAGATTATTAAAGTCACCATTTTTACTTCAAATCATGGTCGGATGTACAATGGATTGGGCTAACATGCATCTTTTACGTTATGACGTAGATGTATCATGCCACTTGTATTTTAAGCAATTTTGGATAGGTTCAAAAAGACATGAACACGGTTGTGGAGTCATTGATGTGGTTGCATGTCTGTTATCTTCTGTACTATTACCATACAGCAGTTTCGACGGTCGTCCTACGTTATTTTTTTTAAAAAAAATTACAACTCACTTAAGCTGCATGCGCTCTACGTCTCGTGTCGCCTCCACTAGGCACGTCCTGAGACCTTGTGAGAGATGGAGGAAACCCTAGTCGTCATCTTTTTGGCATAGCTAGGGGGTATGCCAGGTATGTCCGGGCATACTTCATATGTCCAATGTATACACTATATATACAAATATATTTATAGAAAAAATAAAAAAAATAAAAATGTCAACGTAGAAAGAATATTACGCTAATTGTCTTGCAGCTTGTGTTTTTTTATGTTCAAGCATATTTGCCTTAGACTTATCTAACAAAGTCTTGTGATGGCATGCTGAATGGACAACATAATCATAAAATCGACAATCCAATATTCGATCGCTTAGATTTTTTGACGGACACAGCTCATAAGATGTCACTGAATGATAAACAGTTGGGTATAGTCTTAAGTTAAGACAATGATTGTGTCTCTTAAAAAGGTCCCAACTAAAAAGTTAAATAAATCTCCTTTTCATGTCTACACTACATTTTATAAACTATCATTGTAGCTTTTCATCTATTTTATACTTTCACTGTCACAAAATATAATTTGTTTCATACTAAATATACATTCATTAATTAATGTATAAATGGAGCTTGCATGTATGTCTACATTCGTTACCATTCATTCGAATGTTGACATAAAAAATGCTAGAAAAAACTATATTTTGGGACAAAGAGGTATTATAGTTTGAGAATATTTTAACTTGGTTTTTAAATTTAAGACTTATTATTGTTTTTAACTTAATCTTTAAATATAAGATTTATTGTGTAATTTAGTGTATGCATACCAAATAATGTTCAGATTTTAAAACTATCACTGAATTATCAAATGGTTTGACCGAAACAATTTGATCAAATGTACATATAAATTTTAGCCCCAACTCAAGCCCCACACCGTCGCTCTCCACCGCCTTCTTCTCGGCGAGAGAGAAGATGAAGCGGAAGACGTGTAACAAGATCATCACTCTCCTCCACCTTCTCCGTGGTCGCCTCCCCACCTCTAGCTCCACCTCCTCCCTATGCGAAATGGCCACTCGACGAGAGAGAAGATGAAGCGAAAGGCCCGGAACAATATCATCGTATGGACGCTGGCCATGGCTGCCGCGACGATTCTTGTGGGTGGCATGATCGCGCTGGTGCTCACGGCGGGGACGTGGAAGGCCAAGATAAAGAAGTCACAGGAGAAGATTTGTAACAATATGTCACACCCGGTTTTAGAAGGTAAACCGAATGCGAACCATGTACGTGCCAGGATCAGTTATTCACGTACACAGCAGTTACATAACATGGACATCATCACACAGTGCTCAACATAGTATTAAAAAGGGAAATAATAGTCGATTACATCTTACGCCTGAGACGTCCACATAGTCCTTACAATAAATCAAAGTGCGGAAAAGAAACGTAGATAACCGCGGCCTTCACAGGCAGCCGACTGGGGGTTGCCGCTAACCCACACCTAGAACTCGTCGTAGTCTTGGAACTCCTGGAAGTCTCCTTCCACAGCTTCATCTTCTCCTGAGCAGTGGTTGCAATGCTGACAACCTGGGGGGGGGGGGGGGGGTTTGGTGTGTAGAGCAAGAGTGAGTACACATCAACATACTCAGCAAGTATCCTGTTTGGCTGTAGTGGACTAGCTTTATGTGGGGATAAGTCAAGCAGTTGCTTTTAGTTGGTCAGATTATTATTACTAGTATAGAAAGCCAAGTTTTAGTGTTAACCCACGTTATTAACCCAAACGTACTCCTTTCCAAACAGAAAGAGTACCACTTACCATTACCAGAGTCAAAACCAAGAACCATCAGTCTCATTGTCACCAGCAACCCGAACATCTCTGATCAAGTACCACTAATCACTGGAGCTCCCTTGGCCGCTCATAACCGCGAGCACGGCTGATATATCAGTTTCATAACACTCTGCAGAGGTTGCGCACTTTACCCATGAGCCGTGATTCCCTTTTGGCCTCGGGTTGTACGGACCCTTAAACACTCCCAAGGTGAGTAGGCAGGGTCTCACTACGTAGCCTTTACAAAGATTCCCCGGGGCTGTAGCCGCCCGTTAGGTTTCCTAAATGTACCGCACTCCTCCCCAAGGGACAAATCAACCTTGGCAGAGCGAGTCGCATACACCGAGCCCCATTGACGGCACGACGGCGAAGCGAACTACACCCCGGATCCTCTAATTATTCAGCTAAGGGCACCCCATTCCACCCTCATGGTTGCACTGTTTTCCCGGGCGGTCATCCAATGAACAGGTCCTTACGGAGAGGCACTCGAGAAACCGCTCGAGCCCCCTTGAAGACCACAAGTATAACATCATAATAAAAGAAGGGAAAACAGTGTATCATTGATAATTCTCATCATGTTCATTGATTAGAGTTGAGCAATAGCATAAGACTAAGCAATAATAATCCAACCCAGATAGGTAACAAGGACATGGATAACAAAAGCTAGTCAATCCTTAGGTATAAATGTGTAATGCGGGAGGTGAATTAAAGTATGTATAGGACAGAGATAGGTCAAGGGACACTTGCCTTCACCAAACAGATGCTCAGGGTCTTCAACTTTATGGAACTCGAAGAGCTAGATCACTTGGTCGCCGAAGCTTGACCGTCGATTCCTCGAAGCTCAGGAACAGATCGCAATCTATTCGCGTCGCACATCGAATACAAACAGGTACAAACAAACAACCATATATATGCATAAGAACATTACACCATTCAAGTAAAACATAATAAAATACGGAAAATAAAATAGAGTGTGTTACTACGGTCACACGAGGACAAAGAAACGCGACGGTCGAGGCTACGGTCGACAAGTTATCATGTTTACGCTTAAACGAATATGAACTAGGACATTTAATTCGGCGTTATCAAATATAAATTACATCTACTATTTAGTTTTGATTAAATATGCTACACTAACCGCTGTCAAATAAATAAGTAATATAATTAGCACGAGAGATTCTAAATGAGGCGAGTTTACGATGCGCGAAACAACACGACAACGTGCAAACGACGTGCGGACACGCGCGACATAGCACGCTGACGACACCTGAAATAGTGCGCGCGACCAACGCGAACGACGAGCGAATCAGCACGTGACCAGGACGAGTAGAAATGGGCTTACGACGCATTATATAACAAATAACTGGCCATCTGCGGCTAACAAACGACGCGACCAACGAATACTACTAGATTGTGATTAAACGCGCAAAGCTATATTTCTAGGTTGATTTTAGTTCATATAAATTATTTGCGCAAGATATTTTAGATAAACTGAATTATCAATTAGTCAACGGCTAAACAAGAATTAATTAATAAGCATGAACGATTATAGCAAAATGATTAAATAACGTGTGCGGATTGCGCACGACACACGTGAATGGACGGTGACGGCGCACGCGAATGGCACGCGAACAGCAACAACGACACATGCGAATAGCATGAGCGACACGCGAGAAACAATAACAGATGTCGCGATTATGCTAAACAAGCATTAATTCGAGAACATTCGAGCTGATATTAATCATGCTAACATTTATTATAAACGTACAAATTAAAACTACAGATTAGTTTTAATTAGAAATCTATTTTAATAACCAATGTAAACAAATAATTAATTACATACATAAAACATGCTTCATGACATAATAGTGTTTCTAACGCGTTGGTGATATTATTACAATTTTAGTGCAACTTAAATGGGTTTATGACACAAATTATATTGAATAAATAGTGTTTGTGGATTATTTACGACATTATGACATGGCACGATTTAATTGGTCAAAATCACAGCCACACGAAGGGTCACAAGAGCCATGGGTGCAGAGGATCCCTTCGTCTAATATGGGAGCACTTTTCTAGCCACATGCAAGGAGTTCGTGGGTTCATATGGCTGGAAAAAAGCACATGCACGGAAGAAGTATTGCGCATGCAGGTGGGGCCCATGGGAGAAGTATCGCGCATGCAGGTTTCCTGTTTTGACTTCTTCTCTGTTGAACGACGGCAACAACAGAGCCACTCACGGCGAGGCGGACGGCAACAGCAGAGCCACTCACGGCGAGGCGGTTCTGCCGGCCAGGGAAAGGGGCGCGGGGCCTGACAGGCACGCCGGCAACGCTGGCTGCGACCGCGCGCAGGGGCCCTTGCCGCCGGGCTGCTCGACCATTCATTGGCTGGCCACTAGGCACCAGCCACCAGCCAGACTGCGCGATGGCAGCGGCTCGCCATGGCGGCCGGACGGGCTGGTCGAGCATGGCGGCCAGGCGGGCTCACGCGAGGTCCCTGCCGCAAGCCGGACGGCTGCTAGCTACGCGTTGACAGGAAAGAGAAGCCAGAGGAGAGAGGGAGAAGAAGAGGGGGCTCACCTCACGCTCGCGACGACGGCCGGGATGGCGAGGTGCTCCGACGAGGGCCTGGGCGACGTAGGGCCGAGCTCGCGACGGAAGCTGGACGCGGCACTAGCGGCGATCCGACGTACGCATCACGGTGCGGCGGGCACGGGCGGCTGACTGGGCGCACCGCCGGCTGCCACGCCCTGGTCGCCGGCCACCGCGCCGGGCTGCTGGTTGCCGCTGCTGTTGGTTGCCAAGGAGAGCAGGGAACAGAAGCGCTTGGGGTTGAAGAAGTCGTGGACGTACGTGAAGAGGAACAGCCTGGCGGCTGGGAAACAGGAGTAGTGGCGGCTAGGGAAGGGAGTGGGCAGTTGAGGAAAATTGGTCTAACAAGTGGGTCCCGCACCCTGCTGACGGGTGGGCCCATGAACTGGATGGCCGCTACTCGTGCTCCCGTGCGCGCGACGAGGCTGGAAGGCCGAGCGGGCCACGGACATGCCGAGCAGCTGGGCCTTTTCTTTCTTTCTGTTTATTTTGAAATTCATTTTCCTCTTTTTCTTAACGCATGTTATTCAAAATGTATGAATAAATATTTGTTATTTTTCGAAATATTAAAAGAAAACCATAATAATTAAAAATAATAATATTTCCAAATAGAATATTCAATAAATATTTTTTGGTAAATTTCTATTATTAATTAAATTGGGCTTCTCAAAAGAGAATAAATTAACTCGTTGAACTCTTTCAACTCAATCAACAACAAGAAGACTAATGCTCCAGCATGTGATGCAATGATCAAAAACCCTTTTTGAGATTCATTAATACATCTAATACTTACATAAAAGCAAAATATTCCTTCTCTATTTTTGAAAGATAAAGAAAGGCAAAGGAAGAAGAGGGTAACACCTGAATTTGGTGGATATTAGAAAAGAAATTTTATACCCCCAAATTCAGGGTTACAAAATAGCTGGGAGTGCTCGGGGAGCAAGTACTGCTGCAACGACACCGTCACCGACTCCTTCAAAGGTGTACCAGTTCGAGAACCTCTTCTCCAAGCGCAACTCCCCCATCGCACACGTCATAGGCTTCTGGGACTAGCAAGCCTTCATCACCGCCGCGACCCTTTTTGAACCTATTGGGGCGAAGGCGAACATGCCCCCCTCACTTGAAGATTCACACATCGACGTACAGCAGATCTAATGCCCCGCGAGCCAGGCCCGAGGACGATGCCCATGCGAAGGCATCGAAGGCTTCGGGGCCCGGATGACCGAAATTGTGAAGACCCCACGTTTTGGTCTCCCTCAGTGTAAAAAGGGGCCCATGTACAATCTGTCCCATCTTGTAGGGCCCCGCCCGCATGTCGCCGTGTGGATAGAGCGGGTTGGGTCGCGTCTATAATAAAGCATGTTGTAATGACACTCTATAACATCCCAAGAGAGAATATTCTGGAGATAAACTAGGTAACTGAGGACCTAATTGTCCTTGGCAGGGCCAGGCGGTCCCTTAGTTACCTATAAATACCCCCGCACTGTGCCAATGTGGGGGACAGAAAAAATAATGTTGCCCTAACGCTTTGTGTTTAGCAGCATCAAACTGTTCTCCTCCCCCTCCATTGGATTTTGCTGTCCCTGGATTAGCAAGTTCCAACAGAACCTCAAGGGTTATGCACCACCGATGGTAAGTAGATGCAGATAATGGAGCTCTGTGTGTTCCGCGGGTGTTGGGGGCCTTCGGCATCCGAAGGTCCTCAAAAACAGGATTTAACAGTGTTTCTGGAGTATAATGTGTGAACAGGTATCTTTGGACTCGAGTCGATATCACAGTAGGAGAAGTCCAAGTAATACGAAGGTTGATACAACGCCGAAGATGTGAGCGGGAAAGCTTCGGCGTGATAGCGGAAAAAGAAACCGACTTAAAGATGAAAAGGCTATTCGGACCTCGGTGGATTACTATAGAATTACTACCAAGTGTAAAGGGCATGAATGTAATTTTATATGGGCTGTGTCCCGTGCCTATAAATAGGTGAACAGTACTCCCGTACTGGACACGCTGACTTGGCATTTGCTTTTGCGTCACATTTGTATTTTCATCTCCTTCCAAGCCGAAGGTACATTTGTGATTGAATGTCATTTCTATTTCTTCATAATAATAATGCAAACATAAACTGTTAATAACATATAATTGCCTGTGTTATTCTTTATATTTCATATGGTTCTTTCTTCATCCTCGTATGTTGTGTTTATGAAGGCATACCCTTCATAACCTTCGTCTGAAGGCTATTATATCCTAAGGGAAATAATGCTTCGAAGGACGAAGGACTTTATCATTTAACATTTTCTGTGTTGCCTTGTTCTTAAGACGAAGTATCTGAGAACAAGTCCCCAACATTGGCCCCCACCATGGGTGAACTCACTTCCACTCTTTGAGTTTTTGAGGACCTTCGGCGATCATAAACCTTCGCTATGGCGCCGAAGAAAGCTTCAGCAACTGGCACTGCAGCTCTCCAACCGCTGGACCACAATCAGGAGACTGTCTCTCTTCGGGAAGCCCGAAGCCAGAAAAGGAAGGCTGTTAGCCCGACACAGCCAGAGGATGAGATAGACCAAGAAATCAGAGACATGGAGATGCTTCATCAACAGGTGCAAAGGAAGAAGGAAAAGATGGCCAGGCTAGCTGAACTGCAAAGGCAGATAGACGAAGCCTCTGAGGAAGTTCGTCATCTTACTCAGGATGAGCAACACCGAAGGCCTCAGCACCAAGACCTTCATCAGGAGGGTTTCCTCAATGAAGATGACTGGTATGACAATTTCCATCATGGGAATTTTGTTTTTGATGATGCTTCTCCTCTGTCCGCTAAGCTGCAGGCTACACCTTGGCCTCCGTCCTACAAGCCGCCTCAGCTTCCCATATTTGATGGCCACTCAGACCCGAAGCAGTTTTTGATGAGCTACGAAGCAACAGTATCTTCGTATGGTGGCAATGCTGCGGTCATGGCCAAATCTTTTGTTATGGCTGTCAGGAGTGTTGCTCAAACCTGGTACTCCTCCCTTCGACCAGGAACGATCACTTCGTGGCAAAAGCTGAAGGACTTGTTGCTAACTAGTTTCCAAGGGTTCCAGATGAAGCCGGTCACGGCTCAAGCTCTATTCCAGTGCACCCAGGATCACGAAGAGTACCTTCAGGCGTACGTCCGGAGGTTCTTGCGTTTGAGGGCACAGGCACCAACAGTGCCCAACGAAATTGTCATTGAGGCCATGATCAAGGGGCTTCGGCCAGGACCGTCAGCTCAGTACTTCACTAGGAAGCCTCCTCAAACTTTGGAGAAGCTGCTCCAGAAGATGGACGAGTACATTCGGGCCGATAATGATTTTTGCCAAAGAAGGGAGGAGGCTTTCAGGTTTTCTGAAATGACCAGGGGCTTCGGAGGGAGGTTCTATCCGAGGCACGTTAGATCAATTCATAACTCTACCCAAAATGATGATACAGGGAGCCAACAACAAAGGCCACAGTGTTCCTCACATACTTCGGGGCAACAGCAAGGCTCCTTCCGACCACCAGCTCCGAGAGGCAGAGGTGCCAGGGGCTTCGGCGGAAGATTTGGCAATCAGCCAAGAAGAATTTTTTGCTTGTTCTGTGGTGAGAACAAAGGCCATACCACCAGGATGTGCCATGTTACCATCCAGAAGCAAAAGGAAATAGCCGAAGCTGCAGCACAACAGGCTCAGCCGAAGCAGGTCATGCACACTGCTTCGTATCATTCGCCTTACATCCCAGAGTATGTAGGCAATCACCCTGCAGTTTCTGTTGCTTCGGCGAGTCAACCTCAAGCTTCCTAGCAACAGCCTCCGCCTCCACCACCGCTGCAACAAGGCCAGCAGCCAGAAGGGAGCCAATATGCTCCACATCAAAGGGACTTCAGAGAACAATCCGAAGCTTGCACAGTCAATAGCACTGTGCCAGAGTCGAAGCACATCTATTGACAAATATCCTACCTTGACAGCAGTCTTTTCCATTCAGTTTTATTTTCTGTGTAATAAAGGACACTTTTTAAATTTCAAGTAATAGTTTTGTTGTTTGCCACAAGGAAAACATATCTTCTACACAGGCTTAAGTTGTCGAAGCTTGAAAATTTGCAATAGCAAGGAGGACCTTCGGGTTATTAAATTTATTTTAAAAAAAAGAAGACACAGTATGAATTCTTCGAAGCAACAAAAAGTCGTTCCAAAAGGAGCGCAGTGTAAGTTTTTTGCTCCAAAGTCGTTCCTAAGGGAATGCAGAGCTTACAGCGAAAAGTCAACGCTGATTCCGCCGAAAGTAAAAGGCGAAGAAGCTCCAAAGTCGTTCCTAAGGGAATGCAGAGCTTACAGCGAAAAGTCAACGCTGATTCCGCCGAAAGTAAAAGGCGAAGAAGCTCCAAAGTCGTTCCTAAGGGAATGCAGAGCTTACAGCGAAAAGTCAACGCTGATTCCGCTGAAGTAAAAGGCGAAGAAGCTCCTAAGGGAGGCTTACAACGAAAAGTCAACGCTGATTCAAAAAAGTTTATGTATTTTATTGCAGGGATGTGTGTGTAATTTCGGAACGAATACCTATAGCTTCGGAACGAATACCTTTTCTCATAGCATAACATCATCACATCATTTTGCATAGCATAAGCATCATACATCATTCCGCATATGGCACAAGAGGGGATACAATATTGATCTTCGGAATGTAGCTTCGGAAAATATTTTCACGAAGTTTGGATGTTCTTCATCAGAACACTATGGGTATTGTTGTGATAAATGAAAATTCTTCTTCACAAAGCATGAAAAGAAGGGAAGGTGTTTTTTCGTCAAAGACTCAAAAACGGTACGTATGTAAAATTTCATGCATCGTAAAGAATTGAATCATAAAAAAAAGTTTATTACATTCAGGGTTACAAGATATTACACATAGTACACTTCAGAAGTTTTTACAGTAGCACTTAGTCTTCCCTAAGTACTACTTCTGCAGCTTCGTTCAGGAGTTGATTGACAACTTGATCCATGATAGCTTCAGCCATCTTTTTAATTTCATCGTCATCTTTCGGGGGAGGACCCGGAGACGCTTTAGTAGGATCTGAGGGAGGACAGGATACAGCTACATTGCTATTACAAATTGCGAACGAAGTTTAAAATTAAAAATTACAACACAATAAAAACCACTAGTTAATACCTATTTGCCCTTCGGGCTCCACACTCTTCTCAGCAGCCTCTGCTACTTTTCTAGCATCGTGGATGCCCTTTTCGCTTTTTTGGATAATTTCTCAGGCCATTTCTCGGCCACCACTGTCCCAGACATCGGTAAAAAATTTTCCTCCAACCATGCTAGCTTCGGTTGAAGGATCCTTTGTATCTTCGAAGGGCAAGGTAGCTTCGGATTGCGCTAAAATCTTTACATGCTCACAGCCCTTTTTCTCCAAAATGGTGGCAATTCCCCTGGCACCCGAAAAAGCACATATATCTCCGCGGCTATTTAAAATTTCTTCGAAGGCCTCAGCTTCGTGGCTAATCCATTCAATGGGGCCTTCGGGGTTGCCTCTCGTAAAGTTTTCCTCACTCGAAAATGCGCCAACGCTGGCGAAGCTAGTTTTCATTTTCTTAACACATTCAATAGATTTGTTATAGCATCTCTTCTTGGACGCACGAAGCTCTTCAACAGTTCCTTCTAAATGATTTTCCCATTGGTCGCTAAGTTCTCGCTTTGTTTCTTCAAGTATGCGTTCTTCTCTAGCTCTGGCTAGTTGTTTTCGAAGATCTTCAATTTCACGTTTCTGAGCTTCAGCTTGACCTTTAAAAGTAGCTTCGTCTTCTCTTATTCTGCTTATCAATGAATGCAATATTTTGTCTTTTTCGAGACCTTCCTTCCGTAGTTCAATTACTTCGGAACGAAGATTGCTTAGGGCTATCACACATCCTTCATCTTCGGCATCTTTTTGGGCCCTGAGGGCATTGCTAAGTATAAGGCCCTGCAAAGAAGAATGTGTGTGTGTTAATAAATCTAAGCAAATGAAATTTTTTTTGTTTTCAAGAAACAATGCGAAGGTCTCAAATTTTGTACCTTTAAACTATTATACGCCAAGCTGTCGGCCAACTCGTCTTTCGACAGCACCGAGAGTCCGTCTTCTAGTGTTGGGAATCCAAAGCTCTTGCTCATCTCCCGGCAGACAGAAATCTCCTTGCTGTCAGGGAGACAGTACAAGAAATCTTCTTCTCCGCTGCCGTTGAATATCAACGCCCCCTTTGGATATTTTAGTTTTTGGACGTAAAACTGGGCCTCTTGCTTTTCTTTTTCAGACAACTTTTCCCCGAAGCATGTCGAACAATATAATCAGGGACTTTGGGGGATGCTTCGGGGGCAGCAGCACTGATTTCTTCAACAAGAATCGGCTCTGTCACTTTTTCTTCCTCGGTTTCCAGGGATTTTACCTTCGTGGGCTCTGAAGGACCAGCTTCGGCTTCAGTTTCTTGCTCTGGAGCTTTAGTATCAGAAATTTCAGTTTTCGCTTCGGGAATGGCAACAGTCTTCTTCGGAGGTGTGCTTGAAGATTTAATTGTTTCCAGAACATCTAGCACATTAGCCATTCTCTTTCTTTTCGGAGTCACTGCTGACACCTTTTGATTTTTTACTGTCTCAACATTTGCTGCAGGACTCAAAACTTCTGATGTTTTTTCCTCAGTTGGTTTTTTCACTTCTTCCATTTTTTCTGTGGATGGCGCTTCGGCCATCTCTTTGGTTTCTGGTAACAAAATCTTCGGTTCTTCCAATTCCATCTTTGTTGGCGCTTCGGCCATTTCTGCGACTTCTGGCAGCAAGGTTGGTTTGGTTGGCTTTTCAGCTTCGGTGGCCGAAGAAGTCTCTCCGGTGAATTCAGGCACCGAGGCTGGTTCAATGTAGCGTGGCCGATGTGTGAGGACCTTTAACCTTTTTCTTTTCGGTGCTAGCTCACTAGGAGCAGCTGCAGCTTCTTCTTTCGCAGAGGTCGCGCCTTTTCTTTTCTGCCCTCGAATGGGATAACGATAGTCAGGGTAGACGAATCCGATTGCGTCAAACACTCGGTTCAGTCTTTTCTTCTTTCGGCCTCCGAAGGCTGCTGACAATGCAGTATCTTCGGCCTTCGAGTAGGCCCCAAGTAGTTCGTCACTTAAATTTTCAATACTCTTTAACCAGTCATCATCTGGCTCAACGAATTTATCTCCGAACTTGAAAGTATACTTCAGTCTGATAAGTCCACCTTCGTCAGCCTCCTTTATGGTCTCTTGTGGCATTTCCCATCTTTCCGCGAGCGGCCATACTCTGAAGGCAATATGCTCTTGGACCAAATCTCTTGTTCCAATAAAAGAACAAATAACTCCGAAGGCTCTCCGGCATTCTTCGGCAGCATCATTCATTTCAACCTTCGGCTTTCGCAGGCCGAAGCTTTGCCAAATAGGGCGCATAATTATACCTTTAATATCTTCCCGTGCTTTCAGGTCATTTTTTACATAAAACCATTCTGTCATCCAGTCGCCGGGCCATCTCTTCCGAAAGGTTGGTACGGGACAACTTGACCCAGACCGAGAAACGAAACTGTAGCAGCCAAAATTATTGTGATACTGTTCTTTACCCCAAGGTTTTGTTTCGTATGATAATTCGTGTATGTTACAGAAACTTTTCGCATCAGGTTCCAGACCTTGGCTTCTCACAGCCCATACGAAGATATTCAGCCTTATAATTGCTTCGGGGGTAAGTTGATGAAGAAAGACTTCAAACATTTTCAGTACTTCTACGACAAAGCTGCTCAGGGGAAACCGTAGTCCAGCTTTCAAAAAGCTTCGGAACACTACAACTTCATTTTCCTCAGGGGTCGGGCAAGTTTTCTCTCCTTCGTCAACCCTCACAATGGATAAATCCCGGAAGTATCTTCCCCTCATGTTGACAAGATGATTTTCTTTGATACCTGATTTGCCAAAAACTGAATGGCTTGGTCGCCAGGGCGATCTTCGGAGTCTTTACCACCACTATCCACGTCATAACTGTCGCTGTCATCAGTATCTTCAGACAAATCTTCTAAAATCTCTTTGGTGATTTTTCTGTGTTGGTCTTCGACATTGCTATAAGAAACCCCAAGTTCTTCTCTTCGTCGAGACTCAGCTTCATCTCAGCAGCAGCCTTCTTATCTTCAGACATCTTCGGAAACACTAAAAAACTGTTTTCAACGCTGAAGCTTAAAAACTTAAAAAGCTAAGCAAATCTTGGTGCGCAAGAGCTAAAAATTGAGTGAGCGAGAACAAATGGCAAGAGAGCGTGCCAGATGAGCTCGCGGTATGCTCTTATTTATACGCCCAGTGCGTTAAAAATTGAAAGACCCCGCCTGTTAGTGAATGTTGCTATTCTAGCAAAGGGAAGGTGTTTTTTCGGACCTTCGGCTTAAAGCCTTCGTCCATGTCGCAATCTAAATTTATTATTTTAACAAATTAATATTGCGAGGGGCTACTGTTGGGGGCCTTCGGCATCCGAAGGTCCTCAAAAACAGGATTTAACAGTGTTTCTGGAGTATAATGTGTGAACAGGTATCTTCGGACTCGAGTCGATATCACAGTAGGAGAAGTCCAAGTAATACGAAGGTTGATACAACGCCGAAGATGTGAGCGGGAAAGCTTCGGCGTGATAGCGGAAAAAGAAACCGACTTAAAGATGAAAAGGCTATTCGGACCTCGGTGGATTACTATAGAATTACTACCAAGTGTAAAGGGCATGAATGTAATTTTATATGGGCTGTGTCCCGTGCCTATAAATAGGTGAACAGTACTCCCGTACTGGACACGCTGACTTGGCATTTGCTTTTGCGTCACATTTGTATTTTCATCTCCTTCCAAGCCGAAGGTACATTTGTGATTGAATGTCATTTCTATTTCTTCATAATAATAATGCAAAAATAAACTGTTAATAACATATAATTGCTTGTGTTATTCTTTATATTTCATATGGTTCTTTCTTCATCCTCGTATGTTGTGTTTATGAAGGCATACCCTTCATAACCTTCGTCCGAAGGCTATTATATCCTAAGGGAAATAATGCTTCGAAGGACGAAGGACTTTATCATTTAACATTTTCTGTGTTGCCTTGTTCTTAAGACGAAGTATCTGAGAACAAGTCCCCAACAGCGGGCACGTCGGCGCCACCCTTGCTTACTCTACTTCGACTTCGATTTTGTTGGGCTACAGGAGGAGGAACCAATTGATTGACTAGGTCATCACGATCGAGCAACAGTGAATCTCACTCTTGTTGAGTATGCTTTTGGTAGGCAGACGGTCTGGCCCTATAGGCCGGACGGTCCGCGGTGGTGGCGCGGACGATCTGCGTGTGCGCAGAATTAGTTAGGATTCTGAGTTTATTGCGGGATTTGCTAGCTAAATCTGTGTGATTAACTCGGGAAACGACTTGTAATGGGTCCAAACTTCCCCCTTTATATAGATGAACGGCTACGTCTGGTTGAACCCCCCACAATCGATCAAATCAAGTCTACTTATCGTTTTTACCTTATGCATTAGGAGTAGTTCTAGTTTAGCCCTAGTTTAGTCTCCCTCTACCTCAAATCTTCACCTCTCTTCGGCTCTACATCGACTAGAGGCATCTTGGGTGGCTTGCCGACGCCAAGACACACCCTAGGATCTCCCCTCCCCAACGGGGTCCCTCCCAGGAGGTGAGATCTAGGTCTGTTGCGAAGAAGACGACCCTCTGCGCCATCGCGCACCGTCCGAGCCCCAGGCGTGGACCGTCTGGACGTACGCAGAGGAGGAGTCGCTCCTGCGCCAGGTCGCGGACTGTCCGGGCCTATGCTGTGGACCGCCCGCACCTCCGCAGAGAGCACCGCTAGGCGGTTCTTTCCAGTGTTTGGCACCCATATTGGCGCCAACACACTTTTTGGTGACTCCTCTAGGGACAGTTGTCTAGATCTACTAAAAATTAGGCCCTCAAATGGCCGGTTCTAAAGATCACATAGATATCTCCCCGGACAATATCTTGAAGCCGGCTGTTGAAAGTCTGACGATCGATGAGCAACAGTAATACGAGGACTACATGCGTCAAGCGAAGGAGAAATTCTTGGGACAATACACGGTGGGTCGCCACTAGAAGGCTGTCAACATGGAGAGACCAATGTCACATCTCTTCTATCTTCGCTTCAAGTCCCCAACGTAAGTAAACCCGACGGTATCCAATCTACTAAACAATATGTAGATCATCAGCATAATAAAATGAAACAACAGATTGGAGGGTTAGAAGAATCAATTAGAAAATTAATATGTTCGTTGGAGAAGTCTGTTGCTCCTAGTTTTCCATCATATGAAACTAGTATCAGGATATCTATGTCTAATACATCGACAACAAAGGGGGACTCGCAGCCCCAACCATTATATGGTATGCCGATGAACTCATATCCAGGGCAAATACCACCAGTGTCGTCCCTGCTTGGCAGATCGTCGCCCCTGGACACTGTCGGACTGTCCGGCCCTTATGCGGACCGTCCGACTCTCCCTGCCGGATAGTCCGGGGCCACATCAGGACCACCGTGTGGCGCCCCAATAGCAGTGAACACGACCGGGCAATTCAGATTTACCACCGGACAGACCGGATATGCATATGTAGATCCCACTGTTGCACACTTTGTACTGAATTATTACACACCACAATAGCACTACGTTCTGCCCCTACATATTTAAACCACAACGCACCATATGATCACATACCAATCAATATTATCGATCGGTCACGGCAAGAAGGTCAGCATAGCAACGCCCGACCAAGTGTGCCCCACAGCCCAAGGTCTGGTGGTCTGCCACCGGATGCAATAGAGAAAATTAGGGAAGAGATGGCTGAATTATTTCGAGATAGGCTCGAAGTTAGTGTAGCCAGAGTGGGGCAATCATATCAAAAGCCATATGATCACCGGTTTGACACTATCCCATATCCACATGGGGCAAGGATATCGGAGTTTTCTAAGTTTTCTAGTGAAAATGGGAGAAGCACACACGAACATATAGGCCAGTTCCTAGCACACCTTGGCGAATTAGCCGATGGGGAAGCATTTCATGTTCGTTTATTTTCTTTATCCCTTACGGGAACCACTTTTGCATGGTACGTCGTACTGCCTCCTAATTCTATTAATTCCTGGAATGATTTAGAGAGTAAATTTCATAAACATTTCTTTTTTGGGGAATATGAATTAGGGCTAGCTGATTTAGCTTCAGTCTGATAGGGACGTGAAGAATCGGTTAATGATTATATCCGGAGGTTCCGGGACACTAGAAATTGATGCTTTTGGATTCATGTCGCATACAAAGAGCTAGCAGGGTTGGCTTTTAATGGGTTGTTATCCTACTTAAGAGACAAATTAAATGGGACCCAGTTCTTCTCAATAGCTCAGCTACATCATCGGGCTTTGGCCTGTGAAAGCCGATTTAAAGAGACATCAAAATCGGTCGCCCGCACTATACATCTAGTAAAGCGTGATAGTTCATATGATGTATCCGTAGATGTATATACCACTGAGTTTTTTGGCCAACAAAGGCCAAATCTTCTGCATGTTCTTCTCTACAACCGGTTCAAAAGAATGAGCAAGAAGAGATTAAATTTACCTTTAATATTGCCAAATGTGATAGGATATTTGACGAGCTACTAAAAAATGGCAACAATAAATTAACTCATACTGTTCCTCCTATGGATGAATTAAAGAGACATGCTAATTATAAGTGGCATAATTATTTTTCTCATGACACCAATGATTGTAATGTTTTTCGTTGATAAATACAATCGACCATAAATGAGGGCCAGTTAGCTTTTCAGGAGATGCAAGTGGACAAAAACCATTTCCTGTCAATACAATAGAACCCACAAGCAAAAAGATCTTGGTTCGGCCCGAAGTGTCCGATAAAGGCAAAGACAAAAAAACATCATCGTTGGCGATCCTCGCACGTCAAATATATCATAAGAAGAGATTGCTCGCAAAGCTCCGGACAGAAAGACTAACAAGTCTGGAGGCACCGGGGGCAGGCTCAACCGAGCAGCCGAGCAAAACTCCTTGACTCGAGCATCGCGGACTGTCCGACACCTATGCGCGGATGATCCGGTGCTCATGCGGACGGTCCAGCTGACTCAGCCGGACAGTCCACCCATGGCCATAGGCGTCGGCCTCCACAGAAAGCAAGGAAAGAGACACAAGGGCAAAGCAAACATAACACACATGGTCGGCTGGTAAAAGCCGGTCCTACTTTCAATCAATTGCTCGCCAAATATGTTGGCAAGAAAGTTGTTCTACGCGATCGGCCAAAAAGGAACCCTGGTCACCCGCTAAAACAAAACGGTCGAACAAAACAGCCCAAAAGGTGATGCAACAAGCATCACATATTCATCATGTGCTGCCAGGATGGTTTCCACCCACCTACTCATCGTCGGTGTATTGTCCTATTCAGATATGGAATGGTACGACGATGAACCCATGGTACATGCATAATCCCTTTGTCTATTCAGGCTGAGAGCACCTCCATTCTACACCTCTTGATCCATTGATCAAATGGTCATGGTCGAGAAAGATGTAATCTGAAACGGTCCTTATGCATTGGAGCTCTATTGAATGATCACCCTATTGGATTAAAAAGCCGGTGACTTGCACTAGGCTTAGTTCTTACTTCGGAACAAGATCACTTGTGAGATTTAGTGTTTTCCGAAGATTGTTGGTGGTACATATGCTTTTGGTTCGTCAACCTTCACCAAAAGGCAGGGAGCATATGTTGAGCCCGCTTTTGGTAGGCGGGCGGTCCGTGCGTGCGTAGAATTAGTTAGGATTCCGAGTTTATTGTGGGATTTATTAGCTAAAACCTGCGAGATAAACTCGGGAAACGACTTGTAATAGGTCCAGACCTCCCCTTTATATAGATGAAGGGTTACGGCCGATTGAACCCCCCACAATCGATCAAATCAAGTTTTACTTATCGTTTTTACCTTATGCATTAGGAGTGGTTCTAGTTTAGCTCTAGTTTAGTCTCCCTCTATCTCAAATATTCACCTCTATTCGGCTCTATATCGACTAGAGACGTCTTGGGTGGTCTGCCGACGCTAAGACATACCCTAGGATCTCCCCTTCCCGACGGGCGCGGACCGTCCAAACGTACGCAGAGGAGGAGTCACTCCCGCGCCAGGTCGCGGACCGTCCGCTCCTATGTTGCGGACCATCCGTGCCTCCATGGAGAGCAACCTTAAGTGGTTATTTCTAGTGTTTGGCATCCAGATCAGTGCCAACAACTCTATTATTTATTTGTTCGGAACACGTGGTTTTTTTTTATGATGCACAGGTTCCGATCTGATTGGTTTAATGGATGAGCAGCGAATCAGATTGAAGCGAGACGAGGCTACTTGGTTTATTTCCGTGGTAGGAGGTTTTTGATCTGCTTGTTTGGCGCGTTGAATAATCTTGTGATGCGGGTTAGTCTTTTACTAAGGAACCCCGTTTGTTTGGGCTTTTTTCAGCTTCTGGCCACCAAAAGTTGCTGCGGACTGCCAAACACCTCAGCTTTTCAGCCCGCTTCTATAAGAATCATTTTGGTAAAAACCGTCTAAAATCAACATGAATACAAAATCGGTTAAGTCGTCGCGATAGTAGGAATTCATCGCTTTCTAGATCCTGAAACATTTGAACCACTTCATCTTCCTCCGCACGTAATCCTCACGATACTCAGATTTTTCTCACAGCCAGATTCTCTCCACAGCCGGATTCTCAGAAAAGCTGGTCAGAAAAAAGCTGAACCAAACAGCCCCTAGATGGATTGCTGGATCTCCTTTTGCACCAAACCTCTCGATGATATCTCTAGCTTTGTGTAGATAATTATTGGATGAAATTTCGAAAATTATTAGATCCGAGACATGTTGGTCGGAGCGATCCGTGTCTTGTGTAAAACATTATTGCAGTTTTGCTCTTCCTGTACCTAAGAATTTATGCTTTGATGTCCTTTAGGTATTAATTTTATTCAACATATCAGTTTACTGTGAAACATTTACTTTATACCATAGAACTTTCATGGTTTAACTGGCATCTGCATGCTTTGATAAATTTTCAAAAAAAACTATTTTCTGGTTCATTTTTTTTACTAACAAATGGGTACATTAATGTGAAGCACACAAACCTACGATGATCTTTAGGGTCATACCTAGAAATTGGAGGCTATGGGGTGAAGCTATAAGGACTCTTCCTATATCTAAAGCTAAAGTTGTTACTCAAGATACATTGGTTTTGTGGTGCTCACTGCCTCACTTGCTTCTCCATTAGGAATCTAGGCTTTGAAAGCTGAGCTGGAAGATTTATGCTTTGTTGTCCTTCAGGTATTAATTTTATTCAACATATATTAGTTAACTGTGAAACATTTACTTTATACCATAGAACTTCCATGGTTTAACACTTTAACTAGCATCTACATGCTTTGATAAATTTTCAAAAAAAACCTGGTCCAAATTTTTTACTAACAAATGGGTACATTCATGTAAAACACACAAACTTGTGATGATCTTTAGGGTTGTACCTAGAAACTAGAGGCAATGAGGCAAAGCAATAAGGGCCTTATCTTTTGAAAATATAGAAACACAACTATACAAGCATACAAAAATGGATAATAGTGCAGCCTTTCCAAGTCTAATAAATTCATTTGGTTAGCACGTGGTTAAATCTAATTCATTTCAAATTCAAAAATTGCCATAGAGAACCAAGAAAAGGATCTCGTGAGCTTGCATTCGATCTCATATTGTACCTAGGGGATATTATCAAGAGGTGTGATATCTATATGATATATAGGAACCGTAGTGTTGGAGCGAAGGCCGATCGCCCCCATGGTTAGACAAATCCAACCACAATCAAATAGGTTTTTGGCGTAGGTACAAGATGAGAAGAGTATCGCAACCGGTACCGGCATCGAGGTCTTCAACCGGGACTCTCGGAGGGGATGAAGCGAAGGGCCACACTACTCGAGGGGGCTCGCTGTAGCCTCGTGGATGCACCCCGACAACTTGAACCCTTCCAATCAGCAAAATAGTCCCGACGAGGTCGAAGGCTTGACTTCGGAGAGTGAAAGGTGCGGCGCATAGGCAAAGGCTACGCTGTTCTACAGTGGGGTCCAGGCTACGCCCTGTCACCTTTTGGGCCCATTTGTAAGTCCCTCTTTGGGGTAGGTTTTGTAGTATGTCTAGTCTGATTCTACCTCATGCCACCGTAATGACCCTATAGGGGGGAATATTCCGCGAATGTAGCAGGTAACCGAGGGTATAACGGTACTTGAGGAGCCACCTACCCGCCGATTACCTATAAATACCCCCATATAGTACATGGATGGGACACACATAACGAGACACTACAGTTCCCACCTACTGTTTCGTTGTGCACCTAAGCTCTCCCTCCACTTAAGTGTTCGGGCCCACCCGTCCACATGCCGGTGGTCCCAACACTATCAATGCACGTGCACCTAACTAGTCACTAATGGAACCATTGAGGCTAGATTGGCTGCTCTTAGCAATGAAAAAGAGCAAGCTAAAGATCGGAGCATTGTTATTACCACACATGTACAACCATTGGGGGTGTTTCATCTTGCTGAACCAGAATATTAGGTAGCAATTTCACCATACTTCCCTTTGAGGATCCAAATGCAATTCATTATGCTACTTTTATTTCTCAATCGCATTTATATGAGTCGAATCTCTATGCTAGAAATTTGAATAGAAGCTCAAACCTTGCCTCTCGCAATTGATTGGAATTTTGGCAAAGGAGGAGCTCCTGATATCAACACTGGCTGCAAAACTGAATGCATATGGTGCTGAGCTCTGCCATGTGAATACCCAAAAGATAATTAACTCCAAGGTTGATTTTGTCACAAGAAAGGATGGTCCATCCTAAAGAACATTTAGCTCATACTAGCTCTTGCACTCAAACCGTCTGATGCAATTTAGACACAAGAGAGTTGCATGATTTTGTAAAGAAGATTTGAAGGAATACTTCAGTTGTTCACCATTGCTATGGGACCTTAGTCATCCATCCTTCATTTTGCTAACGAAGATTATAATATAGTTGTTCATAGCATCTTCATTGAGATTATTAGAAGTTGTGTTACTCCGATCCATTTGTAACACATGTTCATGGTCCAATATTACTGAACAGACAATATTATTGTGTTTCTATCTAGTAGAGATTGATTGATGGTGCATGTAATTATGTAAATATGACCATGAAAATTCGGTTTTTTAATAGGGAAGAATCATGTATTCAGTTTGTATTTGAAAAAAAACAAGGGCTAGTTTGATGTCAATTGCACAGAAAAAATAGTGTGGTATTGTGCATTTGACATAAAAGTTATTGAAAATTCCAATCAATCCAATGTTGTTATTCAAATGCATTTACCTTCCTCATATTTGCTAGATTTAGTTGTTGAGTAAAGAGTTACAACAAAACATATAATATTGGGTTGCTTTGGTTTGGTTTAGAGTTCAAATAAAACATGGTTATTTCTAGATTGCTTTGTTTTTGTTTAGAGTCCACTTAAAATATATGTATTTCACATCATTAGAAAGTTGAACTTCAAAATTTTGTAGACATGTTTGGTTTATAAACCATATGTAATTTTTACATCATTAGGAGACATGCATGTAAACCATCACATTTGATTGCATTGATATGTCGTAGCACTTGCAATTATTTTCCACGTCATTAGAAGACTGAACACCATCAGTAGTATATAATCTCAAGTGCCTCTAAAATCTTAATTTAAACTAATATGTAGGTTTCGTGAGACTGGACACATAAATCATCACGATAGATGTGACAATTCAAAAACGCTCATTAGTATATAATCTCAGTTCGCTCCTTTTTTAGAACAATGCATGGGATCTGTGAGTCATTTCACTGAGAGAGAAAAAACAAACGGAGCGGTTGGAACTTGGAAGGCCAGCCTCAAGTACAAGTCCACCCAACTAATTTTAAGTGAAGTGCATTGAAGGGGGGTGTTTGGTTTCTAGGGACTAATGTTTAGTCCCTAGATTTTATTCTATTTTAGTTCCAAAATTACCAAATATAGAAACTAAAACTTTATTTTAGTTTCTATATTTAGCAATTTATACACTAAAAAGGAATAAAATCAAGGGACTAAACATTAGTCCCTAGAAACCAAACACCCTCTAAGAAGCTCCTGGAGATAGGCCAACATGAGATCTACAACCCTACCGAAAAAAGTTGTGTGGTCCTGCCAAAAGTTGTGTGTGTGGCTAGACACGTATCACACAGCCGAGGAGGCTACCAAGGCCTACGATTTTGGCTACGATTCCGCCGCCTGCTAGTTTTGAGGCAACAAGGCCAAGACGAACTTGTCATTCCAATTGCCATGAGCAAGAACACCTTGGACTCGGTCATTAGCGACAGTGTCTGTGGTGTCTAGTCACCTATGCAGGACATTCCCCTGACTCCAGCTCTTGATCTCGACCCCTTCTGCTAAGGCCTACGATTCTGCTACCTGCTAGTTGCGAGGCACCAAGGCCAAGACAAACGTCTCGTTCCAATAGCCACCAGCAACAACACCGGGGACTCGAGCATTGGCAACAGTGCATGTGGCGTCTAGTCACCTATGTAGGCTATTGGTCAATCGTTTTCAATTGCTGCACAACATCGAAAACAAGGCAACACAATGTTGAGATATGAAAACCTTCGTTCTCGGCATAATACACCCTCAGTGTATTATATTAGGATGAAGATTCAAACATACAATAGGATATGAGAATATCGTCTACTCAATCTCAATCAAGTCGATGTGTTAGGAAAACCTTCGTTTAGAGGGTGTTATTCCTTCGAAGTATCATTACAAAGGACGAAGGTTTTCTTAACATGTTTATATCTCATAAGTGAAATATAATGTAAAGAGACATATGAAATGACACATGAGAACTTATCGCTGCTGCCATGGCATTTTCAATATATATCTGATTACATTGAATATATTCACAAGCATATCTTCGGCTCCTGAATGATAGGACACACGATGGTTCTTCGGAGGCTAAGCACTACGAAACTGTAGATCTAAAAAAGTGCTTTATACAGGGTACTGTTCATCTATTTATAGGGGAGACGAACCGACTTTGCATGGATTTACAATAATGCCCATCGGAGCTTTTATATGTTGTTTATAAAATGATATAAGGATAATATCATATATTTCCTACCTTTGTCTTTGTGGGCTTCAGCCTTCGTCGTTCATTGAATTTCTTTTTGACTCGCGCACAAAGTCGCTGCCTTTTTTTGTTTTTTCTACCGCTCACACAGACGAAGCGTCTTTGATTACTTCTTTTTGGTCGAAGGTCAGCTCATCTGTGAGAAGTGTTCCTGAAACACAATTGCTCATGGTCCAAGTTATGTATTTGTCAACTAGTTGTTTCTTCGTCAACAAGTGACTTTCGGCATAGCTTTTCATTGTACCCTTAAGGCAATCATGTGACATAACTAACCTAAGGACCTTAGGCAATGTAGGCCCCAATAGTAGCCCCTTGTGGGACGAGTTTGTTATTTCATAACGAGCTTAGATCACTGAAATTTATAATTGGGAGGTCTTATGCCGAAGGTCTGAAAAACACCTTCCCGAAGCTCGTTATGAAAACGGCTGACACGCATAGTGGGACCCAATGGTCAATGGGTGGGAAAGTTAAAGTGAAACGATTGCACGTATAAAAGGGGACGGTACCCAGCGTTATAGGGTACGACTCTTGCTGCTTGTATTCACTATTGCTAGTGCTCGCTCTACCTTCGAAGCTAGCTTCAAACATTGTCTGCTTGCTTTCGAACCAGCCTTAGCCAATTTAAAGATCAGTTGCTTTTCTCTTAGAGTGTTGTAGATATGTCACTGACACCTTCGACAAATGTGCCAGAGGCGTAGGCTGAGGAATTTGTTCCAGCAGTGGGAGCTTCCACTTCCCAGGCCGAAGATGGCTTGCTGAACCAGTCTGAAGATAGCGTCAATATAGATTTTGAAGAGGACAACACGGTCATACACCCCATGAAGCCTAGCCATGTGGACTTCAGGAAATCCAAGATTAAAGAAGGGCACATCGAGGTACTTAACCGCTTCGGCTACATTGACAATATTGAGTGGGTGCGGTTGGGGTGATTAGTTAGTATCGAGTCCAAGGGAGGACGAAGATGTCGTGTTTCAGTGCTTTTTGAAGGCTGGTCTTAGGTTTCCTTTACATAAGATGGTAGTTGCAGTGTTAAAGAGGTTTAACATCTACCTTCATGAGCTTACCTAAATGCTATAGTGCATTTAGGAATTTTTATTTGGGATGTTCGAAGTCAAGAAATCGAACTTGATGCCGAAGCTTTCTGTGAGGTCTTTAGTCATATTCATGAACTGCATTTCCAGATCAAGGCAACAAGGGGCCTACATAACAATTTTGGTTGTTATAAATTTGTGTATCAAAGAGGTTCAATGTTCCTGTCTCTAGCTTATCGAAGCAAGTGGCCAAATGAGTGGGAAAATGGTTCTATATGAAGAATGACTGGATCGCACGAGTCGGCATATCAGGCATTATTCAATCTCCCATTGTCACAAGTTTTGGTTTTAAGAACCCAACATGTTATGTTAACTTTGAAGCCAAGGCTATCATAGTTACCTTCAATCATGTTAGCACCTACATTGGAATGAGGGGTCTTGTTCAAGAGTTCCTAGCCTTTAAAACATAGCCACTAGTAGCTCAGTGGGACATGCCGAAGGTGTCTGAAGGGGATGCTTCAGACGCTGAGCCTGGGCTAGTTAGGCTTTGATATAAGTATAGATTCGAAAATGAGTTTGGAGAACCCAGTGATGGTTGGTTAGATTATGTTGAAGCGAGATGTAATGAAGTTCTTGGTAATTATAGCAAGTCTGAAGTTGAGGCTCTACAACAGGCCTTCGGGCCCCGAAAGAGGTGTCAACTGAATCATGTCTTTGATGCCATCAGGTTCTTTAATCCTGACTATCCTGTCATGGTTGAGGATTCAAAAAAAGAAAGAAGAAAGTGACTACAAGGCAAAGCAAGATTCCGAAGGTGCACGCCGGATCAACTCCTCAAGCCTCATATGAAATTCTGGTAAATAAGGTTTTTTGATTTTAGGTATATATGTTTTGAATTTATTTTATTAATTCTCTGCTTCTGAATTTCTCATGCTACACCCGAAGCCAAGATAGAAGTTGAGATTGAAGAGCTCCCTCCCATGGGAGCTGAAGAAGCAAAAATTGAAGAAGCTATCGACTTGATAGTGCAGAAGGTTAAGCCTTTGGAGATGTTTCTAGAAAGTGACAAAGAAGAAGATGACAGGGAGTGAATAGCTCTAGTAACGAGTTCATTCTTAGATACTTTCGAATAATAAGCTAAGAATGATACTGTCGGCACGAGACTGTTACCGAAGGCCCCTACACCACCTGCTGAAGAAAAGACTGGTCTGAATATGGCATAACTTGAACAGACTACTGCAGCGGTGACTCCTTCGGTAGTCATAGCAGCCGAAGACAAAGGTTCCTCCAAACCTGCCCTGGCGGAAGAGAAAGGAAAAGGGCCTGCTGAACTTGAGGAGGCTAAAAAAGCTATCGAAGATGACACCGCTTGGTGAAGGGCTCTTCGACCAAGCCCTGGGTGGCGAAGATATCGAGTTCACCACGCCGTGGGGAAGATAATGGACGTGAAGCAGTTGGCTGAAGCCGTTGGTTTTGTCAAACAACTAGGGTACCCTTTAGGGTCCACTATTTTTAAGGGCGGGCAAGATGATTATTTGTACTGCTGCCCTAATAACAAGGAGACAGATGTGTGACGGTATATGGCAGACAATATTGGCCTTTTGAAGCTAGAAGCGATGCTATAAACTATGTCTAATGAAGAATTTTCTAATTGTCTGGCTTATACTCATCTCAAGGTAATTTTGTTAATCTTTATTTTTTAGCTTCGGGTTGCTTTGACGAAACAAGTTATCCTTTGTGTCTTCACAGGGTTGTTCCTAGGCAAAGCCTTGAAGAACAAGAGAAATGTCGAGAATGAAGCTGCATGGAAAGAAATTTTGAAACCTAGATCTGAAGTGTCTGGACTTTGGTTTGATTGTGAAGAAAAGGAGAAATCTTTCAAGATATTAGAAATGGACTTTATTGATAGCTGGACCGAAGTCCAGAGGCTCAAAGCTTCGAATGCTGAACAGAACAAGTGCATTGCATCGCTCGAAGCTGAGCTAGGGCAGATGAGAAAGGAGTATGAAATTGAAATGATGAAGCTGAGGCAGTCGTCTGTCGAAGTGGCTGCCAATCTTAGTAGTGCTCAAATAAAGATCAATGACATGAAGGCTAAAATAAACCATGTAAGGGGCTTGAATGAAAATTATCGAATCTTATTAGCCAACTGTCATACCCTTGGCAACAGATGCCACAAAGAGAGACTGAAGACCTTCTCTGCTGCCGGAGCTCTGTCCAAAGAGAGAAAAATTTTCAGATTTCGACTTAGAAGGTTTAATGAGGTGGGTAGTCAGTGAGATCTGTGCGTTCAAAGGTGTCCTCTCGGCTCGAGAGGACTATTGTGATTGGATAGGCGCCCGAAGCACTGCTTCAGTTTTGCTGAAAGCTGGGTGCAAACACGTGAAGGCTTGCATGGACCCTGGCTTCAAATTCTCTACTCACCATGTCTGAAGGTCAACTGTCAAAGCTTCAGAATGGTTCAAAAAATTTCTATCTTAGATTTGGAAAAGGGGTGGAAAAGAGTTAAGTATTGAGGAATCCATAAAGAACAGAGAGAAGGTACATGCTTTATCACCTCCATCTTTTACCTTCACGTGTCATGGTCATGCTAACTGTAAAAAATTTATAGGCAAAGCAAGCAGCCAAAAAGGCTATGGATATTAGGAAAAAGCTTGAGAGCAAAAAAATCCAAAGGTATTTTATTTTCCACTTTTTCTGAATTTTAATGACCTTTTCTCGAATAATTGTTTTACTAACCTATGTTGAAAATTTTCCACTTCATAGGTCATGATTGAGGTAAAACATACCGAAGCTGATGCTAAGGATGTTGCTGCCGAAGTCGAGGTCATTTCTGCTAGAGCTATAGAGAAGGCTGAAGATGATGCAATCTTGAAGATCTACGAACAAATTTATGACGAAGCTATGTGAAGTCACCCAGTAAATTGATTTGTGTAGAAAACAATATTGTTTTATTGTAATAGTTCGAAGCTCCCAAAACTCCTTCCAAAGTTTCTTTGGCTGTTTTGTAATATATTTATGTTTCACCTTTTTGCTCCTTTTTTCTTTTGAGATGCGTGGAATTTTTAGTCATGCATTTTAAGCCGAAGGCAAAAAACACCTTCTCTTCTTTTCATATATTTCAAAAGAAAATATATGTATACATTTTTGGATGTAATGATTCACGACTCTACATCCCCTTAGGGGCGACTTTGGAATTTTTCCTCATCATTACTTCGAATAAAACGAAGTGTAGCCCTGCATTCCCTTGGGAATGACTTTGGAGCTTTTTCTCATTAGTCTAGAAGATAACTCTGCATTCCCTTAGGAAATGACTTTAGAGCTTTTTCACGATTATTACTTAGGTGAAATAAAACGTAGATCTGCATTCCCTTAGAAACGACTTCAGAGCTTTTTCACCGTTACTTAGGTGAAATAAACCATAGCTCTGGATTCCCTTAGGAACGATTTCAGAGCTTTTTAACCATTACTTAGGTGAAATAAAACATAGCTCTACATTCCCTTAGGAACGACTTCAGAGCTTTTTCATCATTACTTAGGTGAAATAAAACATAGCTATGTATTCCCTTAGGAATGACTTTGGAGCTTTTGCACCATTACTTAGATGAAACAAAACATAGCTCTGCAATCTCTTAGGAACGACTTTGGAGCTTTTTCACCATTACTTAGGTGAAATAAAACATAGCTCTGCATACCCTTAGGAACGACTTAGGAACTTTTTCACCATTACTTGGATGAAATAAAACATAGCTCTACAACATTCTTACTATTGGACTCGAAGATACTGGGTCATTATTGTATTGATTTGTATGATAATGAAAAGACTTGCGAAAGTAAATGTTACGATACTGTTGGGGACTTATTCTCAAATGCTACGAGTTAAGAACAAGGCAGCACAAAAATAGGTTAATGGTTAATGCCCTTCGTCCTTCGAATCATTATTTCCCTAAGGTTATAACGATCTTTGGACGAAGGTTATGAATGACATACCTTCATAATCACAATATATGTCAATGAAAGGCGAAGCATATGAAACATGAGAAATAACATGAATAATCATATGACATCATCATAATATATCTTTTATTATATAAACATGAATGAATAAGAATAACATAGAATTACATTTATGCCTTCGGCCTGATAGAAGGTGAAAATACAAGCGTGACACACGAGCAAGTACAAATTAGCGTGAGCAGTACGGGGGTACTGTTCATCTATTTATAGGAACAGGGCGCAGCTTGTGTAAATTTACATTCATGCCCTTTATATTTACTATTGACTTATGGATAAATCAACGAGGACTAAATAGCCTTTTCCCCTTTAGGTCGGTTCCTTTTTCCGCCACTTAGTCGAAGCTCCCTTACGTGTAGTTTCGGAGCAGCATTAGCCTTCATCTCAATCATGCTTTTCCCATCGTGTATGGTTTTAACCTGAGTCCGAAGGTACCTGTTCATATGTCATACTTGGAAAATATTGTTAAATCATGTTTTTGAGGACCTTCGGAAGACGAAGGCCCCCAACAGTAGCCCCTCGCAGTATTAATTTGTTAAGATAACGAATTCAAACTGCGACATGGACGAAGGCCTTAAGCCGAAGGTCCGAAAAAACACCTTCCCTTTGCTGGAATAGCAATAATCAATGATAGACAGGCCCCTCCAATCTGCATCGCACTGGGCGTATAAATAGGAGCTCACATCAGCTACATTTGATACGCTGTTTCTGCTATTTGCATTATTTTCTCAATCTTATAGCTCTTGCTCACTAGCACTTGCTAGATTTTCAAGCTCTCTAAACTTCGGTTTAAAAGACGTGTTTTCACCATTTCTGGAGAAAAGATGTCTCAGGAAAAGAAGGTTGTGGCGGAGACGAAGCTGACTGAAGAGGAGAAGCTATTTGAGGAGAAGAATGTTGTGAATCCTTATATTGCTAGATTTGTTGAGTCGATGGCAAAAACAAACATAGAGAAAATTACTAAAGAGATACTAGAAGGTTTATCTGAAGACACTGGTGACAGCGATAGCTATGATGTGGAAAGTGGGGATGAGGATTCTGAGGATCGGCCTTGGAGGCCAAGTCATTCAATCTTCGGAAAATCAACCATCAAACAGAGTCATCTTGAGAACATGAGAGGAAGGTATTTTCGGGACATGTCTATTGTGAGGGTTGGCGGAGACAACAACGTCCCTGCCCCTAAGGAGAACGAAGTTGTGATTTACCGAAGCTTCTTCAAGGCTGGGCTTCAGTTCCCTTTGAGTAAGTTTGTAGTTGAAGTGTTGAAGACCTACCAAATCTTCCTTCATTAGATCACCCCCGAAGCCATAATAAGGATGGGGATTTTTGTCTGGGCAGTAAGGAGTCAAGGGCTAGAGCCAAGCGCGAAGTGTTTTTGCAGTATGCACGAACTTCTATATGAGACGAAGGCTATGGGTAAAGAACAATACCACAACAACTTCGGTTGTTATGGGTTTATCGCTCGCCCCAACGCAAGCCACCCGGTGCCAACATTTCCGAAGAGATGGCCCGGAGCTTGGATGGAAGAATGTTTTTACGTGAAAAATGATTTGAAAGTGAGGGAAGATATTAAGGAAGTCATCATGCGCCCCATTTGGTCTTGCTTCGGCCTTCGCAGGCCGAAGATAGAAATTGATGAGATAGTTGAAGCGTATCAGAGGGCCTTCAGCACTGTCTGCTCCTTTATTGGGACAAGGGATTTAATTCAAGAACATATAGCCTTCAGGGTATGGCCGCTTATAGATAGCTGGGAAATGCCGAAGGAGACCACCACCGACTCTAGCGAAGGTGGTATGGTCCGGCTGAAGTATACCTTCAGATTCAGGGAGAAATTTGATGAGCTGAACGACGACTGGCTGAAGTGTATTGAAGCTACAAGTAATGAACTGCTTGGAGCATATTCCAAGGCGGAAGATAATGCACTGTCCGCAGCCTTCGGAGGTCGGGGAAAAAAGAGACAGAACATAGTTTTTGACGCCATCAGATTCGTCTACCCCGATTACCGCTACCCGCTGCGGGGACAGGGGAAAAAGAGGAAAACTGCTGCTTCGGCCACCCCAGTTGAGCCTGTGCCGAAGGGCAAAAAGGTGAATGTTCTTACCCATCGGCCGCGTTACATTGAATCGGCCGTGGTACCTGAATTTGGCGAGGGGGCTTCTTCAGCTGCTGAAACAAGAGTAAATGTTCCTTCTGCGCAGAGGACTAAAGAGCCGGCTATAATACCGAAGTTACCTTCAGTTGAGCTAGTTGAGACGAAGGCTGATAAGGATAAGGCTGAAGGGTCAAAAATTGAAGAAATAACAAAGATGCTAGAGATTTTGAGCCCTTCATCAGAGGTAACAGTGCCGAAGGCACAAAATTGTTTTGTCGCAACTCCTAAGAGGAGAAGAATGGCAAATGTGCTAGATGTTGTGTTAGAAACAGCAAAAACCTTGAGTCCTGCTCCTTCAAGAAAGATTGCCGAAGCTTCCAAAGCGCAACCCGAAGCTGAAACGAAGCAGGCAGAAGTCGAAGCTGCAACAATTCAAGCTGAAACTGAAGCTGGGCCTTTAGAGCCCACTGAGACAGAGCCTGCCATAGTTGAAGAAAAGACGACAGAGCAAATTGCGTCTGAAAAGGTTGAAGCTCCTGCTTCCGAAGCTTCAAAATAAAGCACTGATTACATCATTCGTCATGCTTCGGGGAAGAGACTTTCTCAAGAAGAAAAGCTAGAAGCACTACACTATGCCCAAAAATTAAAATACCTGAAGGGGCATTAGTGTTTAATGGCAGTGCGGAAGAAGATTTTTTGTACTGTCTCCCAGATAATAAAGAGATATCTGTTTGCCGGGAGATAGGTAGAAGCATCGGATTCCCGAAGCTGGAAGATGGCCTTTCAATCTTATCGAAGGATGAGTTTGCTGACAGCTTAGCGTATAATAGCATAAAGGTATAAAAGCTGATTTTGTATTTGAAAATGAAATATTTTATTTGCTATACTTAATTATGTCCTCCTCTTGCAGGGCTTAATGCTTAGCAATGCGCTTAGGGCTCAGAAAAACATTGAAGATGAAGGATATATGATGGCTCTGAACAACCTTCGTTCAGAGGTAATTGAATTAAAAAATGAAGGTCTTGAAAAAGACAAAATCCTGATTTCATTGGTAAACAAAGTGAAAGAAGATGAAGCTAGATTCAAGGCTCAGGCCGAAATCCAAAAGAATGAAATTGAAGACCTCCGGAAACAGTTGGCAGAAGCCAAAGAAAAATGTGCACTCGCAGAAGCTAACCGAGAGATTAGCGAATATTGGAAAAACCATTTAGATAAAACTGTTGAAGAACTTCGCGCATCCAAGGAAAGATGCTTTGAAAAGTCCTTGAATTGTGTGAAGAAAAAAAAAACTAGTTTCGCCAACGTGGGCGCCTACTCTTCCGAAGAAAACTTCATACGAGGCGACCCCGAAGGCGTTATTGAATGGATAAGTGGGGAGGCTGAAGCCTTCGAAGAAATTTTAAGTGATCGCGGGGATGCTTGCATGTTCTTCAGTGTGTGGGGAATTTCAGCCATCCTGGAGAAGGCGGGATGCGACCATATCAAGACTATGGCCCAGGGCGAAGCTGCCTTCTCCGTGGATGATACAAAGGATCGTTCAGCTGAAGCAAGTTTAATAGGCGGAAAATTTTACAATGACATTTGGGTAAATGGTGGCCGAGAGATGGCTCACGAAATTATGAAGAAAAGTGAAAAAGACATCCATGACGCCCGAGTAGAAGCAAAGCGAGCTGAAGAAGCTACAGAGTGTGAAAAACGTATAGGTAATATCTTTTGATGTTCGGCTTCGGAATTTGTTTTTATGGCTTCGGACTAATTAATTTTTTTCCGTTGTAGCTGAATTATCTTCGCCACCGGAACCGTTCGATCCCCTGGCCGATCCAGAAATGAAGGAAGCACTGGAAATCACTACTATGGCTGAATCTATTGCTGACGAAGTCGTCAATAAATTGCTAAATGAAGTTGCAGAGAAGATTCTGAAAGATGACTAGCACTTGTTGTAAAAACTTTTTTAAATGGTCCATGTAGCGTTGTTGTAACAAGACTGTAATATTTGATGTGTATATCTTTGAATCTAATATGTAAATTATTTGTAATTCACTTCTTTGCGATGCATGAAACTTTATACACATACCGTTTTTGAGCCTTCGGCGAAAAAACACCTTCCCTTCTTTTCATGCGCCGTAAAGATCCATGCTTCGTGAAAATATCCATGTTTCGTAAAAATATCCATGCTCCATAAAAATATCCATGCTTCGTAAACAAGGGATCCCTTCTTTTGTAACAGAGCTGATGAAACTGTATTTCTCTGCTTACTTTGCGCATTAGCACATTTTCATTTTTACGAAGCATTCTCCGAAGATCAACTTCGTATCTGATTCGTGTCATTGATGCGATATGATGTATGATGTGATGCTATGCGGTATGATGTGCTGATATGATGCAAAATAATGCTGATGCCGAAAACACACACTCACACTCCCACACTGGAACACAATCTCTGCATTTCCTTAGGAACGACTGAAATCTTTTTGCCGTTTATTTTTCGGCTTCACCGCTTATTTTTCGGTGTAAGTTCTGCATTCCTTTAGGAACGTCTTTTAAACTTCTTCGCCTTCTATTTCGGCGGTATAAGTTCTGCATCCCCTTAGGAACGTCTTTTGAACTTCTTCGCCTTATATTTCGGCGGTATTTGGCTCTGCATTCCCTTTGGAACGACTTTTGAACAGAAAACTTACACTGCACTCCCTTAGGAATGACTTTTTGTAGCTTCGGCAAAACTTACGCTGTGCTCCCTTAGGGACGACTTTTTGTAGTTTCGGCAAATTTTAGCTCTGCATTCCCTTAGGAACGACTTTTGAGCTTCGACAATTTTTGAGCTTCATAAGTCTATGAAGAAGATATATTTCATTCTAATAGAAGCGAAACTATTAGAAGAAATTAAAACTAGATTTACATTGCTTGTTCCTTATTGAAAAACAAAATGACGTAGAACATAAAAGTATTTCAGGGGTAGGATATCGCTCAATAAATGCGCTTTGATTCTGGCACAGTACTGTTGACTGTGCGAGCTTCAGATTCCTCCCTGAACTCCCGTTGTTGTTGGATGTGCTGGCGCCCTTCTGGCTGCTGGCTTCGAGAATAGGTCGGCTGCAGTGGTGGTGGGGTGGGAGCTATGGCCAAGAAGCCTGTGAATGGTTGGCCGAAGCAACAGAAGCTGCAGGATGATTGCCCACATATTCTGGTATGTAGGGAGAGTGACACGAAGTAGTGTGCAAGACCTGCTTCGGCTGATTCGGCCGAGCTTTGGCTTCTGCGATCTCCTTTTGCTTCAGAATGGTGATTTGGCACATTCTTGTAGTATGACCTTTGTCCTCACCACAGAATAAACAATAAATCTTCCTGGGCTGATCTCCATATCTTCCTTTGAAGCCCCTGGCGCCTCTGCCCCTTGGAGCTGGCAGCCTGAAAGAGCTTTGTTGTTGCCCCGAAGATTGTGAGGTGTACTGTGGCCTCTGAAGCTGGCTTCCTTTGTCATCATTCTGACTAGAATTATGGATTGACCTGACATGCCTCGGGTGGATTCTTCCTCCGAAGCCCCTGGTCATCTCTGAGAATCTGTAAGCTTCCTCCCTTCTTTGGCGGAAGTCATTGTCAGCCCGGATGTATTCATCCATCTTCTGAAGCAGCTTCTCCAGGGTTTGTGGGGGCTTCCTGGTGAAGTACTGAGCCGTAGGTCCTAGCCGAAGACCCTTAATCATGGCCTCAATGATGATTTCATTAGGCACTGTGAGCGCTTGTGCCCTCAATCGCAAGAACCTTCGGACATACGCCTGGAGGTATTCCTCATGGTCTTGCGTGCACTGGAACAAGGCCTGAGCTGTGACTGGTTTCATCTGAAAGCCTTGGAAACTGGTCACCAGCTGTTGGAACTTGCTCTTTCTTGCAAGGGGATCCAACGGGGGTGAACAGTGACGTTAACAGGGTTCTCGCGCAAGATGGCAAAAGCTCTGTTAATCTAGCCTCTCACGGGCACTGTGCGGGGGTATTTATAGGTATCTGAGTGCCCAGCGTCCTGTGTTAAGGACGCATGTGCCCTCAGACACCTAGGTTACCCCCAGAATATTCCCATAAAGTAGGGTTATAGACTGTAATTACAGGGATGCCTTTACAAATTAGGCCCGTAACACGCAGCGGCCACGCAGGGCCTGTTACAATGGGCCGGATCACACGTGGGCCTCCATGCTGGACGAGGCCGCACGGTGGGATGACCTCGTCGCAGGTCTTCGTCTGATGTCGTATGGGGCGAAGGGTGTCCCTGCCCGTTGTCTTGTCTCCGTTGGACCAACGACTGCAGCGAAGGTCTCGAGCGAAGGGTGGCGTCTTCGCCTTTGCCCCAACATTTGCCCTCCGAGGGACCAGTTCGACTAAGTTATCTGGTGCCGAAGACGTCGCTAGATGGCGGAGACGCTGCCCTCGCTCAAAGTGGTTCCGCGGGGGTTTTTGACATGACCGTTGATTGACACCGTACTGTTGGACTGCGGGTTTCCCGAAGCGCCGCGCCCTGTGTATAAAAGTGGGCGGGGGGCGACGCGTTTTGAACTTCACTTTCCACGCTCCGTGAAAACTCTAGCCGCCTTTTTCCACCGTCTTGCTGCTCGTCTGCCCTCCTTGCTCTTGTTCGCCGGAGATCTGGCTCGAGTGAAGCAGACCGCCCGTCGCCGCCGACGGTACGTAGCGATGCCGACCTCTTCTTCTTCCGCTGCCGCTACGCCGCCGGCCGACGCGTCGTCTGAGGAAACGCTGAGTACTTTGGCGGCGGAGGAGTTGCGCGCCGGCGACACGGTGGATTTTGGTGTGTCGCGGATGTCGTCGGTCCGCGTGCAAGATATGCAGCGGCTGGGTTACTTTGGCGGCGGAGTCGCTCGTGTCCCGGGGACGGAGGAAGTCCCCGAGCCAGAAGGCGAGTTGGTTGTGTTCGAGGCGTTCTTCACCGCCAGTCTCCGCCTGCCTGCGCACCGATTTGTTGGAGAAGTCCTGCGCAGATTTAACGTTCAGATCCATCAGCTGACTCCGAATGCCGTGGTGGCTCTGTCGAAGTATGTCTAGGCGACGACTTCGTACGGTGGACAACCATCAGTCGAAGTCTTTGCGAAGTACTATTGCCTGCACTGGCAGAAGAGGATGATTGGAGATGAAGTTGCCCAGTTTGGGTCTTGTACATTTACGCCGAAGACAGGCAAGACCACGATGGAGGTAGTTGAGTTAGTTCCTTGCGCCCGCAACAAGTGGGGCAATCGGCACGAGTTTTGGTTCTACGTCGCGGAGGGTACCGTCGAAGACCATCCGGGGCTCCCCGTGTCCGAGATGTGCTCGCATTTTTACTCAGCATACCCGCCTTTTGAAGTGGCGGAGGAGGATGCGGACGAAGGGGCCCTTCGGTGCGCCGCCGGCCTGAGCAGTGGGCGCGACTTGGTTGAGGAATTTGTGGCGTACGGGGTATGGCCTTTGGCGCATGGCTGGGCGTTGGGCGGAGTGTGCCCTCGCTAGATGCCTTCCCATGGTGGGAAGCTGGTGCGAAGTCCTGTCTTCGCGCTGGATCTGCATAGCCACGATCCGGCCGCCTTTGTGCGTGAGGCGGAGGATGGGGCAGTGCGGATCGTTGGTCGGTACGTGCCGAGGACAGAGGGCCAGCGTAGCTGGGATATCCGCGGGTCGAATGACCGTTTGAACAAGGTTTTTGAATTGAATCGACTGTCGTATGGCGGTTATCCCGGCCAAGACGATGTGGATCGTCGCGGGAAGAAACCGGTGGTAGAGTCTGGAGACGACCCCGCGCCGGCGGCCGCCCCGTCCTCTAAGAAGAGGAAACTAGGTACTGCTATGGGAGGACTTGGGGTTTCCGATGGTTTTGCTAGAGAATTGATGAGGACATGCGCGGCCCCGGGAGGAAGGATGTCTTCGCCCGAGCTCCGGGAGTCTTCGGCGCGGATGCTGAGGGTTACCGGGGGTTGGTGGCCTAGGAATGTTCCTATCCCCCGCGCGGCCAGCGAAGACTTTTTTACATCTCGCATGGTTCGTGAATGGAAAGTGTTTCCTTACGGGCGGAATATTGCTGCTGTTGTGTCAGCAGTGATGGACAAGGATCGCCAAGGAGTTGCACAGAAGCGCCAGGCGGTCGTCAGGCTTCATGAAGCCAGGCCGAAGAGGCAGCGGGGGGCTGCGAAGGCTGCTGCCCCCGGCGGGAGCCAGCCGCCGCTGGCGGCGAAGTCGGCCATCCCTGCATCCAGCAGGGCGCCGGAGGCTGCGGCTGCCGCCGGTGGTTCCAAGTCTGCGAAGGCTGAACCGGCGTCCAGCAGGGTGCCGGAGGCCACGAAGGTGGCCCGAGGGTTGCCGCCGCTGGGCAAGCGCGTCGCCGACTTCGCCACCGACATTAGTGTGGAAGACTATCTTGTTGGTAAGCCGTTGGCTCGATTTTTTTTGTAATTTGTTGATACGTCGCAGGGTCGGACGAAGGCCAACTTGTCGTTGTTCCGCCTGCCACGGCGACCACGGCGGCTGCCGTAGTGCCAAAGGCGAAGGGCGGTGCTCTTAGTGCCGGCGGCGAGATGCCGGCACTCACTGCTATGAGGGACGAGGCGGGTGCTGTGTCCCGCCGGCTGAAGGAGATGAAGGAGGCGCTAAGTCAGGTACGTTGAGCTAGACTTCAGTTTTCTTTTTTTTTCTTTTTTTTGGCTTCGTTGGGGCTGTGGTCTTATGTGTGTTTTGCAGGCGGCTGACTTCGCAGACCGCGCAGCGTCGGGGGCCCTCACGGCAGTTGTGTCTGCCGAAGTCGAGAGACTTCGGACGCAACATGCTGATGCCGTCCGGGAGAAGTCGGCCGCCGATAGTAAGTGCCGCAAGTTGGCGGACAAGGTGGCCGCGCTGGAGGGGGAGAAGACTGACCTCCGGCGCCAACTGGCGGAGGAGAGGAGGGAGGCCAATGAGGCCCTCGCCAAGGCGCAGGCTGCGCAGGCGGAGGCCAATTTGGTGCGGGTGGAGGGCAGTCTTGCCAGGGAGCGCGCCGAGCAGTTGGAGGGGCGGCTCAGCGCCATGCAGAGCCGTGTGGAGAGGGCCGAGGCCGCGACGCGCACGGAGGCTGAGCGGACTCGCAAACAGCTTATGGATTCGTACCATGAGCTGGGCGCGCAGACCGCTGACTTCGAAGTGCCGGACCGAGAGCCCGGACTTCGCTGCCTGGAGTGGGTACAGGAGGAGCTGCAGGCGCTCCCCACCATCGTGGAGGGGTTCATGTCTTATGCCTCCCTGGTCACCTGCGAGGGGGCGATGAACGCACTCTCTCGCGAAGGGTGCCGGCACTATGAGGTCTTCGACCAAGCTGATGAGGATTTCGAGCGTGAAATCTACAAGGTTGAGGACCCTATAGTGAAGGAATCCGCCGGAGCCCTCTACGACCGGATGTGGGGCCCGCACGGTCGAGAGGTGGTCAGGGAGCGGGCCGAGACGGCGAGGGGTCAGGTAATGTTTGGCTTTTGTTTGGTGTTTGTTGGATGTGGGCTATGTATGGGTTTGCTGAATTTGTGTGCTGTGTCTCAGGCGGCGCGTGGCGAGAGGGTGGATGACTTCGGGGCCTTGAACAGCGCGCTGCCTGACCCGGAGTCGAACCCGGCGGAGGCCGCCCTGGAGCCACCCTCGGAAACCGCCGAAGGTGCTTCTGATGCCCCCGCAGCTACTGCGGTCGCCGGAGGCCCGCCCCCGGAGACCGCCGAAGGCGTTCCTGATGCCCCCGCGGCCGCTGCGTCCGGCGGAGGCCTACCGCCAACTGCTGCTCCGAGGGCTGAGGATCCTGTGACGGTGGCGGCGGAGGCGACGACGGAGGCTCCCGCGACGGCTGGGTCTTCGCAGGTGGCGTAGTGGGTGTGGGTAGTTAGGGAATTTTGGATATGTTGCTGAATCTTGGTTGCTGCGCAGGTTCAAGATTTTGGGCCTGCGCACGCAACCGCCACTACTAATTTTTTGGTGGCTTCGACCGTGGATGATGGTAATAAATCGGATGGGTCTGCATCTAAGTTTTCTGATTTTGGTGACTCTAGGAGCTCGGTTGACTGGACTGAGGAGTCGTCGGATGAGGACTTGGACTACTTTGCAGCCTTGGATGTGGCAGCGGCGGAGGCTTCATCGCACGCTGCGGATGCAGAAGATGTGCCTAGTCCGAGTACTGGGTGTAGGCAGTGAAGGGCAGTTGCGAAGCGTAGAGTGAGTGGGGCGGACGGTGGTCGGCTTCGTGTGAGTAGGGCTGGCCGGCAGGAACTGTTATCCTTGCCGGCCGCCGTGAGTACAGGTGAGGGGGAATTGCGAAGTCTTTTTGTGGGTGAGGAGCTTAGGATAATGTTATTTAACTATAGGGAGATGGAGATTATTCCGAAGGTTGAGCCGATGTAGAGTGTGATGCCCTCGCTTGTACATGTGTAATGGCTTGTATGATGAAGTTGTGTGCCCTCGCACATTTGGCTATGCTCGCGAAGGCGTTACGTACTTGGTCAGGTGTAATTGTTATGCTGGACTGGTGCGCGTGTAGTCGGTCTTTGCGCGGACTGTTGCACGGATAGTTTTTGCGGAGGACTTCGATTCTTCGCACTTATTGCGCTAGCCCGGCTGCACCCGTAGGCGACTTCTGCACGGATAGTCTCCGTGGAGGACTTCGATTCGTCGCACTTATTGTGCTAGTCCGGCTGCACCCTTAGGCGACTTCTGCACGGTAAGTCTTCGCGGTGGACTTCGATTTTTCGCACTTATTGTGCTAGTCCGGCTGCACCCTTAGGTGACTTCTACACGGATAGTCTTCGCGGTAGACTTTGATTTTTCGCACTTATTGTGCTAGTCCGGCTGCACCCTTAGGCGACTTCTGCACGGATAGTCCTCGCGGTAGACTTTGATTTTTCGCACTTATTGTGCTAGTCCGGCTGCACCTTTAGGCGACTTCTGCACGGATAGTCTTTGCGGTAGACTTTAATTTTTCGCACTTATTGTGCTAGTCCGACTGCACCCTTAGGCGACTTCTGCACGGAGTTGTCGCACGCGAGGGTGGCCAGCACTGAGCCTCACGGTGACTTTGTATTGGTCGAATGTCGAAGACCGTCGTCGCGGTCTTTTTTCGACGCATGTTTTTGCGGGGGATTTTTCACTTGTATATTATATGGCTCCGCCTCGTTAAAACCTCACCCCCGGGAGGAAAAGAGTGCGGGCCAGAATAAAATTGTGTTTGCGAATTACAAGGGCGAACCGGCCCTGATGAGTCAAACAAAAAATTTGCGGAGATTGTCGATGTTCCAGGAGTGCTCCACGTCTTCGCCGTTTGGCGTTGTGAGCCTGTAAGCGCTGGGGGAAGCCTTCGTCTTGACAATGAAAGGGCCCTCCCACTTGGGCTCCAGCTTGCCCCTGGACTCTGTCCGAGCTGTTTGGACGAGTACGAGGTCCCCTTCGCTGAATTCTCTCGGGATGACTACATGGTCACGCCATGCTTTTGTCTGGGCTTGGTATTTGTTCAGGGCCTGTAGGGCGAAGACTCGGTCTCCATCGAGGAGATCCTTCGAAGTGGGCTCGTCCACGTCGGGGACGGCTGACGGAACTGTTCGTGGGGAGCCATGTTTTATTTCTTGTGGGGTCATGGCCTCCGATCCATATAGAAGGCGGAAAGGGGTGAACCCGGTCGCCCTGCACTTAGTCGCGTTTAGCGCCCAGACCGCCTCAGGTAGCAAATCGGCCCACTTGCCCTTTTTTCGTCAAGGAGCATCTTTTTGACAGCTGTGAAAATTTTTCCATTGGCTCGTTCCACAACTCCGTTGGATTGCGGGTGATATACTGAAGCGAAGGCAAGCTTGGTGCCAATGGAGAAGCAGAAGTCCTTGAAGTCTTGGCTGTCAAACTGCTTGCCGTTGTCGACTGTTAGTTCGGACGGTACTCCGAAGCGGCAAACAATGTTTTGCCAAAAGAATTTTTGTGCAGTCTTTGATGTTATTGTGGAAACGGCCCTCGCTTCGATCCATTTGGTAAAGTATTCGACAGCGTTGAAGGCGAACTTAAGGTTCCCCTGAGCCGTGGGCAAGGGCCCGACGATGTCCAGGCCCCAGCGCTGAAGAGGCCATGTGTGGGCGATCAGTTTTGTGAATTGCGAGGGGCTGCCTGATCGAGGAGAAAATTTCTGGCAGGCTTCGCAGGACCTTGCAACCCGATTTGCAGCGCAGATCATTGCGGGCCAATAGAAGCCTTGGTGGATCACTTTTGCGGCTAGGGCCCTTGGCCCTGCGTGAGAGCCGCAAGTACCATTGTGGACCTCGCGCATGATTTGGACGCCCTCGGTCTCGGTGACACATTTAAGCATTGGCTGACTGACCCCTTTCTTGTAGAGTTGGCCCTTAATCAGCGCGAAGTCCCGGCTTCGATGTTTGAGGCGCTTGGCCTCGTTGATGTCAGTTGGGTGGTAGTACCCTTGTAGGAACAGGGTTATTGGTGCCCGCCAATCTTCGGTCATAATGAGGTTGACTATGCGGTGGCCCTCGCTGTCATTGGTTATTTGGAGCCCTTCGGGGCTCCGGACGGCTGGCGTGCCGATGACATGGTAGAACACGTCAGAGGGCAGAGACTCGCCTCTGGCGGCAGCCTTGGCCAGTGCGTCGGCCTCTTCATTCTTGGCCCGGTCCACGTGCTGCAAGGTGAACCCCTTGAATTGTCTCTCGAGACTTCGGATGGCCGCGAGGTATTGCATAAGTGCGGGGTCCTTTGCTGCGTAGTCTTTCTCGACTTGGCCGGCGACTACCTTGGAGTCTGTTCTGATGATGCAGGTGGTGACCCCAAGGGCCCTCAGCTTGCGGAGGCCAAGGATGACTGCTTTGTATTCTGCTATGTTATTTGTGCATCTGTCAGATTCCAGAGCGAAGCTGAGGCGCGCTGCATATCTATGCTTGACCCCGGTGGGCGAGGTGATAACTGCGGCGGCGCCTGCCCCCGCATGGCACCATGCGCCGTTGCAGTGGATCGTCCAAACCTTCTCTGCGGACGGGTCCGGCTGTGTTATTGGCCCAGTCCAGTCGACGATGAAGTCTGCCAGGACTTGTGACTTGATGGCTGTCCTGGGCTCGAAATTGATGTGGTAGCCGGAGAGTTCGGCCGCCCACTTGGCAATCCTCACTGATGCTTCCGGGTTTCTGAACAATTCGCCGAGTCCCCTGTCTGAGGTGACTCGGACCTTGAATGCTTCAAAGTAATGGCGCAATTTGCGCGAAGACATAACAACTACGTAGGCAATCTTCTCCAGTTCTGTCATGTTACATTTGGACGGTGTCAGCACTTCGGAGACGTAATAAACTGGGCACTGCCTGATCACGCCCTCAACTGTCTGCTCCTGCACCAGTGCCGCGCTGACCGCATGCGGCGAAGCCGCAACATAGAGCAACAGAGGTAGCGAAGAGTCGGGGCTTGTAAGGACTGCCAGCTCCGACAGGTACTGTTTTAATGAGGCAAAGGCTGCTGCCTGCTCTGGTCCCCAAGCGAAGTCTTTTGCGCCACGGAGAGTTTTGAGGAAAGGGAGACTTCGCTCAGCGGATCTGGAGATGAATCTGTTGAGGGCGGCCAATCTGCCCGTCAGGCGCTGGACGTCTCTGGCGGACTGCGGAGGCGTCATGTTTATGATGGCCTGAATTTTGGTTGGGTTGGCCTCGATGCCGCGGTGGGATACGGGCTATCCCAATATTTTGCCTTGGCAAACGCCGAAGACGCACTTTTCCGGGTTTAGGCGGAGTCGTGCGTCTCGCATGTTCGCGAATGTCTCGGCGAGGTCAGCGAGATGGTCCTCCTTGCTCTTGCTGGCGACGACGATGTCGTCCACATATGTGAATATATTTCTGCCAACTTGCCCTTCGAGCACTGTTTTGGTTAGCCTGGAGAAGGTGGACCCGGCGTTCTTGAGTCCCTCCGGCATTCTGATGAAGCAATATGTGTCGAAGGGTGTTATAAAGCTAGTGCTAGCCTTGTCTTCCTCCTTCATGTATATCTGGTGGTAACCGGAGAAGCAGTCGAGGAGTGACATGACTTCGCATCCGACCGCGCTATCGACTATTTTGTCGATCCGCGGCAACGGGAAGTTGTCCTTTGGGCAGGCCTTATTGAGACTGGTGAAGTCGATGCACATTCGCCACTTCCCGCTCTTTTTCTGCACCATCACAACGTTGGAGAGCCACGTGGGGTAAGCCACCGGCTCGATGAATTTGGCTTCCAGGAGGCGGTGCACCTCTGCCTTGGCGGCCTCTGTCTTCTCGTCGGACATTTTGCGAAGCCGCTGTTTCTTCGGTCTCACCGAAGGGTCGATTCCCAAGCTGTGCTCAATTATGGATCGGCTGACCCCGACCAGGTCGAGGGCTGACCAGGCGAAGACATCTTTGTTCTTGGACAGGCAGTAGAGGAGCTTCTCCTCTTCATGCGAAGTGAGGTCTTCGCTGATAGTGACTGTCTGCTTGGGTGTGGCCTGGTCGAGGGGGACAGTCTTGGTCCTGTCGTTGCTCTGCAGCTGTGCCTTATCGTGCTCTTTGTCGGTTGGGCTGGCGGATGCAGGGACCTCGCGCTGGGCCGTGAGGCAGTGCACGTTTCTTTGTCCGAGGACGAAGTCCCGCTCTATGTTGCGCGCAGTCTGTTGATTGCCGTAGACCGTAATGATGCCTAACGGACCTGGTATCTTCATGCATAGGTACAGTCCGTGAATGGCTGCTTCAAACTTATTGATGGAGCCCCGGCCCATGATGGCGTTGTATGGATATACCATATCCACAATATCGAAGGTCACTTGCTCACTTCGGGCATTGAGTGCTACACCGAAGGAGAGAGGCAGCTCTATTTTGCCGACAGGAAAGGTGCCCTTGCCGCCGAAGCCATACAACGGGTTGTCCGAAGGCTTGAGCAGGCTATGGCTTATGCCCATGCGGTCGAAGGCGTGGAGGAAAATGATGTCCGCCTGACTGCCATTGTCGACTAGGACTTTGTGCAGATCCCAGCCTGCCATGCTGCAGTTGAGAACCATGGCGTCGCTGTGGGGGGCACTGCGCAGGTCGACGTCTCGTGCGTCGAAGGTTAGCGGTACGTGGGACCACTTTGTCTGCACGACTGGGCCAGTGATGGCGACGTGGTTGATGCTGCGGTAGTGGTCCCGCTTCTGTCGCTTTGTGTCGAAGTCGGTGCTGGACCCCCCAGTGATCATGTGAATGACTCCGCGATACGGCTGATCGGCGAAGTCTTCCTGCTTTGGGGCATGGGGGATGTTTTGATGTTGCTGGTGTGGTGGTGGGGGTGGGGGTGGTACGATTTGTACTTCCTGATGGTGTTGGTAAGCGTGGTGCGGTGGATGCGGGGCGGGGGCGTGGATATATGGTGGAGGGGGTTGCTGGTAAGTGTGCGCGACAACTCTGGGGTTATCGGCTGGCTGCGCCCGTGCCATCCTGTCTTTGGTGGCCTTCGTTTCTGGGCAGTCTTTGGTTTGGTGGGCGCGGTCTTCACCATCGAAGAGGCAGTAGAATCGGCGCGGCGGCTGCGCACGCCCCCGACCCCTACCGCGAGTTCCATTTCTGTGGCCCTGGGGGGGATATTCCTGGCGGCGAGGGGCGTCAGTAGCGGGGTGCTGGTTGGCGATGTTGTGCACTTGTTGTTGATTGCGGTCGTCTCGACCGGAGTCTTGCTGCGGAGTCCTCGTCCACGTGCGGCTGGACTGTGGAGCATCTTTGGGCTTCCTTTGAGACTCAACCTTGCGCTGGTGGAGCTCTTCGGATTTGGCGTATTTTTCAAACAGCTGATATAATTCCTGGAGGTTCTTGGGCGGATCTCTGATGCAGTGGCTATAGAGGACGCCGGCGCGAAGGCCACTGATGGCGTAGTGGATGGCGATCTGGTCGTCGACTGAGGGCAGCTGTGACTTGAGTGTTAGAAATTTGCGGTAATACTCCCGCAGAGTCTCCTTTTCCAGCTGCTTGCAGAGCGAGAGTTCGGCCAAGGCATCGGTGTCCGGGCGGTACCCTTGGAAGTTGAGCAGGAACTTGTCGCGGAGGCTTCTCCAGGAATCAATGGACAGCGGAGGCAACCTGGTGAACCAGGTGAGAGCTGGGCCTTCGAGGGCGATGATGAAAGACTTGGCCATTGTGGCGTCGTCCCCTCCGGAAGATGCAACGGCGACCTGATAACTCATTATGTATTGTGTCGGGTCAGTGCTGCCGTTGTACTTGGGATAGGTTCCTGCCTGGAAGTTGGCGGGCCAAGGCATCACTTGCAGATGTGGCGCCAGGGGACTTCGCTCGTCGAGGTAGTTGACCCCTTGGAATGGCGCGGCGTGCGGAAAGGTGTGGTCGCGCTGGGGGAAACGCGGGTCTTCTGGTTGTGCGCGCTGTTGCAGGGGTGGCCCATGCTGCAGGCCGAGGTGGCCTTCGCGCGTGTCTTCCAGTTGTGCGCGCTGCTGCAGGGGTGGTCCGTGCTGCAGGCCGAGGTGGCCTTCGCGCTGCATCAGCGCGATCTCTCGCTCGAGGTCCTGGGCCTTCTGCTCTTTGTCGCGTATCATTTGCCGCACCTTGGCTAGTGCGAACACGCGCTGGCGCTTGGCCTCCAGTATCTCTTTCTGCCTCTGGAGATTGCGGTTCTTGAGGCGCAGGGCGCGCAGCTGTAGCTGTTCTTCCGCTGAGACGCCGAGGACTTCACCGTCCTCGGTGAGGTCCGCGCCCTCCGGTGGGGCGAAGCCTGGGGGAGGCTGCGATTGTCCTTCAGGGCCGCAGGTGCAGAGAGTGTCGTCTTCGCAGGTGCGGAGAACGTCGTCTTCAGTGGCCTCTTGGTGGGTGGATTGGGTGAGGGCGAGGGCCTTGCCCTTTCTTGCGGCAAGTAGTGCTGCCTTCGCAGCCTCGTCAGCCTTCGAGTTAGCTTTCTTGGGTGCCATCGCGGGTGGTTTTTTTGTAGCACGAACGGTGGGCGCCAAATATTGGAACTTGCTCTTTCTTGCAAGGGGATCCAACGGGGGTGAACAGTGACGTTAACAGGGTTCTCGCGCAAGATGGCAAAAGCTCTGTTAATCTGGCCTCTCACGGGCACTGTGCGGGGGTATTTATAGGTATCTGAGTGCCCAGCGTCCTGTGTTAAGGACGCATGTGCCCTCAGACACCTAGGTTACCCCCAGAATATTCCCATAAAGCAGGGTTACAGACTGTAATTACAGGGATGCCTTTACAAATTAGGCCCGTAACACGCAGCGGCCACGCAGGGCCTGTTACAATGGGCCGGATCACACGTGGGCCTCCATGCTGGACGAGGCCGCACGGTGGGATGACCTCGTCGCAGGTCTTCGTCTGATGTCGTATGGGGCGAAGGGTGTCCCTGCCCGTTGTCTTGTCTCCGTTGGACCAACGACTGCAGCGAAGGTCTCGAGCGAAGGGTGGAGTCTTCGCCTTCGCCCCAACACCAGCATGTCCTTGAGCTTCTACCACGACGTAATTGTCCCTGGCTGAAGGGAAGAATACCATGTCTGGGCCACATTCTAGACTGCCATGATGAAGGACTTAGCCATGATAGTTGCATTGCCTCCGTATGAGGATATTGTTGCCTCATAGCTCATCAGAAATTGTTTTGGGTCTGAGTGCCCATCGTACATGGGTAGCTGGGGTGGCTTATAGGATTGTGGCCATGGGATAGCCTGTAATTCTGCTGCCAAAGGAGAAGCATCATCAAAAGTAAAGGTATCATTATTAAAATCATCATACCATCCATCCTCGTTGAATAAGCCTTCCTGATGGAGCTCCCTGTGTTGGGGCCTTCGGTCTTGTTCATCTTGAGCAAGATGACACACTTCTTCAGTAGCTTCGTCGATCTTTTTTTGAAGATCGGCCAACCGAGCCATCTTCTCCTTCTTATTTGTACTTATTGATGGATGATTTCCATGTCCCTGATCTCTTGGTCCAACTCCTCCTCCTGGAGTGTTGGACTGGTGGCCTTTCTCTTCTGGCTTCGAGCCTCTCGGAGAGAGAGAGTCTCCTGATTTGTGTCTAGTGGTTGTAGTGCAGCAGCCCTTGGCGCTGAAGTTTTCTTTGGTGGCATGACAAACGTCAGAGCTTGCCGAAGGTGGTCGAATGAGTTCACCGGAGGTGGGCGCCAATGTTGGGGACTTGTTCTCAAATGCTATGAGTTAAGAACAAGGCAACACAAAATTAGGTTAATGGTTAATGCCCTTCATCCTTCGAATCATTATTTCCCTAAGGTTATAACGATCTTTGGACGAAGGTTATGAAGGACATACCTTCATAATCACAATATATGTCAATGAAAGGCGAAGCATATGAAACATGAGAAATAACATGAATAATCATATGACATCATCATAATATATCTTTTATTATATAAACATGAATGAATAAGAATAACATAGAATTACATTTGTACCTTCGGCCTGACAGAAGGTGAAAATACAAGCGTGACGCACGAGCAAGTACAAATTAGTGTGAACAGTACGGGGGTACTATTCATCTATTTATAGGCACGGGGCATAGCCTGTGTACATTTACATTCATGCCCTTTATATTTACTATTGACTTATGGATAAATCAACAAGGACATAGTCTTTTCCCCTTTAGGTCGGTTCCTTTTTCCGCCACTTAGCCGAAGCTCCCTTACGTGTAGCTTCAGAGCAGCATTAGCCTTCGTCTCAATCATGCTTTTCCCATCGCGTATGGTTTTAACCCGAGTCCGAAGGTACCTGTTCATATGTCATACTTGGAAAACATTGTTAAATCATGTTTTTGAGGACCTTCGGAAGACGAAGGCCCCCAACAGATACAATAGTGGCTTGTTGATTGCTTCGAGCTCACTTACCCAACCCCTTAGGGTACTTAGTTTATGTGCTTCGTCTCCCGGACCATGCTGTTGACAGTACAAGTTTCAGATCCCTCCCTTGTGTCCCTTTGTTGTAGGTATTGCCTTGGGAATTTGGGTTGATTAGCGGGGACTTAATCATAGGGAGGTGGTCCTAGGATGAAGGAGGTAGCTGATGACCATGTACTCATCGCTGGATTGCTTGAGGCATTTGAGGCCGAAGGCAGACTTGGCCTTGGCCTTGGCTCTTGTGATTGAATTTGAATATATTATGGGGATGTAGGGTGAACAGTATGAAGATGTACTAAACACCTCTTTCAGCTGTGAAGGTTGAGTAGTTGACGAAGCAAGCTCTTTTTGCTTGTTAATGGTGTGATGTCATGTTCTTGTAGTGTGGCCCTTATTCTCACCACAAAACAAGCAGAATGACTTCCTTGGAGGTGCAACAAATCTGCCACTAAAACCTTGGCCTCCCCTTCCTCTCGGAGCAGGTGGTTGGAATGTGCTATGCGAAGATTGCTGCTGAGAGCATGCCTATTGTCCTGACTAACCGTGTGATTGGGTCATCCTTTCCTCACCTTGTGATGGGTTATGGATCCTTTGGACATGTCTTGGATGGAATCTTCCTCCGAAGCCCATGGCGACTTCGGTGTATCTGTGGAACTCTTCCCTTCTTTGAAGGAAATCATTATCAGACATTATGTACTTGTCCATTTTCTGCAGTAACTTTTCAAGGGAGTGAGGAAGTTTCCTTACAAAATACTGGGCAATTGGTCCTGGCCTGAGCCCCTTGACCATAGATTTGATGACGATGTCATCCTAGACTGTCGGAGCATGAGCTCGAAGCCTGAGAAACCTTTGGACAAATTACTGAAGGTATTAATCTGGTTCCTGGCTACACTGAAACAAAGCTTGTTTAGTGACAGGCTTGGATTGAAAATCCTGGAAATTGGTAAGAAGCATTTCTTTAAGCTTTGGACATGAATTAACAGTCCTTAGTCGAAGTGATGAGTACTAAGTCTGAGCCACATTTCGGACCGCCATTATGGAGGACGTTGCCATGACTGCTGAGTTACCACCATACGATGATATGGTGGCTTTGTAGCTCATGAGGAACTGCTCTAGGTCTGTTAGGCCATCGTAGAAGTGTAGGAGGCTTGTACATTAGTGGACATGGCGTAGCTTGCAATTCTAGTGTCAGCGGAGAAGCTTCATCATAGAGAAAATCTTGGGCATTGTACACCTCATGATGAAGATTGTCATGATCATGTCCATCGTAATCTTGATCCTTGACGTTGTTCAGATTTTCGTGCACTTTGATATTGCGCATCTCTTCAGTCGCTTCATCAATCTTTCTTTAGAGCTCTAAAATACGAAGCATCTTCTCCTTGTGCTTCTCCACTTGTTGGTGAATAGCTTTGAGGTTGCTTATTTCCTCATCAAGCTCTTCTTCGCGAGGGGGGAGCTGATGGCCTTCTTCTTCTGATTCCTTGCCTCTCCGATGAGAGCTTCGTTTCCTTGATTGGGGATCGATCGGTGCAAGGATGGATCTAGTTGCCGTTGCTTTCTTCAGCGGCATGGTGTATGTTGATGTGGTCATGAAATCATCAGAGGTGGATGCCAATGTTGATCACTCGTTTTCAATTGCTGCACGGCATCGAAAACAAGGCAACACAAAGTTGAGATATGAAAACCTTCATCGTCGGCATAATACACCCTCAGTGTATTATATAAGGACGAAGGTTCAAACATACAATAGGATATGAGAATATCATCTACTCAATCTCAATCAAGTTGATGTGCTAGGAAAACCTTCGTTTAGAGGGCGATATTTGTAACACCCCTGGTGTTACTGCCACTAAAACTTGAGCATGACATCATAAGCATTGGCATATCATGTGTTTTTCACACCTAGAGTGCATTTTCACTAGGCAAAAATTTCAAACAAAGTTGTATTGATGGGACACGTTTTAAGTGAAACCCTAGGGTACAGTGCTTAACCCTAGATTGGGCTTAAGGGAGTAAACAAATCCTAATAAGAGAAAACTTCAAAAATTAGTTGAAATAATCATAAAATGTCACCATGGATGGACTTAAGTAGCATCCAAACCTTAGAAGTACCAAAAACCTTAAATGGACCCCTGAGAAACCCTGGACTGAAACCCTAGGGGGTTGTATGCAAAATGTGCACATTTTTGGACCAAAGTGCAAAAACCATGAAATTAGGGTATCTTAACTCATATTATTCACATGTATGTGGATTTGCAACTTAAACCCTAAGTTTTGGGCCTATTTGCAAAAAGCCACATTTGAGCTCTATTGAGTTAAGTCTAAAATTCAGTGGAATTGGCTCAACTTTGGGGCCCTATATCTTCCAAATTATGAAGATTTTGCCCTAGGTCAACACATCAAGTTTGTAGACATATAAAAGGAGAACAACTTTGCTATAGGGATTAAACCATGGTCACATGAAAAATCTAGAGAATAATGTGCCCAAAGTCGAGCTGTCAGACTGTCTTAGATCTGAATTCAGGCTGACAGTGTGATTGGGCAATCTTTGGACTTTAACTCAACTATAATCCAGACAAAGTTTGGCTATGGTTGCTATTATAAGTTTGTAACTGGAGCATTAGGCTACAACTTTGCTGCAGAATGTTGGTCTAGTTGCCATGTGAAATCAGGAGAAAATTCGTCCCCAACTTGGTTTGTCAGGCCGACTGAATGAACTTCGCGATGGTACAGTGACCAGATTGGGCCGCCAGCTCAGAGATCTCGCGGTCGGTGATCTCGCGCTCAGATCTGTGCCGGTGTTGCGATTCACGCCCGACCGAACTCGGATAAGCGCTCCTCGGTAAGAAATATCGCGCTAAAGATAAAACTCCGGCCACTGTTCTCACCGCCGTCGTGTCCCGCCATGGTTAGTCGCGTTGGCATCACCGGCGTTCGCCGTTATCCGGCCTGGCTATGTGCCTCAACGTTTCACCACGTCATAGTGAGTCACTATAAGCCACTGGTTCGTCGCCGGTGAGGCCGCCACGGTGAAGGCCACGAATCACCACATCAGTGACTCATTCCTTCTCCGACCGCCACCGTGCCCAATCCAAATTCACTGGCCACCGCTCATGACTGCTATAAATTGAGCACGCTGTGAGCTCCGTAGGATAATTACGCATCCAAAGCACCAGCAATTGCCTCCAATCGTTCACCAGAGACCGCGAATTGCTCATTTCCCCCAATTCTGTTTCCGTCGTCGTGGTAGAACCCTCACCGTGATCAGTGAATCCCAGGTTCGTTTATACTCCCTGTTCTCTCGTTTTAGCATGCTTGTGTGCCCCTATTGCTCCCTGACCCTGTCAATTGGACTAGGATCCCTTAGATCGCCGGGAACGCGCTCGATTGCCCGTAGTGCCCACTGTCACCGTGGGCAGGGCGTGTTAGTGCGCCATTGGTGAAATTAGTTGAGGGGAAACGATGGTTAGGGCTTGAATTAGGTTTAAACCAAAGAAGAGCACCAGCCGTAGCGGGATCCGGCCGGCGTGGGCTCGTCGGAGCTCGGCTCTCCGCTGGACCGCGTCGTGTACCTCAGAGTGTAAAGGAATAGAAACGCAGGGAGGTTTTCGTAAAGGTCAGCGTGAGACATAGGAATAGTGCGCGGGTTCCTTGTTAGAATTTCAAACCAGCAAGGACTTCAGTGCAAAACCACCCTACGGGCGCGAGCGCCCGGGCACGTTTTGCTTGATCTGGGCCAACTTGGGCCAGTTTCGGCCAGTTCTGTTAGTCCTTTTTCTTTTTCTTTTCTGTCAGGACTAAAGAAATTCTAGAAAATTGCAGAAAAATGCTAAAACTACCAAACCAATTTTGCTAGACTCCTAATTTTCCATAGTATTTAGTAAAAATAGTTGCATGGTTTTTAGTCCAAATAGGAAATTATAGAACATTTAAAATAGCCAAAATCCATACTTCTGGATTTTTAGGGAATAATTAATAATTCCAAAATTCATCAAACTTTTTAGGTAAACTTTAAATAATATTTAGAGGCCTTGGGTAAAGTTTGGTATGATTTGGACCATGTTTGATACTTAGAACCCAAAACCCTACCCCCTGCCCTATGAACTTCACTATAGACTTCGAAAACCCTAAGTTCTCGGAGATCCGTGAAGGAAAGTTATATTCAAGACATTAGATAATAAACTTTTATTATCTTAGCATTTTCATGAGCATTACATGAGCATTCATGATTATATATGGTTATATCTAGAGAACGAAGAGGAAATAGAAGTCGAAGAAGCGAGGACTTCACCACCACCACCTGAAGAACCTCAGGCAGGCAACTACTTCTACTTTGATATCTGTGGAGCAGAACCTGACTCACCAGTAACACAAGGCAAGCCCCGGTGCATTTGCCACCCCCTTGTTATTTTAAAGTCTTTCTCACTTACTTGATGCATTAGGTGATAGGAGTTGTGTGTTAAACCAGTTGCTGCATTTCCTTCCTTGGAATTTGATTACTTCTCCTTAATCCCTGATTTACAAAAAGGCTTTTCTTATGCTTAGCTTGGCTCTAGAAAACAAAATGTTTTGTTTTCACAAAAGATGATGCTTCAAAGTGGGTGGGATGTTTTCAAAAACAAAACTTGATGGTGGATCCATCATGGCCATGATGGGTTCAACATCGGAAAAGATGTACCTCTGCTAGGTACCAAACTTTAGATTCGAAATGATAAAGCTGAGACTGGGCGGGTGACTTGCACGAGAAGAGAGTCTCGGTGTAGTGTCTCCGTCTGAGTCGATTAAGGACCTTCTCGATGTAAGCTTGATGATCGAGGACCCTTTAACTAGTCACATGCCTCGTCATGGGTAAGCTTTGCCTCGGGCAGACTAATACCATAATAAGATAACACGCAATGTGAGTGGAGAGATGGCGAGAGTAGCGTGTACCCTCCATGGCAAGAGGCTGGACGGGAGTGTATTTGTGCTCTCGGTTGGCGTGAACCTGATCTGGTCTTAAGAACCCCGGTGTCTTGTTGACATATGCAAGGGTTAAGTGCTACATATGTCATGTGATTGGAGATCCTTAGCTGAGTATAATCGATTCGGATCGCCGTAACTTCGCGGACATGAAGACTTGGTCACTGACCTACACGTAACATTCCAGTGAATAAGAAGGGTTGATAAGAAATTGGCTAGTATAGGTCAAGTGATTGAACTAGGGTAGAAAGAACTCTAGATGCAGGTAACTTTACCTAACCTAACAAGTAAAACTGGATTTTTAAGGATCCACTATTAGTAAGCATTTCTGCAAACAGAGTCATTGATTATTGAGAAGCCTTACCTTGACTCCCTTAAAGCCAGCATATCCTTGAGAGTCTTTTATTTGATGGGTAAGACTTGCGAAAGTACATTTCGTACTTAGGGCTTTGTCCCATGTTGTTTTAGGTGAAGAAGCAGCAAACTTTTGTTGCTTCTGTTTCAAGGTGGTACCAAAAGAAGAGAATCAAGACTAAAGTTGCGGGAGGAAAGGTCCTCCATTAAGAAAAACTTTTTACTGCTTATTCGGGAGGGGGTTTTGCCTCCCAGGTTATGTAATAATAATAACCAGCACTCGTATATTTTGTTCTGGTCTGTAACTATATAACTCTGCCTTACTTTTCAATAAAGTAAGTTATTGTAACTGCTTCCGCATTTTCGTACCTCCGATGTATTGTAATGTCTGCGTGATGGGTGAAACTCTCTTGGGAAAGGTAAGGAATTCAGATACCAAACTTGTCAAGTAATCAGGTACACCTGCAGGGTTGTCTGAGGTCCGTTGGACAAGGACAACTGTAGGTGGGCCTAATGACTTGGGAGGTTCTGTCACAATATTCCTTCAAAGTATCATTACAAAGGGCGAAGGTTTCTTAACAGGATTATATCTCATAAGTGAAATATAATGTAAAGAGACATATGAAATGACACACGAGAACTTATCTCTACTGCCATGGCATTTTCAATATATCTCTCATTACATTGAATATATTCACAAGCATACCTTCGGCTCCTGGATGATAGGACGCACGATGGTTCTTCAGAGGTTAAGCACTACGAAGTTGTAGATCTAAAAAAGGTGCTTTATGTAGGGTACTATTCATCTATTTATAGGGAAGACGAACCGACTTTGTATAGATTTGCAATAGTGCCCATCAGAGCTTTCATATGTTGTTTACAAAATGATATAAGGATAATACCATATATTTACTGTCTTTTGTCTTTGTGGGCTTCAGCCTTCGTCGTTCATTGACTTTCTTTTTGACTCGCGCATGAAGCCACCAGCTTTGTTTGTCTTTTCTACCGCTCACGCATAGACGAAGCGTCTTTGATTACTATTTTTTGGGAGGTTCTGTCATAGCTGGTATCAGAGCGAAGCCCATCTCTGCAGATATTATGAGACATTTTCAAAAAGATATTTCAAAGACTTATCTAGAAAATTTCTTTCTTTCTTATCTAACCATCTTCTGAAGTACTTATTTTAAAGACCAGATAGTGGAGTGCAATGTATAGAAGGTTGTGAATCAACTAAGGTTGATTCTGTAATTATACATGCATCATGCTAAAAACTATGCTAATAAGATTTTCCCCTCATGGAGATATGCCGTCGCGCACAAGAAAAACCGCGTGCAAGTCTACCGGGCCGATTTGTGTACCCCATCATCAACTAGCTCCAAGGCATGAAGACAGTAGTAGTGGTAGCAATGATCCAATCGGGGATCTAGAAGCTCAAGTAGAACAGCTTCGAACAGAGCTCCGTCACAGGAACGATATATGGGTCGAGGATGGTCAGCGGATAAACGAGTTGAGAACTGACATCCGCCACCTGCAAGACCAACTTGTTGAACGAGATCTAGCGCTCGATTGGGTTGTTAACTCTCGTTCACTTTCTTGGGCCAAGGAAGCCAAAGCTCGAGCCCGCATGGAGGAGCTTAGCACAGCCGTGGACAACTTGCAGGTTTACTGTAATACACTACATGAGGAAGTTCATGTATTGTATTCACAACTGCACCCTAACATACATGCAGATCCTGTCGGGATGGAAGCTGGACCTTCTGGAGCAACGGGTGAAGCCCTTGGTGGGGAACTGGACCTTTTCAGGCCCCCTCCTTCGATGAATCTGGTCAATGAATGGTCTCCTACACCCGACAGCGAGGCTACCAAAAGTGATAAGAAGTTAGAATAGTGTAGTATAGAAATAGTGTCAATGTATAATAGGTAATGTATTCCTGTTGTAAATTCGAGTCTGTATCATTACCCTTTTAAGTAATGTAAAATGGATGGTTTGCTTTGGCATATTATATGTTCCAAATGTTCTTTGCCTCAGATGTCGTCCAAGACTCGTGCACAGGATGGTGCACAAACCTCCCATGGGAGGGAAGCAACTCCTAATCCATCCCCCAGTACCTCCAACATTAGCTGAGGCCATCGCTGCCTTAGTTAATGCCACGGCCGACAACACCCGCTTTCTACAGGAAATGGCGGGACAACAAATGCAACAGAAGGCGGGCGAGCGTATCCGCAAGGACCCCGCGAAACTTCATATCTGGATTTCTCAGAGACACGTCCCCCATTATTTGTCAAGGCGGAAGATCCTCTTGAAGCAGATGAGTGGATCCGAGTTCTCGAATAAAAGTTCGGGCTTCTCCGATGTACGGAGACTCAAAAGCCCTTATTTGCGATGCAACAGTTGTGAGGCCCTGCCAGCACCTGGTGGGGAAATTATGTAGCCGTTCAGCTGGCTGACCATCAAATTACATGGGACGAGTTCAAACTGGCTTTCCGGGAGCACTATATTCCTGAAGGGGTGCTCCATATGAAACATGAGGAATTTATGAAGCTCAAACAAGGTGGGGATATTGTCACTCAGTATCTCAACAAATTCAACCACTTGTCCCAGTATGCCATCGATCAGGTCAATACTGATCTAAAGAAGAAAATTGCTTCATGAGAGGCCTTAATGACCGAATGCAACGGGCCACCTGCATTGATCTTTCTTACGGAAGGGCTGTCAGCACGGCGCTGGCAGTTGAAGCCAAATATGTAGGCGCAGGAAAATCAAAGGGCTATGGTGGGACAGGCCCAATCAGGGGCCTGAGAAAAGACAAAGGTTGGTAATCCGACCTTTTAATCAAAATCGTTCTTCACCACGTCCACCCTCCTACCCCTTCAAACAACCGGTCTTTATCCGTCCTGCCACTGCCCCCACCTCAACAAATCAACCGGGTGCCCATGGTACTCGTTTCCCCGCTCTCCCAAGCTCTTCAACGGGATGCTTTAATTATAGAAAGTCCGGACATTTTATCAAGGATTGTCCATATCCGAAGCAGAACAGATCAAATAATCAGCAGAGTTCAGGGAGTTCCGCTCAAGGCAAGGGAAATGCGGCGAACAATACCGCGGGCAAAAATATGAGGAAAATTGGGCGGATTTATTATACTCAAGTGGTCATGACACCGGAAGGAGAACCGGTTATGATGGGTACGTTTCTCGTGGCCAATCACCCTGCAGTTATTCTTTTTGATTCTGGCGCTTCACATACATTCATAAGCAAGAAGTTTGTGGAGCAACGTTGCATTTCATACAATGAATCAAGGGAAGCATTTATAATTCATTCGCCTGGGGGGACAAATATTTACTAAAGAAGTGGCTTACCATGTGCCCGTAACATTGGCTGAACGGGACTTTCCTACAAACATGATTGTTCTAAAAGGCCAAGATATAGATGTAATTTTGGGCATGAATTGGTTAGCCCAGCATAAAGCAATCCTCAACACTGATCTGAGAACCATCAGGTTGAGTTATGGCCAAGAAGAGGTTCTTTTGTCCATCCCCGTAGCTATTCCAGCTAAACCGTGTGGCAGAGTATATGAAGCCATCATACCGGAAATCCAAGATATTCCGGTAGTATGTGAATTTCTGGACGTCTTTCCAGAAGATCTGCCTGGATTGCCTCTAGAAAGAGATGTAGAATTTGTGATTGAGTTGAAGCCCGGTACGGCTCCTATTTCTAGAAGGTCGTACCGAATGCCTCCGAATGAATTGGCAGAACTCAAGACCCAATTACAAGATCTACTTGAAAAAGGATTCATTCGACCAAGCTCATCACCTTGGGGTTGTCCAGCCATCTTTGTCAAGAAGAAGGATCAAACACTTCGGATGTGCGTGGATTATAGACCCCTTAATGAGGTCACCATCAAGAATAAGTACCCTCTTCCCCGGATTGACATCCTATTTGATCAACTTACCGGAGCCCGGGTATTTTCCAAGATTGACCTCAGGTCGGGTTATCATCAGATCCGTATCCGACCCGACGATATACCCAAGACCGCATTCACTACGTGGTATGGATTATTTGAATATTTGGTTATGTCTTTCGGACTAACAAATGCTCCTGCCCACTTCACATATCTTATGAACTCGGTATTCATGCCCGAGTTGGATAAATTCGTGGTGGTATTCATCGATGATATATTGATATATTCTAAGGATGAAGAGGAGCATGCTCGGCATTTACGGATCGTATTAACACGCTTAAGGGAGCACCAATTATATGCTAAGTTCAGTAAGTGCGCGTTCTGGCTGGAGGAGATCCAATTTCTGGGACATGTATTATCTGCCAAGGGGATTGCGGTGGATCCCAGCAAAGTCAAGGATATTTTGGAGCGGAAACCCCCAACCACTGTACATCAAGTCCAAAGTTTCCTTGGACTGGCTGGTTATTACCGCCGATTCATTCCAGATTTTTCCAAGCTTGTGAAACCAATCACAAGTTTATTGAAGAAGGATACCAAATTTAATTGGTCTTCGAAATGTAATGAAGCCTTTGAGCAGCTGAAAGTATTATTGACCACTGCTCCGGTATTGGCTCAACCGGACATTGAAAAGCCCTTTGATGTGTATTGTGACGCATCAGGCAGTGGTCTAGGCTGTGTTCTAATGCAAGAAGGCCGAGTAATAGCTTATCCTTCAAAGCAATTGCGCCAGCATGAAGAACATTATCCAACTCATGACCTGGAGTTAGCTGTTGTGGTTCATGCCCTAAAAATATGGCGTCATTATCTGCTGGGAAATATCTGTCACATTTATACAGATCATAAGAGCTTAAAGTATATCTTTACCCAGTCAGAGCTTAATATGAGACAAAGGAGATGGCTAGAGCTGATAAAGGATTATGAATTAGAGATTCACTATCACACGGGCAAGGCTAATGTAGTGGCAGATGCATTAAGTCGCAAGGCTTCCTGCCATTGTTTGACGCTGAAGACTTCTGACATTACGTTATGCCAAGAAATGGAGAAGTTGAACCTAGGAATGATACAACACGGAACTACAAATCACTTGAAGCTTGAGTCAGTCCTCCTGCAAAGAATAATTGACGCACAAAAAAATGATGAGGGAATGAAACACATTCATGAGAAAATAGAGGCCGGTAAAGCCAACTGCTTCAGAAGAGATGATCAAGGTGTTGTATGGTTTAACAACCGCATAGTTGTGCCTAAGAATGAGGAGATCCGCCAGCAAATTCTAGATGAAGCACATCTTAGTCGCTATTCTATTCATCCCGGAAGCACTAAGATGTATCATGATCTAAAGCAGCATTATTGGTGGACAAAGACGAAGATTGAAATCGCACGCTATGTGGCAAGATGTGACACTTGTAGACGTGTCAAGGCCATACACATGAAAGCTGCTGGTCCATTGCAATCGTTACCTATCCCAACATGGAAGTGGGAGGATGTAAGCATGGACTTTATTGTGGGATTGCCCAGGACCGCAAAAGGGTATGATTCTATTTGGGTTATAATTGATCGGCTTACAAAAGTTTCTCATTTTCTGCTAGTCAAGACATATTACCCGGTCCTCACATATGCGGAACTATACATTGCTCGCATCCTCAGTTTGCACAGTGTTCCAAAGACAATAGTGTCGGATCATGGACCTCAATTTGTATCCAAATTTTGGGAAGAACTTCACAAATCTTTGGGTACTAAATTGCTCCACAGTTCGACCTATCATCCCCAAACTAGTGGACAGACTGAGAGAGTAAATCAGATACTTGAAGATATGTTGCAAACATGTGTTCTAGAATTCCCACATAAATGGGATGATTGTTTACCATTAGCGGAGTTCTCGTACAATAATAGCTATCAGGAGAGCATCAAAATGGCACGCTTTGAAGCTTTGTACGGACGACGGTGTCGTACTCCATTAAACTGGTCTGAACCAGGTGAAAGAAATTTCTTCAGGCCTGATATGGTAAAGGAGACGGAAAAGAAAGTTCAATGAATAATTCATAATTTGAAGAAAGCTCAAGCTCATCAAAAGAGTTATGCAGACAAGCGACGACAACCCGTGCACTTTCAAGTTGAAGATTATGTCTACCTGAAAGTTTCACCAATGAAGGGTGCATCACGTTTCGGGGTAAAGGGGAAGCTTGCACCTCGATACATTGGTCCTTTTCCTATCCTTGAAAGATATGGACCAGTGGCATACCGACTCCAGTTACCCGAAACCTTGTCTGCAGTACATAATGTGTTCCACGTGTCTCAATTAAAGAAGTGTCTTCGGGTTCCCGATCGAACCATTAAAGTAACGGATGTTGCCTTAGAACCAGACTTGACATATTCAGAACATCCTATTCGAGTCTTGGATCAAAAGGACAGGATTACCCGAAGAAAAACTCTCAAGTTTTACAAGATACAGTGGAACCAACATTCAGAAGATGAGGCTACATGGGAAACTCAAGACTTTTTAGAAAAGAATTTTCCAGGCTTTTTAGCCTCATGCAATTTGTAAAGTATGTACATTTGTTGTATTAAAGGAATGAGCCCCATACCACCTCTGCCTTGTACCAAAAATAAGGAAATAAAGATATGTCGTGTTTCCTTTTCCATTACTTGCCCTAGGACTTTAATCTCGGGATGAGATTCTTTTATGGGGGAAGGATGTAACACCCATGGTGTTACTGCCACTAAAACTTGAGCATGACATCATAAGCATTGGCATATCATGTGTTTATCACACCTAGAGTGCATTCACTAGGCAAAAATTTCAAACAAAGTTGTATTGATGGGACACGTTTTAAGTGAAACCTTAGGGTACAGTGCTTAACCCTAGATTGGGCTTAAGGGAGTAAACAAAGCCTAATAAGAGAAAACTTCAAAACTTAGTTGAAATAATCATAAAATGTCACCATGGATGGACTTAAGTAGCATCCAAACCTTAGAAGTACCAAAAACCCTAAATGGACCCCTGAGAAACCCTGGACTGAAACCCTAGGGGGTTGTATGCAAAATGTGCACATTTTTGGACCTAAGTGCAAAAACCATGAAATTAGGGTATCTTAACTCATATGATTCACATGTATGTGGATTTTCAACTTAAACCCTAAGTTTTTGGCCTATTTGCAAAAAGCCACATTTGAGCTCTATTAAGTCTGAAATTCAGTGGAATTGGCTCAACTTTGGGGCCCTATATCTTCCAAATTATGAAGATTTTGCCCTAGGTCAACACATCAAGTTTGTAGACCTATAAAAGGAGAACAACTTTGCTATAGGGATTAAACCATGGTCACATGAAAAATCTGGAGAAAAATGTGCCCAAAGTCGAGCTGTCAAACTGTCTTAGATCTAAATTCAGGCTGACAGTGTGATTGGGACATCTTTGGACTTTAATTCAACTATAATCTAGTTAGAGTTTGGCTATGGTTGCTATTGTAAGTTTGTAGCTGAAGCAAGGCTACAACTTTGCTGCAAAATGTTGGTCTAGTTGCCATGTGAAATCAGGAGAAAATTCGTCCCCAACTTGGTCTGTCAGGCTGACTAAATGAACTTCGCGATGGTACAGTGACCGGATTGGGCCGCCAGCTCAGATACCTCGCCGCCAGTGATCTCGCGCTCAGATCTGCATCGGCGTTGCGATTCACGCCCGACCGAACTCGGATAAGCGCTCCTTGGTAAGAAATATCGCGCTAGAGATAAAACTCCGGCCACTGTTCTCACCGCCGTCGTGTCCCGCCATGGTTAGTCGCGTTGGCATCACCGGTGTTCACCATTATCCGGCCAGGCTACGTGCCTCAACGTTTCACCACGTCATAGTGAGTCACTATAAGCCACTGGTTCATCGCCGGTGAGGCCGCCACGGTGAAGGACACGAATCACAACATTAGTGACCCATTCCTTCTCCGACCGCCACCGTGCCCAATCCAAATTCACTGGCCACCGCTCATGACTGCTATAAATTGAGCACGTCGTTAGCTCCGTAGGATAATTACGCATCCAAAGCACCAGCAATTGCTTCCAATCGTTCACCAGAGACCGCGAATTGCTCATTTCCCCCAATTTTGTTTCCGTCGCCGTGGTAGAACCCTCACCGTGATCAGTGAATCCCATGTCCGTTTATACTCCTTGTTCTCTCGTTTTAGCATGCTTGTGTGCCCCTGTTGCTCCCTGACCCTGCCAATTGGACTAGGATCCCTTAGGTCGCCGGGAACGCGCTCGATTGCCCGTAGTGCCCGCTGTCACCATGGGCAGGGTGTGTTAGTGCGCCATTGGTGAAATTAGTTGAGGGGAAACGATGGTTAGGGCTTGAATTAGGTTTAAACCAAAGAAGAGCACCAGCCGTTGCGGGATCCAGCCGGCGTGGGCTCATTGGAGCTTGGCTCTCTGCCGGACCGCGTCGTGGACCTCAAAGTGTAAAGGATTAGAAACGCATGGAGGTTTTCGTAAAGGTCAGTGAGACATAGGAATAGTGCATGGGTTCCTTGTTAGAATTTCAAACCAGCAAGGACTTCGGTGCAAAACCACCCTGCGGGCGCGAGCGCACGGGTGCGTTTTGCTTGATCTGGGCCAACTTGGGCCAGTTTCGGCCCAGTTCTGTTAGTCCTTTTTCTTTTTCTTTTTCTATCAGGACTAAAGAAATTCTAGAAAATTGCAGAAAAATGCTAAAAATACCAAACCAAATTTGCTAGACTCCTAATTTTCCATAGTATTTAGTAAAAATAGTTTCATTATTTTTAGTCCAAATAGGAAATTATAGAACATTTAAAATAGCCAAAATCTATACTTCTGGATTTTTAGGGAATAATTAATAATTCCAAAATTCATCAAACTTTTTAGGTAAACTTTAAATAATATTTAGAGGCCTTGGGTAAAGTTTGGTATGATTTGGACCATGTTTGATACTTAGAACCCAAAACCCTACCTTCTGCCCTATGAACTTCACTATAGACTCCGAAAACCCTAAGTTCTCGGAGATCCGTGAAGGAAAGTTATATTCAAGACATTAGATAATAAACTTTTATTATCTTAGCATTTTCATGAGCATTACATGAGCATTCATGATTATATATGGTTATATCTAGAGAACGAAGAGGAAATAGAAGTCGAAGAAGCGAGGACTTCACCACCACCACCTGAAGAACCTCAGGCAGGCAACTGCTTCTACTTTGATATCTGTGGAGCAGAACCTGACTCACCAGTAACACAAGGCAAGCCCTGGTGCATTTGCCACCCCCTTGTTATTTTAAAGTCTTTCTCACTTACTTGATGCATTAGGTGATAGGAGTTGTGTGTTAAACCAGTTGCTGCATTTCCTTCCTTGGAATTTGATTACTTCTCCTTAATCCCTGATTTACAAAAAGGCTTTTCTTATGCTTAGCTTGGCTCTAGAAAACAAAATGTTTTGTTTTCATAAAAGATGATGCTTCAAAGTGGGTGGGATGTTTTCAAAAACAAAACTTGATGGTGGATCCATCATGGCCATGATGGGTTCAACATCGGAAAAGATGTACCTCTGCCAGGTACCAAACTTTGGGTTTGAAATGATAAAGCTGAGACCGGGCGGGTGACTTGCACGAGAAGAGAGTCTCGGTGTAGTGTCTCCGTCTGAGTCGATTAAGGACCTTCTCGATGTAGGCTTGATGATCGAGGACCCTTTAACTAGTCACATGCCTCGTCATGGGTAAGCTTTGCCTCGGGCAGACTAATACCATAATAAGATAACATGCAATGGGAGTGGAGAGATGGCGAGAGTAGCTTGTACCCTCTGTGGCAAGAGGCTGGACGGTGGTGTATCTGTGCTCTCGGTTGGCGTGAACCTGATCTGGTCTTAAGAACCCCGGTGGCGAGTTGACATATGCAAGGGTTAATGAAAGGGAAATGTGCCTTTGGCAATTTCTATTATGTTTTGGTGATTAAGTGTCCAACACATTTAAATAAGCTCTCATGTGCTAAACAAAGAGAGAAGTGATAATCAAGGCAAAGGTATGGTTCTAGACTTAGTACATTGGTTTTTGTGTGTACTAATATATTTGTCTAAGTGCTAGAATCAGAGAAAAGAGAAGAAGAAAAGGACTTGGCTGGAGCAGCCAAGACTCAGCTCGGTCTGGCACACCGGACTGTCCTGTGGTGCACCGGACAGTGTCCGGTGCGCCAGGCTAGACTCCGGCAAACAGGCCACTCTCGGGAAACTTTGGCGGCGTACGGCTATAATTCACAGGACTGTCTGGTGGTGCACCAGACTGTCCGGTGAGCCAACGGCCGGCAGCGCAACGGTCGGTCGCGCAATCCGCGGGCGACGTGTGGCCCGCTCCAACGGTCGGCTGGGGGCACTGGACTGTCCGGTGTGCACCAGACAGTGTCCGGTGCGCCAACCAGCCCAAAGTTGCAACGGTCGGCTACGCTAGGAATGGAAGGAAATCGCGCACTGGACATGAACAGTGGTTGTCCGGTGGTGCACCGGACTGTCCGGTGCGCCACCCGACAGAAGGCAAGATTAGCCTTCCAAGATTGTCTCCAACGGCTCCTAGCTGCCTTGGGGCTATAAAAGGGACCCCTAAGTGCATGGAGGAGACACCCAAGCATACTTTGAGCATTCTAAGTCTTCCACACTCCGTCTTCGCGCACTTGATCGACCGTGTTAGTGATTTGAGCGCTGTTCTTGTAGTGAACTCGTTGTGCTTCAGTTTGAGCTCAAGTCTTGGCTTGTGTGTGTGTGTATTGCTGCGGATTTGTGTGTGTTGCTTCACATCCTTACTCTTGTGCTTTCACCGTGATCTTTATTGTAAGGGCGAGAGACTCCAACTTGTGGAGATTCCTCATGAACAGGAAAAGAGATCAGTAAAGAAAAGACGTGGTATTCAAGTTGATCATTGGATCACTTGAAAGGGGTTGAGTGCAACCCTCGTCCATTGGGACGCCACAACGTGGAGGTAGGCAAGTGTTATACTTGCCGAACCACGGGATAAACTCGCGTGTCTTTTGTGATTGTTTTTCTGTGACACTTGTGTTTGCAAGAGCTCGCTACTTAGCCATACTAACACTTAACCAAGTTTTGTGGCTATTAGTTGTTGAATTCTACAGGATCACCTATTCACCCCCCCCTCTAGGTGCTCTCAATTGGTATCAGAGCCATTCTCTTCACGAAAAGGACTAATCACCCAAAGAGATGGATCCTAAGGGAAAGGGGATGGTGGTCAATGATAAGGAGAAGGAGTCCATCTTCAACGAGCCGAGGGACAACAAGCTCACTGACTCTGGCTCGAGTCATAAGAAGAAGGACGTGAAGAAGAAGATGCGCATCAAGAAGATCGTCTACTATGACAGCGACGAGTCTTCTTCTTCCCCAAGAGATGATGACTACGACGAGAAAAAGATAACTCAAATTTTTCATTTGATTATTCTCGTATTCCTTATAATTCCAATGCCCATTTGCTTTCTATTCCTCTTGGTAAACCTCCACACTTTGATGGAAAGGACTACGCTTTTTGGAGTCACAAAATGCGTAGTCACCTTTTCTCTCTCCATCCTAGTATTTGGGAGATAGTTGAGAATGGAATGCAATTTGATAGTACCGATAACCCTGTGTTTATCAACGAACAAATTCATAAGAATGCACAAGCTACCACTATTTTGTTAGCATCATTGTGCAGGGACGAATACAACAAGGTGAGCAGCTTGGACAACGCCAAGCAAATATGAGACACCCTCAAGATATCGCATGAGGGGAACGATGCCACCATGATCACCAAAATGGAGTTGGTGGAAGGCGAGCTAGGAAGGTTTGCCATGATCAGGGGAGAGGAGCCTACGCAAACGTACAACAGGCTCAAGACCCTGGTCAACAAGATCAGGAGCTATGGAAGCACGAGATGGACGGACCACGACATTGTTCGACTTATGCTCAGGTCTTTCACTATTATTGACCCTCATCTTGTGAACCTCATCCGTGAAAATCCTAGGTACACAAAGATGACGCCCGAGGAGATACTCGGAAAGTTTGTGAGCGGGCGTATGATGGTCAAGGAAGCAAGATATGTTGATGATGCATTAAACGGCCCCATGTCCGTCTACGAGCCTCAACCCGTTGCTCTCAAAGCAACAAGTAGCAGGGAGGTGCTACCAAGCAAGGTGGCACAAGTTGAGGCGGCCGGGCTAAATGAAGATGAGATGGCTCTCATCATCAAGCGCTTCAAGACTGCATTGAAAGGACACAAGGACTACCCCAATAAGAGTAAAGCAAAGGGAAAGCGCTCCTGCTTCAAATGTGGTAAGACAGGTCATTTTATTGCTCAATGTCCCGATAATGAAAATGACCAGGGAGAAGAAAGACATGGGAAGATGGAGAAGAAGAAAGCTATAGGAAGGCTAAAGGCGAGGCGCATCTTGGCAAGGAATGGGACTCGGACTGCTCGTCATCCGACTCCGATGATGAAGGATTAGCAGCCTCGGCCTTCAACAAATCTTCTCTCTTCCCCAACGAACGCCACACCTGCCTCATGGTAAAGGAGAAAAAGGTAAGCGTTCGAGAAACCCCTAAGTACTCTACTTCTAGTGATGAAGATTCTAGTGATGATGAAGTAGATTATACTAGCTTGTTCAAAGGCTTAGATAGAGCAAATGAAGAAAAGATCAACGAATTGATTGATGCTTTAAATGAAAAAGATAGACTACTAGAGAGGCAAGAGGACATTTTGTATTAGGTGCATGACAAATTTGTTAGTGTTCAAAAGTCTCTTGCCTTAGAAATTAAGAGGAATGAATTACTATCTTCTGAGTTATCTACTTGCAATGAATCTATCTCTAGCTTAAAGACTTTGAATGATGATTTAAGTGCTAAACTAGAAGTAGTTAATAAATCTAGTTCTTGTGTAGAGCATGTTGTCATTTGTAATAGGTGTAAGGATTCTGATGTTAATGCATGTGTAGAGCACCTTACTTTTATTACAAAATTAAATGGTGAAGTGGCAAGTCTTAATGCCCAACTTAAGACTTGCAAAAATGACTTTGATAAGTTAAAATTTGCTAGGGATGCCTACACCGTTGGTAGACATCCCTCAATTAAGGATGGACTTGGCTTTCGAAAGGAAGCCAAGAACTTAACAAGCCAAAGGGCTCCCATTCCCAACAAGGAGAAAGGGAAGGCCCCTATGGCTAGTAGTAATCAAAAGAATCATGCTTTCATGTATAATGATAGAAAATTTTCTAGAAGTTCTCATTATAATAAGAGTTATAATGCTTTTGACTCACATGCCATGATTGCTTCAAGTTATAATTTTAATGGTAGGCCTAGGAGAAATTTTGTGTCTCATGCTCCTAGGAAAGTGTGTAATATACCTACCACTGTCTTTTATGCTTGCAACACTACGTTTGTTCTTTCATGTAAAAATGAAAAAGTGGTTGCTAGAAAGTTGGGGGTCAAATGCAAGGGAGAGAAGACTTGCATTTGGGTCCCAAAGGCTATTGTAACTAACCTCATAGGACCCAACAAGAGTTGGGTACCTAAAACCCAAGCCTAATTTGCCTTGCAGGTTTATGCATCCGGGGGCTCAAGCTGGATTATCGACAGCGGATGCACAAACCACATGACGGGGGAGAAGAAGATGTTCACCTCCTACGTCAAGAACAAGGATTCCCAAGATTCGATCATCTTTCGAGATGGGAACCAAGGCAAGGTTAAAGGACTAGGAAAGATAGCCATTTCATTTGAGCATTCCATATCAAATGTGTTTTTAGTTGAATCGCTCGGGTACAATTTATTATCTGTCAGTCAACTATGTAATATGGGATGTAATTGTATATTTACCAATGTAGATGTGTCTGTCTTTAGAAGGAGTGATGGTTCATTAGCTTTTAAGGGTGTACTAGACGGCAAACTCTACTTAGTTGATTTTTCGAAAGAGGAGGCCGATCTAGATGCATGCTTAATTGCTAAGACTAGCATGGGCTGGCTGTGGCATTGCCGTCTAGCACATGTTGGGATGAAGAACCTTCACAAACTTCTAAAGGGAGAACATATGTTAGGTCTAACCAATGTATGTTTCAAAAAAGATAGACCTTGTGCAGCTTGTCAGGCAGGTAAACAGGTGGGAAGCACTCATCACAGCAAGAATGTGATGACCACATCAAGACCTCTAGAGCTACTTCATATGGACCTCTTTGGACCTGTCGCCTACCTCAGCATCGGGGGAAGTAAGTATGGTTTAGTAATTGTTGATGATTTTTCCCGCTTCACTTGGGTATTCTTTTTGCAGGATAAAACAGAAACCCAAGAGACCCTTAAGCGCTTCCTAAGGCAGGCTCAAAACGAGTTTGAGCTCAAGGTGAAAAAGATAAGAAGCGACAACGGGTTCGAGTTCAAGAATTTGCAAGTGGAGGAGTACATTGAGGAGGAAGGCATCAAGCACGAGTTCTCCGCTCCCTACACACCACAGCAAAATGGTGTGGTTGAGAGGAAGAACAGGATGCTTATCGATATGGCGAGGACAATGCTTGGAGAGTTCAAGACGCCTGAGCGGTTTTGGTCGGAAGATGTGAACACAGCTTGCCACGCCATAAACCGGCTCTACCTTCATCGCCTCCTCAAGAAGACCTCGTATGAACTTCTTACCGGTAACAAATCCAATGTCTCATACTTTCGTGTATTTGGGAGCAAATGTTACATTTTGGTGAAGAAAGGTAGAAATTCCAAATTTGCTCCCAAAGCTGTAGAAGGTGTTTTACTAGGTTATGACTCAAATACAAAGGCGTATAGAGTCTTCAACAAATCATCGGGTTTGGTTGAAGTCTCTAACGACGTTGTATTTGATGAGACTAATGTCTCTCTAAGAGAGCAAGTTGATCTTGATGACATAGATGAAGATGATGTTCCGATGGCTGCAATACGAACCATGGCGATTGGAGATGTGCGACCACAGGAACAACAAGAGCAAGATCAACCTTCTTCCTCAACAATGGTGCATCCCCCAACTCAAGACGATGGATAGGTTCCTCAAGAAGAGGCGTGTGATCAAGGGGGGCACAAGAAGAACCAGTTATGGAGGAAGAAGCACCACATGCCCCTCCAACTCAAGTTCGAACGACGATTCAAAGGAATCACCCCGTTGACCAGATTCTGGGTGACATAAGCAAGGGAGTAACTACTCGCTCAAGATTAGCTAACTTTTGTGAGCATTACTCATTTGTCTCTTCTATTGAGCCTTTCAAGGAAGAAGAGGCCTTGCAAGATCCGGACTGGGTGTTGGCCATGCAGGAAGAGCTCAACAACTTCAAGCAAAATGAAGTTTGGAGCCTGGTGCCACGTACAAAGCAAAACGTTGTGGGAACCAAGTGGGTGTTCCACAACAAGCAAGACGAGCACGGGGTGGTGACAAGAAAAAAGGCTCGACTTGTGGCAAAAGGTTATGCCCAAGTCGCAGGTTTGGATTTTGAGGAGACTTTTGCTCCTGTGGCTAGGCTAGAGTCTATTCGTATTTTGTTAGCCTATGCCGCTCACCATTCTTTCAGGTTGTTTCAAATGGACGTGAAGAGCGCTTTCCTCAATGCGCCAATCAAGGAGGAGGTGTACGTGGAACAACCCCCTGGCTTTGAGGATGACAGGTATCCCGACCACGTTTTTAAGCTCTCTAAGGCGCTCTATGGACTTAAGCAAGCCCTAAGAGCATGGTATGAATGCCTTAGAGATTTCTTAATTGCTAATGCTTTCAAAGTTGGGAAAGCCGATCCCACTCTTTTCACTAAGACTTGTGACGGTGACCTTTTTGTGTGCCAAATTTATGTCGATGACATAATATTTGGTTCTACTAATCAAAAGTCTTGTGAGGAGTTTAGCAGGGTGATGACACAGAAATTTGAGATGTCGATGATGGGCGAGCTGACATACTTTCTTGGATTCCAAGTGAGACAACTCAAGGATGGCACCTTCCTCTCCCAAACAAAGTACACTCAAGATCTTCTCAAGAGGTTTGGGATGAAGGACGCCAAGCCCGCGAAGACGCCAATGGGAACCGACGGACATGTCGACCTCAACAAAGGAGGTAAGTCCGTTGATCAAAAGGCATACCGGTCTATGATAGGGTCATTGCTTTATTTATGTGCTAGTAGACCGGATATTATGCTTAGAGTATGCATGTGTGCTAGATTTCAATCCGACCCAAGGGAATGTCACCTTGTGGTCGTTAAGCGAATTCTTAGATATTTAGTTGCTACGCCTTGCTTCGGGATCTGGTATCCAAAGGGGTCTACCTTTGACTTGATTGGATACTCAGACTCTGATTATGCTAGATGCAAGGTTGATAGGAAGAGTACATCAGGGACGTGACAATTCCTAGGAAGGTCCCTGGTGTCTTGGAGTTCTAAGAAACAAACCTCTGTTGCCCTATCCACCGCTGAGGCCGAGTATGTTGCCGCAGGACAGTGTTGCGTGCAACTACTTTGGATGAGGCAAACCCTCCAGGACATTGGCTACAATCTGAGCAAAGTCCCACTCCTATGTGACAATGAGAGTGCAATCCGCATGGCGAATAATCTTGTTGAACACAGCCGCACTAAGCACATAGACATCCGACATCACTTTTTGAGAGACCACCAGCAAAAGGGAGATATCGAAGTGTTCTATATTAGCACCGAGAACCAGCTAGCCGATATCTTTACCAAGCCTTTAGATGAGAAAACCTTTTGCAGGCTGCGTAGTGAGCTAAATGTCATAGATTCACGTAACTTGGATTGATTTATAGCATACATGTGTTTTATGCCTTTGATCAAGTTACTTTATGCATTTATGAGATTTGTTGTTTATGTATGGATCTCAAGTTGTGCAAGGGATCCCTGGACCTCACAAGTCCATGTGTGAATGATGCACATATTTAGGGGGAGAAGTGCTACAACTTGACCCTTTGAGACTAACATTTGTGCTTGAGTTTACTTAATGTAGTCTCGAAGGTGAATTGAAAGGGAAAGGTGAACTTGGACCATGCAAAGACTTCCACTGCACTCCGGTATTAACTCCAAGTTCATATCTATGCTCCTATTGCCTTTTGCTCTTAATTGACATTTTTGGTGAGGCAATGGGGTTAAAGGGCCAATAATGATCCCATTTTGGTGCTTAATGCCAAAGGGGGAGAAATTAAGGCCAAAGCAAATGGATCAGCTACCACTTGAGAATTTTGAACATAGTAGAGTTAGAACTTTTGATTTGTCAAAATACTCTTATTGTCAAAATTGGGTCTCTTGTGGGGAGAATTTATGATTATGAGAAAAAAGGGGGAGTTTTTGGCACTCGACCAATTTTTCAATTGGAATATCTCTCTTTGTGCCCAAACAAGTGAGTTTGACTTAGAGATAGGAAAATGAATTTGATTTGCAAAAACAAACCAAGTGGTGGCAAAGAATGATCCAAATATGTCAAATTAGAGTTAAAAACAATTTGGTCTTCAATTTGAATCAATGTTGCATGTTTTGCATTGCTTTTGAATGTGTTGGCATAAATCACCAAAAAGGGGGAGATTGAAAGGGAAATGTGCCTTTGGGCAATTTCTATTATGTTTTGGTGATTAAGTGTCCAACACATTTAAATAAGCTCTCATGTGCTAAACAAAGAGAGAAGTGATAATCAAGGCAAAGGTATGGTTCTAGACTTAGTACATTGGTTTTTGTGTGTACTAATATATTTGTCTAAGTGCTAGAATCAGAGAAAAGAGAAGAAGAAAAGGACTTGGCTGGAGCAGCCAAGACTCAGCTCGGTCTGGCACACCGGACTGTCTGGGCAGTGTCCGGTGCGCCAGGCTGGACTCCGGCGAATAGGCCACTCTCGGGAAACTTTGGCGGCGTACGGCTATAATTCACCGGACTGTCCGGTGGTGCACCGGACTGTCTGGTGAGCCAACGGCCGTCAGCGCAACGGTCGGCCGCGCAATCCGCGAGCGACGCGTGGCCCGCTCCAACGGTCGGCTGGGGGCACCAGACTGTCCGGGCAGTGTCCGGTGCGCCAACCAGCCTAAAGTTGCAACGGTCGACTGCACCAGTAATGGAAGGAAATCGCGCACCGGACATGAACAGTGGTTGTCCGATGGTGCACCGGACTGTCCGGTGCGCCACCCGACAGAAGGCAAGATTAGCCTTCCAAGATTGTCTCCAACGGCTCCTAGCTACCTTGGGGCTATAAAAGGAACCCCTAGGCGCATGGAGGAGACACCCAAGCATACTTTGAGCATTCTAAGTCTTCCACACTCCATCTCCGCGCACTTGATCGACCGTGTTAGTGATTTGAGCTCCGTTCTTGTAGTGAACTCGTTGTGCTTCAATTTGAGCTCAAGTCTTGGCTTGCGTGCGTTTGTATTGCTGCGGATTTGTGTGTGTTGCTTCACATCCTTACTCTTGTGCTTTCACCCTGATCTTTAATGTAAGGGCGAGAGACTCCAACTTGTGGAGATTCCTCGTGAACGGGAAAAGAGATAAGCAAAGAAAAGACGTGGTATTCAAGTTGATCATTGGATCACTTGAAAGGGGTTGAGTGCAACCCTCATCCATTGGGACGCCACAACGTGGAGGTAGGCAAGTGTTATACTTGTCGAACCACAGGATAAACTCGCGTGTCTTTTGTGATTGTTTTTCTGTGACACTTGTGTTCGCAAGAGCTCGCAACTTAGCCATACTAACACTTAACCAAGTTTTGTGGCTATTAGTTGTTGAATTCTACAGGATCACCTATTCATCCCCCCTCTAGGTGCTCTTAGTTAAGTGCTACATATGTCGTGTGATTGGAGATCCTCAGCTGAGTATAATCGATTCGGATCGCCGTAACTTCGCGGACATTAAGACTTGGTCACTGACCTACACGTAGCATTCCAGTGAATAAGAAGGGTTGATAAGAAATTGGCTAGTAAAATTCAAGTGATGAACTAGGGTAGAAAGAACTCTAGATGCAGGTAACTTTACCTAACCTGACAAGTAAAACTGGATTTTTAAGGATCCACTATTAGTAAGCATTTCTGCAAACAGAGTCATTGATTATTGATAAGCCTTACCTTGACTCCCTTAAAGCCAGCATATCCTTGAGAGTCTTTTATTTGACGGGTAAGACTTGCAAAAATACATTTCGTACTCAGGGCTTTGTCCCATGTTGTTTTAGGTGAAGAAGCAGCAAACTTTTGTTGCTTCTGTTCCAAGATGGTACCAAAAGAAAAGAATCAAGACTAAAGCTGCGGGAGGAAAGGTCCCCCATTAAGAAAAACTTTTTACTGCTTATTCGGGAGGGGGTTTTGCCTCCCAGGTTATGTAATAATAATAATCAGCACTCATATATTTTGTTCTGGTCTGTAACTATATAACTCTGCCTTACTTTTCAATAAAGTAAGTTATTGTAACTGCTTCCGCATTTTCGAACCTCCGATGTATTGTAATGTCTGCGTGACGGGTGAAACGCTCTTGGGTAAGGTAAGGAATTCAGATACCGAACTTGTCAAGTAATCAGGTACACCTGCAGGGTTGTCTGAGGTCCGTTGGACAAGGACAACTGTAGGTGGGCCTAATGACTTGGGAGGTTCTGTCACAATATTCCTTCGAAGTATCATTACAAAGGGCAAAGGTTTCTTAACAGGATTATATCTCATAATTGAAATATAATGTAAAGAGACATATGAAATGACACACGAGAACTTATCTCTACTGCCATGGCATTTTCAATATATCTCTCATTACATTGAATATATTCACAAGCATACCTTCGGCTCCTGGATGATAGGACGCACGATGGTTCTTCGGAGGTTAAGCACTACGAAGTTGTAGATCTAAAAAAGGTGCTTTATGTAGGGTACTATTCATCTATTTATAGGGAAGACGAACCGACTTTGTATAGATTTGCAATAGTGCCCATCAGAGCTTTCATATGTTGTTTACAAAATGATATAAGTATAATACCATATATTTATTGTCTTTGTCTTTGTGGGCTTCAGCCTTCGTCGTTCATTGACTTTCTTTTTGACTCGCGCACGAAGCCACCAGCTTTGTTTGTCGTTTCTACCGCTCACGCATAGATGAAGCGTCTTTGATTACTATTTTTTGGTCGGAGGTCAGCTTCGTCTGTAATAAGAAGTGTTCCTGAAACACATTTGCTCATGGCCGAAGTTATGTATTTGGCAACTGGTTGTTTCTTCATCAACAAGTGACCTTCGGCATAGCTTTTCGTTATACCCTTAAGGCAATCATTTGACATGACTAACCAAAGGATCTTTGGCAATGTAGGCCCCCAGCATAGGCCATGTCGCTGACTCCAGTTCTCGATCTTGACCTCTTTCGTTGGGAAACCGCCGTGAACGCAGTCTCCATAGGTGGCGTGATGTTTCCATTTAAGGGCTACCCTATCGCGCACTTGACGCCTCACCAATACTTTTTCTACAAGCATGCAGCTGTCGCGACGGTTGTTGTAGCCGGCTACCAGATTATCAAGGTCACCACACCAGCCATCATCGTGCCTCCGTCGCGTGACTCTGGCTCGTCATCTGAGTTCACTCTAAAATCTCAATTCAAACTCAGTGTGTAAACGTGTTTCTTTTGGTTATTGGCTGAAAGTGGAGTTTGTCAACCACTACAGAAATACACAAATGTGGCGATGATATGTAGTTATATAGCAATCCATATACATATATTCTAGTTACTTAACAGTATGCAGTGTGGTTGACAAACTGGAATGCACATTGAATGCCACGAAAACAAAGAATGCACATTGAATGACACGAAAACAAATTAAGATGAATGGAAAACCAGGGGCCAAATTCAGTTTAAGCAACAGTATAATAGGTATGTTGAATGGTGGAACCGCTGAGTCTTGAGCAAATATCACTTAGTTAACAGCATGGTTAATTACAATGCACATTGAATGAGTATGATATTTTCCCCAAAAGCAAACTATGAGGAATGGAAAACCAGGGGTGAATTTCAGTTGAAGCAACAATAGATGATGTTGAATGGGGGAACTCATGAGTCATGAGCAGCAACAACACACCAACACAGAATTAGTGTTTCTTGAGGTATTAAAAGTTATTTATTTAGTACACTGAATTTCTGACTCTGGGTAAGAAATTGGATGTCCTAGAATTATAGAATTGAAATGAATTCATTCATAATAATCAGAGGTTTGACATGTTTTTTTACATTCCATAAGTCATTATCTCATTGTAAGGAAATAGTTTGCAAAATTAGCACTCGTCATAGATCCCAGCACTTTGCATGAACTACCATGTCCTCCACTCCCCGCGAAGGCTGCCGAATTTAAGTGAAGTGACCGCTTTGCCTCCAAATGTAATGAATTTTGATTTTTCTTTAACTTTGAGCTTGGTTGTTAATGTTCTAATTTTATTTTGGAATTTTTGAACAGAAGTCAGAGGAAACTAAAAAAAGCAACTGCAGAAATATTCACATTTGGTATAGAATCGAAAGTGCAAGAGCATCCAAAGATGCAAGAGCAGCCAAAGGTGCACGAGCAGCCGAAGGTGGAATCTGCCCCAGCAGGGACTCCTCGAAAAGAAAAGAGGATGGCTAATGTGCTAAAACTTGTTCTGAGGCCTGCGAAGATGGCATCGCCTGCAGCACCGAAGGTTTCTGAGGATATAGCTCTTGAGTCGAAGACATCCATTGATGTGGAGATCCCTTTCAACTCGGATAAAGCCGACCTTCGGGATCCGCTTCAACAAGACATGGGTCTGATAGTCTGTCAGAGAAGGGAGATTTACCAGCACTTGAAGCATTGCCATCTAAAGATCATGAGTACATTATTCGCCATGCTTCGAGGAAAAATTGACTAGGGAGCAAATTGTTGAAGTTCAGCATTATGCTCGAGACCTGAGGTATCCTCGAGATTCTCTAGTATACGGGGCAATGATGAAGATGATTATTTGTAATGTCTCCCAGACAATAAAGATATTGATGTATGTCGTGAGATGATGGACAATATGGGTTATCCGAAGCTTGAGCTAGGGCTATCTGTTATGCCGAAGGATCATCTTGCAGATTGTCTAGCATATAATAACTTAAAAGTTTGTTTATACTTTTCTGTTTTACTTTACCAATCACTCTAATATTTTTCTGTGTTATTTAATCTTTTTGATTTGTTGCTGTCAGGGACTTATTTTGACTAAGTCTTTGAAAGCATAGAAGGATGCCGAGGACGGAAGTACTCGGATAGCCTTCAGCAATCTACGCTCGGAGGTTATAGACTTACGACATCAGGTTGTTGAGAAAGATAAGATTTTGCTTTCTTTAATCGATAAGCTAAAGGAGAGCCATACTGAATTGGCAAAATTTTCTGAAGGGAGTTCAAAAATTTCAAAGCTAGAAGAAGAGAAGAAAGCTGATACGAAGCGCATTACCGATCTGGAATCTGCACTGTCAGCCCAAGTGGAGCTACACAAGTCTGAAGTGCTAAAATTAGAGGAAAAACTTGATGAAGTGAGCGAAAATTTCAAAGTTGAAAAAGAGAAATGTGAGATAGCTGAAACCGAGCGCGACAGAGTTCAGAGGAATGTTGATGAGCTTCGGACTTGGAAAGAGCAGTGTTTTCTGTTGCTGCTCATTGTTGCGGAAAATTGAAGGACATGTTTGCAAGTATTGAAACTTTCTCAAATAATGAAAAATTTGCATGTGGTGATTCCGAAGGGGCCGTGAAATGGATATAAGGCGAAATTGAGGCCTTTGACGAAGTTCTAACTGGCCGAGGAGATTTTTGCGCCTGTGTGGGAGCCCGAGGAGCAGTATCGTTACTTGAGAAGGCTGGTTGCGAACGCGCAAAGGCTGTAATTCAACCAAACTTCGTAATTTCAGCTAATGATATAAAGGAACCTTCTATCGAAGCCATTGCTTTGGGAGGAAGGTTCTATTCCAAAGTCTGGCTCGATGGTGGAAGAGAGATAGCAGACGAAGCTATCAAATAGAGTGAAAAAGAGGTCATTTCGGATACTAGGTTCTTATTATTCGAGTTTTTAGTTTACTTTTTTATGATCATTACTCCTTTGACTTTTCCAGACTCATCGGGCTTCGGAAGAGGCCAAGAAAGCTTAAGAAGTTGCACAGTTAGAAAGACGCATAGATACATGTTATTTGCTGTTGAATTTTGACTTCGTAATTAGTCATCTTCGTAACACATGCCAAAAAATGATTTCTTGTACAACGGAACTTTCTCCACTACTAGAGCCATACAATGCCGAAAATGATCCAGCGCTGAAAGAAATTCTTGCTGAATTCAAAGTGGTGCATGCAGCGATAGACGGAGCTGTTGAAATAGTGCTAAACGAAGCTGCGGAGAAAGTTATGAAGGAAGACTGAGATTTTTTTTGTAGAAAACTTTTCCCTAACTTCGATATTGAGAAGTTTGTAAAAACATTTGAATATGTGTTTGCTCTGTATAAAAACAATTATGTGAATTATATTCTATATAGTTATAGTGTGTACGGTATTTATTTATGTAGCGTGAATAAGTATACGTACTGTTTTGAGTCGAAGGCGAAAAAACACCTTCCCTTATTTTCATGCTTCGTAAAGAAAACCTTCTTCAACCGAAGGTCTTGTAATATCTTTAGAGAATGCGGCTGATGAAGCCAAAGCATTGTCCCCTTCTTTGCCCTTCTGCTTCCATTATATAATTTCACAAAAATATTGTACGAAGCCAAAAGATTTGATCTCCTTCGTTCTTTAATAAGCTACTTCAGAATTCTTTTTCATCTGCTCATGAAGAGAGTAACTCCCCTTCTTCTCACTTAATACTTGATGCAAGATAAATATGATGCATGATGATATGATGTGTAATGGTATGATGATTTGATGCATAATGCTTGGTGCAAGATGGTGATGAAGAAAAGAGAAAAACATTGTAGTAAGACTCTGCATCCCCTTAGTAACAATTTTGGAGTTTTGTACACCTTTACTGGGTGATTTATTTAAGCTCTACATCCCCTTAGGAACGACTTTGGAGCTTCTTCACCTTTACTAGGTGGTATTTTGAGCTCTGCATCCCCGTAGGAATGACTTTGGAGCTTTTTCGGCACTTTTGTTACACTCGATGGTGTAACCTCAGATTTATTACAAAGTGTCGAAGGATATACCTTCTTAAAGTATCTTCAGGCAAATGTAAAGGAAAGAAAACTAAAATTACAATAGAGTTTTGTAGATAGCTTTAGATATTTGATCCAGACCCTCAGACGCTTCAGTAGATATGTTTGGATTCTGGAACTGTATTGTTTACTGTTCGAGCTTCGGATTGCTCCCTCGTATCGCGTTGTGGCTAATCCTGAAATTTCCCTAGATGATGCTGGTTGTATGACGAAGTTGGTGCTAGCATGGGTGGTTGGGGCAGGACCCATCTGGCTGAAGAATGGCTTGCCGAAGTAATTGAAGCTGAAGGTTGTGGGATTGACTGTTGATTGTGGACATATTTTGGGATGTACGGAGAATAATATGAAGCAATATGAAGGACCTACTTCGGCTGATTCTATCTTGCTTCGGCTTCGGCAATTTCCTTCTGCTTTTGAATTGTGACTTAGCAGGTTCTTGTTGTGTGGTCCTTATTGTCTCCACAGAATAAACAGAATAGTCTTCTCGGCTAGGAATTGTATCTCCCCCCGAAGTTTCTTCCTCCCCTTCCACCTCTTGGAGCTGGTGGTCTGAAGGAACTCGGTTGAGTTCATGTTGACTGGGCGTGATTTTGTTGCCCTTGAGTATGGTTGCTTTTGTCTTCGCTTGGGCTTGGATTGTGAATGGTCCTGACATGCCTCGGATTGAATCGTCCACCAAAGCCCCTTGTCATTTCAGAGTATCTAAAGGCTTCTTCCTTCCTTTGTTAAAAATCATTATCCGCCCGGATGTATTCATCCATTTTCTACAAGAGCTTCTTAAGAGTCTGAGGGGGTTTCCTGGCAAAATTTTGTGCCATCGGTCCCGGCCGAAGCCCCTTGATCATGGCCTCAATGGCAATCTCATTCGGTACTGTTGGTGCTTGAGCTTGGAGCCGTAAGAACCTTCAGACGTAAGCGTGCAGATACTCATGAACTTGTGTGCATTGGAATAGAGCCTGAGCAGTTACTGGTTTCGTCTGAAACCCTTGGAAACTTGTAATTAACATATCTTTCAACTTCTGCCAAGATGTTATTGTCCTTGGACAAAGAGAGGACTACCAAGTCTGAGCAACACTCCTGATTGCCATAACGAAGGACTTGGCCATGACGTCTGTGTTGCCCCCATAAGATGATATTGTCACTTCGTAACTCATAAGGAACTGCTTCGGATCAGAGTGACTGTCATACATGGGCAACTAAGATGGCTTGTACGAAGGTGTCCATGGTACTGCCTGCAACTCTGTAGCTAAAGAAGAAGCATCATCAAAAGCAATATTGTTGTGGTTAAAAGCTTCGTACCACATGTCTTCGTGGTTGGGGCCTTCCTGCCGAAGGTCTCTTTGGTGTTGCCGATACTCTTGGTGCTAAGTATCATGCGCAATGTTCCGCATCTCTTCAGCTGCTTCATCAATCTTCTTCTACAGCTCAGGCAGCCGAAGCATTTTTATTTTCTCTTCTCCACCTATTGATAGATAGCTTCAAGGTTGCTGATTTTCTGATCCAGCTCCTCATCTTGTGGAGTTGGACTAACAACTTTTCTTTTCTAGCTCTGAGCCTCTTTTAGAGAATTCCGTCTTGATTGGTATCCAGGGGTGTGAGGATAGCACCAGGCACAGTTGTCTTCTTCGGCGACATGGCGAAGGTGGTCGTGAATGAGTTCACCAGAGGTGGGCGCCAATAATGTTGATCACTCGTTCTCAATTACTTAACACAATTGAAAAATAAGGCAACACAACGTTAAGAAGATAGTCAACCTTCGTCCTTAGGCATTTATCCTTATGAGAAAATTGCTTCGGGAGAAATATGATTATATGGATCATGCATAAACGAAGAGTTAAACACATGAGAGAAATAAAGAAATTAAAACATGTTGAATCAACTCGAATCCTTTGATACCCTATTACTTCCTTTACAAAAATAATTTATAGTCATACCTTCGGCTCTATGAAGTATGTTAGAGCGAAGGTATCCAGATGATGAATTACACAAAGCGATTATCCAACCCTCCAAAAAGGTACTTTATGGAGACACTGTTCATCTATTTATAGAGAAATGTACATCTTCATATGAAATTACAAATATGTTTATAAGGTCGATATATATGATTTACAGAATAACGCGAGGACAATATTGTCTTCTGCTTCTAGTGCTTCAGACACGGAATCATATTGACACCTTCTCCTAGCTTTGTCGATCATCTGTCCTTGTTTCCTTGTTGTCATGACGAAGTTGACACCTTCGTCTTTCTCTATGTCCTGTCCTCGTTTCCTTGTTGTCACGACGAAGTTGACACCTTCGTCTTTCTCTACGTCCCCTACACCGAAGGCATTGTAGCGCCGAAGCTTCTGCAACACTTAGAAACATGTTGATAATCAATAATTAAAATGTATTTTTGAGTACTTTCGAAAAATATGTTTTTGAGAACCTTCGAAAAACGAAGGCCCCTAACAACACCCGTGAAGCATTCGTTTTCCTGCAGCTTCAGAGGTTGTCTGCTCTGCATCCGCACAGGGCCATCCCAGTTAGTACAACTTACACCACAAGAAACAACGATGACAACATGTAAATCCGTATGCCTTCTTTACTTTAATTCTCAAGACTAGGTGGAGAGTGAACAGTTACGAAATGTCTGCATCATCTGATTGATTCCACAAGTGAGCAACATCGCCCTGCGAGAGGGGATGCGATCAGCCCATGGTTGCACATGAAATCACTTGTTACTGGATAGTGTACTATATAGATAGCTCCACACAAAAAAAGCAGGAAATCATTTCACAAAGCTAGTGGCTACTGAAAGGGAAATAGGGTCAAACCTTTTCCTAAATGATTTTGGTGGTTGAATTGCCCAACACAAATAATTGGACTAACTAGTTTGCTCTAGATTATAAGTTCTACAGGTGCCAAAGGTTCAACATAAACCAATAAAAAGTTCAAGGAAGGGTTCAAAAGAAAGGAGCAAAAGACAACCGAAGGCTGCCCTGGTCTAGCGCACCGGACTGTCCGGTGTGCCACCAGATAGTGTCCGGTGCACCACCGGACAGTGTCCGGTACACCAGGGAGAGAAACTCCGAACTTGCCACCTTCGGGAATTTGGGAAACCACTCCGGTGTAATTCACCGGACTATCCGGTGTAGCACCGGACTGACTGGTGTACCATGCGGAGCAACGGCTACTGCGCCAACGGTCGTCTGCAAAAGCAACAGTGAATAGTGAACACTACGCGACTGCGCGCGTAGAGTCAGAGCAGGCGCCAGAAGGCGCACCGGACAGTGAACAGGACCTGTCCGGTGCACCATCGGACTGTCCGGTGGCCCCACTTGTCAGAGCTCCAACGGTCGAACCGTAATAGTTGGGTGACGTGGCTGGTGCACCGGACAGTGTCCGGTGGCGCACCGGACTGTCCGGTGCGCCCTTCGACATCAGCCTTCCCCAACGGCCACTTTGGTGGTTGGGGCTATAAATACCCCCAACCACCACACTCACAATTAGGGATGAAATCGGTTTCGGAATTTTTCGGAATTTCGGAAACCGTTTTCGATTTTTCTCGGTCGGATTTATCGGTAACGGTACTTTTCGGAAACGGAATCGGTATCGGAATTTTTCTATCGGAAACGGTATCGGATACGGTTTAGCGTTTTACCGACCGTTTCCTTCGGTTACCGGATTTTATCGGAATTTACCGGAACATCTTCTCGGAATTTACCGAAAATAAAAAAGGCCATAAACCCATAAATGCACAAATGCCATAACGGCCCAGTCCAGCAGTCGTCGTGCCAGCCCACTTGCCCTGTGCTCGCATGGCTGCAGGCCCGCATGGCGCATAGGCCTAGCTGCCGCATCCACGTAACCGCGTTTTTTTGTCTCAATACCTCATGCCCGATACCCATACCGGTGTTTGGAGGAGCATGTCCCAGCCACTGCCGGTCCCAGTCCCAGATACAGCTAGTCTTAGTACCAGGCTGTCATATGGATGCGTTTACTGGTTTCATGGCTTCGTGTGAAGATGCTCATAGAAGAAGGGTAGATTGTGTGTAAGTGTATTCATATAATTAAATGTGCTTACATGTATGTAGACGTCAGCATCTATACTTAGATAAATTTGTATGGGCGTATGGTGATAACATAATAAAAGTTTTCTACGATAGATTTTATACCTGGTTGTATCTATTAGTGATGGTGTAACTAATTAATCAATGTCGCATTTTTATGTTGAACTAGTGATCTTTGTGAATTTGTGAAATTGTCATATTGTCAGCTTGTGATAATTGTGGACTTTTTATATTAGAACATTTTTATACAGGTATGTTTACCGATCGTGTTTTAAATTCCGACCGTTACCGGTGTTTTTTCGACGCCGAACTTTCGTTTTCGATGTTTCCGAAATACCGATATCGTTTCTGTTTCCGGAGTTACCGTTTCCGATTTCGTTTCCGATAAAAAATATGAAAACGGAAACGGTTTTAGCGTTTACCGACCATTTTCGACCGTTTTCATCCCTACTCACAATGCATCCAAGTTTTCAGCCAACATATTCAATATAAGAGCTAGTGCATTCAATACAAGACACAAATAGATTGAATCAAAATCTCTCCAAGTTCTAATTCCACTCAAAATCATTAGTGATTAGAAGAGAGAGTTTTGTCGTGTTCTTTTGAGCTCTTGCGCTTGGATCGCTTTTCTTCTTCCTCTATTCTTGTTCTCAACTCACTTGTAATCAAAGCAAGAGACACCAAGTTGTGGTGGTCCTTGTAGTGGACTAAGTGTCCCGTTTGATTGAAGAGAAAAGCTCACTCGGTCTAGGTGACCGTTTGAGAGAGGGAAAGGGTTGAAAGAGACCCGGTCTTTGTGACCACCTCAACGGGGAGTAGGTTTGCAAGAACCGAACCTCGGTAAAACAAATCACCGTGTCATCCACCTTATTTGCTTGTGATTTGTTTTCACCCTCTCTTTCGGACTCGATTATATTTCTAACGCTAACCCCATCTTGTAGTTGTGCTTAAACTTTATAAATTTTAGATTTGCCTATTCACCCCCCCTCTAGGCGACTTTCAATTGGTATCGGAGCCCGGTACTTCATTAGAGCCTAACCGCTCGAAGTGATGTCAGGAGCTCATGCCAAGAAGGAGATGGTGACCGGCGAGAAGCCAGCCACATGCCACGGGAAAGCTCCATCGGGAGAGTCCGGCAACAAAAGGGAGGAATCCCCTCCCCGCGTCAAGTCGCACCGGAGTGGCGACAAGAAGAAGAAAATGAAGAAAGTGGTCTACTACGATACTGATTCTTCGTCGTCTTCCACCTCCGTCTCCGACACGCCGTCCGTCACTTCTAAGCGCCATGAGCGCAAGACGTTTAGTAAGATCCCATTACGCTACCCTCGCATTTCCAAACGCACTCCTTTACTTTCCGTCCCATTAGGCAAACCACCGGTTTTTGACGGTAAAGATTATTGTATGTGGAGTGATAAAATGAGGCACCATCTAACCTCACTCCACGCTAGCATTTGGGACATTGTTGAATTTGGAGCGCAGGAACCATCCGTGGGGGATGAAGGGTATGACTCGGACGAGGTAGGCCAAATCCGGCACTTCAACTCCCAAGCCACTACTATACTCCTCGCCTCTAAGTCGAGAGGAGTATAATAAGGTGCAAGGGTTGAAGAGTGCCAAAGAGATTTGGGACGTGCTCAAGACCGCGCACGAAGGAGACGAGGTGACCAAGATCACCAAGAGGGAAACGATCGAGGGGGAGCTCAGTCGATCCATGCTTCACCAAGGAGAGGAGCCACAAGCTATGTACAACCGGCTCAAGACCTTAGTGAACCAAGTGCGCAACCTCAGGAGCACCAAATGGGATGACCATGAAATGGTCAAGGTTATTCTTAGATCACTCGTTTTTCTTAACCCTACTCAAGTTCAATTAATTCGTGGTGATCCTAGATATAAACTAATGTCTCCCGAGGAAGTGATAGGAAAGTTTGTGAGCTTTGAGTTGATGATCAAAGGCTCCAAACAAATCATCGAGTGTGGCACCACCTCCACACCCGAGGTGCAACCCGTTGCCTTCAAAGCAACGGAGGAGAAGAAAGAAGAGTCTACGTCAAGTAGGCTCCCCATCGACGCCTCCAAGCTCGACAATGAGGAGATGGCTTTAATCATCAAAAGCTTTCGCCAAATCCTCAAGCAAAGGAGGGGGGAGGACTACAAGCCCCGCTCCAAGAAAGTTTGTTACAAGTGTGGTAAGCCCGATCATTTTATTGCAAAATGTCCATTATCTAGTGATAGTGACAGGGGCGACGACAAGAGGAGAAAGAAGAAGGAGAAGAAGAGATACTACAAGAAGAAGGGCGGCGATGCCCATGTTTGCCGAGAGTGGGACTCCGATGAGAGCTCCACCGACTCCTCCTCCGATGAGGACGCCGCAAACATCGCCGTCAACAAGGGTCTTCTCTTCCCCAACGTCGGCCACAAGTGCCTCATGGCAAGGGACGGCAAAAAGAAGGTAAAATCTAGAGCCTCCACTAAATATGCAACATCTAGTGATGAGGATAACTCTACTGATGATGAGGATAATTTGCTTGCTCTTTTTGCCAACATCAACATGCAACAAAAGGAAAAATTAAATGAATTAATAGGAGCTATTCATGAGAAGGATGAACTCTTGGGTAGCCAAGAGGACTTCCTAATTAAAGAAAATAAGAAGCATGTTAAGGTTAAAAATGCTTATGCTCAGGAAGTAGAGAAATGTGAAAAATTAACTAGTGAGCTAAGCACTTGCCATGATACTATTTCCAACCTTAGAAATGAGAATGCTAAATTAATTGCTAGGGTTGAGAATTTAAATGATTGTGATGATTCTCTTGTCAAACTTAAAAATGATAATGCTAATTTGATTGCTAAGATTGGCAAGTTGAATGAATCAATTGCTAGCCTTAAGATAGAAAATGATAAATTGATTACTAAGGCTAAAAATTTAAATGTTTGCAATGATATTGTTTCCAATCATAGAAATGAAAATGTCATGTTACATGCTAAGATTGATGAATTAAATGTTTGCAAACCCTCTACATCCACCATTGAGCATGTTACTATTTGCACTAGATGTAGAGATGTTAATGTTGATGCTATTCATGATCACCTAGCTTTAATTAAACAACAAAATGATCACATAGCTCAACTTAGTGCTAAAATCAATGAGCATGACTTAGAAAATGAAAATTTTAAATTTGCTAGAAGTATGCTCTATAGTGGGAGACGCCCAGACATTAAGGATGACATTGGCTTCCAACATGGAGACAATGTCAAGCTTAGTGCCCCTAAGAAATTGTCTAACTTTGTTATGGGCAAGGCTCCCATGGCTCAGGATAACGAGAGTTACATTTTATATCCTGCTGGTTATTCCGAGCACAAAATTAGGAGAATTCATTCTAGGAAGTCTCACTCTGGCTCTCATCATGCTTTTATGTATAAGAGTGAGGCATCTAGCTCTAGGCAATCCACTCATGTTAAATTGCCTAAAAAGAAAACTCCTATTGCATCAAATGAGCCTATTATTTCATTTAAGACTTTTGATGCTTCATATGTTTTAACTAACAAATCAAGCAAAGTAGTTGCCAAATATGTTGGGGCCAAACACAAGGGCTCAAAGACTTGTGTGTGGGTACCCAAGGTGCTTGTTTCTAATGTCAAAGGACCCAAGACCGTTTGGGTACCTAAGAACAAGGCCTAAGCTTGTTTTGTAGGTTTATGCATCTGGGGACTCAAGTTGGATCATTGATAGCGGGTGCACAAACCACATGACTGGGGAGAAAAGGATGTTCTCCTCCTATGAGAAAAACCATGATCCCCAACGAGCTATCACATTCGGGGATGGAAATCAAGGTTTGGTCAAAGGACTTGGTAAAATTGCTATATCACCTGACCATTCTATTTCCAATGTTTTTCTTGTAGATTCTTTAGATTACAACTTGCTTTCTGTTTCTCAATTATGCAAAATGGGCTACAATTGTCTTTTTACGGATATAGGTGTTACTGTCTTTAGAAGAAGTGATGATTCAGTAGCATTTAAGGGAGTATTAGAGGGTCAGCTATACTTAGTTGATTTTAATAGAGCTGAACTCGATACTTGCTTAATTGCTAAGACTAACATGGGTTGGCTCTGGCATCGCCGACTAGCCCACGTTGGAATGAAGAATCTTCATAAGCTTCTAAAAGGAGAGCACATTTTGGGACTAACAAATGTTCATTTAGAGAAAGACAGGATTTGTAGCGCATGCCAAGCAGGGAAGCAAGTTGGTGTTCATCATCCACACAAGAACATCATGACGACCGACAGGCCACTTGAGCTACTCCATATGGGCCTATTCGGCCCGATTGCTTACATAAGCATCGGCGGGAGTAAGTACTGTCTAGTTATTATGGATGACTATTCTCGCTTCACTTGGGTGTTCTTTTTGCAGGATAATCTCAAACCCAAGAGACCTTAAAGGGATTCTTGAGACGGGCTCAAAATGAGTTTGGTTTAAGGATCAAAAAGATTAGAAGTGACAACAGGACGGAGTTCAAGAACTCACAAATAGAAGGCTTCCTTGAGGTTGAGGGCATCAAGCATGAGTTCTCTTCTCCCTACACACCACAACAAAATGGTGTAGTGGAGAGGAAGAATAGAACTCTACTTGACATGGCGAGGACCATGCTTGATGAGTATAAGACTTTGGACCGGTTTTGGGCGGAAGCAGTCAACACCGCTTGCTACGCCATCAACCGTCTCTACCTTCACCGAATCCTCAAGAAGACATCATATGAACTCCTCACCGGTAGAAAGCCCAATGTTTCATCTTTTAGAGTCTTCGGTAGCAAATGCTTTATTCTTGTTAAAAGAGTTAGAAAATCTAAACTTGCTCCTAAGGCTGTAGAAGGCTTTTTACTTGGTTATGATTCAAACACAAGGGCATATAGAGTCTTTAACAAGTCCACTGGACTAGTTGAAGTTTCTTGTGACATTGTGTTTGATGAGACTAACGGCTCTCAAGTAGAGCAAGCTGATCTTGATGGGCTAGATGATGAAGAGGCTCTGTGTGTCGTGCAAAGGAACATGTCCATTGGGGATGTGTGTCCTAAGGAATCTGAAGAGCCTCCACATGCACAAGATCAACCGTCATCTTCAAATCAAGCATCTCCACCAACCCAAGATGAGGATCAAGCTCAAGATGATGAAAATGAAGATCAAGAAGAGCCACCTCAAGAGGAGGACAATGATCAAGGGGGAGATGCCAATGATCAAGACAAGGAAGATGATGAGGGTCCAAGACCGCCACACCCAAGAGTCCATCAAGCGATACAACGAGATCACCCCGTGAACTCCATCCTCGGCGATATTCATAAGGGGGTAACCACTCGATCTCGTGTCGCTCATTTTTGTGAACATTACTCCTTTGTGTCTTCTATTGAGCCATACAGGGTGGAAGATGCATTAAGAGATTCAGATTGGGTGTTGGCAATGCAAGAGGAACTCAATAATTTCACGAGGAATGAGGTATGGCATCTTGTTCCACGTCCTAACCAAAATGTTGTAGGAACCAAGTGGGTCTTCCGTAACAAGCAAGATGAGCATGGTGTGGTGACAAGGAACAAAGCTCGACTTGTGGCCAAGGGATATTCACAAGTCGAAGGTTTGAATTTCGGTGAAACCTATGCACCCGTAGCTAGGCTTGAGTCAATTCGTATATTACTTGCCTATGCTACTTACCATGGCTTTAAGCTCTATCAAATGGACGTGAAAAGTGCCTTCCTCAATGGACCAATCAAGGAGGAGGTCTATGTTGAGCAACCTCCCGACTTTGAAGATAGTGAGTACTCTAACCATGTGTATAAACTCTCTAAGGCGCTTTATGGGCTCAAGCAAGCCCCAAGAGCATGGTATGAATGCCTAAGAGATTTTCTTATCGCTAATGGCTTCAAAGTCGGAAAAGCCGATCCCACTCTCTTTACTAAAACTATTGCAAATGATTTGTTTGTATGCCAAATTTATGTTGATGATATCATATTTGGGTCTACTAACAAATCTACTTGTGAAGAGTTTAGTAGGATAATGGTTCAAAAATTCGAGATGTCTATGATGGGGGAGTTGAAGTATTTCTTAGGATTTCAAGTCAAGCAACTCCAAGAGGGCACCTTCATCATCCAAACTAAGTACATTCAAGACATACTCACCAAGTTTGAAATGAAGGATGCCAAGCCCATCAAGACACCCATGGGAACCAATGGGCATCTCGACCTCGACACATGAGGTAAATCCGTAGATCAAAAGGTATACCGGTCGATGATAGGATCTTTACTCTATTTATGTGCATCTCGACCGGATATTATGCTTTTCCGTAAGCATGTGTGCAAGATTCCAAGCCGATCCTAAGAAAGTTCACCTTAGGGCCGTAAAACGAATCTTGAGATATTTAGTTCATACACCTAAGATTGGTCTTTGGTACCCCAAGGGATCCACTTTTGATTTAATTGGTTATTCAGATGCTGATTGGGCAGGGTGTAAAATTGATATAAAGAGCACATCAGGGACTTGCCAGTTCTTGGGAAGATCCCTCGTGTCTTGGGCTTCAAAGAAACAAAATTTTGTAGCTCTTTCTACCGCCGAAGCTGAGTACATTGCCGCAGGCCATTGTTGCGTGCAATTGCTTTGGATGAGGCAAACCCTTAGGGACTATGGTTACAAATTAACCAAAATTCCTCTTTTATGTGATAATGAGAGTGCAATCCGCATGGCGGATAATCCCGTTGAGCACAGCCGCACTAAGCACATAGCCATTCGGTATCACTTTTTGAGGAATCACCAACAAAGGGGGGATATCGAGATTGCTTATGTTAGCACCAAAGAACAATTAGCCGATATCTTTACCAAGCCATTATGTTGGGGGTATGCTTCATAGCCGAAGATCCTAAAGAAAGAGAACACCTTCGGCAGATCCTATCAGGAGCAGCGCCGAAGCTATCACCTATAAAGCTTCGGCACAGTGACAGATCTCAAGACGAAGGGGTGAACCGACTTAATGATGAAATGACTTAAAGACCCCTGATGTTTTGTGTCATTATTGCAATCGATTGTAAAGGGCATAAATGTAATTTTACACAGGCTGCGCCCTGTGCCTATAAATAGGTGAACAGTACCCCTTACTATTCACGCAATCTTGTAATCGCCAACGCATTACGCTGGAATTATTGCTTTCTGCCAAGGCGAAGGTATAAATGTACCTAAATATTATGTTTTAATATTTAGGTTCATATTATAAAATATGTGAATAATGCTATCTATTCTTGGTATATCTTTCTCTAATGTTTTATATTTTATATTTCATTTCGCATTGTTTTATGTCTGATCACGAAGGTGTGACCTTCGTGATATTTTGCTTGTGACCTTCGTCTGAAGTTCATTAAATCCTTAGGGAGATAATGCTTCAGCGGACGAAAGGCATTAACATTTAACATTCTATGTTGCCTTGTTCTTAATTCATAGCATTTGAGAACAAGTCCCCAACATTGGCGCCCACCTCCGGTGAACTCACTTCCACTTTTTGAGCTGATGGATTCATTCAACAACCAAGCTAGAGCTGCTTCGGCTCCAAAGCTGGTACTCCCGATAATAGGCGGTTCATGCTCAGAGCCGGCCAACAAAAAGCAGAAGAAGGAGGCACAGAGAAGGGTACAACATGTCGGGGTGCAAGGACCCTTCATCAAGTCAAGATGGTCCCATATCCCAATTACCTTCTCCCAAGAGGACCTTCAGCTCAAGGATTACCCTCACAATGATGCTATGGTTATTTCTTGTGTTATCAAAGGATTTCTGGTCCACAATGTTCTGGTTGATACAGGCTGTGCAGCGGATATTATATTTGCTAAGGCCTTCAGACAAATGCAAGAGCCAGAGGATAAGATTCATGATTGAAAGTCGCCTAGAGGGGGGGTGAATAGGGCAAAACTGAAATTTTCAAAAATAATCACAACTACAAGCCGGGTTAGCGTTAGAAATATAATAGAGTCTGCGAGAGACGATGCAAAACAAATCGCAAGCGAAATGAAGTGAGACACGCGGATTTGTTTTACCGAGGTTCGGTTCTCTCAAACCTACTCCCCGTTGAGGAGGCCACAAAGGTCGGGTCTCTTTCAACCCTTACCCTCTCTCAAACGGTCCCTCGGACCGAGTGAGCTTTCTCTTCTCAATCACTTGGAACACCAAGTTCCCACAAGGACCACCACAAGTTTGGTGTCTCTTGCCTCAATTACAAGTGAGTTTGATCGCAATGAAAGAATCAAGAAAGAAGAAAGCAATCCAAGCGCAAGAGCTCGAAAGAACACAGGCAAATCTCTCTCTCTAATCACTAGGGCGTTGTGTGGAATTTGGAGAGGATTTGATCTCTTTGGTGTGCCTAGAATTGAATGCTAGAGCTCTTGTAAGTAGTTGGGAAGTGGAAAACTTGGATGCAATGAATGGGAGGTGGTTGGGGGTATTTATAGCCCCAACCACCAAACTAGCCGTTTGGTGAGGCTGTCTGTTCGATGGTGCACCGGACATGTCCGGTGCGACAGCCACGCACCAAAAGCCGTTGGGTTCGACCGTTGGAGCTCTGACTTCTGGGCCCGCCTGGATGTCCGGTGGCGCACCGGACATGCACTATAGATTGTCCGGTGTGCCAGCATGGGCGTGCCTGACCTCTGCGCGCGCAGCGCGCGCATTTAATGCGTCGCAGGTAGCCGTTGGCGCCGAAATAGCCGTTGCCCCGCTGTTACACCGGACAGTCCGGTGTACACCGGACAGTCCGGTGAATTATAGCGGAGCAGTTGAAATGAATTCCCGAGGCTGGCGAGTTCCAGAGGCCGCTCTTCCTTGGAGAACCGGACACTGTCCGGTGTACACCGGACAGTCCGGTGAATTATAGCGGAGTCGCCTCTGGAATTTCCCGAAGGTGACGAGTTTGAAGTTGGTGTCCTCTGGTGCACCGGACATGTCCGGTGGCACACCGGACAGTCCGGTGCGCCAGACCAGAGGTGCCTTCGAGTGTCCCTTTGCTCTTTTGTTGAACCCAATACTTGGTCTTTTTATTGGCTAAGTGTGAACCTTTGGCACCTGTATAACTTATACACTAGAGCAAACTAGTTAGTCCAAATATTTGTGTTGGGCAATTCAACCACCAAAATTAATTAGGGACTAGGTGTAAGTCTAATTCCCTTTCAATCTCCCCCTTTTTGGTGATTGATGCCAACACAAACCAAAGCAAATATAAATGTGCATAATTGAACTAGTTTGCATAATGTAAGTGCAAAGGTTGCTTGGAATTGAGCCAATAAATGTTACTTACTAGATATGCATGGATTGTTTCTTTATTATTAACATTTTGGACCACGTTTGCACCACATGTTTTGTTTTTGCAAATTCTTTTTGTAAATCCTTTTCAAAAGTCTTTTTGCAAATAGTCAAAGGTAAATGAATAAGATTTTTGCGAAGTATTTACAAGATTTGAAATTTTGTCCCCTTGTTTCAAATGCTTTTTCTTTTGACTAAACAAAACTCCCCCTCAAATAAAATCTCCTCTTAGTGTTCAAGAGGGTTTTAAGATATCAAGTTTTGAAAATACTACTTGCTCCCCCTTTAGAACACAAAGAGATACCAATTTGAAATTTACCAATTTTGAAAATCATTAATTTAAAAATTAGAGTGGTGGTGCGGTCCTTTTGCTTTGGGCTCATACTTTCTCCCCCTTTGGCATGAATCGCCAAAAATGGATACTTTGAGTGAGATATAAGCCCTTACCTAACTACTTTCTCCCCTTTGGCAAATAAAACATATGAGTGAAGATTATACCAGAGATGGAGAGTGATGCGGAGCGATGGCGAAGGATGAGTAGTAGAGTGGAGTGGAAGCCTTTGTCTTCGCCGAAGACTCCAATTCTCTTTCAATATACCTATGACTTGGTTTGAAATACACTTGAAAACACATTAGTCATAGCATATATAAAAAAACATGATCAAAGGTATATTTATGCGCTATGTGTGCAAATTAGCAAAAGAAATTCCTAGAATCAAGAATATTGAGCTCATGCCTAAGTTTGGTAAAAGATTGTTCATCAAGTGGCTTGGTAAAGATATCGGCTAATTGATCGTTAGTGTTAATGTATGAAATCTCGATATCCCCCTTTTGTTGGTGATCCCTAAGAAAATGATACCGAATGGCTATGTGTTTAGTGCGGCTATGCTCAACGGGATTATCCGCCATGCGGATTGCACTCTCATTATCACATAGAAGGGGAACTTTGGTTAGTTTGTAACCGTAGTCCCGCAGGGTTTGCCTCATCCAAAGCAATTGCGCGCAACAATGGCCTGCGGCAATGTACTCGGCTTCGGCGGTTGAAAGAGCGACCGAATTTTGCTTCTTTGAAGCCCAAGACACCAAGGATCTTCCCAAGAACTGGCAAGTCCCCGATGTGCTCTTTCTATTAATCTTACACCCTGCCCAATCGGCATCCGAATAACCAATCAAATCAAATGTGGATCCCCGAGGGTACCAAAGCCCAAACTTAGGAGTATAAGCCAAATATCTCAAGATTCGTTTTACGGTCGTAAGGCGGGATTCCTTAGGGTCGGATTGGAATCTTGCACACATGCAAACGGAAAGCATAATGTCCGGTCGAGATGCACATAAATAAAGCAGTGAACCAATCATCGATCGGTATACCTTTTGATCCACGGGCTTACCTCCCGTGTCGAGGTCGAGATGCCCATTGGTTCCCATGGGTGTCTTAATGGGCTTGGCATCCTTCATTCCAAACTTGGTTAGAATGTCTTGAGTGTACTTCGTTTGGCTAATGAAGGTGCCCTCTTGGAGTTGCTTCACTTGAAATCCTAAGAAATACTTCAACTCCCCCATCATAGACATCTCGAATTTCTTTGTCATGATCCTACTAAATTCTTCACATGTAGATTCGTTAGTAGACCCAAATATAATATCATCAACATAAATTTGGCACACGAACAAATCATTGTCAAGAGTTTTAGTGAATAAAGTAGGATCTGCCTTGCCGACTTTGAAGCCATTAGCAATAAGGAAATCTCTAAGGCATTCATACCATGCTCTTGGGGCTTGCTTGAGCCCATAAAGCGCCTTAGAGAGCCTATAAACATGGTTAGGGTACTCACTATCTTCAAAGTCGGGAGGTTGCTCAACATAGACCTCTTCCTTGATTGGTCCATTGAGGAAGGCACTCTTCACGTCCATTTGGTAAAGCTTGAAGCCATGGTAAGTAGCATAGGCTAATAATATGCGAATTGACTCAAGCCTTGCTACGGGTACATAGGTTTCACCAAAATCCAAACCTTCGACTTGTGAATACCCTTTGGCCACGAGTCGAGCTTTGTTCCTTGTCACCACACCATGCTCGTCTTGCTTGTTGCGGAAAACCCACTTGGTTCCTACAACATTTTGGTTAGGACATGGAACTAAATGTCATACCTCGTTCCTCGTGAAGTTGTTGAGCTCCTCTTGCATCGCCATCACCCAATCCGAATCTTGAAGTGCTTCCTCTACCCTGTGTGGCTCAATAGAGAAAACAAAAGAGTAATGTTCACAAAAATGTGCAACATGAGATCTAGTGGTTACCCCCTTATGAATGTCGCTGAGGATGGTGTCGACGGGGTGATCTCGTTGTATTGCTTGGTGGACTCTTGGGTGTGGCGGCCTTTGTTCTTCATCCTCCTTGTCTTCATCATTTGCATCTCCCCCTTGATCATTGCCGTCATCTTGAGGTAGCTCATCATGTTGTTCTTCCTCTTTATCAACTTGAGCCTCGTCCTCAATTTGGGTTGGTGGAGATGCTTACGTGGAGGAGGATGGTTGATCTTGTGCTTGTGGAGGCTCTTCGGGTTCCTTAGGACACACATCCCCAATGGACATATTCCTTAGCGCGATGCACGGAGCCTGTTCTTCACCTATCTCATCAAGATCAACTTGCTCTACTTGAGAGCCGTTAGTTTCATCAAACACAACGTCACAAGAAACTTCAACTAGTCCTGAGGACTTGTTAAAGACTCTATATGCCCTTGTGTTTGAATCATATCCTAGTAAAAAGCCTTCTACAGTTTTAGGAGCAAATTTAGATTTTCTACCTCTTTTAACAAGAATAAAACATTTGCTACCAAAAACTCTAAAATATGAAATATTTGGCTTTTTACCGGTTAGGAGTTCATATGATGTCTTCTTGAGGATTCGGTGTAGATATAACCGGTTGATGGCGTAGCAGGCGGTGTTGACCGCCTCGGCCCAAAACCGATCCGGTGTCTTGTACTCATCAAGCATGGTTCTTGCCATGTCCAATAGAGTTCGATTCTTCCTCTCCACTACACCATTTTGTTGTGGGGTGTAGGGAGAAGAGAACTCATGCTTGATGCCCTCCTCCTCAAGGAAGCCTTCAATTTGAGAGTTCTTGAACTCCGTCCCATTGTCGCTTCTAATTTTCTTGATCCTTAAGCCGAACTCATTTTGAGCTCGTCTCAAGAATCTCTTTAAGGTCTCTTGGGTATGAGATTTTTCCTGCAAAAAGAACACCCAAGTGAAGCGAGAATAATCATCCACAATAACTAGACAGTACTTACTCCCGCCGATGCTTATGTAAGCGATCGGGCCGAATAAATCCATGTGTAGGAGCTCCAGTGGCCTGTCACTTGTCATAATGTTCTTGTGTGGATGATGAGACCCAACTTGCTTTCCTGCTTGGCATGCGCTACAAATCCTGTCTTTCTCAAAATGAACATTTGTTAGTCCCAAAATGTGCTCTCCCTTTAGAAGTTTATGAAGATTCTTCATCCCAACGTGGGCTAGTCGGCGATGCCAGAGCCAACCCATGTTAGTCTTAGCAATTAAGCATGTGTCGAGTTCAGCTCTATCAAAATCTACCAAGTATAGCTGACCCTCTAACACACCCTTAAATGCTATTGAATCATCACTTCTTCTAAAGACAGTGACACCTACATCAGTAAAGAGACAGTTGTAGCCCATTTGACATAATTGAGATACAGAAAACAAATTGTAATCTAAAGAATCTACAAGAAAAATATTGGAAATAGTATGGTCAGGTGATATAGCAATTTTACCCAATCCTTTGACCAAACCTTGATTTTCATCCCCGAATGTGATAGCTCGTTGGGGATCTTGGTTTTTCTCATATGAGGAGAACATCTTCTTCTCCCCTGTCATGTGGTTTGTGCACCCGCTGTCGAGTATCCAACTTGAGCCCCCGGATGCATAAACCTACAAAACAATTTTAGTTCTTGATTTTAGGTACCCAAACGGTCTTGGGTCCTTTGGCATTAGAAACAAGAACTTTGGGTACCCAAACACAAGTCTTGGAGCCCTTGTGTTTGCCCCCAACAAACTTGGCAACTACCTTGCCGGATTTGTTAGTTAAAACATAAGATGCATCAAAAGTCTTAAATGAAATGCCATGATCATTTGATGCATTAGGAGTTTTCTTTTTAGGCAACTTAGCACGGGTTGGTTGCCTAGAGCTAGATGTCTCACCCTTATACATAAAAGCATGGTTAGGGCCAGAGTGAGACTTCCTAGAATGAACACTCCTAATTTTGTTCTCAGGATAGCCGACAGGGTACAAAATGTAACCCTCGTTATCCTGAGGCATGGGAGCCTTGCCCTTAACAAAGTTAGACAAGTTCTTAGAAGGGGCATTAAGTTTGACATTGTCTCCCCTTTGGAAGCCAATGCCATCCTTGATGCCAGGGCGTCTCCCATTATAGAGCATACTTCTAGCAAATTTAAACTTTTCATTTTCTAAGTTATGCTCGGCAATTTTAGCATCTAATAATGCTATATGATCATTTTGTTGTTTAATTAAAGCCATGTGATCATGAATAGCATTGATATCAACATCTCTACATCTAGTACAAATAGAAGTGTGCTCAATGGTAGATGTAGAGGGTTTGCAAGATTTTAGTTCTACAACCTTAGCATGCAACATATCATTCTTAGTTCTAAGGTCGGAAATAGTAGTATTGCAAACATCAAAATCTTTAGCCTTAGCAATCAAATTTTCATTTTCTACTCTAAGGCTAGCAAGAGAATCATTCAATTCCTTAATCTTAGCAAGTAAATCATCATTATCATTTCTAAGTTTGGGAATTGAAGCATCACAAACATGAGACTCAACCTTAGCGATTAATTTAGCATTTTCATTTCTAAGGTTGGCAATAGTGTCATGGCATGTGCTTAGCTCACTAGATAATTTCTCACATTTTTCTACCTCTAGAGCATAAGCATTCTTAACCTTAACATGTTTCTTGTTTTCTTTAATTAGAAAATCCTCTTGGGAATCCAAAAGGTCATCTTTTTCATGAATAGCACTAATTAATTCATTTAACTTTTCCTTTTGTTCCATGTTAAGGTTGGCAAAAAGGGTACGCAAGTTATCCTCCTCATCACTAACATTATCATCACTAGAAGACTCATATTTAGTGGAGGATTTGGATTTAACCTTCTTCTTTTTGTCGTCCTTTGCCATGAGGCATTTGTGGCCGACGTTGGGGAAGAGGAGGCCCTTGGTGACGGCGATGTTGGCGGCGTCCTCGTCGGAGGAGGAGTCGGTGGAGCTCTCGTCCGAGTCCCACTCCCGGCAAACATGGGCATCGCCGCCCTTCTTTTTGTAGTACCTCTTCTTTTCTCACCTCTTTCCCTTCTTGTCGTCGCCCCTGTCACTGTCACTAGATATAGGACATTTTGCAATGAAATGACCGGGCTTACCACACTTGTAGCAAACCTTCTTGGAACGGGATTTGTAATTCTTTCCCTTCCGTTGCTTGAGGATTTGGCGAAAGCTTTTGATGATTAAAGCCATCTCCTCATTGTCGAGCTTGGAGGCGTCAATTGGTTGTCTACTTGGTGTAGACTCCTCCTTCTTCTCCTCCGTCGCCTTAAATGCCACCGGTTGCGCTTCGGACATGGAGGGCTCGTCAAGCTCGTTGATCTTCTTTGAGCCTTTAATCATACATTCAAAGCTCACAAAATTCGCGATTACTTCCTTGGGAGTCATTAGTGTATATCTGGGATTACCACGAATTAATTGTACTTGAGTAGGGTTAAGGAAAATAAGTGATCTTAAAATAACCTTAACCACCTCGTGGTCGTCCCACTTCTTGCTCTCGAGGTTGCGCACTTGGTTTACCAAGGTTTTGAGCCGGTTGTACATATCTTGTGGCTCCTCCCCTTGGCGAAGACAGAAGCGACCGAGCTCCCCCTCGATCGTTTCCCGCTTGGTGATCTTGGTGAGTTCATCACCCTCGTGCGCGGTCTTGAGTAGGTCCCAAATCTCCTTTGCATTCTTCAACCCTTGCACCTTGTTGTATTCCTCCTTGCTTAGAGAGGCGAGGAGTATGGTTGTGGCTTGAGAGTTGAAGTGCTCGATTTGGGCCACTTCGTCCGTATCATAGTCTTCATCCCCTACGGATGGTACCTGTGCTCCAAACTCAACAACATTCCATATACTTTTGTGGAGTGAGGTTAGATGAAATTTCATTAAATCACTCCACCTAGCATAATCTTCGCCATCAAAGGTTGGCGGTTTGCCTAATGGAACGGAAAGTAATGGAGTATGTTTAGATGTACGAGGGTAGTATAAGGGGATCTTACTAAACTTCTTGCGCTCTTGGCGCTTAGAAGTTACGGACGGCGCGTCAGAGTCAGAGGTCGATGTTGATGAAGTATCGGTCTCGTAGTAGACCACCTTCCTCATCCTCTTTTCCTTGTCCCCACTCCGATGCGGCTTGTGGGAAGAAGATTTTTCCTTCTTCTCTTTGTGGTGAGAGGAAGACGATCTTTTCTCCTTCCGTTTGGAGGAGTCCTTCTTCTTCTCCTTCCTCTTGGTGCGGGACTCTTCCGATGAAGTGCTCCCTTGGCTCGTAGTGGGCTTGTCGCCGGTCTCCATCTCCCTCTTGGTGTGATCTCCCGACATCACTTCGAGCGGTTAGGCTCTAATGAAGCATCGGGCTTTGATACCAATTGAAAGTCGCCTAGAGGGGGGTGAATAGGGCGAAACTGAAATTCTCAAAAATAATCACAACTACAAGCCGGGTTAGCGTTAGAAATATAATAGAGTCCGCGAGAGACGGTGCAAAACAAATCGCAAGCGAAATGAAGTGAGACACGCGGATTTGTTTTACCGAGGTTCGGTTCTCTCAAACCTACTCCCCGTTGAGGAGGCCACAAAGGCCGGGTCTCTTTCAACCCTTACCCTCTCTCAAACGGTCCCTCGGACCGAGTGAGCTTTCTCTTCTCAATCACTTGGAACACAAAGTTCCCACAAGGACCATCACAAGTTTGGTGTCTCTTGCCTCAATTACAAGTGAGTTTGATCGCAATGAAAGAATCAAGAAAGAAGAAAGCAATCCAAGCGCAAGAGCTCGAAAGAACACAGGCAAATCTCTCTCTCTAATCACTAGGGCGTTGTGTGGAATTTGGAGAGGATTTGATCTCTTTGGTGTGCCTAGAATTGAATGCTAGAGCTCTTGTAAGTAGTTGGGAAGTGGAAAACTTGGATGCAATGAATGGGGGGTGGTTGGGGGTATTTATAGCCCCAACCACCAAACTAGCCGTTTGGTGAGGCTGTCTGTTCGATGATGCACCGGACATGTCCGGTGCGACAGCCACGTCACCAAAAGCCGTTGGGTTCGACCGTTAGAGCTCTGACTTCTGGGCCTGCCTGGATGTCCGGTGGCGCACCGGACATGCACTATAGATTGTCCGGTGCGCCAGCATGGGCGTGCCTGACCTCTGCGCGCGTAGTGCGCGCATTTAATGTGTCGCAGGTAGCCGTTGGCGCCGAAATAGCCGTTGTCCCGCTGTTACACCGGACAGTCCGGTGAATTATAGCGGAGCAGTTGAAATGAATTCCCGAGGCTGGCGAGTTCCGGAGGCCACTCTTCCTTGGAGCACCGGACACTGTCCGGTGTACACCGGACAGTCCGGTGAATTATAGCGGAGTCGCCTCTGGAATTTCCCGAAGGTGACGAGTTTGAAGTTGGTGTCCTCTGGTGCACCGGACAGTCCGGTGGCACACCGGACAGTCCGGTGCGCCAGACCAGAGGTGCCTTCGGTTGTCCCTTTGCTCTTTTGTTGAACCCAATACTTGGTCTTTTTATTGGCTAAGTGTGAACCTTTGGCACCTGTATAACTTATACACTAGAGCAAACTAGTTAGTCCAAATATTTGTGTTGGGCAATTCAACCACCAAAATTAATTAGGGACTAGGTGTAAGCCTAATTCCCTTTCAATGATGCTACACACCCTCTTTGTGGCTTCGGAGGAAGGCAGATTGTAGCGCTCGGCAAGATCACGATGCCAGTGACCTTCGGATTTGTCAACAATACAAGGACTGAGCAAGTTGTGTTTGATATTGTCGACATAGAATACCCCTACAATGCAATCATTGGTCGTGGGACACTCAATGCTTTTGAAGCAATTCTTCATCCAACATATCTTTGCATGAAGATACCTTCGGATCAAGGGCCTATTGCTATTCATGGAAGTCAGGAAGCTGCCAGAAAGGCCGAAGGAAACTGGACAGATTCAAAAGCAATCCATAATATAGATGGAGCTGAAGCTTGTGAGCAGTACAAGTACAGAAGGGAGAAGGCTGCTTCGGCTGATCAGTCGAAGCCCATGCTCTTATGTGAAGATATAGCAGAGCAGAAGGTGCTGCTGGGATCTCAATTGTCTGAGGAGCAGGAGAAAACCCTAATAAGGTTCCTGTTCAACAACAAAGATGTCTTCGTATGGTCAGCTAATGATCTCTGTGGTGTCAACAGGGATGTTATTGAACACTCGCTCAATGTTGATCCATCCTTCAGACCCAAAAAGCAGAGGCTTCGAAAAATGTCTGATGACAAAGCCGAAGGTGCTCGGAATGAAGTGAAAAGACTTCTCAGTGCTGGAGTCATCAGAGAAGTAAAATACCCAGAGTGGCTAGCTAACACTGTTATGGTGAAGAAGGCCAATGGTAAATGGAGAATGTGCATTGATTTTACTGATCTCAACAAGGCTTGTCCGAAGGATGAGTTTCCATTACCAAAGATAGATTCTCTAGTAGATGCAGCAACTTCGTCAGAGCTCATGAGTCTACTAGATTGTTATTCAGGCTATCATCAAATCTAGATGAAGAAGGAAGATGAGCCAAAAACCAGCTTCATCACCCCCAGTGGTACATATCGTTACCTTCGGATGTCTGAGGGGCTCAAGAATGTTGGAGGAAGCTTCAGCAGGATGATAGCGAAAGTCCTTCATTCTCAGATAGGCAGAAATGTGCTAACATATGTTGATGATATCATAGTAAAAAGCACGAAGCAAGAAAATCACATTGCTGATCTACAGGAAACATTTGCTAACTTTAGACAAGCTGGCCTGAAGTTGAATCTAGAAAAATGTGTCTTCGGAGTAAAGAAGGGCAAATTCCTTGGTTGTCTAGTTTCAACAAAAGGGATTGAAGCTAATCCAAACAAAATTGAAGCCATTCTTCGGATGGAGCCACCAAGCACAAAAAGGGGGCTCAACGTCTGATAGGAAGATTGGCATCTTTGAATCGATTCATATCTAGATCAGCAGAGAGAAATTTACCATTCTTTGAAGTGCTGAAGTCGGTCGAAGTCTTTCAATGGGGATCAGCTCAGCAGAAAGCCTTCGAAGAGCTGAAGCAGTATCTGATAGATCTAACGACGCTAACTCCACCAACGCAGGGGCTCCTCTACTGTTGTATGTGCCAGCTTCGCACTCTGCAGTGAGTGCGGCGCTTGTCTAGGAGAAGCTTGAAGGACAAACTAAAAGGCAAGCCCCAGTGTACTTTGTCTCCGAAGTTCTCAGTTTATCAAAGAAAAACTATACAGAATTGGAGGAGGTGCTATATGCTGTCTTAATGGCCTCCAGGAAGCTTCGACACTACTTTCAAGCATACCATATAATTGTTCCTTCATCACAGCCTTTGAAGGATATTATGAGGAACAGAGAAGCTACTGGAATAATTGGAAAGTGGGTTGCGAAACTCAACGAATTCAACATTGATTATGTGCATAGATCCTCGATTCAGTCCCAAGCGTTAGCAGACTTCATCGCTGATTGGACGCCAGGGGCTCAGGAGGAAGAAGCAAGTAAAGATGCCGAAGCTTGGACAATATTCTGCGATGGTTCCTGGGGAACCTTCGGGGCAGGTACAGCTGCTGTTTTAGTTGCACCTTCCAAAGTTAGAACATGCTATGCAGTGAAACTTGATTTCAGCTGCACAAATAATATTGCTGAATACGAAGCTTTACTTTTGGGGCTTCGGAAGTTGAAGGCAATGGGGATAAGAAGGGCGGTTCTCAAAACTGATTCCCAAGTTATTTCTGGTCATGTTGACAAGAGTTGTAAAGCAAGAGGTCCGAAGCTTGAGAAATATTTGGATACAGTTCGAAGGCTTGAAGCTTCTTTCGAAGGGTTTTCTGTCAAGAATATTCCACGAGGAGAAAATGAGCACGCTGATCTGCTAGTCAAGTCAGCGGCACAGGGGCTGCCTTTGCCTTCGGAAGTATTCTTTGAGACAATAAAAGCACCTTCGGTGGAACTTCTTGAAAGAGTAGTGCTCAATATATCTCCTGTTCATAGTGAAGATTGGAGAACCAAGATTATATCTTTTCTCCAGGGCAACTGCCTTTTAGATGACGAAGCTTATAACAAGAGAATAGAGGCAAGAGCCCGACCATATGTAATAATAGAAGGGGAGTTATACAAGCATGGAGTCTGTTCTCCATTGCTCAAATGTCTATCCAGAGCCGAAGGTATAGAATTGATGAAGGAAATACACGCAGACATGTGTGGATCTCACATCGATCTAGGCCCTTGCTGGGAAAAGTTTTTCGACAAGGATTTTATTGGCCGAGGGCAGCTTCGGATGCAGCATAATTAGTACAAAAATGCGAAGGCTGTCAAAAATGTGCAAAAGATCAAAAACAGCCTTCATCCCTGACTCAATTAATACAACCCATTTGGCTGTTGCAAAGGTGGGGCCTTAATTTGCTAGGCCCACTTCCACCAGCACAAGGAAATTTAAAATATGTCGTGGTGACAGTAGAATATTTTTCTAAGTGGATTGAGGCAAAGCCTTTAGCTACAATAACTTCGGTCACTGTTCAAAAATTTTCTGGCAAAATATTGTTTGTCGCTTCGGAGTGCCGAAGGCTATTACTGTGGACAACGGAACACAGTTTGATGCCGAAGCTTTCAAAGAATTTTGTGAACAAATTGGCACGAAGATTCATTTTGCATCGGTTAGACATCCGAAGTCAAATGGACTTGTCGAAAGAGCTAATGGCATTATAATGACAGAAATAATGAAGTTAATCTTCAATCAGCCTAGGGGAAAGTGGCCGGATGAATTAATCAAAGTGGTGTGGAGCCCCAACACAATAATGTCAAGGTCAACAGGCTTTACACCGTTCAAATTGTTGTTTGGCGACGAAGCAATAACCCCAGAAGAAGCTAAAGCTGGATCAATAAGAACAATGGCTTTGGCGGAGGACGAAGCTGATTATTCTGTGGAAAAAGATGTTATAGAAGGGATCAGGCTTCAGGCTGTGGAGAATATCAATAAATATCAAGCTGAAACAATAAAATGGCGTGACAGAAAAGTTCGGTTAAAAAATATCAAGCTAGGGCACTTGGTACTTCGGAGAGTTGCTAACCCAGATACAGTAGGCAAGCTACAGTTAAAGTGGGAAGGACCTTTTCTGGTAGTATCTTCATCAAGACCCAGTTCTTACAGATTGAAGGATATGGACGGCAACGCCATTCCTAAATCTTGGAATGCGGATGAGCTTCTGCGATATTATGTGTAGCTTGATGTAATCTTTTTTATTTTTTCCTATGGCACCCTTTTCCTTTCCAAAGGGGGAGAAAGGTTTTTAATGGGGCCATAGCATGTAATTTCTCTTTTTCTCATTTCAGCTCTACAAGAGCAATATCCCCCAAAGATGTAAATGTAAAAGCTGAGCATGCACCATCGAGTGCAAAAGAGAAAAGAAAAAACAGGGAGAAGCTCGAAAGACGTCCCTAAGGGGATGCAGAGCACGACGAAGCTACAAAAAACCGTTCCTAAGGGGACGCAACGTAAGTTTTCTGCTCAAAAGTCGTTCCTAAGGGAATGCAGAGCTTACCGCGAAAATTCAACGCTGATTCCGCCGAAATATAAGGCGAAGCGCGAAAAGTCAACACGATACCGCCGAAATAGAAGGCGAAGAAGTTCAAAAGATGTTCCTAAGGGAATGCAGAACTTACAGCGAAAAGTCAGCGCTGATACACCGAAAAATAAGCGGTGAAGCCGAAAAATAAACGGCAAAGAGACTTTGATTATTCCTAAGGGAATGAAGGTTTTGGTTGTGGCTTCGTATGTGTCTTTGGATATTCATTTGCACGATACATTACATCATACATTTGCATTCATAAACATTCATTTAGACATACATAGGATCATCATCATCATAACATAGACAGTTGCTTCAGCTCTAAACAGAAGGCTTCGGAAAAAAGAAAAAGAAACAGTTTTTTGCTTCGCTGTGTACGAAAAGAAGGGAAGGTGTTTTTCGCCTTCGGCTCAAAAATGCTAATTTCGTTCACACCAAAGCACTTTATACATTGATGGAAAGGTAAGAATATATTACAAGGTATGGACAAAGTCCACGAAGTAAAATTTAATTACATCATTCTTTACACAAGTTATTACAAGAGTTTTTAGAGCTTTTTCTACAGACTATTCAAGCTTCGTCAGTATCCAGGGAGCTTCGTCTTTTTACTCCTCAGCTTCGGCCTCGGCTTCGTCATCCTGTATGTATTAAAGTATTATGAGCAAAATTCAAGTTCGAAGGAAAAGGTAAGCACAAGGTATGATTTTGTTACCGGCTTAAGATGACTCCGAGCTTCATCACCAGCTTTGCTTCGTCCACCCTTTGTCCATACCAGTTTTACAAATCTATTTGCTATGCTTCGGGCAAGGTTGGGAATATTATCCAAATCTGCTGGTGATAGGCTGAAGTTGGGTCTATTGACAACCTTTCCATGGTCACAACCAGATTTCAGGAAGGCAACAGCTGTGCCCCGAGAAGCTATCAGGGCACAAAAGTCACCATGTCCAGCAATAACTTCATCAAGGTCATCAATTTCACCTTTGATATGTTCGAAGGCACCTGGCAGGTCTTCAGCCGAAGAAGTAAATTTTTCGCTGCTGGCTTCAACTGAATAGAAGATCTGCTTTAGCCGTTGAACGCATCGATTACTAAAGTCTAGACATTTATCCTGAAGGTTTGTCAATGATTTTTTCAAATCTGAACTTTTTTGGACTTCAGCCTCAAATTTTGCATTAAGCTTCTGCTTTTCTTCTTCGAAGTTTTCTGATTGAGAGAGAAGCTTCGTATTTAATTCTGTTATTTTAGCTTCAGTTGTCGCCAGTAAGCCTTCGGTTGTCTGAAGCTCGAAGTCTTTCTTTTCAATAGCAGTTGATTGCTCTTTTATTTTGCTCTCTAAATTTTCAATTATAACCTCATGTTTTTTATCTTCCAAGTCCTGCTACATTTTCAAAGCTTTGCTCAGCAGCATACTCTGCACACAAACAACCTTCGTTAGAAAACATCTTCATTATCAAAAACAATAAAAGTCAGAGAAAAGTTGTTTACCTTGAAATTGGAATAAAATAAACTACCGACGATGTGCTGTTGTCGGTAGCGGCTGATATCTGTTTTGAGCTTCGGGAAACCGATACTCTTTGATAGAGTACCGATAACCTTCGCACCGGTCAGATCCCGGACGCAGCCCAACCTTTCGTCATCGATGCCACCGAAGAGAAGTGCTCCCGGCCGATATCTGCAAGATATAGCATATTCTTTTAGCTCTTCTTTTTCAGCCTTTGTCAGCTCTTGACCAACTAAGTTTTGAAAGTTAAAAGCTTCATCTTCCAAAGTATCTTCAGCCATTTCTTTATCCTTCTCGGGCTTTAGGGCCGTAGTCTCTTCGGTGGCTGCGGCAGCTTCTTCTGCGGCATCCTCTTCCGCGGCCATGTTTAGTAGTATTTTATCTATATCAGCAACCATACTTTCCAAATGAATATCTTCGGCTCTGGTAGCTTCGACATTTGTGGCTTCCGAAGGTGCAGCTTCAGTAGCCATCGTGCTTTCAACAGCCGGCACCTTCGGAGCTGAAGCTCCTGGTGGTGTTCCTTCGATGACTTCTGTCACTGTAATGATCCTTTGCTTTTTCGGCTTAGCTGCCTTCTTCATTTTCGCGGGCTCCTTTTCCTTCTGAAAAAGCTTCGTCAGATGTGGCCTTAGTGGACTTAGCTTGACAGGCAAAGATCCAGTCATTATCTTTAAGATTTCCTCTACTTCGATAGCAGAGGGTGTTGCAGAAGTTCCTTCTCCTTCATCAATTGCTTTTTGCTTCGGAGACGAAGCTTTTCTCTTCTTCGAAATACCTGTTTTCGGCTCAGACTCCAGTTTTTTCTTCTTCGGTTGATCTTCATCGTCTTTATTCAGAGCACCAGCTACTCTTTTTCTCTTTTGGCCTTCGGCATCCTTGTCTAGCCGCTCGTAGTCGGGGTACTCAAAATCCAGAGCATCCATTACTCGATTTAACCTCCGCTTTGGACGGGTGCTGAAGGCCACAGTCATCAATTGGTCTTCTTTTTTAGAATAATTTCCGAGTATTTCATTGCACATTACTTCAATTGTGTCCAGCCACTCTTGGCAAGGCACTTTGAAATGTTTCTTGAATTTGTAATAGTAAGGTAACTGAACAAATCCCCCCTTCTTCTTTTCCCTCTCCAGCTTCGGCATTTCCGACTCCTTCAAAGTTGGGAACACTCTGAAGGCCAAAAATTCTTGCACTAAGTCCCTAGTGCCAATATGATCTGCAATAACTCGAAATTCAGCCATGGCAATTTGGCTCGGACTCCCCGGTGTCATATTGCATTGGGGTCTGGTCTCTCCGAAGGTCAATTCTAAAGGACTCTGGACTAGCTTCTCCTTCTCTTCATCAACTTTGACGTAGAACCACTCAGATTTCCAGCCAGCTGGCCACTTGCTTCGGTAGCTAATCACTGGAAATTTTGTAGTCTTGCGATAGGTAAAGTTGTAGCAGCCAAAATTTTCATGTAGCCCATCTCCTCTAGCTCTCGTCTGGTAATGGAGCTCGTGCACTCGGCAGAAGCCTTCACCAAATGGTTCTACCCCTTGGCTTCAGAGAGCCCAGATATAAACACTAAGCCTAACGATAGCGTTAGGAGTTAGCTGATGAAGGCAGATCCCAAACTTATTCAATACATCAGCAATCATCTTGTTCAAAAGAAATCTCAAACCAGCCTTGAAAAAGCTTTTGAAGACCACTACTTCATCCTTTCCTGACTTCGGAGTAGTCTCTTCCCCACCGAAATGAACTAGCTCTTTTTCGCTTCACTGAAATAGCCCAATTTCAACATCTTAGGCAGATCATCTTCGGAGATAGTGGATTTCCCGAAATCCAGGTGGCTGGGTTTACTTGGCACTGCGCTATAATCATCTTCAGACTCAGTCTCCTCAACATCAGCTTGCTCTGTTTCAGTAGCAGGTGCTTGCTCCGATGCTACCAGCCCTGAGCGCTTCATTACTTCGGAGATTGGGGCAGTCTCTGTATCCTCGGCTTCCTCTCCGTCGCGTGTAACCCTAGCTGTGGAACGCACTCTGGCCATCGGATGATTATTTTTTTGTTTTTTGAATGAAGTTGAAAATTTTTCTTTACTTTGCCGAAGCTCTTTCTTGTTACGAAGCTTGAGCAAAGTAAATAGCTTCGGTTGAGGATGCAGCAAACAAGCTTCGGCTTTGGTCAATTTTTAGTAGCAAAACAGTGCAATAGCAATGAATGCTATGCTAACTTCACACCTACCCATCTGTTTATATAGTGCCACAGGTGGGAAGGTGGATCGTCAAGGTCTTCCGCACCGAACAAACAGTCACCCGCACTCACTGAACGGTGGGCCACAGGGTCCAAGAAGGTGAATCGCCAGGGCGCGCGTAACTGCTGCAAGATGGGGCCACCTCACGCGCGGATTATTTTAATCGTTTCTCGCCAACGAGCTCAGGAAAGGTGTTTTTCGGATCTTCGGCATCCCGAAGCCTAGAAGACTTTTTTACGGATCAAGCTCGTTACAAAAAACGATCTAGCACCGCGAAGGGGCTACTGTTGGGGGTATGCTTCGTAGCCAAAGATCCTAAAGAAAGAGAACACCTTCAGTAGATCCTATCAGGAGCAGCGTCGAAGCTATCACCTATAAAGCTTCGGCACAGTGACAGATCTCAAGACGAAGGGGTGAACTGACTTAATGATGAAATGACTTAAAGACCCCTGATGTTTTGTGTCATTATTGCAATCGATTGTAAAGGGCATAAATTTAATTTTACACAGGTTGCGTCCTGTGCCTATAAATAGGTGAACAGTACCCCTGTACTGTTCACGCAATCTTGTAATCGCCAACGCATTACGCTGGAATTATTGCTTTCTGCCAAGGCGAAGGTATAAATGTACCTAAATATTATGTTTTAATATTTAGGTTCATATTATAAAATATGTGAATAATGCTATCTATTCTTGGTATATCTTTCTCTAATGTTTTATATTTTATATTTCATTTCGCATTATTTTATGTCTGATCACGAAGGTGTGACCTTCGTGATACTTTGCCCGTGACCTTCGTCCGAAGTTCATTAAATCCTTGGGGAGATAATGCTTCAGCGGACGAAGGGCATTAACATTTAACATTCTATGTTGCCTTGTTCTTAATTCATAGCATTTAAGAACAAGTCCTCAACACATTAGATGAGAAAACCTTTACCAAACTTAGGCATGAGCTAAACATTCTTGATTCTAGGAACTTTGATTGATACCTTGCACACATAGCTCATTTATATACCTTTGATCATATCTCTTTCACTTGTTACGACTAATGTGTTTGTCAAGTATATTTCATGCTAAGTCATAGATTGAAAGGGAAATGGAGTCTTTGGCGAAGACAAGGCTTCCACTCCACTCCATCGTATTATCTATCCTTCACTGTCACTCCACCTCGCTCTTCACTTTGGTATAATCCTTCACTCATATATTGTTTGCCAAAGGGGGAGAGAGTTTGAAAAAGGGCTTATATTTCACTCACAAAGTATCCGTTTTTGGTGATTCATGCCAAAGGGGGAGAAAGTATTAGCCCAAAGCAAAAGGACCACACCACTATCAATTTCAAAAATGTAGTCTTTCAATTTGTATTAAAGAAGTTTTTCAATTGATATCTTATTTTTGATATAATTTCAAATTGGTATGACCTCTTCCAAAATTAATATCCAAAACCCTCTTGAACACTAAGAGGAGAATTTTATTGAGGAGGAGTTTTGTTTAGTCAAAGAAAAAGCATTTGAAACAGGGGGAGAAAATTTCAAATCTTGAAAATGCTTCTCGAAATCTTATTCAGATACCTTTGACTATTTGCAACAAGACTATGAAAAAGAGTTTCCAAAACATTTGCAAAAACAAAACAAGTGGTGCAAGCGTGGTCCAAAATGTTAAAATGAAGAAAGCAATCCATGCATATCTTATGAAATTTAAATTGGTTTAATTCCAAGCAACCTTTGCACTTACATTATGCAAACTAGTTCAATTCTGCACTTACATATTTGCTTTGGTTTGTGTTGGCATCAATCACCAAAAAGGGGGAGATTGAAAGGGAAATAGGGTCAAACCTTTTCCTAAATGATTTTGGTGGTTGAATTGCCCAACACAAATAATTGGACTAACTAGTTTGCTCTAGATTATAAGTTCTACATGTGCTAAAGGTTCAACACAAACCAATAAAATGTTCAAGAAAGGGTTCAAAAGAAAGGAGCAAAAGACAATCGAAGACTGCCCTGGTCTGGCGCACCGGACATTGTCCGGTGCACCAGGGAGATCAACTCCGAACTTGCCACCTTCGGGAATTTGGAAAGCCACTCAGGTGTAATTCACCGGACTGTTCGGTGTAGCACCGGACTGTTCGGTGTGCCATGCGGAGCAACGACTACTGCGCCAACGGTCGTCTGCAAAAGCAACAGTGAACAGTGAACAGTGCGCGACTGCGCGCATAGAGTCAGAGCAGGCGCTAGAAGGCGCACCAGATAGTGAACAGGACCTGTGATGCGTCACGATGCCCGATCTTCACAACGTAGGATCAATCTTCAGATAACTAGCTTCAAAGAAGCCAAGATAACTTGCTGCAAGCAGTGATAACTAGTGTAACCTGACAAATAAAACTCGAAGCCAACCACCGTCTTTGATCGGCAGCCTGAATCGAGGATTCGCCCAACCACACTCTCAAAGAACCAACCAACACAACCTACAATCAATCGAGGAGACCTCGAAGGGAGTAGGAGCACCACTTGGGAGCGGATGAAGCTGCCGCTTCTGCAATCCCGCGAAGGAATTCACAAGAGCAAAGGGGGTAGAGATCACTCTCAATATTTGTTAGCACACAGCTGAACAAAGGGTTTTGTTTTAGATTATCAAAAGCTGCCTTACATCATAGACATAGGGGGTATTTATACTAGTAACAACCAGCCTTAACGAGGTATAAACACGAAACAAAAGTACTTTCACGTGCTAATGTGAAGGAGCCTCTTTGGGAGATCTGCAGAGCTGATTTCCGTGGGGCTGTTTGACTTCTGCGCAGCCTTCAGTATTTTGACAATAACTTCTTCTAGGAATCTTCAAATGACGTGGGGCTAGATGAGTTGGAAAGCTGACTTGATAAGCTTTCTCACCATGTATACCATGCTTAATGAAACTTCATAGAATGATGCAGTTTAATACGAAAACTTGGTCATCAAATAAACTATTGACCTTCTGACCAGTCAGCACTAAAGTAGGTCGGCTGCCTTTATGGTAGATTTGATTAAGTCGGCCTTAGAAGCATTGGAAACTAGACTTCAAGAGCTTTCCAAAAAGTACTTATGGGCCTTCATAGCTTTTGGGAATCAAAAGATATGATTGTTTCTTCTGGACAGTTCTGTAGCGCTGGACTGACTCGGACATAGCTCTTCTTGCTGATTCGCCTTTGATATGTTTTGTCCTTCCTCTTTGGTGAACCTAAGTAATATCAATATACACAACTTAGGTAGCATAAATTTCTCATTAATGTTTAATTGAAATTCATAAAGTAGCGCGTGCACCTCTTGTTGTAGCTTCTTAGTTCGGCTACGTGTAATTGGTCCATCAAAGACTTGGTTGATGATGATGTTGGTTGTACTTGAGTTGATGTAGTATGCCTTGGGGGTTGTAACGTGTTGCTTAATGGTGTGGTCGTATCATCCTCCTCCCCTTGAAAAGGAGTCGTCCTCGACTCTGAAGTGTCTTCACTTGTATATGGTAAGAGGTCAGCAATATTGAACGTGTTGCTCACGCCATAGCTTGGTGGAGGATCTATCTTGTATGCATTATCATTGATCTTGGCAAGAACATGAAAGGGACCATCCCCTCGTGACATCAATTTGGATTTGTGCTTCCTTAGTCTTCTCATGTATCTTTTTTATGTATGCAGCACGCTCGGAAGCTTCCATATCGGTTCTTTCCTGCAATGGAAGGGGCAACAAATATATCGGAGCAATAGGTTTGAACCCATATACAATTTCGAAGGGGCATAAATTAGTTGTAGAATGTACTGCCCTGTTATAAGCAAACTCCACGTGTGGCAAACATTCCTCCCAATCCTTCAAGTTCATCTTTACCATTGTTCGCAGCAGCATTGACAATGTACGATTCACCACTTCAGTTTGCCCATCAGTTTGGGGGTGGCATGTTGTGGAGAACAAAAGTTTAGTCCCAAGCTTTGCCCACAATGCTTTCCAAAAATAGCTCACAAACTTCACATCACGGTCAGATACGATGGTCTTGGGCACTCCATGTAGCCTCAAGATTTCTCTGAAAAACAAATTGGCAACATGTGAAGCATCGTCGCTCTTGTTGCATGGGATAAAATGAGCCATTTTTGAAAATCTATCAACCACAACAAAAATAGAATCTCTCTTTTTTCGAGTCATTGACAGTCCTAAAACAAAATCCATGCTTATGTCTTCCCAAGGAATTTTAGGAGCGGGTAAAGGAGTATATAAACCATGAGGGTTCAATTTTGACTTAGCTTGTGACACATGACACAACGCTCCACAAATCTGATGACGTCTCTCCTCATCTTAGGCCAATGGAAATGATCACTGAGCATTTCATAAGTCTTCTTTTGTCCAAAATGACCTGTTAGACCTCCTCCATGTGACTCCTGCAATAAAAGCAATCTAACCGAAGAATTTGGTACACAAAGTTTGTTAGCTCTAAATAAAAATCCATCATGTATATGATATTTTTCCCAACCTTTTCCATCTTTACAATGATTGTATGGTTCTGAAAATTCAGGATCATCATTATACATTTCTTTCAAATTTTCAAGACCCAAAACTTTTACCTCTAGTTGATTCAACAACACATTCCTTCGAGACAAGGCATCAGCGACCACATTGTCCTTACCTTTCTTATATTTCACAATGTATGGAAATGTTTCGATAAACTCAACCCATTTGGCATGGCGACGGTTCAGTTTGGCTTACCCTTTCAAATACTTCAAAGCTTCATGATCAGAATGAATAACAAACTCTTTTGGCCATAAATAGTGCTACCATGTTTCAAGCGCTCGGACCAAAGCATACAATTCTTTGTCATACACAGAATAATTTAATTGAGCACCTCCCAATTTTCACTAAAATATGCTATAGGTTTTCCTTGTTGCATTAAAACTCCTCCTATCCCAATTCCACTAACATCACATTCTACTTCAAAAGTTTTAGTGAAATCAGGAAGAATAAGTACAGGTGCTTCAGTCAAACGTTTCTTCAATTCTTGAAAAGCATATTCTTGTGAGTTTCCCCATTTAAATTCAACACCTTTCTTTGTCAATTCATTTAAAGGGGACGCGATGGCACTGAAATCTCGCATAAATCTTCTATAAAAACCAGCAAGACCATGAAAACTTCTTACTTGACTTACATTCGTTGGAGCTGGCCAATCCTTGATGGCTTTCACCTTGGATTCATCCACCTCTATTCCTTTTGTTGAAACAACAAAGCCAAGAAACACAACATGGCCTGTGCAAAAACTGCACTTCTCAAGATTAGCAAATAATTTCTCCTTTCTAAGCTCATCTAAAACTTGTCGAATGTGTTTCACATGTTCATCAAAAGACTTGTTGTAAATTAGAATATCATCGAAGTAGACAACAACAAATTTTCCAATGAAAGTTCTTAAGACATGGTTCATTAATCTCATAAAAGTACTAGGAGCATTAGTCAACCCAAAGGGCATCACTAACCATTCATACAACCCAAATTTTGTTTTAAATGCAGTCTTCCATTCATCTCCAGTTTTCATTCTTATTTGATGGTATCCACTTCTCAAATCAATTTTAGTAAAAATTGTGGAACCACTTAATTCATCAAGCATATCATCTAGCCGTGGAATAGGATGGCGATAGCGAATGGTAATATTATTTATAGCTCTACAATCAACACACATCCTCCAAGATCCATCTTTCTTGGGTACTAAAATCACAGGAATAGCACAAGGGCTTATGCTTTCACGAACAAAACCTTTATCAAGCAGTTCTTGTACTTGCCTTTGTATTTCCTTAGTTTCTTCAGGATTGGTTCGATATGGTGGATGGTTAGGAAGTGCAGCCCCTGGAATAAGATCGATTTGATGCTCAATCCCTCGAATTGGAGGTAGTCCAGCCGGTGTTTCTTGTGGAAACATGTCTTCAAAGTCTTGCAAAAGATCAGCCACAATACTAGGAAGAGATGTTATGTCGTTAGGAGAAATTAAAACATCTTTGTTCACAAGTACAAAGAGCACTTGATATGGGTTATTCCTCACTTCTCTCAGCTCAGATTTTGTGGCTAGCATAACTAGATGTTCTCCCTCTTCCTTCCTTTTATCTCTTGAATTTGGCTTGTAGCACTCGCTCACCGAATTGTGGATGGCACTCAATTTCTTTTGCTCTTCTCCTCCTCTACTTGCTGCACTAATTTCAGTTTTCTTTTGTAAATGTTCAACCATGATTTGTTGAGGGGTCATAGGCTTGAGTACAAACTTTCTCCCTTTCAGATCTAGTGTGTATTGATTTGTTCTTCCACAATGCTGAGAATATCGGTCATATTGCCAAGGTCTTCCTAGCAGCATGTGACAAACAGACATGGGTGCAACATCGCACTCCACCGTGTCAATGTACTCTCCAATCTTGAACGGAACTTTCACCTTATAACCAATCTTGATATCTCCCGATTCATTCAACCATTGGACATGATATGGATGAGGGTGTCTGTTGGGGGCCTTCGGCTTCCGAAGGTCCTCAAAAACATGATTTGACAATGTTTTCCAAGTGAAATGTGTGAACATGTATCTTCGGAATCGGGTCACGAGTATACAAGAGTATGGTCAAGACGAAGCTTGAGTAGGACGGAAGGCGATCATGACGAAGGATAAGATGATCACGAAGCTATGCGCAGAAAAGCTTCGGCATGACAGCAGAAAAGGGGAACTGACTTAAAGATGAAAAGCCAAATTAGACCTCGAAGAATTACTATAGAGTTATTGATAAATGTAAAGGGCATTAATGTAATTCTACACGGGCTGCGTCCCGTGCCTATAAATAGATGAACAGTACTCCCGTACTGTTCACGCTGACTTGGCATTTGCTTTTCGCATCACGCCTGTACCTTTACTTTTCATCAATCCAGAGGTACATTTGTAATTTGTCATTATGAATTTGATAATGCAAATAAAAATAAGTTGATGATAATATCTGTATTATTATTCGTATTTCATACATGTATTCTTCCTTGTTATCTATCGAAGTCACGAAGGTCTTTTCCTTCATAACCTTCGTCCAGAATTCATTATATCCGAAAGGACATAATGTCTTGAAGGACGAAGGATTTTAACATTTAACACTCTTCATGTTGCCTTGTTCTTAACTCTTAGCATTTAAGAACAAGTCCCCAACAGTGTCGCTGCAACTTCAAATCAAGCTTTTCAACCATCTCACGACTTGCAAGATTATGGCAGCTCCCTCCATCAATGATCACCTTTACTACTTTGTCTTGCACTTTTGCTCGCGTTTGAAAAAGATTATGTCGCTGTCCAATTTCAGCTTCTTTCATTTGAACACTCAAGATTTGTGTAACCACAAGAGTAGTACCATGCTCAAATTCACATCCCGTATGTTCTTCAGATTTATCAATGTCATCTTCATTTCCTGCTTCAGCTTCCTCTTCACTAGCTGATGTATATTCTCCATCATCAATCATAAGGATCACACGATTATTTGGACACTCCTTTATGACATGACCACGACCTCCACACTTGAAGCACTAAATACCACTACTCTTGGCTGTTGAACCTACTGATGTTGAAGTGGATGCTGCTGGTTTATAACTCGTGTTTGGAGCAGCACCGTTCTTTCCACTAGAATTGCCTTGAATATTGGATCACAAGCCTCCAGTTGAACCTTTTGTCGCTGAGGATGTAGCGGTAAACCTTGAGATCGATTTGCTTCCTCCAGTCATGGTTCGTGCACCATATGACAGGGGCTTGCTGCTCTTAGCATCTTGTTGCAGCTGGCGTTCAGCCTTGGTGGCTTGATGTACCAAATCAATAAGACTTTGGTACGGCTGAAACTCAACAATACGCTGAATGTTGCGGTGTAACCCAGCCATGAAACGTGCAATGGTTTGCTCTTCGTCTTCATACACATTGGCTCTTATCATGGCCTTCTCCATCTCCTTGTAATACTCCTCAACAGAGAAACTTCCTTGCCTCAAATTCTGCAATTTATCAAAAAGATCACACCGATAATGCTTCGGCACAAAACAAATTCTCATTTCTCGCTTCATCTCTTGCCAAGTAATAATAGGGTCCTCTCCATCTTCTTCACGATCACGAAGAAGTTGCTCCCACCAAATCAAGGCATATCCTTCAAACTCAAGAGATGTCATTGCAAGTTTCTTCTCCTCTGAATAATTATGTAGGCGAAAGATTTTCTCCACCTTCAATTCCCATGTGAAATAATCTTCAGGATCAGATCTACCATCAAATTTTGGCATGGTAAACTTAAGTTTCCCAAATCTCTCTTCTTGGTTGATGCCTCTATGATGACGATGACCATATCAATGTTGGGACTGATCATCATCATTCCCAAATTCAGATTCCTCATTGTCATCATTTCTTCGATTCCGGCCTCTTCCTCTACCACGTGCAGCACCTTGATTTCTCCTCCCATGTTCACTTGCTCTTCTAGAATAATTTCCTTCACCTTCTTCCCCATCTTCACCATGGTTTCTTACACCATCAGGGAGTCGACGACGACCTCTGATTTCAGCCATAAGTGTCTGAAGATCTTGTCCCAACAGATCTTGCTTGGCTTTTATGCTATGTTTGAGCTCATTGAATTGTATCATGGTGGCACATTCTTCAATCTCAACGTTGGGATCCATCTTCCTGCGAAATTAGTGGCGACAAGGCAACAAATATAGGTGGAATATGAAGCTATATAGAATCTCACAACCTCACCACTCTTACCAACCAAAGCTCTTATGAGTTCCCTGCGGGTTGCAAGAAAATGTGTGGTGGTAATAAGAAAGTGGCGGTTAAACGAATACAAGACCAGAGTACCGATTACGATGGCTTATATGTGGAGCTTGGTGGGGAATAATAAACAAGGGATGCAATCTGAATCCTAATTGTTGTAAAGTTAAATAATCATCCAACTAGAAGTTCCCTGCCTAGTGCTGACCACAAGATACGAGTGATGTAAATAGATCAAACACACGCGCAAGAAATTTCAGATTTGATGCAGACAAGGAGTATGATTGGAATGCAAGTGTTGCAATCAGATCCAACCAAAATTTTGCACCAAATGACAATAGCAAACTGGTTGAACAACTTGATAAAACTTTCAGCACTTGTGCACATAAACAAACTGATTGTTCTACTTTTCTTTCACAATCTTGTTCAACACTTTTTGACACTTTTTTTATAGAACTAAACACAGAGGTCTGATAGGATATTGCACATTTTATAATACTAAACAAAGAACTCAACCAGCAGCTATAACTTAAATAGGATCAAAGTTAACGCGAAGGAAATGATGAGGGTTTTCAGTTTTTTCTTTTTGTGGATATTTTCAGATATATATAAGAGGCTCAAAGTAAACACAAAGGATAGAGTGACCATCAACTAAACAAAGATTCTAAGGACTGAAACTTAACAAAACTCACTGGAACAACAGATTGAAACAAAGGGCTATGGCAAAATATTTTATGGCTTTTGGTGGATAGGACGAACACAAAATATATGTAGCTAAGGGTAAAGAATCCTACCGTGAAAACTGAGGCTTTGATACCTGATGATGCGTCACGATGCCCGATCTTCACGACGTAGGATCAATCTTCAGATAACTAGCTTCAAAGAAGCCAAGATAACTTGCTGCAAGCAGCGATAACTAGTGCAACCTGACAAATAAAACTCGAAGCCAACCACCGTCTTTAACAGGCAGCCTGAATCGAGGATTCGCCCAACCACACTCTCAAAGAACCAACCAACACAACCTACAACCAATCGAGGAGACCTCGAAGGGAGTAGGAGCACCACTTGGGAGCGGATGAAGCCGCCGCTTTTGCAATCCCGCGAAGGAATTCACAAGAGCAAAGGGGGTAGAGATCACTCTCAATATTTGTTAGCACACAACTGAACAAAGGGTTCTGTTTTAGATTATCAAAAGCTGCCTTACATCATAGACATAGGGGGTATTTATACTAGTAACAACCAGCCTTAGTGAGGTATAAACACGAAACAAAAGTATTTTCACGTGCTAATGTGAAGGAGCTTCTTCGGGAGATCTGCAGAGCTGATTTCCGTGTGGCTGTTTGACTTCTGCGCAGCCTTCAGTATTTTGACAATAACTTCTTCTAGGAATCTTCAAATGACGTGGGGCTAGATGCGTTGGAAAGCTGACTTGATAAGATTTCTCACCATGTATACCATGCTTAATGAAACTTTGTAGAATGATGCAGTTTAATACGAAAACTTGGTCATCAAACAGACTGTTGACCTTCTGACCAGTTAGCACTAAAGTAGGTCGGCTGCCTTTATGGTAGATTTGATTAAGTCGGACTTAGAAGCATTGGAAACTAGACTTCAAGAGCTTTCCAAAAAGTACTTATGAGCCTTCATAGCTTTTGGGAATCAAAAGATATGACTGTTTCTTTTGGACGGTTCTGTAGCGCTGGACTGACTCGGACATAACTCTTCTTGCTGATTCGCATTTGATATGTTTTGTCCTTTCTTTTTGGTGAACCTAAGTAATATCAACATACACGACTTAGGTAGCATAAATTTCTCATTAATGTTTAATTGAAATTCATAAAGTAGCGCGTACACCTCTTGCTGTAGCTTCTTAGCTCGGCTACGTGTAATTGGTCCATCAAAGACTTGGGTTGGTGATGATGTTGGTTGTACTTGAGTTGATGTAGTATGCTTTGGGGTTGTAACATGTTGCTTAATGGTGTGGTCGTATCATCCTCCTCCCCTTGAAAAGGAGTCGTCCTCGACTCTGAAGTGTCTTCACTTGTATATGGTAAGATGTCAGCAACATTGAACGTGTTGCTCACCCCATAGCTCTGGTAAACGAGGTAGTCATTGCATAGCTCTGGTAACTTAATACAAATATTAAGTTTGCTTTTGGTCAAATGTATTTATCTTATTTTTTATTTGTTTTATTAACTCTGATGTGAATTTCGAGCCAAAAATTGAATTTCGAGCTTTAATATGAATTTCGGGCTTTTATAATTTCGGGCCGCCCGAAATAAGCCCGACACGTTTAAGCAATTACGGACCAGACCATGGGCCAAAGGCTAGACCCGTGGACAGGCCCAGCACAGAGCAAAATTCAAATAGACCGAACCAACCCAAAATTTAAACATTACAGACTTGGAGGGCCGGGCCGGGCCGGGGGACCAAATGTACACCTATACGTATAGGCCTTGATATTCCGAGGCCCAGGTTATTCATTCCCTTTCCTCCCGTCTCCCACTCGAGCGAGCCACCGCCGCCAACGTTCCCGCCTTCTATCCCTTAACCCTAGCCGCCGCCGCCGCCGCTTAAACCCTCGCTGCGGAAACTACAGCAACCCCCGCCGGCGATGGTGAAGGAGAATAAGCGGAAGCAGCCTCCTGCCGACGCGGCGCCGCCTCCGGGCGACGAGGGTGAGGGGAGGAGCGGGCGGAAGGGCAAGAAGGCCAGGAAGGAGAAGGCGGAGGCGATACTGCCGTCGCAGATCAAGAACAAGGACAAGCGCCGCGAGGTGCACGCCAAGCTTAAGCGAGAGAAGAAGGCCCAGAAGCGCGCGCTCGCCCGCGAGCGCGGCCAGGCCGCCCGCCGCGCCGAAGAGCTCGGCGAGCAGGCAAGCCAGCACTCTTCGAACTGTCCACACCACCTGTAGAGCTTGCAGTTTTTGGTTTGGTTCTGATTGCTAAGGGTAATCGGGTGTTTGCAGCCGCCGGAGAGGCAGGTGCCCCGCACGATCGAGAACACCAGGGAGCCCGATGAGACTGTGTGCCGGCCCGACGACCAGGAGGTTCGTAATTCTTGATGGCACCATGCTTGTATAAGATTATAAGTCTGTGTAAATACCGAGTGGTGTTCAATTTGATGCAGAACTAACAAACATAGTACTTGCGCGATCCTATATTTAGGTTACTAATACCCAGATGTAGGAACTATGAAATGCCAAATTAATAGTGTCAATGTTCGAAATAAAAAAATAACAGCTAAAATGAAATTGCAAAACACAAGAGACAAGGGACATATAATGAGATAATATCCCTTTTTTGGCAGATGTAGGGTGTTGATGAAAGTTGGGTAGGAGTCAATAGATAACTAGAGTTGCGCTGGGAGACTCTAGAGTCTAAATGTTTTAGACCCATTAGAAATAAAACCAAATATATGAGATGTGATTTTTTGACACTAGTACACATGGGGAAGGAGATGCTAGTTTGGAAGATCAAGTAGTGCTCAGTAAGGATACCTTCTGGTATTTAGGATCGATGCTACAAAGAGAAAGAGATTTACAATTAGACCTACTATGTTGTATGGTGTAGCACAAAAAGCCGGCATATGTAAATTAGTGTTGCGGAAATGCGTATGCTGCGTATATGTTATAGTCATATGCTACTAGACTTGCTAGTGCTTTATTTAAGTACTAGGTATGTGCCCGTGCGTTGCCACGAGGCGGAGGAGCATGTGGACTGCGCCTAGGCTACAAATATAATTTTTGTTTATACCTAAACACTAAGGTATGTGTGGTCTGGTGGTTAGTCCCAAATTTCTGGAGCAGAGGGGTGTGGGTTCGAGTGCTCGTTTTGCACAAATTTTTGCGGGCGCTGGGCATGAGGAGGGTGAAGCCGTGGTAGCACAGGTGCCCACATTAGGTTCTTAATATAGTAGTATAGAAGTATAGATATGATGATGATTTTATTATAGTTTTACATTGTCTTATATTGATTATGACCTCCTACATTGTATTAAAATGTCTTATACATCATTACTTATATCATAATGGGTCAAGTTATATATCTAGTTCTACACTACATATTTTAATGTGTGATATTATTTATGGTTTTCAATGGCTATCGATGTGTTTTCAATCGGATAGTTTTGTTTTGTGAGGTACTTACTTGTGTCTTTCTGACTATATGTATGTGTGCACATTGTTTGTCACTTGTATTTGTGAGATTTTTGTTTCAATGCTTTGTGAGATATGCTTTAATCCTTACACTATTACTAATTTCTATGTGGATGTATGACTTATGTGGTTTTTTTAAGTCAAATGAGGGTACATGTTTTACAGATCATATTTTAGATTTTGACCATGACCAGTGTATTTTTTGTATCAAACATTCATTTATGATGTTTCTGAATTACCAATGTTGTTTTTTGTTTCTGGAGTTATCTTTTTTTGTTTCCATTTTCGAGGAAAAAATATGAAGACGAAAATGGTTATAGTGTTTATCGATCGTTTCTGACCGTTTTCATTCCTAGCTGTGTTGGATTTGTGGCTATATAAGAAGAGATTGAGTCTACGTGATAGGCTTGGGTAGCACCAGTTGAAGAAAAACTTGTCCAACACCAGTTGAGATGGTTTGGGCATGTTTAACGTATACCTTCAGAGGCATCAATGCGTAGTGGGATCCTAAGGCACGGTAGTAATGGAAGAGAGGCAGGGGAAGGCCGAAGTTGACATGGGAAGAGGCATTAAAAGATTTGACCTTGAATTGGAGTGCATGGAAAATAACTATCCACGTGCCTAAAACTTGACTGCGCTTTTGATTTGTTAGATGCTCTCTAAGCTTTTCTTGTGCATTGTGTCCACCATTCAACTTGATTTTCTTGGGGGATGCAGTAATGCTCTTGCTTGGAAAGTATTAGGAACCTCTATTAGTCTATTATGTCTCTATTAGTCTATCATGTCTTTTCAGATGAATGTCCATTTGGATTGCTGTGTTACTCAATCCAATGTTCTGTATTCAAATTTGGGGGCTATGTTTGTTGATTTACTTAGACCACAATTTCAACTCAGCACAGTTCAGGTTTGTGAGTTATGGAATAACTTTTCATGTCTGCAGCTGTTTGCAGGAAATGATGCGGATGAATTCAGTGCAGTTCTAAAGCAGCACATAACCCCGAAAATATTGATTACGACATGCCGCTTCAATTCAGGGGTATTTATTATCGATTCTCACCCCTTCTGCATGAATTTCTGCTCCTTATCTTATTCTGCTAATTTTCAATTTGTGATGATTTCATGTTTTTGTTTTCTTCCTACATCATTGCATGATTTAACAATACACTTTCTATTGCATATATCCAGAGGGGACCTGCATTTATTGATGAGTTAATGCAAGTGATACCGAATTCTCAGTATGTGAAAAGAGGAACATATGAACTCAAGAAAGTACGACAGTTTACTGATTTTTTTAAAATTTGATTGGTTCAACGAGGCACCTTTATAGATTGGTTCAAATCCATTTGTTTTCAGATTGTGGAATATGCAAATAACAGGGATTTCACGTCACTTGTTGTTGTCCACACAAATCGAAGGGAACCTGGTATGGGTTCATCATGTTGGTGCTAAAATTTCTGGTATTCATCTCTTGTGACATTGGTTGGTTTTTATGTGCCAGATGCTCTACTTATCATCGGGTTACCTGATGGCCCTACTGCACATTTCAAACTATCCAAACTTGTTCTTCGGAAGGACATCAAGGTACTATATCTGTTATTTGGTGCTATATTTACTGTATTTAGTATTGTGGGATCTGTAATTTATTTCTGCATTTTGTGGTCATGACAATGTAACAGTTATGTTTTGCGAACTTTTGTTGAATTGGAACTTCTTGTGAATGTTAATGTCTACAATTCAAGAACTTTCTGAATGGCTTGAGCAGCTATGCCATTTTCTGCCTGAAAACCAAGTCTGTGATGAGACCCTGAAAAAAGAAAAAAATATCAATAGTCAATACCTTGTTACTTTACATTGTTAGGAATATATCAGACTCTAAATAATAAAAATTGCAAATTTTGCATTTACATATTTTTGGGCGTGTACAGGTGGATAAGCCTGACCTCAGGGAAAATCTTATCAGACCAATTTGACTGTAAACCTTTAATTTCTTACAGAATTATGGAAATGTGGATTGATTTTTTCTGCCCTTATCACAAATAAGGCTGAAGTAATGCTAGTCGGTCATTCAGTGGACTTTTGCATGAATTGTTGTTTATTGTCTCTATCCCCCCAAAACAGTTTCTCTGATATTTTTAGTTGGAACACTTGTTAGAGACCACAATAAACATGTATGCAGTCAATTGCTCTTGGTTCAGACGCCTCTACATGGTATTGTGTCTCCACTCTACAGAAGTACGTAGCTAGATGTCCTCCCTTGTTTGTCGCTACTTTAGATATAGTCTTGTAATTTTTCATTTTTTTTTCTACAAAGGTCATTGTACTGCTATGGGAAAAAGAGGATTGTTCCTATGCTAAATCTCTTCATGTTTAAACTCCCAGTTTTATGTTATGCAAGGAATGCAATGTGGATGTCCACAATGCTATGTTTGTACATATGCATAATAGCAATAGAGATCATGCATGATGCATGGCAGATAGCACAAATATGAATGACTACTCAGGTGGTTCAGATAGCACCCCAAACTGTAAAGCATTGAGGATGACCTTTTTGACATAATTTCACTATCAACTTTTGAGACAAAAAGGTGCAAGGAAAATGAACGAAAAATCAAGCTGCTATCAATTACAGTATCCTACTTATCTCTAGGTTGTCCCTAGTTTGTTATAGGCACGAGTTTTGTGCCCAAAAACCAAACGCACATATGGGATATGGCATATCTGCTATGTTCAGTGTCATATGGCATGTCTGCTATATATAGGCTGGTCTATGTCTCTTTCTGACATGCCATGTTCTTGTTTTAGTTTTCCATGCTCTACATATTGTATCAAATTGTTGCATGGATGAGGTTTCCATGCTCTCTAGATTGATGTAAAGATGAAAGTTACCTTACCTGGAGTACATGATGCCTCTGGATTTTTCTAGCTACTTATCAGTAGCACATTGTATACCGAGATGTGTTTGTGATGTTATTTTAGTAGTGTGATAAGTGTTGTCTGTTATGCTCTTAAATGGAGGCATTTGACCATCCAATTTAGCTTTTCTATGTGAAGTCAATGAAGCAGAACCTCTTTTTTTTTGTGTGTGCACGTAATGTACCTGGGCCTTGTAAAGTACGGAGCGTTTGGGATTATGTCGGTTTACATTTTGTTTTGCTCTTTACATTACAGAACCACGGCAATCCTACGAGCCATAAACCAGAGCTAGTACTGAACAATTTCACTACACGCCTTGGTCATCGTGTTGGAAGGTAATCCGAGAAGTTATACCTCTTTCCAGTTGTTCGCTGCTTGGGATTCTCTGTTTTTCTTCTCTGCATGTCTTTATTGCCTCTTCCATTGTGCAGGATGATCCAGTCTCTCTTCCCTCAAGATCCCAATTTCCGCGGGCGCCGTGTTGTGACCTTCCACAACCAGCGAGACTACATATTTTTCCGCCATCACAGGTGGGCATATCGAAATGCAGTCAGGAGTTAACTTTGTCCGGCGAGGGGTGCCTGGGTATATGGGTGTATGTATAGTCTAGTTATCTGGTGTCTACCTCCTTTATGTGTATTCCTTTTTTGTGAAAAATGGTTGCTTTTTAGTGAAAAGGAGAATTTGCTTTTGTCTATGCTTATATGCAAAGCTGGGTTTCTGTTGTTAGGACCTGGTAATTACACAGCTAGCATTTTAACTTGTGTCGTGGACTGTTGGTACTAGGTACATCTTCGAGACAAAAGAAAAGAAGGTTGCTTCGAAGGAAAAGACATCTGGAAGCAAAAGTGGATCTGAGAAGCAGCAAGTGATTTGTCGGCTTCAGGTATGGCAACTTGTACTCCACCACCAACAGTTTTACTGTAAACGCTTTTCATTCATGGTCTAGAAACTAAGCTGCCTGAAATTGTGAACTGCTGGTGGTGGCACAGGAATGTGGGCCTCGCTTCACCCTCAAGCTGCTCACCTTGCAGCATGGGACCTTCGACACGAGGAGCGGGGAGTACGAGTGGGTTCACAAGGTACGTACTGCCCGCTGCTGATTTACTACTACAACAACTGCCATGTGGCCTCCTGACAGACATGTGCGCGCTTGATTTTGTGCACAGCCGGATATGGATACGAGCAGGCGGAGATTCTTCTTGTGATGCCCCAAGTCCATCCTGCGGAACTTCATTTCTTAAAAAAAAAAGACTTTGACCCCTGTTTTGCTGAAGCAGTTTTGTGGAACCATCCAGTGAGCAGCAAGTGATAAGGACTTTTTTTTTTAATTTTTTATTGTTCTGGTTTCAGCGCGAGTGTGTTGAACACCAAAAGTGACGGACGCAGTCTGATCCTAAGGTCTGAACAGTCCACGTTTCTGCGATTAGATTAACTCGGATGATTATCGTTATCTCGTATGTGGTTATCTATCTAACTATTATGTGGAATTTGTTAACTATTGTCTAGAAACAAGTCTAGATCTTCCTCTTATATATATATAAAAGGTACGATCGATTGAGAGACTTCAAACACATTCTAATCGAACTAATTACTTTATTTATCATTCTTTTCTAGGAGTAGATGTAGTCTAACTTTAGTTGTAGCTTTTCGTATATCCATCTTCATTCCTATTCGGCTCTATGTTGTTTAGATTTATCATGTGTGGTTTGTTGACCCTAAGACGACATTAGTGTAAGGAAAATGGACCTCGAGCCATTTGGCTAATTGAGTTTTGGTGTTTGATGAACAACACAATCCGTGAACTAATAAGTTTTCTAGTGTTTATGTTTGTAGTTCATAGGATGCAAGATTTACTTGGATTAAGGAATTGAGAAAAGCAATACCTCAAAAGAAGACATTAAGAAGATCCAAGAAAAGTCCAAGTGTGCTGCTGCGGACTGTCTGTGCGAGGCGCACTGGACTGTTTAGTGGCACACCGCACTGTTCGGTGCCCACACGCCGGACTGTCCGGTGCACCAGGGAACTCCAGCCCAACGGCTAGTTCCAGGTGGCATCCGGAGAGAAGATCACCGGACTGTCCGGTGTGAGCACTAGACTGTCCGGTGTGAAAAGCCTGCGACGCCAACGATCACCTGCTTTGACAGGGCAACGGCTAGGCACACCGGACAGGCTATAGTGCGCTGTCTGTTACACCACCGGACTGTCCGGTGTGCCGCAGAGAACTGCAGCTTTTCTCCAACGGCTAGAATTGTGTTGGGGGCTATAAATACACCCCCAATCGGCTATTTGAAGGTGTGGGAGCACAAGCAACATACCAAGGCATATAGAGCACATTTCCAAGAGCTCAAACACCCAAGTGCTTAATAGAATCACTCGGTGATTAGCGTAGGTGCTTTGCGAAGTGCTTAGGTTAGTTAGACCGCTTTAGCACTTGCTCTAGATGAACCCTAGTTAGTTGAGTGAGTTTAGACAAACCACACAACCCCTCGGCTCTTGCGTGAGCCGTTGTAATTGTACCGAGTGGGACGAGAGTCTTGCGAGACCGTGACAACCGCGTTTGTGTCACAGCCGCCACCGTGTACCGGAGGGAACGAGGCCCGCGACGTTTCGGCCGGAAGCTCGATAGTGGAGACGGCAGGGAGTGTCCGAGAGGAGCCGGAAGCAGAGCACCACTTGCGCGTGGAGAAGGCCCGCGACTCTCTACGGAGTTACTCGACCGTGGTGCTTGGCCCTCGCGTGGGCTTCCCTTTGCGTAGGGGCACCAACGAGGATTAGTCGGGACCTTGCGTGGTTCCGGATACCTCGGTAAAAATACCGGCGTCATCCACGAGAGTTTGCTTCTCTACTTTGCTCTTTAAGTTTCCGCATTTATATTAAGCATTTAAGTTTAAATCTTGTATTCATATTTATTTAGTGTAGATTGAAACTTAGCCATTGCGGTAGAGATAGCAACACTTAGACAAAACCTAGATTGCACTCTCTAGTTTGATTATTTGCATAGGTTTTGCTCTAGGGATTTAATTGTGGCCTAGTTTAGTAAAAGTTTTAGAAGTCCTAATTCACCCCCTTTTAGGCGTCACCCGTTTCCTACAATTAGGATCTTACCCCTCGTGGAGGCAAGATTTACTTGTCTATTCAAGTTATACTACCTTATCTTTAAGTCTACATCGTCCAGGGACGCCTTGGGTGAACTGTCGATCCGGATTATGCGTGGATTGCGGAATGGGCCCGCACGGCGCTCTGCTGGCTTACTTGGGTCCATGTGAGCCTCACCTGGGGTAGAGTTGATGGCGTGTTTATTCAGGTTGTACTTAACTCCACTGTAATTAGGGATGAAACCGGTTTTGAAGTTTTTCAGAATTTCAAAAACCGTTTTTGATTTTTCTCTGTCGGATTTATTGGTAATGGTACTTCTCGAAAACAGAATCGGTATCGGAATTTTTCTATCGGAAACGGTATTGGATACGGTTTAGCGTTTTACCGATCGTTTGCTTCGGTTACCAGATTTTATCGGAATTTACCGAAAATAAAAAAGGCCATAAGCCCGTAAATGCACAAATGCCATAACGGCCCAGTCCAACTGTCGTCGCGCCAGCCCACTTGCCCTGTGCTCGCATGGCCGCAGGCCCGCATGGCGCATAGCTGCCTTAGGAGGAGCTGCCGCATCCATGTGACCGTGTTTGTGTCTCAATGTCTGCCTAGCTGCCGCATCCATGTAACCGTGTTTGTGTCTCAATGTCTCATGCCCGATGCCCATGCCGGTATTAGGAGGAGCGTGTCCCAGGCTCCCAGCCACTACCGGTCCTAGTCCCAGCTACCGCTAGTCCTAGTACCAGGCTGTCATATGGATGCGTTTACTGGTTTCATGGCTTCATGTGAAGATGCTCGTAGAAGAAGGGTAGATTGTGTGTAAGTGTATTCATATAGTTAAATGTGCTTACATGTATGTAGACGTCAGCATCTATACTTAGATAAATTTGTATGGGCCTATGGTGATAACATAAAAAAAGTTTCCTACGATAGATTTTATACCTGGTTGTATCTATTAGTGATGGTGTAACTAATTAATCAATGTCGCATTTTTATGTTGAACTAGTGATCTTTGTGAATTTGTGAAATTGTCATATTGTTAGCTTGTGATAATTGTGAACTTTTTATATTAGGACATTTTTATATTGGTATATTTACCGATCGTGTTTTAAATTCCGACCGTTACCGTTGTTTTTTCGATGCCGAACTTTCGTTTTCAATATTTCCGAAATACTGATATCGTTTCTGTTTCCGGAGTTACCGTTTCCAATTTTGTTTCCGATAAAAAATATGAAAAGGGAAACGGTTTTAGCGTTTACCGACCGTTTTCGACCGTTTTCATCCCATGGGGAATATTCTAGGGAAGTTGTGGGTAACTAGGGGCATAATCGTACTTATGGAGGCATGTCCACCCACATGGTTACCTATAAATACCACACATTGTACATTGATAGGGTACATTTAACAACACCATTGCCCCAACCCATTATGTTGCTGAGCATTAGAGCATTCCATCCACTCATTGCTTGGGCCCAATTGACCACATGTGAGTCGATTTCCAACATTTGGCGCACACCATTTGTGCTTCGACAAACCAATCCCACAATGGCTCCCAAGTGTTAGGATTAGAAGTAAAGTGAGAATAGAGGGAATGGAGGAAGTGTGTCTCTGTATTGATCTCTGTAAATATTTATAAAGGGGAAGGGGTGTAGTGAATAGATGTCTAATCCTAGAGAATTGTTCACTGTATTCATGCCAAAGGACACACCCTTTGGTTACAAGTAACTGCCTATTCTATGTCTTGATGTGGTCTTCATAATGGATGGATGAGATCATCTTCTTTGGTAAAGAGGTGTCTTTTGAAGAGACAACTTTTCACAATACTCTCCCTCGATCGAATCTTCCTTGAGATCAATGCTTTGTTGATTCCTCGAAAAACCCTATGGGAAAAATTTGAGGAATATCTTATTGTGATTAACAAACCACTGTCTTTGGTAGCTCCGTTAAAAACCTCTATGGGGAAAAATTGGAGATACGACATAAAGATAATTTCTCTAAAAACCATGTAGGAAAAAGTGAGAAATGTCTTGATATACTGTTAAAAACTCCATGAAAACCCAATGGGAAAATTAGGAGAAATTGGCAGTATATTATAGGGATTGTCTCTTGTGAGCTTGTATGAGAAAACCTTGAAGAGGGAAACTTCACAACAAACTAGAGGACAATATATGCCTTTGATGTTCACTTCAAAAACCCCATTGGGGAAAATTAGAAACATGACATTACTTGCGTTATTATTACCTCATTAAAACTTTCATGAGAAAACTTGTGAGGAAAAACTCATAAAAGAAAAGAGTGTAATACGATGTTAGGACAGATTTGATAATCAGGAGATAGCCCTCTGATTCTTGCAAATTTCGAAGTCGTCTCATGCCAATCCCATGTACGAACTTCTAGAATGTAGTGGATGGTAATGACTTAGTAAAAATATCAACGAGATTATTGCATGATTTAGTTTGCAAGATATTTATCTCCCCACTTTGTTGTAACTCATGGGGATAAAATAATTTTGGAGCAATATGTTTTGTGGTGTTGCTCTTTATATAACCTGTCTGCATCTATGTAACGCAAGCAGAATTATCTTCATAGATAATTGTCGATGATTCAATGGAACCAATACCACATTCACGTGAAGCTTCATATATTGCTATTATTTCAGAATGATTAGTGGAAGTAGCTATGAGAGTCTGTTTGGAAGACTTCCATGAAATAGTTGTCCCTCCATGCAAAAACACAAAGCCTGTTTGGGATCTGGCATTATGGGGATCTGATAAGTAGCCAGCATCTGTGTATCCAATCATACTGGGACCTTGATTTCTTGCGAAAAACAAACCTAGATCTCTTGTGCCATTTAGATATCTGAGGATATGTTTTGCACCTGTCCAATGACGTCGGGTAGGTGCAGCGCTGTGTCTAGCTAGTAAATTTACCACAAATGCGATATTAAACCTGGTGCAATTTGTAAGGTACATTAGCGCTCCGATGACACTGAGATAGGGTATTTCAGGTCCTAATATTTTCTCTCCATCATCACATGGCCTAAATGGATCTTTCTCCATATTGATAGATCTAACGACCATAAGCGTTTAGATGGATATGATTTATCCATATTGAATTTCTCCAATATTTCCTGGATATAGGCTGATTTATGCACTAGAATTCCTGAGTGAAGATGCTCTAGTTGTAAACCTAAGCAAAATTTTGGTTTTACCCAAATCTTTCATCTCAAATTCCGTCTTTAGGTGACTGCATGCTTCATTTATATCGTTAGGGTTGCCGATGATGTTTAAGTCATCAACGTATACAGATACAATACAAAATCATGTTTGGGATTTCTTGGTGAAGACGCATGGGCAATCATCATTGTTCGTGTATCCCTTCTTTAGAAGGAATTCACTTAGTCGGTTGTACCACATTCCGCCCGACTGTTTTAAACCATATAATGACTTATTAAGTTTAGCACAATACTTGTTGTGACTTGCGTTTGGATTCGGAATTGAGATTCCATCAGGAACCTTCATGTATATGTCTAAATCAAGTGACCCATAAAGATATACAGTCACTACATCCATCAACTGCATAGATAGATGATTTTGAACTGCCAATGGTATTAAGTATCGGAAAGTTATTCCACTCATAACTAGAGAATATGTTTCATTAAAATCAATACTGGGTCTCTGTGTGAACCCTTGTGCCACAAGTCTCACTTTATATTTCACCACCTCATTGTTTTTGAAAGGGAAATAAGGTCAAACCTCTTTCTACAAATGATTTTGGTGGTTGAATGCCCAACACAAATAATTGGACTAACTAGTTTGCTCTAGATTATACATTCTACAGGTGCCAAAGGTTCAACACAAACCAATAAAAATAACAAGTTAGGGTTCAAAAAAAAGGAGCAAAAAGAAACCGAAGAGAACCCTGGTCTAGCGCACCGGACTGTCCGGTGCACTAGGGGAGATCGACTTCAAACTCTTCACCTTCGGGTTTCTGAGGCCGCGCTCCGCTATAATTCACCGGATTGTCCGGTGTGCCACCGGAGCAACGACTGGGCAGCGCAACGGTCAACTCCAACGGTCGCCTGCAAACGTGAACAGTGTGTGAACAGTTTGCGTAGAGTCAGAGCAGCACCAGAAGGCGCACCGGACAGTGAACAGTACCTGTCCGGTGCAGCACCGGACTGTCCAGTGCACCAAGAAGTCAGAGCTCCAACGGTCGAAACCGTTAGAACCCTAATGGTTGGGTGACGTGGCTGGCGCACCGGACAGTGTCCGGTGGCGCACCGGACTGTCCGGTGCGCCCATCGAAAGACAGCCTACCCAACGGTTGAATTGGTGGTTGGGGCTATAAATACCCCCAACCACCTCCACTCCAACCATCCAAGCATTCACTACTCCTCATTCAATACAAGAGCAATACACAACACTCCAAGACACAAATCAAAGCCTCCGATTAAATCAAAGTCCACAATTCAACTCTAGTTCTTAGGACTTGTGAGAAGATCAACTTGTGTTCATTTGTTGTTTTTGTTGCTTGGTTGTCTTTCTTCTTTATCTCATTCTTAATCTCAAAGCCTTGTAAGCAAAGCAAGAGACACCAATTGTATGATGGTCCTTGCGGGGTCTAAGTGACCCAGGAAATCAAGGAAGAAAGCTCACTTGGTCTAAGTGACCGTTTGAGAGAGGGAAAGGGTTGAAAGCTCACTCGGTCTTTGTGACCACCTCAACGGGGACTAGGTTCTCAAGAACCAAACCTCGGTAAAACAAATCACCATGTCATCCACTTTATTTCTTGGTTGATTTGTTTTCGCCCTCTCTTTCGGACTCGGTTTTAATTCTAACGCTAACCCCGACTTGTAGTTTATCTTTTAAGTTATAAATTTCAGATTCCGCCTATTCACCCCCCTCTAGGTGACTTTCACTTGGTATCAGAGCCCGGTACTTCATTAGAGTCTAACCACTCGAAGTGATGTCGGGAGATCACGCCAAGCGGGAGATCGTGACCAGCGAGAAGGCCACAAGCCGTGGGAAGGCTCCATCAAGGGAGTTCGGCAACAAGCTAAAGGAGGGATCACCACCTCACAAGTTGCATCGGAGTGGCGACAAGAAAAAGAAGATGAAGAAGGTGGTCTACTACGAGACCGACTCTTCGTCGCCATCCACCTCCGGCTCCGACGCGCCGTCCGTCACTTCTAAGCGCCATGAGCGCAAGTAGTATAGTAAGTTGCCACTTCGTTATCCCCGTATTTCTAGATGCACTCCTTTACTTTCCGTCCCACTAGGCAAACCACCAGTTTTTGATGGTGAAGATTATTGTATGTGGAGTGATAAAATGAGGCATCACCTCCACGCTAGCATATGGGACATTGTTGAGTTTAGAGTGCAGGTACCATCACCGGGGGACGAAGGCTATGATTTGGACGAGGTCGCCCAAATCAAGCACTTTGATTCCCAAGCAACTACTATACTCCTCGCCTCTCTATGTCGAGAGGAGTATAATAAGGTACAAGGGTTGAAAAGTGCTAAGGAGATTTGGGACATACTAAAGACCGCGCACGAGGGAGATGAGGTGACCATGATCACCAAGTGGGAGACGATCGAGGGGGAGCTCGGTCGGTTCGTCCTCAATCAAGGAGAGGAGCCACAAGCCATGTATAGAGATGGCAATGGGTAAATACCCACCGGGTATTACTACCCCATACCCATACCCACGACACAAAAATAACCCCACCGGGTCACCCATATACACTGACGGGTATGGATTTACCCCCATACCCATACCCATGCGGGTATGGGTCACCCATCGGGTCACCCATACCCACAAAAATTAAACAACTATCAAAATATTATACTATATAAATGTCAAGTATATCCATATAAATACCATTACAAAATTTTCTAGCTTCATTTAACCATCCATTCAACACATCAAAGATAATTGGATAAAGTAGTAACACTATGATAGTACTACATAGCACATTACATGTTCCATTACATGGTCATTAAATTGTTGTTAAATAGTAAAAAAGTTGGATGACTAAAGTCCAAGTTCATGCTTCGGATAAGTTTATATTGGGTATTTTATACCCACGGGTTAACGGGTATGGGTGAAGGCGGAACGTTCAAATACCCATTTACCCATTGGGTGAAGATTTTTGCCCAATAACAGACCCACGGGTAGAATATTTAGCCCACATACATACCCTAATGGAGTAAATACCCATCGGGTATCGGGTCGCGGGTACCTGTTGCCATCTCTAGCCATGTACAACCGGCTCAAGACCTTGGTGAACCAAGTGCGCAACCTTGGGAGCACCAAATGGGATGACCATGAAATGGTCAAGGTTATACTAAGATCACTTGTTTTTCGTAATCCTACGCAAGTTCAATTAATTTGTGGTGATCCTAGATACAAGCTAATGTCTCTCGAGGAAGTTATATGAAAGTTTGTGAGCTTTGAATTGATGATTAAAGGCTTCAAACAAATCATCAACTTGGAGCAAGGCGGCACCTCCACACCCGAGGTGCAACCCGTCGCATTCAAGGCGACGGAGGAAGAAAAGAAGGAATCTACACCAAGTACAATTCTAATCGACGCCTCCAAGCTTGACAACGAGGAAATGGCGCTTATCATCAAAAGCTTTCACCAAATCCTCAAACAAAGGAAGGGGAAGGATTACAAGCCCCGTTCCAAAAGGGTGTGCTATAAATGTGGTAAGCCCGATCATTTTATCGCTAAATGTCCTATGTCTAGTGATAGTGACAGGGGCGACGATAAGAAGGGGAAGAGGAAGGAGAAGAAGAAGTACTACAAGAAGAAGGGCGACGATAGATGCCCACATATGTCGGGAATGGGACTCCGACGAGAGCTCCACTGACTCCTCCTCCGATGAGGATGCTGCCAATATCGCTGTCAACAAGGGACTCCTCTTCCCCAACGTCGGCCACAAGTGCTTCATGGCAAAAGACAGCAAAAAGAAGAAGGTAAAATCTAGAGCCTCCACCAAATATACAACATCTAGTGATGATGCTAGCTCTAGTGATAATGAAGATGATTTGTTTACCCTTTTTGCCAACCTTAACATGCAACAAAAAGAAAAATTGAACGAATTGATAGGAGCCATTCATGAGAAGGATGAACTTTTGGATAGCCAAGAGGAATTCCTTATTAAGGAAAACAAAAGGCATGTTAAAGTAAAAAATGCTTATGCCCAGGAAGTAGAGAAAAATGAAAACTTGACTAAGGAGCTTAGCATTTGCCATGACACTATTTCCAACCTTAGAACTGAGAATGCTAATTTTATTGCTAAGGTTGAAAAATTAAATACTTGCAATGATTCAATTATCAGTCTTAGAAATGAAAATGATAGTTTAATTGCTAAGATTGATAAATTGAATGAATCGATTTCTAGCCTTAAAGTTGAGAATGATAAATTAATTTATAAGGCTAAAGATTTGAGTGTTTGCAATGATTCTATTTCCTATCTTAGAGATGAGAATGCCATATTACATGCTAAGATTGATGAATTAAATACTTGCAAACCCTCTACATCTAGTGTCGATCATGTATCTATTTGTACTAGATGTAGAGATATTAATGTTGATGCTATCCATAATCACCTAGCTTTAATTAAACAACAAAATGATCACATAGCTCAACTTACTGCTAAAATTAATGAGCATGAAATAGAAAATAAAAAATTTAAATTTGCTAGGAGCATGCTCTATAATGGGAGATGCCCTGGCATTAAGGATGGCATTGGTTTCCAACAGGGAAGAAATGTCAAAATTAATGCCCCTAAGAAATTGTCCAACTTTGTTAAGGGCAAGGCTCCCATAGCTCAGGATAACGAGGGTTACATTTTATATCCTGTTGGTTATCCTGAGCATAAGATTAGGAGAATTCATGCTAGGAAGTCTCATTCTGTTTCTCATCATGCTTTTATGTACAAGAATGAGGCATCTTGTTCTAGGCAATCAACCCATGTTAATTTGCCTAAAAAGAAATCTCCTACTGCATCAAATGAGCCTATTGTTTCATTTAAGACTTTTGATGCTTCTTATGTGCTGATTAACAAATTAGGCAAAATAGTTGCCAAATATGTTGGGGCCAAACATAAGGGATCAAATACTTGTGTTTGGGTACCCAAGGTGCTTGTTTTTAACGTCAAAGGACCCAAGACTGTTTGGGTACCTAAGAACAAGGCCTAAATTGTTTTGCAGGTTTATGCATCCGGGGGCTCAAGTTGGATCATTGATAGCGGATGCACAAACCATATGACTGGGGAGAAAAGGATGTTCTCCTCCTATGAGAAAAAACAAGATTCCCAAAGAGCCATCACATTCGAGGATGGAAATCAAGGTTTGGTCAAAGGACTTGGTAAAATTGCTATATCACCTGACCATTCCATTTCCAATATTTTTCTTGTAGACTCTTTAGATTACAATTTGCTTTCAGTTTCTCAATTATGCAATATGGGCTACAACTGTCTTTTTACGGATATAGGTGTTACTATCTTTAGAAGAAGTGACGATTCAGTAGCATTTAAAGGAGTGTTAGAGGGTCAGCTATACTTAGTTGATTTCAAAAGAGCTGAACTTGACACCTGCTTAATTGCTAAGACTAATATGGGTTGGCTCTGGCATCGCCGACTAGCTCATGTTGGGATGAAGAATCTTCACAAGCTTCTAAAGGGAGAGCACATTTTAGGACTAACCAATGTTCATTTTGAGAAAGACAGGGTTTGTAGCGCATGTCAAGCAGGAAAGCAAGTTGGCGCCCATCATCCACACAAGAACATCATGACAACGGACAGGCCACTGGAGCTACTCCACATGGATCTATTCGGCCCGATCGCTTACATAAGCATCGGCAGGAGTAAGTACTGTCTAGTAATTGTGGATGATTATTCTCGCTTCACTTGGGTGTTCTTTTTGCAGGATAAATCACAAACCCAAGAGACATTAAAAGGATTCTTGAGACGAGCTCAAAATGAGTTCGGCTTAAGGATCAAAAAGATTAGAAGCAACAATGGGACGGAGTTCAAGAACTCACAAATTGAAGGCTTCCTTGAGGATGAGGGCATCAAGCATGAGTTCTCTTCTCCCTACACACCTCAACAAAATGGTGTAGTGGAGAGGAAGAATATAACTCTATTGGAAGCAAATGTTTCGTACTTTCACCGAATCCTCAAGAAGACATCATATGAACTCCTAACCAGTAAAAAGCCCAATGTTTTATACTTTAGAGTCTTTGGAAGCAAATGTTTTATTCTTGTTAAAAGAGGTAGAAAATCTAAATTTGCTCCTAAGGCTGTAGAAGGCTTTTTACTTGGATATGACTCAAACACAAGGGCATATAGAGTCTTTAACAAGTCCACTGGACTAGTTGAAGTTTCTTGTGACATTGTGTTTGATAAAACTAATGGCTCCCAAGTGGAGCAAGTTGATCTTGATGAACTAGATGACAAAGAGGCTCCATGCATCGCGCTAAGGAACATGTCCATTGGGGATGTGTGTCCTAAGGAATCCGAAGAGCCTCCACAGGCACAAGATCAACCGTCATCTTCCATGCAAGCATCTCCACCAACTCAAGATGAGCAACACGCTCAAGATGATGAAGAAGAAGATCAAGAAGATGAGCCACCTCAAGAAGAAAGCAATGATCAAGGGGGAGATGAAGAAAATCAAGACAAGAAAGATGAACAAGAAGCACAGGGTCAAAGACCGCCACACCCAAGAGTCCACCAAGCAATCCAACGAGATCACCCCGTGAACTCCATCCTCGGCAATATTCATAAGGGGGTAATAACTCGATCTCATGTTGCTCATTTTGTGAACATTACTCTTTTGTGTCCTCTATTGAGCCATACAGGGTGAAGGATGCACTAAGAGATTCGGATTGGGTGTTGGAAATGCAAGAGGAGATCAACAACTTCACGAGGAATGAGGTATGACATTTAGTTCCACGTCCTAATCAAAATGTTGTAGGTACCAAGTGGGTATTCCACAACAAGCAAGATGAGGATGGTGTGGTGATAAGGAACAAAGCCCGACTTGTGGCCAAGGGTTATTCACAAGTCGAAGGTTTGGATTTCGATGAAACTTATGCACCCATAGCTAGGCTTGAGTCAATTCGAATATTACTTGCCTATGCTACTTACCATGGCTTTAAGCTTTACCAAATGGACGTGAAAAGTGCCTTCCTCAATGGACCAATCAAGGAAGAGGTCTACGTTGAGCAACCTCCCAGCTTTTAAGATAGTGAGTACCTTGACTATGTATATAAGCTCTCAAAGGCGCTTTATGGGCTCAAGCAAGCCCCAAGAGCATGGTATGAATGCCTGTGAGATTTTCTTATCACTAATGGCTTCAAAGTCGGAAAAGCTGATCCTACACTCTTTACTAAAACTGTTGCAAATGATTTGTTTGTATGCCAAATTTATATTGATGATATCATATTTGGGTCTACTAACAAATCTACGTGAAGAGTTTAGTAGGATCATGGTTCAGAAATTCGAGATGTCAATGATGGGGGAGTTGAGATTTTTCTTAGGATTCCAAATCAAGCAACTCCAAGAGGGCACCTTCATAAGCCAAACCAAGTATATTCAAGACATTCTTAAAAAGTTTGGGATGTGAAAGGAAAATGTGCCCTTGGGCCATTTCTAAGTATTTTGGTGATTGAGTGCCAACACAAGTGCTTAAATGTGAATTTATGTCCATGGATGAACAAAGTACAAATCATGAAGTAAAGGTATGTTTCTAAGCCTTAGTACATTGGTTTTGTGTACTAATATACTTGTCTAAGTGTTAGAAACAGAAAGAAGAAGAAAAGAAGAAAGGAGCAAAGGACTTGGCTGTGTACAGCCAAGACTCAGCTCGGTCTGGCACACCGGACTGTCCGGTGGTGCACCGGACAGTGTCCGGTGCACCAGGCTGGCTCGAGCGAAGTGGCTGCTCTCGGGAATTCACCGGCGACGTACGGCTAAAATTCACCGGACTGTCCGGTGTGCACCGGACTGTCCGGTGAGCCAACGGTCGGCCGGGCCAACGGTCGGCTGCGCAATCTGCGCGGGACACGTGGCCGAGCCAACGGCTAGAAGTCGGCACCGGACTGTCCGGTGAGCCAACGGTCGGCCGGGCCAACGGTCGGCCGCGCAATCTGCACGGGACACGTGGCGGAGCCAACGGCTAGAAGACGGCACCGGACTGTCCGGTGTGCACCGGACATGTCCGGTGCTCCAACGGCTCCAAGTCTGCCAACGGTCGGCTTCGCTATCTAAGGAAGGAAATCGGGCACCGGACTGTCCGGTGCCCCCGACGACAGAAGGCAAGATTGGCCTTCCAGATTTGCTCTCAACGGCTCCTAGCTGCCTTGGGGCTATAAAAGGGACCCCTAGGCGCATGGAGGAGCACACCAAGCAACCTTAGAGCATTCTTGATCATCCACACTCAGTCTTTGCGCATTCGTTTGTCATTCTCAGTGATTCGAGCTCCGTTCTAGTGAGAACTTTGAGATAGTCTTTTGAGCTCGTTTCTTGGCCGTGTGTGTGCGCATTTTGCTGTGGATTTGTGTGTGTTGCTTTCATCCCTTACTCCTTATTTCTTGTAAATCTCAAGTGTAAGGGCGAGAGGCTCCAAGTTGTGGAGATTCCTCGCAAACGGGATATTCAAAGGCAAAACAAAACACCGTGGTATTCAAGTTGGTCTTTGGACCACTTGAGAGGGGTTGATTGCAACCCTCGTCCGTTGGGACGCCACAACGTGGAGTAGGCAAGCGTTGGTCTTGGCCGAACCACGGGATAAACCACTGTGTCATATCTGTGTCTGATCTCTTGTGGTATTGTGTTTTGTTGAGACTCCTCTTTAGCCACTTGGCAATTATTGTGCTAATACTTAACAAGTTTTTGTGGCTATAAGTTTAAGTTTCACAGGATCACCTATTCACCCCCCCTCTAGGTGCTCTCAATTGGTATCAGAGCCAGGTTCTCTTCAAGAAAGGGACTAACCGCTCGAAGAGATGGATCCTAAGGGGAAGGGAATCGTGATCAACGACAAGGAGAAGGAGTCTTTCGTCAACGAGCCAAAGGACGACAAGACTACCGACTCGGGCTCGGGACACAGACGCAAAGAAGGGAAGAAGAAGAAGACAAGACGCATCAAGGAGATCGTCTACTACGACAGCGACGAATCTTCCTCTTCCCAAAAGGACGACGACAACGACTACAAAAAGACGGTCAATTCGAACTTTTCATTTGATTATTCTCGTATTCAACATAGTTCGAATTCGCATTTGCTTTCCATTCCTCTTGGCAAACCTCCACACTTCGATGGGGAGGACTACGGATTTTGGAGTCATAAAATGCGTAGTCACTTATTCTCTCTCCATCCAAGCATTTGGGAGATTGTAGAGAATGGAATGAAGTTTGATAGCTCGGATAACTCTATGCTCATAAATGAACAAATCCATAGAAATGCACAAGCTACTACTGTTCTGTTAGCGTCCTTGTGCAGGGAAGAGTACAACAAGGTGAGCGGCTTGGACAATGCCAAGCAAATATGGGACACCCTCAAGATCTCTCACGAGGGGAATGACATCACCATGCTCACCAAAATGGAGTTGGTGGAGGGCGAGCTTGGACGATTCGCCATGATAAGGGGAGAGGAGCCAACCCAAACGTACAACCGGCTCAAGACCCTCATCAACAAAATAAGGAGCTACGGAAGCACGCGATGGACGGACCACGACGTCGTCCGCCTAATGCTAAGGTCCTTTACCGTTCTTGATCCTCATCTCGTGAACAATATTCGTGAGAATCCCAGGTACACGATGATGACGCCCGAGGAGGTACTCGGAAAATTCGTAAGCGGGCGGATGATGATCAAGGAGGCAAGATACGTCGACGACGCGTTGAACGGTCCAATCCACGAGCCTCAACCCATTGCTCTCAAGGCAACAAGGAGCAAGGAGCCGCTACCCAGCAAGGTGGCACAAGTTGAGGCGGCCGGGCTCAATGATGAAGAGATGGCTCTCATCATCAAAAGATTCAAGACGGCGCTAAATGGTCGCAAGGGGCAACCAAGGAAGACCAAGACAAAGGGGAAGCGCTCATGCTTCAAATGTGGTAAGGTTGGTCATTTTATTGCTAACTGTCCCGAAAATGATAGTGACCAGGAGCAAGGGAAGAATGGGAAGAGAGAGAACAAGAAGGTTTACAAGAAGGCCAAAGGCGAAGCACACCTTGGAAAGGAGTGGGATTCGGATTGCTCTTCGTCCGACTCCGACGACGAAGGACTCGCCGCCACTGCCTTCAACAAATCGGCCCTCTTCCCAAACGAGCATCACACTTGCCTCATGGCAAGGGAAAAGAAGGTAATCACTCGTAATGCTAATACTTATGATTCTTCTAGTGATGATGAGTCTAGTGAGGATGAAATAGATTACTCTAGTTTATTCAAGGGATTGGATAGAACTAAGATAGCTAAGATTAATGAATTGATTGATGCCTTGAATGAAAAGGATAGAATCTTAGAGAAACAAGAAGATCTTTTATATGAAGAGCATGATAAATTTGTCAGTGCACAAAATTCACTTGCTCTAGAAGTTAAAAGAAATGGAATGCTTTCTTGTGAACTTTCTACTTGTAATGAAACCATTTCTTCTTTAAAAGGTGAAATTAATGATTTAAATGCTAAACTAGAAGTAGCAAGTAAATCTAACTCTTGTGTTGAACATGTTGAAATTTGCACTAGGTGTAAGGATGTTGATATTAATGCTTGTTGTGAACACTTAGTTTCAATTTCAAAACTAAATGATGAAGTGGCTAGTCTTAATGCCCAACTTAAGACTAGCAAGAATGAATTTGATAAGCTGAAATTTGCAAGGGATGCCTACACGATTGGTAGACACCCCTCAATTAAGGATGGACTTGGCTACAAGAGGGAAGCCAAGGACTTGACAGGCCATAAGGCTCCTATCTCCGCCAAGGAGAAAGGGAAGGCTCCTATGGCTAGTAGTACTAAAAGGAACCATGCTTTTATATATCATGATAGGAGACAAACTAGAAATGCTTATAGGAGTTATAATGCTTATGATGATTTTGACTCTCATGCCATGTTTGCTTCTAGTTCTTCCTATATGCATGGTAGAAATATGTCTAGGAGAAATGCTATTCATCATGTGCCTAGAAAGAATATTATTCATGCTCCTAGGAAAGTAGTGAATGAACCTTCTACAATTTATTGTGCTTTAAATGCTTGCTTTGCTATTTGTAGAAAGGATAGGAAAATAATTGCTAGGAAGTTAGGGGCAAAATGCAAGGGAGACAAAACTTGCATTTGGGTCCCTAAGGATATTTGCACTAACCTTGTAGGACCCAACATGAGTTGGGTACCTAAGACCCAAGCCTAAATTTGCCTTGCAGGTTTATGCATCCGGGGGTTCAAGCTGGATTATCGACAGCGGATGCACAAACCATATGACGGGGGAGAAGAAGATGTTCACCTCCTACGTCAAAATAAGGATTCCCAAGATTCAATTATATTCGGTGATGGGAATCAAGGCAAGGATAAGTCTGAAACCCAAGGGACCCTCAAGCGCTTCCTCAGGAGAGCTCAAAATGAGTTTGAGCTCAAGGTGAAGAAGATAAGGAGCGACAACGGGTCCGAGTTCAAGAACCTTCAAGTGGAGGAGTTCCTTGAGGAGGAAGGGATCAAGCACGAGTTCTCCGCTCCCTACACACCACAGCAAAATGGTGTGGTAGAGAGGAAGAACAGGATGCTGATCGATATGGCAAGGACGATGCTTGGAGAGTTCAAGACCCCCGAGTGCTTTTGGTCGGAAGCTGTGAACACGGCTTGCCACGCCATCAACAGGGTCTACCTTCATCGCCTCCTCAAGAAGACTTCGTATGAGCTACTAACCGGTAACAAACCCAATGTATCGTACTTTCGTGTATTTGGGAGCAAATGCTACATTCAAGTGAAGAAGGGTAGAAATTCTAAGTTTGCTCCCAAAGCTGTAGAAGGGTTTTTATTAGGTTATGATTCAAATACAAAGGTGTATAGGGTTTTCAACAAATCATCGGGTTTGGTTGAAGTCTCTAGTGACGTTGTATTTGATGAGACTAATGGCTCTCCAAGAGAGCAAGTTGTTGATTGTGATGATGTAGATGAAGAAGATGTTCCGACGGCCGCTATACGAACCATGGCGATTGGAGAAGTGCGGCCACAGGAACAAGATGAACAAGATCAACCTTCTTCCTCAACAACGGTGCATCCCCCAACTCAAGATGATGAACAGGTTCATCAAAAGGAGGCGTGTGATCAAGGGGGAGCACAAGATGATCACGTGATGGAGGAAGAAGCGCAACCGGCACCTCCAACCCAAGTTCGAGCGGTGATTCAAAGGGATCATCCCGTCGACCAAATTTTGGGTGACATTAGCAAGGGAGTAACTACTCGATCTCGATTAGTTAATTTTTGTGAGCATTACTCCTTTGTCTCTTCTATTGAGCCTTTCAGGGTAGAGGAGGCCTTGCTAGATCCGGATTGGGTATTGGCCATGCAGGAGGAACTCAACAACTTCAAGCGCAATGAAGTTTGGACACTGGTGCCTCGTCCCAAGCAAAATGTTGTGGGAACCAAGTGGGTGTTCCGCAACAAACAGGACAGGCACGGGGTGGTGACGAGGAACAAGGCTCGACTTGTGGCAAAAGGTTATGCCCAAGTCGCAGGTTTGGACTTTGAGGAGACGTTTGCTCCTGTGGCTAGGCTAGAATCAATTCGTATCTTGCTAGCATATGCCGCTCACCATTCTTTCAGGTTGTACCAAATGGATGTGAAGAGCGCTTTCCTCAACGGGCCGATCAAGGAGGAGGTGTACGTGGAGCAACCCCCTGGCTTTGAGGATGAACGGTACCCCAACCACGTGTGTAAGCTCTCTAAGGCGCTCTATGGACTTAAGCAAGCCCCAAGAGCATGGTATGAATGCCTTAGAGACTTTTTAATTGCTAATGCTTTCAAGGTTGGGAAAGCCGATCCAACTCTTTTTACTAAGACTTGCGATGGTGATCTTTTTGTATGCCGAATTTATGTCGATGACATAATATTTGGTTCTACTAATCAAAAGTCTTGTGAAGAGTTTAGCAGGGTGATGACGCAGAAATTCGAGATGTCGATGATGGGCGAGTTGAACTACTTCCTTGGGTTCCAAGTGAAGCAACTCAAGGATGGCACTTTCATCTCCCAAACAAAGTACACACAAGATTTTCTAAAAAGGTTTGGGATGAAGGACGCCAAGCCCGCAAAGACGCCGATGGGGACCGACGGACACATCGACCTCAACAAAGGAGGTAAGTCCGTTGATCAAAAGGCATACCGGTCAATGATAGGGTCATTACTTTACTTATGTGCTAGTAGACCGGATATTATGCTTAGCGTATGCATGTGTGCTAGATTTCAATCCGATCCTAAGGAGTGTCACTTAGTGGCAGTGAAGCGAATCCTTAGATATTTAGTTGCTACGCCTTGCTTCGGGATCTGGTATCCAAAGGGGTCTAACTTTGACTTGATTGGGTACTCAGATTCCGACTATGCTGGATGTAAGGTCGATAGGAAGAGTACATCAGGGACGTGCCAATTCTTAGGAAGGTCCCTGGTGTCATGGAACTCTAAGAAACAAACCTCCGTTGCCCTATCCACCGCTGAGGCCGAGTATGTTGCAGCAGGACAGTGTTGCGCGCAACTACTTTGGATGAGGCAAACCCTCAGGGACTTTGGCTACAATCTGAGCAAAGTCCCACTCCTATGTGACAATGAGAGTGCTATCCGAATAGCGGAAAATCCTGTTGAACACAGCCGCACAAAGCACATTGACATCCGGCATCACTTTTTGAGAGACCACCAGCAAAAGGGAGATATCGAAGTGTTTCATGTTAGCACCGAGAACCAGCTAGCCGATATCTTTACCAAACCTCTAGATGAGAAGACCTTTTGCAGGCTGCGTAGTGAGCTAAATATCTTAGATTCGCGGAACTTGGATTGAATTGTAGCATACATGTGTTTATGCCTTTGATCATGTCCATTCTGCATTTTGTTGCTTATTATGGTGCTCAAGTTGTACAAACACTCCCTGGACCTCACAAGTCCGTTGCAAAGTGATGCACATGTTTAGGGGGAGATGTGTTACAACTTGACCCTTTGAGACTAACCATATGCTTGAGTTTGCTTGATTTAGTCTCGAAGGAAAATTGAAAGGGAAAAGGTGGACTTGGACCATGAAAGACTTCCACTGCACTCCGATGAGAGGGTAACTTATTCCAAGTCCATCTCATGAACTCTTATTGCCATTTGCTCTAAATTGAAGATTTTGGTGAGGCAATGGGGTTAAAGGGCCAAGATTGATCCTGTTTTGGTGCTTGATGCCAAAGGGGGAGAAAATAAAGGCCAAAGCAATAAATGGATCAACTACCACTTGAGAAATTTGAAAATAGTAGAGTAGAGCTTTTGGTTTGTCAAAACTCTTTTATTGTCTCTTTTGTCAAAAGTTGGCTTCTTGTGGGGAGAAGTAGTAATTATGGGAAAAAGGGGGAGTTTTTGAAATCTTTGATCAATCTCTTTTGGAATGACTCTCTTTATGCTTCAACATGTGTGTTTGACTTAGAGATAGAGATTTGAGTTTGATTTGCAAAAACAAACCAAGTGGTGGCAAAGGATGATCCATATATGCCAAAATTGAATCAAAATAAATTTGAGTTTTATTTGAAGTGAGTTTGCACTTGTTCTAGTTGCTTTATGTTGTGTTGGCATAAATCACCAAAAAGGGGGAGATTGAAAGGGAAATGTGCCCTTGGGCCATTTCTAAGTATTTTGGTGATTGAGTGCCAACACAAGTGCTTAAATGTGAATTTATATCCATGGATGAACAAAGTACAAATCATGAAGTAAAGGTATGTTTCTAAGCCTTAGTACATTGGTTTTGTGTACTAATATACTTGTCTAAGTGTTAGAAACAGAAAGAAGAAGAAAAGAAGAAAGGAGCAAAGGACTTGGCTGTGTACAGCCAAGACTCAGCTCGGTCTGGTGCACCAGGCTGGCTCGAGCGAAGTGGCTGCTCTCGGGAATTCACCGACGACGTACGGCTAAAATTCACCGGACTGTCCGGTGTGCACCGGACTGTCCGGTGAGCCAACGGTCGGCTGCGCAATCTGCGCGGGACACGTGGCCGAGCCAACGGCTAGAAGTCGGCACCGGACTGTCCGGTGAGCCAACGGTCGGCCAGGCCAACGGTCGGCCGCGCAATCTGCGCGAGACACGTGGCGGAGCCAACGGCTAGAAGACGGCACCGGACTGTCCGGTGTGCACCGGACATGTCCGGTGCTCCAATGGCTCCAAGTCTGCCAACGGTCGGCTTCGCTATCTAAGGAAGGAAATCAGGCACCGGACAGTGTCCGGTGTGCACCGGACTGTCCGGTGCCCCCGTCGACAGAAGGCAAGATTGGCCTTCCAGATTTGCTCTCAACGGCTCCTAGCTGCCTTGGGGCTATAAAAGGGACCCCTAGGCGCATGGAGGAGCACACCAAGCAACCTTAGAGCATTCTTGATCATCCACACTCAGTCTTTGCGCATTCGTTCGTCATTCTCAGTGATTCGAGCTCCGTTCTAGTGAGAACTTTGAGATAGTCTTTTGAGCTCGTTTCTTGGCCGTGTGTGTGCGCATTTTGCTGTGGATTTGTGTGTGTTGCTTTCATCCCTTACTCCGTATTTCTTGTAAATCTCAAGTGTAAGGGCGAGAGGCTCCAAGTTGTGGAGATTCCTCGCAAACGGGATATTGAAAGGCAAAACAAAACACCGTGGTATTCAAGTTGGTCTTTGGACCACTTGAGAGGGGTTGATTGCAACCCTCGTCCGTTGGGACGCCACAACGTGGAGTAGGCAAGCGTTGGTCTTGGCCGAACCACGGGATAAACCACTGTGTCATATCTGTGTCTGATCTCTTGTGGTATTGTGTTTTGTTGAGACTCCTCTTTAGCCACTTGGCAATTATTGTGCTAATACTTAACAAGTTTTTGTGGCTATAAGTTTAAGTTTCACAGGATCACCTATTCACCCCCCCCTCTAGGTGCTCTCAGGATGAAGGATGCCAAGCCCAACAAAACACCCATGGGATCAAATGGGCATCTCGACCTCGACACGGGAGGTAAATCCGTAGATCAAAAGTCATAGATTGAAAGGGAAATGGAGTACTCGACGAAGACAAGGCTTCCACTCCACTCTATCGGTATCATTTACCCTTCGTCGTTACTTCACAATCACTCTCAAATTGGTATAATCTTTTAACTCATACTTACTTGTACCAATGGGGGAGAAAGAAAAGGGCTCACAAAAGTCTCTGTTTTTGGCGATTCATGCCAAAGGGGGAGAAATATTAAGCCCAAAGCAAAAGGACCGCACCCACCTAATTTTTAAATTGTGTTTCAAAAATTTTTATTGGTATATTTCAAATTGGTATGTGTCATTTTCAAATGGTATCTATCAAAACCCTCTTGAAAACTAAGAGGAGAATTCCAATTAAGGGGGAGTTATTTAAGTCAAAGGAAAAGCATTTGAAACAGGGGGAGAAATTTCAAAATCTTGAAAATGCTTCTTTCAATCTTATTCACATACCTTTGACTATTTGCAAAAGGATTTTGAAAAGAATTTTCCAAAGAATTTGCAAAAACAAAACCGTGGTGCAAGCGTGGTCCAAAATGCTAAAGAAAAAGAAAGCAATCCTTGCATATCTAGTAGAAATAAAATATTGGTTTAATTCCAAGCAACCGTTGCACTTACCTTATGCAAACTAGTTCAATTCTGCACTTATATATTTGCTTTGGTTTGTGTTGGCATCAATCACCAAAAAGGGGGAGATTGAAAGGGAAATAGGGTCAAACCTCTTTCTATAAATGATTTTGGTGGTTGAATGCCCAACACACATAATTGGACTAACTAGTTTGCTCTAGATTATACATTCTACAAGTGCCAAAGGTTCAACACAAACCAATAAAAAGAACAAGTTAGGGTTCAAAAAGAAAGGAGCAAAAAGAAACCGAAGAGAATCCTGGTTTCTGAGGCCGCGCTCCGCTATAATTCACCGGACTGTCCGGTGTGCCAGCGGAGCAACGGCTGGGCAGCGCAACGGTCAACTCCAACGATCGCCTGCAAACGTGAACAGTGCGCAGACAGTTCACGCAGAGTCAGAGCAGCGCCAGAAGGCACACCGGATAGTGAACAATACCTGTCCGGTGCAGCATTGGACTGTCTGGTGCACCAAGAAGTCAGAGCTCCAATGGACGAAACCGTCAGAACCCTAACGGTTGGGTAACGTGGCTGGCGCACCGGATAGTGTCTGGTGGCGCATCGGACTGTCCAGTGCGCCCATCGACAGACAACCTCCCCAACGGTTGAATTGGTGGTTAGGGCTATAAATACCCCCAACCACCTCCACTCCAACCATCCAAGCATTCACTACTCCTCATTCAATACAAGAGTAATACACAACACTCCAAGACACAAATCAAAGCCTCCGATCAAATCAAAGTCCACAATTCAACTCTTGTTGCTTGGTTGGCTTTTTTCTTTCTCTCATTTTTAATCTCAAAGCCTTGTAAGCAAAGTAAGAGACACCAATTGTGTGGTGGTCCTTGCGGGGTCTAAGTGACCCGGTAAATCAAGGAAGAAAGCTCACTCGGTCTAAGTGACCGTTTGAGAGAGGGAAAGGGTTGAAAGAGACCCGGTCTTTGTGACCACCTCAATGGGGACTAGGTTCTCAAGAACCAAACCTCGGTAAAACAAATCACCGTGTCATCCGCTTTATTTCTTGGTTGATTTGTTTTCGCCCTCTCTTTCGGACTCGGTTTTAATTCTAGCGCTAACCCTGGCTTGTAGTTTATCTTTTAAGTTATAAATTTCAGATTCCGCCTATTCACCCCCCTCTAGGCAACTTTCAGTTTTCATTCCACTTTCGAATGGAAACCCATTTGAATCCCACAAGGAAGACATTTGGAGGTGTAGGTATTGCAGATGTTAATACCTTTATTTTTTGAATTGCTTCCTTCCATTGGATCCAATCCGAGCGCTTTCTGCACTCTGCCATGGTCTTGGGATCTTGACCATTGAGAAGGCCATTTGCAATTTTTGCAGAGAAGTAAGTGTCGACAATAGTGGTCTTGCGGTCATATGATTTTCCAGATTCAATATAATTAGTGGAAATTTCTTGCACCCTTTCTGTTGGCTCGTTGTTTCCCAAAATTATAGAGCCAGGATGTTCCGATGTCCCAAGATCAGTAATAGAATGCACTGTTGATCTGGGTTGTGGATGAGTATCCACTGAGAGTTTACCAACATGGGGTTGGTTTGCATTAACTGTCTTGGAGGATTTTGTCCTCGATATCCTTTTTCGTTTGCAAGAAGTTGTATCCTTGGTCTTGGCCTTACTTCTCCCCCTCTTTTCTTGAGTTGGGAGTTGAATGGTTTTTATTGGTATCTCCACTCTTTCAGGCACATTTTGAGTAGGATAATTGGAGTTAATAATGCTCTTAGTAACAGTAAATGCATCTGGCAGGTTATTTGCAATGTGTTGCAAATTAATTATTTTCTAAACTTGGAGTTCAGCTTCTTGAGTGCGTAGATCTGAGGTGGAGATGTCTATAGCATCCCAATTTATTTCTGGGCATTCTTTCTGGTACTTGAAATCTCCCCCTAATGTCGGGAAGTGATCCGCATTGAATATACAATTAGCGTACCGGGCCATAAAAAGGTCCCCAGTTAGGGGCTCAAGGTATTTAACAATCGACAGAGATTGATCCCCAATTTCCTGTGTGGACCCATAGAGGTGCGCTTAGGTGGTGAGATCGGTACATATATTGCGGAACCAAATTTTCGCATATGGGAAATATTTGGCATATTTCCACGTACTAATTGTAGTGGGGAAGTAGTATGAAATGCAGTTGGTTGCAATTGAATTAAGTCAGCAACGTGTAAACTGCATGGCCCCAACATGAAGTTGGTAGGTTGCAATTTTGTAATAAGGGTCTTGCAATCAACTTAATTCTCTTTATAAGAGATTCTGCCAAACCATTTTGAGTGTGTACATACGGGACAGAGTGCTGAACTTGAATTCCTAAAGCCATACAATAATCATTGAATGCACGTGAGGAGAATTCAGCAGCATTGTCCAATCTAATAGATCGGATCTGATGTTCATGATAGTGTGCTTTTAGCTTAATTACCTGAGATATAATTTTTGCAAAAGCATGGTTACGTGTGGATAAGAGGCACACATTAGACCATCGCTTGGATGCGTATATTAGAACCATGAAATACCTGAATGGTCCAGATAATAGTTGTATAGGGCCAGATATGTCACCTTGAATGCGTTCAAGGAATTTGAGTGGCTCATGTTGGATTTTTAGATTTGATGTGAAAGTTGCCTAGAGGGGGGGGGGGGGTGAATAGGCGTAATCTGAAATTTACAACTTTAAACACACACTACATGCCGGGGTTAGCGTTAGAACTAAAATCAAGTCCGGGAGAGAGGGGAAAACAAATCAAATGAAAATCAAGCGAATGAACACGGTGATTTGTTTTACTGAGGTTCGGTTCCAAAGAACCTAGTCCCCGTTGAGGAGGTCACAAAGACCGGGTCTATTCCAACCCTTTCCCTCTCTCAAAGGGTCACTTAGACCGAGTGAGCCTTTCCCTTAATCAATCGGGTCACTAAGACCCCGCAACGACCACCACTCTTAGGTGTCTCTTGCTTTGATTACAAGTCACTTGAGAACAAGAATGAGAAAGAAGAAAGGCAATCCAAGAGGCAAGAGCTCAAAAGAATACAAAATCACTCTCTCACAAGTCACTAAGTATTTGAGGTGAATTTGGGACTTGGAGAGGCTTTGATCTTTTGAATTGTGTCTAGGAGTGAATGCTAGAGCTCTTGTATTGAATGTGATGTTCAGAAATCTTGGATGCGTGGAGTTGTGGTGGTTGGGGGTATTGAGAGCACCTAGAGGGGGGGGTGAATAGGTGATCCTGTAAAATCAAATACTAAATAGCCACAAAACTTAGTTATGAAAGAGTTAGTGCGACTAAGTAGCTTTAAGGCGAGTTCTTGTGAACAAAACAATCACAGAGAAAGCAACACAAGAGACACACGATTTTTATCCCGTGGTTCGGCCAAGTAACACTTGCCTACTTCCACGTTGTGGCGTCCCAATGGACGAGGGTTGCACTCAACCCCTTTCAAGTGATCCAATGATCAACTTGAATACCACAATTTTCTTCCTTATAGTCTTCTTCCCGTTTGCGAGGAATCTCCACAAGTTGGAGCCTCTTGCCCTTACAATATTGATCACAAAGAACACACAAGAGTAAGGTTGGGAGAGCAACACACACAAGACTCAAATACGCAACACAACCACGCACACAAGTCACGACTTGAGCTCAAAACACAACACATGGAGTTCGCAACTCAAATGAAGCTCAAATCACTAACACAGAGAACCAAATGCGTGGAGCCGGTTTATGGCGTGGCAAGCTGTGTTCACAGCTTCCGACCAAAACCGCTCGGGCGTCTTGAACTCTCCAAGCATCGTTCTTGCCATATTGATAAGCGTCCTGTCCTTCCTCTCTACCACACCGTTTTGCTGTGGTGTGTAGGGAGTGAAGAACTCGTGCTTGATGCCTTCCTCCTCAAGATACTCCTCCACTTGCAGATTCTTGAACTCGGACCCGTTGTTGCTTCTTATCTTTTTCACCTTGAGCTCAAATTCATTTTGAGCCCTCCTTAAAAAGTGCTTTAGGGTCCCTTGGGTTTCTGATTTGTCCTGCAAAAAGAACACCCAAGTGAAGCGGGAAAAGTCATCAACAATAACAAGACCATACTTACTTCCCCTGATGGTAAGGTAGGCAACGGGTCCAAAAAGATCCATGTGAAGAAGTTATAGTGGTCTTGATGTTGTCATCACATTCTTGTTGTGATGAGTGCTTCCCACCTGTTTTCCTGCCTGACACGCTGCACAAGGTCTGTCTTTCTCAAAACAGACGTTGGTTAGTCCTAACACATGATCTCCATTTAGAAGCTTATGAAGCTTCTTCATCCCAACATATGCTAGATGGCGATGCCAGAGCCAGCCCATACTAGTCTTAGCCATTAAGCATGCATCTAGATCGACATTCTCTTTCGAAAAATCAACTAAATAGAGCTTACCGTCTAATACACCCTTAAATGCTAATGAACCATCACTCCTTCTAAAGACAGATACATCAACATTTGTAAACACACAATTGTAGCCCATGTGGCACAATTGACTAACAGACAAGAGTTTGTATCCTAATGACTCTACTAAAAATACATTTGAAATAGAGTGCTCGCTTGTGATGGCTATCTTTCCCAAACCTTTGACCTTGCCTTGATTCCCATCTCCAAATATGATTGTATCCTGGGAATCCTTGTTCCTGACGTAGGAGGTGAACATCTTCTTCTCCCCCGTCATGTGGTTTGTGTATCCGCTGTCAATAATCCAGCTTGAGCCCCCGGATGCATAAACCTGCAAGGCAATTTAAGCTTGGGTTTTACGTACCCAACTCTTGTTGGGTCCTACCAGGTTAGTCACAATAGTTTTTGGAACCCATATGCAAGCTTTATCACCCTTACATTTGGATCCCAACTTCTTGGCAACTACTTCTGCATTCTTACATGAAAGAACAAAAGAATCATTACAAGTATGGTAAATGGTAGAAGGTCCAACACACATTTTTCTAGGAGCATGAGATACAACATGATTTCTCCTAGGCCTACTTCTACCATGAACCAAAGTAGATCTAGAGGCAAACATAGCATGTGAATCATTATAAGTAGTATGAACATGACTCTCATTATAATGAGAACGACTAGCAACTTTTCTATCATAGATAAATGCATGGTTCCTCTGAGGATTACTAACCATAAGGGCCTTCCCTTTCTCCTTGTTGGGAATGGGAGCCCTTTGGCTTGTTAAGTTCTTGGCTTCCTTTCGAAATCTAAGCCCATCCTTAATTGAGGGGTGTCTACCAACGGTGTAGGCATCCCTAGCAAATTTTAATTTATCAAAATTAATTTTGCAAGTCTTAAGTTGAGCATTAAGACTTGCCACCTCATCATTTAATTTGGTAATAGAATTAATGTGTTCATCACAAGCATCAACATCAATATCCTTACATCTATTACAAATACTAACATGCTCTACACATGAACTTGTTTTACTAACTTCCTCTAGCTTAGCATTTAATTCATCATTCAAACTCTTTAAACTAGAGATAGATTCATGGCAAGCAGATAACTGAGACGACAGCATTTCATTTCTCTTAGTTTCTAAATCAAGAGATTTTTGTGCACTAACAAATTTGTCATGTTCTTCATACAAGATGTCCTCTTGCTTTTCTAAGAGTCTATCTTTTTCATTTAGTGCTTCAATTAATTCATTAATTTTCTCTACCTTAGCTCTATCTAATCCTTTAAATAAGTCAGAGTAGTCTATTTCATCATCAGAAGATTCTTCATCACTAGATGAAGTGTACTTGGGCATGTCACGAATACGTACCTTCTTCTCCTTAGCCATAAGAAGCGTTCGTTGGGGAAGAGTGAGGATTTGTTGAAGGCCGAGGCAGCTAGTCCTTCATCCTCAGAGTCGGAGGAGGAGCAGTTAGAGTCCCATTCCTTCCCGATGTGTGCCTCGCCCTTGGCCTTCCTGTAGTTCTTCTTTTTCTCTCTTTTCCCATGCTTTTCTTGTTCCTGGTCATTATTATTATCGGGACATTGTGCTATGAAATGACCAGTCTTACCACATTTAAAGCAGGAGCGCTTCCCTTTTGTCTTGTTCTTGTTGGGGTACTCCTTATGTCCTTTAAGTGCAGTCTTGAAGCGCTTGATGATAAGCGCCATTTCGTCCTCATTGAGCCCGACAACCTCCACTTGTGCCACCTTGCTAGGTAGCGCTTCCCTGCTGCTAGTTGCTTTGAGAGCAACCGGTTGTGGCTCGTAGACGGGTAGTGGACCGTTTAGTGCATCGTCCACGTATCAAGCTTCCTTCACCATCATGCGCCTGCTCACGAATTTTCCGAGTATCTCCTCGGGCATCATCTTTGTGTATCTGGGGTTTTCATGGATAAGATTCACAAGATTGGGGTCAATAACTGTAAAGGACCTGAGCATGAGTCGGACGACATCATGATCCGTCCATCTTGTGCTTCCGTAGCTTCGTATCTTGTAGACCAGGGTCTTGAGCCTGTTGTAGGTTTGTGTTGGCTCCTCTACCCTGATCATCACAAATCTCCCTAGCCCGCCTTCCACCAACTCCATTTTGGTGATCATGGTGGCATCGTTTCCCTCATGAGATATCTTGAGTGTATCCCAGATCTGCTTTGCATTGTCCAAGCCGCTAACCTTGTTGTATTCATCCCTGCACAGAGATGCTAGCAAAACAGTAGTGGCTTGGGCATTTTTATGAATTTGCTCATTAATAAACACGGCATTGTCAGTACTATCAAAGTGCATTCTGTTTTCAACAATCTCCCAGATACTAGGATGGAGAGAAAATAAATGACTACACATTTTATGACTCCAAAAAGAATAGTCTTCTCCATCAAAGTGGGGGGTTTCCCAAGTGGAATTGATAGCAAATGAGCATTAGAATTGTATGGAATACGAGAATAATCAAATGAATAGTTTTGATTAACCGTTTTCTTCTTTGACGAGGAGTCGTCGTCATCGTCGTGTGGTGAATAAGACGAGGCATCACTGTCGTAGTAGATGATCTTCTTGATACGCCTCTTCTTCTTCTTCCCGTCTCTTTTTTTGTGACTCGAGCCTGAGTCGATTGGCTTGTCATCTCTAGGCTCGTTGAGGAAGGACTCCTTTTCCTTATCGTTGACCACCATCCCCTTTCCCTTAGGATCCATCTCTTCGGGCGGTTAGTCCCTTAAGTGAAGAGTACGGCTCTGATACCAATTGAGAGCACCTAGAGGGGGGTGAATAGGTGATCCTGTAAAATCAAATACTAAATAGCCACAAAACTTAGTTATGAAAGAGTTAGTGCGACTAAGTAGCTTTGAGGCGAGTTCTTGTGAACAAAACAATCACAGAGAAAGCAACACAAGAGACACACGATTTTTATCCCGTGGTTCGGCCAAGTAACACTTGCCTACTTCCACGTTGTGGCGTCCCAATGGACGAGGTTGCACTCAACCCCTTTCAAGTGATCCAATGATCAACTTGAATACCACGACTTTCTTCCTTATAGTCTTCTTCCCGTTTGCGAGGAATCTCCACAAGTTGGAGCCTCTTGCCCTTACAATATTGATCACAAAGAACACACAAGAGTAAGGTTGGGAGAGCAACACACACAAGACTCAAATATGCAACACAACCACGCACACAAGTCACGACTTGAGCTCAAAACACAACACATGGAGTTCACAACTCAAATGAAGCTCAAATCACTAACACAGAGAACCAAATGCGTGGAGTTGGAGTCTTGGAGTCTTAGGATGCTTAGTGAATGCTTGATGTACTCCTCCATGCGCCTAGGGGTCCCTTTTATAGCCCAAGGCAGCTAGGAGCCGTTGAAGACCAACTTGGAAGGCCAATCTTGCCTTCTATCGAGTGGCGCACCGGACAGTCTGGTGCGCCACCGGACAGCTACTGTAGCCTGTCCGGTGCACGATTTCCTTCCAAATCGGGCACAGTCGACCATTGCAGCCTCGAGTCCGTTGGCGCACCGGACACTGTCCGGTGCACACCGGACAGTCCGGTGCCCCTTCCGACCGTTGTAGCTGCCACGGGTCGCCCACTGATTTCGTGGCCGATCGTTGGCGCTAGCGACCGTTGGCTCACCGGACAATCCGGTGCACCACCGGACAGTCCGGTGAATTATAGCCACGTCGCCTTTTTCCGTTTCCTGAGAGCGATGAGTTCACCGCGGATGACTCACCGGACAGTCCGGTGCACCACCGGACAGTCCGGTGAATTATAGTCGTACGCCGCCGTCGAATCCCGAGAGTGGCCTTTTCACCGTTGCCCAGCCCGGCGCACCGGACACTGTCCGGTGCACCACCGGACAGTCCAGTGTGCCAGTCTGAGCTGAAGTTTAGCAGCCCACAGCCAAGTCTTTTGCAATTCGATTCCTCTCTTTTCGGCACTGTTTCTAGCACTTAGACAGACAATGTTAGATCACAAAAACAGTGTACTAAGTATAGAAACGTACCTTTTACTTTGATTTGCACTTTTCACACATTTAGCACATTAGTACTCAAATAATGTGTTGGGCATCTAATCACCAAAATACTTATAGAAATTGCCCAAGGACACATTTGCCTTTCAGGTATTTATAGCCCTCAACCACCAAGTAGCCATTGGGGAAGGTGCTGGTGATGGGCGCACCAGATAGTCCGGTGCGCCAACGGACAGGTACTGTTCACTGTCCGGTGCGCTGCCACGTCACCCAACCGTTAGGGTTCGTAGCGAAGTCAACCGTTGGAGCTTTGTCCTCTTGCGGCACCGGACAGTCCGGTGCGCCTCTGACTCTGTGGCTCTGACTCTGCGCGCACTATTCTTCACTGTTCCTTTGTCAGCGGCTTTTGCAGTAGACCGTTGCGCGAGTTAGCCGTTGCTCCGCTGGTGCACCGGACAGTCTGGTGAATTATAGCGGAGCATGCATGCGAAAACCTGAGAGTGGCTGATTAGACCCTGTACGATCCTGGTGCACCGGACACTGTTCGATGGAACACCAGACAGTCCAGTGCGCTAGACCACAGCACACTTGGTTCCTTTTGCTCCTTTGAATTGGACCCCTAACTTGAATATTTATTGGTTTGTGTTGAACCTTTATGCACCTGTAATACATGAATACTTGGCAAACTAGTTAGTTCATATGTTTGTGTTGGACATTCAACCACCAAAATTAATTGTAGGAAAAGGTTAACCCTATTTCCCTTTCGATCTCCCCTTTTTGGTGATTGATGCCAACACAAACCAAAGCAAATATATAAAGTGCAGAAATGAACTAGTTTGCATATGGTAAGTGCATAAGTTACTTAGAATTAAACCAATTGATAATCTTACTAGATATGAATGGATTGCTTTTCTTTTCTTAACATTTTGAACCACATTTGCACCACTTGTTTTTTTGCAAATCTTTTCGAAAAATCTTTTCAAAGTCTTTTGCAAATAGTCAAAGGTATATGAATATGATTGCAAGAAGCATTTTCAAGATTTGAAATTTCTCCCCTTGTTTTAAATGCTTTTCCTTTGACTAAATAAAACTCCCCCTAAATGAAATTATCCTCTTAGTTTTCAAGAGGGTTTTAAAATAGATACCAATTTTGAAAATTTACCTTTAAAGATTTTGATTGAAGAGATACCAATTTGAAATTTAAAAACAATACCAATTGAAATTTTGCTTTCTCAAGATAGGTGAAGCATGGATATCAATCAAGATATTGCTATGACATATATACCAATGAAAAATATCAATTAAAGCTTTGTTTCGAAATTTTTTGAAATTATGGTGGTGCGGTCCTTTTGCTTTGGACTTAATATTTTCTCCCCCTTTGGCATTAATCGCCAAAAACGGAGACGTTGAGAGCCCTTTAACATCTTTCTCCCTATTGGTACAAGTATATAAGAGTGAAGGATTATACCAATTGAGAGTGTGTGGAGTAGCGACGAAGGGTAAATGATACCTTTAGAGTGGAGTGGAAGCCTTGTCTTCGCCGAATACTCCATTTCCCTTTCAATCTATGACTTAGTATAGAAATATACTTGAAAACACATTAGTCGTAGCTTTGGTATAATAAGAATAAGAAATATGCATTTGTACCGAATGAAAGAGATATGATCAAAGGTATAAGCTATGTGTGCAATGTTTCAATCAAAATTCTGAGAATCAAGTATATTTAGCTCATTCCTAAGTTTGCTAAAGGTTTTCTCATCTAATGGTTTGGTAAAGATATCGGCTAATTGATTCTTGGTGTTTACATAAGCTATGTCGATATCCCCCTTTGTTGGTGATCTCTCAGAAAGTGATACCGAATGTCTATGTGCTTAGTGCGGCTGTGTTCAACGGGATTATCCGCCATGTGGATTGCACTCTCATTGTCACATAGGAGAGGGACTTTGCTCAATTTGTAGCCATAGTCCCTGAGGGTTTGCCTCATCCAAAGTAATTGCGCACAACAATGGCCTACGACAATGTACTCGGCTTCGGCGGTGGAAAGAGCTACTGAGTTTTGTTTCTTTGAAGCCCATGACACCAGGGATCTCCCCAGAAACTGACAAGTCCCTGATGTGCTCTTCCTATCAATTTTACACTCTGTCAATCGGCATCGAAATATCCTATTAAATCAAAAGTGGATCCCTTGGGGTACCAAAGCCCAAACTTAGGAGTGTAAACTAAATACCTCATGATTCTCTTCATGGCCCTAAGGTGAACTTCCTTAGGATCGGCTTGGAATCTTGCACACATACATACAGAAAGCATAATATCCGATCGAGATGCACATAAATAGAGTAAAGATCCTATCATCGACCTGTATACCTTTTGATCTACGGATTTACCTCCCGTGTCGAGGTCGAGATGCCCATTGGTTCCCATGGTGTCTTGATGGGTTTGCCATCCTTCATCCCAAACTTCTTAAGTATGTCTTGAATGTACTTTGTTTAGCTGATGAAGGTGTCATCTTGGAGTTGCTTGATTTGAAATCCTAGGAAATACTTCAACTCCCCCATCATAGGCATCTCGAATTTTTGTATCATGATCCTACTAAACTCTTCACAAGTTGATTTGTTAGTACACCCAAATATGATATCATCAATATAAATTTGGCATACGAACAAATCTTCTGCAACAGTTTTAGTAAAGAGAGTAGGATCGGCTTTTCCGACTTTGAAGCCATCAGTGATAAGAAAATCTCGTAGGCATTCATACCATGCTCTTGGGGCTTGCTTGAGCCCATAATGCGCCTTTGAGAGTTTATAAACATGGTTAGGGTACTCACTATCTTCAAAGTCGGGAGGTTGCTCAACATTGACCTCTTCCTCGATTGGTCCATTGAGGAAGGCACTTTTCATGTCCATTTGATAAAGCTTGAAGCCATGGTAAGTAGCATGGGCAAGTAGTATACGAATTGACTCAAGCCTAGCTACGAGTGCATAAGTTTCATCAAAGTCCAAACCTTCGACTTGTGAATAACCTTTGGCCACAAGTCGGGCTTTGTTCCTTGTCACCACACCATGCTCATCTTGGTTGTTGCGGAATACCCACCTGGTAACTACAACATTTTGATTAGGACGTGGAACTAAATGCCATATCTCATTCCTTGTGAAGTTGTTGAGCTCCTCTTGCATTGCCAGCACCCAATCCAGATCTCTTAGTGCATCCTCTACCCTGTATGGCTCAATAGGGGAAACTGTGACGGAACCTCCCAAGTAATCAGGCCCACCTACAGTTGTCCTCGTCTAACAGACATCAGACACCCTGTAGATGTTCCTAAGTTACTTGACAAGCTCGGTATCTTTCCTTACCTCACCAGGAACATTTCACCCGTCTTGCAGACATTACAGATCATCGGAGATAAAGAAATGCGGAAGCGATTTACATAAACTTACATTTATTTCCAAAGTAAGCTCAAGTTAAGTTATTACAGACCAGTTCTAAAAACGAGTGCATAAAAGTATTAATTATACAAACCGGGGAGACACAACTTCTCCCGAGGGACTAGAACAAAAGATCTTAAGACGGAGGACTGAGTCCTCCCGCACTTCAGTCTTGGGTTTCGTCTTTTGGAACCACCTTAGCACAGAAGCAGCAAAAATCTGCTACTTCCCCACCTAAAAACAACAAAGGGATAAACCCTGAGTATGGAATTACTCAGCAAGTCTTACCCGACTAAGGAAAAGACTCTCAAGGGTATGCTGGATATATGGGAGTCAAGGTAAGGCTTTTCAATAGTCAAAGACTCTGTTTTGCAGAAATGCTTACTAAAGTGGATCCTTAGAAATCCAATGTTATTTGTCAAGTTAGGTAGAATTACCTGCACTAGAGTTCTTTCTACCCTAGTTCAATCACTGGTCCTGCACTAGTCAATTTTTTAACCAAAAACCCATCATCTTTAGTGGAATGCTACGTGTAGGGCAGTGACCAAGTCTTCATAACCGCGAAGGTACGGCGATCCGAATCGATTATACTCAGCTGAGGATCTCCAATCACACGACATATGTAGCACTTAACCCTTGCATATGTCAACCCGCCACCGGGGTTCTTAAGACCGGATCAGGTTCACGCAAACCGAGAGCACAGATACACCACCGTCCAGCCTCTTGCCACGGAGGGTACACGCTACTCCCGCCACCGCTCCACTCCCATTTCGTGTTATCTTATTCCGGCCTTAGTCTGCCCGAGGCAAGGCTTACCCATGACGAGGCATGTGACCAGTTAAAGGGTCCTCGATCATCAAGCCTACATCGAGACGGTCCTTAATCGACTCAGACGGAGACACTACACCGAGACTCTCTTCTCGTGCAAGTCACCCGCCCGGTCTCAGCTTAATCTTTTTAACCCAAAAACTTGGTACCTGACAGAGGTACATCTTTTCCGATGTTGGACCCATCATGGCCATGATGGATCCACCATCAAGTTTTATTTTCGAAAACATCCCTCCCACTTAGCCAAACATCTTTTGTAAAACAAATCCTTTTGTTTTTCTAAAGCAATACTAAGCAAAGTAAAACCTTTTTGTAAAAACAGGATTTCAAGGAGGGTAATCAAAATCAAGGAAGGCAATGCAGGAATTGTTTAATCAACCAACTCCTAACACCTAATGCAGCAAGTAAGTGAGAAAGAATTTAAAAACATCAAGGTAAGTGGCAAATGCACCGGGGCTTGCCTTTGTTATCAGAGGTGAGCCAGGCTCGGACTCGCAGTTGTCGAAGTAGAGCCAAGTCCTTGCCCGAGATTCCAAAGGTGGTGGTGTCTTCTCTTCAGTCACTTCACCCTCTCCTTCGTTCTCTAAATATAACCATATAGGTATATATATAAGAATGAATGCCATGGGATGCTCATGAGGATGCAAAGATAATATAAACTTATTATTTATGTCTTGAGTACAACTTTCCTTCACGGTACTCCGAGAACCTAGGGTTTTCGGAGTCAGTAAAGGAGTTCATGGAGCAGGGGGGGGGTGTTTTGGGGTTTGGTGATCAAACAAGGTCCAAATCAACCCAAATTCTACCCATGGCTTCTAATTAATGTGAAAAGCTCACATAAAAAGTTTGGGAAATTTTGGACTTATTAATTATTTTCTAAAAATCCAGAATCAATGGTTTAGGCTATTTTAAATACCCTAAAATTCCCTATTTGATCTAAAAATCATGAAACTATTTTTATTAAATTCTAGGGAAAATTAGTAATCTAGGAAAATTTGTTTGACATTTTTACCATTTTTCTACAATTTCTTATAAGTTTCTAAAGTCCCACTGAAAAAGAAAAAGAAAAGGGTTGAACAGTGTTGGGCCGAAAGCGGCCCAACCAGCCTGGGTCTGCACAGGATCGCGGGCGCGCGTATAAGGGCGCGGTAGGCTTTGCAGATAAGTCCTGATGTGTGTAAAAATCAGAAAAAAGGTCTTCGGCTGATTCCTTAGTGTCACTGACATAACTCATTTAGCCCCTCTAAGTTCTATGTCTTTTCAGTTTGGGTCCCGGACTCCGAACGGCGGCGAGGACGAACACCTCCCCTGCTGCGCCACGGCCGCGGAAGGCCCGAACACCAGTTGATGCTCGCCCCGCCAAACCCTACCCTATTCCGAGCCCCCATGGGTGTTAATCGGGCTCGCGAGCTTAGGGAAAAAGTCTTGCTCACGCGCATGGTGGATTAAACGGCGTCGAGCCTGCGTTCCCACAAAACGGTGGCCGCAATGGTCGAACGGTTGCCAGGATAAGCTTTGCGGGTATGCCAGGCTACTTAAACAATGATTTAAAGGTGCAAAACTCTACCAGGTTGGTCTGCCCACGGAGCGCGGAGCAGAGTGCGCTCGGCGAGGTCCAATGGGGAAGAAACGGTGTCGCGAAGATTTCTGGTGGACACAGGGGGTCACAGTGGGGTTATACGACCGCAAAGGGCCACTGATTTACTGCAAACAACCAATTTGGAGAGAGGAGGAAGAGACACTACGAATTTTGGCTTTTATTCAAGCTAACTGAAGAATCGTGAGCACCCCGCCGTGGCTCCTTGCCTAATTTATAGGCACAGCGGTCTGGTGCTTGATCCGCGGCCACGAGGTGCGCCGTTAGCGCACGGCAACCACGTAAGGAAGAGGCACAGTGAGATAGGGTGGTGGCGCGAGTGACACGACGACAATTACCGCGCCACGACGATCACCGGCGAGAAGTCTCCGGCCAGGCGCCGACTGGGCTCGCGGAACCGTGAATCAGTTCATCATTACCTTGCCGCGGTCGATCTTATCTTCAATCCATCTGATCCCATCCAAATCTACAGTACCACTGATATTTCGTGAGCCATGGATCTTCACCGTTCCACTGAACCGACCTCCTTTCTTTCCCCCTTTCTCTTGATTCTTATTAAGAACAGGTTAACCTCTATTAATAAGAGTTATTCACCAGACAATGGTCTTCAACTTTACTATAGGATTTATGGATCCAAACTGCCTGGATTCTAAGATACAGTGCTCACTATCTGGCCATATTTCACTATGACCATTTCGTTTGGAATTCAGTTTACAGTGACATTATAATCAGTGTGACTAAGTTCTGACAGAACAACTTTGCATCACTGGTTCTTCAATTTCTGTTCAATAACCTAGAAAGATGACTGTACCAAATTTATAGCTTGATAGACTAGCTACAAGTTTGTCATAGCTGCCATGGGCATATTCGTACTGTATCATAGTTGAATTCATGCTCAAAGTCTCAGTGGTTACACTGTTTCTCTAAAAATTCAGACTCAGTGACCTGACAGTCCAACTTTGGCTGGGTTTTTCTCCAAATTTCTCATAACAACTATGCTTGCACCCTTTAGCAAAGTTGTTCTCCTATTATTGGGCTTCAACTTTGATGTGGTGACCTAGGGCAAAAACCCTATGCTTTGAAAGTTACAAAGCCCCAAAGTTGGGCCAAAACTTTGAAATTTCAGACTTAGTTTAGAACTCAATAGGGTCCATTTTGCAAATAAGTCCAAAACCAAGGGTTTTGCTTGTAAATCTCCTCAAATGTGGACCAAATGACTTTATGGTTTAAAACATACTAGTTTTTACACTTTAGTCCAATTGTGCATCAATTTTGCACATAGGTCCCTAGGGTTTGGACTATGGGTTTTCCAGGGTTCTATTTAAGATCTTTGATATCCCAGGGGTATAAATGTGATTCAACTTAGTGTTTAGGGATATTTTATAACTTTTCTCACAAGCCCTAAAGTTTTTCTCAACTTAGGTTAAGTTTTACCCCTTTAACCACTATTTAGGGTTAAGTCCTTAAACCAGGGTCCTATTTGTAAAACAGTAAAACAATACAACTTGTTTGAAATTTTTGCCTAGTGAATGCACTCTAGGTGTGTCAAACATATGCCATGCCCATGCTCATGATGCCATGCTCAAGTTTTAGTTATAGTAACACCAGGGGTGTTACATCCTTCCCCCCATAAAAGAATCTCGTCCCGAGATTTAAAGTCCTAGGGTAAGTAATGGAAAAGGAAATGTGTCATGTTGTTATTTCCTGATTTCTGGTACAAGACAGGGGTGGTGTGGGGGTTCATTCCTTTATTACACAGCTATACAAACTTTACAATTTACAAGAGGCTAGAAAGCCCGGGAAATTCTTATCTAAGAAATCTTGGGTTTCCCATGTAGCCTCATCTTCTAAATGCTGGTTCCACTGTATCTTATAAAACTTGAGAGTTTTTCTCCGGGTAACCCTGTCCTTTTGATCCAGAACTCGAATGGGATGTTCCGAGTATGTTAAATCTGGTTCCAGGACAACATCAGTCACTTCAACGGTTCGATCGGGAACCCGAAGACACTTCTTCAATTGTGACACGTGGAACACATTATGCACGGCAGACAATGTTTCGGGTAGTTGGAGTCGGTACGCCACTGGTCCACATTGTTCAAGTACCAGGAATGGACCAATGTACCTGGGTGCAAGTTTTCCTTTAATCCCAAAACGCGATACGCGTTTCATTGGTGAAACTTTCAAGTAGACATAGTCGTCTACCCGAAAACATAAGGGTTGTCGTCGTCGGTCTGCGTAACTCTTTTGTCGAGTCTGAGCTTTCTTCATATTATGAATAATTTTCTGCACCTTTTCTTCGACTTCTTTCACCATATCAGGCCTAAAGAAGTACCTTTCTCCAGGTTCAGACCAATTTAGCGGAGTTCGACACCGTCGCCCATATAAAGCTTCAAAAGGTGCCATCTTGATGCTTTCCTGGTAACTGTTATTATATGAAAATTCCGCTAGGGGCAAACATTCATCCCATTTTTGCGAGAAATCCAGGACACATGCCCGTAACATATCTTCAAGTACTTGGTTCACTCTTTCAGTTTGTCCACTGGTTTGAGGATGATAGGCCGAACTGTGGAGTAACTTAGTACCCAAAGATTTGTGAAGTGCTTCCCAAAACTTGGCTACAAATTGAGGTCCACGATCCGACACTATGGTCTTTGGAACACCATGCAGACTAAGAATACGAGCAATGTACAATTGGGCGTAGACAGTAACTGGGTGATCAGTCTTAACTGACAGCAAATGAGAAATTTTCATAAGCTGATCAACAATAGCCCAGATAGAGTCATACCCTTTTGTAGTCCTGGGTAATCCCACGATAAAGTCCATACAATATCTTCCCCTTTCCATGTTGGGATAGGTAAGGATTGTAATGGACCAACGGTCTTCATGCGAGATGAACGGACAAGGTTCGGAAATACCTGGAAAATAGGAGAGCGAATGAACAAACTCCTGCATCTCAACAGCAGGGAAAGTCAATCTCCAATTTGAGAGCTAATTAGTTGTTTCTCCAACACTAAAAAGCTGCAAGACTTCACCTTTACACAAAGGATGCAAAGGGAACTTGTGCAAATATTCACTACCACGATCAAGGAAATAAGACCACATATGAAAGTGGTATGCCCTTTTGATCTAATGGAAGTGACGGATGTTGCTTGATCTCTTTACCAACAACAAGAAACTGTTTTAAGGAAGGAGTCCACAGAAGATCACCAGGTCAAGGATTAAGTTGGTAGGCCTTCGTTAGATATGAAGAAACCAAAGGCATCAAATTCAAGGAAAATGGTCGGTCATGTTTTTCCTAGGTTGGGTTAATAGAGCAACACGACGATCCGCAAGGAGAGGCCAAATACACTTGAGACTTCAACCTGCATCAGCTGATCAAGAGAATGGCTCTAAAAGGAGGCATGACTTGAGATCCTTGTTTGAAGTCTAGGTACACCTTAGGTTTGACAAGGAATTATCTAGGCATTTATTTGTACGGGTGTGGTCATGAAGTGATAACGGAAAATTCGACTTTGGGTCGGGTCATGGTTCACTAAATACGAATATAGCCTAATCTTGGTTTTAGGCAACCAAGTCACCAACTCTTTATTGGCCATAACTCAACATGATGGTTCTTAGATTAGGGTTGAGAATTGCTTTATGCTGGGCTAACCAGTTCATGCCCAAGATGACATCCCTGTCTTGGCCTTTCAGAACAATCATATTAGCAAGAAAGTCCTGTCCGGCCAATGTTAAGGGCACTTGGTAAGCCACTTCTTTTCACTTTTGGTAGCTTACTTTCGGGTATAGAAGACTATTCGTCAACCAACTTTATAGAGGGAGGGCCTGAAAAGGTCCAGTGCACCATCAAGTGCTTATCCCGCTATGTAAGAAGGTCCGGCTTCCATCCCGACAGGATTCGCAGGGACGTTCAGGTGTAGTTGTAAATACAACACATGAACTTCTTCAATAGACCTGCAAGTTACCCACGGCTAAGCTAAGCTCCTCCATATGGGCTTGAGCTTGGACTTCCTTAGCCCAGGCGAGTAAACGAGAGTTAGCCGTCCAATTGAACGCTAGATCTCGTTTCGCGAGTTGGTCTTGCAAGTAGCGGATGGCTGCATCCACGATCCATAGATCATTCCTGTGACAGCTGTGACGGAATTCTGACTGAAGCAGTTCAATTTGTGCTTCCAGATCCCGATAGGATCGTTGCTACCACTGCTACTTTCTTCATGTCTTAGTATGCCAATGGGTCTAGTAGATTTGCGCGCGGTCTTTCTGATGCGCGACATCATTTCTAAAGGGGAAATTTATTAGTATAATTCTTAGCATGATGCATGAGTAAATACAGAATCAACCTTGGTTGATTCAACCTTCTATTCATTGCACTCTTCCTATCTGGTCTTTAAGATAAACTCTTCAGAGTACTTAGGTAAGAAGAGAAAAGAATCTTTAGGTAAGACTTTTGAAAATTCTTTTGAAGATGCCTTATAATATCTGCAAAGAAGGGCTACGCTCCGATACCAGCTGTGACGGAACCTCCCAAGTAATCAGGCCCACCTACAGTTGTCCTCGTCTAACAGACATCAGACACCCTGTAGATGTTCCTAAGTTACTTGACAAGCTCGGTATCTTTCCTTACCTCACCAGGAACGTTTCACCCGTCTTGCAGACATTACAGATCATCGGAGATAAAGAAATGCGGAAGCGATTTACATAAACTTACATTTATTTCCAAAGTAAGCTCAAGTTAAGTTATTACAGACCAGTTCTAAAAACGAGTGCATAAAAGTATTAATTATACAAACCGGGGAGACACAACTTCTCCCGAGGGACTAGAACAAAAGATCTTAAGACGGAGGACTGAGTCCTCCCGCACTTCAGTCTTGGGTTTCGTCTTTTGGAACCACCTTAGCACAGAAGCAGCAAAAATCTGCTACTTCCCCACCTAAAAACAACAAAGGGATAAACCCTGAGTATGGAATTACTCAGCAAGTCTTACCCGACTAAGGAAAAGACTCTCAAGGGTATGCTGGATATATGGGAGTCAAGGTAAGGCTTTTCAATAGTCAAAGACTCTGTTTTGCAGAAATGCTTACTAAAGTGGATCCTTAGAAATCCAATGTTATTTGTCAAGTTAGGTAGAATTACCTGCACTAGAGTTCTTTCTACCCTAGTTCAATCACTGGTCCTGCACTAGTCAATTTCTTAACCAAAAACCCATCATCTTTAGTGGAATGCTACGTGTAGGGCAGTGACCAAGTCTTCATAACCGCGAAGGTACGGCGATCCGAATCGATTATACTCAGCTGAGGATCTCCAATCACACGACATATGTAGCACTTAACCCTTGCATATGTCAACCCGCCACCGGGGTTCTTAAGACCGGATCAGGTTCACGCAAACCGAGAGCACAGATACACCACCGTCCAGCCTCTTGCCACGGAGGGTACACGCTACTCCCGCCACCGCTCCACTCCCATTTCGTGTTATCTTATTCCGGCCTTAGTCTGCCCGAGGCAAGGCTTACCCATGACGAGGCATGTGACCAGTTAAAGGGTCCTCGATCATCAAGCCTACATCGAGACGGTCCTTAATCGACTCAGACGGAGACACTACACCGAGACTCTCTTCTCGTGCAAGTCACCCGCCCGGTCTCAGCTTAATCTTTTTAACCCAAAAACTTGGTACCTGACAGAGGTACATCTTTTCCGATGTTGGACCCATCATGGCCATGATGGATCCACCATCAAGTTTTATTTTCGAAAACATCCCTCCCACTTAGCCAAACATCTTTTGTAAAACAAATCCTTTTGTTTTTCTAAAGCAATACTAAGCAAAGTAAAACCTTTTTGTAAAAACAGGATTTCAAGGAGGGTAATCAAAATCAAGGAAGGCAATGCAGGAATTGTTTAATCAACCAACTCCTAACACCTAATGCAGCAAGTAAGTGAGAAAGATTTTAAAAACATCAAGGTAAGTGGCAAATGCACCGGGGCTTGCCTTTGTTATCAGAGGTGAGCCAGGCTCGGACTCGCAGTTGTCGAAGTAGAGCCAAGTCCTTGCCCGAGATTCCAAAGGTGGTGGTGTCTTCTCTTCAGTCACTTCACCCTCTCCTTCGTTCTCTAAATATAACCATATAGGTATATATATAAGAATGAATGCCATGGGATGCTCATGAGGATGCAAAGATAATATAAACTTATTATTTATGTCTTGAGTACAACTTTCCTTCACGGTACTCCGAGAACCTAGGGTTTTCAGAGTCAGTAAAGGAGTTCATGGAGCAGGGGGGGGTGTTTTGGGGTTTGGTGATCAAACAAGGTCCAAATCAACCCAAATTCTACCCATGGCTTCTAACTAATGTGAAAAGCTCACATAAAAAGTTTGGGAAATTTTGGACTTATTAATTATTTTCTAAAAATCCAGAATCAATGGTTTAGGCTATTTTAAATACCCTAAAATTCCCTATTTGATCTAAAAATCATGAAACTATTTTTATTAAATTCTAGGGAAAATTAGTAATCTAGGAAAATTTGTTTGACATTTTTACCATTTTTCTACAATTTCTTTTAAGTTTCTAAAGTCCCACTGAAAAAGAAAAAGAAAAGGGTTGAACAGTGTTGGGCCGAAAGCGGCCCAACCAGCCTGGGTCTGCACAGGATCGCGGGCGCGCGTATAAGGGCGCGGTAGGCTTTGCAGATAAGTCCTGATGTGTGTAAAAATCAGAAAAAAGGTCTTCGGCTGATTCCTTAGTGTCACTGACATAACTCATTTAGCCCCTCTAAGTTCTATGTCTTTTCAGTTTGGGTCCCGGACTCCGAACGGCGGCGAGGACGAACACCTCCCCTGCTGCGCCGCGGCCGCGGAAGGCCCGAACACCAGTTGATGCTCGCCCCGCCAAACCCTACCCTATTCCGAGCCCCCATGGGTGTTAATCGGGCTCGCGAGCTTAGGGAAAAAGTCTTGCTCACGCGCATGGTGGATTAAACGGCGTCGAGCCTGCGTTCCCACAAAACGGTGGCCGCAATGGTCGAACGGTTGCCAGGATAAGCTTTGCGGGTATGCCAGGCTACTTAAACAATGATTTAAAGGTGCAAAACTCTACCAGGTTGGTCTGCCCACGGAGCGCGGAGCAGAGTGCGCTCGGCGAGGTCCGATGGGGAAGAAACGGTGTCGCGAAGATTTCTGGTGGACACAGGGGGTCACAGTGGGGTTATACGACCGCAAAGGGCCACTGATTTACTGCAAACAACCAATTTGGAGAGAGGAGGAAGAGACACTGCGAATTTTGGCTTTTATTCAAGCTAACTGAAGAATCGTGAGCACCCCGCCGTGGCTCCTTGCCTAATTTATAGGCACGGCGGTCTGGTGCTTGATCCGCGGCCACGAGGTGCGCCGTTAGCGCACGGCAACCACGTAAGGAAGAGGCACAGTGAGATAGGGTGGTGGCGCGAGTGACACGACGACAATTACCGCGCCACGACGATCACCGGCGAGAAGTCTCCGGCCAGGCGCCGACTGGGCTCGCGGAACCGTGAATCAGTTCATCATTACCTTGCCGCGGTCGATCTTATCTTCAATCCATCTGATCCCATCCAAATCTACAGTACCACTGATATTTCGTGAGCCATGGATCTTCACCGTTCCACTGAACCGACCTCCTTTCTTTCCCCCTTTCTCTTGATTCTTATTAAGAACAGGTTAACCTCTATTAATAAGAGTTATTCACCAGACAATGGTCTTCAACTTTACTATAGGATTTATGGATCCAAACTGCCTGGATTCTAAGATACAGTGCTCACTATCTGGCCATATTTCACTATGACCATTTCGTTTGGAATTCAGTTTACAGTGACATTATAATCAGTGTGACTAAGTTCTGACAGAACAACTTTGCATCACTGGTTCTTCAATTTCTGTTCAATAACCTAGAAAGATGACTGTACCAAATTTATAGCTTGATAGACCAGCTACAAGTTTGTCATAGCTGCCATGGGCATATTCGTACTGTATCATAGTTGAATTCATGCTCAAAGTCTCAGTGGTTACACTGTTTCTCTAAAAATTCAGACTCAGTGACCTGACAGTCCAACTTTGGCTGGGTTTTTCTCCAAATTTCTCATAACAACTATGCTTGCACCCTTTAGCAAAGTTGTTCTCCTATTATTGGGCTTCAACTTTGATGTGGTGACCTAGGGCAAAAACCCTATGCTTTGAAAGTTACAAAGCCCCAAAGTTGGGCCAAAACTTTGAAATTTCAGACTTAGTTTAGAACTCAATAGGGTCCATTTTGCAAATAAGTCCAAAACCAAGGGTTTTGCTTGTAAATCTCCTCAAATGTGGACCAAATGACTTTATGGTTTAAAACATACTAGTTTTTACACTTTAGTCCAATTGTGCATCAATTTTGCACATAGGTCCCTAGGGTTTGGACTATGGGTTTTCCAGGGTTCTATTTAAGATCTTTGATATCCCAGGGGTATAAATGTGATTCAACTTAGTGTTTAGGGATATTTTATAACTTTTCTCACAAGCCCTAAAGTTTTTCTCAACTTAGGTTAAGTTTTACCCCTTTAACCACTATTTAGGGTTAAGTCCTTAAACCAGGGTCCTATTTGTAAAACAGTAAAACAATACAACTTGTTTGAAATTTTTGCCTAGTGAATGCACTCTAGGTGTGTCAAACATATGCCATGCCCATGCTCATGATGCCATGCTCAAGTTTTAGTTATAGTAACACCAGGGGTGTTACAGAAACAAAAGAGTAGTGTTCACAGAAATGAGCAACTCAAGATCTAGTAGTTACCTCCTTATGAATGTCACCAAGGATGTAGGGGTGAAAACGGGACGGGAAATTCCCGTACCGTCCCGTTTCGAATACTGTTTTTTCCCGATCGTTTTCGAATTGTTCATGAACCGATTAGAAATGGTACGAAAACGATTTAGCTAGTTTTTCGATCGTTTTTGTATTTTTCGTTTCCGAGTCGTGCTAATACCGTTTTTCTACCGTTTTATATAATATGAGATAGATCTAGCATATAATTTATTTAAGTTATAGACTTTTGTTGTGTTCAAGTAAATGAATACGCGAAAAGCAAATGTTATAATTACTCTAACTAATATGAATGATGAAAGAAAGTTGTTTGTGTATTTATAAATCTTAAAAATTAGGTAATACATCACTTTATTATGTTTTTGATAAAACTACAAAATAGTTATCTTTCCGACTATAGTTTATCGTTTTCGATCGTTTTCGAATAACCGACAATTCCGATCCCGTATTTCGACCGTTGGTTTTTCGTATTCGTTTTCGTTTCGACCAAAAAATATGAAAACAAAAACAATTTAACTGTTTTTTCGATCGTTTTCGACCGTTTTCATCCCTACAAGGATGGAGTTGATGGGGTGATCTCTTTGAATTGCTTGGTGGACTCTTGGGTGTGGCGGTCTTTGACCTCGAATTTTTGCTCATCTTTCTTATCTTTATCATCATCTCCCCCTTGATCATTGTCCTCCTCTTGAGGTGGTTCATCCTCTTGATCTTCATCTTCATCGTTTTGAGCATGATCCTCATCTTGAGTTGGTGGAGATGCTTGCATGGAAGACGACAGTTGATCTTGTGTTTGTGTGGGCTCTTCAGATTCCTTAGGACACACATCCCCAATGGACATGTTCCTAAGTGCGACATATAGAGCCTCTTCATCATCTAATTCATCAAGATCAACTTGCTTCACTTGGGAGCTGTTGGTCCTTGTTCTCGAATGCTATACGTCTGAAAGGGAAATGTGCCCTTGGGCCATTTCTAAAGTGTTTTGGTGATTGAGTGCCCAACACATATTCTCTAAGTGTTGAAATTGTGCCAAAGATTCAAGAAGTGGAAATCATGTTATAAGGTATGTTTCTAGACTTAGTACATTGTTTTGAGTACTAACATATGTTGTCTAAGTGCTAGAAACAGGAGAAATGCAATTGGAATTGAGTTGTACAGCCAACTCCTGCTCAGTCTGGGTGCACCGGACAGTGTCCGGTGCGCTAGACCAGCCTTCGGTGAACAGGCCACTCTCGGGACTCGATGTCGGCGTACGACTATAATTCACCGGACTGTCTGGTGGTGCACCGGACTGTCCGGTGAGTCGTCCGCGGTGAAGTCGTCGCTCTTGGGAAACGTTCAACGACGTACGGCTAAAATTTACTAGACTATCCGGTGGGACACCGGACTGTCCGGTGAGCCAACGGTCGACTGCTCCAACGGTTGGCCGCGCAATCCGCGCGCGACGCGTGGGCGCACAACGGTCAGCAGGGGGCACCGGACTATCCGGTGTGCACCGGACAATGTTCGGTGTGCCAACTGCCGCAAATCTGCAACAGTCGGATGCACCAGAAAGGAAGGAGATCGCGCACCGGATAGCTATAGTGACTGTCCGGTGGTACACCGGACTGTCCGGTGCGCCACCCGACAGAAGGCAAGATCAGCCTTCCAAGATTGTTCTCCAACGGCTCCTAGCTGCCTTAGGGCTATAAAAGGGACCCCTAGGCGCATGGAGGAGTCATCTAAGCATACTTTGAGCATTCTAAATCTTCCACACTCCGTCTCCGTGCACTCGATTGACTTTGTTAGTGATTTGAGCTCCGTTCTAGTGGTGAACTTGTTGCGCTTCATTTGAGCTCAAGTCTTGGCTTGTGTGTGTGCGTATTGCTGCAGATTTGTGTGTGTTGCTTCCCACCCTTACTCTTGTGCTTTCACTTTGATATTTGTTGTAAGGGCGAGAGACTCCAACTTGTGGAGATTCCTCGCAAACGGGAAAAGAGATAAGCAAAGAAGAACACCGTGGTATTCAAGTTGATCATTGGATCACTTGAAAGGGGTTGAGTGCAACCCTCGTCCATTGGGACGCCACAATGTGGAGGTAGGCAAGTGTTATACTTGCCAAACCACGGGATAAACTCGCGTGTCTTTTGTGATTGTTCTTCTGTCATACTTGTGTGATCGCAAGAGCTCGCTACTTAGCCATACTAACACTTAACCAAGTTTTGTGGCTATCAGTTATTGAATTTTACAGGATCACCTATTCACCCCTCCCTCTAGGTGCTCTCAATTGGTATCGGAGCCGTTCTCTTCACGATAGGGACTAATCGCCCGAAGAGATGGATCCTAAGGGAAAGGGAAGGTGGTCAATGATAAGGAAAAGGAGTCCATCTTCAACGAGCTGAGGGATGACAAGCCCACTGACTCTGGCTCGAGTCATAAGAAGAAAGACGGGAAGAAGAAGAGGCGCATCAAGAAGATCGTCTACTATGACAGTAACGAGTCTTCTTCTTCCCCAAGAGACGACGACTACGACGAGAAAAAGAAACCGGTTAACTCAAATTTTTCATTTGATTATTCTTGTATTCCGTATAATTCCAATGCCCATTTGCTTTCTTTTCCTCTTAGTAAACCTCCACACTTTGATGGAGAGGACTACGCTTTTTGGAGCCACAAAATGCGTAGTCATCATTTCTCTCTCCATCCTAGTATTTGGGAGATAGTTGAGAATGGAATGCAATTTGATAGTATGGATAACCCTGTATTCATTAACGAACAAATCCATAAAAATGCACAAGCTACCACTATTTTGTTAGCATCATTGTGCAGGGATGAATACAACAAGGTGAGCGGCTTGGACAACGCCAAGCAAATATGGGACACCCTCAAGATTTCACATGAGGGGAACGACGCCACCATGATCACCAAAATGGAGTTGGTGGAAGGCGAGCTAGGAAGGTTTGCCATGATCAGGGGAGAGGAGCCAACACAAACGTACAACAGGCTCAAGACCCTGGTCAACAAGATCAGGAGCTATGGAAGCACGAGATGGATGGACCACGACGTCGTCCGACTTATGCTCAGGTCTTTCACTGTTATTGACCCTCATCTTGTGAACCTCATACGTGAAAATCCCAGGTACACAAAGATGACGCCCGAGGAGATACTCAGAAAGTTTGTTAGCGGGCGTATGATGGTCAAAGAAGCAAGATACGTTGATGATGCATTGAACGGCCCAATGCCCATCTATGAGCCACAGCCCGTTGCACTCAAGGCAACAAGCAGCAGCGGGGAGGCGCTACCTAGTAAGGTGGCACAAGTTGAAGCTGCCAAGCTGAATGAAGATGAGATGGCCCTCATCATCAAGCGCTTCAAGACGGCGCTAAAAGGACGAAAGGAGCATTCCAACAAGAGCAAAGAGAAGGGAAAGCGCTCCTGTTTTAAATGTGGTAAGACTGGTCATTTTATAGCAAATTGTCCCGATAATACTAATGACCAGGAGCAAGAAAAAAGCGGAAAGAGGGAAAAGAAGAAGGCCTACAAGAAGGCGAAGGGCGAGGCGCACCTTGGAAAGGAATGAGATTCGGATTGCTCTTCTTCCGACTCCGACGACGAAGGACTCACCGCCTCAGCCTTCGACAAGTCGTCCCTCTTCCCCAACGAGCGCCATACTTGCCTCATGGCAAAGGAGAAAATGGTAAGCGCTCGAGATACCCCTAAGTATACTACTTCAAGTGATGATGACTCTAGTGATGATGAAGTAGATTATACAAGTTTATTCAAAGGTTTAGATAGAACTAAAGTTGATAAGATCAATGAATTGATTGATGCTTTAAATGAAAAGAATAGACTCTTAGAAAAGCAAGAGGATATTTTGTATGAAGAGCATGATAAGTTTGTTAGAGTACAAAAATCTCTTGCTTTAGAGGTTAAAAGAAATGAAATGCTTTCTTCTGAATTATCTGCTTGTCATGAAACTGTGTCTAATTTAAAGAGCATTAATGATGATTTAAATGCTAAATTAGAAGAAGCAAATAAGTCTAGTTCATATGTAGAGCATGTTAGTATTTGTAATAGATATAAGGATTTTGATGTTGATGCTTGTGTTGAACACCTTACTTCTATTGCAAAATTAAATGGTGAAGTGGCAAGTCTTAATGCCCAACTTAAGACTTGCAAAAATGACTTTGATAAGTTAAAATTTGCTAGGGATGCCTACAACGTTGGTAGACATCCCTCAATTAAGGATGGACTTGGCTTTCGAAAGGAAGCCAAGAACTTAACAAGTCAAAGGGTATTCATGTCCAACAAGGAGAAAGGGAAGGTCCCTATGGCTAGTAGTAGTCAAAAGAATCATGCTTTCATGTACCATGACAGAAAATTTTCTAGAAATTCTCATTATATTAGGAGTTATAATGCTTTTGACTCACATGCCATGATTGCTTCAAGTTCCAATTCTAATGGTAGGCCTAGGAGAGATTTTGTGTCTAATGCTCCTAGGAAAGTGTGTAATAAACCTACAACTGTTTTTCATGCTTGCAACACTACATTTGTTCTTTCATGTAAAAATGAAAAAGTGGTTGCTAGAAAGTTGGGGGTCAAATGCAAGGGAGACAAGACTTGCATTTGGGTCCCAAAGGCTATTGTAACTAACCTTGTAGGACCCAACAAGAGTTGGATACCTAAAACCCAAGCCTAATTTGCCTTGCAGGTTTACGCATCCGCAGGCTCAAGCTGGATTATCGACAGCAGATGCACAAACCACATGACGGGGGAGAAGAAGATGTTCACCTCCTACGTCAAGAACAAAGATTCCTAAGATTCGATCATCTTTGGAGATGTGAATCAAGGCAAGGTTAAAGGACTAGGAAAGATAGCTATTTCATCCGAGCATTCTATTTCTAATGTGTTTTTAGTTGAATCGCTCGGATACAATTTATTATCTATCAGTCAACTATGTAATATGGGATACAATTGTCTATTTACCAATGTAGATGTGTCTGTCTTTAGAAGGAATGATGGTTCATTAGCTTTTAAAGGTGTACTAGATGGCAAACTCTACTTAGTGGATTTTTTGAATGAGGAGGCCGATCTAGATGCATGCTTAATTGCTAAGACTAGCATGGGCTGGCTGTGGCATCGCCGTCTAGCACATGTTGGGATGAAGAACCTTTATAAACTTCTAAAGGGAGAACATGTGTTAGGTCTAACCAATGTGTTTTTCGAAAAAGATAGACCTTGTGCAGCTTGTCAAGCAGGTAAACAAGTGGGAAGCACTCATCACAGCAAGAATGTGATGACCACATCAAGACCTCTGGAGCTACTTTATATGGACCTCTTCGGACCCATCGCCTACCTCAGCATCGGGGGAAGTAAGTATGGTCTTGTTATTGTTGATGATTTTTCCCGCTTCACTTGGGTATTCTTTTTGCAGGATAAATCAGAAACTCAAGGGACCCTAAAGCGCTTTCTAAGGAGAGCTCAAAACGAATTTGAGCTCAAGGTGAAAAAGATAAGAAGCGACAACGAGTCTGAGTTCAAGAACTTACAAGTGGAGGAGTACCTTGAGGAGGAAGGAATCAAGCACGAGTTCTCCGCTCCCTACACACCACAGCAAAACGGTGTGGTAGAGAGGAAGAACAGGACGCTCATAGACATGGCGAGGACGATGCTTGGAGAATTCAAGACGCCCGAGCGGTTTTGGTACACAGCTTGCCACGCCATAAACCGGGTCTACCTTCATCGCCTCCTCAAGAAGACCTCGTATGAACTTCTAACCGGTAACAAACCCAACGTTTCATACTTTCGTGTATTTGGGAGTAAATGTTACATTCTAGTGAAGAAAGGTAGAAATTCCAAATTTGCTCCCAAAGCTGTAGAAGGGTTATTGCTAGGTTATGACTCAAATACAAAGACGTATAGAGTCTTCAACAAATCATCGGGTTTGGTTGAAGTCTCTAGCGACGTTGTATTTGATGAAACTAATGGCTCTCCAAGAGAGCAAGTTGATCTTGATGATGTAGATGAAGATGATGTTCCAACGGACGCAATTCGCACCATGGCGATTGGAGATGTGCGACCACAGGAACACCAAGAACAAGATCAACCTTCTTCCTCAACGATGGTGCATTCCCCAACTCAAGATGATGAACAGGTCCCTCAAGAGGAGGCATGTGATCAAGGGGGAGCACAAGAAGACCAAGTTGTGGAGGAAGAAGCACCACGGGCCCCTCCAACTCAAGTCCAAGCGACGATTCAAAGGAATCATCCTGTCGACCAAATTTTGGGTGATATAAGCAAGGGAGTAACAACTCGCTCACGTTTAGCTAATTTTTGTGAGCATTACTCGTTTGTGAAAGGGAAATGTGCCCTTGGGCCATTTCTAAGTATTTTGGTAATTTAGTGTCCAACACAAGTGCTTAAGTGTTAAACTATGCCAAATGGTGGACAAAGTGCAAATCAATACAAAGGTATGATTCCAGACTTAGTACATTGGTTTTTGTGTACTAACATATTTGTCTAAGTGCTAGAATCAGATAAAATACATTTGGATAAGTCTTGGCTCGAGCAGCCAAGACTCTGCTCGGTCTGGGTGCACCGGACAGTGTCCGGTGGCGCACCGGACAGTGTCCGGTGCGCCAGGCTGGCTCTGGTGAAAAGGCTGCTCTCGGGTCTCGACGGCGGCGTATGGCTATAAATCACCGGACTGTCCGGTGGTGCACCGGACAGTGTCCGGTGAGTCGGCTGCGGCGAAGTCGCCACTCTCGGGAACCAAGTCAACAGCGTACGACTATAATTCACCGACTGTCCGGTGAGGCACCGGACTGTCCGGTGAGCCAACGGTCGGGCGCGCCAACGGTCGGCCACGCAATCCGCGCGTGACGCGTGGCCGAGCCAACGGTCGGATGGGAGCACCGGACTATCCGGTGTGCACCGGACAGTGTCCGGTGCGCCAACGGCTCCATGTCTCTAACGGTCAGCTGCGCCAGAATAGGAAAGAAATCTGCACCGGACAGTTTCTGGTGGTGCACCGGACTGTCCGGTGCGCCAGTCGACACAAGGCAAGAATTGCCTTCTTGGATTGCTCTCAACGTCTCCTAGCAGCCTTGGGGCTATAAATGGGACCCCTAGGCGCATGGAGGAGTATACCAAGCACACTTTGAGCATTCTTGATCATTCACACTTCGTCTTTGTAAGGGCGAGAGACTCCAAGTTGTGGAGATTCCTCGCAAACGGGATATAGTGAAAGGAAAAGAAACACCGTGGTATTCAAGTGGATCTTTAGATCACTTGAGAGGGGTTGAGTGCAACCCTCGTCCATTGGGACGACACAACGTGGAGTAGGCAAGTTTTGACTTGGCCGAACCACGGGATAAACCACTGTGCCTCTCTGTGTTGATATCTTTGTGGTTATTGTGTCTTGCTAAAATTCCTCTCTAGCCACTTGGTTTTATTGCTCTAACACTTAATCAAGTTTGTGGCTTCAAGTTTTAAGTTTTTACAGGATCACCTATTCACCCCCCTCTAGGTGCTCTCAATTGGTATCAGAGCCATTCTCTTCACGTAAGGGACTAATCGCCCGAAGAGATGGATGCTAAGGGCAAGGGGATGGTGGTCAATGATAAGGAGAAGGAGTCCTTCATCAATGATCCAAAAGATGACAAGCCTACTGACTCGGGCTCGAGCCACAAAAGAAGAGACGGGAAGAAGAAGAAAACAAGGCGCATCAAGGAGATAGTCTACTACGACAGCGACGAATCTTCCTCTTCCTAAAAGGACGACGACGACTACGAGAAAAAGAAAACGGTCAATTCAAACTTTTCTTTTGATTATTCTCGTATTCCGCAAAGCTCCAATACTCATTTGCTTTCCATTCCACTCGGTAAACCTCCTCACTTTGATGGAGAGGACTACGGATTTTGGAGTCACAAAATGCGTAGCCACTTGTTCTCTCTCCATCCAAGTATATGGGAGATAGTTGAAAATGGAATGCAATTTGATAGTATGGATAGTCCCATATTCATCAATGAACAAATTCATAAAAATGCACAAGCTACTACTGTTCTTTTAGCGTCATTGTGTAGGGATGAATATCATAAGGTGAGTGGCTTGGATAACGCCAAGCAAATTTGGGACACCCTCAGGATCTCTCATGAGGGAAATGACGTCACCATGCTTACCAAGTTGGAGTTGGTGGATGGCGAACTTGGGAGATTCGCAATGATCAGGGGAGAGGAGCCAACCCAAACATACAACAGGCTCAAGACCCTCGTCAACAAGATAAGGAGCTATGGAAGCACGCGATGGACGGACCACGACGTCGTCCGCCTAATGCTAAGGTCTTTCACTGTCCTTGATCCACATCTTGTAAACAATATTCGTGAAAATCCTAGGTACACCAAGATGTCGCCCGAAGAAATACTTGGAAAGTTCGTAAGCGGGCGGATGATGATCAAGGAGGCAAGATACGTCGATGAGGCGTTGAATGGTCCAATTCATGAGCATCAAGCCATTGCTCTCAAGGCAACAAATAACAAGGAGGTGCTACCTAGCAAGGTGGCACAAGTTGAGGCGGCAGAGTTCAATGAGGAAGAAATAGCCCTCATCATCAAGCGCTTCAAGACGGCGCTAAAGGGCCGCAAGGAGCCTCCCAAAAAGAACAAGACGAAGGGAAAGCGCTCCTGCTTCAAGTGCGGTAAGGTTGGTCACTTTATTGCTAACTGTCCCGATAATGATAGTGACCAGGAACAAGGAAAGAATGGGAAAAGAGAGAACAAGAAGGTTTACAAGAAGGCTAAAGGCGAGGCACACCTTGGAAAGGAGTGGGATTCGGATTGCTCTTCGTCTGACTCCGACGACGAAGGACTCGCCACCACCGCCTTCAACAAATCGTCTCTCTTCCCCAACGAGCATCACACATGCCTCATGGCAAAGGAGAAGAAGGTATGTACTCGAAACAATACTACTTATGCTTCTTCAAGTGAGGATGAATCTAGTGATGATGAAATAGACTATGCATATTTATTCAAAGGCTTAGATAGAACTAAAATTGATAAGATCAATGAATTGATTGATGCTTTGAATAAAAAAATAATCTTTTAGAAAAGCAATAAGATCTTTTATATGAAGAGCATGATAAATTTGTAAATGCTCAAAATTCTCTTGCATTAGAAGTTAAAAGAAATGAAATGCTTTCATGTGAATTGTCTACATGCCATGAATCTATTTCTAGATTAAAGAGTATCAATGATGACTTGAATGCAAAACTAGAAATAGCTAATAAATCAACCTCTTGTGTAGAACATGTTGTAATTTGCAATAGGTGTAAAGATTTTAATGTTGATGCTTGTAGTGAACACCTAGTTTCCATTTCTAAACTAAGTGATGAAGTGGCTAGTCTTAATGCTCAACTTAAGACTAGCAAAAATGAATTTGATAAATTAAAATTTGTAAGGGATGCCTACAGTATTGGTAGACACCCCTCAATTAAGGATGGGCTTGGCTTTAAGAAGGAAGCCAAGAACTTAACAAGTCATAAGGCTCCCATCTCCGCCAAGGAGAAAGGGAAGGCTCCAATGACTAATAGTGCTAAAAAGAACCATGCTTTCATGTATAGCGATAGGAAATTCTCTAGAAATGGTTGTAGGAATTATTCTTATGATTCTCTTGCTATGACTGCTACTAGTTCTTATAAGCATGGTAGAATTATGGCTATGAAAGATTCTAGAAATGTTCATTATGATAGGAGTTGTAATGTGTTCGACTCTCATGCCATGATTGCCTCGAGTTCAAACTTTAATAGTAGATCTAGGAAGAATGTCATGTCTCATGCTCCTAGAAAAGTTTATAATGGATCTACCACTGTCTTTCATGCTTGCAATGCTAAGTTCATTCTTTCATGTAAAAATAAAAAGGTGATTGCTAAAAAGGTGGGAGCCAAATGTAAGGGAGATAAAACTTGCATTTGGGTTCCTAAGACTATTGTCACTAACCTTGTAGGACCCAACAAGAGTTGGGTACCTAAGACCCAATCCTAATTTGCCTTGCAGGTTTATGCATCCGGGGGATCAAGCTGGATTATCGACAGCGGATGCACAAACCACATGATGGGGGAGAAGAAGATGTTCACCTCCTACGTCAAGAATAAAGATTCCCAAGATTCAATCATATTCGGTGACGGGAATCAAGGCAAGGTTAAAGGCCTAGGCAAGATTGCCATCTCAAATGAGCACTCTATCTCCAATGTATTTTTAGTAGAGTCGCTAGGTTATAATCTTTTGTCGGTTAGTCAATTATGTAATATGGGATATAATTGCTTATTCACAAATGTAGATGTGTCTATCTTTAGAAGGAGTGATGGTTCATTAGCTTTTAAGGGTGTACTAGACGGCAAACTCTATTTAGTTGATTTTGCAAAGGAGGAGGCCGGTCTAGATGCATGCTTAATTGCTAAGACTAGCATGGGCTAGCTGTGGCATCGCCGTCTAGCACATGTGGGGATGAAGAACCTTCACAAACTTCTAAAGGGAGAACATGTATTAGGTCTAACAAATGTGCACTTCGAAAAAGATAGACCTTGTGCAGCTTGTCAAGCAGGTAAACAAGTGGGAAGTGCTCATCACATCAAGAACGTGATGACTACATCAAGACCCCTGGAGCTGCTGCATATGGATCTCTTCGGACCCGTCGCCTACCTTAGCATCGGGGGAAATAAGTATGGTTTAGTAATTGTTGATGATTTTTCCCGCTTCACTTGGGTATTCTTTTTGCAGGATGAATCTGAAACCCAAGGGACCCTCAAGCGCTTCCTAAGGAGAGCTCAAAATGAGTTTGAGCTCAAGGTGAAGAAGATAAGGAGCGACAACAGGTCCGAGTTCAAGAACCTTCAAGTGGAGGAGTACCTTGAGGAGGAAGGAATCAAGCACGAGTTCTCCGCTCCTTACACACCACAGCAAAATGGTGTGGTAGAGAGGAAGAACCGGACGCTCATTGACATGGCGAGGACGATGCTTGGAGAATTCAAGACGCCCGAGCGGTTTTGGTCGGAAGCTGTGAACACGGCTTGCCACGCCATAAACCGAGTCTATCTCCATTGCCTCCTCAAGAAGACATCATACGAGCTTCTAACCGGTAACAAACCCAACGTTTCGTATTTTCGAGTTTTTGGGAGTAAATGCTACATTCTGGTGAAGAAAGGTAGAAATTCAAAATTTGCTCCCAAAGCTGTAGAAGGGTTTTTGTTAGGTTATGACTCAAATACAAAGGCGTATAGAGTCTTCAACAAATCATCGGGTTTGGTTGAAGTCTCTAGCGACGTTGTAATTGATGAGACTAATGGCTCTCCAAGAGAGCAAGTTGAGCTTGATGATGTAGATGAGGATGATGTTCCAACGGACGCGATTCGTACCATGGCGATTGGAGACGTACGACCGCAGGAACTCAAGGAGCAAGATCAACCTTCTTCCTCAACTATGGTGCACCCCTCAACTCAAGATGATGAACAGGTTCCTCAAGAAGAGGCATGTGATCAAGGGGGAGCACAGGATGTCCAAGTTGAAGAGGAAGAAGCACCACAGGCCCCTCCAACTCAAGTTCGAGCGATGATTCAAAGGAACCATCCTGTCGACCAGATTTTGGGTGACATTAGCAAGGGAGTAACCCCTCTCTCTAGATTAGCTAATTTCTGTGAGCATTACTCTTTTGTCTCTTCTATTGAGCCTTTCAGGGTAGAAGAGGCCTTGCTAGATCCGGACTGGATGTTGGCCATGCAGGAAGAGCTCAACAACTTCAAGCGAAATGAAGTTTGGACACTGGTGCCGCGTCCCAAGCAAAACGTTGTGGGAACCAAGAGGGCGTTCCGCAACAAACAGGACGAGCACGGGGTGGTGACAAGGAATAAGGCTCGACTTGTGGCAAAAGGTTATGCCCAAGTCACAGGTTTGGACTTTGAGGAGACTTTCGCTCCTGTGGCTAGGCTAGAGTCGATTCGTATTTTGTTAGCCTATGCCGCTCACCATTCTTTCAGGTTGTACCAAATGGATGTTAAGAGCGCTTTCCTCAACAGGCCAATCAAGGAGGAGGTGTATGTGGAGCAACCCCCTGGCTTTGAGGATGAACGATACCCTGACTACGTGTCAGGGTGATGACTCAAAAGTTTGAGATGTCGATGATGGGCGAGTTGAACTACTTCCTTGGGTTCCAAGTGAAGCAACTCAAGGACAGCACTTTCATTTCCCAAACGAAGTATACGCAAGACTTGCTCAAGCGGTTTGGGATGAAGGACGCCAAGCCCGCAAAGACTCCAATGGGAACTGACGGACACGTCGACCTCAACAAAGGAGGTAAGTCCATTGATCAAAAAGCATACCGGTCCATGATAGGTTCCTTGCTTTATTTATGTGCTAGTAGACCAGATATTATGCTTAGTGTATGCATGTGTGCTAGATTTCAATCCGATCCAAGGGAGTGTCACTTAGTGGCCGTGAAGCGAATTCTTAGATATTTAGTCGCTACGCCTTGCTTCGGGATCTGGTATCCAAAGGGGTCTACCTTTGACTTAATTGGATATTTAGACTCCGATTAGGCTGGATGTAAGGTCGATAGGAAGAGTACATCAGGGACGTGCCAATTCCTAGGAAGGTCCCTGGTGTCGTGGAGTTCTAAGAAACAAACCTCCGTTGCCCTATCCACCGCTGAGGCCGAGTACGTTGCCGCAGGACAATGTTGCGCGCAACTACTTTGGATGAGGCAAACCCTCAGGGACTTTGGCTACAATCTGAGCAAAGTCCCACTCCTATGTGACAATGAGAGTGCTATCCGCATGGCGGACAATCCTATCGAGCACAGCCGCACAAAGCACATTGACATCCGACATCACTTTTTGAGAGACCACCAGCAAAAGGAAGATATCGAAGTGTTTTATATTAGCACCGAGAACCAGCTAGCCGATATCTTTACCAAGCCTTTAGATGAGAAGACCTTTTGCAGGTTGCGTAGTGAGCTAAATGTCTTAGATTCGTGGAACTTGGATTGATGTGTAGCATACATGTGTCTTATGCTTTAATCATGTTCCTTTATGCATATTGTTGTTTATTTATGGTGCTCAAGTTGTACAAACTCTCCCCGGATCTCAAAAGTCCATGTGTGCGTGATGCACATATTTAGGGGGAGATGTGCTACAACTTGACCCTTTGAGACTAACCATGTGTTTGAGCTTGCTTGATTTAGTCCCAAAGGTGGATTGAAAGGGAAAGGTGAACTTGGACCATGCAAGACTTCCACTACACTCCGATGAGAGGGTAACTTACTCCAAGTTCATCTCAATACCCTTATTGCCTTTTTACTCTTATTTGAAGATTTTGGTGAGGCAATGGGGTTTAAGGGCCAAGATTGATCCCGTTTTGGTGCTTGATGCCAAAGGGGGAGAAAATAAGGCCAAAGCAAGAAATGGATCAGCTACCACTTGAGAATTTTGAAAATAGTAGAATAGAGTTTTGTTTTGTCAAAATACTCTTGTTGTCTCTAAGTGCTAAAAGTCTGTCTCTTGTGGGGAGAATGCTTGATTATGGGAAAAAGGGGAGTTTTTGAATCTTTGATCAATTTCTCTTGGAATACCTCTGTTTATGTCTCTGCAAGTGAATTTGACTTAGAGATAGGAAATTGAGTTTGATTTGCAAAAACAAACCAAGTGGTGGCAAAGAATGATCCAAATATGCCAAATTTGAATCGAAATCATTTCTTGTTCGAAATTGCATTGATATTGCACTTCTTTTAGTTGTTTTATGTTGTGTTGGCATAAATCACCAAAAAGGGGGAGATTGAAAGGGAAATGTGCCCTTGGGCCATTTCTAAGTATTTTGGTGATTTAGTGTCCAACACAAGTGCTTAAGTGTTAAACTATGCCAAATGGTGGACAAAGTGCAAATCAATACAAAGGTATGATTCTAGACTTATTACATTGGTTTTTGTGTACTAACATATTTGTCTAAGTGCTAGAATCAGAGAAAATACATTTGGATAAGTCTTGGCTTGAGCAGCCAAGACTCTACTCGGTCTGGGTGCACCGGACTGTCCGGTGGCGCACCGGACAGTGTCCGGTGCGCCAGGCTGGCTCTGGTGAAAAGGCTGCTCTCGGGTCTCGACGGCGGCGTACGGCTATAAATCACCGGACTGTCCGGTGGTGCACCGGACAGTGTCCGGTGAGTCGGCTACGGCGAAGTCGCCGCTCTCGGGAACCAAGTCAACAACGTACGACTATAATTCACCGGACTGTCCGGTGAGGCACCGGACTGTCCGGTGAGCCAACGGTCGGGCGCGCCAACGGTCGGCTGCGCAATCCGCGCGTGATGCGTGGCCGAGCCAACGGTCGGATGGGAGCACCGGACTGTCCGGTGTGCACCGGACAGTGTCCGGTGCGCCAACAGCTCCATTTCTCTAACGGTCAGCTGCACCAGAATAGGAAAGAAATCTACACCGGACAGTGTCCGGTGGTGCATCGGACTGTCCGGTGCGCCAGTCGACAGAAGGCAAGAATTGCCTTCCTGGATTGCTCTCAACGGCTCCTAGCTGCCTTGGGGCTATAAAAGGGACCCCTAGGCGCATGGAGGAGTATACCAAGCACACTTTGAGCATTCTTGATCATTCACACTTCGTCTTTGCGCACTTGTTCGACATTCTTAGTGATTTGAGCTCCGTTCTAGTGAGAACTTTGTGATATTCATTAGAGCTCAAGTCTTGGCCGTGTGTGTGCATATTTGCTGTGGACTTGTGTGTGTTGCTCATCCCATCCTTACTTCCGTGTTCATTTGTGATCATCTTTTGTAAGGGCGAGAGACTCCAAGTTGTGGATATTCCTCGCAAACGGGATATAGTGAAAGGAAAAGAAACACCGTGGTATTCAAGTGGATCTTTGGATCACTTGAGAGGGGTTGAGTGCAACCCTCGTCCATTGGGACGCCACAATGTGGAGTAGGCAAGTTTTGACTTGGCCGAACCACAGGATAAACCACTGTGCCTCTCTGTGTTGATATCTTTGTGGTTATTGTGTCTTGCTAGAATTCCTCTCTAGCCACTTGGTTTTATTGCTCTAACACTTAATCAAGTTTGTGGCTTCAAGTTTTAAGTTTTTACAGGATCACCTATTCACCCCCCTCTAGGTGCTCTCAGTTTGTCGCTTCTATTGAGCCTTTCAGGGTAGAGGAGGCCTTGCTAGATCTGGACTGGGTGTTGGCCATGCAGGAAGAGCTCAACAACTTCAAACGAAATGAAGTTTGGACCCTGGTGCCACGTCCCAAGCAAAACGTTGTGGGAACCAAGTGGGTGTTCCGCAACAAGCAAGACGAGCATGGGGTGGTGACACGAAACAAGGCTCGACTTGTGGCAAAAGGTTATGCCCAAGTCGCAGGTTTGGATTTCGAGGAGACTTTTGCTCCTGTGGCTAGGCTAGAGTCTATTCGCATTCTATTAGCCTATGCCGCTCACCACTCTTTCAGGTTGTTCCAAATGTATGTGAAGAGCGCTTTCCTCAACGGGCCAATCAAGGAGGAGGTGTACGTGGAGCAACCCCCTGGATTTGAGGATGAACGGTACCCCGACCATGTGTGTAAGCTCTCTAAGGCGCTCTATGGACTTAAGCAAGCCCCAAGAGCATGGTATGAATGCCATAGAGATTTTCTAATTGCTAATGCTTTCAAGGTTGGGAAAGCCGAGCCAACTCTTTTCACTAAGACTTGTGATGGTGACCTATTTGTGTGCTAAATTTATGTCGATGACATAATATTTGGTTCTACTAACCAAAAGTCTTGTGAAGAATTTAGCAGGGTGATGACACAGAAATTTGAGATGTTGATGATGGGCGAGTTGAACTACTTCCTTGGGTTCCAAGTGAAGCAACTCAAGGACGACACCTTCATCTCACAAACGAAGTACACACAAGACTTGCTCAAGCGGTTCAGGATGAAGGACGCCAAGCCCGCGAAGACACCAATGGGCACCGACAGACATGTTTACCTCAACAAAGGAGGTAAGTCCATTGATCAAAAGGCATACCAGTCTATGATAGGTTCCTTGCTTTATTTATGTGCTAGTAGACCGGATATTATGCTAAGCGTATGCATGTGTGCTAGATATCAATCCGACCCAAGGGGAATGTCACCTTGTGGCCGCTAAGCGGATCCTTAGATATTTAGTTGCTACGCCTTGCTTCGGGATCTGGTATCCAAAGGGGTCTACCTTTGACTTGATTGGATATTCAGACTCCGATTATGCCGGGTGCAAGGTTGATAGGAAGAGTACATCAGGGACGTGCCAATTCCTAGGAAGGTCCCTGGTGTCATGGAGTTCAAAGAAACAAACTTCCGTTGCCCTATCCACCGCTGAGGCCGAGTATGTTGCCGCAGGACAGTGTTGCGCGCAACTACTTTGGATGAGGCAAACCCTTCGGGACTTTGGCTACAATCTGAGCAAAGTCCCACTCCTATGTGACAATGAGAGTGCAATCCGCATGACGGATAATCCTGTTGAACACAGCCGCACTAAGCACATAGGCATCTGGCATCACTTCCTGAGAGACCACCAGCAAAAGGGGGATATCGAGGTGTACCATATTAACACCGAGAACCAGCTAGCCGATATCTTCACCAAGCCTTTAGATGAGAAAAGGTTTTGCAGGTTGCGTAGTGAGCTAAATGTCTTAGATTCGCGTAACTTGGATTGATCTATAGCATACATGTGTTTTATGCCTTTGATCATGTAATTTATGCATTTCAATCTATGTTTGTGGTGCTCAAGTTGTACACATGATCCCCGGACCTCACAAGTCCATTTGCAAGTGATGCACTTATTTAGGGGGAGGCATGCTACAACTTGACCCTTTGAGACTAACCTTTGTGTTTGAGTTCTTGATTTAGTCTCAAAAGTGAATTGAAAGGGAAAGGTGAACTTGGACCATGCAAAGACTTCCACTGCACTCCGGTAATAACTCCAAGTTCACATCTATGCTCTTATTGCCTTTTTGCTCGTAATTGACAATTTTGGTGAGGCAATGGGGTTAAAGGGCCAAGAATGATCCTGTTTTGGTGCTTAATGCCAAAGGGGGAGAAATTAAAGGCCAAAGCAAATGGATCAGCTACCACTTGAGAAATTTGAAAATAGTAGAGTTAGCACTTTTGATTTGTCAAAATACTCTTATTTGTACTCTTATTTGCAAAATTTGGTCTCTTGTGGGGAGAATGGTTGATTATGGGAAAAAGGGGGAGTTTTTGGCTCTTGATCAATTTTTCTCTTGGAATACCTCTCTTTATGCCTAAACAAGTGTGTTTGACTTAGAGATAGGAAAATGAGTTTGATTTCAAAAACAAACCAAGTGGTGGCAAAGAATGATCCAAATATGCCAAATTTGAATCAAAAACAATTCTTGTTCTCTCTTGCATTGATATTGCACTTATTTTAGTTGCTTTTGGATGTGTTGGCATAAATCACCAAAAAGGGGGAGATTGAAAGGGAAATGTGCCCTTGGGTCATTTCTAAAGTGTTTTGGTGATTGAGTGCCCAACACATATTCTCTAAGTGTTGAAATTGTGCCAAAGATTCAAGAAGTGGAAATCATGTTATAAGGTATGTTTCTAGACTTAGTACATTGTTTTGAGTACTAACACATGTTGTCTAACTGCTAGAAACAGGAGAAATGCAATTGGAAGTCTGGGTGCACCGGACTGTCCGGTGGTAGAACAGCCTCCGGTGAACAGGCCACTCTCGGGACTCGACGGCGGTGTATGACTATAATTCACCGGACTGTCTGGTGGTGCACCGGACTATCCGATGAGTCGTCCACGGTGAAGTCGTCGCTCTCGGGAAACGTTCAATGGCGTACGGCTAAAATTCATCGGACTGTCCGGTAGGACACCGGACTGTCCGGTAGGACACCGGACTGTCCGGTGAGCTAACGGTCGACTGCTCCAACGGTCGGCCGCGCAATCTGCGCGTGACGCATGGGCGCGCCAACAGTCAGCAGGGGGCACCGGACTGTCCGGTGTGCACCGGACAGTGTCCGGTGTGCCAACTGCCGCAAATCTGCAACGGTCGGATGCGCTAGAAAAGGAAGGAGATCGCGCACCAGACAGCTACAGTGACTGTCCGATGGTGCACCGGACTGTCCGGTGCGCCACCCGACAGAAGGCAAGATCAGCCTTCTAAGATTGTTCTCCAACGGCTCCTAGCTGCCTTGGGGCTATAAAAGGGACCCCTAGGCGCATGGAGGAGTCATCTAAGCATACTTTGAGCACTCTAAGTCTTCCACACTCCGTCTCCGCACACTCGATTGACTTTGTTAGTGATTTGAGCTCTGTTCTAGTGGTGAACTTGTTGCGCTTCATTTGAGCTCAAGTCTTGGCTTGTGTGTGTGCGTATTGCTGCAGATTTGTGTGTGTTGCTTCCCACCCTTACTCTTGTGCTTTCACTTTGATATTTGTTGTAAGGGCGAGAGATGCCAACTTGTGGAGATTCCTCGCATACGGGAAAAGAGATAAGCAAAGAAGAACATCGTGGTATTCAAGTTGATCATTGGATCACTTGAAAGGGGTTGAGTGCAACCCTCGTCCATTAGGACGCCACAACGTGGAGGTAGGCAAGTGTTATACTTGCCGAACCACGGGATAAACTCACGTGTCTTTTGTGATTGTTCTTCTGTGATACTTGTGTGATCGCAAGAGCTCGATACTTAGCCATACTAACACTTAACCAAGTTTTGTGGCTATCAGTTATTGAACTTTACAGGATCACCTATTCACCCCCCCCCTCTAGGTGCTCTCAACGTCAAGAACAAAGCAACACAATTGTTAATGATTAAAGATTTTCGTCCTTCGAAGCATTATTTCCTTAGGATATAATGATCTTTAGACGAAGGTCACGAAGGACATACCTTCATCATCACAATGAATAAAGATGTAAATACAAGCATGTGGAACATAAAGAGAACATAAATAATCATTCCAAATCATTAGATTATTTATATTCATATTCTTATGTTGTAAGTAGGAATAAACATCAATAATACTCAAATTACATTTGTACCTTCGTCTTGACAGAAGGCGAAAGGGCAAGAGTGATGCAAGAGTGATTACAAGTCAGCGTGAACAGTACGGTGTTACTGTTCATCTATTTATAGGCATAGGACGCAGCCTGGATAAAGTTACATTCATGTCCCTGACATTTGCTGTTAACATAAGGCAAGCTATCTAGGACTAAGTAGTCCTTTCCCCTTTAGGTCGGTTTCTCATTTCGTCGTTGTCAACATGCTGAGCCGAAGCTCTTTTAACCATAGCTTTGGAGCTAGTTTTGTCCTTTGTTCAAGCCAGACCTACGTACCGTGCACACCTTTATCTTAAATCCGAAGCCTCCTATAGCATTTTGATATACTGAAAAGCATGTTAGTTAAGTTTTTGAGGACCTTCGGAAGAGGAAGGCCCCCAACAGGAGCCATTAGTCTCATCAAACACAATGTCACAAGAAACCTCAACCAATCCCGTGGATTTGTTGAAGACTCTATATGCCCTTGTGTTTGAGTCATATCCTAGGAAAAAGCCTTCTACAGCCTTAGGAGCAAATTTAGATTTTCTATCTCTTTTAATGAGAATAAAACATTTACTCCCAAAGACTCTAAAATACGAAACATTGGGCTTTTTACCAGTGAGGAGTTCATAAGATGTCTTCTTGAGGATTCGGTGAAGGTAGAGCCGGTTGATGGAGTAGCAAGCGGTGTTAATCGCCTCAGCCCAAAACCGGTCCGACGTCTTGTACTCATCAAGCATGGTCCTAGCCATGTCTAGTAGAGTTCTATTCTTCCCCTCCACTACACCATTTTGTTGAGGTGTGTAGGGAGAAGAGAACTCATGCTTGATGCCCTCTTCCTCAAGAAAGCCTTTAATTTGTGAATTCTTGAACTCCGTCCCATTGTCGCTTCTTATCTTTTTGATCCTTAATCCGAACTCATTTTGAGCCTGCCTTAAGAATCCCTTTAAGGTCTCTTGGGTTTGTGATTTTTCCTATAAAAAGAACACCCAAGTGAAGCGAGAATAATCATCCACAATAACTAGACAGTACTTACTCCCGTCGATGCTTATGTAAGCTATCGGGCCGAATAGATCCATGTGGAGTAGCTCGAGTGGTCTGTCAGTCGTCATGATGTTCTTGTGTGGATGATGGGTGCTAACTTGCTTTCCTGCTTGGCATGCGCTATAAATCCTGTCTTTCTTAAAATGAACATTTGTTAGTCCTAAAATGTGTTCTCCCTTAGAAGCTTATGAAGATTCTTCATCCCAACATGGGCTAGTCGGCGATGCCAGAGCCAACCCATGTTAGTCTTAGCAATTAAGCAAGTGTCTAGTTCAGCTTGATTAAAATCAACTAAGTATAGCTGACCCTCTAGCACTCCCTTAAAGGCTATTGAATCATCACTTCTTCTAAAGACAGTAACACCTATATCAGTAAAAAGACAGTTATAACCCATATTACATAATTGATAAACAGAAAGCAAATTGTAATATAAAGAATCTACAAGAAAAACATTGAAAATAGAATGGTCAGGTGATATAGCAATTTTTCCCAAACCTTTGACCAAACCTTGATTTCCATCTCCGAATGTGATAGCTCGTTGGCGATCTTCGTTTTTCTCATAGGAGGAGAACATTCTTTTCTTCCCTGTCATGTGATTTGTGCATCCGCTATCGATTATCCAACTTGAACCACCGGATGCATAAACCTACAAAACAGTTTTAGGCCTTGTTCTTAGGTACCCAAACAGTCTTGGGTCCTTTAACGTTAGAAACAAGCACCTTGGGTACCCAAACACAAGTCTTGGGGCTCTTGTGTTTGCCCCCAACATATTTAGCAACTACTTTGCCTGATTTGTTAGTTAAAACATATGATGCATCAAAAGTCTTAAAAGAAATATTATGTTCATTTGATGTAGCAGGAATTTTCTTTTTAGGCATTTTAACATGTGTGGTATGCTTAGAGCTAGAAGCCTCATTCTTATACATAAATGCATGATGAGAAACAGTGTGAGGTTTTCTAGCATGAATTCTCCTAATTTTATGCTCAGGATAATTCGCAGGATATAAAATGTAACCCTGATTATCCTGAATCATGGGTGTCTTGCTCTTTACAAAATTAGACACTCTTTTAGGGGCATTAAGCTTGACATTGCTTCCCTGTTGAAAACCAATGCCATCCTTAATGTCAGGGTGTCTTCCATTATAGAGCATGCTTCTAGCAAATTTAAAATTTTCATTTTCAAGTTCATGCTCATTGATTTTAGCATTTAATGTAGCTATGTAATCATTTTGTTGTTTAATCATGGCAATGTGATCATCACTAGCTTCTACATTAATATCTCTACATCTAGTGCAAATAGACACATGCTCAACAGTAGATGTAGAGGGTTTGTAAACATTTAATTCTTCTTAAAGTTTAATCTAGCATTTTCATCTCTAAGACAGGAAATAGAATCATTGCGAGCATTCAAATTTTCAATCTTAGAAATCAAATTATCATTTTTAGTTCTAAGACTAGAAATTGTATCATTGCAAATATTCAATTCATCAATCTTAGCATTTAAACTAGCATTTTCATTTCTAAGACTGATAATTGAATCATGGCAAGTGCTAAGCTCCTTAGTCAAGTTTTCACATTTTCTACTTCCTGAGTATAAGCATTCTTCAATTTAACATGTTTTTGTTTTCTTTAATTAGGAAGTCCTCTTGGCTTTCCAAGAGATCATCCTTCTCATGAATAGCTTCTATTAATTCATTTAATTTTTCTTTTTGTTTCATGTTGAGGTTGGCAAAAAAAAGTAAGTAAATCATCTTCGTCTTCACTAGAGCTACCCTCATCACTAGATGTTATATATTTGGGTGTGGCTCTAGAGTGTACCTTATTTTTCTTGCCGTCCTTAGCCATGAAACATCTGTGGCCGACGTTGGGGAAGAGGAGACCTTTGCTGACGGCGATGTTGGCGACGTCCTCGTCAGAGGAGGAGTCGGTGGAGCTCTCGTCGGAGTCTCATTCTCGACACACGTGGGCATCGTCGCCCTTCTTCTTGTACTACCCCTTCTAGGGTTTTCTATGAGCCGAGCGGGTAAAAATCCCTCCACCGCAAAGCGCCTCAGGGAACCAACGGTCCCACAGTAAAACGTCACCTGTCAACGGTCACATTTCAAAAACCCCCGTGGGGACCACTTCAACCTAGCGAGGGCAGTGTCTCGGCCATCTCCCGAAAAAGACTTCGGGACCAGCTCACCAAGTTGAACTAGCCCCTCGGGGCACTAGTGTTGGAGCGAAGGTCGTCCCCCATCATTCGGTATAATTATAACATAAGTCGAGCAGGTTACATCAATCATAGGAAGCGAAGTCTACCTCAACCCGCACCGATGGCAGCGCCTCATTCGGAGAGCTGACGAAGGCTTGGGGGCGAAGGGACCAGTCCACCAAAGCGAAGGCTCTTCAAGACTTCGCTTGCTGTGACTTCGAGTGCCGGCCTTGGCAAGACTCAAAGACCTAGCACCCCGAGTGAAGACCATGGTCCCTGTCCGTGTGGATTGCGGAATGGGCCCGCACGACGCTCTGCTGGCTTACTTGGGCCCATGTGTAAGCCCCACCTAGGGTAGGGTTGATGGTGTGTTTGTTCAGGTTGTACTTAACTCTACTGTAATGACCTGTAATGACCCCCAGGAGGAATATTCTAGGGAAGATGTGGATAACCAGGGGCATAATCGTACTTATGGAGGCATGTCAATCACCTGGTTACCTATAAATACCTCTGCACTGTACGTTGACAGGGCACACTTAACAACACCGTTGCCCCAACCCGTTGTGTTGCTTAGCATCAGAGCATTCCATCCACCCATTGCTTTGGCCCACTTGACCACGTGTCAGTCAGTTTCCAACATCTGACTCTCTGAATGTTAGGGTTTTCAATTTTCAGTATTAAAACAATGACAGACACTCTTAAAATTCAACCGAATTTCTTTTAGATACTTGCACATCAATATGTTTTTTTTCTAAAAAAATATAGATCTAAAGAAATATTAGCATGATTTATGACTAATAACTAACATCTATTTAGTAGAAGAATATGCAATATAACAATAGAAAATATATGGGCCTGAAGTTATATAGCATAGTGTATTACAAAAATTCGAATCTTCCGTTCGGCCACCACGGAATCTCATGGACCAAAAAGTTTGAACCCTGAATGTGATTCGCATCAGCCAGGAACACACCACACCACAGCATCTCTTTTTTTTCTTCTTTCTAAGCTTTTGATGCTGGCAGACGAAGCACAAGCTCGCAACAAATGCTCGATCTTTAACCAATTCAAATCGATTAATAAAGAGCCGCACTTGCAGTGGGCAACCGTGGCGGCCATAACTATCTGCTAGCTCCAGTTGTTGTTGAATAATTAGACAAATTCAAGATTAAATTCCGAATATAAATCATGACAAAATCACAAACACTGAAGTAAAAAGTCAAATCAGATGATGCGTACTGATCAGACATACTGGTTGATGGCGCGCGCCGGAATCAGCAGGGTCGACGACGTCGAAGTAGCGAAATCAGCAGGGTCGACGAGGTCAGAAGATCACGAGCAGTCGCGTGAAGACGCTTCCCAAAAACCTTATTCGGCCTCTCCTGGTACAAGATCTAGAAGGCGAACGGTTCCGGAGACCTGCTCTCCTAATCGCAGATGCACCTCTGCGATCGGGATGAAGAGAACTGGAAGGCGGCTCAGCTGTGAAGAGAGGCGAAAGCGAACTGGGATGATTTAGAGGCTGGCTGCCGGGCTCCTTTTATAGGGCCGAGTCCGCGACCCCTGGTCTTATCCGCCCACGAAAATCTCGCGATCAGATGAGATTTTATAGCGATCGGTTAGGATAAACGTAACAGCCAAGAAACCAAAAAATCGAACGGCAAAAGGTAGCCGCGCCCCCGCAAGGCGAGGGGCCGGATTTCGGCGGACCATTCACGCGCATGTCGTGCACCCGCGCCCTTCGCCCCGTCCCGGCCAGGCGAGCGTGCGCGCGCGCGTGTGGCTCTCCACACTCTCTTCTCTCATCCATGACTTGGTGAGTGAGTGTGTGTAACGCCCCGAATTTTGCAGTTGAATTTTTTTTTCTTTTCTTTACTCGCCAAAATTCGGGCGTTACCTTTTCTTTTTATTTTCCCCTCGCTAAACCTTGACCTTTTCCAAAGTCTTAGCGGGATTCGGTTCAGATTTCCCGTGTAAAGAAAAACTCTAAAATACTTTATGATTTGATGCACCATGCCGAACCTTGCATTTTTGATTGCTTTGAAAGTGCAACTGCATTCATGTGGAAAGATCGGATTTCGAAAAAACAGGAAATAATCTTTCTCTCTCTTTCTCTCTCTTTCTCTCTCTCCTCTTTCTCTCTCTCCCGCGCCCTGGGCCGACCCCCCGGCCGGCCCAAGTCCCTGGCGCCCCCCTCTTGGGCCCAAAGAAGGCCCAGCCGCCCCCCCCCCACCCCCTCTTTTTTTTTCCCAAATCCCCTCTCCCTCTCCCTCATTCTCTCCCTCTCTCCCTCCCCCACCCAAACCGCCGCCCCTGCCCTAAGCCGCCCCTGCCCTAGGCCGCCGCCGCCCCTGGCCGCCCTCGCCGTCGGCCACCCCCCCCCCCCCCCCCCCCCGCCGGTGAGCCCCCTCCCCCTCCTCCCTCTCCTCCCTCCCCTCTCTTCTCCCCTCCCCCGCGCGCCCCCTGGCCGCGCCGGCCACCACCCCCCAGCCCAGCCGCCGCTGGCCGGCCCTCGGCCGCGCCCAGCCGGCCCCGGCCGCCGCTGGCCCGCCCCGGCCGCTCCCCTGGCCGCCCTGGCCCGGCCGCTGGCCGCCCCCAGCCGCGCCCCGCCCGGCCGCCAGCCGCCCCCAGCCCGCGCCCGGCCGCCCGCCTTGGCCCCTGGCCGCGCCCCTGTCCCGGGCCGGTTCAGCCGGCCTCGGCCCCGGCTCAGCCGCCCCCGGCCCCAGCTCGGCCGCCCCCCGCGCTCGGCCGCCCCAGCTCGGCCGCCTGCCCCCGGGCCGGTTCAACCGCCCCTAGGGCCGGTTCAACCGCCCCCCCCCCCCTGTTTTTTATTTTTTTGTTATTTTATTTTATTTACTTTCTGTGATCATAATTACTGTATTTTAAGTAGATTGATCATTGTTCATGCTATGGAAAATAGGAAGTTTAATTTAAAATTCTGTTATGCTATTGATTCGCGTAGTTAACTGTTTAACCCGTGCAATGTTGATCAACTTAAAAATGATTAGGTTTCCATTTGTACATATGTATATAACAGAATTCGTTTGCTCAGAACCAATTGTAGTTGATTATTAGTGCATAAGATTTAACCCCTGCGAGACCTTTCTCATTTCTTTCTAACCATAACAAATGCGATGTCAAATGTCATACCTGATGCATATTCGTTTTACCTGTTCCCTTGTATGGTGTACTGTTCTTTTGTATTGAATATGTGGATGTATGTATGTTTGCGCTCGCATAGAGAACGATCCGGTCGAAGAGCCCGAGGAATTTGCAGGAGAAGCCCCTGAGCAGCAGTCGGTTGGTGGAGGCAAGTGTCCTTTGACCCATCCCAGTCCTATTCATTCTTTAATTCACCTCCCGCATTACATATTTATACCTAAGGATTGACTAGCTTTTGTTATTCATGTCCTTGTTTACCTATTTGGGTCGGATTATTACTGCTTAGTTTGATGCTATTGCTCAACTCTAATCAATGAACATGATGTGATTATCTATGATACGCTGTTTTCCCTTCTTATTTATGATCATACTTGTGGCATTTAAGGGGACTCGAGCGGTTTCTCGAGTGCCTCTCCGTAAGGACCTGTTCAATGGATGACCGCCCGGGAAAACAGTGCAACCATGAGGGTGGAATGGGACGCCCTTAGCTGAATAATTAGAGGAACCGGGGTGTAGTCCGCTTAGCCGTTGTGCCGTCAATGGGGCTCGGTGTATGCGGCTCGCTCTGCCAAGGTTGATTTGTCCCTTGGGGAGGAGTGCGGTACATTTAGGAAACCTAACGGGCGGCTACAGCCTCGGGGAATCTTTGTAAAGGCTACGTAGTGAGACCCTGCCTATTCACCTTGGTAGTGTTTAAGGGTTTGATCAGCCCGAGGCAAGTGGGAATCACGGCTTGTGGGTAAAGTGTGCAACCTCTGCAGAGTGTTATGAAACTGATATATCAGCCGTGCTCGCGGTTATGAGCGGCCAAGGGAGCTCCAGAGATTAGTGATACTTGATCAGAGATACTTTGGTACAGGTGGCAATGAGATTGATGGTTCTGATTATGATTATGGTATTGGTAAGTGGTACTCTTTCCGTTTGGAAAGGATACATTGGGCTAATAACTTGGGTTAATGTTAAAACCTGGCTTTCTACTAGTAAAGTAATAACCTGACCAACTAAAAGTAACTGCTTGACTTATCCCCACATAAAGCTAGTCCACTACAGCCAAACAGGATACTTGCTGAGTATGTTGATGTGTACTCACCCTTGCTCTACACACCAAATCCCCCCCCCCAGGTTGTCAGCATTGCAACCACTGCTCAGGAGAAGATGAAGCTGTGGAAGGAGACCTCCAGGAGTTCCAAGACTACGACGAGTTCTAGGCGTTGGTTAGCGGCAACCCCCAGTCGGCTGCCTGTGAAGGCCGTGTTATCTACGTTTCTTTTCCGCACTTTGATTTATTGTAAGAACTATATGGACGTCTCAGACGTATGATGTAATCGACTATTATTTCCCCTTTTAATACCATTTGAGCACTGTGTGATGATGTCCATGTTATGTAACTGCTGTGTACGTGAATAACTGATCCTGGCACGTACATGGTTCGCATTCGGTTTACCTTCTAAAAACCGGGTGTGACATAAGTGGTATCAAAGCCGTGCTGACTGTAGGACCGCTAACCTAGAGTAGAATGGTCGTTCTAAGGACTATAGACCTCTGTCCCTGCCTTGACTTTGGTATCCCTTCAAAAGTTGGTCCTACTGACCAAATCTATGTTCTACTATATATTATACCTTGCTGAAAATTTTGTTTTATTCTGATCCTTCATTTATTTATGATTCATTATTATTCTGATCCTTCATTTATTTGTGATTCATTATTTGCTGGTCATATTAATTCTGATCTCACCCTTTTGCTTGCGATATCTTTTGTAGATGGCTCGACTTAGACACACTGCACGAAAGTCCGTCATCCCCTTCTTACCCTCCCGCCTTGCTGAGCGTCCGCTTCGCCGTCCCGTGGCCGGACAGTCCAGCCACTTGGAGAGACTGCGCCACCGCCTGCATGGGGAGCAGGAACGTCGACGATAGGAGCAGCAGGGCTCTTCCTTCTCGCTCCAACAGGAGATAGAGTCTGTGAGGAGCTGCTCTCCTGTGCTTCCTCTGGAGGCGCCCCCTGCACCACCACTGGGCGTCCCAGCTTCTGGAGTAGCTGTTGGAGGAGACCCAGACGACGGAGGTGGCGACGACAGCTTGAGCCACGACATCGACTTCTCTGCTGACCATGAGCCGGAAGGATGGGTTGCTCGACCCATCACTCGCGACGCTGCTCGCGGGTGTCACTTCCACGACGCGCTCGACACCCTGCTACGTCGGGCACTTGACCGGCGTACTTGGTCCATCGAGTATCGCTGTGTGGTCTACCAGCATAGTCGCGGGGTCTACCCGGACCGCTGGGAGGCGACCTGCTTGGTGCGCCGTCCGGAGAACAGTCTCCAGGGCGCGGAGGCTTGCTCAGAGCACTATTCTATCTCTGAGCGGGACTCAGCTGAGGCAGCCATGCAGGATGCTGCACGGCGTGCGCTTTCGCACTACTGCTCGGTTCTCGGTGGGGTAGCTGACGGTCTTGACCTAAAGTACTACCCCCGCCGTCCATCTGGCAGCACAGGAGGCGTGATTGTTTCACCTGCTGGTGAGGACAATCCTAGGTTGAGCAGCACAGTCAACCTAGCCGCCGTGCTAAACACGGAGCTGGACCATGCATTAGACGAGTTGAGTAGGGCTCGTGCTGAGATCGCCCTGCTGCGGGCTGAGCGCGCGGAACGTCGTCACTTGGATGATGGTTCCCCCGCTCCCGTTGGGACTCAGCACCCGTACCGCTCACCTCGGCGTGGACGCCAGTCTTATGGCAATCCCGACTGCAAGACCAAGATAAATCTAGAACCATAGATCGTTAGAGTTGGATCTTGTAATTAATACAAAATATATATACATAGAAGCTTCAGTCTTAGCGTTAGTCTCGGTCTTAGTTAGTCTTAGTTAGACAGGGTAGTTTGCTATATCCTGTGCATTTATGTTTGTCATGATGAACTATGTTTGGTTTGGATCTTTGTAATGATTGTCACCAGAGTGTGGGTATCCCCTGCATTTTGGCTTACCTATTATGTTAATGGAGTTAGTTATATAGTTGGGAAAACCCTTTATTCTACTTTCCTCTTTATCTGAGAAGCTGTGTGGTCTGTGTTGGAGATCAGTGAAGATGCTCATCTGTTCAGTGCTGTTGGAGAATTCTATACTCTTTTCTTATGCTGCAAGATTTGCCAGATCAGTTCTGATGTGTGGTTGCGTTCTGCAGATGTCAGAGAACAGGCGCAGAGGAGGAAGGCGTGCTCAGCAGGAGCAAGCCGCCCCGCAGGATGAGGTGCCCCAGCAGCAGCACCTGCCGCCCCCGCCCCCGATGTCGATCGAGCAGATGTTTCTGATGCAGACTCAGGCAGTTCAGGCCATCGGTCAGACTCTGGCCGCCATTCAGCAGCATCAGCAGCATCAGCAGCGTCAGCAGTATCAGCAGTTCCAAAGGCAGTATCCTCAGCCCCAGTATCAGAACCGTCAGAGCAATCAATCAGGAGGTCAGTTTCAGAGGCAGAATCAGCAGACACCTCGTCTTCCTGCCCCAGCAAGCCAGCAGAGCAATCAGGCAGCACCAGCTCAGGTTGGAAACAGAGCATGTTTCCACTGTGGAGAGCAAGGCCACTGGGTGATGCAATGTCCGAAGAAGGCAGCCCAGCAGCAGTCAGGCCCCAATGCCCCAGCAAAGCAGAATGCGTCTCAGTCTGGAGCAGGCAACCGCCCTCAGCAGCGCTATAATCATGGAAGACTGAATCATTTGGAGGCTGAAGCAGTTCAGGAGACCCCCGACATGATAGTAGGTATGTTCCCAGTCGACTCCCATATTGCAGAAGTGTTATTTGATACTGGAGCAACGCATTCTTTTATTACTGCATCATGGGTAGAAGCACATAATCTTCCAATTACTACCATGTCAACCCCCATTCAAATTAACTCAGCTGGTGGTAGAATTCGAGCAGATAGCATATGTTTGAATATAAGTGTGGAAATAAGGGGGATAGCGTTTCCCGCTAACCTTATAGTAATGGGTACTCAGGGAATAGATGTCATCCTAGGGATGAATTGGCTAGATAAGTATCAGGCAGTTATCAGTTGTGATAAAAGGACGATCAAGTTGGTGTCCCCACTAGGAGAGGAAGTGGTGACCGAGTTAGTCCCGCCTGAGCCAAAGAAAGGAAGTTGTTATCAGATGGCTGTCGATAGCAGTGAAGCAGACCCAATTGAGAGTATCAAGGTTGTGTCTGAATTCCCAGATGTGTTTCCAAAGGATTTACCAGGTATGCCACCAGAGCGGAAAGTTGAGTTTGCCATAGAGCTTCTTCCTGGAACCGCCCCTATCTTTAAAAGAGCTTACAGAATATCCGGACCAGAGTTGGTTGAGCTTAAGAAGCAGATTGATGAGCTGTCAGAGAAAGGTTACATCCGGCCAAGCACCTCGCCTTGGGCCGCCCCTGTCTTGTTTGTGAAGAAGAAAGATGGCACCAAGAGGATGTGTATCGATTATCGAGCTTTGAATGAAGTCACGATCAAGAACAAGTATCCCTTGCCCAGAATAGAAGATCTGTTTGACCAGTTGAGAGGAGCCAGTGTGTTCTCCAAGATTGATCTGAGGTCAGGTTATCATCAGCTCAGGATCCGACCTTCGGACATTCCGAAGACGGCATTCATTACCAAGTATGGGTTATATGAGTTCACAGTGATGTCTTTTGGTTTGACCAATGCACCAGCATTCTTTATGAACTTGATGAACAGTGTATTCATGGATTATCTTGATAAGTTTGTGGTGGTATTCATTGATGACATTCTGGTTTATTCTCAAAGCGAAGAAGAACATGCAGATCATTTGAGGATGGTATTGCAGAGATTGCGAGAGCACCAGTTGTATGCAAAGTTGAGCAAGTGTGAGTTCTGGATCAGTGAAGTCCTGTTCTTGGGTCACATAATCAACAAGGAAGGATTGGCTGTGGATCCGAAGAAAGTGGCAGACATTCTGAACTGGAAAGCGCCAACGGATGCTCGAGGAATCAAGAGCTTCATTGGAATGGCCGGATATTATCGGCGATTCATTGAAGGGTTTTCGAAGATTGCGAAACCAATGACAGAGTTGCTAGGCAACAAGGTGGAGTTCAAGTGGACCCAGAAATGTCAAGAGGCCTTCGAAGCGCTGAAAGAGAAGTTGACAACAGCGCCTGTCCTAGTCTTGCCTGATGTGCACAAGCCCTTCTCTGTGTACTGTGATGCTAGTTACACAGGTTTGGGATGCGTGTTGATGCAAGAGGGAAGAGTTGTGGCTTACTCGTCCCGACAGCTGAAGGTTCATGAGAAGAACTACCCAATCCATGATCTAGAGTTGGCAGCAGTGGTTCACGCACTGAAGACATGGAGGCACTATCTGTATGGACAGAAATGCGATGTTTACACAGACCACAAGAGTCTGAAGTACATATTCACTTAGTCAGAGTTGAACATGAGGCAGCGAAGATGGTTAGAGTTGATCAAAGACTATGAGTTGGAGATTCATTACCATCCAGGCAAAGCAAACGTAGTGGCAGATGCTTTGAGCAGAAAGAGTCAAGTCAATCTGATGGTCGCTCGTCCGATGCCTTATGAGTTGGCCAAGGAGTTCGACAGGTTGAGTCTCGGATTTCTGAACAATTCGCGAGGAGTCACAGTTGAATTGGAACCCACCTTGGAGCGCGAAATCAAAGAAGCGCAGAAGAATGATGAGAAGATCAGTGAGATTCGGCGACTGATTCTAGATGGCAGAGGCAAAGATTTTCGGGAAGATGCAGAAGGCGTGGTATGGTTCAAAGACCGCTTGTGTGTTCCCAATGTCCAGTCCATTCGGGAGTTGATTCTCAAGGAAGCTCATGAGACAGCTTATTCGATTCACCCTGGCAGTGAGAAGATGTATCAGGATCTGAAGAAGAAATTCTGGTGGTACGGAATGAAGAGGGAAATCGCAGAGCATGTGGCTATGTGCGATAGTTGTCGAAGAATTAAGGCGGAGCACCAGAGACCTGCTGGATTGTTGCAACCGTTGCAGATCCCTCAGTGGAAATGGGATGAAATTGGTATGGATTTCATAGTCGGATTGCCTCGCACTCGAGCCGGCTACGATTCCATTTGGGTAGTAGTGGATCGTTTAACCAAGTCAGCCCACTTCATACCAGTCAAGACCACCTACAGCAGTGCAGTATTGGCAGAGTTGTATATGTCTCGGATCGTTTGTCTTCATGGTGTGCCAAAGAAGATAGTGTCAGACAGAGGAACGCAGTTCACCTCTCATTTCTGGCAGCAGTTGCATGAAGCCTTGGGCACACATCTGAATTTCAGTTCAGCTTATCATCCGCAGACAGATGGTCAGACTGAAAGAACCAATCAAATTCTTGAAGATATGTTGAGAGCCTGTGCGTTGCAAGATCAGTCCGGATGGGACAAGAGATTGCCTTATGCAGAGTTTTCCTATAACAACAGTTACCAGGCCAGTTTGAAGATGTCACCATTTCAAGCGCTCTATGGAAGGAGTTGCAGAACTCCGTTGCAATGGGATCAGCCTGGAGAGAAGCAAGTGTTTGGGCCAGATATTCTGCTTGAAGCCGAAGAGAACATCAAGATGGTCCGAGAGAATCTGAAGATAGCGCAATCGAGGCAGCGAAGCTATGCAGACACAAGAAGAAGAGAGCTGAGTTTCGAAGTCGGAGACTTTGTCTATCTGAAAGTGTCACCGATCAGAGGAGTCAGAAGGTTCGGAATCAAAGGCAAGCTAGCACCCCGCTACATTGGTCCGTATCAGATTCTTGCAAAGCGTGGAGAAGTGGCCTATCAGCTCAGTTTGCCAGAGAATTTGTCAGCTGTGCATGATGTCTTTCATGTGTCTCAGTTGAAGAAGTGCTTGCGTGTGCCAGAAGAGCAGTTGCCAGTGGAAGGTCTGGAAGTCCAGGAGGACTTGACCTATGTCGAGAAGCCAGCTCAGATTCTTGAGGTTGCAGACAGAGTCACCCGAAGGAAGACCATCAGAATGTGCAAAGTCAGATGGAGTCATCACTCTGAGGAAGAGGCAACCTGGGAGCGTGAAGAGGATTTGATGGCCAAGTACCCAGAGCTCTTTGCTAGCCAGCCCTGAATCTCGAGGGCGAGATTCTTTTAAGGGGGATAGGTTTGTAACGCCCCGAATTTTGCAGTTGAATTTTTTTTCTTTTCTTTACTCGCCAAAATTCGGGCGTTACCTTTTCTTTTTCTTTTCCCCTCGCTAAACCTTGACCTTTTCCAAAGTCTTAGCGGGATTCGGTTCAGATTTCCCGTGTAAAGAAAAACTCTAAAATACTTTATGATTTGATGCACCATGCCGAACCTTGCATTTTTGATTGCTTTGAAAGTGCAACTGCATTCATGTGGAAAGATCGGATTTCGAAAAAACAGGAAATAATCTTTCTCTCTCTTTCTCTCTCTCCTCTTTCTCTCTCTCCCGCGCCCTGGGCCGACCCCCCGGCCGGCCCAAGTCCCTGGCGCCCCCCTCTTGGGCCCAAAGAAGGCCCAGCCGCCCCCCCCCACCCCCTCTTTTTTTTTCCCAAATCCCCTCTCCCTCTCCCTCATTCTCTCCCTCTCTCCCTCCCCCACCCAAACCGCCGCCCCTGCCCTAAGCCGCCCCTGCCTTAGGCCGCCGCCGCCCCTGGCCGCCCTCGCCGTCGGCCACCCCCCCCCCCCCCGCCGGTGAGCCCCCTCCCCCTCCTCCCTCTCCTCCCTCCCCTCTCTTCTCCCCTCCCCCGCGCGCCCCCTGGCCGCGCCGGCCACCACCCCCCAGCCCAGCCGCCGCTGGCCGGCCCTCGGCCGCGCCCAGCCGGCCCCGGCCGCCGCTGGCCCGCCCCGGCCGCTCCCCTGGCCGCCCTGGCCCGGCCGCTGGCCGCCCCCAGCCGCGCCCCGCCCGGCCGCCAGCCGCCCCCAGCCCGCGCCCGGCCGCCCGCCTTGGCCCCTGGCCGCGCCCCTGTCCCGGGCCGGTTCAGCCGGCCTCGGCCCCGGCTCAGCCGCCCCCGGCCCCAGCTCGGCCGCCCCCCGCGCTCGGCCGCCCCAGCTCGGCCGCCTGCCCCCGGGCCGGTTCAACCGCCCCTAGGGCCGGTTCAACCGCCCCCCCCTGTTTTTTATTTTTTTGTTATTTTATTTTATTTACTTTCTGTGATCATAATTACTGTATTTTAAGTAGATTGATCATTGTTCATGCTATGGAAAATAGGAAGTTTAATTTAAAATTCTGTTATGCTATTGATTCGCGTAGTTAACTGTTTAACCCGTGCAATGTTGATCAACTTAAAAATGATTAGGTTTCCATTTGTACATATGTATATAACAGAATTCGTTTGCTCAGAACCAATTGTAGTTGATTATTAGTGCATAAGATTTAACCCCTGCGAGACCTTTCCCATTTCTTTCTAACCATAACAAATGCGATGTCAAATGTCATACCTGATGCATATTCGTTTTACCTGTTCCCTTGTATGGTGTACTGTTCTTTTGTATTGAATATGTGGATGTATGTATGTTTGCGCTCGCATAGAGAACGATCCGGTCGAAGAGCCCGAGGAATTTGCAGGAGAAGCCCCTGAGCAGCAGTCGGTTGGTGGAGGCAAGTGTCCTTTGACCCATCCCAGTCCTATTCATTCTTTAATTCACCTCCCGCATTACATATTTATACCTAAGGATTGACTAGCTTTTGTTATTCATGTCCTTGTTTACCTATTTGGGTCGGATTATTACTGCTTAGTTTGATGCTATTGCTCAACTCTAATCAATGAACATGATGTGATTATCTATGATACGCTGTTTTCCCTTCTTATTTATGATCATACTTGTGGCATTTAAGGGGACTCGAGCGGTTTCTCGAGTGCCTCTCCGTAAGGACCTGTTCAATGGATGACCGCCCGGGAAAACAGTGCAACCATGAGGGTGGAATGGGACGCCCTTAGCTGAATAATTAGAGGAACCGGGGTGTAGTCCGCTTAGCCGTTGTGCCGTCAATGGGGCTCGGTGTATGCGGCTCGCTCTGCCAAGGTTGATTTGTCCCTTGGGGAGGAGTGCGGTACATTTAGGAAACCTAACGGGCGGCTACAGCCTCGGGGAATCTTTGTAAAGGCTACGTAGTGAGACCCTGCCTATTCACCTTGGTAGTGTTTAAGGGTTTGATCAGCCCGAGGCAAGTGGGAATCACGGCTTGTGGGTAAAGTGCGCAACCTCTGCAGAGTGTTATGAAACTGATATATCAGCCGTGCTCGCGGTTATGAGCGGCCAAGGGAGCTCCAGAGATTAGTGATACTTGATCAGAGATACTTTGGTACAGGTGGCAATGAGATTGATGGTTCTGATTATGATTATGGTATTGGTAAGTGGTACTCTTTCCGTTTGGAAAGGATACATTGGGCTAATAACTTGGGTTAATGTTAAAACCTGGCTTTCTACTAGTAAAGTAATAACCTGACCAACTAAAAGTAACTGCTTGACTTATCCCCACATAAAGCTAGTCCACTACAGCCAAACAGGATACTTGCTGAGTATGTTGATGTGTACTCACCCTTGCTCTACACACCAAATCCCCCCCAGGTTGTCAGCATTGCAACCACTGCTCAGGAGAAGATGAAGCTGTGGAAGGAGACCTCCAGGAGTTCCAAGACTACGACGAGTTCTAGGCGTTGGTTAGCGGCAACCCCCAGTCGGCTGCCTGTGAAGGCCGTGTTATCTACGTTTCTTTTCCGCACTTTGATTTATTGTAAGAACTATATGGACGTCTCAGACGTATGATGTAATCGACTATTATTTCCCCTTTTAATACCATTTGAGCACTGTGTGATGATGTCCATGTTATGTAACTGCTGTGTACGTGAATAACTGATCCTGGCACGTACATGGTTCGCATTCGGTTTACCTTCTAAAAACCGGGTGTGACAGTGTGGTTTCCATATTTAAGCTAGCTCTACTCCATTAGAGCTAGCAATATGGTGTTATTGGTTCCACCTATCCTCTAGTCATCCACTTGTATGGGCTTTTGAGATTTTCCTGGGATTTATTTGAATTTCTTAATTGGGCCAAGCCCATAAACCGATAGGAATTTCTTTTCATAGCAGTTCTAGGAGGCCAACCCTTTGTTCCAAAGGACTGGATAATAGTTTTTTTTTCTAATTTCCTTCATTCCAAAGGATATCTAAGAGCTTGCTTGGATGCCCATGTATGCACCTTAATTCATGTGAGGTCGCCCGACTTACGGTCAGTTTGACTCGTTTCAATTTTGTAACGGAGCTGAGTTATTATCTTAACTCGGTTCATTAACGAGCCAGCTCGTTAGCTCAAAGCTAGCATCTATCAGCAAAACAAAGTCTACATTTCTATTGTATGGACTAAAAACTGATGAACTATGTTAATTTAAGGTTTAATTGATGTGATATATGAAATTATGAGTATTATTACTCTTTTTCATGTGTTAAATTAGTATAAAATTAACTAGCAATTGATTATATTGTTATATATATATGAGTATATTCTTTTTGTCATAGCTCACGAGCTCAAAACAAACCGAACTAAACTGATTCTCTAGCCCGATTGCTTAACCATCCAGCTCGATATCCACACTAGTGGTTCGATGTGGAATTTTGAACTAAAATATACTCCAACACATGTAAATTTATGTTGTATACATAATGTCTAAACTGGTTGCCGTCCTATTGCGATATTGATCCATTATCGTATGTAGTAAAAACTTGTTTAAAAAGATGTTCTTGTAACAACAAGGGAAGAAATAGTGCAGAGAATTAAGGGCTCTGCTCCGGTTACCTCGGCATCTGCTTTGTTTCCTCCCGATAATTGATTTCTTTTTCAGACCAAATGTGCAACCTTGTGCCAGGTCAAAACAGATCAGAGAGCCGCACTTGCATGGCAGTCGTCACCAGCACGCCGATAGGCGATGGATCGGCGGAGGCATACGGGTGGTCCTCCTTTTGCGCATGGCGTTGGGTTCATTTCCCCATTCTTAGGACACACGAAACAGCTCAAGACTTGACTTTACATGTTTAATAAAAAGATAGTGCACTCACCTTGAATGATTTCTTGACCCAAGACAAAAGAAAAATGCCTTATTAGTTTCAAAAGCAGGGAGTGGACGGCAGATTATGACAAGTGTAAAAAAAAATTGTCGGCAGCTCGAAACTTTCAGTCAAGAGTCACCATTGCTAGTCATATGAGTAGCTGCAATGCCCAGACAAGCTGGCATAGTCTTGCACAGTGCACAACTACTCATGAAGGCGCTTAGAGGACTAGTCACAGGACACTAGAGAAGAGTGAAGTATAGCAGCTGTACTCCCAGTCCCACCCATGGCTTCAGATTCCTTTTACTGGATACTGTAGCTTGTGATCAGAAAATATGGAGCATGCATGCTGATATGCAAAGTTTCATTTCATCCATAGAAAACGGCACAGAGATCAGCAATATATTGACTGGAAGATGACATCATGTCTGGTTACATAAGGCTTGTGCAAAAACCAAGATTATCACATAAGGTCGCACTAATCAACAGTTCAGCACAGCTACTTACTGTTAACCCGTGCCCCCCTCCCCTGTCATAGTCGACGAGCATAGCATAATTCCTACTCAACAATCTAATGTTCGTAACTATTTGTAGCGTCAAAAGAGTTAGGAGGTGAGCCTAGTTTGTCCTTACTCTCTTTCGCTGTGGCAGATCCATCACCACCATATACAAGGAAAAAAAATATTGAAGAGCCACAACGAGGACATGCCATTTTCATAGGGAAACGAACGGTAATGGAGATTTAAGAAAAAGTTAAAAGAACAGGTCATGCTAGTAGTGTTCTCTTATGAGCCTAACGGTACTACACTTCATAGAATATACAGGTCATTTGCAAGCCCAAGGCAGCGACTTCAATGCGAATACACAGAACCCAATCTGTCAAGCAGTTGCTGAAAGGTTCCATTCCAACATCTTCCTTACAAACCAGGTGCCCTACATTAGATGTGCCTAAACTGCTGTCCAGGGACTGAACATAGAAGATAAGTAAAAGTTCAATTCGTCACCAGATAACCCACCAGCATAATCATCGGAAAAACAACAAGTTTTTACTGACCAGAAAAGGCTTTCGATTGCTGGGGCATTCCTTCTATCATGGTTAACTGCCTTCTCAGCTTGGCTATGTGAACCTGAACCTAGAGGAAGAAAAGAATCCAATGTCAAATCGTTGGACGTGGTATTCTTTCCCCCCATTTCCATTATTTATGTTCATTCAAACAGAATAAGGAGAACAGCATAGAAACTGCTTTGAGTAACTTTGGAAAACTAAACAAGTAGATGAAGGTGGTGAATCTACATCAACACTAGCACCCACCCAATGCGAATTGTTTGCTCACAATAGTGCAACATGCATATTAGAACGAACAGTAATAAAGTAGGCACTGGGAGTTTTCTGCCATCTATGAGGAAAAATTCACTTTGCATCCCTCAACTCTATCATGGAAATTTTTACTGAACATAAATAAATTGGGAAAAGTCTCTAATAGAACAATCTCATTAGATCGATGTTCACAGATTCAAAATGCAAGCATGAGTGTACATGAAAAGTAAGGATGTGTTCAAGCAGTATGCCCAGCACATTACATATATGGACATCAGAAAAAACAATGACAATTCTCACCTGTTGCCGAGCTGCAGCTAGTTTCAAAAGCTCGTCAGCCTCAGAGAAATTCGAGAACCACTGACTCAAAGGATGATCCTTAGTGTCACCTCGCTTCTTTTCATACGGAACAATTTCCATAGGGCCTAGATGATCGAGAAGTCACACAGTGCTACTTTGTCATTTCCTATTTTGAAATACAAGGCGTGCAGGTTGTAAGTTAAGGAACATATACATACCTGGAGGAGGCAAGGTTATACCAGGAGGAAGCCTGGGCACGTTAGCTGCTGGATGATTTTGCACGCGTAGGAAAAAGGCCTCTGTAGGCTCGGGGAAGACAATCTCATCGTACGTTTCCACGACAACAGGCTTTTTGGTCGATTGAGGTCCAGCTTCCTCTTCTGGATACAGCTTAAGCTGATGGAACCTACATCGGTTGCAACGATTAACTATCCTCTTGCCCCAGAGAAAAACAAACAAACAATTTTGTTTTGAAAAAACAGGACCAGCAGGACTTACAGATCCAAGCGCTTGTCACAGACATCACTGTGGAAATAAAGGGTTATGGCTATCTCAAACTCTCCCCACCCCGACTCGGACAGCTCGAAAGGCGGCTGCTCCACGACTCTCGTCGGGTTCTGGAAACTCGGGTGAAGCTGAAACACCGCGCGCTTGACTATGACACTCAGATCCTCATTGTTTGCGGAGCGGACATATACAGTCCACTTGTGAGAGTTATACCTACATACAGAGGACGGGGGGAAACAATTGGCCATTACGTTGTAACTCACTGTAAGAATCCACAGGCCAAGTCTGTCTGTATCGAGAGCGCGGCCATTCCCAGTATCCCTGTGAACCAGAAACTTACTCGCTGGCCTTTTTGCCGAGCCAGAAGGAAATGGTTCCGTAGACGATTGGGAAACTGACCTCCACATCCTTGAGCCTTTTATTCTGTTGGAAGAATTTCATTACTGTCAGCACTTATACTAGTAATCAATAAGGTCCACCAGCTGATAAGCATGTACATTATCCAGTAAGAGCCGATATATTATTTGTTTTGCAAAAATAAATAAATAAACAACCAAAGTAGGCATAACCTGAACGCAGCTGTAATCAGATCAGATCCGAAAACAAATAGCATAACTTAGGGTTTGGGGGGTGGGGGTTCGTTTTCGCATAACTGAAAGGGAAGAGAATGGGGTAGACGTACCTGGGTGCTCATCGCCGGAGAAGGGGCCGAGGAATACGATCCGACGATGGCCTGGCCACCTGGAGGAGGGCGGCGTCGGCGGTCGCCCAGTCGTCGCCTCCACGAGGCAGAGAGCGCGCGCAGGCAGGCAGGGGGAACGGGAGTGAGTCGGGAGAAGCAAGAGAGAGAAAGTTCAAAGGAACATGGACGACCAGACTGGGCCATTGCAGGGTCTGGTTGGCAAGGCAGCCCAGGCCTGCAATCGCCTCGCCTCCCACGCTGTGCTCATTAATGCTGAGTAACTAAGGGCCTGTTTGGTGTGGCGTCTAAGCCGCCACACCGCGCCACACTTTCAAGTCACAGGTGTGGCGGCCACAACTGTGGCTTGAAATTATGGTGTGGTGTGGCGGCTTAGGCGTCACACCAAACACGTCCTAAGTTAGGATCTCACTTCTTTCCCGTCATCAATAGAAGTAGAAGCACGAGAACTCGTAGAACCATGTTCCCTTTCTAGCAACCTACGTACACAAAATTAAACATATGATATAGAGTTACACATCTTGCCTCTTTCTCTTCATTAACATTTGCAGCGAGATTTTGAGGAGAGAAGAATAGGAATTTTGCAGCAAGATTTTGGCAGAAGGTATAATCTTGTTGTGCCTTGTGTGATTATGTGGTATGTTAGCAACTAATGACTTTATAGATAAGAAACAAAAAAAATTTAGTTTACACAGCTGCATTGCATATGTTACTTTCAATGATGGCCATGGTTATTCAATCTAGAAAAAGAACGCATTGTGAATCTGTAGAAACAATTACCTATGCTCCAATTGAGGGGAGAGATAGAATGAGAATTAAATATCTTAATAATAAGATATGGAAAAATGATGTAACTTGTGTTAGTATGTTTAGACTCAATAGAGTATCCTTCTTCCGATTTTGTAAATTATTTAGGGATCGTGGCCTTTTGCAAGGCACCATACATTTGTGTGTTGAGCAGCAGGTTGCAATGTTTTTAAATATTGTGGGTCACAATGTTAGGAATAGGTTAGTTGGCATCAATTTTGATAGGCCCGGTGAAACTGTTAGTCGCTATTTCAACGAAGTACTTCACGCTATTGGAGAGCTACGAAAGGAGTTTATTAGGCCACCATCTACATCAACTCTAGATAAAATTGCACGAAACCCAAGATGGGATCCTTACTTTAAGGTGTGGGGCTACCGTATCTTCCCTTCATTTTAAGGGTGGAATTCAGGTTATAATTGCTTATATTTTTTTGCATTCTAATTGAATAATAGGATTGTATTGGTGCAATAGATGGCACACATGTGCGAGCATCTGTTCCTAAACACATAGAGGCTTCCTTTCGCGGTAGAAAGAGTTATGCTACTCAAAATGTCATGGCGGCAGTAGATTTTAATCTTTGATTCACATTTGTCTTGGCCGGTTGGGAGGGGACAGCTCATGATGCACTAGTCTTACGTGATGCTTTAGAAAGAGAAAATGGTCTTCGTATGCTTGAAGATAAATACAACTTATGTAGCTCATTACTTTAGTCATGAAATATAATACCTAGTGTAGCTCACATACATATCTCTTGTATGCTAGGAAAGTTCTACTAGTCGATACCGGATATGGAGCCAAACCTAGATGTATGCCCCCTTTTGTGGTGTACAATATCACTTGAACGAGTGGGGAATTAATCCTGTGCAAAATGAGAAAGAATTATTCAATCATAGGCATTCATCTCTAAGAGTTTCAGTAAAGCGGGCATTTGGTTCATTGAAAAGAAGATTTAAAATTCTTGATGATGCTACACCGTTCTTCCCCTTCTCTACACAAGTAGAAATTGTGGTTGCTTCTTGTATTATTCACAATTGGTTATACAAGATGGAGGTGATGACTTTATCATTCCTGAGAGTGAGGAATTGCCTACCATTAATCATCAAGTATCTTCACATGGACAAACAATAGAGCATGGTATTATGGTTAACTTCAGGCAGGAACTTGCCAATGCTATGTGGGAAGACTATCATACAAATACCATTTGATTGCTATGTATTTTCCAATGTCTCTATCATTTGTATGGACATGTAGCATTTATTTGTATGGACATGTATCTTTTATTTGTATGGACATGTATATTTTATTCGTGTGGACATATATCTTACTAAAATTTGGATATGTATGTTGCTAAAAGTTGGAATGTATCTTTTATTTTGTATGGACATGTATCTTTTATTTGTATGGATGTGTAGGTCATGGACAAGGAGGTAAGCAGTGCAAAAGTTGGTGGTGGACTATGTGAATGGACACCAACTCAATCCACATTTATGCTCACCTTTCTTAGCAACATTGTTGCTGAAGGCACTAAGACCTCCACTGGGTTCAAGAAAGTTCATCTCAATGCTTGTGCTAAGGCTCTCAATGACCATTTTAAGCTCATGAGGACAGGTGATCAAGTTGCTAATCACTTGAAGACATGGAAGAAGTACACTAGGATCAAGTATCTTAAGAATTTGAGTGCTGCACTTTGGGATGAAAATGAATTCATTGTTTCTCTAGATCATGAGCACTACAAAGAACATATGGTGGTATGAATTTTACTATCCCTTTGTATTTGATATTTTAGTGTGTACATAGTCTAAACACTTCTGATCGTGTTCATGTCTGCTAGTACACATGTGGCCTCAATGGATTAGAATATTTTTCAATGGCACATGTGTAGATGACTTGATGAAATTAGGCTTGAATTAAGCACTACAACTGAAACCACTAAAGGGGCTACTATTCTAAAATAAGTATAATCATATGAATCTAAAATAAGTTCTTTATATGCAGTTTAGGTACATACAATTTAAATGTTCTTTATATGCTTTTATTATAGTATTGTCTTAAACATAGAAATAACTTATATCCTTTTATTTTTAATAAATGTTGCACTCACTGTTAGGATCAAAAAAACAAGGCTAATGATGAATATTTGAGCAAGCCTCTTCTATACTATGGTTTTCTAGCTACAATATTTGGCAATAGTGTTGCTACTGGTTAGTATGCAAAGAGCTCTAATGAACCACTTGGGATTGATAGGGTGAACAATGGGGCTGATGGCAATGCAGAAAGTGAGGGGATGAACCATGGGATTGACAAAAGTGCTGTCAATGATGATATATCTTCTTCAGCTAGGCCAGCTAAGAGAGCTAAGACTATTGATGATAGCAGAAGAAATACTGATTGCTTGGTTGAAGCATTTGATTGTGACAGCGAAAGGCTAGCAAAGGTGTTGGGGACTTGTTCTCAAATGCTATGAATCAAGAATAAGGCAACACAAAACATTAATGATTAAAGTCCTTCGTCCTTCGAAGCATTATCTCCCTTAGAACATAATAATCTTCAGACGAAGGTTAAGAAGGGCATACCTTCATCATCACAGTGTATCATAATAGAAGTAAGAGCATATGAAACACAAGAAGTATCATGAATAATCATATGACATCATAAATATTTCTTTTATTTAGCATCATGAATGAATATAAACAATATTGAATTACATTTATACCTTCAGCTTAACAGAAGGCAGAAGTACAAATGAGACGCGCAAGTGAATACCAGTCAGCGTGAACAGTACGTGGTTACTGTTCATCTATTTATAGGCACAGGACGCAGCCCGATCGAAATTACATTCATGCCCTCGATAAATAATTATAAACATGACACAAACTATCGTGGACTGATTGGTCTTTTCCTCTTTAAGTCGGTGGAGCCTTTCATCTCAAGGCATGTCACTATGCCGAAGCTCCCTGGATCATGGCTTCGGCTTGTATCTTCGTGATCTATTTGCTTGTGTCAACTTGCCGAAGGTGTTTTTGCTTAGAGGACCTTCGGCGACGAAGCATGCCCCCAACAGTAGCCCCTTCGCGGTACTAGATCATTTTTCGTAACGAGCTCGATCCGCAAAAAAATTTCAAAGGCTTCGGAATGCTGAAGGTCCGAAAACACCTTCCCTGAGCTCGTTGCTGAGAAACGGTTAAAATATTTCAAGCGCTGGGTGGCCCACCACTCAGCGGGTACGGGCGATTTGGCGATTCACCTTCCAGGCGTCGAGTGGTCCATCGTTCAGCGGGTGCAGGTGACTTGACGATTCACCTTTCCACCTGCAGCACTATATAAACAGATGGGTAGGTGTGGAGTTATCACAACATTCATTGTCATTGCACTGTTGTGCTGTTAAAAAATTTAACGGTAGCCGAAGCTTTTCCATTGCACTCTCGAGCGGATCGACATTTTGAGTTAGCTTCGTCAAAAAAGAGAGCTTCGTCAAAACTGTAAACGACATCAACTTCGTAAAAACCGCAAAATATCCATCGGATGACCAGAGTACGCTCGACTGCAAAGGTGACTCGTGAAGGAGAGGAGACCGAGGCCGCCGAGACAGCTCCGATTTCCAAAGTCATGAGACACTCGGGCTTAGTTGTGACAGAGGGAACCATTGACGAAGGTACATCTGCTGCCGAAGTTGAACAAGCTGATATTGAAGAAGAAAATTCTGATGAAGAAGAGGAGGATTATGGTATTTTGATCCCTTCAAAACCCAACCACTTAGATTTTGGGAAATCTACTGTTTCTGAAGCGATATGCCCATGATGATGAAACTGGGCTACTTTGGAGAAGCTGAGAGGAAGCTTGTTCGTTTTACCGGAGATGAAACCACTCCTACGCCGAAAGATGATGAAGTAGTGGTTTTCAAAAGTTTTTTCAGAGCAGGATTACGGTTTCCTCTGAATGAGATGATAGGAGAAGTTTTGAAGAATTTTGAAATTTATCTTCATCAGCTGACCCTAACGCTATCGTTAGACTCAGTATCTTCATTTGGGCCCTCCGAAGCCGAGGGATGGACCCAGATGCCGAAGCATTCTGCCGAGTGCACGAGTTGCACTACCAAACGAAGGCTAGGGCAGATGGTTTACATGAGAATTTTGGTTGTTATAACTTCGCGTATCGCAAAGATATGAAGGCTCTGGTCCTTAGCTATCGCACCAAATGGCCAACCGGCTGGAAGACCAAATGGTTTTATATTAAGGTCGATGAAAAGAAAAGGGGGAAACTGATGACGATGGTTATGTCCCCGTTGGCCTTAAGCTTAGGAATGACCAGACCTTTGTGCAACATGAAGATAGGGTCAGCATGCCAACTGTCTGTATCAGAATTCAGGGTGGTGGATGAACAAATCAGCACTAGAGATCTGGTTCAAGAATACTTGGCTAATAGGACATCTCCAACGTCAAGTGAATGGAGCATGCCGAAGCTAAAGGAGACAAAGAAAAAGCTTGGGCTAGTCCGATTGCCTTATCGCTTTAAGTTTGAGAAACAGTTTAAGGAGCCCTGTGAAGAGTGGCTGGAGATGATTGAGATAATGTACAATGAGATTTTGGGAAATTATACCAAAAAAGAAGATCAATTAATGACTGCAGCCTTTGGCACCCGACCAAAACGAAGGTTGAACCAGGTAATGGATGCTCTAAATTTTGAATACCCTGATTATGAGCGACTGAACAAAGGTGCTAAAGGGCAAAAAAGGAAAAAGGTTGTTAGCGTTATGAGCAGGCAAGCTGCCAGGATGGTAAAAGAAGATGAAAAGCTTTAAAGAAGAGAAAGTCCAATCCCGAGCCGAAGGTAGCAGCCTTGAAGAAGATAAAAGCCTCAACTCCAGAGCCGAAGGTAATTGAGATGGAAGAGGAAATTCCTTCAACTCCTCCTGCTGCCGAAGTAGAAGAGATTTTAAAGGTAATGACCGAATCTTTACCTATCAAGCTACTAAGTCCTCTTGGACCGCATCTAACGAGGCTTTTTCAGAAGAAACAAGAACCTTCAGCTACAAAGAAGGCAGATGGGCTGAAGAAGCGAAGGATTGGTAGTGTGATGCAAGCTATTGAAAAGACGCCACCTTCGGCCTCGGTATCTAAGATAGCACCTATTGCCATTATCGAGGCCACTGCCAAAGCAAAGACATCTGCGAAAGCTGCAGCTGCCACCGAAATTGCCAACCTGGAGGCTACCTTATCTGGGATTGATAAATTGTTGTTGGATATGGCCATAGAAGAAACAGTTGCAGCTGCGGAACAAGTCATGGCCCCAGTGCATGACAAAGGAAAGAAAATTGCCGAAGCTACTTCGGCTGAAGAAGATTTTGAGCTTCGGAACCTGATCGGACAGGAACTATCTGAGGCTGAAAAGAATGAGCTACAGGAGTACGACATTTCCTGTTGTTAGATTATATGTGGTTAGGCCCATGTGGCTAGGCCCATATGGCCCATGTACAAACACTATATAGCTACCCTCTAGGGTTAGCCCTTAGAATATATACAATTATTTACCTCTAACATGGTATCGGCTAGCCTAGTTTTCCTCCAGCCACCTAGCAACCCCTGCTAGGGTTTCCCCAGCCGCCGCCGCCGGGATCTGCCCTGCACGCCAGGCGGCCGCCGCCCGGAGTCCCTGCGCGCCAGGCCGCGCGCCCCCAGCGCCCCCGCCGGGACCTGCCCCTGCGTGCCTGGTCGCCGCCGCCCGGAGCCCTGCGCGCCAGGCCGCGCCGCCAGCCGACCAAGCGCCGCCCAGGACGCCGCCGTCCAGCCCCTGCGCGCCAGGCCACGCCCGGAGCCAGCCGACCGAGCGCCGCCCAGGGATCCGCGCCGCCGTCTGCGTCCGGCCGTCCGGCTGTGCTTCCGCGCCAGGCGACCGCCGCCAGGAGTCCCTGCGCGCCAGGCCGCGCCTCCGGCCTGCCGTCCGCGCGCCGCCCCTGCACGCCAGCGACCCTCCCATGGCTGGCGAGCAGCCTTCTCTGTCCCCCTCCACTTTCCCTCCCCTCTCCTCCTGGGCGCGGGCTGTCTCCCCTAGCAGGCCCGCCGTCGCCGCCTCTCCTGCCGCTGCTGCAGCCACCGTGCGTGGGCGTGCCCCCCTCCCCACCCCCTCCCAGCCGCCGCCGCTGTCTCCCCTGCAGGTGCGCAGGCGCTGGTGGCAGGGGCGTGGGGGTCCGTGCCCGCCTCCCCTGCGCTCGGGCCGACGTGGGGGGATGGGCCCACCGCCGCCGGTGGGGCCCTCACCGCTGCGCGCACCGCCTCGGCCCTTGCGGCTGTGGCGGATGCAGTTCCTGCGAGGGTTGCCGGTCCGGAGGACCCTCCCCCGCCAATTCCCCCGTCGCTGGTCGTTGATCCGCCTCCGGTCGTCGATCAGCCACCTCCTCCACCGATCACCCACCAGGGATACACCGTCGCTGCTCTCACTGCTGCCCGTGCGGAGCACACAGCACGACAGGCCCGCTTGCGGGAAGCGGCCCTCGTTTGGGAGCGTGAGCGCGAGGCCGCCGACGCTATCGCTGCTCAGATTGCCGCGGCGGAACAGCTCCTCGCCTTGCCTGCGACCCACGACGGCGAGGTCACCTCCTCTGACACCATGGGCGGCGTGTACGGGGTCCCGACCGCACCGACCGTCGGAACCGGGCCCCGCACCATCCCCACGGTGCTCTGGCATGACCCGGCTGACCCGCTAGTGGCTCAGCTCCACCTTCAGGCTGGGAGTGTCCAGAACATTCGCCTGATGGTTCCTGTCGTCCTGGAGCCTGAGTCGCCGTCCTACGCACGCTGGCGGGACTTACTCCTCCTCACCCTTCGTCGCTACGCTCTGGACGACCACGTCCTCTGCGACCCCACCGGCATGGCGCCGACTGCCGCGTGGGTGCGCCTTGACAGCATCATACTCACCTGGATCGTGGGGACGATCTCCGTTGACCTCCACAGCCTCCTCCGGAACCTTCCTCACGCTCGGGCTGTTTGGCTTGCCATCGAGGGCCAGTTCATGGGCAACGCCGAGGCCCGGGCTCTCCGCCTCGACGCTGCTTTTCGCACCTTCGTCCAGGGGGACCTCAGTGTCAGTGCGTACTGCCGCAAGATGAAGACCATGGCGGACTCTCTTGGCGATCTGGGTTGCCCCGTGGAGGACCGCATCCTAGTCCTCAACGTCCTCCGCGGCCTCGGCAATCGCTACACCCACCTCCGGTCGTTGATCATGCGCCAGCGCCCCTTTCCTACCTTCCTCCAGGTTCGCGACGACCTTGCCCTGGAGGAGATCACTCTGGGCGCTCAGGCTGCATCGATCTCCGGCACGGGGTCCTTGTCCTCTTCGACAGCACTGGCGGCTTTCACCCCGACCCGTCCTCCTACTCCATCACAGTCTGCCCTTGGCCCTCGCCCTCCCGGGCCGAGCATGGGCGGCGGGGGTCGAGGTGGCGGAGGCCGGGGCGGCGGTGGTCGTCGCCGCCGTGGTGGCCGCGGTGGTGGTTCCGGGGGTGGTGCCCGTGGCCACGCACCGACGCCGGGACCCCAGCAGGGTGCGCCTTGGCCCACTTTTCACCACCCGTGGTCAGGGCGCATCTCCATGTGGCCGTTCCAGGGGCCAGGCTCTGAGGCTCGGCCCCGGCGGCCATGTTCGCTGGTGCGCAGCCAGGGTTCGCCCTCGCCTCCCCGTCACCATGGACCTCGACACCTGCCGCTTCGTCATGGCCCACGCCACCGGCTACTCCTCCGTCCGGGCTGGTTGGTTGGGACGTGGCCACCCTGGCTGCCTTTCAGACTCCTACTCTGACTCCGCCAATGGGTCCCGAGTGGATCGCGGACACCGGTGCTACCTACCACACCACCCCCGACCCTGGTATACTCACCTCTGTTCGCCCTCCTTCTTCCTCTCTCCCTTCGTCCATCATGGTGGCGAATGGCTCATGTCTTCCTGTCACATCTGTGGGTGCCGCCAGCCCTCCCGGCTCTTTTCGCATTCTCGATGTTCTTGTCGCTCCTTCTTTGGTCCAGAATCTTCTTTCTATTCGTCGGTTTACTGCTGATAATTCTTGTTCTGTCGAGTTTGACTCTTTTGGTCTTACTGTGAAGGACTCGGCAACTCGGCGCCCCCTCCTCAGATGTGACAGCATCGGCCCCCTCTACACCCTTCGGCTTCCGCACGCCACATCTTCTTCGTCTTCGTCACCTGACACAGCTGCTGTTTTTGCTGCCGCCACGTCTTCTACCACCTGGCATCATCGTCTTGGTCACCCCGGACGCGATGCCTTGATGCAGCTTACTCGTAGTGCCACTATCCCATGTACTAGATCCCATGATGAGCATCTTTGTCATGCGTGCCAGTTAGGCCGCCATGTTCGTCTTCCTTTTTCTTCTTCTTCCTCTCATGCTACTACTCATGCTTTTGATCTTGTACACTGCGATTTGTGGACTTCACCCATTACCAGTATGTCAGGCTACAAATACTATCTTGTGGTGCTTGATGATTTTTCTCATTATGTGTGGACTTTTCCTTTGTGTGCCAAGTCTGAGACTTTCCCCGCCCTCCGCCACTTCTTCGCCTGGGTGTCCACTCAGTTCGGCCTCACCATTAAGGCCGTTCAGTGTGACAATGGTCGGGAGTTCGATAACTCCACCTCCCGCGACTTCTTTCTCTCCCACGGGATGCAGTTGCGGATGTCTTGCCCGTATACCTCCTCCCAGAACGGCAAGGCTAAGCGCATGATCCGCACGACCAACGACACCATCCGCACTCTTCTTCTCCAGGCGCACCTTCCGGCATGTTTCTGGGCCGAGGCCCTCCACACCTCTACCTACCTCCTCAACCGTCTCCCTTCCACTGCGTGTCCGGCCCCCACTCCTCACCAGGCACTCTTCGGTACCCCTCCGCGCTATGACCACCTCCGTGTCTTCGGGTGTGCTTGCTACCCGAACACCACTGCCACTGCTCCTCACAAACTAGCACCCCGTTCCACCCTCTGTGTGTTTCTCGGGTACTCCCCAGACCACAAAGGCTACCGCTGCTTTGACCTCTGCTCTCACCGGGTCCTCATCTCTCGCCATGTGGTGTTTGATGAGTCTGTATTTCCCTACTCCTCCACCACCACACCACCCTCCTCCGACCCTGACCTTGACCCTTTCACTCTCTTTCCGACTGACACGGTGGTCGAGCCACCTCTCCTTCCTTTCTCTGCAGGTACTCGCTCACCACCTGTCGGTCCTACCCCCGGCCCGGTACCTTGCTCGGGTCCGGTGGTGTCGCCTACGGTGCTGTCGCCTCTCCGCGGAGGGTGGTGGGACTGCACCGCCTACGGGGCCATCGGTTCTGACCCCTCCGGCCTGCTTCGCCCAGCCGGTGCGGGTCTACCAGCGCCGGCTGCCGCCGCCGGGGTTCGCACCTCCACCGTCACCGCCCCTGCCGCTGTCACCGCCGGTGGCCCAGTCCCCGCCAGGGACACCCACACCTCCGCCTTGGCCACCCGTGGCCCGTGTCGAGACGCCGGTGTACCACCCACCGCTCCTTCACCGCGACCCGCGGCACGTCCACCCGATGGTGACACGGCACGCGGCTGGTACCCTGCCGCCCCGTGTCCTGGCGGCCACGACCGCAGACTCGCAGATTTCTCCGGTACCCTCCTCCGTTCGCACCGCCCTGCTGGACCCCCACTGGCGTCGAGCGATGGAGGAGGAGTACGCGGCGCTCGTCGCCAACCAGACGTGGGATCTGGTGCCTCGTCCGCCCGGCACCAACGTCGTCACCGGCAAGTGGATCTGGACGCACAAGCGGCGGGCCGATGGTACCCTGGAGCGGTACAAGGCTCGCTGGGTTCTTTGGGGCTTCACTCAGCGCCCCGGAGTCGATTATGATGAGACCTTCAGCCCGGTTGTGAAGCCGGCCACCGTCCGCACGGTGCTATCGCTGGCCCTTGCTCGCTCCTGGCCAGTTCACCAGCTCGACGTCAAGAACGCCTTCCTGCACGGCGCTCTCACCGAGACCGTCTACTGCTGTCAGCCAGCGGGGTTCGTCGACTCCTCTCGCCCTACCATGGTCTGCCGCCTCAACAGGTCCCTCTACGGCCTCAAGCAGGCCCCCGGGCGTGGCACTCCAGACTGGCTACGTTTCTGGTGACACTGGGCTTCGTGGAGGCCAAGTCAGACACGTCTCTGTTCATCCACCATCATGGAGCAGAGACTGCCTACTTGCTCCTCTACATGGATGACATTGTCCTCACCGCCTCCAGTCAGTCACTTCTTCGCCGCCTCGTCGACGCACTTCAGCGGGAGTTTCCGGTCAAGGATCTGGGTGTGCTTCACCATTTCCTGGGGGTCACTGCTGAGCCTCGCCCCTCAGGACTCCTACTTCACCAGCGGCAGTACACTCTTGACATTCTGGAGCGGGCCAAGATGATTGACTGCAAGCCCTGCTCTACCCCAGTCGACACGCAGGCGAAGCTCTCTGAGGCCATGGGTGACCCAGTCGAGGACCCCACCGGGTACAGGAGTCTTGCCGGTGCCCTTCAGTACCTCACCTTCACTAGGCCGGACATCTCCTACGCTGTGCAGCAGGTCTGTCTCCATATGCACGACCCCCGAGAGCCCCACCTCGCGGCTCTCAAGCGCCTCCTCCGCTACCTCCGGGGCACTGTCGACTACGGGCTACTTCTTCACCGGTCTACCTCCTCCAAGCTGGTCGTCTACACCGACGCTGACTGGGCTGGGTGCCCGGACACTCGGCGCTCCACCTCCGGCTACGCCGTCTTCTTAGGCGGTAACCTGGTGTCCTGGTCGTCGAAGCGCCAGCCGGTCGTCTCCCGCTCGAGCACTGATGCGGAGTACCGTGCCGTGGCCAACGGCGTGGCGGAGGCTGCGTGGCTCTGGCAGCTCCTTGCCGAGCTCCACAGTCCCCTCTCCAGGAGCACGTTGGTCTACTGCGACAACGTCAGCGCCGTCTACCTCTCCACCAACCCGGTGCAGCACCAGCGGACCAAGCATGTGGAGATCGATCTACACTTCGTCCGAGATCTGGTCGCCGTCGGTGATGTTCGGGTCCTCCACGTCCCGACCACCTCCCAGTTTGCCGACATCTTCACCAAGGGTCTCCCGTCCTCGACCTTCGCCGAGTTTCGCTCCAGCCTCAACATCAGTAGTGGCTAGTTGAGTCTGTGGGGGGATCCTAGTGTGTGATGTACTTCTTCTTTTTGGATCTAGTCTGTAAACTCCGCTGCGACGGATGTTCAGACTGCGGGGGGGTGTTAGATTATATGTGGTTAGGCCCATGTGGCTAGGCCCATATGGCCCATGTACAAACACTATATAGCTACCCTCTAGGGTTAGCCCTTAGAATATATACAATTATTTACCTCTAACACCTGTGGCTACTAGCCAGGAGCCATGCTCTTTGGTTGAATCAATGAGGAGGCCTTGGGATGTGTTCGTGACCGTATCGAGGCGAAGGTAATCAGCACTTTATCGAAGAGTGTCGGTTTTCCAAAGCTTGAAGCCGATATTAGCAGCTACCGACAACAACATATCGTCGGTAGTTTGTTTTATTCTAACTTTAAGGTAAGATTCTTAAAAAAACAAAATTTTATTATTTGTTTTGTTTTTTTACGACGAAGTTTGCTGATGAAGGTCTATTTTGTACAGAGTATGCTGCTGAGCAAAGCGTTGCAAAATTTAACAGGACCTCGAGGATAAAAAGAATGAAATTATAATCGAGGGTCTAGAGAGTAAAATCAAAGAATATGAAGCTTCTCTTGAAAGGAAAGATTTCCTACTCCAAGCAGCGTAAGGTTCCCTTGCAGAGGCACAAACCGAGAATGCTAGATTAAGCAGGGAGCTTCTCTAAAAATTAGAGAGCTTCAAACAAGAAATAGAAGATTTGCAAACAAGATACGAAGCTGAAGCTGTGGAAAATACGAAGCTGAAGCAATCCTTGGAAAAGCTTCGGAACATGTGTCTAGATTTTGACATCCACTGCGTACAGCGACTAAAAAGGTTTTTAACTCGGTTGGGGCCAGTGCTGAAAAGTTTACACCTTTGGCCGAGAACATATCCAGCACCTTCGAACATATTGAAGGCGAAGTAGAGGCACTCGACAAAGTGATAGCCGGGCACGGTGACTTCTGTGCCCTGCTAGCTTCTCGTGGTACAGCCGCAACATTTTTGAAGGCTAACTGTACACACGCAAAAATTTTAAATAGACCAAACTTCAGCCTATCTACATCAGATTTGGTTGACATTGTAACACCCCTGGTGTTACTGCAACTAAAACTTGAGCATGACATCATAAACATTGGCATTGCATATGTTTGACACACCTAGAGTGCATTCACTAGGTAAAAATTTCAAACCAGTTGTATTGCTATAGCATTTTGCAAATAGAACCCTGGATAGGGAACTTAACCCTAAGTAGGGATTAGAGGGGGTAAAACCTAACCCAGATTGAGAAAACCTAAAAACTTTAGGGGAATAATCATAAAATGTTCCCAAAAATGAACTTGAATCACATTTATACCCCTGAGCTACAAAAAACCCCATTTGAACCCTAGAAAACCCTAAGTTCAAACCCTAGGGGCCTATGCGCAAAAATTGTGCACATTTGGACTAAAGTGTAAAAACTACCATGATAAAGCATATAAAGTCACATGGTTCACATTTGGGAAGATTTACAAGCCAAACCTTGAGTTTTGGATTGATTTGCAAACAGGACCCCAATTGAGAATTTACTCTAAGTCTGAATTTCAGATTTGTGGGTTCAACTTTTGAGTCTTGTAACTTTCAAATACTAGGGTTCTTACCCTAGGTCACCACATCAAGTTTGTAGCTCAATCATAGGAAAACAACTTTGCTTAAGAATGTGAGCTCAGCTGTTAAGAAAAATCCAGAGATAATTAAGCCTAAAGTCTGGCTGTCAGGCTGATTAAGTCTGAAAATCAGACTGACAGTGGACTGACATCAACTTCAAGCCCAATTTTATGCATGATCTGCTGGCTTTTTGTGGCAACACCATATAGCAATGTTGTAGTTGGTATAATGCTCTACAATTTTGCTGCAGAGCTTGACTTGTGTTGTCATTAGAAATTAAGAGAAAACCTCGCTCCAAGTTTGGCTGTCAGATGGACTGGATGGCGATCCCATGGTACAGTGTATTCTGCAGATCAGAACGCCAGTACAGCAAATCTCATCGCCGATGACTCCCTCCACCGTGATTTGTGTCACCGACGTCGGGATTCGTGTCTGAGCGGATGGATAGCATCGCGGGGTAGGGAGATCCTCGCCGCCGGTGAGCTGGATGCCACTCCGGCCAGCCGTGATCCCTCCCCCCTTGCTCACCGCCCTTGGATAAAGGTTCTCACCATCGTCAAGCCTTCGCCGTTGCCCGCCGCGTGTCCCTATCCATCTACCGCATCACCGTGACTCACCCTTGCTCTCCGTTGATCACCGGAGCAGTCGCCACGACGGTGGACGCGAGTTCATGCGCGCCAGTAGCTCCCTGCCCCTCCGACCGTCGCGCGTCACCGTTAAAATTCCCGGCCATCGCTCTTGTGTCCTATAAATTGAGCCTGCAGCGAGCTTCGCAACATCATCACCCACCCAGCCACCACGTATTGCTAGCAATCGTTCGCCAGAGCTCGCGAATTTTGAATTTGCCCCAAATCAGTTCTCCGCCACCCCGAAACGAACCTCACCGCGACCAGCCCTATTCTGGTCAGTTCATCTTCCTCTCTCCCTCGTTTGAGCCTTCTCATAGCTCTGTGATGCTCGCCGACCCACGCAATTGGGCTGGGAGCCCTCTGGTCGCCGGGAACACGGCTGTTTAGCCGTAATGCTCTCGGTCACCGTGGCCCGAGTAAACCAATTAGCCATTGGTGAAATTGGGTTGGGGGAATGGATCGGGGAGGGTTCAATTAGGTGTTAGTCGCTCGGAGACCCTAGTCGTTGCCCCAATCGGCCGGTCCTGAAGCTCGCCGGAACTTCCCCGCGCTCGACGCCATCGTGGACTTCAAACCGAGAATAGATGGGAGTGCGGGGGTCTTTTTATAAACGGTCAGTGACTGTTAAACAGTGAAAGAACCTGTTTTCGGTTAGTAAGAACCCCGAGGGCGTTTCTGCAAAGCCGCCAGCGCTGCCGCGGGCGCGTGCGCGTTTCCCTCTAGTGTTGGGCTGACTGGGCTAGAACCGGCCCAGTACTATTTGATCTTTTTCTTTTTCTTTTTCAGTAGAGCTTTGGAAACCTGTTATAAATTGTAGAAAAATCCTAAAATTGTGAAACCAATTTTCCTAGACTTCTTATTTTCCAAAGTATTTAATAAAAATAGTTTCATGATTTTTAGGTTAAATAAGGAATTTTGAGGCTTTTAAACTAGCTTAAACCATTAGTTCTAGATTTTTAGAAGATAAATGGTAATTCCAAAAATGTCCAAACTTTTTATATAAGTTCTACACATCATTTAGAAGCCTTGGGTAGAATTTGGGTTGATTTGGACCTTGTTTGATAACTAGAACCCAAAACCCCCACCCCTGCTCTATGAACTCCTTTACTGACTCCGGAAACCCTAAGTTCTCGGAGTTCCGTGAAGGAAAATTGTATTCAAGACCTTAGATAATAAATTATTATTATCTTTGCACTCTCATGAGCATTACATGGCATTCATTCTTATATACATGATTATGTTTAGAAAACGAAGAAGAGATCGAAGTGATTGAAGAGAAGGCACCACCACCTTTGGAATCTCAGGCAGAGACTTGTCTCTACTTTGACATCTGTGGGCCTGAGCCTGACTCACCTACTAACGAAGGCAAGCCCCGGTGCATTTGCCACCTTCCTTGATGTTTTTAAAATCTTTCTCACTTGCTTGCTGCATTAAGTAATAGGAGTTGATTGCTAAAACAATTCCTGCATTACCTTCCTTGAACTTGATTACCTTCCTTGATACCCTGTTTTACAAAAGGTTTTTACTATGCTTAGTATTGCTCTAGCAAAACAAAAGGTTTTGTTTTACAAAAGATGTTTGGCAAAATGGATGGGATGTTTTTGAAAATAAAACTTGATGGTGAATCCATCACGGCCGTGATGGGTTCAACATCGGAAAAGATGTACCTCTGCCAGGTACCAAGATTTGGGTTTAAATGATTAAGCTGAGACAGGGCGGGTGACTTGCACGAGAAGAGAGTCTCGGTGTAGTGTCTCCGTCAGAGTTGATTAAGGACCGTCTCGATGTAGGCCTGATGATCGAGGACCCTTTAACTGGTCACATGCCTCGTCATGGGTAAGCCTTGCCTCGGGCAGACTAAGGCCAGAATAAGATAACACGAAATGGGCGTGGAGCGGTGGTGAGAGTAGCGTGTACCCTCCATGGCAAGAGGCTGGACGGTGGTGTATCTGTGCTCTCGGTTTGCGTGAACCTGATCTGGTCTTAAGAACCCCGGTGGCGGGTTGACATATGCAAGGGTTAAGTGCTACATATGTCGTGTGATTGGAGATCCTCAACTGAGTATAAGCAATTCGGATCGCCGTACCTTCGCGGTTATGAAGACTTGGTCACTAACTTACACGTAGCAATCCACTAAAGATGAAGAGATCGATGAGAAACTGGCTAGTACAGGATAAGTGTTTGAACTAGGTTAGCAAGGAACTCTAGAAATAGGTAAGTTTACCTAACTTGACAATAAAACTGGATTTTTAAGGATCCACTTTTAGTAAGCATTTATGCAAAACAGAGTCTTTGATCTTGAGGTACCCTACCTTGACTCCCTTAAGACCAGCATACCCTTGAGAGTCTTTCCTTTAGTCGGGTAAGACTTGCTGAGTAATTCCATACTCAGGGTTTATTCCCTCGTTGTTTTTAGGTGAGGAAGCAGCAAATTTTTGTTGCTTTTGTACCAAGGTGGTTCCACATGAGGAAAAACAAGAGTGAAGCTACGGGAGGACATGGTCCTCCATAAGAAACTTTTATGTAAAAATTTATCGGGAGGAGTTTTTGCCTCCCCTGGTATTGTAATAATAGTACTCAACACTCGTTTTATAACTCTAGTCTATAATAAGTAACTTGATCTTACTTTCTAAATAAATGTAAGATTATGTAATCACTTCCGCATTTCGATATCTCCGATGTTCTGTAATGTCTGCAAGACGGGTGAAACGTTCCTGGAAAGGTAAGAAAGAAGATACCGAACTTGTCAAGTGATTTAGGAACATCTACAGGGTTGTCTGATGTCTGTTGGACAAGGACAACTGTAGGTGGGCCTAATGACTTGGGAGGTTCCGTCACAGCTGGTATCGGAGCGAAGCCCTTCTTTGCAGATATTTTGAGGCATCTTTAAAAAAAGATTTTCTAAAAACTTACCTAGAAAGATTTCTTCCATTCTTAACCCTCATATCTGAAGAATCTATATGAAAGACAGATAGGAGGAGTGCAATGTATAGAAGGTATGAATCAACTAAGGTTGGTTCTGTAATTATACATGCATCATGCTAAGAACCATACTAATAAAAATTTCCCCCTTAGAGAAATGCCGCCGTGCACGAGGAAGACCGCGCGCAAGTCAACAAGCCTAATTGGAGTACCTCGTCATCAACTTGCCCCACGGGATGAGGATAGTAGTAGCGGAAGCAACGATCCAATTTGGGATCTTGAAGCCCGCGTGAATCAGCTTCAAACGGAACTGCAACGCAGGACCAACATGTGGATCGTGGATGGCGACAGAATAAACGAATTGAGGAGTTACATCCGCCGTCTGCAAGATCAGCTTGTTGATCGAGATTTAGCGCTCGATTGGGCGGTACAGTCTCGTTCAGTGGCTTGGGCTAAGGCAGCAAAGGCTCGAGCCCGAGTCGAAGAACTTAGCTCTGCCATTGACAATCTGCAGGCGTATTGCAATACCCTACATGAGGAAGTCCATGTACTGTATTCGCAACTACATCCCAGTGCACCTATGGATCCTGTCGGGTCGGAAGCCGGACCCTCGCACGTTGCGGTAGAAGCGCTTGGTGGTGAGCTAGACCTTTTTAAGCCTCCTCCTTCTATGAGGTTGGTCAATGAATGGTCTCCCACACCTGACGACGAGGCTGCCAGGAGCAACCAAAAGCAGGAATAGTGGTGTAGTAGTAGAAATAGAAGTAGTGTATTGTAGGTTGTACTATTGTATAATAGGTAGTGCTATTGTATACTGGGTATTGTATTCTGTTGTAAAAAAATCGAGTCTGTACATTACTCTTTTTGGTAATGTAAATTGGATGGTTTTGTCTTTGGCATATTATATTTGTTTCCAAATGTTTGTTGCCACAGATGCCGTCCAAGACCCGATCACAGGATGCAGTTGGAACCTCCAGTGGGAGGGAGTCTACCCCAAATCCACCTCCTGTCCCTCCCACACTTGCCGAGGCGATTGTCGCCTTAGTGAATGCGACCGCTGATAATACCCGTTTTCTGAGAGAGATGGCGGGTCAACAGTTTCAACCACAAGGCAAGTGGGGTTATCAACAGGGCCCCCGTGAAACCTCTTACTTGGACTTCTCAGAGACACGTCCACCCCTGTTTGTTAAAGCTGAAGACCCATTAGAAGCCGACGAATGGATTCAGGTTATCGAGCAAAAATTCGGACTTCTGCGCTGTTCGGAAACCCAGAAGCCTTTATTCGCAGCCCAGCAACTGCGCGGCCCTGCCAGCACCTGGTGGGGAAATTTCGTGGCCGTTCAACCGGCCAATCATCAGATAACATGGGAAGAATTCAAAGTGGCCTTCCGCGAGCATTATATACCCGAAGGTGTTCTTCACATGAAGCAAGAAGAATTTATGAAGCTGAAGCAAGGAGGGGATACTGTTAATCAGTATCTCAATAACTTCAATCATGTGTCGCAATATGCAATCGATCAAGTGAACACCGATCTGAAAAAGAAGAATTGTTTTATGAGAGGTTTAAATGATCGACTGCAAAGAAAGATGGCAACCTGCATAGATCTTACTTATGGAAGAGTTGTCAGTACAGCATTGGCAGTAGAAGCGAAGTATGCTGGTGCCGGAAAATCCAAGGGATTTGGAGGTGATAGGCCTAGTCAGGGCCCGGTAAAAAGGCAACGGTTTGTTCTCCGGCCTTCCATCCAGAATCGCTCTCGTCCACCCTCCTACCCTTTTAAGCAGCCAATAATTATTCGTCCCAATAATGCCCCCACTGCCCCAAGTCAGCCAGGTGCCCCAGGCACTCGATTCCCTGCTTTGCCTAGCTCGTCGACTGGATGTTTCAATTATGGCAAATCTGGGCATTTCATCAAAGATTGCCCTTATCCAAAGCAAAACCAGTCAAATAGTCAGCAAGGATCTGGGAATTCATCTCAAGTCAAGGGAAATACTTCGGGCAAAAATACTAAGAAGACGGGACGCATATATTATACGCAAGTGGCCACTACACCGGACGGGGAGCCAGTAATGATGGGTACGTTCCTCGTGGCCAATCATCCTGCAGTCATTCTCTTTGATTCTGGTGCTTCGCATACATTCATTAGCAAGAAATTTGTGGAGCAACATTGCATTTCATGCCATGAATCAAAAGAGGGGTTTAAAATTCACTCCCCTGGGGGACAAATCTTTACTAGAGAAGTGAAAGGGAATTAGGCTTACACCTAGTCCCTAATTAATTTTGGTGGTTGAATTGCCCAACACAAATATTTGGACTAACTAGTTTGCTCTAGTGTATAAGTTATACAGGTGCCAAAGGTTCACACTTAGCCAATAAAAAGACCAAGTATTGGGTTCAAACAAAGGAGCAAGAGCCAACCGAAGGCACCTCTGGTCTGGCGCACCGGACTGTCCGGTGTGCCACCGGACATGTCCGGTGCACCAGAGGACTCCGACTTCAAACTCTTCACCTTCGGGAATTCTCGGAAGCCGGCGCGCTATAATTCACCGGACTGTCCGGTGTACACCGGACAGTGTCTGGTGCTCCAAGGATGAGCGCCCTCGCGAACTCGGCAGCCTCGGGAATTCACTTCGGCCACTCCGCTATAATTCACCGGACTGTCCGGTGTACACCGGACTGTCCGGTGTAACAGCGGGGCAACGGCTATTTCGGCACCAATGGCTACCTGCGACGCATTAAATGCGCGCGCTGCGCGCGCAGAGGTCAGGCACGCCCATGCTGGCGCACCGGACAATCTACAGTTCATGTCCGGTGCGCCACCGGACATCAAGGCGGGCCCAGAAGTCAGAGCTCCAACGGTCGGAACCCAACGGCTTTGGTGACGTGGCTGTCGCACCGGACTGTCCGGTGTGCACCGGACTGTCCGGTGCACCATCGAACAGACAGCCTCCACCAAACGGCTAGTTTGGTGGTTGGGGCTATAAATACCCCCAACCACCCACCATTCATAGCATCCAAGTTTTCCACTTCCCAACTACTTACAAGAGCTCTAGCATTCAATTCTAGACACACCAAAGAGATCAAATCCTCTCCAAATTCCACACAACACCCTAGTGATTAGAGAGAGAGATTTGCTTGTGTTCTTTCGAGCTCTTGCGCTTGGATTGCTTTCTTCCTTCTTGATTCTTTCATTGCGATCAAACTCACTTGTAATTGAGGCAAGAGACACCAAACTTATGGTGGTCCTTGTGGGAACTTTGTGTTCCAAGTGATTGAGAAGAGAAAGCTCACTCGGTCCGAGGGACCGTTTGAGAGAGGGTAAGGGTTGAAAGAGACCCGGCCTTTGTGGCCTCCTCAACGGGGAGTAGGTTTGAGAGAACCGAACCTCGGTAAAACAAATCCGCGTGTCTCACTTCATTATTCGCTTGCGATTTGTTTTGCACCCTCTCTCGCGGACTCTATTATATTTCTAACGCTAACCCGACTTGTAGTTGTGATTATTTTTGAGAATTTCAGTTTCGCCCTATTCACCCCCCTCTAGGCGACTTTCAATTGGTATCAAAGCCCGGTGCTTCATTAGAGCCTAACCGCTCGAAGTGATGTCGGGAGATCACACCAAGAGGGAGATGGAGACCGGCGACAAGCCCACTACGAGCCAAGGGAGCACTTCATCGGAAGAGTCCCGCACCAAGAGAAAGGAGAAGAAGAAGGACTCCTCCAAACGGAAGGAGAAAAGATCTTCTTCTTCACACCACAAGGAGAAGAAGGAAAAATCTTCTTCCCACAAGTCGCATCGGAAAGGCGACAAGCACAAGAGGATGAGGAAGGTGGTCTACTACGAGACCGACACTTCATCAACATCGACCTCCGACTCCGATGCGCCGTTCGTAACTTCTAAGCGCCAAGAGCGCAAGAAGTTTAGTAAGATCCCCTTACACTATGCTCATACATCTAGACCTACTCCATTACTTTCCGTTCCATTAGGCAAACCGCCAACCTTTGATGGCGAAGATTATGCTAGGTGGAGTGATTTAATGAAATTTCATCTAACCTCACTTCACAAAACTATATGGAATGTTGTTGAGTTTGGAGCACAGGTACCTTCCGTAGGGAATGAAGACTATGATACGGACGAAGTGGCCCAAATCGAGCACTTCAACTCTCAAGCTACAACCATACTCCTCGCCTCTCTAAGCAAGGAGGAATACAACAAGGTGCAAGGGTTGAAGAATGCAAAGGAGATTTGGGACCTTCTCAAGACCGCGCACGAGGGTGATGAACTCACCAAGATCACCAAGCGGGAAACGATCGAGGGGGAGCTCGGTCGTTTTCGTCTTCGCCAAGGGGAGGAGCCACAAGATATGTACAACCGGCTCAAAACCTTGGTGAACCAAGTGCGCAACCTCGGGAGCAAGAAATGGGATGACCACGAGGTGGTTAAGGTTATTTTGAGATCACTTATATTCCTTAACCCTACTCAAGTTCAATTAATTCGTGGTAACCCAAGATATACACTAATGACTCCCGAGGAAGTAATCGGGAATTTTGTGAGCTTTGAATGTATGATTAAAGGCTCAAAGAAGATCAACGAGCTTGACGAACCCTCCACGTCCGAAGCGCAACCGGTGGCATTTAAGGCGACGGAGGAGAAGAAGGAGGAGTCTACACCGAGTAGACAACCAATTGACGCCTCCAAGCTCGGCAATGAGGAAATGGCTTTAATCACCAAAAGCTTTCGCCAAATCCTCAAGCAATGGAGGGGGAAGGACTACAAACCCCGCTCCAAGAAAGTGTGCTACAAATGTGGTAAGCCCGGTCATTTTATTGCAAAATGTCCTATATCTAGTGACAGTGACAGGGGCGACGACAAGAAGGGAAAGAGGAGAGAAAATAAGAAGTACTACAAGAAGAAGGGCGGCGATGCCCATGTTTGCCGGGAGTGGGACTCCGACGAGAGCTCCACCGAGTCCTCTTCCGACGAGGACGCCGCCAACATCGCCGTCACCAAGGGACTCCTCTTCCCCAACGTTGGCCACAAGTGCCTCATGGCAAAGGACGGCAAAAGGAAGAAGGTTAAATCTAAATCCTCCACTAAATATGAATCCTCTAGTGATGATAATGCTAGTGATGAGGAGAATAATTTGCGTACCCTTTTTGCCGATCTTAACATGCAACAAAAGGAAAAATTAAATGAATTGATTAGTGCTATTCATGAGAAGGATGATCTCTTGGACTCTCAAGAGGACTTCCTTATTAAGGAAAACAAAAAGCATGTTAAGGTTAAAAATGCTTATGCTCTAGAGGTAGAAAAATGTAACAAATTATCTAGTGAGCTAAGCACATGCCATGACACTATTGACAACCTTAGAAATGAAAATGCTAGATTAATTGCTAAGGTTGATTCTCATGTATGTGATGTCTCAATTCCAAATCTTAGAAATGATAATGATGATTTGCTTGCTAAGATTAAGGAATTGAATGATTCTCTTGATAGCCTTAGAGTAGAAAATGAAAATTTGATTGCTAAGGCTAAAGATTTTGATGTTTGCAATACTACTATTTTCGACCTTAGAACTAAGAATGATATGTTGCATGCTAAGGTTGTAGAACTAAAATCTTGCAAACCCTCTACATCTACCGTTGAGCACACTTCTATTTGTACTAGATGTAGAGATGTTGATATCAATGTTATTCATGATCACATGGCTTTAATTAAACAACAAAATGATCATATAGCATTATTAGATGCTAAAATTGCCGAGCATAACTTAGAAAATGAAAAGTTTAAATTTGCTAGAAGTATGCTCTATAATGGGAGACGCCCTGGCATTAAGGATGGCATTGACTTCCAAAGGGGAGACAATGTCAAACTTAATGCTCCCCCTAAGAACTTGTCTAACTTTGTTAAGGGCAAAGCTCCCATGCCTCAGGATAAGGAGGGTTACATTTTGTACCCTGCCGGTTATCCCGAGAGCAAAATTAGGAGAACTCATTCTAGGAAGTCTCACTCTGGCCCTAATCATGCTTTTATGTATAAGGGTGAGACATCTAGCTCTAGGCAACCAACCCGTGCCAAGTTGCCTAAGAAGAAAACTCCTAATGCATCAAATGATCATAGCATTTCATTTAAGACTTTTGATGCATCTTATGTTTTGACTAACAAATCTGGCAAGGTAGTTGCCAAGTTTGTTGGGGGCAAGCACAAGGGTTCCAAGACTTGTGTTTGGGTACCCAAAGTTCTTGTTTCTAATGCCAAAGGACCCAAAACCGTTTGGGTACCTAAAGTCAAGAACTAAAATTGTTTTGTAGGTTTATGCATCCTGGGGCTCAAGTTGGATACTCGACAGCGGGTGCACAAACCACATGACAGGGGAGAAGAAGATGTTCTCCTCATATGAGAAAAACCAAGATCCCCAACGAGCTATCACATTCGGGGATGGAAATCAAGGTTTGGTCAAAGGATTGGGTAAAATTGCTATATCATCTGACCATACTATTTCCAATGTTTTTCTTGTAGATTCTTTAGATTACAATTTGCTTTCTGTATCTCAATTATGTCAAATGGGCTACAACTGTCTCTTTACTGATGTAGGTGTCACTGTCTTTAGAAGAAGTGATGATTCAATAGCATTTAAGGGTGTGTTAGAGGGTCAGCTATACTTGGTAGATTTTGATAGAGCTGAACTCGACACATGCTTAATTGCTAAGACTAACATGGGTTGGCTCTGGCATCGCCGACTAGCCCACGTTGGGATGAAGAATCTTCATAAGCTTCTAAAGGGAGAGCACATTTTGGGACTAACAAATGTTCATTTTGAGAAAGACAGGATTTGTAGCGCATGCCAAGCAGGAAAGCAAGTTGGGTCTCATCATCCACACAAGAACATCATGACTAGTGACAAACCACTAGAGCTCCTACACATGGACCTATTCGGCCCGATCGCTTACATAAGCATCGGCGGGAGTAAGTACTGTTTAGTTATTGTGGATGATTATTCTCGCTTCACTTGGGTGTTCTTTTTGCAGGAAAAATCTCATACCCAAGAAACCTTAAAGGGATTCTTGAGACGAGCTCAAAATGAGTTCGGCTTAAGGATCAAGAAAATTAGAAGCGACAATGGGACGGAGTTCAAGAACTCTCAAATTGAAGGCTTCCTTGAGGAGGAGGGCATCAAGCATGAGTTCTCTTCTCCCTACACCCCACAACAAAATGGTGTAGTGGAGAGGAAGAATCGAACTCTCTTGGACATGGCAAGAACCATGCTTGATGAGTACAAGACACCGGATCGGTTTTGGGCCGAGGCGGTCAACACCGCTTGCTACGCCATCAACCGGTTATATCTTCACCGAATCCTCAAGAAGACATCCTATGAACTCCTAACCGGTAAAAAGCCAAATATTTCATATTTTAGAGTTTTTGGTAGAAAATGTTTTATTCTTGTCAAAAGAGGTAGAAAATCTAAATTTGCTCCTAAAACTGTAGAAGGCTTTTTACTAGGATATGACTCAAACACAAGGGCATATAGAGTCTTTAACAAGTCCTCAGGACTTGTTGAAGTTTCTTGTGACGTTGTGTTTGATGAGACTAACAGCTCTCAAGTAGAGCAAGTTGATCTTGATGAGATAGGTGAAGAACAGGCTCCATGCATCGCGCTAAGGAACATGTCCATTGGGGATGTGTGTCCCAAGGAATCCGAAGAGCCTCCACATGCACAAGATCAACCATCCTCCTCCACGCAAGCATCTCCACCAACTCAAAATGAGGACGAGGCTCAAGTTGATGAAGGAGAAGATCAATGAAATGAGCCACCTCAAGATGACAGCAATGATCAAGGGGGAGATGCAAATGATCAAGACAAGGAGGATGAACAACCAAGGCCGCCACACCCAAGAGTCCACCAAGCAATACAACGAGATCACCCCGTCGACACCATCCTCGGCGACATTCATAAGGGGGTAACCACTCGATCTCGTGTTGCACATTTTTGTGAGCATTACTCTTTTGTTTCCTCTATTGAGCCACACAGGGTAGAGGAAGCACTTCAAGATTCGGATTGGGTGATGGCGATGCAAGAGGAGCTCAACAACTTCACGAGGAACGAGGTATGGCATTTAGTTCCACGTCCTAACCAAAATGTTGTAGGAACCAAGTGGGTCTTCCGCAACAAGCAAGACGAGCATGGTGTGGTGACAAGGAACAAAGCTCGACTCGTGGCCAAGGGTATTCACAAGTCGAAGGTTTGGATTTTTGTGAAACCTATGCACCCGTAGCTAGGCTTGAGTCAATTCGCATATTATTAGCCTATGCTACTTACCATGGCTTCAAGCTTTACCAAATGGATGTGAAGAGTGCCTTCCTCAATGGACCAATCAAGGAAGAGGTCTATGTTGAGCAACCTCCCGGCTTTGAAGATAGTGAGTACCCTAACCATGTTTATAGGCTCTCTAAGGCACTTTATGGGCTCAAGCAAGCCCCAAGAGCATGGTATGAATGCCTTAGAGATTTCCTTATTGCTAATGGCTTCAAAGTCGGCAAAGCCGATCCTACTCTATTCACTAAAACTCTTGACAATGATTTGTTCGTATGCCAAATTTATGTTGATGATATTATATTTGGGTCTACTAACGAATCTACATGTGAAGAATTTAGTATGATCATGACAAAGAAATTCGAGATGTCTATGATGGGGGAGTTGAAGTATTTTCTAGGATTCCAAGTCAAGCAACTCTAAGAGGGCACCTTCATTAGCCAAACGAAGTATACTCAAGACATTTTAAGCAAGTTTGGAATGAAGGATGCCAAGCCCATCAAAACACCCATGGGAACCAATGGGCATCTCGACCTCGACACGGGAGGTAAGTCCGTGGATCAAAAGGTATACCGGTCGATGATTGGTTCATTGCTTTATTTATGTGCATCTCGACCAGACATTATGCTTTCCGTTTGCATGTGTGCAAGATTCCAAGCCGACCCTAAGGAATCACACCTTACGGCCGTAAAACGAATCTTCAGATATTTGGCTTATACTCCTAAGTTTGGGCTTTGGTACCCTCGGGGATCCACATTTGATTTGATTGGTTATTCGGATGCCGATTGGGCGGGGTGTAAGATTAATCGAAAGAGCACATCGGGGACTTGCCAGTTCTTGGGAAGATCCTTGGTGTCTTGGGCTTCAAAGAAGCAAAATTCGGTCGCTCTTTCTACCGCCGAAGCCGAGTATATTGCCGCAGGCCATTGTTGCGCGCAATTGCTTTGGATGAGGCAAACCCTGCGGGACTACGGTTACAAACTAACCAAAGTTCCTCTTCTATGTGATAATGAGAGTGCAATCCGCATGGCGGATAATCCCGTTGAGCATAGCCGCACTAAACACATAGCCATTCGGTATCATTTTCTTCGGGATCACCAACAAAAGGGGGATATCGAGATTTCATACATTAATACCAAAGATCAATTAGCCGATATCTTTACCAAGCCTCTTGATGAACAAACTTTTACCAAACTTAGGCATGAGCTCAATATTCTTGATTCTAGGAACTTCTTTTGCTAATTTGCACACATAGCTCATAAATATACCTTTGATCATTTCTCTTTGATATATGCTATGACTAATGTGTTTTCAAGTGTATTTCAAACCAAGTCATAGGTATATTGAAAGGGAATTGGAGTCTTCGGCGAAGACAAGGCTTCCACTCTACTCTACTACTCATCCTTCGCCGTCACTCCGCTTCACTCTCCATCTTTGGTATAATCTTCACTCATATGTTTTATTTGCCAAAGGGGAGAAAGTAGTTAGGAAAGGGCCTATATTTCATCCTAAGTATCCGTTTTTGGCGATTCATGCCAAAGGGGGAGAAAGTATTGGCCCAAAGCAAAAGGACCGCACCACCACCAATAATTTTAAAATTAATGGTTTTCAATTGAAAAATTTCAAATTGGTATCTCTTTGTGTTCTAAAGGGGGAGCAAGTAGTATTTTTAAAACTTGATATCTTAAAACCCTCTTGAACACTAAGAGGAGAATTTATTTGAGGGGGAGTTTTGTTTAGTCAAAGGAAAAGCATTTGAAACAAAGGGAGAAACTTTCAATCTTGAAAATGCTTCGCAAAAATCTTACTCATTTACCTTTGACTATCTTGCAAAAAGTCTTTGAAAAGAATTTACAAAAGAATTTGCAAAACAAAACTTGTGGTGCAAGTGTGGTCCAATATGTTAAAAACAAAGAAACAATCCATGCACATCATGTAAGTATTTATATTGGCTCAATTCCAAGCAACCTTTGCACTTACATTATGCAAACTAGTTCAATCATGCACTTTTATATTTGCTTTGGTTTGTGTTGGCATCAATCACCAAAAAGGGGGAGATTGAAAGGGAATTAGGCTTACACCTAGTCCCTAATTAATTTTGGTGGTTGAATTGCCCAACACAAATATTTGGACTAACTAGTTTGCTCTAGTGTATAAGTTATACAGGTGCCAAAGGTTCACACTTAGCCAATAAAAAGACCAAGTATTGGGTTCAAACAAAGGAGCAAGAGCCAACCGAAGGCACCTCTGGTCTGGCGCACCGGACTGTCCGGTGTGCCACCAGACATGTCCGGTGCACCAGAGGACTCCGACTTCAAACTCTTCACCTTCGGGAATTCTCGAAAGCCGGCGCGCTATAATTCACCGGACTATCCGGTGTACACCGGACAGTGTCCGGTGCTCCAAGGATGAGCGCCCTCGTGAACTCGGCAGCTTCGGGAATTCACTTCGGCCACTCCGCTATAATTCACCGGACTGTCCGGGGTACACCGGACTGTCCGGTGTAACAGCGGGGCAACGGCTATTTCGGCGCCAACGGCTACCTGCGACGCATTAAATGCGCGCGCTGCGCGCGCAGAGGTCAGGCACGCCCATGCTGGCGCACCGGACAATCTACAGTTCATGTCCGGTGCGCCACCGGACATCAAGGCGGGCCCAGAAGTCAGAGCTCCAACGGTCGGAACCCAACGGCTTTGGTGACGTGGCTGTCGCACTGGACTGTCCGGTGTGCACCGGACTGTCCGGTGCACCATCGAACAGACAGCCTCCACCAAACAGCTAGTTTGGTGGTTGGGGCTATAAATACCCCCAACCACCCACCATTCATAGCATCCAAGTTTTCCACTTCCCAACTACTTACAAGAGCTCTAGCATTCAATTCTAGACACACCAAAGAGATCAAATCCTCTCCAAATTCCATACAACGCCCTAGTGATTAGAGAGAGAGATTTGCTTGTGTTCTTTCGAGCTCTTGCGCTTGGATTGCTTTCTTCCTTCTTGATTCTTTCATTGCGATCAAACTCACTTGTAATTGAGGCAAGAGACACCAAACTTGTGGTGGTCCTTGTGGGAACTTTGTGTTCCAAGTGATTGAGAAGAGAAAGCTCACTTGGTCCGAGGGACCGTTTGAGAGAGGGTAAGGGTTGAAAGAGACCCGACCTTTGTGGCCTCCTCAACGGGGAGTAGGTTTGAGAGAACCGAACCTCGGTAAAACAAATCCGCGTGTCTCACTTCATTATTCGCTTGCGATTTGTTTTGCCCCCTCTCTCGCGGACTCTATTATATTTCTAACGCTAACCCGGCTTGTAGTTGTGATTATTTTTGAGAATTTCAGTTTCGCCCTATTCACCCCCTCTAGGCGACTTTCAAGAAGTGGCCTATCAAGTGCCTGTATCATTGGCCGGACGGGACTTTCCTACCAATATGATCGTTCTGAAAGGCCAAGACATAGATGTCATTTTGGGTATGAATTGGTTGGCCAAACATAAAGCAACCCTCAACACTGATCAAAGAACTATCAGGTTGAGTTATAATCAAGAGGAAATTCTATTGCCTATCCCCATTCCAACCAAAGCTACTGGCAGAGTTTATGAAGCCACTATACCGGAAATCAAGGACATTCCGGTAGTATGCGAGTTTCCCGATGTCTTTCCAGAGGATTTGCCTGGATTGCCACCTGAAAGGGATGTAGAGTTTGTAATTGAGTTAAAGCCCGGTACGGCTCCGATATCTCGAAGATCGTACCGAATGCCTCCAAATGAATGGGTAGAATTGAAGATTCAATTACAAGATCTACTTGAGAAAGGATTCATCCGGCCAAGCTCATCACCATGGGGTTGTCCAGCCATATTCGTCAAGAAGAAGGATCAAACTTTACGGATGTGTGTGGATTATCGACCCCTGAATGAGGTCACTATCAAAAACAAGTACCCTCCTCCGAGGATTGACATTTTATTTGATCAACTGACCGGGGCGAGGGTATTCTCCAAGATTGATCTCAGATCGGGCTATCATCAAATCCGTATTCGGCTCGAGGATATACCAAGACCGCATTCACTACGCGGTATGGGTTATTTGAATATCTGGTAATGTCTTTCGGATTGACAAATGCTCCTGCCCACTTCACGTATTTGATGAACTCGGTATTCATGCCTGAGTTGGACAAGTTTGTGGTGGTCTTCATTGACGATATTCTAATATATTCCAAGAATGAAGAGGAGCATGCTCAACATTTACGGATCGTGTTAACGCGCCTGAGAGAACATCAGTTGTATGCCAAGTTCAGCAAATGCGCATTTTGGCTGGAGGAAATTCAGTTTCTGGGACATGTTCTATCTGCCAGGGGGATTGTGGTAGATCCCAGCAAAGTCAAGGACATTTTGGAGTGGAAACCCCCAACCACTGTTCACCAAGTCCGAAGTTTCCTTGGACTGGCTGGATATTACCGCCGATTTATACCAGATTTTTCTAAGCTTGTGAAGCCAATCACAAGTTTATTAAAGAATGACATTAAATTCAATTGGTCTTCCAAGTGTGATGAAGCTTTTGAACAATTGAAGACATTATTAACCACTGCTCCGATATTGGCTCAACCGGATATCACTAAACCCTTTGATGTATATTGTGATGCATCAGGCAGTGGTCTTGGCTGTGTATTAATGCAAGAAGGCTGAGTAATTGCATATGCTTCAAGGCAGTTGCGCCGGCATGAGGAGCATTACCCAACTCATGATCTGGAGCTAGCTGCTGTGGTTCATGCCCTGAAGATTTGGCGTCATTATCTGCTAGGTAATATCTGTCACATTTATACAGATCATAAAAGCTTGAAGTATATCTTCACCCAATCAAAATTGAACATGAGACAAAGGCGATGGCTTGAGCTTATTAAGGATTATGAACTAGAAATTCATTATCACTCAGGCAAGGCCAATGTGGTGGCAGATGCACTTAGCCGTAAGGTTTCCTGTCACTGTCTTACGGTGAAGACCTCTGACAATACATTATGTCAGGAGATGGAGAAGCTAGACCTGAGAATAGTCCAACAAGGAACCCTAAGTCAGCTAAAGCTTGAGTCAGTCATCTTGCAAAGGATAATTGATGCTCAAAGCGATAATGAGGGTATGAAACACATTCGTGAGAAGATAAGGGCTAGAAAAGCCAAATGTTTCAAAGAAGATGATCAAGGCATTATATGGTTTAATAACCGCATAGTGGTGCCAAAGAATGAAGAGGTCCACCAGCAAATTCTTGATGAAGCGCATCTTAGTCGCTATTCTATTCATCCTGGAAGCACTAAGATGTACCAAGACTTGAAGCAACATTATTGGTGGACGAAAATGAAGATCGAGATTGCACGCTATGTGGCTAGATGTGACACCTGCAGACGTGTCAAGGCCATACATTTAAAAGCTGCCGGTCCATTACAGTCTCTACCAATACCCACGTGGAAATGGGAAGACATTAGTATGGACTTTATTGTGGGATTGCCCAGAACCGCAAAGGGATATGACTCTATCTGGGTTATTGTTGATCGGCTCACAAAGGTTGCTCACTTTCTACCAGTCAAGACATCTTACCCGGTTCTTACCTATGCGGAATTATACATTGCTCGCATTCTCAGTTTGCACGGTGTTCCAAAGACTATAGTGTCAGATCGTGGATCACAATTCGTATCCAAATTTTGGGAAGAACTTCATAGATCCCTAGGTACTAAATTGCTCCACAGTTCGGCCTATCATCCTCAAACAAGTGGACAGACTGAGAGGGTTAATCAAATACTTGAAGATATGCTGCGAGCATGTGTTCTGGACTTCTCACAGAAATGGGATGAATGTTTGCCCTTAGCGGAGTTTTCATATAATAATAGCTATCAAGAAAGTATCAAGATGGCACCTTTCGAAGCTTTATATGGGCGACGATGTCGCACTCCGCTAAATTGGTCTGAACCTGGTGAAAGATACTTCTTCAGGCCTGATATGGTGAAAGAGACTGAAGAAAAGGTTTAGAAAATAATTCATAATATGAAGAAAGCCCAAGCTCGTCAGAAGAGTTATGCAGACAAACGGCGAATGCCCTTGTATTTTCTTGAAGGGGACTATGTCTACGTGAAGGTTTCACCGATGAAGGGAGTATCGCGTTTCGAGATAAAAGGGAAGCTTACACCCAGGTACATTAGTCCATTCCCTATACTTGAAAGATATGGGCCAGTGGCATATCGACTCCAACTACCCGAAACCTTGTCTGCTGTACACAATGTGTTCCATGTGTCACAATTGAAGAAATGTCTTCGGGTTCCCGATCGAACCATTGAAGTGACAGATGTTGTCCTTGAACCAGACTTGACATATTCTGAACATCCCATTCGGGTCTTGGATCAAAAGGACAGGGTTACCCGGAGAAAAACTCTCAAGTTTTATAAGATACAGTGGAACCAACATTCTGAAGATGAGGCTACATGGGAAACTCAAGACTTTTTAGATAAGAATTTCCCGGGCTTTTTAGCCTCATGTAATTTGTAAAGTGTGTATAGTTGTTGTAATAAAAGAGTGAACCCCACACCACCCCTGCCTTGTACCAGAAATAAGGAAATAAGAATGTGACACATTTCCTTTTCCATTACTTACCCTAGGACTTTTAATCTCGGGACGAGATTCTTTTATGGGGGGAAGGATGTAACACCCCTGGTGTTACTGCAACTAAAACATGAGCATGACATCATAAACATTGGCATTGCATATGTTTGACACACCTAGAGTGCATTCACTAGGTAAAAATTTCAAACCAGTTGTATTGCTATAGCATTTTGCAAATAGAACCCTGGATAGGGAACTTAACCCTAAGTAGGGATTAGAGGGGGTAAAACCTAACCCAGATTGAGAAAACCTAAAAACTTTAGGGGAATAATCATAAAATGTTCCCAAAAATGAACTTGAATCACATTTATACCCCTGAGCTACCAAAAACCCCATTTGAACCCTGGAAAACCCTAAGTTCAAATCCTAGGGGCCTATGTGCAAAAATTGTGCACATTTGGACTAAAGTGTAAAAACTACCATGATAAAGCATATAAAGTCACATGGTTCACATTTGGGAAGATTTACAAGCCAAACCTTGAGTTTTGGATTGATTTGCAAAAAGGACCCCAATTGAGAATTTACTCTAAGTCTGAATTTCAGATTTGTGGGCTCAACTTTTGAGTCTTGTAACTTTCAAATACTAGGGTTCTTACCCTAGGTCACCACATCAAGTTTGTAGCTCAATCATAGGAAAACAACTTTGCTTAAGAATGTGAGCTCAGTTGTTAAGAAAAATCCAGAGATAATTAAGCCTAAAGTCTGGCTATCAGGCTGATTAAGTCTGAAAATCAGACTGACAGTGGACTGACATCAACTTCAAGCCCAATTTTATGCATGATCTGCTGGCTTTTTGTGGCAACACCATATAGCAATGTTGTAGTTGGTATAATGCTCTGCAATTTTGCTGCAGAGCTTGACTTGTGTTGTCATTAGAAATTAAGAGAAAACCTCGCTCCAAGTTTGGTTGTCAGATGGACTAGATGGCGATCCCATGGTACAGTGTATTCTGTAGATCAGAACGCCAGTACAGCAAATCTCATCGCCGATGACTCCCTCCGCCGTGATTCGTGTCACCGGCGTTGGGATTCGTGTCTGAGCGGATGGATAGCATCACGGGGTAGGGAGATCCTCGCCGCCGGTGAGCTGGATGCCACTCCGGCCATCCGTGATCCCTCCCCCCTTGCTCACCGCCCTTGGATAAAGGTTCTCACCGCCGTCAAGCCTTCGCCGTTGCCCGCCGCGTGTCCCTGTCCATCTACCGCATCACCGTGACTCACCCTTGCTCTCCGTTGATCACCGGAGCAGTCGCCACGATTGTGGACGCGAGTTCATGAGCGCTAGTAGATCCCTGCCCCTCCGACCGCCGCGCGTCACCGTTAAAATTCCCAGTCGTCACTCTTGCGTCCTATAAATTGAGCCCGCAGCGAGCTTCGCAACATCATCACCCACCCAGCCACCGCGTATTGCTAGCAATCGTTCGCCAGAGCTCGCGAATTTTGAATTGGCCCCAAATCAGTTCTCCGCCACCCCGAAACGAACCTCACCGCGGCCAGCCCTATTCCGGTCAGTTCATCTTCCTCTCTCCCTCGTTTGAGCCTTCTCATAGCTCTGTGATGCTCGCCGACCCACGCAATTGGGCTAGGAGCCCTCTGGTCACCGGGAACACGGCTGTTTAGCCGTAATGCTCTCGGTCGCCGTGGCCCGAGTAAACCAATTAGCCATTGGTGAAATTGGGTTGGGGGAATGGATCAGGGAGGGTTCAATTAGGTGTTAGTCGCTCGGAGACCCTAGTCGTTGCCCCAATCGACCGGTCCTGAAACTCGTCGGAACTTCCCCGCGCTCGACGCCGTCGTGGACTTCAAACCGAGAATAGATGGGAGTGCGGGGGTCTTTTTGTAAACGGCCAGTGACTCTGTTAAACAGTGAAAGAACCTGTTTTCGGTTAGTAAGAACACCGAGGGCGTTTCTGCAAAGCCGCCAGCGCTGCCGCGGGCGCGCGCGCGTTTCCCTCTAGTGTTGGGCTGACTGGGCTAGAACCGGCCCAATACTATTTGATCTTTTTCTTTTTCTTTTTCAGTAGAGCTTTGGAAACCTGTTATAAATTGTAGAAAAATCCTAAAATTGTGAAACCAATTTTCCTAGACTTCTTATTTTCCAAAGTATTTAATAAAAATAGTTTCATGATTTTTAGGTTAAATAAGGAATTTTGAGGCTTTTAAACTAGCTTAAACCATTAGTTCTGGATTTTTAGAAGATAAATGGTAATTCCAAAAATGTCCAAACTTTTTATATAAGTTCTACACATCATTTAGAAGCCTTGGGTAGAATTTGGGTTGATTTGGACCTTGTTTGATAACTAGAACCCAAAACCCCCACCCCTGCTCTATGAACTCCTTTACTGACTCCGGAAACCCTAAGTTCTCGGAGTTCCGTGAAGGAAAATTGTATTCAAGAACTTAGATAATAAATTCTCATTATCTTTGCACTCTCATGAGCATTACATGGCATTCATTCTTATATACATGATTATGTTTAGAAAACGAAGAAGAGATCGAAGTGATTGAAGAGAAGGCACCACCACCTTTGGAATCTCAGGCAGAGACTTGTCTCTACTTTGACATCTGCGGGCCTGAGCCTGACTCACCTACTAACGAAGGCAAGCCCCGGTGCATTTGCCACCTTCCTTGATGTTTTTAAAATCTTTCTCACTTGCTTGCTGCATTAAGTAATAGGAGTTGATTGCTAAAACAATTCCTGCATTACCTTCCTTGAACTTGATTACCTTCCTTGATACCCTGTTTTACAAAAGGTTTTTACTATGCTTAGTATTGCTCTAGCAAAACAAAAGGTTTTGTTTTACAAAAGATGTTTAGCAAAATGAATGGGATGTTTTTGAAAATAAAACTTGATGGTGAATCCATCACGGCCGTGATGGGTTCAACGGAAAAGATGTACCTCTGCCAGGTACCAAGATTTGGGTTTAAATGATTAAGCTGAGACCGGGCGGGTGACTTGCACGAGAAGAGAGTCTCGGTGTAGTGTCTCCGTCTGAGTCGATTAAGGATCGTCTCGATGTAGGCCTGATGATCGAGGACCCTTTAACTGGTCACATGCCTCGTCATGGGTAAGCCTTGCCTCGGGCAGACTAAGGCCAGAATAAGATAACACGAAATGGGCGTGGAGCGGTGGCGAGAGTAGCGTGTACCCTCTGTGGCAAGAGGCTGGACGGTGGTGTATCTGTGCTCTCGGTTTGCGTGAACCTGATCTGGTCTTAAGAACCCCGGTGGCGGGTTGACATATGCAAGGGTTAAGTGCTACATATGTCGTGTGATTGGAGATCCTCAGCTGAGTATAATCGATTCGGATCGCCGTACCTTCGCGGTTATGAAGACTTGGTCACTGACTTACACGTAGCAATCCACTAAAGATGAAGGGATTGATGAGAAACTGGCTAGTACAGGATAAGTGTTTGAACTAGGTTAGCAAGGAACTCTAGAAATAGGTAAGTTTACCTAACTTGACAATAAAACTGGATTTTTAAATATCCACTTTTAGTAAGCATTTATGCAAAACAGAGTCTTTGATCTTGAGGTACCCTACCTTGACTCCCTTAAGACCAGCATACCCTTGAGAGTCTTTCCTTTAGTCGGGTAAGACTTGCTGAGTAATTCCATACTCAGGGTTTATTCCCTCGTTGTTTTTAGGTGAGGAAGCAGCAAATTTTTGTTGCTTTTGTACCAAGGTGGTTCCACATGAGGAAAAACAAGAGTGAAGCTGCGGGAGGACATGGTCCTCCATAAGAAACTTTTATGTAAAAACTTATCGGGAGGAGTTTTTGCCTCCCTTGGTATTGTAATAATACTACTCAGCACTCGTTTTATAACTCTGGTCTATAATAAGTAACTTGATCTTACTTTCTAAATAAATGTAAGATTATGTAATCACTTCCGCATTTCGATATCTCCGATGTTCTGTAATGTCTGCAAGACAGGTGAAACGTTCCTGGAAAGGTAAGAAAGAAGATACCGAACTTGTCAAGTGATTTAGGAACATCTACAGGGTTGTCTGATGTCTGTTGGACAAGGACAACTGTAGGTGGGCCTAATGACTTGGGAGGTTCCGTCACAGACATCCCCAATATAGCCCGAAGCATAGGGAGCAGATTTATAACGCAAATTTTGGTGAAGGGTGGTCGAGAGTTGGCTAGCAATGAGGCCCGAAGCCTGCTAAAGCCGGTGCGATACTTATACCTGTTGCTTGCTCTCTTTTAATTACTTTTTACCTTATACTGTTTTGTTGTGTACAGGATGACGATGCCAAGGTCAATAGTCCAAAGCTCGTTTCGAAGATTGCTGAAGCTGCTGAACAAAGCTTAGAAACATTTGAAGTATCTTTGTAAAAGATATTGTAATTTAGGAATCGAACATTACTTTGTAAATTTGTCCATACCTTGTAATATATTTTTACCTTTCCATCCGTGTATGCATTGCTTTGCTGTGGATGAAACTTGTATCTTTTGAGCCGAAGGCAAAAAACACCTTCCCTTCTTTTCGTACACAACGAAGCATATTCTTGCTTCTTTATGCTCATCAAAGCATTATTATTAAAGCTGAAGCATCTGTTTGTGCTTTATGTTATGCTGATGATGAACCTACAAATGTCTACATGAATGTGTATGAATGCAATGAATGATGTAATGTAATGTGCAAATGAATGTCCAAATACACACACGAAGCCACACCCAGACTCTGCATCCCCTTAGGAACGTCTTTTGAGTCTTAAGCTCTGCATCCCCTTAGGAACGACTTTTGAGCTTCTTCACCTTCTATTTCGATGGTATAAGTTCTGCATCCCCTTAGGAACGACTTTTGAACTTCTTCGCCTTCTATTTCGGTGGTATAAGTTCTGCATCCCCTTAGGAACGACTTTTGAACTTCTTCGCCTTATATTTCAGCGGTATTTGGCTCTGCATTCCCTTTGGAACGACTTTTGAGCAGAAAACTTACACTGCGCTCCTGAGGAACGAATTTTGTAACTTCGTCATGCTCTGCATCCCCTTGGGGACGTCTTTTGAGCTTCTCCCTGTCTTTCTTTTTTGCACTCGATGGTGCATGCTCAGATTTTACATATTACATCTTTTGGGAGATTTGGCCCTCGTAGGGCTAAATAATAATGAAAAATTACAAACTATGGCCCCATTAAAAACCTTTCTCCCCTCTTGAAAAGGAAAAGGGTGCCATAGGAAAAATGAAAAGAGATTACAACATATTATACATAGTATCATCGAAGCTCATCCGCATTCCAAGATCTGGGTATGTTGTTGCCGTCCATATCCTTCAATCTATAAGAATTGGGCCTCGATGAAGATACCACTAGAAAAGGACCTTCCCATTTCTATTGCAACTTGCCCACTGTGTCTGGGTTAGCGACTCTCCAAAGCACCAGATGCCCTGGGTTGATATTTTTCAACCGAACTTTTCTGTCACGCCATTTTTTTTGTTTCGGCCTGATATTTATGATGTGCTCTATTGCCTGGAGTTTGGTCCCTTCTATGGTGTCTTTTGTTACTTAATAATCAGCTTCGTCTTCTGCCGAAGCTATTGTTCTTATTGACCCTGTTTTTGCTTCTTCTGGAGTTATTGCTTCGTCGCCAAATAGGAGCTTGAAGGTTGTAAATCTAGTTGACCTTGACGTAGTTGTGTTGTGGCTCCACACCACTTTAATCAGCTCATCTGGCCATTTTCCTCTGGGCTGGTTGAAGATTAGCTTCATTATTCCTGTCATTATAATGCCATTCGCTCTTTCTACCAACCCATTTGATTCTGGATGCCTAACGGACGCAAAGTGGATCTTCATACCAATTTGATCACAAAAATTTTGGAATGCTTTGGCCTCAAATTGTGAACCATTATCCACGGTTATTGCCTTCGGGACGTCGAAGTGACAAACAATATTCTGCCAGAAGAATTTTTGGACGGTAGCCGAAGTTATTATGGCCAAAGGCTTCGCCTCAATCCACTTGGAAAAATATTCCACTGCCACTACAACATACTTCAAGTTGCCTTGTGCTGGTGGGAGTGGACCCAACAAATCTAGGCCCCATCTTTGCAATGGCCAGGTTGGCTGTATTAAATGAGTTAACGACGAGGGTTGTTTCTGATCTCTTGTACATTTTTGACAACTTTCACACTTCTGAACCAGATCTGTTGCATCCGAAGCTGCCTTCGGCCAATAAAACCCTTGTCTAAAAACTTTTCCCAACAAAGGCCTGAACCCAATGTGAGATCCACACAAACCTCCATGTATCTCTTTCATTAGCTCTATACCTTCGGTTTTGGATAAACACTTGAGAAGTGGAGAGCAAACTCCATGTTTGTATAGCTCCCCCTCTATTATGACGTATGGTCTTGTCCTTGCTTCCATCTTGTTGGAGAGGAAATCTCCGGCCGGGTGGCAGAGTGAACCCGCCCTAAATCCTAAGATGAGGAGGGGCCTAAGCGTTTTGCCTGTTACGAGATTAGGGGATGAACACACAAGAACAAGCAAGGGTTTATAGTGGTTTGGGCCACCGGAGCGTAATACCCTACTCCACTGTGTGTTGTATTGCTTTTGTGAGCTTGAGTTGTGTCTAGGATGGCTTGAGTCCGAATCTGTCTCGCGGCGTGCCCTCCCTTTTATAGTCTAAGGAGGGTACGTACAAGGGTGCTGAGCCCTGACATGTGGGCCCAGGGACATAATGATGTAATACTTGGAGCGTCTAATGCCCATCCCCAGTGCAATCTTCCTTGCGCCCTGATATTCGTGATCTGCGTAGCATTGGCGTGCAGGGGAAGCTTCCCTGGCAACGTTCAGGTGATGATGGATGGGCATAGTGCACCTTGTAGCACGGGCGTACTATTTGGCAATGGAATGGACAGGCGCGCCGCCTGCAGGATGGCCTGGATGCTGCCTGCCAGCTGAGTGGACAGGACACATTAAATGCTGAAGGGGCTCATCGCCTGTCAGCGGGACCGTCAGGTGGCACGTCTTCTCCGCAATAAATGTAGAGACAGCGCGGCCTAGAGGTCTTACGTCAGGCTCCGCCCGCGGGCTTACGTCACGCGCGGTAGGCCATGTGGCGGCATCGGGTCTCTACCTGGGCGGGGAGCAGTAGCGTTATGCAGACAGGTCCGCACCAGGTTGGGCCTGGACACATGTTGGCACCGGACCCCTGCCTGAGCAAGGCCTGGGTATTTCCCCCCTAGAGTCCCGGGATCCGGCTGTGGGTAGTCCGGACTCCACGCAGAGGGGTCCGGGACCCGACCCGGAGGTCAGGGTTGTACTTGCGGGGGTTCTGGACCTTGCCCCGGAGGACTGGTCTACATGTACAGGGGTCTAGCGCTTTCCCATGGGGGTCTGGGCCCAATGTTGGCATCTTGGAGTATATCTCCTTCCCTGGCCACGTGGCGACCCCAGAGCCGTCCATGTGGTAAGGCAGAGAGTTGTTTGCCACGCAACTAGAGGTAGCTGCTTGGGTATAGCATCTTCATACTATAGCAAGGGGTACCCCTGATTTAGGGTACCGACAGTGGCCCCTGGGCCCGCCTTAGGGGACGACACGAGCCTGCAGGTGGGGCCAAAGCTTGACCGAAGATTGGCACGCTGCTCCCGTGCGCTTGCTGTCGTAATTACTGCCAGCCCGTCTTCGGTCACGTCAACTGCCACGCTTGTCCCCGTGGCTGACTGACCCGTGGTCTCCGCACTTGATGGCTTTTATTAAGCCATGCGTGGGGTTCCTCGATACCGCTGCATTTAGTTTTGAAAATTCACCTTTTCTATCTTCCGTGGCGGCCCCGAGGAGGCGCGGTACTGGCGCGAGCGGCGATTCGACTTCTGCACACCAAGAAACCGGCGCCCAAGGAGGATGACTCGTGTGCCCGGGCCCCCGCGTCAGAGACTGGGCTGTTGGTTTTGGCAAAGGTGAAGAGGCACACTACCGCAGGCGGTGGTGCGCTCCTCGTGTGGCGGTTCGCCTTCTCCCCACACGGAAGCGGACGCCTGAAGAGTATGACTCATGGACCCGGGCCCCCGTGCTAGAGGTTGGGTACATCGATGTGCATCGAAGGAGGCTTCCCGTGGCGTTTCGGGGCGCGAGTGGGGGAATCTGCCTTTAAAAAGCGGTTCATCCCTCGAGTAGCAGCCATGCCTTGCTTCTCTCCCACTCGCTGCACCCCTTTGCCTTCAAGGTTTCTGCTTTGCTCCGCCGCAGTTGCCATGGCCTTGTTAGTTTACCCCGCGCGCTTTTAGACTGAGTGGACGCTTGACCTGGCGCACCGCCTGCCTGGATGGAGTGCGCCGGTGTTTGGTGGAAGGATCCGCGTCAGCGCCTTCCCCCTCGGCGATCTCGCCGCCGGGGAGCTCGTGCTCTTCGTTTCTTGCGCGATGGCACTACCGATCTCGCCTTCTTCTTGCTGTTGCTGGAGGAGCGCGACCTCGTGGGGGTTGGCGCTCTTCTGCCAGTGCTCAGTTTCAAGGATGTTCATCAGCCTCGCGGTGGTGGGAAGCGAGCTGGGCTGCGGTCTCCCACCAGCGCTCGACTTCAAGGATGATCACCAGCCTTGTGGTGGTGGGAAGCGAGCCGGGCTGCGGCCTCTTCCCTGTCCTCAGCTTCAAGGATGTTCATCAGCCTTGTAGGGGTGGAGAGAGAGCTGAGCTATGGCTTCGCCTTCCGCATGAGCTGGTGGCCCGCTTCTTCCTCCAGCATTCGGAGGAAAGGATGTTCACCATCCTTGTGAAGGAGGCAAACTTCGACTACGCCGCACCGGCCAGACCACAAACGCCGTCTGCCGTCATGCATCCAACTCTTTGGCTTTAATGGCCCCATCGTCACCCCCCGTAGGAAGACGGGGGCGAGGGCCTCTTCGCTATGGCGCACGTGTTGAGGTGGCCACCGCTGCTGGCAAGCCGCCCGTGGGGGCAATGCTTCTTCCTCCAGCATTTGGAGGGAAGAATGTCCACCAACCTTGCGAAGGTGGACAGCAGGCTGAGCTGCGGATGCGCCCCCATCTCTTTGGCTTTGACGGCCTCGGTGTCACCTCCAATGGTGACCGCCGGCCTTGCTGCTGAGGACGCCATCCGGGGGGTCATACAAGACGTCGTAAGCCATGGAGGTGGCGGCCGCGCACTCCCAGCGCGACCCTACTGATGTCGAGTAGGCCATACCTGTAGACATAAGGCTAGGGCCCCACTTGAAGGCGGATGTAATAACTTTGTTTCTGTGAGGTACTTTTGAGTACTATTTATCAAGCAGTAGTAGTACTTACCTGTGTACCACTTGTCCCTGTTGTGTGTGGTGTTGCTGACTCCTCCCTGGTACCTGCCCCCCTGGGATGCAGGCTCGACATGTCAAGGCTGTATACCAGCATACCTAAGAAAGAGTTGGCAATGGCCCCCAGGAGGTAGCCTCGACTGGGCCTAGACCTGTACACAGCTTCGGCTAGGGAACGTTAGTAGTACACCCATAGGACCCATCGTCTGACATTAGCCATCCTTTGATACATGCACGGGACCTATAGGTTTTAGTCTGGGAGGCCAAGTTGTGTGTCCGGACCCCTTGGATTGTGGTTCCAAATACTAGGACACCCGTCGCAGAGTGGTGGAGCGTGCTGACTTACGGTATGGAACCAGGCTAAGCGGCTACACGGCTCCGGACCACCCTAGGAGACAAGTATCCATTCTCTAGAACCGGACCCAGGTTGTCGGACCCACAGGACTATAGCTCCAAATACTAGGGTACCCGTCATAGAGTGGAGTGTGCAGGCTTTGGGTACGGAACCAGGCTAAGCAGCCACACAGCTCCGGACCACCCCATGGAAAAGGCTCCCGTTCTTTAGAACCGACCCCCAGGCTGTCGGACCCTCCTGCTTTCGCAGAGGGGTCCTAAACTGCAAGCCTGGCTATTCAATTCAGACGTCATCATGCCAGACGGGATGGGAACTATATGGGTGGGTTAGATAAAAATTAATATCTGGTAACTGCAGGGTAAGACCATGGAGCAGGAGGATAAAAATTATCATAGAAGCATGTTTGAGGGGGTAGATCTTCTCTTTATAACATGACATGCATGGGTGCAGACCAACATGCCAGGCTTATGAGGGCGGACCTCACCAGGCTGGCGTACACGTATGCACAACCTAGTTACCAAAGGGAGAAAAACTCAACCCCTCAGACTTGCTCCTATGGATAGAACTTACAGAGACGCTCCAGGGGTTAGGAAGAGGTACTCCTTCAGTTGTAGCGAGGTGGTTACCCCTGGGACAGCATATTTTCGTCACCTTGAAGGGTCTTTCCCAGCTGGGGGAGAGTTTGTGGGCCCTTCTTGGTTCAGTACTCGCCATGGGACTAGGTCCCGACCCTGGGTTCCCTACTACGCACGAACCATTAGTAGCGACTGGGCGCCTAGTTGCAACGTGCATTTCGGGTCGCCGCTTGACATCTGAGTTCGTCGATGGGGTCCACATCCTTGCGTTGTAGCCGCTCCTGCATAGGCCCATCAAAAGACTGGACCCATGGGGAGTCCAGAAGGGTTTCCAGGGGAAGGCAGGCTTCGGTCCCGTAGACCAAGGAGTATGGGGTCCCCCCGGTGGTCCGTCTAGCTGTCGTCACCAGAGTCGGAGCCTCCGACGAAAACATCCTTCAGGTCCCCCTCGGGTGACTGATACCCGAGGTCTCGTTTAGCCGCAGCCACCTCGCCGTCATTGACCCTTTCCTTGCCAGGTCGACGACGAGGTGGGGAGCCATCCCTGGAAGACTGCTCGTGCCGCTTGCTAACGCGCTTCGCGAGCTCGATGACCTCGCGACATTCCGTGGCGTTGTGGCGACTGTTGGGGTGTATAGGGCATGAGTCGTTGTTACCCCTCTATGGCCGTGGGCGCTTGTTGCGCTCGTTCTGGCCCCCAGTTGCAGCTGCAACGACTAGCGCGGCAGAATGCGGCTTCTCGCGGCCGCGATTTTTCTTCTTCTTCTTCTTCTTACCGTCTTGGGCGACGGTGCTAGAGCCACCCATCTGGGCATCCTTGGTCTGTGGCGCCGAGTGCCACGCACGGCCCTCGGTGGCCCTGGCGCACTTGTCAGCCAGAGCGAAGAGAGTGGAGACAGTTTCCACGTCATGCGTGGCCAACTTCTCCAACATCTTTTCATCACGTACTCCCTGATAGAAGGCCGTGATGATAGAAGCATCGGAGATGCGAGGTATAGTACCTCGCACCTTGGTGAAGCGGGAGATAAACGTCCGGAGGGTTTCTCCGGGCTCCTGCCTCACTGCGTGGAGGTGGGCTTCCACGCCGTGTTGTTGGTAAGCGCTGGCGAAGTTTGCTGTGAACCGCGCGCAGAGCTCTTCCCAGGAGTAGATCGACCCTGGGGCAAGGTTCATGAGCCAAGTCCGGACAGGCCCAGACAAGGCGACATGAAAATATGTCGCCATCATAGCGATGTTTCCACCTGCTGCTGTGATAGCGGTGACGTACACCTGCAGAAATTCTGATGGATTTGATGTACCGTCGTACTTCTCCGGCAGGTGCGGCCAGAACTTGGGTGGCTAGGACGCCGCGCGGAGATGATCCGCGAGAGCGGCGCAGCCCATGCCGGCCAATGGGACACCTGCCTGGAACCGGGCGCCCATTGGGGTTTGCGGTGCTACCGCAGTGAAGTCTTGATCAAGGTTGCGACCCTCGATGTTTTGTCAGCGCTCTCGCGCCCTTTCTAGAGAGACGCGGGCATCCTCGCCCGCGCGTCTGCGGTTGAGTTTTGCCCGCAGGTCATTAGACCTCTCCAGAGTGGCTGGAGCGTCCTCCGCCATGCGTCGACGGTTGAGCTTCGCCCGCAAGTCCTCAGTCGGCGCTGCCCTCACCGAGGGTGAGCGCACTGATGCCGACGCCTCATGTTGACGCCGGGATGACCGAGGCCTAGGTCTGGTTGAGCCAGAGTGCGCCATGCCGAGCAGGCGGTCGACGTCGTCCCACCACTGCTTCATGGCTCCTGGAGAGGCCGTGGAGCTAGGAGGGTGGCGCAGCAATTCCCTGGCTACTGACAGCACCCTAGGCGCAGCCCTAGACGCCTTGGATGTTTGTGTGGGAGTGTGCTGCCGTGCAGGGTGCGTAGCAGCCGCTGCACCAGGCGCCGGAAGGTTGGTGGCCCGTGAAGTGGAAGAGGCAGCCTCCTCCTCCAGCATGAAGTCCTCGGGCACGAAATCTTGGTGCTCGACGATGTGGACCATGGTGTCGAGCGGGAAAACAAGCAGAAACCTTATGTCAGGCCCCTATCTGGCGCGCCAAATGTCAGAGAGGAAATCTCCGGTCGGGTGGCAGAGTGCACCCGCCCTAAATCCTAAGATGAGGAGGGGCCTAAGAGTTTTGCCTGTTACGAGATTGGGGGATGAACACATAAGAACAAGCAAGGGTTTATAGTGGTTCGGGCCGCCGGAGCGTAATACCCTACTCCACTATGTGTTGTATTGCTTTGTGAGCTTGAGTTGTGTCTAGGATGGCTTGAGTCTGAATCTGTCTCGTGGCGTGCCCTCCCTTTTATAGTCTAAGGGGGAGTATGTACAAGGGTGCTGAGCCCCGACATGTGGGCCCAGGGACATAACGGATGTAATACTTGGAGCGTCTAATGCCCGTGCCCAGTGCAATCTTCCTTGCGCCCTGATATCCGTGATCTGCGTAGCATTGGCGTGTAGGGGAAGCTTCCCTAGCAATGTTCGGGTGATGATGGATGGGCACAGTGCACCTTGCAGCACGGGCGTTCTGTTTGGCAATGGAATGGACAGACGTGCCGCCTGTAGGATGGCCTGGATGCCGCCTGCCAGCTGAGTGGACAGGACACATTAAATGCTGAAGGGGCACATCGCCTGTTAGTGGGATCGTCAGGCGGCGCGTTTTCTCCGCAATAAATGCAGAGACAGCGCGGCCCAGAGGTCTTACATCAGGCTCCGCTCGCGAGCTTACGTCACGCGCGGTAGGCCACGTGGCGGCATCGGGTCTCTGCCTGGGCGGGGAGCAGTAGCGTTATGCGGACAGGTCCGCACCAGGTTGGGCCTGGACACATGTCAGCACCGGACCCCTGCCTGAGCAAGGCCTGGGTATTTCCCCCCAGAGTCCCGGGATCCAGCTGTGGGTAGTCCAAACCCCACGCAGAGGGGTCCGAGACCCGACCTGGAGGTCCGGGTTGTACTTGCAGGGGTCCTGGACCTTGCCCCGGAGGACTGGTCTACATGTACAGGGGTTTGGCGCTTTCCCATGGGGGTCTGGGCCCAATGTTGGCATCTTGGAGTATATTGTGGCGGAACTGCCCGAATTATTCCAACTTAAGTGCCTAAGTCCCGCCTTAGAGGCTAGACCACACTTAATGGGAATAACCCATCAATCCCTCGGATCTAGTCCGACGAGGCCACTGACAGGATCAAGTACCACAGTCTCACTCGATGGTGAGTCACAGAGCAAATACAATAAAGCATAAAACCATACATTGAGGAGTATTAAATTATTACATCATCATTAGAGTTTTTGCAAAAGTAGCCATTACTGTTCGAAGTGCAGCGGAATGAAACTAACGATAAACAAAGAGAGATGGGGAAGCCTATCCCATCACTCCTCATGCTCCTCCTCAGCCGAGGCAGGATCCCACTCGACTGTCCAACCCGGTGGCAAGATGGACGGCCAAGTCACTCTAGCAACCATGTCCTCCAGAGAACCTGTAAAAATTATGCCACAAGCAAGGCTGAGTATACTAATACTCAGCTAGACTTACCCGGTGTGAGGAGTCTACTCCTCTACCTCTAGACATGCAGCTGTTTGGCTGTGGGGTTTGGTTGCCAAAAGCACTAGCTGAGTTTATAAATCAAGTTTTAGCTTTGTCAAGTTAAGTGTGACTCTCTTAAGGCTAAAAGTGTACTATCTACTCATACATGGTATCAAACATATTTAGCAATCAACATCTTGTGTCAACTCATCACATTTTCACTTGTTACTCAATGCAGTATAATGGATCAAGCAGTCTCATTAGCTGCGAGAAGCAAACGATTCGAATCGAGTTTTTATCCTTGCAAGGTAAACCTAAACACACGACATGGCGAGGCACTCCGTCCCCACACACATCAACCGTCCCCATCGATTCCCCATCAGCAGATCAGGGCTCACCGCCTTGGCGTACAATGCCTCACTGACCCCGACTGCCGTCGTGCAGTGACCGCACTTGTACCCACCATAATCGGAATGGGAGACCACATCTCAGGTCGCGTGAGGGGCAAAGTCCACTGCCAGGTTCAATCAGGTACTAGGCTTACCGATTTACCATATTTCTCGGCATGTGCTTAGTACGTTCAAACGCTTGACACAGGTATCCGCACGTTAATCCTTATTCCAATTTTCCATCTCGTAGACAACCAATCCCCATGGATCGTTGTCCACAGACCAGCATCATTATGATAGAAAAGTGGGTACAACCAATTCCTGACCTCGCGCAAGTGCTAGAAAAATCACTCGACTTCTACCGAGATCCCTAATTAGTAAGCAACTACTCGACCTAGCATACTAGTATCCATTTCAACAAGGGTTCCTGGGTTCATGCAACTAGGGTTTCAACCAACTCCTACACTTAAGTGCACAATACAAGCCTACAAACATTTAAGTGTAGTAAAATATCATATAGAACAGGTTATGCATAAAACCGGGGCTTGCCTTCCAAAGCTGGGGCAGGCAGATCCTCTGGTGCAGGCTCTGGTGCTGGATCCGGGGCTACCTCCTGAGCAACACCTTGCTCCGGCACGAGGACGTACTCTCCGTCAGCGAGGTTGCAATCTATCGAATGCAATGAATAGGAATATGCATGTCATGATTATGCATGATTTAACAACATTATGCTAAAGGAAGAAGAACTAAGTCAGTTAGCAACTTAGGGTTTCTTGGTCCTAGTGGCTTTTAGTGGTTTATGCCTATCACTCGAGGTTTAGGTGTTGTGGAGAATAAGCATAGTGGATTTGTATTTTTCCCTTACATATTTCAGTGGGCAAATTAAAAAGGGTTTTGCTAGTTGGGTTAGGGTGACACAAGTTTCCACTATCAATTTTCCCTTTTTCATTTCTAATTATGAATCCTGGTGTGGGCTTGAACTACAATAGTGGTTTAACTTGCTCCAACAATTTTATAAAAATTACAGTGGGTTGCCATTGGTTACTACAATTTGTTCTATGAATTTGAGGTCCATCATAAAAAGGGTATGCCTTGGACAAAAATAACAAAAGTTGGGCAAAAGGGGTCACTTTACACTACAACTCTTAACTAGGGGTGGGTTCTGTCTTAAGGGTCATAATTGTTGGTATCTAACAGTAATCACAAGTTTCTGTGCCAAAAATCACAGAAGGTTAATTGGTGGTTATTTAGTTGTGATTTTCTAAAGTTTTATGCCAAAAAGGTGCTTATAACTAACTTGTCATTTGAAAAATATCAAACAACAGATTTCATATTTTTCCTATGTTCATAATAACAACCCATTAGTTATCCCAAGGTTTGGGGTGTTTTCTCCTTGGGGTTATTTTTCTAGGGTTTTTCTAAGTTTTCCTTGTTTTCTTAAATTAAAAGGTATCCCAATTATTTTATACTAAACCAGGGTATAATTAATTTTTCTAGTGAACTATACTGCATAAATAGACCAACAAAAATATGGGTGCTCCCTGGTTCTTTATTTAAACCTCCATTAATATTTTCTCTAACTTTAGGTTAAAAAGGACTAAAAGGGTAAACTCTACCTTAACTATGTGTACAGAGGGGTTTATCATTTTTAAACAGGTTAGTAGGTGATCAAATACTTCTCTAAATTTTCTTAACTTCAGTTAAATAGTGTAACTATTTTTTCCTTATTTCTTTTAGCTTTTGGCTAGTTAATCATTTAATTCAAAACTCTAAAGTTTTCTGTAACACTGAGGGGTTTTATATTTTTCTTAAGTAGTTTACATTATTTAAGATCTAGCAAAATTGGTTTGACTCGATTTGGGTGAACAAAACAGAAGATATGAATTATTCAAGTTCTGTTTGAATTTAAATTAGATTAATAAAGAGGTTTCCTGGAAAAACCATTTTGCACCGAAGTCCTCGGGTACTTTCCAAACTAATCCTTTCAGTTATACCCCTGCGCTACTATTCCCCTGAGTCACTGACAATACGCAAAACCCCCTAGCCTTTTCTTCTTCTTCCCCGCGGTCCCTCCCTCGGTTTAAACAGTACCCGCGAAAAAGAAAAGGGCGGCGCGGCTTACCGGCGGCGAGAGAGGTCCGGCAAGGGGCGGGGTCGGCTCCGGGAGGTCCTAGCGGTCACAACGGTGTACGGCTCGACGGTGGAGGTGGTCGGAATCGTCCGGTCCACTTGCGCAGGCGGGGGATCTCGTCGGCGGCGGGTGTTCCGGCTAAACCACGGTGATCTAGTGCAATCAAATGGCACGATGAGCTTCACGGGGTGACGTAGAGGCTATGTGCACAAGGAATCGAAGAATGGAACCGAGGATTACCCGGTCTACGTTCACCGGCGGTCGGGCGAAGTCCGGCGACCGTGGACGGGCTTCTCCGGCGAAGCAAACTTCAATTCCTTGCTCGAGGAGCTTCACCGAGGCGTGCACAGTCTATTCCAAGGGTTGGACGGGGTTGGGAAGGGTTCTGCTGGCCGATCTACGGTGGCAGGGGCTCGGGTGGCCGCGGGCACGCCGTGCGCGTGGCAAACGCCGGTGGTTTCGGGCTCCGGTGAGGTCGAGCGTGCGCGGAGGAGTACGGTCGACGCCTGAGGGTGATTTATAGGCGCGGGCGCGAGCAGGGGACACGGGCATGGCTCAGCACGGCGCGGGGCACGCGGGGTCGGGCGCGGGCGTGCTCTGGCGCGCGCAGAGCGCGTCGAACACGTGGAGGTGTTCTTCTGCCCATGTTCAAAAGCTTGCTGAGATCGCATACGTGCGAATCTTGGCAAAAATCCGGCGCAGACCTCTTCCTGGCACCTATGGCTATCTCTTGTATGTGAGTTCCAAGGGAAGATAAGCCCTAGGTTAGAAGATATGCGGACGCCAAATCTGGCTTGTCTCCCTGTCCGCTGCGCGACAAAAGTGATGCCAAGACATGTCAAACGTCAAGGGCTCGGTCTCAACTTTTTCCAGGGGGTGCCTTAGGTGGTATGCCACATTTTTGGTATAGAACTTAGGTGGTTTTGGTGCCTGTGGGGGACAGATATCCCCCGGGTCCACTAGCAGGGTAAAAGACCTCACGAAGGGCCCATAGGCCCAATAAGTCGTAAGGTCATTCCTTCATGGGCCTGGGGGAGGGGACAATCAGTGAAGCAAATCAACGTAAAGCCGGGTCGACGCAAGTCCAGATGGCCTCACAACGATGAGCGAAGAAATTACAACAGAAGATCCGACTTTCCCGCGCTGGAGCACCATGCAGTAGAACCAGGCGAGGATAGGTCGGCTGAATCATAGGAAGATAGACTCAAACAGTTCACTATCCTTTAGGTGCACGTTGTTATCATATCCGCATGTATCGCCCCACGGCCGAATATATAAGGCCCAGGGGGCACCCCTTCAGAATGATCGAACACACTATCCCGCCATCTACCTACACTTTCCATATCCTCGCTCTAGAAAATCACCTTGTAACCCATTACACAAAGCATCTTCGCCAGGACGTAGGGTGTTACGCGTCTCTAAGCGGCCCGAACCTGTAAACATTGTCTCTTGTCTCTCGTGCATCCGACACGAACCATTTTGCTACAGTCGGCGACACCACCCTACTCCTAAAGACACCTCGAGGGGCAACCCCGGGTGTGCGGTCGGACCCAAAACACCGACAGCTGGCGCGCCAGGTAGGGGGGGTGTCAACGATCTAAGTTAGCTCAATGACCGTCACCATCCAAAGCAAGATCACCTTCCGTCCCGGGTCCATGTTCTGCTTTGGGACGATCTTGTCCATAGCCGACGAAGAGGGAACTCTACACCGCGTTGCTGATCCGACGAGAAAGAGGCTTCCTCCAACAAACTCTGAAAAAACCAGAGAAGCGCAATCTCCGGCTCTCCAAAAGAGGATCGCCACGACAGCCACGCCATTCTACCCCGATGTTCTTTTCATCGGGAGAGTGGAATCGCCTCCCGTCTCTGACGACGAGCCAACCGCGCCTAGGGAAGAACCACCTCAGCGGGAATCCCGCCGACGAAGAAATCGGCGCCGAAACGTCCGGAGACATCACCAAGCCGAAGAACGGGATCCGGAGCAGCCTGTCTCGCGAGACGAGGTCTCGGAGATGGGAGAAACTCCGGAAGAACGCGTCTTCAGAGAACGAAGGAACTCCCGGCGACGCGATCGTCGACGAGCTCAGGAACAAGTCGAGCAAGACGTGAGGCAGCGCCGGGAAAATCCGCTCTTCGGTCACAACCTGAACCCCGACTTCGCCCGAGCCATGAACACGCCAAGCGAAGTCGGAGGAGTACTAGCTCGGATAGCTAATGAACTCCCTCGGACTCCCGATGCCGAGGGCTATCGGCGCCTGCTCACCCAGGCAGCCAACCATCTTCTACCTCTCGCTCACCCGCCGAACGACTTGCGACACGCCATCAACAGTCGTCGAGACGCGCGGAGTTCCATCAACGCTTCGCGTGAACGACGGCATGAGAACGAGATACGCCGCCGGGAGGAATACGACAGGGATCATGGCATCCCCACTCGGAGTCAAGCCACCAGAGCCGAATCAACGACGGCCTCGACTGGCGGAACTGCCCGGGGACGGTCGAGGAACCACAACAACTACTCCCCTCCCCGGGACAGACATCATCCCCGACGACATGAGGACACATGTGGAGTGTCTGCCCTTACTCCACGCCTTAGGGCCATTCAATGGCCCCCTAACTTCAAGGTATCCAATGTCGATAAATATGAACCTAAGCAGGACCCAGGAGGCTGGCTGGCCGTCTACACCACCGCCGCTCGAGCCACCGGAGCATCCGAGGACGTGATGACTGCGTACTTACCCATTGTCCTCAGGCAAGACGCACTGCAATGGCTACGACATCTACCTCGACACTGCATCGACGACTGGAGCGACTTCAGTCGGCGCTTCACTGCAAATTTTCAGTCCCTCTCCGACAAACCGACGCAACCATGGGACCTCAAATCCATCAAGCACCAGGGGGACGAAACTCTCCGATCGTACCTCAAAAGGTTCTAGACCATGAGAAATCGTATCCCCGAGGTCACGGAGGCGGCCGTGATCGAGGACTTCTACAGAGGATCCAATGACTCGGCCTTCGTCCGAGCAGTACTACAGAAGGCGCCAACTACCTCCGAGGAGCTGTTCCGAGAAGCCGACCTCTACATCACCGCCGATGAGCGAGCCTAGGACCTCATCGGAGGAGTAAAGCCCGCTCCAGCAGCACCACGACGCGACACGAACCAGCAACCTGACAAACGCTGGGAGAAGAGACCGCGCGAAGAGGTGCATGCCGCCAGACCACCTGCCTCTCGCGCCCGGGGAGGACCTCGCGGAGGCGAACGCACGCTGGACGACATCCTCGACGCTCAGTGCCCGTACCACAAGGACATGCGCCACACTCTTCGGAACTGCCGGGACTTCAAGCATTCCATTGGGCACGACCGACCCTTCCAACCTCTGCCTCCTCCTCCGCCGCGGGGAGGACCAGAAGAACCACGACAACCCCAGCAGCAGAAGGAGGGAGGAGGAGGAGCTTTCCCGCGCGTTGACAGGGAGGTCAACGTCATCTTCGGCGGACACGGATCGCAGGAGAACAAAAGACAGCAAAAGCTCAACGATCGCCAGATACTAGTGGCAGCCACCGGTCCACCCACTCCGTACCGATGGTCGGAGCTCCCAATCACCTTCACTCGGGCAGATCAATGGCTCAACTTCGACCACCCGGGCAAATACCCGCTCCTCGTCGATCCGGTGATCCGAGAGAGCGGGGTGAAGAAGGTGTTAGTGGACGGGGGGAGCAGCATCAACGTCACCTTCCCCCGGACACTCTGAGCCTTGGGAGTTCACCTCAAAGAACTCCACGAGTCAGACACTCCCTTCTTTGGCATCGTGCCAACTGAGGGAGAATACCCGCTGGGCCACATCTACATGCCCGTCACCTTCGGGACTCCAGAGAACTACAGAACCGAGTTCCTGAGGTTCGAAGTGGCGAACTTTGACTACAGGTACAACGCCATCATCAGGAGGCCGGGACTGGCGAAATTCATGGCCATCCCGCATTACACGTACATGATATTGAAGATGCCGGGACCGCAAGGAATCATAACTGTGCGTGCTGACCTCCAAGGCGCCGCAGAATGTTTCCGAGTGGCCATCCAAGTGGCCCTCACCACCAAACCGTCAGCGACTTCTTCGACCCAGGCGAACTCTAAGCCTGAGGAAGACCACACAGCACCGGCGAAAGAAGCTCAAGCCGTGACCTCTATGCGGCCGACTGAAGAAACTAAGAGGATCAATCTGGGGTTTGCTGATGAACGCAAAACTGCTATCATCAGCTCTAGCCTAGATGATAAATAGGAAAGCGCGCTCGTCCAGTTTCTGCAAGACAACCGAGACGTATTCGCATGGCAACCTGCGGATATGCCGGGAGTCCCGAGAGAGCTGGCCGAGCACAAACTGAAGGTCTATCCCCAAGCAAGGCCAATCCGGCAAAAGCTGCGTCGTTTCACGCTCGACAAGAGAGAGGCCATTCGCGTTGAGCTGGCCCGCTTGGTCGTGGCTGGGTTCATTAGAGAAGTGTTGCATCCCAAGTGGTTAGCCAACCCTGTTCTTGTACTCAAAAAGAATAAAGTGGATTAGCGCATGTGCGTCGACTATACTGATCTCAACAAACATTGTCCGAAGGATCCCTTCGGGCTCCCAAGGATAGATCAGGTGGTAGACTCCACCGCTGGATGTTCCGTGCTATCTTTTCTGGATTGCTATTCCGGATACCATCAGATCAGCTTGGCAAAGGAAGACGAAGAAAAAACGGCATTCATCACTCCGTTTGGTGCTTTCTGTTATACCTCCATGCCGTTCGGCCTCAAGAACGCTGGAGCGACTTATCAGAGAGCCATCCAAACATGCTTAGCAGATCACTGGGGCAAACATGTGGAAGCCTACGTAGACGATGTGGTAATCAAAACGGAGAACTCGGAAAACTTCATCGAAGACTTGCAGCTGGTTTTCAACAGTCTACGGCGGTATCGGTGGAAGCTTAATCCCGAAAAATGTGTTTTTGGGGTACCAGCAGGGAAGCTACTTGGATTTATTGTAAGCCACCGGGGAATTGAAGCTAATCCGGAAAAGATTGAAGCTATCATGAAAATGGAAGCTCCACGATCACAAAAGAAGGTTCAACGACTTACCGGATGTATGGCAGCTCTGAGCAGATTTATATCCAGGCTAGGAGAAAAAGGTTTACCGTTTTACAAGCTACTCAAGAAGGTGGACAAGTTTCAGTGGACCTCAGAAGTGCAGGAAGCCTTGGACGCACTGAAAAAATTCTTGACAACCCCACCAGTACTGAAACCACCACGGCAAGCCACATCAACTCAACCGGCTGAAGATCTGTTGCTATATATCTCTTGCACGACTCACGTGGTAAGCACCGCGTTGGTAGTTGAGCGATCAGAAGAAGGACATGCCTACCCTGTGCAACACCCCGTTTATTTCATTAGTGAAGTACTGGGTCCTTCGAAGAATAAGTATCCCCAAGTGCAGAAGCTATTATATGCAGTACTTCTAACTGCCCGCAAGCTGCGTCACTACTTTGATGACCACAAAATCATAGTAGTCACCGGTTTTCCGATAGGGGATATTCTCCACAACAAGGAAGCCATTGGCCGAATAGCCAAGTGGGCCTGTGAACTGGGAGCTCATGACATTGAATTTCGACCTCGTACTGCCATAAAGTCCCAAGCATTGGTTGACTTCGTATCAGAATGGACTGAACAACAAATACCAGAGAACCCAGAAACTGCAGAAGTATGGAGGATGTATTTTTATGGCTCGCTGAAGCTGCAGGGAGCAGGCGCAGGAATTCTCTTCATCGCGCCTAGAGGCGAACACCTCAAATATGCCCTCCAACTGTTATTTCCAGCCTCTAACAATGCAGCCGAGTATGAAGCTCTGATCCATGGACTAAACATCACCGTATCATTGGGCATCAAGAGATTAATGGTATACGGAGATTCTCTAGTGGTCATAAGTCAGATAAACAAAGAATGGGACTGTTCGAGGGATTTAATGGGAAAATACTGCACTGCCGTCCGGAAACTAGAAGATAAGTTTGAAGGTCTAGAATTTCATCATGTGGAGAGAGATCGAAACACGACAGCTGATGTATTGTCCAAGTTAGGATCCAGCCGGACTCAGGTCCCACCCGGAGTCTTCGTGCAAGAAATACCGCAACCGAGCATCACAACAGATCAAGCAGAAGAATGTAATATCGTGGATCAACCCGAGTCAGACTCTAACGACTGGAGAAGGCCGATCATCAGATACATAAAGAATGAAGAGGAACCAGATGACAAAAACACAGCCGAGCGCATCGCCAGACAGTCAGCCCACTACACACTTATTGGGGAAGCGTTATAGAGAAGGGGTGCATCAGGCGTCCTCATGAAGTTCATTCTCTCATCTACTGGGAAGCAACTTCTAGATGAGGTCCATGCTGGGCAATGCGGAATACACGCAGCGTCCAAGACACTAGTCGGGAAAGTCTTCAGGTCAGGATTCTATTGGCCAACAGCGAAAAGCGATGCAGCTGAGTTAGTTCAGAGGTGCGAAGCTTGCCAATACTTGTCAAAGCAACACCATTTACCAGCACAGCAATTGCAGACCATACCAGTAACTTGTCCCTTTGCATGCTGGGGACTGGATATGATTGGACCTTTTAAGAAGGCTCAAGGAGGATACACTCATGTACTGGTAGCAATCGACAAGTTCACCAAATGGATAGAATTCAAACCCATTGCTTCCTTAACCTCAGCCAAGGCCATGGAATTCATACAAGACATAATATTCAGATTCGGAATACCAAACAATATCATAACTGACTTGGGATCCAACTTTACAAGTTCAGAATTCTTCGACTTCTGCGAGCAAAAGGGCATTCAGATCAAGTACGCTTCGGTAGCACACCCGAGGGCCAACGGGCAGGTTGAGCGAGCTAACGGGATGATACTGGAGGCACTCAGGAAAAGGGTCTTCGAAAAGAATGAAAAGTTGGCAGGAAAGTGGATACGCGAATTGCCCTATGTCGTCTGGAGCCTAAGAACTCAACCTAGCCGAGCTCTGCATGGAAACACCCCCTTCTTCATGGTCTATGGTTCAGAAGCAGTATTACCCGCCGATCTCAAGTTCGGGGCGCCGAGGTTGGTCTTTGAAAACATAGCAGAAGCTGAAGCTACTAGGCTGGAGGACATTGATGTACTCGAAGAAGAACGGCTGAACGCAGTAATTCAATCAGCACGGTACCAGCAGACTCTGAGACGCTATCACGACAAAGCCGTGCGACAATGATCCTTTTCAGTAGGAGATCTCGTCCTCCGCCGAATTCTAACGGGGGAGGGACGGCACAAGTTATCGCCCTTATGGGAAGGACCATTCATAGTAGCGGAAGTCACTCGGCCAGGATCATATCGTCTAACCCAGATGGACGGCACAGAAATTGGGAACTCCTGGAATATAGAACACCTCAGGAAGTTTTACCCCTAGCTGAATTTCAAAAGCTATCGGGACAACAATGTACTCTGTAAAACGGGAGATATGTCATCAATAAAGAAGACTTCAAAAATACTCAATTTGCTCATGATTGACTAGCACGCTTACATAACTCGGGGTGACCACTATGCCCTGCTAACGGAGCAATCGGCTTAAGTCGGCAAAGACTTAAGACGGTGCAACATGCTCACGCTTACATAACTTGGGGTGACCACTATGCCCTGCTAACGGAGCAATCGGCTTAAGTCGGCAAAGACTTAAGACGGTGCAACATGCTCACGCTTACATAACTCGGGGTGACCACTAGGCCCTGCTAACGGAGCAATCGGCTTAAGTCGGCAAAGACTTAAGACGGTGCAACATGCTCACGCTTACATAACTCGGGGTGACCACTATGCCCTGCTAACGGAGCAATCGGCTTAAGTCGGCAAAGACTTAAGACGGTGCAACATGCTCACGCTTACATAGCTCGGGGTGACCATTATGCCCTACTAACGAAGCACAGACTTAAGTCGGCAATGACTTAAGGCAATGCGACATACTCGCGCTTACGAAACTTGAGGGATGACTTCTATATCCCGCAAACAAGTCTCAAAAACCATTACACAGCCTTTTTACTGCTACAAATTTATGCACTATTGAACTCTAAAACAGTAGGAGAATAGCAATATCATTCAAATGCTAAACTGGTGTCCTCTAAAAAATATATGATCGTGCTAACCGCGCGCTCAAAGCACGCGAAACATTTCTCTATTTCGTGATGTCTTTCTCAGGAGCCACCGACGAGGAAGGGCGACTTGAGGAATCAGGCGCAACATTCACATCAGCCCTTATGTCTTCAGGAACAACTACACCAGGTCTCCTCATCAAGATTCGTCCCGCTCGTATGGCCTTATCCATGGCCCTGTCGCGCTGGGCTCTCAGAGTAGTGGAAGTTTGTTCAGCAACCTTGGCAGCTAATCGAGCGTTTTCTAGCTCCTGCGTGATGGATTTCTTGGAAGCACGAAGTTCTTTGATAGTAGCATCCTTAGCCGATATCAACTGTCGAAGACGGATCACGTCATATGTGGATTCCTGCAGTCTGTAGCGAAGATTATCCAACTCCTCCATGGAAAAACGATGACTCCTCTCCAGGATGGTCAGCGAGTTGCTAGAATCGCGATACAGTCTGTCAAGATTATCGCGAGATGCAGCAAGGGCACGTTTCTCTTCCTACAAACAAGAATCAACTCCTTTCAAACATCAAACAAACAAAAAGGAACACAACAATGCAAGGTTCAGCTTCACAAGTCACCTTTTCAGAATCAAGCTGAGTGCGCAGAGAAGAGCTCAGTGTATTGGCGTCATCTAAGGCAGCAGAAACCTGAGCTAGTTCGGTCTGGCTTTGAGAATACTTTTCTTCAAAGTCAGAGCACCGCTGGACCAGCTCAGCTAGATCTCGGGAATGTTTTTCTTCAAGAGTGGAAATTTGCCGAGTCATATCTAGCAGGAAATAATCAAACAAAAAGGATCAGGATATAAAGCAGTTCAGTAATGCAGAACAAAGAGAAGCAGAGAGGCACTAACCAGCGTTGGTCACCTCCAAGTCAGAAACACGTTGTTGAAGTATCACCGGATTCCAACGTGCAAGAGACAAAGCTCCTTCTGGAACAGAAGCACCCTGCAACCTCAGCTGACTAGCCATTCCGTCTACCAAAGCCTGATAAGAAGAACAGATGAGTGTAATGACAGCAGTTCACACAGCGCGAAAGTCAAGACAAGATATATTACAATACCTGAAGATTGGAAAAGAACAAAGGGGCTCCCAGATCATGAGAGATCAATTGATGGCCTGGCGTAAGGTCACCACCCGAAGCAGTTGGCAACAAGCCAGCAGAAACCAACTCAGTGCCATCAACAGGGCTCAAGACTTGGCCAGCGGGGACGCTGCCCTCCAAAGCGACTCCCTGGTTCGAAGCTTGGGCGACCACCACACAGCTGGAGTGCGGGGGCGATCCCGCATGAACGTCCATGGAAGTACAAGAGGGGGACCTTGCTAGGACACCCTCGGGGGCTGGGTCGTAGTTTTCATTACCCACATGAGCCGGATCATCTCCGGCAGTACCCTCGGGGGTTGGACAGTGGCTTGCACTTTCCACCCGAGCCGAGTCACCCTCGGCAACACCCTCAGGGGCTGGGTAAGCGTCAACACCATCCTTGAGAGCCGAGTTCTCTGCAGTGGCCACCTCTAAGGCTAAAGGCCCCTCAGTTGCTTTCATGAGACCGAGATGATCCAAATCAGTCTCCTGGCCCTCAAGACCGCGCTCTAAGGTCGATGAGGCGCGGGATGACCTCAACCCAGCATCAAGCACATCAGTGCAAACCTCCATCACACCGTCGTCCGCTGGCTCTAACAAAAGGTCTTCTGGAACCATATCCTCTAGGGTCTGATCAAAATTGGCCAGAGATAACTCCTGTAAGCCAACGAGGGCTGACAAAGCAGGAGAAGGAACCCCACTACTCTCCCCACTGGCAATATACCGTCGACTGTTCTTCCGGGTCAGAGGGACCTCATCTTCTTCGTCCCTGTCATTTTCATCAACAACATAAGCAGCACACCCATTGGGATCAGCATCGGATGGGGCACACCCATTGGGATCAATAGCAGATGGAGCACACCCATTGGGGTCGGCGTCAGTGAAATCAGGCACGGGAACCTCCTCAGCAGCAGGAGCCGAGGAACCAGCACCCCGATCCAAACTAGACACTTGCCGGAGACGTCTCTTTTTCTTTTTCTGCTCATCCGCAGAAGGACCAGGTTGATTGGCTCGGCAAGGGCGTCTTGAGCGAGCACTGGCAGGCTTCTGAACATCCAAAGTAACACTAGCTTCTGAAGGAGGCGCCACCACCAATGTCCCAGCAGGAGCAGCATCAGGGGAGTCCTCAGCCAGCAAATCAAGCATAGCACTTATTTCTGTATCACTAGGATCCAAAGGCACCTCGAAATGGACTTGCCGTTCGTCGTCAGGAATTTCCCTGAGCGAAGCAACCAATGTGTTAACCTCGTCGACAGAGGGTCGCACTCTAAGGCCCAAACCGCCATCAGTGACAGGTGGATTCGACACAAAAAGAGTGAAGGTCTTGGGAGAAGGTAGGTTCCATGCTGAATATGTCACTGGGGCACCAATATTTGATACCTTGCCTCTAAGGATCATCTCAAGTCGGCTCACCAGGTCTACAGAGGGAATTATCCTGTTGGTAACCCGAGTCGGATCAGTTAGGCCTCTATACAGATAATCCGGGTATGCTCTGTCCTTCAACGGCTGAACATTCTTGAAAACGAAATCAGCAACCACAGCTTCAGCAGTTAGACCCCTTTCTTTCAGCAGTCCAACTTCAGCTAGCAAAGCCCTCGCTTCAGCTACCTCCTGATCCGTGGGAGACTCAGTCCAACTCGGAGTGCGAACATCCGGCTGTCTTCCCGACCGTGGAGGGAGAGAATTTCCATGGTTCTCAGCAATAAACCATTCCAAGCGCCATCCCTTGATACTGTCTTTGAGAGGAATTTCAAGATACTCAGTTTTCCTCCCACGGCGCATCTCCAAACTAGCACCCCCGACCAGCTGATGCTGACCCCCGGCCATCCCAGGGCGGCAGTGATACAAGTGCTTCCACAACCCAAAATGTGGCAGCACTCCCAGGAAAGCTTCGCACAAATGAACGTAAATAGAAATTTGAAGAATTGGGATTCAGGTGGGTCAAGTTAAGGTGATAGAAATCAAGGAGGCCGTGGAAGAAAGGTGAAATCGGGAGAGCAAGACCGTGGAGAAGAAAAGGAACATAAATCACGGACTCATGGGTATCTTCTGTCGGGACAGTGACCCCATGGCAAACCCGCCAAGAACAAAGCTCCCTCGGGGGAAGAACCCCGATGGACACAAGGTGGAGGAGATCAGACTCGGAGACAACAGACATGTGATTACCTGCGAAATGCAATTGGCTGTTGGGGTCGACAGGGGGAATTACCGCAGCGGATGAACTCGAGGCCTTTCTCTTGGGCGCCATCTCGAATCTACTGGCGAACAGAGCGAGAGCTGAATTGCAGAGAGAATTTGGAGGCAGAAAAACAAGAACTAGGGCACGGAAAGCAGAGGCGGCTGAAAGCGCTATATAAGCATGATATTCCTGAGCTGGATGCCGTTTCCAAAAGCGCCCAGTCAGCACCCGACGGTTACTTCTAAAACACCGGTGTGCCACATCATCACTCGGCGGTTACCTCTAAAACCCCGATGTACCACATCATCACTCGGCTATTATCCTCAAAAGTAGCCGACACGGCCCGTTTTAACTCGACTATCATTTCTAAGACACTGACGTTATCACCAATGTCTTCAGTTGCTCGGCGGCTACCTCTAAAACGCCGATGATGTCTTCATTCGCTCGACAGTTACCTCTAAAACGCTGACGTAGCCTTTAGTCATTCCGTCACCGACACAGTTTCGTAATCACTCGGACGCAATTTTAAAAAGCGCAAATGGTGACAATAATAGCTCGGCCATCACAAAACGTCGGCATGATGCCTGAGTTATTTAGTTACTATCCCAAAGGAGTCAACTTCGTAAATAAAGCAGGCGGAGGAAGGACTCAAAAACTCGGCATTGATCATAATCGACAATTTAGTTGATTAAGGACTCAAAATCTGCACAGAAGGGACGAAACTGTTCTTCATTAAGGGAGTTTTCATACTTACAAATCAACTCATTATGAGTTGATAACTTCCCTTGTAACACCCAGGTGTTACCCTGGCTAGAGCCACTTTGGCACTAGAAGCTGTGATCACAAAAGATAAAGGCTTAGGGCAGCACATAAGAACTTTGGGGCTCATGTGCTAATCAAGTTGCCCATGACATAAGAAACATTACCCTAAATCCTTGCACACTTGCTATCTTGGACAATAGGGGGAGAAGAACCCTAGATCCCTCCAAAGCCCTACCTTCCAAAACCCTAGGTAAGGGGGGGGGGAAGAGAGTGATCAAGTGGGTAAAGCATGTGTAACTTTTACCCAAACCCTAAGCAACATTATAACCATCAATTAGGAGAGGGAAATATTGCAAAAAGGCCCCTGGAGAAACCCCAATTCAAATCTCCAAGTGGAGAGAGAGCTAGAGCTCTCTATTTCCCTCTAAGTCACATTTTAGCCCTAATTCAAAGACCAGCCGTGTTCACTTTGATAATGGCGCCAAAACCACTTGAGTTCTATACCAAAAATGTGCTATACCACTTAAGGCACCCCCTGGAAAAATTTGAAACCGAGACTCAGACGTTTGACAGCACTTGACATTGGTTTTGTCGCGGTGTGGGCAGTGAGACAAACCAAACTTGGCGCCTGTTTATCTCCTGACCTAGGGTGTATCCTCCCTTGGGACTCACATGAACTAGGTAGCTCTAGGTGCAGGGAAGAGATCTCCCACAGGCGACATGGCAAGATTCGTACGCTTGGTCGCTCAGCAGAGCGAAGAACACGGGCAGAAGCAACGCGCCACGTGTTCGACGCGCTCTGAGCTCGCCAGAGCACGCCCGCGCGCGCGCCCCTCGCGCCCGCGTCGCGCCAAACGGTCAAGCCAGCGCCCTGGTCCGCGCCCGCGCCTATAAAACCCTCCCAAGCTTCGACCATACCCTTCCGCACCCACCCGACCCTCGCCGGAGCTTGGTTCGCCGTCGTTGGCCCGTGCGCAGCTTGTCCGCGGCCACCCAGTCCCCCTGCCACCGTAGACCGGCCCGCCCAGCCATTTCCAGCCCCGTCCAGCCCTCGGAGAAGCTTGTGCACACCTCCGTGAGGCTCCCCGAGCGAGGAATCGGAGTTTGCTTCGCCAGAGAGGCCGGCCCAGGGTCGCCGGAGCACTTAACCTCGCCGGAGTTCGTGGACCGGGTAATCCACTCAGCCATCCTTCGATTCTTTGTGCACACGTTCACTGCGTGACCCCGTGATGCTCACCGTGCCGTCGGATTGAACCAGCTCGCCGTAGTTTGGCCGGTACACCCGCCACCGACGAGCACACCCGCCTGCGCTCGTGGACCGGGCGACTCCGACCACCTCCGACGACGAGCCGTACCTCGACGTGACCGCCAGAGCCTCCCCGAGCCGACCCCACCCTTCGCCGGACCTCCCTCGCCGCCGGTAAGCCGCGCCGTCCTTTCTTTCCTACGGCTACTGTTCTGTTTAGGGGAGGGACCGCGAGTGTGAGGGAGAGAACCCTGGGGGGTTAAGTGTAAAGCCCAAGACTCACATGAATAGTGGCCCGAGGGTAGATCTGCGAGATTTGAATCAGTTTAACCCCAGGGGTCTCGGCGCAAACTGTTTTTCCAGTAAAGCTTTAAATGAAATCTGTTTTAAATTCAAACAGAAACTTTAAAAACCCATAACTTCTGTTTGGTTTATCCAAATTTAGTCAAACCAATTTTGCCAGACTCTAAATAATGTAACCTGTCTAAGAAAAATATAAAACCCCATATGAACTAGAGAAAAATACAAGGTTCTGATTTATTTTCAGTTTTGGCCAAAAGCTTAATAATAGCAAGAAAAATAGTTGTACTATTTAACTAGGGTTAGAAAAATTTGGAGAAATTTATATCTACCCACTGACCTAGTTAAAAATGTTAAACCTCTCTGTCCATTACATTAAGATAATTTTAACCCCTTATTCTATAATATGCTTAAGTTTAAGGAAAATAGAAAAAGTGATATAAATGATGAACCAGAGAGCACACCTATTTTTGTTGAGATACTTAGTCAATGTAGTTCACTGGAAAAATGTATCATACCCTGTTGTAGTGTAAAATAAGCAAGATACCTTTTAAATGAAGAAAATAGGGATAACTTAGAAAAACCCTACAAAAATACCCCTAAGGTGAAACCTCCCCAAACCCTAGGATAACTAATGTGTTGATAATAAGAACTTAAGAAAAATCTGAAATTTGTTGTTTGATATTTTTCAAATGACAAGTTAGTTCTAATCACTCTTTTTGCACCAAAGTTTAGAAATTCACCATTAATTAACCACCATGTTGCTCTCTGTCATTTTTGGTACAAGAGCTTTTTATCACTACTAGAGGCCAGCAAAATTAACCATTAGGTCAGAAACCACTTAAATAAAGGACTTGTAGTGTAAAGTGGCCCATTTTGCCTAACTATTGTTATTTTTGTTTAAAGCCTAGCTTTTACACTTTAAGCCTCAAATTATCAAAACGAGCTAGTATAGCCAGTGACAACCCACTGTAATTTTTACAAAATTTTTGGAAATTTTTAAACTACTGTCATAGTTCAAACCCTACTAGAAACCCTAGGTGGAAATTAAGAAAGGAAAATGGATGTTGGAATTTAATGTCCTCCTAAGACCTTTATAATTGTCCACTAAAATCTATAAAGGCAATACAAATCCAATATGTTATTTTTAAAAAAGAAAACCTAAACCTAAAAGGGTGATAAGTCTATGTATACCACTAGAAGACCCTCGTAGCCAAGGAACCCTAAGTTAACTCTTGACTTACTTTCTATAGCTAAATATTCTTAAATCTTGCATAATTATAACATACATGTTCATTGCATTCGATAGACTGTAATCTTGCTGACGGAGAGTACGTCCTCGTGCCGGAGCAAGGAGCTACCCAGGAGGTTGCCCCAGACCCAGCACCAGAGCCTGCACCAGAGGACCTGCCTGCCACTGCTTTGGAAGGCAAGCCCCGGTTTTATGCATAACCGTTTATATATGCTATTTTACTACACTTAATGTTTGTAGGCTTGTACTGTGCACTTAAGTGTAGGAGTTGTTTGGAACCTTAGTTGCATGAACTCAGGATTTCCTTTTGAGATGATACTAGTATGCTAGGTCGAGTAGCTGCTTTATTAAGTAGGATCTCGGTAGAAGTCGAGTGATTTTTCTAGCACTCGCGCGAGGTCAGGAATTGGTTGTATCCACTTTCCTATCCTATTGATGTTGGTTTGTGGGCAACAATCCATGGGGATTGGTTGTCCACGGGATGAAAAGTTGATTAAGGATTAAGGTGTGGTACCGTGAGTCAAGCGTTTGAATGTACTAAACACATACCGAGAAATATGGTAAATCGGTAAGCCTAGTACCTGAGTGAACCTGCCCGCAGACATACCTCCTCACGCGACCTGAGACGTAGTCTCCCATTCCGGTTATGGTGGGTACAAGTGCGGCCACTGCACGACGGCCAGTCGGGGTCAGTGGGGCATTGTACGCCAAGGCGGTGAGCCCTGATCTGTTGCCAGGGAATCGATGGGGACGGTTGATGTGTGTGGGGACGGAGTGCCCCTACATGTCATGTGTTTAGGTTTACCTTGCAAGGATAAAAACTCGATTCGAATCGTCTGCTTCTCGCAGCTAATGAGACTGCTTGATCCATGCTGCTACATTGAGTAACAAGTGGAACTGGTTGAGATGATACAAACTGTTGATTGCTAATAATGCTTGCTACTATGTATGAATAGATAGTACACTTTTAGCCTTAAGAGAGTCACACTTAATTTTGATTAAGTTAAAATCTTGCTTTAGAAACTCAGCTAGTGCTTTTGGCAACCAAACCCCTCAGCCAAACAGCTGCATGTCTAGAGGTAGAGGAGTATAGACTCCTCACACCGGGTAAGTCTAGCTGAGTATTAGTATACTCAGCCTTGCTTGTGGCATAATTTTTTACAGGTTCTCTGGAGGACATGGTTGCTGGAGTGACTTGGCCATCCACCCTGCCACCGGGTTGGACTGTCGAGTGGGACCCTGCCTCGGCTGAGGAGGAGCATGAGGAGTGATGGGATAGGCTTCCCCATCTCTCCATTTATTTGTCGTTAGTTTATTTCCGCTGCACTCCAAAACAATGATGGCTACTTTTGCGAAAACTCCGATGGTGACAATGGTGATGTAATAATTTAATACTCTTTCATGTATGGTTTTATGCTTTATTGTATTTGCTCTGTGACTCACCATCGAGTGAGATTGTGGTACTTGATCCTGTCAGTGGCCGTGTCGGACTAGATCCGAGGAATTGACGGGTTATTCCCATTTAAGTGTGGTCTAGCCTCTAAGGCAGGGCTTGGGCACTTAAGTTGGAATAATTCGGGCAGTTCCGCCACAGCTGGTATCGGAGCTTGTACCACCACAGAGGAATCAATAAAACATGAATACCATCCCTTTTCTAAAAGTAAAACCTGATAGAAACAATGTTGGATAGATAGTAGGGCGAGCAGGATAGACCTAGGACGTGAAGCCTTAGGACCATAGAAGGGTAGCTAGGTGGCTAAGTGACTAGGCCCTATAGGCCACCTTTTAAAGGATGGGAGTCCTTCCCTATTCCTTTTTATCTTTTGGAGAGGTCGTACAGGACGTGCATGCATGCATTCTTAATTAAGTAAATGAATAACCAAGTAAAAGGACTTAAAAATGAGATAACAGCCAACTAGGTCCCCAGTGCCTTTTTCTTTTAGTTAGAGGCAGGTTGAGTTTTATTTTCTTTATTCTTTTGTGATTCTTTTTCTTTACTTACGCTTAACCGTGCACAGATGACTTCCCACGGATCCTCCGAGGATGGAGATGCACTGACCCACACTGACGGACTTGCACGAGAGGGTTTTCCCCGCATCTTGTGGGAGGTACTTCAGGGGGCAGGATATTTGACACCCCCTCAGTACGCGGTGCAGCAGTTCGAGAAGCACCGGGTACCGCGCTGTCGGGTGAGGATGACTTTGGAGCCTCATCCCCTGCAGCCGGGCTGGCGTTCACTGGACTCCGAGTCCTACGGATACCGGGCTGAGGACACTATTGAGGCTATCGCTCTGCATGGACTGACCACCTTCTGTGGGTTTCACCCCTTGGAGCTGGCTACCCACCCCATTGGGTTGTTCCCTGCGGAAAAGGAGGACGACCCGATGTGGAAGGATCGGGTGGAGCATGCCAAGGACATCTGGGCTCTCTACCCAGGCCACACTGCTCACTTGTCGGTACGATGCATGAACGCTCTGTATCGTCTGCAAGTGATGCGTGGGGAGGCCATGTCCCACCTGATGGCATTACTGGAGGCCACCAAGATCACCCTGGACAACAGGGAGGAGCTCGTGGTGGACTTATCACAGGAGCTGGTGGAGAAAGATCTACAGGTGGAGCAGCTGACTGACGAGATTCATGAGTTGGAGGAGCTAGTGGGCACCAGGGAGAATACCATCGAGGTCCTCGAGGATCAGCTCCTCAACACTCAGCAGCAGCTAGCAGAAGCTAATGCGCATCTGGACATGCATCACCAAGAGATCCATGATGCGGAGGCTGACGAGGACGTTGACATCGAGGGAGGAGACGAGTCTGCCTCTAGTGTAGACACCGCTGGCTCAGGGAGACCACCTTCCCCCGAGTCCAGCGTCGCCTCGTTCGCCCAATAGATGCCAGACTAATACTAGAAGTTGGTGATAGTTGGACTCCTCGCCGCTAGCTTAGCTTTTGCACCCTTAGGGTACTAGGCTAGGTAGAGTTGAGTCTTTTGATCCTTGATGTAACCAGTAGTAAAACTCTTTTGGATGTTTAGGGATGATTAATGGTAATTTAAATTTGGATGGAAGGATTATGTTTTCGTTTGTTTTATTTGGAATCTATAAGAATGCTTTGACTCCCCTACCCTGTTCGAACCTTAAGCTTGGAGATGTGTTATTGAGCAACCGTGTGACTTTTTCAGATGGCTGGGAGAGCGCGTCGTGGTCAGAATGAGCACGTTCCTCCACCGCCACCGCCTCCCACTCTGCAGGAGCTCATGGCCCAGCAGAATGAGATTCTGAGGCAGCTAGCTCAGCGTCAGCCACCACCTCAGCATTATGGTGGAGACCATCAGCGTCACCCCGTCGCTGCTACTTACCAGGAGTTTCTTAGCACCCAGCCACCATTGTTTACCAGGTCAGAGGACCCACTTGATGCAGATGTGTGGTTGAGGGTGGTAGAATCCAAGTTCCCACTGCTCCATGGGGCTTGCTCAGAGGTCACCAAGGTCAGGTTCGCCACCCAGCAGCTTCGTGGACCCGCAAGGACTTGGTGGGACCATTTTCTTGCTATGCAGCCGGATGGTAGAGAGGTGGAGTGGAGGGAGTTCAAGGCCGCTTTCAGAGGGCATCATATTCCCGCTGGCATCATGGACCGGAAGCTCAATGAGTTTCTGGCACTCACTCAGGGCAGCAGGACAGTGTTACAATATGCCCAGGCCTTCAACGATTTGTGTCAGTATGCCGGATACCATGCAGATACGGATGAGAAGAAGCGAGACAGGTTCAGGAGGGGGCTCAGCACCAAGCTCCGTGACCGTCTCAACACCGTCAGGGCCAACAGTTACAATGAGTTGGTCAACATGGCTATCTCCCAGGAAGACTGCATCTTGGCTCGGCAGGCGGAGAAGAAGAGGAAGACCCCTGTGGCAGGACCCTCATCTCAGCCACAGCGCTTCAGGATTGTGTCTGACTCACAGAGCAGGGGACCTCAGCAGCAGCAAGGGAGGTGGGTGATCAGGCCACCGCAGCAGCAGCAGCAGCAGCAGGCACCCAACCGTGCCCAATTCCCAGCCCAGAGGAACAATCAGCAGCAGCAGTACCGCCAGGCCAATGATAACAGGTGTTTCACTTGTGGCAGCACTGGGCATTATGCCAAGAATTGCCCCAAGAATCAGCAGAGGCAGGGGCAGAATGTTAACCAGAACCAAGGAAAGAGGCAGAAAGTGCAAGTGAGGCAGGGCAAGCTGAACTTCACTACAATGGCTGACATTCCAGAGGGAGCACCCGTCATGACTGGTATCTTTACAGTTTTAAATTTTCCTGCTATTGTTCTTTTTGATTCTGGTGCTTCACATAGTTTTGTCAGTGCAAAATTTAGTGTCAAATGCCAGTTGCCTTTCCATCACACCAACGGGGCTATTACCATTTCAACCCCAGGGGGCAGGATTGCCACTAATCAAATCAGCAGGCATGTGCCCATAAAGTTTGGTAGTTTGATAATTAAAACTGACCTTCTTATCTTGGGACTGGATAGTGTGGATATCATCTTGGGAACGGATTGGTTGACCCAACATCAGGCAATATTGGACATTGCAGCTAGAGCCATTGAAATTCATTCCCCTGCTTATGGCGAGACCGTTTTGTATTTACCCAACCAGAGTGGTACCCGGTCTTGTGCCTTTGTTCTGGCAGAATCCCCAGTAAGGAAGATCCCAGTAGTCTGCGACTACCCCGATGTTTTTCCGGATGAATTGCCAGGAATGCCACCTGACCGAGACATTGAGTTTGCCATTGAATTGCAACCCGGGACTGCTCCTATCTCTAAGAGACCTTATAGGATGCCTCCCGCGGAACTGGCAGAAATGAAGAAACAATTGCAAGAATTGTTGGACAAGGGATTTATTCGTCCAAGCACTTCGCCATGGGGATGTCCCGCCTTGTTCGTGAAGAAGAAGGATGAGAGTTTGAGGATGTGTGTTGATTACCGCCCTCTCAATGCGGTGACTATCAAGAACAAGTACCCGTTACCCCGCATTGATGTTCTGTTTGATCAATTGGTAGGAGCCAAGGTATTCTCCAAGATAGACCTTCGCTCGGGCTACCATCAGATCAAGATCCGTGCCAGTGACATTCCCAAGACGGCTTTCTCTACCAGATATGGGCTCTATGAGTTTTTGGTGATGTCTTTTGGGCTAACCAATGCCCCGGCTTATTTCATGTACTTGATGAACTCAGTATTCATGCCCGAATTGGATAAGTTCGTGGTTGTTTTCATTGATGACATTCTGGTTTATTCCAAGAATGAGGCTGAGCACACTAAACATCTGCATATCGTGCTTCAGAGACTTCACGACCATCAGTTGTATGCTAAGTTGTCCAAGTGTGAGTTCTGGCTGAAAGAAATAAAATTCTTGGGTCACACAATCTCTCAGGATGGGATATCAGTTGACCCTGAGAAAGTGCAAGAAGTGATGGACTGGAAACCTCCGACTACAGTGAGACAGATTCGGAGTTTTCTGGGATTGGCAGGGTATTACCGACGATTCATTCCGGATTTCTCCAGAATTGCCAAGCCAATGACTGAACTGTTAAAGAAAGGAGCCAAATTTGAGTGGAGCCAAAAGTGTGAAGAAGCTTTTCATACCTTGAGGCAACATTTGACAACAGCTCCAGTGCTAGCCCAACCCGACAACACCAAGCCATTTGAGGTTTATTGTGATGCTTCTGGTACCGGATTGGGTTGTGTGTTGATGCAAGAGAACAGAGTGATTGCTTATGCTTCCCGAGCACTCAGACCCCATGAGCAGAACTACCCGACACATGATCTGGAGTTGGCAGCAGTAGTTCATGCCCTCAAGATATGGAGACACTACTTGATGGGAGCTCACTGTAACATTTACACTGATCACAAGAGCCTCAAGTACATTTTCACTCAGGCAGATCTGAACATGAGGCAGAGAAGGTGGTTGGAATTAATCAAGGACTATGATTTGGAGGTGCATTACCATCCTGGCAAGGCAAATGTTGTGGCAGATGCTCTGAGCCGAAAGGCCCAATGTAATTGCATGAACATGGATGCAAGAATCACCACCTTGTGTGATGAGTTGTGCAAGCTGAACCTGGAAGTTGTTCCTTCCGGTGAATTGAGATATATTGCAGTGGAGCCCACATTGCAAGAACAAATAGCTCAGGCACAGTTTGGGGATAAGGGAGTTCAGGTTATTAAAGAAATGATCCAGCTGAAGGCAGAGAAATACAAGTGTTTCCGCCAGGACAGCAAAGGAATTTTATGGTTTGAAGACCGATTGGTGGTTCCCAAGGACCCAGAGCTCCGAAAGAAGATATTGGATGAAGCTCACCTTTCTAAGTTCTCCATGCACCCTGGTAGCAACAAGATGTACCATGATCTCAGACCTCTTTATTGGTGGACCAGGATGAAGAGGGAAATTGCCAAGTACGTTTCAGAATGTGACACTTGTCAGAGGGTAAAAGCTAGTCATCTGAAAGCAGCAGGCCCTTTGCAACCCCTTCCCATACCATCTTGGAAATGGGAGGACGTTTGCATGGACTTCATAGTAGGATTACCCAATACCTCCCGGCACCATGATTCCATATGGGTTATTGTGGACAGATTGACCAAGACTGCTCATTTCTTGCCAGTGCACACCACCCACCGGACGGAGAAGTATGCGGAAATTTACATCGACCAGATAGTTCGTCTGCATGGGATACCAAGGACCATAGTCTCTGACCGAGGAGCACCTTTTGTGGCACGATTTTGGGAGCAATTACAGGAATCACTTGGGACCCATGTCATCCGAAGCTCAGCATATCACCCTCAAACAGATGGTCAGACAGAAAGGGTAAATCAGGTCTTGGAAGACATGTTGAGAGCATGTGCACTGCACTATGGAAAGGACTGGGACAAGTGTCTGTCCTTGGCAGAGTTTTCTTACAATAACAGCTATCAGTCTAGTCTGAAAATGGCACCTTTTGAGGCTTTGTATGGGAGAAGATGCAGAACCCCGTTGAATTGGTCTCAAGCAGGAGAGAGGGAGATATTTGGGCCAGATTTGGTAATTGAAGCAGAGGAAAGGGTCAGAGTCATCAGGAAGAACCTGGAAGCTGCTCAGGCTAGGCAAAAGAGTTATCATGACCAGAGACAGAAGCCACTACAGTTTGAGGTGGGAGATCATGTCTATCTTAAGGTATCACCAGCCAAGGGTGTCCAGAGATTTGGGATCAAGGGCAAGTTGGCCCCTCGATACATTGGACCCTATAAGATCAAGGAAAGTTGTGGACCCGTAGCTTACCAATTGGAATTGCCACCCCACATGTCAGCAGTTCACAATGTGTTCCATGTATCTCAGCTGCGGAAATGTGTTCGTCTACCCACTGAAGTACTACCAGAACCAGACATTGAGATAGAACCAGATTTGTCCTACCAAGAGTACCCCGTCAAGGTATTGGATCAGAAGGAAAGATCAACTCGGGCAAGGTCAATCAAAATGTATAAGGTTCAGTGGAGTCATCATTCAGCAGAAGAAGCTACATGGGAGACGGAGGATTTTCTACGCTCTCGCTTCCCCAACTTTCTACCCAAAGTAATCGGTATGTAACCCAAAACCCCACCCCCCCACCTACCCTTTGAATTCAATTATAAGAAAAACTTAGATAACAAGGATAGTCTAAGTTGTGGATTCAGCTTATGAAGGGCTTCCTTCTGAAGTTGCAAAGAGGATGACATTCGAAGAGCAGTTAACAAGAGAAACTTGTGTAAAGGAGAAACACCACCATCACCCCTTCAAGCACCCCTCCAAGGAACTCTACCTAAATCTCAGGACGAGATTCCTTTAAGGGGGGAGGGCTGTAACACCCAGGTGTTACCCTGGCTAGAGCCACTTTGGCACTAGAAGCTGTGATCACAAAAGATAAAGGCTTAGGGCAGCACATAAGAACTTTGGGGCTCATGTGCTAATCAAGTTGCCCATGACATAAGAAACATTACCCTAAATCCTTGCACACTTGCTATCTTGGACAATAGGGGAGAAGAACCCTAGATCCCTCCAAAGCCCTACCTTCCAAAACCCTAGGTAAGGGGGGGGGGAAGAGAGTGATCAAGTGGGTAAAGCATGTGTAACTTTTACCCAAACCCTAAGCAACATTATAACCATCAATTAGGAGAGGGAAATATTGCAAAAAGGCCCCTGGAGAAACCCCAATTCAAATCTCCAAGTGGAGAGAGAGCTAGAGCTCTCTATTTCCCTCTAAGTCACATTTTAGCCCTAATTCAAAGACCAGCCGTGTTCACTTTGATAATGGCGCCAAAACCACTTGAGTTCTATACCAAAAATGTGCTATACCACTTAAGGCACCCCCTGGAAAAATTTGAAACCGAGACTCAGACGTTTGACAGCACTTGACATTGGTTTTGTCGCGGTGTGGGCAGTGAGACAAACCAAACTTGGCGCCTGTTTATCTCCTGACCTAGGGCGTATCCTCCCTTGGGACTCACATGAACTAGGTAGCTCTAGGTGCAGGGAAGAGATCTCCCACAGGCGACATGGCAAGATTCGTACGCTTGGTCGCTCAGCAGAGCGAAGAACACGGGCAGAAGCAACGCGCCACGTGTTCGACGCGCTCTGAGCTCGCCAGAGCACGCCCGCGCGCGCGCCCCTCGCGCCCGCGTCGCGCCAAACGGTCAAGCCAGCGCCCTGGTCCGCGCCCGCGCCTATAAAACCCTCCCAAGCTTCGACCATACCCTTCCGCACCCACCCGACCCTCGCCGGAGCTTGGTTCGCCGTCGTTGGCCCGTGCGCAGCTTGTCCGCGGCCACCCAGTCCCCCTGCCACCGTAGACCGGCCCGCCCAGCCATTTCCAGCCCCGTCCAGCCCTCGGAGAAGCTTGTGCACACCTCCGTGAGGCTCCCCGAGCGAGGAATCGGAGTTTGCTTCGCCAGAGAGGCCGGCCCAGGGTCGCCGGAGCACTTAACCTCGCCGGAGTTCGTGGACCGGGTAATCCACTCAGCCATCCTTCGATTCTTTGTGCACACGTTCACTGCGTGACCCCGTGATGCTCACCGTGCCGTCGGATTGAACCAGCTCGCCGTAGTTTGGCCGGTACACCCGCCGCCGACGAGCACACCCGCCTGCGCTCGTGGACCGGGCGACTCCGACCACCTCCGACGACGAGCCGTACCTCGACGTGACCGCCAGAGCCTCCCCGAGCCGACCCCACCCTTCGCCGGACCTCCCTCGCCGCCGGTAAGCCGCGCCGTCCTTTCTTTCCTACGGCTACTGTTCTGTTTAGGGGAGGGACCGCGGGTGTGAGGGAGAGAACCCTGGGGGGTTAAGTGTAAAGCCCAAGACTCACATGAATAGTGGCCCGAGGGTAGATCTGCGAGATTTGAATCAGTTTAACCCCAGGGGTCTCGGCGCAAACTGTTTTTCCAGTAAAGCTTTAAATGAAATCTGTTTTAAATTCAAACAGAAACTTTAAAAACCCATAACTTCTGTTTGGTTTATCCAAATTTAGTCAAACCAATTTTGCCAGACTCTAAATAATGTAACCTGTCTAAGAAAAATATAAAACCCCATATGAACTAGAGAAAAATACAAGGTTCTGATTTATTTTCAGCTTTGGCCAAAAGCTTAATAATAGCAAGAAAAATAGTTGTACTATTTAACTAGGGTTAGAAAAATTTGGAGAAATTTATATCTACCCACTGACCTAGTTAAAAATGTTAAACCTCTCTGTCCATTACATTAAGATAATTTTAACCCCTTATTCTATAATATGCTTAAGTTTAAGGAAAATAGAAAAAGTGATATAAATGATGAACCAGAGAGCACACCTATTTTTGTTGAGATACTTAGTCAATGTAGTTCACTGGAAAAATGTATCATACCCTGTTGTAGTGTAAAATAAGCAAGATACCTTTTAAATGAAGAAAATAGGGATAACTTAGAAAAACCCTACAAAAATACCCCTAAGGTGAAACCTCCCCAAACCCTAGGATAACTAATGTGTTGATAATAAGAACTTAAGAAAAATCTGAAATCTGTTGTTTGATATTTTTCAAATGACAAGTTAGTTCTAATCACTCTTTTTGCACCAAAGTTTAGAAATTCACCATTAATTAACCACCATGTTGCTCTCTGTCATTTTTGGTACAAGAGCTTTTTATCACTACTAGAGGCCAGCAAAATTAACCATTAGGTCAGAAACCACTTAAATAAAGGACTTGTAGTGTAAAGTGGCCCATTTTGCCTAACTATTGTTATTTTTGTTTAAAGCCTAGCTTTTACACTTTAAGCCTCAAATTATCAAAACGAGCTAGTATAGCCAGTGACAACCCACTGTAATTTTTACAAAATTTTTGGAAATTTTTAAACTACTGTCATAGTTCAAACCCTACTAGAAACCCTAGGTGGAAATTAAGAAAGGAAAATGGATGTTGGAATTTAATGTCCTCCTAAGACCTTTATAATTGTCCACTAAAATCTATAAAGGCAATACAAATCCAATATGTTATTTTTAAAAAAGAAAACCTAAACCTAAAAGGGTGATAAGTCTATGTATACCACTAGAAGACCCTCGTAGCCAAGGAACCCTAAGTTAACTCTTGACTTACTTTCTATAGCTAAATATTCTTAAATCTTGCATAATTATAACATACATGTTCATTGCATTCGATAGACTGTAATCTTGCTGACGGAGAGTACGTCCTCGTGCCGGAGCAAGGAGCTACCCAGGAGGTTGCCCCAGACCCAGCACCAGAGCCTGCACCAGAGGACCTGCCTGCCACTGCTTTGGAAGGCAAGCCCCGGTTTTATGCATAACCGTTTATATATGCTATTTTACTACACTTAATGTTTGTAGGCTTGTACTGTGCACTTAAGTGTAGGAGTTGTTTGGAACCTTAGTTGCATGAACTCAGGATTTCCTTTTGAGATGATACTAGTATGCTAGGTCGAGTAGCTGCTTTATTAAGTAGGATCTCGGTAGAAGTCGAGTGATTTTTCTAGCACTCGCGCGAGGTCAGGAATTGGTTGTATCCACTTTTCTATCCTATTGATGTTGGTTTGTGGGCAACAATCCATGGGGATTGGTTGTCCACGGGATGAAAAGTTGATTAAGGATTAAGGTGTGGTACCGTGAGTCAAGCGTTTGAATGTACTAAACACATACCGAGAAATATGGTAAATCGGTAAGCCTAGTACCTGAGTGAACCTGCCCGCAGACATACCTCCTCACGCGACCTGAGACGTAGTCTCCCATTCCGGTTATGGTGGGTACAAGTGCGGCCACTGCACGACGGCCAGTCGGGGTCAGTGGGGCATTGTACGCCAAGGCGGTGAGCCCTGATCTGTTGCCAGGGAATCGATGGGGACGGTTGATGTGTGTGGGGACGGAGTGCCCCTACATGTCATGTGTTTAGGTTTACCTTGCAAGGATAAAAACTCGATTCGAATCGTCTGCTTCTCGCAGCTAATGAGACTGCTTGATCCATGCTGCTACATTGAGTAACAAGTGGAACTGGTTGAGATGATACAAACTGTTGATTGCTAATAATGCTTGCTACTATGTATGAATAGATAGTACACTTTTAGCCTTAAGAGAGTCACACTTAATTTTGATTAAGTTAAAATCTTGCTTTAGAAACTCAGCTAGTGCTTTTGGCAACCAAACCCCTCAGCCAAACAGCTGCATGTCTAGAGGTAGAGGAGTATAGACTCCTCACACCGGGTAAGTCTAGCTGAGTATTAGTATACTCAGCCTTGCTTGTGGCATAATTTTTTACAGGTTCTCTGGAGGACATGGTTGCTGGAGTGACTTGGCCATCCACCCTGCCACCGGGTTGGACTGTCGAGTGGGACCCTGCCTCGGCTGAGGAGGAGCATGAGGAGTGATGGGATAGGCTTCCCCATCTCTCCATTTATTTGTCGTTAGTTTATTTCCGCTGCACTCCAAAACAATGATGGCTACTTTTGCGAAAACTCCGATGGTGACAATGGTGATGTAATAATTTAATACTCTTTCATGTATGGTTTTATGCTTTATTGTATTTGCTCTGTGACTCACCATCGAGTGAGATTGTGGTACTTGATCCTGTCAGTGGCCGTGTCGGACTAGATCCAAGGAATTGACGGGTTATTCCCATTTAAGTGTGGTCTAGCCTCTAAGGCAGGGCTTGGGCACTTAAGTTGGAATAATTCGGGCAGTTCCGCCACAGCTGGTATCGGAGCTTGTACCACCACAGAGGAATCAATAAAACATGAATACCATCCCTTTTCTAAAAGTAAAACCTGATAGAAACAATGTTGGATAGATAGTAGGGCGAGCAGGATAGACCTAGGACGTGAAGCCTTAGGACCATAGAAGGGTAGCTAGGTGGCTAAGTGACTAGGCCCTATAGGCCACCTTTTAAAGGATGGGAGTCCTTCCCTATTCCTTTTTATCTTTTGGAGAGGTCGTACAGGACGTGCATGCATGCATTCTTAATTAAGTAAATGAATAACCAAGTAAAAGGACTTAAAAATGAGATAACAGCCAACTAGGTCCCCAGTGCCTTTTTCTTTTAGTTAGAGGCAGGTTGAGTTTTATTTTCTTTATTCTTTTGTGATTCTTTTTCTTTACTTACGCTTAACCGTGCACAGATGACTTCCCACGGATCCTCCGAGGATGGAGATGCACTGACCCACACTGACGGACTTGCACGAGAGGGTTTTCCCCGCATCTTGTGGGAGGTACTTCAGGGGGCAGGATATTTGACACCCCCTCAGTACGCGGTGCAGCAGTTCGAGAAGCACCGGGTACCGCGCTGTCGGGTGAGGATGACTTTGGAGCCTCATCCCCTGCAGCCGGGCTGGCGTTCACTGGACTCCGAGTCCTACGGATACCGGGCTGAGGACACTATTGAGGCTATCGCTCTGCATGGACTGACCACCTTCTGTGGGTTTCACCCCTTGGAGCTGGCTACCCACCCCATTGGGTTGTTCCCTGCGGAAAAGGAGGACGACCCGATGTGGAAGGATCGGGTGGAGCATGCCAAGGACATCTGGGCTCTCTACCCAGGCCACACCGCTCACTTGTCGGTACGATGCATGAACGCTCTGTATCGTCTGCAAGTGATGCGTGGGGAGGCCATGTCCCACCTGATGGCATTACTGGAGGCCACCAAGATCACCCTGGACAACAGGGAGGAGCTCGTGGTGGACTTATCACAGGAGCTGGTGGAGAAAGATCTACAGGTGGAGCAGCTGACTGACGAGATTCATGAGTTGGAGGAGCTAGTGGGCACCAGGGAGAATACCATCGAGGTCCTCGAGGATCAGCTCCTCAACACTCAGCAGCAGCTAGCAGAAGCTAATGCGCATCTGGACATGCATCACCAAGAGATCCATGATGCGGAGGCTGACGAGGACGTTGACATCGAGGGAGGAGACGAGTCTGCCTCTAGTGTAGACACCGCTGGCTCAGGGAGACCACCTTCCCCCGAGTCCAGCGTCGCCTCGTTCGCCCAATAGATGCCAGACTAATACTAGAAGTTGGTGATAGTTGGACTCCTCGCCGCTAGCTTAGCTTTTGCACCCTTAGGGTACTAGGCTAGGTAGAGTTGAGTCTTTTGATCCTTGATGTAACCAGTAGTAAAACTCTTTTGGATGTTTAGGGATGATTAATGGTAATTTAAATTTGGATGGAAGGATTATGTTTTCGTTTGTTTTATTTGGAATCTATAAGAACGCTTTGACTCCCCTACCCTGTTCGAACCTTAAGCTTGGAGATGTGTTATTGAGCAACCGTGTGACTTTTTCAGATGGCTGGGAGAGCGCGTCGTGGTCAGAATGAGCACGTTCCTCCACCGCCACCGCCTCCCACTCTGCAGGAGCTCATGGCCCAGCAGAATGAGATTCTGAGGCAGCTAGCTCAGCGTCAGCCACCACCTCAGCATTATGGTGGAGACCATCAGCGTCACCCCGTCGCTGCTACTTACCAGGAGTTTCTCAGCACCCAGCCACCATTGTTTACCAGGTCAGAGGACCCACTTGATGCAGATGTGTGGTTGAGGGTGGTAGAATCCAAGTTCCCACTGCTCCATGGGGCTTGCTCAGAGGTCACCAAGGTCAGGTTCGCCACCCAGCAGCTTCGTGGACCCGCAAGGACTTGGTGGGACCATTTTCTTGCTATGCAGCCGGATGGTAGAGAGGTGGAGTGGAGGGAGTTCAAGGCCGCTTTCAGAGGGCATCATATTCCCGCTGGCATCATGGACCGGAAGCTCAATGAGTTTCTGGCACTCACTCAGGGCAGCAGGACAGTGTTACAATATGCCCAGGCCTTCAACGATTTGTGTCAGTATGCCGGATACCATGCAGATACGGATGAGAAGAAGCGAGACAGGTTCAGGAGGGGGCTCAGCACCAAGCTCCGTGACCGTCTCAACACCGTCAGGGCCAACAGTTACAATGAGTTGGTCAACATGGCTATCTCCCAGGAAGACTGCATCTTGGCTCGGCAGGCGGAGAAGAAGAGGAAGACCCCTGTGGCAGGACCCTCGTCTCAGCCATAGCGCTTCAGGATTGTGTCTGACTCACAGAGCAGGGGACCTCAGCAGCAGCAAGGGAGGTGGGTGATCAGGCCACCGCAGCAGCAGCAGCAGCAGCAGCAGGCACCCAACCGTGCCCAATTCCCAGCCCAGAGGAACAATCAGCAGCAGCAGTACCGCCAGGCCAATGATAACAGGTGTTTCACTTGTGGCAGCACTGGGCATTATGCCAAGAATTGCCCCAAGAATCAGCAGAGGCAGGGGCAGAATGTTAACCAGAACCAAGGAAAGAGGCAGAAAGTGCAAGTGAGGCAGGGCAAGCTGAACTTCACTACAATGGCTGACATTCCAGAGGGAGCACCCGTCATGACTGGTATCTTTACAGTTTTAAATTTTCCTGCTATTGTTCTTTTTGATTCTGGTGCTTCACATAGTTTTGTCAGTGCAAAATTTAGTGTCAAATGCCAGTTGCCTTTCCATCACACCAACGGGGCTATTACCATTTCAACCCCAGGGGGCAGGATTGCCACTAATCAAATCAGCAGGCATGTGCCCATAAAGTTTGGTAGTTTGATAATTAAAACTGACCTTCTTATCTTGGGACTGGATAGTGTGGATATCATCTTGGGAACGGATTGGTTGACCCAACATCAGGCAATATTGGACATTGCAGCTAGAGCCATTGAAATTCATTCCCCTGCTTATGGCGAGACCGTTTTGTATTTACCCAACCAGAGTGGTACCCGGTCTTGTGCCTTTGTTCTGGCAGAATCCCCAGTAAGGAAGATCCCAGTAGTCTGCGACTACCCCGATGTTTTTCCGGATGAATTGCCAGGAATGCCACCTGACCGAGACATTGAGTTTGCCATTGAATTGCAACCCGGGACTGCTCCTATCTCTAAGAGACCTTATAGGATGCCTCACGCGGAACTGGCAGAAATGAAGAAACAATTGCAAGAATTGTTGGACAAGGGATTTATTCGTCCAAGCACTTCGCCATGGGGATGTCCCGCCTTGTTCGTGAAGAAGAAGGATGAGAGTTTGAGGATGTGTGTTGATTACCGCCCTCTCAATGCGGTGACTATCAAGAACAAGTACCCGTTACCCCGCATTGATGTTCTGTTTGATCAATTGGTAGGAGCCAAGGTATTCTCCAAGATAGACCTTCGCTCGGGCTACCATCAGATCAAGATCCGTGCCAGTGACATTCCCAAGACGGCTTTCTCTACCAGATATGGGCTCTATGAGTTTTTGGTGATGTCTTTTGGGCTAACCAATGCCCCGGCTTATTTCATGTACTTGATGAACTCAGTATTCATGCCCGAATTGGATAAGTTCGTGGTTGTTTTCATTGATGACATTCTGGTTTATTCCAAGAATGAGGCTGAGCACACTAAACATCTGCATATCGTGCTTCAGAGACTTCACGACCATCAGTTGTATGCTAAGTTGTCCAAGTGTGAGTTCTGGCTGAAAGAAATAAAATTCTTGGGTCACACAATCTCTCAGGATGGGATATCAGTTGACCCTGAGAAAGTGCAAGAAGTGATGGACTGGAAACCTCCGACTACAGTGAGACAGATTCGGAGTTTTCTGGGATTGGCAGGGTATTACCGACGATTCATTCCGGATTTCTCCAGAATTGCCAAGCCAATGACTGAACTGTTAAAGAAAGGAGCCAAATTTGAGTGGAGCCAAAAGTGTGAAGAAGCTTTTCATACCTTGAGGCAACATTTGACAACAGCTCCAGTGCTAGCCCAACCCGACAACACCAAGCCATTTGAGGTTTATTGTGATGCTTCTGGTACCGGATTGGGTTGTGTGTTGATGCAAGAGAACAGAGTGATTGCTTATGCTTCCCGAGCACTCAGACCCCATGAGCAGAACTACCCGACACATGATCTGGAGTTGGCAGCAGTAGTTCATGCCCTCAAGATATGGAGACACTACTTGATGGGAGCTCACTGTAACATTTACACTGATCACAAGAGCCTCAAGTACATTTTCACTCAGGCAGATCTGAACATGAGGCAGAGAAGGTGGTTGGAATTAATCAAGGACTATGATTTGGAGGTGCATTACCATCCTGGCAAGGCAAATGTTGTGGCAGATGCTCTGAGCCGAAAGGCCCAATGTAATTGCATGAACATGGATGCAAGAATCACCACCTTGTGTGATGAGTTGTGCAAGCTGAACCTGGAAGTTGTTCCTTCCGGTGAATTGAGATATATTGCAGTGGAGCCCACATTGCAAGAACAAATAGCTCAGGCACAGTTTGGGGATAAGGGAGTTCAGGTTATTAAAGAAATGATCCAGCTGAAGGCAGAGAAATACAAGTGTTTCCGCCAGGACAGCAAAGGAATTTTATGGTTTGAAGACCGATTGGTGGTTCCCAAGGACCCAGAGCTCCGAAAGAAGATATTGGATGAAGCTCACCTTTCCAAGTTCTCCATGCACCCTGGTAGCAACAAGATGTACCATGATCTCAGACCTCTTTATTGGTGGACCAGGATGAAGAGGGAAATTGCCAAGTACGTTTCAGAATGTGACACTTGTCAGAGGGTAAAAGCTAGTCATCTGAAAGCAGCAGGCCCTTTGCAACCCCTTCCCATACCATCTTGGAAATGGGAGGACGTTTGCATGGACTTCATAGTAGGATTACCCAATACCTCCCGGCACCATGATTCCATATGGGTTATTGTGGACAGATTGACCAAGACTGCTCATTTCTTGCCAGTGCACACCACCCACCGGACGGAGAAGTATGCGGAAATTTACATCGACCAGATAGTTTGTCTGCATGGGATACCAAGGACCATAGTCTCTGACCGAGGAGCACCTTTTGTGGCACGATTTTGGGAGCAATTACAGGAATCACTTGGGACCCATGTCATCCGAAGCTCAGCATATCACCCTCAAACAGATGGTCAGACAGAAAGGGTAAATCAGGTCTTGGAAGACATGTTGAGAGCATGTGCACTGCACTATGGAAAGGACTGGGACAAGTGTCTGTCCTTGGCAGAGTTTTCTTACAATAACAGCTATCAGTCTAGTCTGAAAATGGCACCTTTTGAGGCTTTGTATGGGAGAAGATGCAGAACCCCGTTGAATTGGTCTCAAGCAGGAGAGAGGGAGATATTTGGGCCAGATTTGGTAATTGAAGCAGAGGAAAGGGTCAGAGTCATCAGGAAGAACCTGGAAGCTGCTCAGGCTAGGCAAAAGAGTTATCATGACCAGAGACGGAAGCCACTACAGTTTGAGGTGGGAGATCATGTCTATCTTAAGGTATCACCAGCCAAGGGTGTCCAGAGATTTGGGATCAAGGGCAAGTTGGCCCCTCGATACATTGGACCCTATAAGATCAAGGAAAGTTGTGGACCCGTAGCTTACCAATTGGAATTGCCACCCCACATGTCAGCAGTTCACAATGTGTTCCATGTATCTCAGCTGCGGAAATGTGTTCGTCTACCCACTGAAGTACTACCAGAACCAGACATTGAGATAGAACCAGATTTGTCCTACCAAGAGTACCCCGTCAAGGTATTGGATCAGAAGGAAAGATCAACTCGGGCAAGGTCAATCAAAATGTATAAGGTTCAGTGGAGTCATCATTCAGCAGAAGAAGCTACATGGGAGACGGAGGATTTTCTACGCTCTCGCTTCCCCGACTTTCTACCCAAAGTAATCGGTATGTAACCCAAAACCCCACCCCCCCACCTACCCTTTGAATTCAATTATAAGAAAAACTTAGATAACAAGGATAGTCTAAGTTGTGGATTCAGCTTATGAAGGGCTTCCTTCTGAAGTTGCAAAGAGGATGACATTCGAAGAGCAGTTAACAAGAGAAACTTGTGTAAAGGAGAAACACCACCATCACCCCTTCAAGCACCCCTCCAAGGAACTCTACCTAAATCTCGGGACGAGATTCCTTTAAGGGGGAGGGCTGTAACACCCAGGTGTTACCCTGGCTAGAGCCACTTTGGCACTAGAAGCTGTGATCACAAAAGATAAAGGCTTAGGGCAGCACATAAGAACTTTGGGGCTCATGTGCTAATCAAGTTGCCCATGACATAAGAAACATTACCCTAAATCCTTGCACACTTGCTATCTTGGACAATAGGGGGAGAAGAACCCTAGATCCCTCCAAAGCCCTACCTTCCAAAACCCTAGGTAAGGGGGGGGGAAGAGAGTGATCAAGTGGGTAAAGCATGTGTAACTTTTACCCAAACCCTAAGCAACATTATAACCATCAATTAGGAGAGGGAAATATTGCAAAAAGGCCCCTGGAGAAACCCCAATTCAAATCTCCAAGTGGAGAGAGAGCTAGAGCTCTCTATTTCCCTCTAAGTCACATTTTAGCCCTAATTCAAAGACCAGCCGTGTTCACTTTGATAATGGCGCCAAAACCACTTGAGTTCTATACCAAAAATGTGCTATACCACTTAAGGCACCCCCTGGAAAAATTTGAAACCGAGACTCAGACGTTTGACAGCACTTGACATTGGTTTTGTCGCGGTGTGGGCAGTGAGACAAACCAAACTTGGCGCCTGTTTATCTCCTGACCTAGGGCGTATCCTCCCTTGGGACTCACATGAACTAGGTAGCTCTAGGTGCAGGGAAGAGATCTCCCACAGGCGACATGGCAAGATTCGTACGCTTGGTCGCTCAGCAGAGCGAAGAACACGGGCAGAAGCAACGCGCCACGTGTTCGACGCGCTCTGAGCTCGCCAGAGCACGCCCGCGCGCGCGCCCCTCGCGCCCGCGTCGCGCCAAACGGTCAAGCCAGCGCCCTGGTCCGCGCCCGCGCCTATAAAACCCTCCCAAGCTTCGACCATACCCTTCCGCACCCACCCGACCCTCGCCGGAGCTTGGTTCGCCGTCGTTGGCCCGTGCGCAGCTTGTCCGCGGCCACCCAGTCCCCCTGCCACCGTAGACCGGCCCGCCCAGCCATTTCCAGCCCCGTCCAGCCCTCGGAGAAGCTTGTGCACACCTCCGTGAGGCTCCCCGAGCGAGGAATCGGAGTTTGCTTCGCCAGAGAGGCCGGCCCAGGGTCGCCGGAGCACTTAACCTCGCCGGAGTTCGTGGACCGGGTTATCCACTCAGCCATCCTTCGATTCTTTGTGCACACGTTCACTGCGTGACCCCGTGATGCTCACCGTGCCGTCGGATTGAACCAGCTCGCCGTAGTTTGGCCGGTACACCCGCCGCCGACAAGCACACCCGCCTGCGCTCGTGGACCGGGCGACTCCGACCACCTCCGACGACGAGCCGTACCTCGACGTGACCGCCAGAGCCTCCCCGAGCCGACCCCACCCTTCGCCGGACCTCCCTCGCCGCCGGTAAGCCGCGCCGTCCTTTCTTTCCTACGGCTACTGTTCTGTTTAGGGGAGGGACCGCGGGTGTGAGGGAGAGAACCCTGGGGGGTTAAGTGTAAAGCCCAAGACTCACATGAATAGTGGCCCGAGGGTAGATCTGCGAGATTTGAATCAGTTTAACCCCAGGGGTCTCGGCGCAAACTGTTTTTCCAGTAAAGCTTTAAATGAAATCTGTTTTAAATTCAAACAGAAACTTTAAAAACCCATAACTTCTGTTTGGTTTATCCAAATTTAGTCAAACCAATTTTGCCAGACTCTAAATAATGTAACCTGTCTAAGAAAAATATAAAACCCCATATGAACTAGAGAAAAATACAAGGTTCTGATTTATTTTCAGTTTTGGCCAAAAGCTTAATAATAGCAAGAAAAATAGTTGTACTATTTAACTAGGGTTAGAAAAATTTGGAGAAATTTATATCTACCCACTGACCTAGTTAAAAATGTTAAACCTCTCTGTCCATTACATTAAGATAATTTTAACCCCTTATTCTATAATATGCTTAAGTTTAAGGAAAATAGAAAAAGTGATATAAATGATGAACCAGAGAGCACACCTATTTTTGTTGAGATACTTAGTCAATGTAGTTCACTGGAAAAATGTATCATACCCTATTGTAGTGTAAAATAAGCAAGATACCTTTTAAATGAAGAAAATAGGGATAACTTAGAAAAACCCTACAAAAATACCCCTAAGGTGAAACCTCCCCAAACCCTAGGATAACTAATGTGTTGATAATAAGAACTTAAGAAAAATCTGAAATCTGTTGTTTGATATTTTTCAAATGACAAGTTAGTTCTAATCACTCTTTTTGCACCAAAGTTTAGAAATTCACCATTAATTAACCACCATGTTGCTCTCTGTCATTTTTGGTACAAGAGCTTTTTATCACTACTAGAGGCCAGCAAAATTAACCATTAGGTCAGAAACCACTTAAATAAAGGACTTGTAGTGTAAAGTGGCCCATTTTGCCTAACTATTGTTATTTTTGTTTAAAGCCTAGCTTTTACACTTTAAGCCTCAAATTATCAAAACGAGCTAGTATAGCCAGTGACAACCCACTGTAATTTTTACAAAATTTTTGGAAATTTTTAAACTACTGTCATAGTTCAAACCCTACTAGAAACCCTAGGTGGAAATTAAGAAAGGAAAATGGATGTTGGAATTTAATGTCCTCCTAAGACCTTTATAATTGTCCACTAAAATCTATAAAGGCAATACAAATCCAATATGTTATTTTTAAAAAAGAAAACCTAAACCTAAAAGGGTGATAAGTCTATGTATACCACTAGAAGACCCTCGTAGCCAAGGAACCCTAAGTTAACTCTTGACTTACTTTCTATAGCTAAATATTCTTAAATCTTGCATAATTATAACATACATGTTCATTGCATTCGATAGACTGTAATCTTGCTGACGGAGAGTACGTCCTCGTGCCGGAGCAAGGAGCTACCCAGGAGGTTGCCCCAGACCCAGCACCAGAGCCTGCACCAGAGGACCTGCCTGCCACTGCTTTGGAAGGCAAGCCCCGGTTTTATGCATAACCGTTTATATATGCTATTTTACAACACTTAATGTTTGTAGGCTTGTACTGTGCACTTAAGTGTAGGAGTTGTTTGGAACCTTAGTTGCATGAACTCAGGATTTCCTTTTGAGATGATACTAGTATGCTAGGTCGAGTAGCTGCTTTATTAAGTAGGATCTCGGTAGAAGTCGAGTGATTTTTCTAGCACTCGCGCGAGGTCAGGAATTGGTTGTATCCACTTTCCTATCCTATTGATGTTGGTTTGTGGGCAACAATCCATGGGGATTGGTTGTCCACGGGATGAAAAGTTGATTAAGGATTAAGGTGTGGTACCGTGAGTCAAGCGTTTGAATGTACTAAACACATACCGAGAAATATGGTAAATCGGTAAGCCTAGTACCTGAGTGAACCTGCCCGCAGACATACCTCCTCACGCGACCTGAGACGTAGTCTCCCATTCCGGTTATGGTGGGTACAAGTGCGGCCACTGCACGACGGCCAGTCGGGGTCAGTGGGGCATTGTACGCCAAGGCGGTGAGCCCTGATCTGTTGCCAGGGAATCGATGGGGACGGTTGATGTGTGTGGGGACGGAGTGCCCCTACATGTCGTGTGTTTAGGTTTACCTTGCAAGGATAAAAACTCGATTCGAATCGTCTGCTTCTCGCAGCTAATGAGACTGCTTGATCCATGCTGCTACATTGAGTAACAAGTGGAACTGGTTGAGATGATACAAACTGTTGATTGCTAATAATGCTTGCTACTATGTATGAATAGATAGTACACTTTTAGCCTTAAGAGAGTCACACTTAATTTTGATTAAGTTAAAATCTTGCTTTAGAAACTCAGCTAGTGCTTTTGGCAACCAAACCCCTCAGCCAAACAGCTGCATGTCTAGAGGTAGAGGAGTATAGACTCCTCACACCGGGTAAGTCTAGCTGAGTATTAGTATACTCAGCCTTGCTTGTGGCATAATTTTTTACAGGTTCTCTGGAGGACATGGTTGCTGGAGTGACTTGGCCATCCACCCTGCCACCGGGTTGGACTGTCGAGTGGGACCCTACCTCGGCTGAGGAGGAGCATGAGGAGTGATGGGATAGGCTTCCCCATCTCTCCATTTATTTGTCGTTAGTTTATTTCCGCTGCACTCCAAAACAATGATGGCTACTTTTGCGAAAACTCCGATGGTGACAATGGTGATGTAATAATTTAATACTCTTTCATGTATGGTTTTATGCTTTATTGTATTTGCTCTGTGACTCACCATCGAGTGAGATTGTGGTACTTGATCCTGTCAGTGGCCGTGTCGGACTAGATCCGAGGAATTGACGGGTTATTCCCATTTAAGTGTGGTCTAGCCTCTAAGGCAGGGCTTGGGCACTTAAGTTGGAATAATTCGGGCAGTTCCGCCACATCCCTATTGCTGCTACTACTACTACTGCTACTACTACTACTACTACGCTACACTATACTACTTTACATTACTAATAATACTACATTATACTACTTCTAATCTATACTAATATTTAAAAACCAGTGGCATTTAGCCACTGGCCTTGTTGCCGCCCTTGCTGCTGCCGCTGCTGCCCCTGCCGCCGCTGCTGCCGCCCCTACCGCTGTTGCCGCCCCTGCCGCCGCAGTCACCGTCGTCGTCGCCACCACCGCCTCCGTCGCCGTCGTCGTCGTCGTCGCCCTCGCCACCGTCGCCGCCGTCCTCCCCGGACGAGTCCTCCTCGTCCGAGGAGTCCTCCGACTCATCCGAGCCCGCGAGCCCGGAGCGCTCGACGGCCCGAATGTAAGTCCAGACCTCCGCCGCGAGCCCCTGGGAGTCGTCTGAATCATCAGACGACTCACGCAGAGGGATGGGAGCCGGAGACCCCTCGGATTCAGAGGAGAACTCCTCCTCTGAATACTCCGAGTCACCAAAGTCCTCAGACGGAGGAGTTGGCTCACGCTTGCGTTTCTTGCCCATGGTGGAAATGCAGGTAGAAGAAGGAAGCAGGCAGTGGAGAACAGCGAGAGATGTGAAAAAACCAGAGAGGCAAAGGCACTATTTATAGGAAGAGAAGGCAACCGCTCACCTCCAACCGCGGTCACTGAACAGTCGCGAAGCATTCAATACACACTTCAACTCATCTGAAGACGCGCGGCTGACGCCGTTTCACGCAATGCAACACCCATTGGGACTCCAGTCAAACAGCACAGAAGATATGATTACACCCGTCATCACATCACATTACTACTCAGAAGCAGCCGGTTAAAACACTCAGCGTACCAAGCCGTCTCTTACCCACACCCATTGGGGGGGACGCCCAGGAATTATCAGTATATTTTTCAAAAAACTGTCACATCCGTGCAGGGCGTGCAATGAACACCCCAAGACAAAAATGAGATATCAGTAAGGATTAGAGGAAAGCCAAATATAGCCGGTGAAGTACAAAATCGGACCGATGGAAGCGACGTAAAGACTAGCCAGGGAACGTCCATCAAATGTCCAATCAGTCACAGAGCAAATAAATTGCACCACTTAGCAAGATATGGGCAGATCTCGAACTCGGCGGCAAAAGACAAAATACATGCTGACCTCAGATGCATAATAGTGATGACATAATGCTGACCTCTAAAGCATAATATGGATGACATAATGCCGACTTCTAAGGCATCCAAAAAACGAAAAAGGAGAGAAAGTATGGCTCTCGGTAAAAGGACACGAGGTAAAGACCTTTGAGAGGATTGTTTTCAAAAATCCACTCAAAGCTCAGGGGCTACACCCATTGGGTGCACCTTCGGTGCACCCCATGGATCACCATTTCAAGCCAAGGTAGTGCCGACTTCTAAGGCATAAGACAAGATTAAAAGACAAGGCTGGACCTCAACCAGAACAGGAGAAGAAAACAAAAACGATTTCTGATGAAGACCTTCGAGTAGATTATCTTCTAAAATCTACTCAAAGCTCGGGGGCTACACCCATTGGGTGCACCTCCGGTGCACCCATTGAAATTCAAGGTCCTACGAAATGAGAAGCCGACCTCTGAGGCACAAGTGTGAGGCAAAGTTACAAACTTCGAGTGAAGCAAAGCAAAAGAAGACAGTAAAGAAATCATTTTCACCAGATTACCCGAGAAGCGTTTCTCGTCGTAAGCAAAACCTGCAAGTTGGGCCTAGGATCCTTAGGCCGATTATCTCAAAATCAACCCAAAGATCGGGGGCTTGTGGGGGACAGATATCCCTCGGGTCCACTAGTAGGGTAAAAGACCTCACGAAGGGCCCATAGGCCCAATAAGTCTTAAGGTCATTCCTTCATGGGCCTGGGGGAGGGGACAATCAGCGAAGCAAATCAACGTAAAGCCGGGTCGACGCAAGTCCAGATGGCCTCACAACGATGAGCGAAGAAATTACAACAGAAGATCCGACTTTCCCGCGCTAGAGCACCATGTAGTAGAACCAGGCGAGGATAGGTCGGCTGAATCATAGGAAGATAGACTCAAACAGTTCACTATCCTTTAGGTGCACGTTGTTATCATATCCGCATGTATCGCCCCACGGCCGAATATATAAGGCCCAGGGGGCACCCCTTCAGAACGATCGAACACACTATCCCGCCATCTCCCTACACTTTCCATATCCTCGCTCTAGAAAATCACCTTGTAACCCATTACACGAAGCATCTTCGCCAGGACGTAGGGTGTTACGCGTCTCTAAGCGGCCCGAACCTGTAAACATTGTCTCTTGTCTCTCGTGCATCCGGCACGAACCATTTTGCTACAGTCGGCGACACCACCCTACTCCTAAAGACACCTCGAGGGGCAACCCCAGGTGTGCGGTCTGACCCAAAACACCGACAGTGCCATCTTCAAGGTGAACACGGTGGATCTTTAGATTAGGTGTAGATTTTGACTTAGAGAGAATTAGAGAGCTCTAGCTCTTTCTCTATTTAAAGAATGGATTTGGGGTTTCTTAAGGGGTCTTTTTGCAATGTTTCCTCTCTATATTTGTTGATTAATATGTTACTTAACTTTTGCCAAGGGTTAGTTCATGATTTGCACATTTGCTTAATCCCCCCCTCAACCAAGGTTTTAGGAGATAGGGGTTCAAGAGGGATCTAGGGTTTACTCCCCTCTTGCCCAAGGTGATAAGTGAACAAAAGCTTGAGTAATGTTTTTAGGTCATTAACTGTCTTGGTTAATACATGGTCTCCAAGATTCTTATGTTCTTCTCCTTAAGTTTCTTCCACATGTGATGACAGTCAGTAGTGCATAGAGGTGCCATAGCCATGGTAACACTTGGGGTGTTACATATATCTCCTTCCCTGGCCACGTGGCGACCCCAGAGCCGTCCACGTGGCGAGGCAGAGAGTTCTTTGCCACGCAACTAGAGGTAGCTGCGAGGGTATAGCGTCTTCATACTGTAGCAAGGGGTACCCCTGATTTAGGGTACTGACACATCCTTTTATTATAGACTTCGTCACCCGAAAGACAATTGACAATTGCCTTGGAGGAAATATATGATTTCAGTCCTCCAATCTTCACTATGTACAGGTGATATTGTGAATACTGCTCTCTCCATAAGTTCAACCGAAGGTGCTTTTATTGTCTTAAAGAATACTTTCGAAGGTAATGGGAGCCCCTGTGCTGCTGACTTGGCCAGTAAGTCTGCATGCTCATTTTCTATTGGGGACTTGTTCTCAAATGCTAATAATTAAGTACAAGGCAACAAAAAGAGGTTAATGGTTAATGACCTTCGTCCTTTGAAGCATTATTTCCCTTAGGATATAACGATCTTCGGACGAAGGTCATGAAGGACATACCTTCTTCATCACAGTTTACATTGATGAAAGAAGAAGTATATGAAACATGAGAAATAACATGAATGATCATATAACATCATTTATATATCCTTTTCATATAGTCATGAATGAATAAGAACAATATTAAATTACATTTGTACCTTCGGCTTGACAGAAGACAAAGTCCTAGTGTGACGCACGAGTGAATACAAGTCAGCGTGAACAGTATGTGGGTACTGTTCATCTATTTATAGGCACAGGACGCAGCCTGCGTAAAATTACATTTTCATGCCCTTCATATTCACTATTGACTTAATAACAATCTGTCGAGGACTAGATAGCCTTTTCCTCCTTAAGTTGGTTTCTCTTTCTGCTACTGAGCCGAAGCTTCCTTGCGCACAGCTTCGGCGCTGGTTCAACCTTCGTTCCGATCCTGCTTTCCATATTGTGTACAACTTCATCCCGAGTCTGAAGGTTCCTGTACATATATTATGCTTGGGAAACATTGTTAATCATGTTTTTGAGGACCTTCGGAAGATGAAGGCCCCCAACATTTTCCCCTCTTGGAATATTTTTTATAGAGAAACCTTCGAAAGAAGCCTCTAGCCTTCGGACTGTGTCCAAATATTTTTCAAGCTTTGGGTCCCTTGCCCTACTACTTTTATCCACATGGCCAGAGATGACCTAGAGTCAGTTTTAAGGATCGCCCTTCTTATTCCCATAGCCTTTAGCTTCCGAAGCTCCAACAGAAGGGCTTCGTATTCAGCAATGTTGTTTGTACAACTAAAGTCCAATCTTGCTGCATAGCATGTTCTGACTTTAGAGGGAGCTACTAAGACAGCAGTGGCTCCTGCGCCGAAAGTTCCCCAAGAACCATCATAGAAAACTGTCCAGGCTTCAGTGTCCTTTGTTACTTCTTCCTGAGCCCTTGGCATCCAATCGGTGATGAAATCTGCCAATGCCTGGGACTAAATTGAGGACCTATGCACATAATCTATAGAAAATTCATTGAGCTCAGTAGCCCATTTTCCAATCCTCCTAGTAGCTTCTCTATTTCTCATTATATCCTTCAAAGGCTGTGATGAAGGAACAATTATGTGATATGCTTGGAAATAATGTCGAAGCTTCCTGGAGGCCATTAACACAACATACAACACCTTCTCCAGTTCTGTATAATTTTTCTTTGATAAACTTAGAACTTTGGAGACGAAGTATACTAGGGCCTGCTTTTTGATTTGGCCATCTTGCTTTTCCTATACAAGCGCTGCACTGACTGCAGAGTGAGAAGCTGCTACATATAGGAGCAATGGAGCCCCTGGCGAAGGTGGAGTTAGAGTTGTCAAGTCTATTAAATATTGCTTTAACTCTTCGAAAGCTTTTTGCTGAGCCGGATCCCATTGAAACACTTCGGCTGACTTCAGTATTTCAAAGAACGGTAGATTTCTTTCTGCTGATCTGGATATGAATCTATTTAATGATGCCAATCTTCCTGCCAACGTTGGGCCCCCTTTTTTGTATTTGGTGGCTCCATCTGAAGGATAACTTTGATCTTATTGGGGTTAGCTTCGATCCCCTTTGTTGACACCAGATAGCCAAGAAACTTGCCCTTCTTCACTCCAAAAACACACTTCTCTGGATTTAATTTCAAACCAGCTTGCCTGGAGTTGGCAAATGTTTCTTGTAGGTCAGCAATGTGATTTTCTTACTTTGTGCTTTTTACTATGATATCATCAACATAAGTCAACACATTCCTGCCTATTTGAGATGAAGAACCTTGGCTATCATTCTGCTGAAGCTTCCTCCGGCATTCTTAAGCCCCTCATGCATCCGAAGGTAGCAATAAGTAAAAGCACCTAGAGGGGGGGGGAATAGGTGATCCTGTAAAAACTCAACACTAAATTCCAACAAGCTTGATTAAAGAGATATTAGCGCAAGTTAATCAAGTCTAAGGCGAGCTCTTGCAAACACAAATAATCACAGAGAGAGCAATCACAAGAGACACACGATTTTATCCCGTGGTTCGGCCAAGTAACACTTGCCTACTTCCACGTTGTGGCGTCCCAATGGATGAGGGTTGCACTCAACCCCTTTCAAGCGATCCAATGATCAACTTGAATACCACGACTTTCTTCCTTTAGAGTCTTATCCCGTTTGCGAGGAATCTTCACAACTTGGAGTCTCTCGCCCTTACAATAGATATCACAAAGAATGCACAGAGTAAGGTTGGGAAGAGCAACACACACAAGACCCAAATACGCAGCACACCCACGCACACAAGTGAAGACTTGAGCTCAAATGACAACTCAAGGAGTGCACAACTCGAATGGAGCCTAAATCACTAACACAACTAAGCGAATGCGTGAGAGCGGAGTCTGGATGCTTAAGAATACTTAGAGAATGCTTGGGTGACTCCTCCATGCTCCTAGGGGTCCCTTTTATAGCCCCAAGGCAGCTAGGAGCCGTTGGAGGCTAACTTGGAAGGCCAAACTTGCCTTCTGTCGGGTGGTGCACCGGACAGTCCCTGTACCTGTCTGGTGTGCGATCTCCTTCCATTTCTAGCGCATCCAACCGTTGCAACTCCAGGCCCGTTGGCGCACTGGACACTGTCTGGTGCCCCCCGCTGACCATTGGAGCTGCCACGCGTCGCGCGAAGATTGCGCGGCCGACCGTTGGTGCTGGCGACCGTTTGCTCACCGGACAGTCCGGTGCACCACCGGACAGTCCGGTGAATTATAGCCACGTCGCCCCTTTGCTTTTCCCGAGGGCGACGAGTTCGCCGCGGATGACTCACCGGACAGTCCAGTGAATTATAGCCGTACGCCGCCGTCGTGTCCCGAGAGCAGCCTTTTCACGCGGACCAGCCTAGCGCACTGGACACTGTCCGGTGCACCACCGGACAGTCCGGTGTGCCAAGCCGAGCTGGAGTTGGCTGCACAGAGCCAAGTCTTTTTCCAATTCTTTTCTCCCTGTTTCTAGCACCTAGACAAAATATGTTAGTACTCAAAACAATGTACTAAGTCTAGAAACATACCTTTATCTTTGATTTGCACTTCTCACTTTACTTAGCACATGTGAGCTTAATTAAACATGTTGGGCACTTAATCACCAAAACATTATAGAAATTGCCCAAGGGCATATTTCCCTTTCAATCTCCCCCTTTTTGGTGATTTATGCCAACACATCAAAAAGCAACCAAAATAAGTGCAACATCAACGCAAATGAGGACCAAATTGTTTTTGACTATAATTTTGGCATATTTGGATCATTCTTTGCCACCACTTGGTTTGTTTTTGCAAATCAAATTCATTTTCCTATCTCTAAGTCAAACACACTTGTTTGGGCACAAAGAGAGATAATCCAAGAGTGAAATTGATCAAGTGTCAAACCCCCCCTTTTCCCATAGTCAAAAATTCTCCCCACAAGAGACTAAAATTTGCAATAAGAGTATTTTGGACAAATCAAAAGTTCTAACTCTATTGTTTTCAAAATTCACAAGTGGTAGCTGATCTATTTGCTTTGGCCTTAATTTCTCCCCTTTGGCATTAAGCACCAAAATGGGATCATTCTTGGCCCTTTAACCCCATTGCCTCACCAAAAATGTCAATTAAGAGCAAAAAGGCAATAAGAGCATAAGTATGAACTTGGAAGTAGATACACCAATACCGGAGTGCAGTGGAAGTCTTTGCAACGTCCAAGTCCATTTTCCCTTTCAATGCACCTTTGAGACTACATCAAGAGTACTTCAAACACATAGGTTAGTCTCAAAGGGTCAAGTTGTAGCACATCTCCCCCTTAATATGTGCATCACTTGCAGATGGACTTGTGAGGTCCGGGGATCATGCGTACAACTTGAGCACACAAATAAACAATAATGGATTTAAATGCATAAAGTAACTTGATCAAAGGCATAGAACACATGTATGCTATAGATCAATCCAAGTTACGCAAATCTAAGACATTTAGCTCACTACGCAACCTGCAAAAAGTTTTCTCATCCAACGACTTGGTAAAGATATCGGCTAGCTTGTTCTCGGTGCTAATATGGTACACCTCGATATCTCCCTTTTGCTGGTGGTCCCTCAGGAAGTGATGCCGGATGTCTATGTGCTTAGTGCGGCTGTGTTCAACAGGATTATCCTCCATGCGGATTGCACTCTCATTGTCACATAGGAGTGGGACTTTGCTCAGATTGTAGCCAAAGTCCCAGAGGGTTTGCCTCATCCAAAGTAGTTGCACGCAACACTGTCCTGCGGCAACATACTCGGCCTCAGCGGTGGATAGGGCAAGAGATGTTTGTTTCTTTGAGCTCCACGACACCAGGGACCTTCCTAGAAATTGGCACGTCCCCGATGTGCTCTTCCTATCAACCTTGCACCCGACAGAATCGGAGTCTGAATATCCAATCAAGTCAAAGGTAGACCCCTTTGGATACCAGATCCCCAAGCAAGGTGTAGCAACTAAATACCTAAGAATTCGCTTAACGACCACAAGGTGACATTCCTTGGGGTCGGATTGAAATCTAGCACACATGCATACACTAAGCATAATGTCCGGTCTACTAGCATATAAATAAAGCAAGGAACCTATCATAGACCGGTATGCCTTTTGATCAATGGACTTACCTCCTTTGTTGAGGTCGACATGCCCATCGGTTCCCATAGGTGTCTTCGCGGGCTTGGCGTCCTTCATCCCAAACCGCTTGAGAAGATCTTGAGTGTACTTCGTTTGGGAGATGAAGGTGCCGTCCTTGAGTTGCTTCACTTGGAATCCAAGAAAGTAGGTCAACTCGCCCATCATCGACATCTCAAACATTTGTGTCATCACCCTGCTAAACTCCTCACAAGACTTTTGATTAGTAGAACCAAATATTATGTCATCGACATAAATTTGGCACACAAAAAGATCTCCATCACAAGTCTTTGTAAAAAGAGTGGGATCGGCTTTCCCAACCTTGAAAGCATTAGAAATTAAGAAATCTCTAAGGCATTCATACCATGCTCTTGGAGCTTGCTTAAGTCCATAGAGCGCCTTAGAGAGTTTGAACACATGGTCAGGGTACCTGTCATCCTCAAAGCCAAGGGGTTGTTCTACGTATACCTCCTCCTTGATTGGCCCGTTGAGGAAAGCGCTCTTTATGTCCATTTGAAACAACTTGAAAGAGTGGTGAGCGGCATAGGCTAATAATATTCGAATAGACTCTAGCCTAGCCGCAGGAGCAAAAGTCTCCTTGAAATCCAAACCTGTGACTTGGGCATAACCTTTTGCCACAAGTCGAGCCTTGTTTCTTGTCACCACCCCGTGCTCATCTTGCTTGTTGCGGAACACCCACTTGGTTCCCACAACATTTTGCTTTGGACGTGGCACCAGACTCCAAACTTCATTCCTCTTGAAGTTGTTGAGCTCTTCCTGCATGGCCAACACCCAATCCGGATCCTGCAAGGCCTCTTCTACCCTGAAAGGCTCAATAGAAGAGACAAACGAGTAATGCTCACAGAAGTTAGCTAATCTTGAGCGAGTAGTTACTCCCTTGCTTATGTCACCCAGAATCTGGTCAACGGGGTGATGTCGTTGGATCGTTGCTCGGACTTGAGTTGGAGGGACCCGTGGTGCTTCTTCCTCCATAACTTGTTCTTCTTTTGCTCCCCCTTGATCATGCGCCTCTTCTTGTGGAACCTGTCCATCATCTTGAGTTGGGAGATGCACTATTGTAGAGGAAGATGGCTGATCTTGCTCTTGTTGTTCCTATGGTCGCACATCGCCTATCACCATCGTGCGCATTGTGGCCGTAGGAACATCATCTTCATCTATGTCATCAAGATCAACTTGCTCTCTTGGAGAGCCATTAGTCTCATCAAATACAACGTCGCTAGAGACTTCAACCAAACCCGATGATTTGTTGAAGACTCTATACGCCTTTGTATTTGAGTCATACCCTAGTAAAAACCCTTCTACTGCCTTGGGAGTAAATTTAGAATGTCTACCTTTCTTCACCAGAATGTAACATTTGCTCCCAAATACACGAAAGTAAGAAACGTTGGGTTTGTTACCGGTAAGGAGCTCGTAGGAGGTTTTCTTGAGAAGGCGATGCAGATAGAGCCGGTTTATGGCGTGCCAAGCTATGTTCATAGCTTTCGACCAAAACCGCTCGGGCGTCTTGAATTCTCCAAGCATCGTTCTTGCCATGTCGATGAGCGTCCTGTTCTTCCTCTCTACCACACCGTTTTGCTGTGGTGTGTAGGGAGCGGAGAACTCGTGTTTGACGCCTTCCACTTGCAAATTCTTGAATTCGGACCCGTTGTCGCTCCTTATCTTTTTCACCTTGAGCTCAAATTCGTTTTGAGCCCTCCTTAGAAAGCGTTTTAGGGTCCCTTGGGTTTCTGATTTATCCTGCAAAAAGAACACCCAAGTGAAGCGGGAAAAATCATCAACAACTACAAGACCATACTTACTTGCCCTGATGCTAAGGTAGGCAACGGGTCCAAAGAGGTCCATGTGAAGTAGCTCCAGTGGTCTTGATGTTGTCATCACATTTTTGCTATGATGAGTGCTTCCCACCTGTTTTCCTGCCTGACAAGCTGCACAAGGTCTGTCTTTCTCCAAACAAACATTGGTTAGACCTAACACATGTTCTCCCTTTAGAAGTTTATGAAGGTTCTTCATCCCAACATGTGCTAGACGGCGATGCCACAGCCAGCCCATACTAGTCTTAGCTATTAAGCATGCATCTAGATCGGCCTCCTCTTTCGAAAAATCAACTAAGTAGAGTTTGCCGTCTAATACACCCTTAAAAGCTAATGAACCATCACTCCTTCTAAAGATAGATACATCAACATTTATAAAAAGACAATTGTAACCCATGTGACACAATTGACTTACAGACAGGAGGTTGTAACCAAGTGAGTCTACTAGAAATACATTCGATATGGAGTGCTTGTTGGTGATGGCTATCTTGCCCAAGCCTTTGACCTTGCCTTGATTCCCATCTCCAAAAATAATCGTATCCTGGGAATCCTTGTTCTTGACGTAGGAGGTGAACATCTTCTTCTCCCCAGTCATGTGGTTTATGCATCCGCTGTCGATAATCCAGCTTGAGCCCCTGTATGCATAAACCTGCAAGGAATTTAAGCTTGGGTTTTAGGTACCCAACTCTTGTTAGGTCCTACAAGGTTAGTCACAATAGTTTTTGGAACCCATATGCAGGTTTTGTCTCCCTTGCATTTGGATCCCAATTTCCTAGCCACTACTTTTGCATTCTTACATGAAAGAACAAAAGAAGTGTTGCAAGTATGGAAAACAATAGTAGATTCATTACACACTTTCCTAGGTACATGATGCACAACATGATTTCTCTTAGGCATACTTCTACCATGAACAAAAGTAGAGCTAGAGGCAAACATAGCATGTGAATCAAAAGCATCATGATCATAACTCCTATTATAATTGGAATGACTAGCAATTTTCCTATTATAAATGAAAGCATGATTCCTTTGAGTACTACTAGCCATAGGGGCCTTCCCTTTCTCCTTGTTGAGAACGGGGACCCTTTGGCTTGTTAAGTTCTTGGCTTCCTTTCGAAAACCAAGTCCATCCTTAATTGAGGGGTGTCTACCAACGGTGTAGGCATACCTAGCAAATTTTAACTTATCAAAATCAATTTTTGCAAGTCTTAAGTTGGGCATTAAGACTTGCCACCTCATCATTCAATTTAGTAATAGCAATAAGATGTTCATCACATGCATCAACATCAAAGTCCTTACATCTATTACAAACACTAACATGCTCTACACATGAATTTATTTTACTAACTTCCTCTAGCTTAGCAGTTAATTCATCATTTGAACTCTTTAAACTAGATATAGTTTCATGGCAAGCAGATAACTCAGAAGATAGCATTTCATTCCTCTTAGTTTCTAAAGCAAAAGATTTTTGAACATTAATAAATTAGTCATGCTCTTCATACAAAATATCTTCTTGCTTTTCTAGCAATCTATCTTTTTCATTTAGAGCATCAATTAATTCATTAATTTTCTCTATTTTAGCTCTATCTAAACCTTTAAATAAGCTAGAGTAATCTACTTCATCATCGGAAGAATCATCATCGCTAGAAGTAGTGTACTTAGGGGTATCTCAAACATGTACCTTATTTTCCTTGGCCATAAGACATGTATGGCGTTCGTTGGGGAAGAGAGAAGACTTGTTGAAGGCCGAGGCAGCGAGTCCTTCGTTGTCGGAGTCGGAAGAAGAGCAGTCCGAGTCCCATTCCTTTCCAAGGTGCGCCTCGCCCTTTGCCTTCCTGTAGCTCTTCTTTTTCTCCTTCTTCCCGCTCTTTTCTTGTCCCTGGTCACTATCATTATCGGGACAATTTGCAATAAAGTGACAAGTCTTACAGTATTTGAAGCAGGAGCGCTTCCCCCTTGTTTTACTCTTGGAGGGATATTCTTTGCGTCCTTTGAGTGCGGTCTTGAAGCGCTTGATGATAAGCGCCATTTGATTCTCGTTGAGCCCGGCAGCCTCTACTTGTGCTACTTTGCTTAGTAGCGCCTCCTTGCTACTTGTTGCCTTGAGCGCAATGGGCTGCGGCTCGTAGACGGGTAGTGGACCGTTCAAGGCGTCATCCACATATCATGCCTCCTTTACCATCATGCGCCCGCTCACGAATTTTCCGAGTATCTCCTCGGGTGTCATCTTTGTGTACCTGGGATTTTCACGGATAAGATTCACAAGATGGGGGTCAATAACGATAAAGGACCTGAGCATGAGTCGGATGACGTCGTGGTCCGTCCATCTTGTGATTCCATAGCTTCTAATCTTGTTGACCAGAGTCTTGAGCCTATTGTAGGTTTGAGTTGGCTCCTCTCCCCTGATCATTGCAAATCTTCCCAGCTCGCCTTCCACCAACTCCATTTTGGTGATCATGGTGGCGTCATTTCCCTCATGAGATATCTTGAGGGTGTCCTAGATCTGCTTTGCATTGTCCAAGCCGCTAACCTTGTTGTATTTATCCCTGCACAGAGATGCTAGCAAAACAGTAGTGGCTTGGGCATTTTTATGAATTTGCTCATTAATAAACACAGCGTTATCCGTACTATAAAAATGCATTCCATTTTCAACTATTTCCCAAATGCTAGGATGGAGAGAAAATAGCTGACTACGCATTTTATGACTCCAAAATGAGTAGTCCTCTCCATCAAAGTGTGGAGGTTTTCCTAGAGGAATAGAAAGTAAATGTGCATTCAAATTGTACGGCATGCGGGAATAATCAAAGGAATAGTTTTGATTAACCGTCTTTTTCTTTGATGAAGAATCGTCATCGTCGTCATCTCTTGGTGAAGAAGAGGATGCATCGCTGTCGTAGTAGACGATCTTCTTGATGCGCCTCTTCTTCTTCCCGTCCTTCTTCTTGTGACTTGAGCTAGAGTCAGTTGGCTTGTCGTCTCTAGGATCGTTGAGGAAGGACTCCTTTTCTTTATCGTTGACCACCATCCCCTTTCCCTTAGGATCCATCTCTTTGGGCGGTTAGTCCCTTAGATGAAGAGTACGTCTCTGATACCAATTGAGAGCACCTAGAGGGGGGGGTGTTGGAACTTGCTCTCAGTTGCAAGGGGATCCAACAAGGGTGAACAGCGATGTCAACAGGGCACTCGCGCTAGATGGCAAAAGCTCTATTAATCTGGCCTCTCACGGGCACTGTGCAGGGGTATTTATAGGTACCAGAGTGCGTAGCACCTCGAGCTAAGGACGCATGTGCCCTCAGCTACCTAGGTTATCCCTAGAATATTCCCATAAAGCGGGGTTACAGACCGTAATTACAGGAATGCTTTTACAAATTAGGCCCGTAACGCACGGCGGCCAAGCGGGGCCCGTTACAACGGGCCGGATTGCACGTGGGCCTCCGAGCTGGACAAGGCCGCACCGTGGGATGCCCTTCGTCGCTAGTCTTCGTCTGGTGCGGAAGAAGCGAAGGGTGTCCCTGCCTGTTTTGTTTCTGTTAGTTCAGCTGCTGCAGCGAAGGCTTCGAGCGAAGGGTGGCGCCTTTGCCTTCGCCCCAACATTTGCCCTCCGAGGGACCAGTTCGACAAAGTCACCTGGTGCCGAAGACGTCGTTAGATGGTGGAGACGCTGCCCTCGCTCGAAGTGGTTCCGCGGGGGTTTTTGATATGACCGTTGATTGACGACGTACTGTTGGATTGCGGGTTTCCCGAAGCTCCGCGCCCTGTTGGATTGCGGGTTTCCCGAAGAGCCGCGCCCTGTCTATAAAAGGGGGCGGGGGTCGGCGCTTTTTGAACTTCACCTTCCGCGCTCCGCGAAAACCCTAGCCGCCCTTTCCGCCGTCTTGCTGCTCGTCTGCCCGCCGTGCTCTTGTTCGCCGGAGATCTGGCTCGAGTGAAGCAGACCGCTCACCGCCGCCGACGGTACGTAGCGATGCCGTCCTCGTCTTCTTCCGCTGCCGCTACACCGCCGGCCGTTCCCTCGCCGTCGGCCGCCGCCTCGTCTGAGGAGACGCTGAGTAGTTTAATGGCGGAGGAGTTGCGCGCCGGCGATTCTGTTGATTTTGGCGTATCGCGGATGTCGTCGGCCCGCGTGCAAGATATGCAGCGGTTGGGTTACTTCGGCGGTGGAGTTGGTCGAGTCCCGGGGACGGAGGAAGTCCCCGAGCCAGAGGGCGAGTTGGTCGTTTTCGAGGCGTTCTTCGCCGCCGGACTCCGCTTGCCTGCCCACCGATTTGTTGGCGAAGTCCTGCGCAGGTTCAACGTTCAAATACATCAGCTGACACCGAATGCCATAGTGGCTCTGTCGAAGTATGTCTGGGCGACGACTTCATACGGTGGACAGCCATCGGTGGAAGTTTTTGCGAAGTATTATTGTTTGCATTGGTAGAAGAGGATGATTGGAGGCGAAGTTTCTCAGTTTGGATCCTGCACATTCACGCCGAAGACCGGCAAAACCACGATGCAGGTAGTCGAGTTGGTTCCTTGCGCCCGCAACAAGTGGGGCAACTGGAATGAATTTTGGTTTTACGTCGCTGAGGGTACCGTCGAAGGCCATGAGGGACTCCCCGTGTCCGCGATGTGTTCTCATTTTTACTCAGCGTACTCTCCCTTTGAAGTGGCGGAGGAGGATGAGGACGAAGGGGCTCTTCGGTGCGCCGCCGGCCTGAGCAGTGGGCGCGACTTGGTTGAAGAATTTGTGGCGTACGGGGTGTGGCCATTGGCGCATGGCTGGGCGTTGGGCGAAGTATGCCCTCGCCAGATGCCTTTTCATGGTGGAAGGGTGGTGCGGAGTCCCGCCTTCGCCCTGAAACTGCAAAACCGTGATCCGGCCGCCGTTGTGCGTGAGGCGGAGGATGGGGCGGTGCGGCTTGTTGGACGCTACGTGCCGAGGACAGAGGGCCAGCGCAGCTGGGATATCCGCGGGTCGAATGACCACTTGAACAGGGTTTTTGAATTAAATCAATTGCCATATGACGGCTACCCTGGTCAAGACGATGTGGACCGCCGTGGGAAGAAACCGGCGGTGGAGACCGGAGACGACCCTGAGCCGGCGGCCGCCCCATCCTCTAAAAAGAGAAAATTAGGTACTGCTATGGGAGGACTTGGGGCTTCTGATCGTTTTGCTAGAGAGTTGATGAGGACGTGCGCGGCCCCGGGGGAAAGGATGTCTTCGCCCGAGCTCCGGGAGTCTTCGGCTCGGATGCTGAGGGTTACCGGGGGTTGTTGGCCTAGGAATGTTCCTGTCCCCCGCGCGGTTGGCGAGGATTTTTTTATATCTCGCATGGTTCGTGAATGGAGGGTATTTCCTTACGGGCGGAATATTGCTGCTGTTGTGTCAGCAGTGATGGACAAGGATCGCCAGGGGGCTGCACAAAAGCGCCAGGCGGCTGTCAGGCTCGTTGAAGCCAGGCCGAAGAGGCAGCGGGGGGCTGCGAAGGCTGCGGCCCCCGGCGGAGGCCGGCCGCCGCTGGCGGCGAAGTCGGGCGTCCCTGCATCTAGCAAGGCGCCGGAGGCAACGGCAGGCGCCGGAGGCCCGAAGTCGGCGAAGGCGGTGCCGCCGTCCGGCGGAGTGGCGGAGGTCGCGAAGGCGGCCTGAGCGTTGCCGTTGGCGGGCAACCGTGTCGCCGACTTCGTCACCGATATTAGTGTGGACGACTATCTCGGTGGTAAGTCGTTGGCTTTATTTATTTATTTATTTATTTATTTATTTTTTAATTGGTTCGTTGGTACGTTGCAGGGTTGGGCGAAGGCCAACTTGCTAGCGCCTGGCGCGGCGACCACGACGGCTGCCGCAGTGCCGAAGGCGAAGGACGGGGCTCTTAGCGCCGGAGGCGAGGCGTCGGCCCTCGCGGTTGTCATGGATGAGGCGGGCGCTGCGTCCCGCCGGCTGACGGAGGTGACGGAGGCGCTACGTCAGGTCCGCTGAGTTGGACTTCGTCCCTTTTTTTTCTCGGCTTGCTGGGGCCGCGGTCTTACGATTGCTCTGCAGGTGGCTGACTTCGCCAGCCGCACTGCGTCGGGGGCCCTCACGGCAGCTGTGGCTGCCGAAGTCGAAAGACTTCGGACACAACATGCTGACGCCGTCCGTGAAAAATCGGCCGCCGACAGCAAGTGTCGCAAGCTGGCGGACAAGGTGGCCACACTGGAGGATGAGAAGGCCGCCCTCCGGCGCCAGCTGGCGGGGGAAAGGAGGGAGACCAACGAGGCCCTTGTCAAGGCGCAGGCTGCGCAGGCGGAGGCCAACCTGGCACGGGCGGAGGGCAATCTTGCCAGGGAGCGCGCCGAGCAGCTGCAGGAGCGGCTCACCGCCCTGGAGAGCCGCGTGAAGGGGGTCGAGGCCGCGGCACGAGCGGAGGCAGAGCGGACGCGCCAACTGCTTGTAGATACATACCATGGCCTGGGCGCGGGGACCGGTGAATTCGAAGTGCCGGACCGAGAGCCCGGACTTCGGTGCCTGGAGTGGGTACAGGAGGAGTTGCAGGCGCTCCCCACTGTTGTGGAGGGGTTTATGGCGTATGCCTCCCTGGTCACCTGCGAGGGGGCGATGAACGCGCTCTCCCGCGAAGGGTGCCGGCACTTCGAGGTCTTCGACCAAGTCGAAGAAGATTTTGAGCAAGATATCTTCAAGGTTGAGGACCCCGTAGTGAAGGAATCCGCCGGAGCTATCTTCGACCGGCTGTGGGGTCCACACGGTCGCGAGGTGGTCAGGGAGCGCGCCGAGACGGCGAGGGCTCAGGTAACGTTTTCGCTTGTTTGGTATTTGTTGGACGTGGGCTGTGTGTGTGTTTGATGAATTTTGTGTGTTTTGGCTTAGGCGGCGCGTGGCGAGAGGGTCGACGACTTCGGGGCGCTGAACAGCATGCTGACTGACCCGGAGTCGACCCCGGGGGAGGCCGTGTCTGGGGTCGCCCTGGAGCCGACCCCGGACGCATCCTCTGCGGCCGGCGAAGACCTGCCTCCAGAGGTCGCCGAAGGCGCGCCTGATGCTTCTGCAGCTGCAGCGCCGAGTGCTGAAGATTCCGCAGCGGTAGCGGCGGAGATAACAGCGGAAGCAACGGCGGAGCCAACGGCGGAGGCTCCCGCAACGTCAGGGCCGTCGCAGGTGGCGTAGTGGGTGTAGAGGGTTGGGGAAATTTGTACATGTTACTGAATTTTGGTTGCTGCGCAGGTTCAAGATTTTGGGCCTGCGCACACAACCGCTACTACTAAATTTTTGGCGGCTTCGACCGCGGAAGATGGTAATGAATGTGGTGGGTCTGCATCTGAGTTTTTTGATTGTGCTGACTCTGGGAGCTCGATTGAGTGGACTGAGGAGTCGTCGGAGGACTTGGACTACTTCGCAGCCTTGGATGTGGCTGCGGCGGAGGCTTCGCCGCACGCCGCGGACGCAGGAGATGTGCCAGGTCCTAGCACTGGGTGACGGCGACGAAGGGCAGTTGCGAAACGTAGAGTTAGTGGGGCGGAGGGGGCTCGGCTTTGTGTGAGTGTGGCTGGCCGGCAGGAACTGTTGTCTTTGCCGGCCGCCGAGAATACAGGTGAAGGGGAACTGCGAAGTCTTTTTGCGGGTGAGGAGCTTAGGATAATGTTATTTAATTATAGGGAGATGGGAATTATTCCTAAGGTTGAGCCGATGTAGAATGTGGTGCCCTCGCTTGTATATGTAGAGGCTTGTATGATGAAATTGTGTGCCCTCGTTTGCATATGTGTGCGAAGGCGTTGTGTACTTTGTCTGGTTTGTTATGTTGTGCTGTGTTGGTGTGATTAAAGTTGGTCTTGGCGTGGACGGTTTGATGTTGTCGTTTCTGCCTTTGTTGTGCTAGTCCGGTTGCACCCTTAGGTGTCTTCTGTACGGACAGTCTGTGCGGTAGGCTTCGGTTTTTTCGCACTTGTTGTGCTAGTCCGGCTGCACCATTGGGCGACTTCTGCGCGGATAGTCTTCGCGATAGACTTCAATTTTTTCGCACTTGTTGTGCTAATCCGGCTGCACCCTTAGGCGACTTCTGCGCGGATAGTCTTCGCGATAGACTTCGATTTTTTCGCACTTGTTGTGCTAATCTGGCTGCACCCTTTGGCGACTTCTGTGCGGATAGTCTTCGCGATAGACTTCGATTTTTTCGCACTTGTTGTGCTAATCCGGCTGCACCCTTAGGCGACTTCTGCACGGATAGTCTTTGCGATAGACTTCGATATTTTCGCACTTGTTGTGCTAATCCGGCTGCACCCTTGGGCGACTTCTGCGCGGATAGTCTTCGCGATAGACTTCGGTTTTTTTCGCACTTGTTGTGCTAATCCGGCTGCACCCTTGGGCGACTTCTGCGCGGATAGTCTTCGCGATAGACTTCGGTTTTTTCGCACTTGTTGTTCTAATCCGGCTGCACCCTTAGGCGACTTCGGCGCGGATTTGTCGCACGCGAGGGTGGCTAGCGCTTAGCCTCGTGGTGACCTTGTGTTGGTCGAATGTCGAAGACCGTCGTCGCGGTCTTTTTCGACGCATGTCTTTGCGGGGGATTTTTCACACATATATTACATGGCTCCGCCTCGTTAAAAACCTCACCCCCCGGGAGGAAAAGAGTGCGGGCCGGTACAAGATTGTTTTTGCGAATTACAAGGTGAAGACAGCCCTGAGGAATCAAACAAAAAATTTGCGGAGGTTGTCGATGTTCCAGGAGTGCTCCAGGTCCTCGCCGTTTGGCGTTGTGAGCCTGTAAGCGTTGGGGGAAGCTTTTGTCTTGACTATGAAGGGGCCCTCCCACCTGGGCTCCAGCTTGCCCTTGGACTCCGTCCGAGCTGTTTGAACGAGTACGAGGCCCCCCTCGCTGAACTCCCTCGGGATGACTGAGTGGTCGCGCCATGCTTTGGTCTGGGCTTGGTATTTGTTCAGGGCCTGTAGGGCGAAGACTCGGTCTCCGTCGATGAGATCCTTTGAAGTTGGCTCGTCCACATCAGGGACGGCTGACGGAACTGTTCGCGGGGACCCGTGCTTTATTTCTTGCGGGGTCATGGCCTCCGATCCGTATAGAAGGCGGAAGGGAGTAAACCCGGTCGCCCTGCACTCAGTCGTGTTTAGTGCCCAGACTGCCTCAGGTAACAAATCGGTCCATCTGCCCTTTTTTTCATCAAGGAGCATTTTCTTGATAGCTGTGAAGATTTTCCTGTTGGCGCGCTCCACGACCCCGTTGGACTGCGGATGATAGACTGAGGCGAAGGCGAGCTTGGTGCCAATGGAGAAACAAAAATCCTTGAAGTCTTGGTTGTCAAACTGCTTGCCGTTGTCGACTGTTAGTTCGGACGGTACTCCGAAGCGGCAAACGATGTTCTGCCAGAAGAATTTTTGGGCAGTCTTTGATGTTATTGTAGAAACAGCCCGCGCCTCGATCCATTTGGTGCAGTACTCGACCGCGACGAAGGCGAACTTAAGGTTCCCCTGAGCGGTGGGCAGGGGTCCGACAATGTCGAGGCCCCAGCGCTGAGAGGCCATGTATGGGCGATCAGCTTTGTACACTGCGAGGGGCCGCCTGACCGAGGAGAAAACTTCTGGCAGGCTTCGCAGGACCGTGTGACCCGATTTGCGGCGCAGATCATTGCGGGCCAGTAAAAGCCCTGGCGGATCACCTTAGCAGCTAGGGCCCTCGGCCCTGCGTGTGAGCCGCACGTGCCACTGTGGACTTCACGTAGAATCTGCATGCCTTCGGCTTCGGTGACGCACTTAAGCATTGGCTGACTGACCCCTTTTTTGTAGAGTTGGCCTTCAATCAGTGCGAAGTCTCGGCTTCGATGTCTGAGACGCTTGGCCTCACTGATGTCGGCTGGATGATAATACCCCTGCAGGAACAGGGTTATGGGTGCCCGCCAGTCTTCGGTCATGATAAGGTTGACTGTGCGGTGGCCCTCGCTGTCATTGGTTATTTGGAGCCCTTCAGGGCTCCGGACTGCTGGCGTGCCGATGACATGAAAGAATACGTCGGAGGGCAGAGTTTCGCCCCTGGCGGCGGCCTTGGCCAATGCGTCGGCCTCCTCATTCTTGGCCCGATCCACATGCTGCAAGGTGAACCCCTTGAACTGCCTCTCGAGACTTCGGATGGCCGCGAGGTACTGCATGATCGCGGGGTCCTTGGCTGCATAGTCTTTCTCGACTTGGCCGGCAACTACCTTGGAGTCTGTTTTGATGATGCAAGTAGTGACTCCGAGGGCCCTTAGCTTGCGGAGGCCGAGGATGACTGCTTCGTATTCTGCTATATTATTTGTGCATCTGTCGGATTCCAGATTGAAGCTGAGTCGTGCTGCATATCTGTGCTTGACCCCGACTGGTGAGGTGATGACTGCAGCGATGCCTGCCCCCGCATGGCACCAAGCGCCGTCGCAATGGATCGTCCAAGTCTTCTCTGCGGACGGATCTGGCTGTGTTGTTGGCCCAGTCCAGTCGACGACGAAGTCTGCCAGGACTTGAGACTTGATAGCTGTTCTAGGCTCGAAGCAGATGTGGTAGCCGGAGAGTTCGGCCGCCCACTTGGCAATCCTCACCGACGCCTCCGGGTTTCTGAATAATTCGCCGAGCCCCCTGTTTGAGGTGACTCGGACCTTGAATGCTTCGAAGTAATGGCGCAGTTTGCGCGACGACATGACGACTGCGTAGGCAACCTTCTCCAGCTCTGTCATGTTGCACTTGGACGGTGTCAGCACTTCGGAGACATAATACACGGGGCACTGCCGGACCACGCCCTCGACAGTCTACTCCTGCACTAGAGCCGCGCTGACCGCATGTGGCGAAGCCGCGACGTAGAGCAGCAGGGGGAGCGAGGGGTCGGGGCTGGTAAGGACGGCCAACTCTGTCAGGTACTGTTTTAATGAGGCGAAGGCCGCCGCCTGCTCTGGTCCCCAGGCGAAGTCTTTTGCACCAAGGAGTGTCTTGAGGAAGGGGAGACTTCGCTCGGCGGACCTGGAGATGAATCTGTTGAGAGCGGCCAATCTGCCTGTCAGGCGCTGGACGTCCCTGACGGACTGCGGAGGCGTCATGTCCAAGATGGCCTGAATCTTGGTTGGGTTGGCCTCGATGCCGCGGTGTGATACCAGATAGCCCAATATTTTGCCTTGGCGAACGCCAAAGACGCACTTTTCCGGGTTTAGGCGGAGTTGTGCGTCTCGCATGTTCGCGAATGTTTCGGCGAGGTCGGCGAGGTGGTCCTCCTTGCTCTTGCTGGCGACGACAATGTCGTCTACATATGTGAATATGTTTCTGCCAACCTGCCCTTCGAGCACTGTTTTGGTAAGCCTGGAGAAGGTGGACCCGGCGTTCTTGAGTCCCTCCGGCATTCTGATGAAGCAATATGTGCCGAAGGGTGTTATAAAGCTGGTGCTGGCCTTGTCTTCTTCCTTCATGTATATCTGGTGGTAACCGGAGAAGCAATCGAGGAGGGACATGACCTCGCATCCGGCCGCGCTATCGACTATTTTGTCGATCCGCGGCAACGAGAAATTGTCCTTTAGGCAGGCTTTATTGAGACTGGTGAAGTCGATGCACATTCGCCACTTCCCGCTCTTTTTCTGCACCATCACGACATTGGAGAGCCATGTGGGGTAAGCCACCGGCTCGATGAATTTGGCCTCTAGGAGGCGGTGCACCTCTGCCTTGGCGGCCTCCGTCTTTTCGTCGGACATCTTGCGAAGCCGCTGCTTTTTCGGCCGTACCGAAGGGTCGATTCCCAGACTGTGCTCAATTATTGAACGGCTGACCCCGACCAGATCGAGGGCCGACCAGGCGAAGACATCTTTGTTCTTGGACAGGCAGCAGAGGAGCTTTTCTTCTTCATGCGAAGTAAGGTCTTCGCTGATAATGACTGTCTGCCTGGGCGTGGCCTGGTCGAGGGGGACAGTCTTGGTCCCGTCGTTGCTCTGCAGCTGCGCCTTGTCGTGTTGCTTATTGGTTGGGCTGGCAGGCGCGGGGTCCTCGCGTTGGGCCGTGAGGCAGTGAACGTTTCTTTGACCGGGCACGAAGTCCCGCTCTATGTTACGCGCAGTCTGTTGATTGCCGAAGACTGTGATGACGCCTAACGGACCTGGTATCTTCATACATAGGTACAGTCCGTGAATGGCTGCTTCGAACTTATTGATGGAGCCCCGACCCATGATGGCATTGTAAGGATATACCATGTCCACAATGTCAAAGGTTATTTGCTCGCTTCGGGCATTGGGTGCTACACCGAAGGAGAGAGGCAGCTCTATTTTGCCGAGGGGAAGGTGCCCTTGCCGCCGAAGCCATACAACGGGTTGTCCGAAGGCTTAAGCAGGCTGTGGCTTATGCCCATGCGATCGAAGGCGTGGAGGAAGATGATGTCCGCCTGACTGCCGTTGTCAACGAGGACCTTGTGCAGGTCCCAGCCTGCCACGCTGCAATTGATAACCATGGCGTCGCAGTGGGGGGGCGCTGCGCAAGTCGACGTCCCGTGCGTCGAAGGTTAGCGGTATGTGGGACCACTTTGTCTGCACGACTGGGCCCGTGACGGCGACATGGTTGATGCTGCGGTAGTGGTCCCGCTTCTGCCGCTTGGTGTCAAAGTCGGTGCTGGACCCCCCAGTTATCATGTGGATGACTCCGCGATATGGTTGATCGGCGAAGTCTTCCTGCTTTGGGGCATGGGGGATGTTTTGATGTTGCTGGTGTGGTGGTGGGGGTGGAGGAGGTACGATTTGTACTTCCTGATGGTGTTGGTAAGCGTGGTGCGGTGGATGCGGGGCGGGAGCGTGGATATATGGTGGAGGGGGTTGCTGGTAATTGTGCGCGACAATTCTGGGGTTGTCGGCTGGCTGCGCCCGTGCCATTCTGTCTCTGGTAGCCTTCGTTTCGGGGCAGTCTTTGGTTTGGTGGGCGCAGTCTTCGCCATGGAAGAGGCAGTAGAATCGGCGCGGCGGCTGCGCACGCCCTCGGCCCCTGCCACGAGTGTCGTTTCTGTGGCCCTGGGGGGATATTCCTGGCGACGAGGGGGGTCAGCAGCAGGATGCTGGTTGGCGATGTTGTGCACTTGCTGCTGATTGCGGCCGTCTCGACCGGAGTCTGGCTGCGGAGTCCTTGTCCACGTGCGGCTGGACTGTGGAGCATCTTTTGGCTTCCTTTGGGACTCAATCTTGCGCTGGTGGAGCTCTTCGGATCTGGCGTACTTTTCAAACAGCTGATATAACTCTTGGAGGTTCTTTGGCGGATCTCTGATGCAGTGGCTGTAAAGGACGCCGGCGCGAAGGCCACTGATAGCATAGTGGATGGCAATCTGGTCATCGACTGAGGGCAGCTGTGACTTGAGTGTTAGAAATTTGCGATAATACTCCCTCAGGGTCTCCTTTTCTAGCTGCTTGCAGAGCGAAAGTTCGGCCAGGGCGTCGGTATCTGGGCGGTACCCTTGGAAGTTGAGCAGGAACTTGTCCCGGAGACTTCTCCAGGAATCAATGGACAGCGGAGGCAACCTGGTGAACCAGGTGAGTGTGGGGCCCTCAAGGGCGATGATGAAAGACTTCGCCATTGTGGCGTCGTCCCCCCCAGACGATGCAACGACGACCTGATAACTCATTATGTATTGAGCCGGGTCGGTGCTGCCGTTGTACTTGGGATAGGTCCCTGCCCGGAAGTTAGCCGGCCACGGCGTCACTTGCAGGTGTGGCGCCAGGGGACTTCGCTCATCGAGATAGTTGACCCCTTGGAATGGCGCGGCGTGCGGGAAGGTGTGGTCGCGTTGGGGGAAACGCGGGTCCTCCGGTTGCGCGCGGTGTTGCAGGGGTGGCCCATGGTGCAGGCCGGGGTGGCCTTCGCGCGTGTCTTCGAGTTGTGCGCGCTGCTGGAGGGGTGACTCGTGCTGCAGGCCGAGGTGGCCTTCGCGCTGCATCAGCACAATCTCCCGCTCGAGTTCCTGGGCCTTGTGCTCTTCGTCGCGTATCATTTGCCGCACTTTGGTTAGTGCGGACACACGCTGGCGCTTGGCCTCCAGTATCTCCTTCTGCCTCTGGAGATTGCGGTTCTTGAGGCGCAGGGCGCGCAGCTGTAGCTGTTCTTCTGCTGAGACGCCGAGGATTTCACCGTCCTCGGCGAGGTCCGCGCCCTCCGGTGGTGCGAAGCCTGAGGGTGGCTGCGGTTGTCCCTCGGGGTCGCAGGTGCGGAGGGTGTCGTCTTCGCATGCGCGAGGGACATCGTCTTCAGTGGCCTCTTGGTGGGTGGATTGGGTGAGGGCGAGGGCCTTGCCCTTTCTTGCGGCGAGCAGTGCTGCCTTCGCAGCCTCGTCAGCCTTCGGGTTAGCTCTCTTGGGTGCCATCGTGGGTGGTTTTCTCGTAGCACGAACGGTGGGCGCCAAATGTTGGAACTTGCTCTCAATTGCAAGGGGATCCAACAAGGGTGAACAGTGATGTCAACAGGGCACTCGCGCTAGATGGCAAAAGCTCTATTAATCTGGCCTCTCACGGGCACTGTGCAGGGGTATTTATAGGTACCTGAGTGCGCAGCACCTCGAGCTAAGGACGCATGTGCCCTCAGCTACCTAGGTTATCCCTAGAATATTCCCATAAAGCGGGGTTACAGACCGTAATTACAGGAATGCTTTTACAAATTAGGCCCGTAACGCACGGCGGCCAAGCGGGGCCCGTTACAACGGGCCGGATTGCACGTGGGCCTCCGAGCTGGACGAGGCCGCACCGTGGGATGCCCTTCGTCGCCAGTCTTCGTCTGGTGTGGAAGAAGCGAAGGGTGTCCCTGCCTGTTTTGTTTCTGTTAGTTCAGCTGCTGCAGCGAAGGCTTCGAGCGAAGGGTGGCGCCTTTGCCTTCGCCCCAACAGGGGGGTGAATAGGTGATCCTGTAAAAATTCAACACTAAATTCCAACAAGCTTGATTAAAGAGATATTAGCGCAAGTTAATCAAGTCTATGAGGCGAGCTCTTGCAAACACAAATAATCACAGAGAGCAATCACAAGAGACACACGATTTTATCTCGTGGTTCGGCCAAGTAACACTTGCCTACTTCCACGTTGTGGTGTCCCAATGGACGAGGGTTGCACTCAACCCCTTTCAAGCGATCCAATGATCAACTTGAATACCACGACTTTCTTCCTTTAGAGTCTTAACCCGTTTGTGAGGAATCTCCACAACTTGGAGTCTCTCACCCTTACAATAGATATCACAAAGAATGCACAGAGTAAGGTTGGGAAGAGCAACACACACAAGACCCAAATACGCAGCACACCCACGCACACAAGTGAAGACTTGAGCTCAAATGACAACTCAGGGAGTGCACAACTCGAATGGAGCCCAAATCACTAACACAACTAAGCGAATGCGTGAGAGCGGAGTCTGGATGATTAAGAATACTTAGAGAATGCTTGGGTGACTCCTCCATGTGCCTAGGGGTCCCTTTTATAGCCCCAAGGCAGCTAGGAGCCGTTGGAGGCCAACTTGGAAGGCCAAACTTGCCTTCTGTCGGGTGGTGCACCGGACAGTCCGGTGCACCACCGGACAGTCCCTGTAGCTGTCCGGTGCACGATCTCCTTCCATTTATGGCGCATCTGACCGTTGCAACTCCGGGCCTGTTGGCGCACCGGACAGTCCGGTGCCCCCCGCCGACTGTTGGAGCTGCCACGCGTCACGCGAAGATTGCGCGACCGACCGTTGGTGCTGGCGACCGTTGGCTCACTGGACAGTCCGGTGCACCACCGGACAGTCCAGTGAATTATAGCCACGTCGCCCCTTTGCTTTTCCCAAGGGCGACGAGTTCGCCGCAGATGACTCACCGGACAGTCCGGTGCACCATCGGACAGTCCGGTGAATTATAGCCGTACGCCGCCGTCGAGTCCCAAGAGCAGCCTTTTCACGCGAACCAGCCTGGCGCACAGGACACTGTCCGGTGCACCACCGGACAGTCCGGTGTGCCAAGCCGAGCTAGAGTTGGCTGCACAGAGCCAAGTCTTTTTCCAATTCTTTTCTCCCTGTTTCTAGCACTTAGACAAAATATGTTAGTACTCAAAACAATGTAATAAGTCTAGAAACGTACCTTTATCTTTGATTTGCACTTCTCACTTTACTTGGCACATGTGAGCTTAATTAAACATGTTGGGCACTTAATCACCAAAACATTATCGAAATTGCCCAAGGGCATATTTCCCTTTCAATAAGTGCCACTAGGGGTTATGAAGCTAGTCTTTGGCTCATCTTCCTTCTTCATCCAAATTTGATGATAGCCTGAGTAACAGTCCAGTAGACTCATGAGCTCTGAAGAAGCTGCTGTATCTACAAGGGAGTCTATTCTTGGTAATGGGAACTTGTCTTTTGGGCATGCCTTGTTGAGGTCTGTGAAATCAATGCACATTCTCCATTTACCATTAGCCTTCTTCACCATAACAGTGTTGGCTAACCATTCTGGATATGTTACTTCTCTGATGACACCAGCATTGAGAAGTCTCTTGACTTCGTTCCAAGCACCTTTAGCTTTATCATCAGACATCTTCTGAAGTCTTTGCTTCTTTAGCCTAAAAGATGGATCCACATTAAGTGAATGCTCGATGACATCTCTGTTGACACCATAGAGATCATTGGCTGACCAAGCAAAGACATCTTTGTTGTTGAACAAAAATCTTATCAAAGTTTTTCCTGCTCATCAAATAGCTGAGATCCCAGCAGTACTCTTTGATCTGCTATATCTTCACATAAAAGCATAGGCTTCGGCTGATCTACCGAAGCAGCCTTCTCTCTTTGGTGCTTATGTTGTTGACAAGCTTCGGCTTCATCTATGTTGTGGGTTGCCTTTGAATCTGTCCAACTCCCTTCAGCCCTTCTGGCAGCTTCTTGACTTCCATGGACAGCAATGGGCCCTTGTTCCAAAGGTATCTTCATGCATAAGTATGCTGGGTGAAGTATTGCTTCGAAGGAATTAAGTGTCCCTCGACCAATGATTGCATTGTATAGGTATTCCATGTCGACAATGTCAAAAACAACTTGCTCAGTTCTTGTGTTGTGGATATAGCCTAAGGTGACTGGCATTGTGATTTTGCCAAGTGCCACAATCTGCTGTCCTTCGAAGCCACAAAGAGGGTGTGTAACATCGTGAATCTTATCCTATGGCTCTTGCATCTGCTTGAAGGCCTTTGCAAATATAATGTCCGCTGCACTGCCTGTGTCAACCAGAACATTGTGAACCGGAAAACCCTTGATGACACAAGATATGACCATGGCATCATTGTGAGGATAATCTTTTAGCTGTAGATCCTCTTGGGAGAAGGTGATTGGGATGTGGGACCACTTGGACTTGATGAAGGGTCCTTGCACCCCAACATGTTGCACTCTTCTTTGCGCTTCCTTCTTTTGCTTCTTGTTGGCTGGCTCTGAGCCTGAACTACCCGTGATTGGGAGCACCAGCTTCATAGATGAAGATGTTACAACTTGATTGTTGAACGAAGCCATCAGCTCAATTGTGGAAGTGAGTTCACCGGAGGTGGGCGCCAATGTTGGGGACTTGTTCTCAAATGCAATGAATCAAGAATAAGGAAACACAAAACATTAATGATTAAAGTCCTTCGTCCTTCGAAGCATTATCTCCCTTAGGACATAATGATCTTCAGGCGAAGGTTAAGAAGGGCATACCTTCATCATCACAGTGTATCATAATAGAAGTAAGAGCATATGAAACACAAGAAGTATCATGAATAATCATATGACATCATAAATATTTCTTTTATTTAGCATCTTGAATGAATATAAACAATATTGAATTACATTTATACCTTCGGCTTAACAGAAGGCAAAAGTCCGAATGCGACGCACAAGTGAATACTAGTCAGCGTGAACAGTACAGGGTTACTGTTCATCTATTTATAGGCACAGGACGCAACCCGGTCGAAATTACATTCATGCCCTCGATAAATAATTATAAACATGACACAAACTATCGTGGACTGATTGGTCTTTTCCTCCTTAAGTCGGTGGAGCCCTTCGTCTCAAGGCATGTCACTATGTCGAAGCTCCCTGGATCATGGCTTCGGCTTGTATATTCGTGCTCTGTTTGCTTGTGTCAACTTTCCAAAGGTGTTTTTGCTTAGAGGACCTTCGGCGACGAAGCATGCCCCCAACAAAAGGCAATCGAGAAAGCAAGCAATGCTTTACCAGATGGTTTGTTTGAAGCAGTGGAAGTCTCCTAGGTTTTCAGCTTAACCACAAGTCTCAGTACTATCAACACTTGGTTAGATATCCTAATGATGCTCATGCTTTCGTGAATCTACCATTCGATCAGAAGCTATCATGATTTTCGAGTTTCGTTAGTGAGAACTTCTAGTTTGTGGGTCATGGTTAGAACTATTGTTATATGAATTATGTTTTGTCATGGTGTTATGAACTCATGTATCATGGTGATTCGTTGAAATGTGGTTACACTGGTGATGAACTATGTATCTTTTATTTGTATGGTTGAACTATAGTTATGTATCATGGTGATATGAACTCATGCATTATGAGGTGTTGCACGTTTGCATAAGAGAATTCGTGATGATAAACTTTGGTCCCTTCATTGTAGATTTGCACGAGCGGATTGCAGTTTTGTTTGGTTTGAATGAGCCATTTGCATGAGTTGTGTGCAGTTTTGCATTCAGATCATGTCATTATGTATTCTGCAACCAAACACAGAACAGAACGACTCCGCTCTGATGTGCTCTCCAACCAAACAAAAAATAGAACGATTCTATTCTACCTACCAAACATAGAATGGAGCGGCTCCATTCTTAGAAATTAGAATAGAACAGTTCCATTCTAGTTGGCTCCCCAACCAAACGCACCCTTAGGTGTGTTTGGTTGAGGAGCGGAGAGGAATGGAACGACTCCATTCTTATTTTTTTGATGTTTGGTTTCCAACAGAGGAGAGCGGAGCGGCTCTTGGAATCTATATATGACAAATATTTGGGATGCTCTCGCTCCACTAAAACGACCGGATGCGAGCGCTCTCGAGGACGCGAGCGCTCTCCTCCCTCTCCTCCACTCCACACTCATATGGCTCTCCAACCTGTGACGGAACCTCCCAAGTAATTAGGCCCACCTACAGTTGTCCTTGTCCAACGGACTTCAGACAACCCTGTAGGTGCCCCTGAATTACTTGACAAGTTCGGTATCTTCCTTTACCTTACCAGGAACGATTCACCCGTCTTGCAGACATTACAGAACATCAGAGATAAAGAATTGCGGAAGCGATTACATAATTCACATTTATTTAAAAGCAAGCTCAAGTTGTTTTATTACAGACCAGAACTAAAAGTGAGTGCTGAGTAGTAATATTATACAAACCAAGGGAGGCAAAAACTCCTCCCGAGAAGATTTAAGTAAAAGATCTATATGGAGGACCAAGTCCTCCCGCACTTCAGTCTTGTGTTTCTTCTTTGGGAACCACCTTGGCACAGAAGCAGCAGAAATCTGCTACTTGCTCACCTAAAAACAACGAAGGGATAAACCCTGAGTATGGAATTACTCAGCAAGACTTGCCCGACTAAGGAAAAGACTCTCAAGGGTATGCTGGCTTTTAGGGAGTCAAGGTAAGGCTTCTCAATACTCAAAGACTCTGTTTTGCATAAATGCTTACTAAAGTGGATCCTTAAAAATCCAATTTTATTTGACCAGTTAAGTTCAATTACCTGCAACTAGAGTTCTTTCTACCCTAGTTCAATCACTGGTCCTGCACTAGCCAATTTCTTAACAAAAACCCATCATCTTTAGTGGAATGCTACGTGTAGGGCAGTGACCAAGTCTTCATAACCGCGAAGGTACGGCGATCCGAATCGATTATACTCAGCTGAGGATCTCCAATCACACGACATATGTAGCACTTAACCCTTGCATATGTCAACCCGCCACCGGGGTTCTTAAGACCAGATCAGGTTCACGCAAACCGAGAGCACAGATACACCACCGTCCAGCCTCTTGCCACGGAGGGTACACGCTACTCTCGCCACCGCTCCATGCCCATTTCGTGTTATCTTATTCCGGCCTTAGTCTGCCCGAGGCAAGGCTTACCCATTACGAGGCATGTGACCAGTTAAAGGGTCCTCGATCATCAAGCCTACATCGAGACGGTCCTTAATCGACTCAGACGGAGACACTACACCGAGACTCTCTTCTCGTGCAAGTCACCCGCCCGGTCTCAGCTTAATCTTTTTAACCCAAAAACTTGGTACCTGACAGAGGTACATCTTTTCCGATGTTGAATCCATCACGGCCGTGATGGGTTCACCATCAAGTTTTATTTTCGAAAACATCCCACCCACTTTTGCCACATCATATTTTGTAAAAACAAAACATTTTGTTTTGTTCTAAAGCAATGCTAAGCATAGTAAAACCTTTTTGTAAAAACAGGGTTCCAAGGCAGGTAATCAACGAAGGTAATGCAGGAATTGTTTAATCAATCAACTCCTATCACCTAATGCAGCAATCAAGTGAGAAAGATTTTAAAAACATCAAGGAAGGTGGCAAATGCACCGGGGCTTGCCTTTGTTATCAGGTGAGTCCTGCTCGGATCCACAAATATCGAAATAAAAGCAGTTGCCTGCTTGAGGATCTGAGGTTGGTGGAGTTCCCTCTTCAGTGACTTCTTCTTCTTCGTGTTCTAACATAACCATATATATGCATAAGAATGGATGCCATGGGATGCTCATGAGGATGCAAAGATAATATGAACTTATTATCTAAGTCTTGAGTACAACTTTCCTTCACGGTACTCCGAGAACCTAGGGTTTCCGGAGTCAGTAAAGGAGTTCATAGGGCAGGGGGGGTGGTTTTGGGTTTAGTGATCAAACAAGGTCCAAATCAACCCAAATTCTACCCAAGGCTTCTAAATATTGGTTTAAGTGCCCATAAAAAGTTTGGGCATTTTTGGACTTACCAATTATTTTCTAAAAATCCATAACTAATACTTTTAACTACTTTAAATACCCTAAAATTTCTTATTTCCACCAAAAATCACCAAATTATTTTTATTAAATTCTAGGGAAAATAACAAGCCTAGGAAAATTGGTTTCACAATTTTACCATTTTTCTACCATTTTTAACAGATTTCTAAAGCTCTGCTGAAAAAGAAAAAGGAAAAAGCTTCAACAGTAATGGGCTGGTTTCAGCCCAGACGGCCCAGTCCAGAGGGGAAAGCGCGCGCGCGCCCGCGCCCTGGCAGCTTTGCAGAAAGGGCCTTAGGTTTTTGGTTAACTAAGAACGAATTCTTTTACTGTTTGTTCAAGTCACTGACACTTTGCAAATAAACCCCCCAGGTTCTATTTCTTCGCAGACCCAAGTCCACGACGGCGTTCACGCAATGAGAGGCTCCGGCGAGGTTCTAGACCGGCCGATTGGGGCTATGGCTGGGTTCTCCGAGCAGCAGATACTAAATTGGATCTGCCCTAAGCCTTTCCCCCAACTTAATTTGGCTAATGATCGACTAAGGAGCTCTGGCCACGGTGGCCGAGAGTATGGCGGCTAGATCGATGTGTTCCCGGCGGTCCCAGTCGGTTTGGTTCGATTAAAGGGGTCGGGGAGCATCACCAGCATGAAAGGGTGCTAGAACAATGCGCGAATTGGATGGTGCCTTACCAGAACGGACAGTCCACGGGGAGGTGGTGTTTTACGGTGGCGGAGATCAATTTGGGGGAAAACCCGAATTGCGGAGCTACGGTGAGCGAGTGGAGATGGGAGTGGGTGCAATAGCTTGACGATTACATGGCGCAACTATCCCCGCCCTCAATTTATAGGAGGGTAAGGCAGTGGCCATGAATTTTGAGAAGGACGCGCGGCGGTCGGAAGTGAGGAAGAACGGCGGTGCGGTGAACACGTGTTTATCGCCGTGGCAGTAACTCCAGTGGTCTACGGGGAGTTCAGAGGAGGTCACGGCAATGCGATGGCGCGGTTGGGACATGCGGTGGCCAACGGCGAGGGCATGGCGGCGGTGAGCACATTACCCGCGGGCGGTGAGCCAGGGGAGATGAACTACGGCTAGCCAGAGTGGCTTCCAGGTCACGGCGGTGACGATCTTTTAACCTTACGACGTTATCCACTTACCCAGGGCGCGAATCATGACGCCGGCGACGTGAATCACGGCGGAAAGCCACCGCCGGTGAGATCTTTTCTGGGGCTGGCGATCTGATCCTCAACGGTCACTGTACCATGGGCTGCAGTATTCAGTCAACCTGACAGCCATAGTTTAGGCTCGATTTGCTCACAAATTTTCATGGCAACATACCCAATGATCTGCAGCAAAGTTGTAGTGCTATCATCCATCTATATCTTTGCTATAATGTGTACTCACAAAAAGTCACTGGATCCCCTTCAAAATCGAGCTCAAAGTTCATCTCAAAACACTGTCAGTCTGAACTTCAGACCTCAGGCAGTCTGACAGTCCAACTTGGGTTGAGATTTTCTCCACATTTCTTATAAGAACACGGCTTGAATCCTTAAACAAAGTTGTTCTCCTATAATTGGGCTACAAACTTGTTGTGGTCACTTTGGGCAAAGTCCCTATATTTTAAAAGGTACAGGGATCCAAAGTTGAACCAACTAAACTGAAATTCAGACTTAGGGAAATCTCAATTGGGGGTCCTTTTTGCATTTGAGTCCAAAACTCAACATTTGGCTTTCAAGTCCACACATTTGTGAACCAAGGAACTTAAGAAACTTATTTGGCTTGGTTTTTGCACTTTAGTCCAAAAGTGGACTAATTTTGCACATAGACCCCTAGGGTTTAGTTTTAGGGTTTTCCAGGGTTCCAATTAGGGTTTCTGGTATCCCAGGGGTATAAATGTGATTCAACTTTGTTTTTGGGGATATTTTACAACTATTTCCCTAAAGCCTTTAGGTTTTCTCAATTTGGGTTAAGTTTTACCCCCTTCAACCTCTATTTAGGGTTAAGTCCCTTAACCAGGGTTCTATTTGCAAAAACACTTAAAACAATACAACTTGTTTGAAATTTTTGCCTAGTGAATGCAATTTAGGTGTGTCAAACATATGCAATGCTAATGCTTATGATGCCATGCTCATGTTTTAGGTATAGTAACACCAGGAGTGTTACATCCTTCCCCCCATAAAAGAATCTCGTCCCGAGATTTAAAGTCCTAGGGTGAGTAATGGAAAAGGAAATGTGTCATATTTTTATTTCCTTATTTCTGGTACAAGGCAGGGGTGATGTGGGGGTTCATTTCTTTATTGCAATAACTATATACACTTTACAAATTACATGAGGCTAGAAAGCCTGGGAAATTCCTATTTAAAAAGTCTTGAGTTTCCCAAGTAGCCTCGTCTTCAGAATGTTGGTTCCATTGTACCTTGTAGAACTTGAGGGTCTTTCTCCGGGTAACCCTGTCCTTTTGATCTAGAACTCGAATAGGATGTTCCGAGTATGTTAAATCTGGTTCCAGGACAACATCTGTCACTTCAATGGTTCGATCGGGAACCCGAAGACACTTCTTCAATTGCGATACATGGAACACATTATGCACAACAGACAATGTTTCGGGAAGTTGAAGTTGATATGCTACTGGCCCATATCTTTTGAGAATAGGAAATGGACCAATGTACCTGGGTGCAAGTTTTCCCTTTACCCCGAAACGCGATACTCCCTTCATTGGTGAAACCTTTAAGTAGACGTAGTCTCCTTCTAAGAAGTATAAGGGCATTCGCCGTTTGTCTGCATAACTCTTCTGACGAGCTTGTGCTTTCTTCATATTATGAATAATTTTCTGAACCTTATCCTCGGTTTCTTTCACTAGATCAGGTCTAAAGAAGCACCTCTCACCAGGTTCAGACCAGTTTAGCGGAGTCCGACACCGTCGTCCATATAAAGCTTCAAAGGGTGCCATCTGGATACTGTCTTGATAGCTATTATTATATGAAAACTCCGCCAAAGGTAAACATTCATCCCATTTCTGTGAGAAATCCAGGACACATGCCCGCAGCATATCTTCAAGTATCTGATTCACTCTCTCAGTTTGTCCACTGGTTTGAGGATGATAGGCCGAACTGTGGAGCAGTTTAGTACCCAGGAATTTATGAAGTTCTTCCCAGAATTTGGATACAAATTGTGGTCCACGATCTGACACTATAGTCTTTGGAATACCATGCAAACTGAGAATACGGGCGATGTACAACTCCGCATAGGTAATGACGGGATATTTTACTTTGACAGGGAGGAAGTGGGCGATCTTGGTAAGTCGATCAATGATAACCCAAATAGAGTCATATCCTTTTGCGGTCCTGGGCAACCCCACAATGAAGTCCATGCTTATGTCTTCCCATTTCCATGTTGGTATTGGTAATGACTGCAATGGACCGGCAGTTTTCATGTGTATGGCCTTGACACGTCTGCAAGTGTCACACTTAGCCACATAGCGTGCAATTTCAATTTTCATCTTCGTCCACCAGTAGTACTGCTTTAGATCATGGTACATCTTAGTGCTTCCCGGATGAATAGAATAGCGACTAAGATGCGCTTCATCTAAGATTTGCTGGCGGAGTTCTTCATTCTTTGGCACTACTATGCGGTTGTTAAACCATAACACACCTTGTTCGTCTTCCTTGAAACATTTGGCTGTTCCAGCCCTTATCTTTTCTTGTATGTGCTTCATACCCAGATTATCCTTTTGAGCATCAATTATCCTTTGCAAAATGGTTGACTCAAGCTTTAGCTGATTCAGAGTCCCTTGTTGGATTATCCCCAGGTTTAGCTTCTCCATTTCTTGACATAAAGTGTTCTCGGAGGTCTTTGCCATAAGACAGTGGCAGGAAGTCTTACGACTCAGTGCATCTGCCACCACATTGGCCTTGCCTAGGTGATAATGGATCTCCAGATCATAGTCCTTAATGAGCTCAAGCCATCGTCTTTGCCTCATATTTAATTCTGACTGGGTGAAGATGTACTTCAAACTTTTATGATCTGTATATATGTAACAGATATTTCCCAGCAGATAGTGACGCCATATTTTCAGGGCATGAACCACAGCAGCTAGCTCCAGATCATGAGTTGGATAATGCTCCTCATGTCGGCGCAACTGCCTTGAAGCATACGCAATTACTCGGCCTTCTTGCATCAGTACACAGCCGAGCCCACTGCCAGATGCATCACAATATACATCAAAAGGCTTAGTGATGTCCGGTTGAGCCAATACCGGAGCAGTGGTTAATAATGTCTTCAATTGCTCAAAGGCTTCATTACACTTAGAAGACCAATTGAATTTAATATCATTCTTTAATAAACTTGTGATTGGCTTCACAAGCTTAGAAAAATCGGGTATGAATCTGCGATAATATCCAGCTAGTCCAAGAAAACTCCGGACCTGGTGAACAGTAGTTGGGGGTCTCCACTCCAGAATATCTTTGACTTTGCTAGGATCTACCGCAATTCCTTTGGCTGATAATACATGCCCCAAAAATTGAATTTCCTCCAGCCAGAACGCGCACTTGCTGAACTTGGCATACAGCTGATGTTCCCTCAGGCGCGTCAATACAATCCGTAGATGCTGAGCATGCTCCTCTTCATTTTTAGAGTATATCAAAATATCGTCGATGAAGACCACCACGAACTTGTCCAACTCGGGCATGAACACCGAGTTCATCAAATAGGTGAAGTGGGCAGGAGCATTGGTGAGCCCGAAAGACATTACCAAGTATTCAAACAATCCATACCGCGTAGTAAATGCGGTTTTCGGTATATCCTCGGGCCGAATACGGATTTGATGATAGCCCGACCTGAGATCAATTTTGGAAAATACCCTCGCCCCAGTCAGTTGATCAAATAAGATGTCGATCCTTGGAAGAGGGTACTTATTCTTGATGGTTACCTCATTCAGGGGTCGATAATCCACGCACATCCGCAAGGTTTGATCCTTCTTCTTAACAAAAATGGCGGGGCAACCCCATGGGGACGAACTTGGCCGGATGAATCCCTTATTCAGTAGATCTTGTAATTGAATTTTCAATTCCGCCAACTCATTAGGGGGCATACGGTACGACCTTCGGGAGATGGGAGCCGTACCGGGCTTTAGCTCAATTACGAATTCTACATCTCTTTCAGGGGGCAGTCCAGACAAATCTTCCGGAAATACATCTGGAAACTCACATACTACCGGAATGTTCTTGATCTCTGGTACAATGGCTTCAAATATTCTACCAGAAGCTTTGGTTGGATTGGTTTTGGGGAGAGACAAAAGAATTTCTTCTTGATTATAGCTCAACCTGACAGTTCTGAGTTCAGTGTTGAGGATTGCCTTGTGTTGGGTTAACCAATTCATACCCAAAATTACATCTATATCCTGGCCTTTCAGAACAATCATGTTAGCAGGAAAGTTCCGTCCGGCCATTGTTACTGGCACTTCATAGGCCACTTCTCTAGTAAAAATGTGTCCCCCAGGTGAATGAATTTTAAATCCCTCTTTTGATTCATGACATGCAATGTGATGTTGCTCCACAAATTTCTTGTTAATGAAGGTATGCGAAGCACCAGAATCAAAAAAAATAATTGCAGGGTGACTGGCCACGGAAAACGTACCCATCATCACCGGCTCTCCTTCCGGTGTAGTGGCCACTTGAGTGTAATATACATGCCCCGTTTTCTTGGTATTTCTCCCCACAACATTTCCCTTGGGCTGAGTGGATTTCCCAGTTCCTTGCTGAGCATTGGATTGATTTTGCTTGGGGTACGGGCAGTCTTTGATAAAATGTCCTGACTTGCCGCAGTTGAAACACCTAGTTGAAGAGCTGGGCAAGGCAGGGAATCGAGTGCCTGGGGCACTCGGCTGATTTGGGGAAGTGGAGGTATTGTTGGGGCGGATAATAATGGGCTGTTTGAAAGGGAATGCTGGTGGACGGGAAAAAGTACGGTTTTGGCTAGAAGGCCGGATGACGAAACGTTGCCTCTTCGCCTGGCCTTGATTAGGCCTCTCACCACCGAATCCCTTATTCTTCCCAGAACTGTCATATTTTGCTTCCACAGATAAGGCTGTACTGACAGCCTTTCCATATGTGAGATCAATACATGTGGCCATCTTTTGCTGCAACCGGTCATTTAGACCTCTCATAAAACAGTTCTTTTTCTTCAAATCAGTATTCACCTGGTCGATGGCATACTGTGACAGGTGATTAAACTTGTTAAGATACTGATTGATGGTGTCTCCTCCTTGTTTCAGCTTCATGAATTCCTCTTGTTTCATATGTAGCACCCCTTCCGGTATGTAGTGCTCACGGAAGGCTGCTTTAAATTCTTCCCAGGTGATTTGATGGTTGTCAGGTTGGATAGCCACAAAATTTCCCCACCAAGTACTGGCAGGGCCACGTAGTTGCTGTGCCGCGAACAATGGCTTCTGCGTTTCAGAACAACGAAGAAGGCCAAACTTCTGTTCAATGACCCATATCCATTCGTCAGCTTCTAGTGGGTCTTCTGCTTTGGTAAATAGAGGTGGACGAGTTTTGGAGAAGTCCAGATAGGTGGTTTCACGGGGACCTTGCTGAAAACCTCTTCCTGCCTGCTGCTGGAACTGCTGCTGACCCGCCATTTCCCTAAGGAAGCGGGTATTGTCTGCGGTGGCATTCACCAAGGCGGCAATCGCCTCGGCTAGCGTGGGTGGAACCGGAGGTGGATTTGGGGTGACATCCCGATCCCCAGAAGTTCCGGCTGTGTCCTGTCCGCGAGTCCTGGTCGGCATCTGAGGCAAAAACATTTAAATAAACATAATATGCCAAAGAGACCTTCCATTTTACATTACTATAAAAAGTAATGATACAGACTCGATATTACATAACAGGATACATTACCCATTATACAAAAGTTCAACCTATTATACAACCGTGCATTCTACCATACACTACTCTACTTCTATTACACCATTAGTCCTGCTTTCCGTTACTTTTGGCGGCCTCATCGTCAGGTGTGGGAGTCCAGACGTCAACCACCTCAAAGAAGGAGGGGGTTCAAAAAGGTCTAACTCCCCACCCAGCGCGCGTCCCGCAACGTGAGAGGGTCCGGCCTCCGCCTCAGCAGAGTGTGTAGGCACACTAGGGTGTAATTGTGAGTATAGTATATGGACTTCCTCATGCAACGTATTGCAGTAGACCTGCAGGTTGTCGACAGCTGAGCTAAGTTCTTTAATTCGGGCCTGAGCCCTCGCTTCCTTAGCACATGCCAGGATATGAGACTGTACTGCCCAGTCAAGTGCTAAGTCTCGATCAGCAAGCTGATCCTGCAGGTGACGGATGTCCCTTCTTAGTTCATTGATTCTATCTCCGTCTGTGATCCAAGCATTGGTCCTGTGTTGCAGCGTTGCTTGAAGTCGACTCACTTGGGCTTCAAGGTCTCCTATGGGGTCATTACTTCTGCTGCTGCTGCTTTCGTGTTGAGGGGCTAGTTGATGCCGAGGTACTCCAATTGGTCCCGTTGACCTACGTGCTGTTAGCCTTGTGCGTGGCGGCATCTTTCTAAGGGGGAAAATTTATTAATATAATTCTTAGCATGATGCATGTGTAAGTACAGAATCAACCTTAGTCGATTCAACCTTCTATACATTGCACTCTTCCTATCTGGTCTTTAAGATAAACTCTTCAGAATACTTAGGTAAGAAGAGAAAAGAGTTTTTAGGTAAGACTTTCGAAAATCCTTTTGAAGATGCCTCATAATATCTGCAAAGAAGGGCTACGCTCCGATACCAGCTGTGACGGAACCTCCCAAGTAATTAGGCCCACCTACAGTTGTCCTTGTCCAACGGACTTCATACAACCCTGTAGGTGCCCCTGAATTACTTGACAAGTTCGGTATCTTCCTTTACCTTACCAGGAACGACTCACCCGTCTTGCAGACATTACAGAACATCGGAGATAAAGAATTGCGGAAGCGATTACATAATTCACATTTATTTAAAAGCAAGCTCAAGTTGTTTTATTACAGACCAGAACTAAAAGCGAGTGCTGAGTAGTAATATTATACAAACCAAGGGAGGCAAAAACTCCTCCCGAGAAGATTTAAGTAAAAGATCTATATGGAGGACCAAGTCCTCCCGCACTTCAGTCTTGTGTTTCTTCTTTGGGAACCACCTTGGCACAGAAGCAGCAGAAATCTGCTACTTGCTCACCTAAAAACAACGAAGGGATAAACCCTGAGTATGGAATTACTCAGCAAGACTTGCCCGACTAAGGAAAAGACTCTCAAGGGTATGCTGGCTTTTAGGGAGTCAAGGTAAGGCTTCTCAATACTCAAAGACTCTGTTTTGCATAAATGCTTACTAAAGTGGATCCTTAAAAATCCAATTTTATTTGACCAGTTAAGTTCAATTACCTGCAACTAGAGTTCTTTCTACCCTAGTTCAATCACTGGTCCTGCACTAGCCAATTTCTTAACAAAAACCCATCATCTTTAGTGGAATGCTACGTGTAGGGCAGTGACCAAGTCTTCATAACCGCGAAGGTACGGCGATCCGAATCGATTATACTCAGCTGAGGATCTCCAATCACACGACATATGTAGCACTTAACCCTTGCATATGTCAACCCGTCACCGGGGTTCTTAAGACCGGATCAGGTTCACGCAAACCGAGAGCACAGATACACCACCGTCCAGCCTCTTGCCACGGAGGGTACACGCTACTCTCGCCACCGCTCCACGCCCATTTCGTGTTATCTTATTCCGGCCTTAGTCTGCCCGAGGCAAGGCTTACCCATTACGAGGCATGTGACCAGTTAAAGGGTCCTCGATCATCAAGCCTACATCGAGACGGTCCTTAATCGACTCAGACGGAGACACTACACCGAGACTCTCTTCTCGTGCAAGTCACCCGCCCGGTCTCAGCTTAATCTTTTTAACCCAAAAACTTGGTACCTGATAGAGGTACATCTTTTCCGATGTTGAATCCATCACGGCCGTGATGGGTTCACCATCAAGTTTTATTTTCGAAAACATCCCACCCACTTTTGCCACATCATATTTTGTAAAAACAAAACATTTTGTTTTGTTCTAAAGCAATGCTAAGCATAGTAAAACCTTTTTGTAAAAACAGGGTTCCAAGGCAGGTAATCAACGAAGGTAATGCAGGAATTGTTTAATCAATCAACTCCTATCACCTAATGCAGCAATCAAGTGAGAAAGATTTTAAAAACATCAAGGAAGGTGGCAAATGCACCGGGGCTTGCCTTTGTTATCAGGTGAGTCCTGCTCGGATCCACAAATATCGAAATAAAAGCAGTTGCCTGCTTGAGGATCTGAGGTTGGTGGAGTTCCCTCTTCAGTGACTTCTTCTTCTTCTTCGTGTTCTAACATAACCATATATATGCATAAGAATGGATGCCATGGGATGCTCATGAGGATGCAAAGATAATATGAACTTATTATCTAAGTCTTGAGTACAACTTTCCTTCACGGTACTCCGAGAACCTAGGGTTTCCGGAGTCAGTAAAGGAGTTCATAGGGCAGGGGGGGTGGTTTTGGGTTTAGTGATCAAACAAGGTCCAAATCAACCCAAATTCTACCCAAGGCTTCTAAATATTGGTTTAAGTGCCCATAAAAAGTTTGGGCATTTTTGGACTTACCAATTATTTTCTAAAAATCCATAACTAATACTTTTAACTACTTTAAATACCCTAAAATCTCTTATTTCCACCAAAAATCACCAAATTATTTTTATTAAATTCTAGGGAAAATAACAAGCCTAGGAAAATTGGTTTCACAATTTTACCATTTTTCTACCATTTTTAACAGATTTCTAAAGCTCTGCTGAAAAAGAAAAAGGAAAAAGCTTCAACAGTAATGGGCTGGTTTCAGCCGAGACGGCCCAGTCCAGAGGGGAAAGCGCGCGCGCGCGCCCGCGCCCTGGCAGCTTTGCAGAAAGGGCCTTAGGTTTTTGGTTAACTAAGAACGAATTCTTTTACTGTTTGTTCAAGTCACTGACACTTTGCAAATAAACCCCCCAGGTTCTATTTCTTCGCAGACCCAAGTCCACGACGGCGTTCACGCGCGGAGAGGCTCCGGCGAGGTTCTGGACCGGCCGATTGGGGCTATGGCTGGGTTCTCCGAGCAGCAGATACTAAATTGGATCTGTCCTAAGCCTTTCCCCCAACTTAATTTGGCTAATGATCGACTAAGGAGCTCTGGCCACGGTGGCCGAGAGCATGGCGGCTAGATCGATGTGTTCCCGGCGGTCCTAGTCGGTTTGGTTCGATTAAAGGGGTCGGGGAGCATCACCAGCATGAAAGGGTGCTAGAACAATGCGCGAATTGGATGGTGCCTTACCAGAACGGACAGTCCACGGGGAGGTGGTGTTTTACGGTGGCGGAGATCAATTTGGGGGAAAACCCGAATTGCGAAGCTACGGTGAGCGAGTGGAGATGGGAGTGGGTGCAATAGCTTGACGATTACATGGCGCAACTATCCCCACCCTCAATTTATAGGAGGGTAAGGCGGTGGCCGTGAATTTTGAGAAGGACGCGCGGCGGTCGGAAGTGAGGAAGAACGGCGGTGCGGTGAACACGTGTTTATCGCCGTGGCAGTAACTCCAGTGGTCTACGGGGAGTTCAGAGGAGGTCACGGCAATGCGATGGCGCGGTTGGGACACACGGTGGCCAACGGCGAGGGCATGGCGGCGGTGAGCACATTACCCGCGGGCGGTGAGCCATGGGAGATGAACTACGGCTAGCCGGAGTGGCTTCCAGGTCACGGCGGTGACGATCTTTTAACCTTACGACGTTATCCACTTACCCAGGGCGCGAATCATGACACCGGCGACGTGAATCACGGCGGAAAGCCACCGCCGGTGAGATCTTTTCTGGGACTGGCGATCTGATCCTCAACGGTCACTGTACCATGGGCTGCAGTATTCAGTCAACCTGACAGCCATAGTTTAGGCTCGATTTGCTCACAAATTTTCATGGCAACATACCCAATGATCTGCAGCAAAGTTGTAGTGCTATCATCCATCTATATCTTTGCTATAATGTGTACTCACAAAAAGTCACTGGATCCCCTTCAAAATCGAGCTCAAAGTTCATCTCAAAACACTGTCAGTCTGAACTTCAGACCTCAGGCAGTCTGACAGTCCAACTTGGGTTGAGATTTTCTCCACATTTCTTATAAGAACACGGCTTGAATCCTTAAACAAAGTTGTTCTCCTATAATTGGGCTACAAACTTGTTGTGGTCACTTTGGGCAAAATCCCTATATTTTAAAAGGTACAGGGCTCCAAAGTTGAACCAACTAAACTGAAATTCAGACTTAGGGAAATCTCAATTGGGGGTCCTTTTTGCATTTGAGTCCAAAACTCAACATTTGGCTTTCAAGTCCACACATTTGTGAACCAAGGAACTTAAGAAACTTATTTGGCTTGGTTTTTGCACTTTAGTCCAAAAGTGGACTAATTTTGCACATAGACCCCTAGGGTTTAGTTTTAGGGTTTTCCAGGGTTCCAATTAGGGTTTCTGGTATCCCAGGGGTATAAATGTGATTCAACTTTGTTTTTGGGGATATTTTACAACTATTTCCCTAAAGCCTTTAGGTTTTCTCAATTTGGGTTAAGTTTTACCCCCTTCAACCTCTATTTAGGGTTAAGTCCCTTAACCAGGGTTCTATTTGCAAAAACACTTAAAACAATACAACTTGTTTGAAATTTTTGCCTAGTGAATGCACTTTAGGTGTGTCAAACATATGCAATGCTAATGCTTATGATGCCATGCTCATGTTTTAGTTATAGTAACACCAGGAGTGTTACACAACCAAACAACGAACGGAGCGGCTCCACTCTATTCTACTCATGAACCAAACAAAAAATAGAGCGGTTCCGTTCTGCTCGCCAAACACAGAATAAAATGGCTCAATTCCTAGAAAATGGAATGGAGCCGCTCCATCCTATTTGCCTCCTCAACCAAATGCACCCTTTAGGAACATGTACCCCTCATAAGATAGTGAAGAGAAAGAGGCAAGATGTGCAACCCTACATCATGTGTTTCTCTCTGTGTATGTGGGTTGCTAGGAAGGGAACATGGTTCTACGAGTTCTCGTGCTTCTATTGATGATCGGAGGGAAGTGAGAGGATACAGGAGGGAAGTGAGATCCTGACTTATATAGAGACATGAGACCCCTCAAGGGTATAAGTGGTATTTGCCCACATAGCTCTACTAGGGTTTCTTAACACTTCCCCTTGGGCGAATATTGTGTCACACCCAGTTTTAAGGGCAACCCCGGATGTGTCTCATATGTGTGCCAAACAAGATCAACACATACAATCACATACAATGACTCAGTCTATAGAGACGAATGTTACAAACTTTATTACATAACGAAAATGTCTTACAATATAACAGATAATAAATAAAATGAACTAATATTATTTCCTCGACGCCATCAAGCTGACTGGGAGACAATACCTAGATCTCGTCGAACTCGTCATAGTAGTCCTCCTCTAGGGGCACCTACTATTCACCTGTGTGGTGGTTTTATCACAACAGTGAGCTCACAGATGTTCATCACTCAGCAAGTGTGGGGAATAATGTGCATGAGTAAGGCTGGAGGCTCATGTAGTGTAAGGCTGATCAACAAATAATGGTTAAGGCTAAGTATCGCTTTTAATAATGTTGGTCCTTGTTCCCGGATGCTATACACCAAGAACAAAGCAACATAATTGTTAACGATTAGAGACCTTCGTCCTTCAAAGCATTATTTCCCTTAGGATATAATGATCCTCAGACAAAGGTCATGAAAGGCGTACCTTCATCATTGTGATGAGCACAAATGTAAATAGAAACATATGGAACATATAAATAATATAAACAATCATATCAAATCGTTAGATTATTTACATTTTCATTTTATAAACACGAATAAACATCGATAATGTTTATATTACGTTTGTACCATCGGCTTGACAGAAGATGGAAATACAAGAGTGACGCAAGAGTGATTACCAGTCAGCGTGAATAATACGGGGATACTGTTCATCTATTTATAGGCACGGGACGTAGCCCGGACAAAATTACACTTGTGTCCCTAATAACTAATTATAATCATAATACAAATTATCAGGGATTATGTAGTATTTTCCTCTTTAAGTCGGTGTCATCCTTCGTCTTAGGCATGCCATCGTGCCGAAGCCCCTTCAATTGTAGCTTCGACATATATCTTTATGTCGTATCTGCTTGTATATCGTCCTGCCAAAGGTGTTTTCGCTTAGAGGACCTTCGGCGAAGAAGAAGGCCCCCAACAGTAGCCCTTCGTGGTGCTAGATCATTTTTCGTAACGAGCTCGATCCGCGAAAAACTCAAAGGCTTCGGAATGCCGAAGGTCCGAAAAAACACATTCCCTGAGCTCGTTGCCGAGAAACGATTATAATATTCTAGGCGTCGGTCGGTCCACCATTCAGCGAGTGCAGGCGGCTTGGCGGTTCACCTTCCCCCCTGCAGCACTATATAAACAGACGGGTTGGTGAGGAGTTACTGCATCATTCATTGCTATTGCACTGTTATGCTGTTAAAAAAATTTGACCATAGACGAAGCTTTCTGCATTGCGCTCTTGAGCAAACGTTTCATCATTTAAGATTAGCTTCGTCAACCGGTGAAATTAAAATGGCCAGAGTGCGATCAACTGCCGGAGTATCTCGTGAGGGGGACGAAACCGAAGCCACCGAAACAACACTAATTTCAGAAGTAATGAAGCGATCAGGTCTGGTTGTGGCAGAGGAAGTTGCTAACGAAGGTGCTTCTAATACCGAAGCTGAACAAACTATGGTTGAGGGTGAACATGATGATGGGAGTGAAGAAGACTACATCATTCTGATCCCGACAAAGCCTAGTCATCTTGAATTTGGAAAATCTACTGTAACAGAAGATGACATGCCTATGATGATGAAATTGGGCTATATTGGAGAGGCTGAGAGCAAACTTATTCGATTTGCTGGGGAAGAAGTAATCCCGGAGCCAAAAGAGGATGAAGTTGTCATTTTTAAGAGCTTCTTCAGAGCAGGGCTCCGGTTCCCCCTGAATGAAATGATAGGGGAAGTTTTAAAGAACTTTGAGATATACCTTCATCAGCTGACTCACAACGCTATCGTTAGACTCAGTGTCTATATCTAGGCCCTCTGAAGCCAAGGGATGAGTCCAAATGCTGAAGCTTTCTGCCGAGTGCACGAGCTGCATTATCAGACGAAGGCCAGGGCAGATGGCCTTCATGAAAATTTTGGCTGTTACAATTTTGCGTATCGGAAGGATACAAAGGCACCAGTTCTTAGCTACGTACCAAATGGCCAACTGGGTGGAAGAGTGAGTGGTTCTATATGAAGGCTGACGAGAAAAAGAGGGAGAAGCTAATGACCATGATTATGAGTCCACTGTCAATGAGCTTCGGAATGACCAGGCCCTTATGCAATATGCAACTGGGATCACCGTGTCAGCTGGCTGAAGTAGAATTTAGAGTGGTAGCTGAGCAAATCAGTACTAGGGACCTGGTGCAAGAATATTTGGCAAATAGAACATATCTGACGTCAAATGGTTGGGGAATGCCGAAGATGAAAGAAGTGGGGAAGAAGCATGAACTTGTTCGACTTGCTTATCGTTTTAAGTTTGAAAAACAATTCAAGAAACCTTGCAAAAAATGGCTAGACATGATTGAGACCATGTGCAATGAAATACTTGGGAATTATACCAAGAAGGAAGATCAGCTGATGACCGCAGCCTTCGGTACCCAGCCGAAACAAAGATTGAACCGGGTAATGGACGCCTTAAATTTTGAATACCTCGATTATGAAAGGCTTGACAAAGGGGCCGAAGGAGTAAAAAGAAAAAGAATTATTAGTATTTTAAACAGACAGGCTGCCAGAATGGTTAAGGAGGATGAGAAGGCTTTAAAGAAAACAAAAACTGCTCCTGAGCCGAAGATGGCAGTGTCAAAAAAACGAAGTATGAAGTACCGGAGCCGAAGGTAGCTGAGGCAATAGAAGAAACTCCAACGCCTTCTGCTGCTGAAATAGCAGAAATTCTAAAGGTAATGACTGAATCTTTGCTCATCTAGCTGCTAAGTCCTCTGAGACCAGAACTGACAAAAATTTTATAGAAGAAAGATGAACCTTCGGCTATAAAGGAGAAGACTGAAGGTCAGAAAAAACGAAGAATTGTTAATGTTATGCAAGCTATTGAGCGGACACCACCGCTGGCCTCGGCATCCAAAATAGTGCCTGCTGCAAGTGCCAAGGCTACTACCAAAGCTGAAACTTCTGCCAAAGCTAAAACTTCTGCCGAAGCTGCAGCTGCTACCGAAGCTGCCAATCTAGCAACTACACTATCAGGAATTACAAACTTCTTTCGGATATGGCCGCAGAAGAGACGGCTGCAACTACAGAGAAGGTTATGGCCGTAGTGCCTGACAAAGGAAAAAAGATTACTGATGCTGCTTTAGAAAGAAAAGATTTTGACCTTCGGAACCTGGTGGGTCAAGAATTGTCCGAGGCTGAGAAGAAGGAGCTACAAGAATATGGGATATCCTGTGGCTACCAGCCAGGAGCTATGCTTTTTGGTAGAATTGACGAAGAAGCCTTAGGATGTGTTCGCGATCGTGCCGGGGCAAAAATAATCGGCACTCTATCAAAGAGTGTCGGTTTTCTAAAGCTTGAGTCTGATATAAGTGGCTACCGGCGACAACATATCATTGGTAGTCTCTTTTACTCCAATTTTAAGGTAAAATTCTTTTTGCCTACACTTTTGTTACCTTTGTGATATTAGAATTTTTTGGAGTCAGCTTATTTTCACAGATTATGCTGCTAACAAAGCATTGAGAATGCAACAAGACCTTGAAGATAAGAAAAATGAAATCATAATTGAGGGCTTAGAAAACAAGATTAAAGATTGCGAAGCTTCTCTTGAAAATAAGGACTTCCTGCTTCAAGCAATAGAAGGTTTCCTTACAGAGATTCAAGCTGAAAATGCTAGGTTAAGTGAGGAGCTTCTTCAAACTCAAACAACCTTAAAAGAAAAATCAGAAAGCTTCGAGCAAGAGAAGAAAGAACTACAAGCAAAATATAAAGTCGAGGCTGATAAGAACATGAAGCTGCAAGAGTCTTTGGGGGACCTTCAGAACAAATGCTTGGAATTTGCCAGCCGCTGCGTGCAACGGTTAAAAGGAATCTTTAGCTAGGTTGGGGCCAATTCTAAAGAAGTGACCCCTTCAGCTGAAGATATTTCGGATACCTTCAATCACATTGAAAATGAAGTTGATGCACTCGATGAAGTAATAGCTGGGCATGATGACTTCTGTGCCCTGCTAGCTTCTCGCGGCACAGCTGCTGCATTCTTGAAGGCCGGATGCACGCATGCGAAGACAGTAAACAAACCAACATTCAGCATGTCGCCATCAGACCTGATTAATATTCTTGGTGAGGCCCGAAGTATCAGAAATAGGTTCATCACTCAAATTTGGGCTAAAGGCGGACGAGAGTTGGCTGGAGACGAAGCTCGGAATCTACTTAAATCACTAAGAAACTTTTACCTGTTGTCTACCTTGATTTTGATCATCACTTTTACCTTATACCATCATTTGTCTATAGGATGGTGGTGCCGAAGGTTAACATTCCACAACACATTCCGAAGGTTGCTGGCCCGAAGCTTCCTTTTATGCCTTCCTGTATAGAGCTTAGGGAATATTTGTATTATTTTTGCAAAGAATTATAGTCAAGAGTTGAACTCAGTACTATGTATATTTGTCCATACCTTGTAATATAATTTTACCTTTCCATCCATGTATGTATTGCTTTGCTGTGGATGAAATTCGTGAATCTTTTGAGCCGAAGGCGAAAAACACCTTCCCTTCTTTTCGTACACATCGAAGCATTTCCTTGCATAAAATGCCTGTTTATTTTTGAAGCGAAGCTTCTTCGTGTTCAGCGAAGCACTTTGTCGCCAAAGCCGGACTATTTCTGTTCGTGCTTTATGTCATGATGATGATGATCCTACGAATGTCTAATGAATGTCTGTATGAATGCAATGAATGATGTAATGTAACATGCGGATGTATGACCCAAACGCACACGAAGCCACACCCAAACTCGGCATCCCCTTAGGAACGACTTTGGAGTCTTTAAGCTCTGCATTCCATTAGGAACGACTTTGGAGCTTCTTCACCTTCTATTTCAGTGGCATTTAAGCTCTGCATCCCCTTAGGAACGACTTTGGAGCTTATTCACCTTCTATTTCGGTGGCATTTAAGCTCTGCATCCTCTTAGGAACGACTTTGGAGCTTCTTCACCTTCTATTTCGGTGGTATTTGGCTCCGCATTCTCTTAGGAACGACTTTTGAGCTTCGGGACTTACTCTGCGCTCCCTTAGGAACGACTTTTATAGCTTCGTCATCTTTGGAGTGATTACAGCTCTACATCCCCTTAGGGACGTCTTTTGAGCTTTTCCCTATTTTCTTTTGCACTCGATGGTGCAGGTTCTGATTTTACATGTTACATTTTTAGGAGATTTTGGCCCTTGTATTGCATAGGACTAAATAAGAATAAAAAATTACAAACTATGGCCCCGTTAAAAACCTTTCTCCCCTCCTAAAAGGAAAAGGGTGCCATAGGAAAAATAGAAAAAATTACATCAATTACACATAATACCGCCGAAGCTCATCCGCATTCCAAGATCTAGGTATGTCGTTGTCGTCCATATCCTTCAATCTGTAAGAACCGGGTCTTGACGAAGATACTACCAGAAAAGAACCTTCCCATTTCAGTTGTAGTTTGCCCACCGTATCTGGGTTGGCCACTCTCCGAAGTACCAGATGGCCTGGCTTAATATTTTTCAATTGAACTTTCTTATCATGCCATTTTATTGTTTTGGCCTGATACTTATTGATGTGCTCTATGGCCTGAAGTCTAGTCCCTTCTATAGTGTCTTTTGTTATTTGAGAATCAACTTCGTCCTCCGCTGAAGCTGTGGTTCTTATTGATCCTGTCTTTGCTTCTTTAGGTGTTATTGCTTCGTCACCGAACAGGAGCTTGAAAGGTGTAAAACCTGTTGACCATGAGACAGTTGTGTTATGGCTCCACACCACTTTGATCAACTCATCTGGCCACTTTCCTCTAGGCTGATTGAAGATTAACTTTATTATTCCTGTCATTATAATTCCATTTGCTCTCTCCACTAACCCATTTGATTCTGGATGCCTTACTGATGCAAAATGGATTTTTGTACCAATTTGGTCACAAAAATCTTTGAACGTTTCAGCATCAAATTGAGTTCCATTATCAACGGTTATTGCCTTCAGCACGCCGAAGCGACAAACAATATTTTGCCAAAATAATTTATGTACTGTGGCCGAAGTTATTGTGGCTAAGGGCTTTGCTTCGATCCACTTAGAGAAATATTCCACCGCTACAACGACATATTTCAAATTTCCTTGTGTTGGTGGAAGTGGACCTAACAAATCTAGACCCCATCTTTGCAGTGGTCAAGTTGGCTGTATTAGCTGGGTTAAAGATGAATGTTGTCTCTGGTCTCTTGCGCATCTTTGGCAATTTTCACATTTTTGAACCAAGTCTGCTGCATCCGAAGCTGCCTTTGGCCAGTAAAATCCTTGTTTGAAAACTTTCCCCAGCAAAGGCCTAGACCTAATATGAGACCCACATAATCCTGCATGTATTTCCTTCATCAATTCTTGACCTTCGGTTCTGGACAAGCACTTGAGTAATGGAGAGCAGACTCCATATTTATATAACTCCCCTTCTATGATTACATATGGTATTGTTCCCACTTCCATTCTTTTATTGTAAACTTTGTCATCTGAAAGACAGTTGCCTTGGAGGAAAGATATAACCTCAGTCTTCCAATCTTCACTATGTACAGGTGATATTGTAAGTATTGCTCTCTCCATACGCTCGACTGAAGGTGCTTTTATTGTTTCAGAGAATACTTCTGAAGGCAAAGGGAGCCCCTCTGCCGCTGACTTAGCTAGCAAATCCGCATGCTCATTTCCCCCTTGGGATATTTTTTACAGAAAATCCCTCAAAAGAAGCTTCCAATCTTCGGACTGCATCCAAATATTTTTCAAGCTTCGGATGCCTTGCCTAGCTGCTTTTGTCCATGTGGCTAGAAATAACTTGGGAATCAGTTTTGAGGATTGCCCTTCTTATTCCCATTGCCTTTAGCTTCCGAAGCCCTAAAAGAAGAGCTTCGTACTCGGCAATATTATTTGTGCAACTAAAGCCTAATTTTACTGCATAACATGTCCTGACTTTAGAGGGCGCTACTAGAACAACATCTACCCTTGCACCAAAGGTTCCCCAAGAGCCGTCACAGAATACCGTCCAAGCTTCGACATCTTTTGTTGCTTCTTCTCCTTGAGCCCCTAGCGTCCAATCAGCAATGAAATCTGCTAACGCCGGAGATTGGATTGAGGATCTATGTACATAATCAATGGTGAATTCATTAAGTTCCACAGCCCATTTTCCAATCCTTCCTGTAGCTTCTCTGTTTCTCATTATGTCCTTCAAAGGTTGTGATGAAGGCACTATTATATGATATGCTTGAAAATAATGTCGAAGCTTCCTGGAGGCCATCAACACAGCATACAATACCTTCTCCAATTTCGTGTAATTTTTCTTTGATAAACTGATACTTCGGAGATGAAGTATACTGGTGCTTGTCTTTTCACTTGGCCCTCTTGCTTTTCCTGTACAAGTGCAGCACTGACCGCAGGATGGGAGGCAGCTACATACAGAAGTAGCGGAGCTCCTGATGAAGGTGGAGTTAGAGTTGTCAAATCTATTAGGTATTGTTTTAACTCTTCGAAGGCTTTCTGTTGAGCCGGACCCCACTGAAAGACTTCGACTGACTTTAGTATTTCAAAGAATGGTAAATTTCTCTCTGCTGATCTTGATATGAATCTATTCAACGATGCCATTCTTCCTGCCAATCGTTGAGCACCCTTCTTTGAATTTGGCGGTTCCATCCGAAGGATAGCTTCAATCTTGCTTGGATTAGCCTCGCTACCCTTTGTTGATACCAGACAACCAAGGAACTTGTCCTTCTTCACTCCGAAAACACACTTTTTTGGATTCAACTTGAGACCAGCTTGCCTAAAATTGGCAAATGTCTCTTGCAAATCGGCAACATGATTTTCTTGTTTTGTGCTTTTCACTATAATGTCATCAACATAAGTCAGCACATTCTTGCCAATTTGAGAGTGAAGGACCTTGGCAATCATTCTGTTGAAGCTTCCTCCAGCATTCTTGAGCCCCTCGGGCATTCGAAGGTAGCAATAAGTGCCACTGGGAGTTATGAAGTTTTCCTTTGGCTCATCCTCTTTCTTTATCCAAATTTGGTGATAGCCCGAGTAATAGTCCAATAAGCTCACGAGCTCTAAAGAAGTTGCTGCATCTACAAGGGAGTCTATTCTTGGTAAGGAGAACTCATCCTTTGGACATGCCTTGTTGAGGTCTATGAAGTCAATGCACATTCTCCACTTCCCATTAGCCTTCTTCGCCATGACAGTGTTAGCCAGCCATTCTGGATATGTTACTTCTCTGATAACACTAACACTGAGAAGTCTCTTTACTTCATTCCGTGCACCTTCAGCTTTATCTTCAGACATTTTCCGAAGCCTCTACTTTCTTGGTCTGAAAGATGGGTCCACGTTGAGTGAATGCTCAATGACGTCTCTATTGACACCACAGAGATCATTAGCTGTCCAAGCGAAGACATCTTTGTTGTTGAACAAGAATCTTAGCAGAGTCTTTTCCTGTTCACTCGATAGTTGAGACCCTAGTAATACTTTTTGGTCTACTATGTCTTCACACAAGAGCATAGGTTTCGCCTGATCCGCTGAAACAGTCTTCTCTCTTTTGTGCTTATACTGCTGATAAGCTTTGGCTTCATCTATGTTATGGATAGCCTTTGAATCCGTCCAACTCCCTTCGGCCTTTCTGACAGCTTCTTGGCTCCCGTGAACAGCAATGGGCCCTTGTTCCAAAGGTATCTTCATGCATAAATATGCTGGATGAAGAATGGCTTCGAAGGCATTGAGCGTCCCTCGACCAATGATTGCATTGTATGGATACTCCATATCAACGATGTCAAAGACAACTTGTTCAGTTCTTGTGTTATGGACGTAGCCGAAAGTCACTGACATTGTTATCTTGCTAAGTGCCACAATCTGTCTTCCTCCAAAGCCACAAAGAGGGTGTGTTGCATCATGTATCTTGCCTTCTGGCTCTTGCATTTGCCTGAAAGCCTTTGCAAATGTAACACCCGGATTTTAGGGGTCCAAAACCCGGGGTTAACATAAACACCAGGTATGCTGGGACCAAGTCTCAAACATATGATGTATAGTGGCACAGGATCGAATGTCACATCTTTATATATAACAGGAGTTCTATACAAAATAAATAATTACATTATAAGGAGACAACGGTCCAGCAACCCAAAGTTGACTGGGAGACGACGACCTAGACCACTCACGAACTCATCACAGCATCCTCCATGAGCATCATCCTGCAGTACCTGGTCTTGACCTGTGGTGTATGTGAGACAGCAAGAGTGAGCTCACATACGTTCATCGCTCAACAAGTTGTGGGGAATAATGTGTATGAACTCACCAAAGGTGGGAGCTCATAAAGTGTAAGGCTTACCAAAGAAGATGGTTAGAGCTGAGCATTGCTTTTAAAGTTGGTCAAAATTTTATTAGCAGTTACTAAGTATAAGTAAATACCAAACCCAATTAAGTAGTAGAACAAAAGTAACAACATCACCTGCCATGCAATGCATATGACAAATTGAATTTAGTTCCATAATTTAATCATGTGAGTGTCCGAGCTGCTCTTGACCGTGAGCACGGCTAGTATACCAGTTTTACACTCTGCAGAGGTTGCGCATCTTTACCCACAAGTCGTGTTACCCATCTGCCAAGGGGTCATGAATCCCATACACCTCTACCAAGGAAGCGAGGCAGGGTAACACTACGAGGCCTTTACAAAGTTCCACTAGCTTCCGAAAACCCGCTACAGTTTATAGGAAGATCCAGTGCAGGAATCCCTTGCAGGACCGCCATCGCAGCAAAATCCTCCCGAGGGCCTCCCCGCACTGACCTCTCCCCTACTGCCCTTGCCCCTTTCGGGTAAGGTAGTCTTCCACTAGCTTTCCTAATTAATCAGCCAAGGGCATCCCATACTACCCTTGTGGTAGCACTGTTTTCCCGGGTGGTTCTCCATGTTCCAATTAACATAATGATCTCAACATGAACCATAAATAACAACTGATAACAAAAGTAGAATCATGAATAGTAATGTGTATCTCTATACCCAAAGCCACATATAGCACTAGCAAGTACTACCCAAAGATTCAGTGGTGAACAAGGTATAAAGATAGTCAAACTAGGGTAACCTATTGGGTCCCATCAAAATTAACCTATGCAGATCATTATGATTAATTAGAACATGAGTAGGTGAAAAGAAGTGATCAAGGGCACAACTTGCCTGGGCCTTGAGAATCCAGGTACCAGGATGATTCTTCAGATCCTCGTGACCTCACTGCTAGTCGTAGCAATACAAACATACATGGTATAGGCAAAATTAACATTACACCAAACATAAGAACAAAATACACATTAATAATCTACATATTAAAATAAGATCACAGGAAAAAGAATTATTAATTTTGGAGTTGTAGAATTCAAGTTATGATTTTCCTAAGGTTTAATATGATTAAAGTATGATTAAATGATAAATAAATTTTCTGACAGAGTTCATGTCAAAACAAAGACACTAAATGATGAAGAATATTATTACAAAATTTTAGAAACTGGAATGGTTCAATTTGGAGCTAAAATGGATTTTCTATGAATTATCTAAGTTTTAGCAATTATTTTCATATTAAAAATCTATTTAATAACTATTTTCTCTGATTTTACTATGTTCTGGACTGGGCCTCAATTACAAGAAACTGCAGGGGGCTCGGGGTAAAACCACAGAGACACAGCGCACAGTGCAAATAGGACGGCGGGTTGATTTCTGCTTTCCTCGGGGTTTCTTTAGAAAAAATGCCACGCGAAGGGGTATCGCTTGATCTCGGCCGTCCGATCAACACCGGACGCACCAGATTAGATCACGAGGGTTTGAATCGGTACGCAGCGCGCGACGTTGGATTGGAGATCTACGGACCAGATTCAATGTAGCTCGGGCCACCCAGGACCGACCGATCCGATCCAACGGCCCACAGCTATCCCTCCCCCAGATCTAATCCTAGCCGTCAATTCAACATCCTACGGTCCCGGTCTTACCCCTTTCCCAGCCGGTCGACCACGGTGGCGCTGTGCACTCCGCGGCGGCGGACTTCGCCGGCGCTAGCGATTAAGCGCCCCCCCGGTCCCAACCTTGAATTGTACAGGTGCTACACGAAGAGGAGAGCAAGGCGATCGAGGCTAGGGGTTTCTTACCGGCGATTGAGGAGGTTTGCGAGCTCGCCCACGCTGCGCGGCGGCACGCGGCGGAGCTCCAAGTACGGTGAGGAATTCCGGAGTTCCCGAGGCCACGCAGTTCAAATCGATGGCGCGGACGGCAATAACACGTGCAGATGACCCTCCCCGGCCCTTCACCGAGGTCAGACAGCCCACGGCGACGGGATTCGCTGGCGGCGGCCAAAATCTCTCCCGCAAGCGTAGCAACGGCGGCGCAAAGCTGTCGGCGCAAGCGGATGAGGAGGGGAGGAGGAGGCCGCGGCACGATGCTTTTATACCCGGGAGAGCACGGACTCGTTGTACCGGCCAACGGAGCCGCTGCCGAGATTCCCGCGCGCGCGATCGGTGGAGTTTGTTGAAGACGAACCCGACAAGCGGGCCCCGCGGATCAGCGAAAGAAGCGGAGTGAGCGCGGGCGTGGGAAAGTCTGAGCAGGGGCCCCGCGCGTCAGTGAGAGGCGAGAGCGGGTGTGAGGGTGAGTGGCTGGCGTGGGGGTCCCGCGCGTAAGCGAGAGAGAGAGAAAACTCAGGCGAGCGCGTGAGAGGCCGACGAGTGGGGTCCGCGAGACAGTGACCAAGCGTGCGCGTGAGAGGCTGGGCAGAGGGCCCCACCTGTCGGCGCCGGTTGGAGATGGCAATGGGCTGCGCGGTGACGTTTCTTAGGTGGGCCGAATTCAGGTATTCCAGCCCAGTTAGGTTAAAATTCTTTTTTTCTTTTTCTTTTCTATTTTCTTTTCTCCATTTTCAAATCCAATTTGAATTCAAGTTTAAATTCAAACTTTTGTGAATAACTTGTCCTCAGTTTGAATAGTATACTTTAATAATATAAGTATGAAGAATTTTTATTCTGATTTTATTTTGTTTTATGTAGTATTTTCCCTACTCCTTTTATTTTCTATTTTCTATTTTTCCTTTCCATTTGAATTTCAAATCAACACAAGTTTAAAGTTCAAACACTTAATTTGGATACACATATAGAACTTTAGCATAATGTGCAAAAACCTATTTTATGTATTTCTTTATTTATTTTAGTCCTTTTAGACAAGCTTTTATTCATATAGTAGAATAATCCCTACCTTATTACTTCCAGGGAAATCATATTCATATTGTAGGCTATATATATTAAGAAATAGTTTAACCCTAATTCTTCTATATATCCTAACCCAAAGGCAATTTAGATTATCTAAGTGTTTTTAATTATGTGTTTTTAACATATTCATGAGTGGAAACTTCTAAATTATGATTATTTTTAAGGAAAGGTGTTTTGATTTAAAATCTTTGAGAATTTTTCTTTGTCTTCACAAGATTGAATTTTTGGGTGTTACAAATCCTACCCCCCTTTAAAAATAATCTCGTCCTCGAGATTTGTAAGAAAAGGATATATGTTCATATGGTTTCAACACATATGCATAAACAAAATCTCGGCATGATGCATATCTTATTAGCAAAACACAGGGTCCAATGAACCTTATTATTATTACTAAAATGGAAAATACTACTAATAGCTAAACTAATATTTAGGTCTTACAAATAGTAATATATATATATATATATATATATATGTATTTATATTTATGTTTATCTCTCTATTCTTGTTGCTCGTTGACTTCTTCACCGACTACTTCATCTCCAACTGGCTCTTCTTCTTGAGTTTGAATTTCAAGTTCACCGGGTTCAGCTTCTACTTCTGTATGATGGGCATATCCTCGGTTGATGGATAGGGGCTGACTCTTCCCTGCTGAGGCTTGTCCTTGCTTCATCGGTGCCGGTGTAGTGTAGGCAGCTCTGTTGGGACAGTAGTTGGCGTAGTGTCCCGGTTGTCCACATTTGAAGCATGTCCTGATGGCGGTTGTGTTGGGAGCAATGGATCCCACTGGAGTGCTTGCCTTTGGAGGAGCAGTTGGTGTCTGTTGGGTTTGTTGTCCAGAACTGCCACTAGCTGGTGTATTGGGAGTGGTAGTATAGCGAGGACGGGAACTACTTCCAGCCTGCCCTTGGTTGACAGCCTTTCTTTTCTCTCCAAAGATACTCCTCTTGTTTTCTACAGCAATAGCTTTGTCAAGTAGTCTTTGGAAGGATGGGAAGGTGTGCGATACCAGTTGATATTGCAAGGGTCCAATCAAACCATCCAGAAAGAGCTCCTGCTTTTGCTCATCATCCTCAACATCTCTGGGAGCATATCGCGATAACTGGATGAATTTGTCTCTATATTCACTTACGGACATACTTCCTTGCTTGAGTGATAGAAACTCCTTCCTCTTAAGCTTCATGAGTCCAGCAGGAATATGGTAATTCCTGAATTGTGTGGAGAATTCTTCCCAGGTAATTGTATCGGCGGCAGCATGAGCTGCACAGTACGCATCCCACCAATCTGCAGCGGGACCAGCAAGACGACCCGAAGCATAGAGTACTTTCTCCCGGTCCGAGCACTGGGCTATATTGAGCATCTTCTCTATGGATTTTAACCAGTCATCTGCTTGTAGTGGATCTGCGGAGTTGGAGAAGGTTGGTGGTTTGTGGCTCATGAATTCCCGGTGCTTGTCCCGGGGTGGAACTGGTGGTGGAGGCAATGGCATTTGTTGTTGTTGCTGCTGTTGTTGAAGTTGTTGCTGCAGCTGTTGTTGTTGTACTCTCCTCTCCTGGCGTATTTCTTCCCGTTCTTGGCGCATTTCCCGACGTGCATCCTCTCTTTCCTGGTGCATTTCTTGGCGTTCTTGCCGCATTTGGGTGCGCATATCTGCCATGGTGTCCGCCATTTGCTGCATCATTCTCATTTGAGCTGCGACTAGTGGATCAACTCCGCCTTGTGGAGGATTAGGAGGATTCATTGCTGCTGACTGTGGTTGAGGTTGTTGGTTAGCAGGTAAATCAATTCCACCTCCCCGCCTGGTATTGACCATCTAAGTTAGAAGCATATGGTAAGATAGCTTTGCAAGGGAATCATTTAGTAGACAGAATGAATAAGCTAATAGTTGGTTATGTACTGGAATTTCTTTGGCAGGGCTGGACCAAATATTTTATGTTAAGACTAGGGTAATTAGTTGTACGAGGTGAATGTCCAAAGGTAAGATAGAATGTGTCAAGATGAGATAGATACGGAATACTACATATATTTTCTGAGGGGATAATCTAGTTTGTCTAGTTATCTTACAAATGCTATCCTTTATACCTAGATATATATGCAGATGTAATTGTGGACATTACTCCACAACCCATCACACTCAATCAAAGATCCAAATCAGACAAGTATCATAAGAACAAACATTCAAGCATATAAATATTTACAAAATTAGTTTTGCTTTTGTTCCTAAGAGTAGGTCTCCTATTCCTAAAGGTCACTTTAGGCACAGGATTTCAAAGTGTGAAATCCAAGTTTGTCTTCAGAAGGAAAAGGTAAGAATAATCAGAGTAAAGCGGAAATAGATGAGAAAAGATTAAGAAAAGTTTAGAAAAGAATCAGAGTAGCAGAGGTAAGTAAATAATGGTTGTCCAGTTCTATCTAGGTTTCGTCCTACAGTCGACATTCCTCTGATACCACTTCTGTAACACCCGGATTTTAGGGGTCCAAAACCCGGGGTTAACATAAACACCAGGTATGCTGGGACTAAGTCTCAAACATATGATGTATAGTGGCACAGGATCGAATGTCACATCTTTATATATAACAGGAGTTCTATACAAAATAAATAATTACATTATAAGGAGACAACGGTCCAGCAACCCAAAGTTGACTGGGAGACGACGACCTAGACCACTCACGAACTCATCACAGCATCCTCCATGAGCATCATCCTGCAGTACCTGGTCTTGACCTGTGGTGTATGTGAGACAGCAAGAGTGAGCTCACATACGTTCATCGCTCAACAAGTTGTGGGGAATAATGTGTATGAACTCACCAAAGGTGGGAGCTCATAAAGTGTAAGGCTTACCAAAGAAGATGGTTAGAGCTGAGCATTGCTTTTAAAGTTGGTCAAAATTTTATTAGCAGTTACTAAGTATAAGTAAATACCAAACCCAATTAAGTAGTAGAACAAAAGTAACAACATCACCTGCCATGCAATGCATATGACAAATTGAATTTAGTTCCATAATTTAATCATGTGAGTGTCCGAGCTGCTCTTGACCGTGAGCACGGCTAGTATACCAGTTTTACACTCTGCAGAGGTTGCGCATCTTTACCCACAAGTCGTGTTACCCATCTGCCAAGGGGTCATGAATCCCATACACCTCTACCAAGGAAGCGAGGCAGGGTAACACTACGAGGCCTTTACAAAGTTCCACTAGCTTCCGAAAACCCGCTACAATTTATAGGAAGATCCAGTGCAGGAATCCCTTGCAGGACCGCCATCGCAGCAAAATCCTCCCGAGGGCCTCCCCGCACTGACCTCTCCCCTACTGCCCTTGCCCCTTTCGGGTAAGGTAGTCTTCCACTAGCTTTCCTAATTAATCAGCCAAGGGCATCCCATACTACCCTTGTGGTAGCACTGTTTTCCCGGGTGGTTCTCCATGTTCCAATTAACATAATGATCTCAACATGAACCATAAATAACAACTGATAACAAAAGTAGAATCATGAATAGTAATGTGTATCTCTATACCCAAAGCCACATATAGCACTAGCAAGTACTACCCAAAGATTCAGTGGTGAACAAGGTATAAAGATAGTCAAACTAGGGTAACCTATTGGGTCCCATCAAAATTAACCTATGCAGATCATTATGATTAATTAGAACATGAGTAGGTGAAAAGAAGTGATCAAGGGCACAACTTGCCTGGGCCTTGAGAATCCAGGTACCAGGATGATTCTTCAGATCCTCGTGACCTCACTGCTAGTCGTAGCAATACAAACATACATGGTATAGGCAAAATTAACATTACACCAAACATAAGAACAAAATACACATTAATAATCTACATATTAAAATAAGATCACAGGAAAAAGAATTATTAATTTTGGAGTTGTAGAATTCAAGTTATGATTTTCCTAAGGTTTAATATGATTAAAGTATGATTAAATGATAAATAAATTTTCTGACAGAGTTCATGTCAAAACAAAGACACTAAATGATGAAGAATATTATTACAAAATTTTAGAAACTGGAATGGTTCAATTTGGAGCTAAAATGGATTTTCTATGAATTATCTAAGTTTTAGCAATTATTTTCATATTAAAAATCTATTTAATAACTATTTTCTCTGATTTTACTATGTTCTGGACTGGGCCTCAATTACAAGAAACTGCAGGGGGCTCGGGGTAAAACCACAGAGACACAGCGCACAGTGCAAATAGGACGGCGGGTTGATTTCTGCTTTCCTCGGGGTTTCTTTAGAAAAAATGCCACACGAAGGGGTATCGCTTGATCTCGGCCGTCCGATCAACACCGGACGCACCAGATTAGATCACGAGGGTTTGAATCGGTACGCAGCGCGCGACGTTGGATTGGAGATCTACGGACCAGATTCAATGTAGCTCGGGCCACCCAGGACCGACCGATCCGATCCAACGGCCCACAGCTATCCCTCCCCCAGATCTAATCCTAGCCGTCAATTCAACATCCTACGGTCCCGGTCTTACCCCTTTCCCAGCCGGTCGACCACGGTGGCGCTGTGCACTCCGCGGCGGCGGACTTCGCCGGCGCTAGCGATTAAGCGCCCCCCCGGTCCCAACCTTGAATTGTACAGGTGCTACACGAAGAGGAGAGCAAGGCGATCGAGGCTAGGGGTTTCTTACCGGCGATTGAGGAGGTTTGCGAGCTCGCCCACGCTGCGCGGCGGCACGCGGCGGAGCTCCAAGTACGGTGAGGAATTCCGGAGTTCCCGAGGCCACGCAGTTCAAATCGATGGCGCGGACGGCAATAACACGTGCAGATGACCCTCCCCGGCCCTTCACCGAGGTCAGACAGCCCACGGCGACGGGATTCGCTGGCGGCGGCCAAAATCTCTCCCGCAAGCGTAGCAACGGCGGCGCAAAGCTGTCGGCGCAAGCGGATGAGGAGGGGAGGAGGAGGCCGCGGCACGATGCTTTTATACCCGGGAGAGCACGGACTCGTTGTACCGGCCAACGGAGCCGCTGCCGAGATTCCCGCGCGCGCGATCGGTGGAGTTTGTTGAAGACGAACCCGACAAGCGGGCCCCGCGGATCAGCGAAAGAAGCGGAGTGAGCGCGGGCGTGGGAAAGTCTGAGCAGGGGCCCCGCGCGTCAGTGAGAGGCGAGAGCGGGTGTGAGGGTGAGTGGCTGGCGTGGGGGTCCCGCGCGTAAGCGAGAGAGAGAGAAAACTCAGGCGAGCGCGTGAGAGGCCGACGAGTGGGGTCCGCGAGACAGTGACCAAGCGTGCGCGTGAGAGGCTGGGCAGAGGGCCCCACCTGTCGGCGCCGGTTGGAGATGGCAATGGGCTGCGCGGTGACGTTTCTTAGGTGGGCCGAATTCAGGTATTCCAGCCCAGTTAGGTTAAAATTCTTTTTTTCTTTTTCTTTTCTATTTTCTTTTCTCCATTTTCAAATCCAATTTGAATTCAAGTTTAAATTCAAACTTTTGTGAATAACTTGTCCTCAGTTTGAATAGTATACTTTAATAATATAAGTATGAAGAATTTTTATTCTGATTTTATTTTGTTTTATGTAGTATTTTCCCTACTCCTTTTATTTTCTATTTTCTATTTTTCCTTTCCATTTGAATTTCAAATCAACACAAGTTTAAAGTTCAAACACTTAATTTGGATACACATATAGAACTTTAGCATAATGTGCAAAAACCTATTTTATGTATTTCTTTATTTATTTTAGTCCTTTTAGACAAGCTTTTATTCATATAGTAGAATAATCCCTACCTTATTACTTCCAGGGAAATCATATTCATATTGTAGGCTATATATATTAAGAAATAGTTTAACCCTAATTCTTCTATATATCCTAACCCAAAGGCAATTTAGATTATCTAAGTGTTTTTAATTATGTGTTTTTAACATATTCATGAGTGGAAACTTCTAAATTATGATTATTTTTAAGGAAAGGTGTTTTGATTTAAAATCTTTGAGAATTTTTCTTTGTCTTCACAAGATTGAATTTTTGGGTGTTACAGCAAAGATGATATCCGCTGCGCTGCCTGTGTCGACGAGAACATTGTGGACCAGAAATCCCTTGATGACACAAGATATAACCATGGCATCATTGTGAGGATAATCTTTGAGCTGAAGATCTTCCTGGGAGAAGGTAATTGGAATGTGAGACCACTTGGATCTGATGAAGGGTCCTTGCACCCTAACATGCTGCACTCTTCTTTGTGCTTCCTTTTTCTGTTTCTTGTTTGCTGGCTCTGAGCTTGAACCACCTGTGATTGGGAGCACAAGCTTCATGGTCGAAGGTGTTACAGCTTGGTTGTTGTACGTGGCCAATGTTGGTCCTTGTTCCTGTAACACCCAAAATCCTATTTTGGGATCTATAAGAATTTTACAAAAAGAGGTGAACCAAAATGTCAAGCTAATAAGTTTTGTCCCACTTTTGAATTTGTTTGTTTTAGAGAAATATATGGTAATATTAAAATTTTGATGGTCATCATTTAAATTTAAATATTGGCACTGTAGTTTGAATTTAAGTAATCAGAAATATTTTCCTTTATTGAGTGGATTATTTATTACATGAAACTATTCCTAATTAAATTATATATATGTATATATATAATGAAACAATAAATTAAATTAAATACAATTTTGCATCATGCTGAATTTTGATGGTACATTTAATTGGAGTTCAAAACCCTACTTGAATATAGATTTTAAATGGAGTAAATATATAAGAAAATAGAAATACAAAATTAAAACAAAAAATAAAAGAGGACACACCTACGTGATTTGGCCACCTTGTTCTAGCAAACCTAATTAGCATTAGTCGTCGGTTAGTAGTCCTTGACGTTTTTTTCCATTCTTTATTCAAAAATATGAATCGTGTATAACCATGATTTTTTTCCAATAAACTATCCACACACACGTTGCTGCTGACCGGTGGGTCCACAGCACCGGAGTCTTCTTCATCGGTCTGCCACAAATTCAGCTGAGTCTAATTTTTCTCAACCGCGAACCATAACAGGAATTTGTTGAGATTAATTTGGTGGATCTCCTCGAATCGTGTGCACCTGCTTTTTTTTGCACGGGAGAAGAAACCGCCTGCATGGCTGCATGTACTTGATGATTTCTTCGCTTGGTACTTAAAAATCTCCTAGGTCCCACTTGCATGCCGTATTTTCCTCCCCACGATCTCCTGGTGGCTGCACATGAGTATGCATCTATGTGACTAAGACTGGAACCTCCTAAACGCATGCAGCAACTGCCAGCTGCGAACTCACCGCCTGCGGCAACAAAATGGCTGGCATAAAAATCCCTTCTGGTGCCGACTGGCAGCTCGGAGTCAAGGTCTGAGGGGTACAAATCCATCTTTTTTTCTCTCCCACAACCACCTCTCTCCATTGCCGTGAAGAAGCTTGGTCCGGGCTTGTCTACGCACTGCTCGCTTGCCAGGATAGTGGAGAAGGATTGCTACCCATGGAGAGCACCAGCGCATGGGCCTACGACTCATAGCAGATTCGTACGCCGTCAGATCGTTCCGGCAGAGGTGAGAGCTCTATTTCCCCGTTCATCGCCGAGTCTCCATTGCTGCAAGTAGATCAGACAACCCCAGGTAGATGCATGCGTACCTAGGGAGGTAGGAGAGAATACGGCAACCGTCAATCTTCTACGGACGGTATAGATTAGAAGCATCAATACTCGTTCATGATTTTTAAATCGGATCCGTCGATCTCGGATCCGGTGGCCATCAATGCATACTGGTTCATAAAGCGGATATGTCTAATCTTGTCGGGGACCAAAATTAGGGGTACCCTCAAGACGCCTAATTCTCAGCTGGTAACCCCCATCAGCATAAAGCTGCAGAGGCCTGATGGGTTTGATTTAAGTCAGGGATCAGTCCATACGAGCGACTCGATCACGCCACGCCCGAGCCTAGCCTCGAGCAAGGGCAGCCGACCCTGAGGTGTTTCTGTCTCGCCCGAGGCCCCCTTTTTTACGGCAGACGCATCTCCGGCTCGCCCGAGGCCTTGCCTTCGTTAAGAAGCAACCCTGACTAAATCACCGCGCCGACCGACCAAGTCACTGGGGCATTTAACGCAAAGAGTGAGACTGACGGGCGGCCAGGCTTTGCCAAAGGCGCCATAGGAAGCTCCGCCCGACCCAGGGCTCGGACTCGGGCTAAGGCCCCGGAAGACGGCGAACTCCGCTCCGCCCGACCCAAGGCTCGGACTCGGGCTAAGGCCCCGGAAGACGGCGAACTCCGCTCCGCCCGACCCAGGGCTCGGACTCGGGCTAAGGCCCCGGAAGACGGCGAACTCCGCTCCGCCCGACCTAGGGCTCGGACTCGGGCTAAGGCCCCGGAAGACGGCGAACTCCGCTCCGCCCGACCCAGGGCTCGGACTCGGGCTAAGGCCCCGGAAGACGGCGAACTCCGCTCCGCCCGACCCAGGGCTCGGACTCGGGCTAAGGCCCCGGAAGACGGCGAACTCCGCTCCGCCCGACCCAGGGCTCGGACTCGGGCTAAGGCCCCGGAAGACGACGAACTCCGCTTCGCCCGACCCCAGGGGTCAGACTCCGCCCTGGCCTCTACCGAACGACCTTCGCCTCGCCCGACCCAGGAGCTCGGGCTCGGCCTCGGCCATGCAGGACAGACTCGACTTCGGCTTCAGAGGAGCCTCCACGTCGCCCGACCTAGGACACAAGTCCGCCACGTCAACAGGAAGCGCCATCATCACCCTACCCCGAGCCGACTCGGGCCGCAGGGAACAAGACCGGCGTCCCATCTGGCTAGCTCCGCCAGATAGGCAATGATGGCGCCCCGCCAGACCCATGACGACGGCGGCTCTCAGCTCCCTTACGGAAGCAGGGGGACGTCAGCAAGGGCCCAACCGCTCCAACAGCTGTCCCTCCGCCAGGCTCCCTTGCTCCTCCGACAGCCACGACACCACACCAGCTGGGTGCCAAGATCTCTCCGGCTGCCACATTGGCATGTACTTAGGGCGCTAGCTCACCCCCGCTAGACACGTAGCACCTTGCTACACCCCCATTGTACACCTGGATCCTCTCCTTACGCCTATAAAAGGAATGACCAGGGCCTTCTTAGGAAAGGTTGGCCTCGCGGGAACGAGGGCAGGGGCAGGCGCTCTCTTGGGGCCGCTCGCTCCCCTCACCCGTGCGGACGCTTGTAACCCCCTACTGCAAGCGCACCCGACCTGGGCGCGGGACGAACACGAAGGCCGCGGGATCTCCGCCTCCCTCACGACCCGGCTCCGGCCACCTCGCTCTCCCCCCTTCGCGCTCGCCCACGCGCTCGACCCATCTGGGCTGGGGCACGCGGCACACTCACTCGTCGGCTCGGGGACCCCCCCGGTCTCGAAACGCCGACAGTTGGCGTGCCAGGTAGGGGCCTGCTGCGTGTTGACGAGCAGTTTCCCGTCAAGCTCCAGATGGGCAGTCTCCAACGACCTCTCCAACCCGGGACGGTGCTTCGTTTCGGGAGCCTCGAGTTCATGTCTTTCGACGGCAGCTACGACATGATACTTCTTCCACCGCCGCGCGACGGCGACAATGGTGGTGGACAGCCCGCCCGCCGGCGGCGGAATCGACGACGCCTTTCCCGCGTGAGGGAAGGACAACTTTCGAGCTCGCCCCATCCTCTCCCTCGCCATCGGAGGAGGAGACGGGGCAACCAGGGCCGAGCAGGAAGCTGCGCTCCGTCGGCTGTCGAGCAAGTGGACGACACCATCACGCTCACGGAGGGCCTGCAGGACGTCGCCCTCGTACCCAGGACGACGGCGCGATCAACCCCCGAGGTGACTTCGTCGCTCCTCGTCGACCAAAAGGTACCGACTGCTTCCCATCCTTTGTCATTTCGACTCGACATCAACCCGCCTAGTGACCTCGCTCTGGTGGGCGCTCACGTTGAGGCGAGTGCAACCCCTTTCGGGTTTCGTGTGCGGTCGCCTTGGGACCGATTGACGGGCGTCTCGACCTACGGACCCTCTGGGTCCGAGGAAGATGACGACCCCAGCATCTGCTGGGATTTCTCTGGATCTGGCAACCCCAGTGCCATGCGGGACTTCATGACCGCATGCAACTACTGCCTCTCCGACTGTTCCGACGGCAGCCGCAGCCTTGACGACAAGGACTGCGGCCCGAGCCGCGAATGTTTCCACGTCGAGCTAGGGGATCCCTCCGGAGGCAGCTGTCTCGGCATGCCGGAGGATGGTGATCTCCCTAGGCCAGCGCCTCGCGCCGACATCCCGCGGGAGCTAGCTGTGGTCCCCGTTCCGGCGGGGGGTCACGACCCACAGCTCGAGCAAGTCCGCGGGGCGCAGGCCGGGCTCGATGAGGGAGCAGGAGCGCTCGAGGCAATCCGCCGGGACGTCGGGCAGGTATGGGCGGGCCAGCCCTCGGCCGGAGAAATACGTCACCTGCCCCAGGGTCTCCAGCACCGCATCGCCAACGATGCCAGGGGCAGACCGCCACCCGCATCCGGCGGAACCGGTCAGGACCTGGCAGCCGCAGCGATGCTCCTCCGCGCGATGCCGGAGTCATCAACCACCGAGGGTCGGCGAATCCAGGGAGAGCTCAAGCATCTCCTGGAAGGCGCTGTGGCCCGGCGGGCCGAGAGCTCTGCCTCCCGAAGGCAGGGGTACCCCTCGGAGCCTCGTGCCGCGACTTCCCGACTCATGCGGGAAGCCTCGGTCTACACCGGGCGCACGCGCAACACCGCGCCTGCGGCCCCGGGCCACCTCGGCGACGAGCACCCTCATCGCGACCGTCGGGCCCGCCTCGACGAAAGGGTGCGCCGAGGTTATCACCCCAGGCGTGGGGGACGCTACGACAGCGGGGAGGATCGGAGTCCCTCGCCCGAACCACCCGGTCCGCAGGTCTTCAGCCGGGCCATTCGGCGGGCGCCATTTCCGACCCGATTCCGACCCCCGACTACTATCACAAAGTACTCGGGGGAAACGAGACCGGAATTGTGGCTCGCGGACTACCGCCTAGCCTGTCAACTGGGTGGAACGGACGACGACAACCTCATCATCCGCAACCTCCCCCTGTTCCTCTCCGACACTGCTCGCGCTTGGTTGGAGCACCTGCCTCCAGGGCAGATTTCCAACTAGGAGGATTTGGTCCAAGCTTTCGCCGGCAACTTCTAGGGCACGTACGTGCGCCCCGGGAATTCCTGGGACCTCCGAAGCTGCCGGCAACAGCCGGGGGAGTCTCTTCGGGACTACATCCGGCGATTCTCGAAGCAGCGCACCGAGCTGCCCAACATCACCGACTCCGATATCATCGATGCGTTCCTTGCCGGCACCACCTGCCGTGACCTGGTGAGCAAGTTGGGTCGCAAGACCCCCACCAGGGCGAGCGAGCTGATGGACATCGCCACCAAGTTCGCCTCTGGTCAGGAGGCGGTCGAGGCCATCTTCCGAAAGGACAAGCAGCCCCAGGGCCGCCCGTCGGAAGATGCTCCCGAGGCGTCTACTCCGCTCGGCGCCAAGAAGAAAGGCAGGAGGAAGTCGCAAGCGAAACGCGACGCCGCCAGCACGGACCTTGTCGCCGCCGCCGAATACAAGAACCCTCGGAAGCCCCCCGGAGGCGCCAACCTCTTCGACAAGGCACTCAAGGAGACGTGCCCTTACCATCAGGGGCCCGTCAAGCACACCCTTGAGGAGTGCGTCATGCTTCGGCGCCACTTCCACCGGGCCGGGCCACCCGCAGAGGGTGGCAGGGCCCGCGACGACGACAAAAAGGAAGATCACCAAGCAGGAGAGTTCCCCGAGGTCCGCGACTGCTTCATGATCTACGGAGGGCATGCGGCGAATGCCTCGGCTCGGCATCGTAAGCAAGAGCGTCGGGAGGTCTGCTCGGTGAAGGTGGCGGCGCCAGTCTACCTAGACTGGTCCGACAAGCCCATCACCTTCGACCAAGATGACCACCCCGACCACGTGCCGAGCCCGGGGAAGTACCCGCTCGTCGTCGATCCTGTCATCGGCGACGTCAGGCTCACCAAGGTCCTGATGGACGGGGGCAGCTGCCTCAATATCATCTACGCCGAGACCCTCAGGCTCCTGCGCGTCGATCTGTCATCCGTCCGAGCAGGCGCTGCGCCCTTCCACGGGATCATTCCTGGGAAGCGCGTCTAGCCCCTCGGACAGCTCGACCTTCCTGTCTGCTTCGGAACACCCTCCAACTTCCGAAGGGAGACTTTGACGTTCGAGGTGGTCGGGTTCCGAGGAACCTACCACACAGTATTGGGAAGGCCATGCTACGCGAAGTTCATGGTCATCCCCAACTACACCTACCTGAAGCTCAAGATGCCGGGCCCCAATGGGGTCATCACCGTCGGCCCCACGTACAAACACGCATTCGAATGCGATGTGGAGTGCGTGGAGTACGCCGAGGCCCTCGCCGAGTCCGAGGCCCTCATTGCCGACCTGGAAAGCCTCTCCTGAGAGGTGCCGGACGTGAAGCGACACGCCGGCAACTTCGAGCCAGCGGAGACGGTTAAGGCCGTCCCTCTCGACCCCAGTGGCGACACCTCCAAGCAGATCCGGATCGGTTCCGGGCTCGACCCCAAATAGGAAGCAGTGCTCGTCGACTTTCTCCGCGCAAACGCCGACGTCTTTGCGTGGAGTCCCTCGGACATGCCCGGCATACCGAGGGATGTCGCCGAGCACTCGCTGGATATTCGGGCCGGAGCCCGACCGGTCAGACAGCCTCTGTGCCGATTCGACGAGGAAAGGCGCAGGGTGATAGGCGAGGAGATCCACAAGCTGATGGCAGCAGGGTTCATCAAAGAGGTATTCCATCCCGAATGGCTTGCCAACCCTGTACTTGTGAGGAAGAAAGGGGGGAAATGGCGGATGTGTGTAGACTACACTGGTCTCAACAAAGCATGTCCGAAGGTCCCCTACCCTCTACCTCGCATCGATCAAATCGTGGACTCCACTGCTGGGTGCGAAACCCTGTCTTTCCTCGATGCCTACTCAGGGTATCATCAAATCAAGATGAAAGAGTCCGACCAGCTCGCGACTTCTTTCATCACGCCCTTCGGCATGTACTGTTATGTCACCATGCTGTTCGGTTTGAGGAACGCGGGTGCAACGTACCAGCGGTGCATGAACCATGTGTTCGGCGAACACATCGGTCGCACGGTCGAGGCCTACGTCGATGACATCGTAGTCAAGACAAGGAAAGCCTCCGACCTTCTCTCCGACCTTGAAGTGACATTCCGGTGTCTCAAGGCGAAGGGCGTCAAGCTCAATCCCGAGAAGTGCGTCTTCGGGGTGCCCCGAGGCATGCTCCTGGGATTCATCGTCTCCGAGCGGGGCATCGAAGCCAACCCGGAGAAGATCGCAGCCATCACAAGCATGGGGCCCATCAAGGACTTAAAAGGCGTACAGAGGGTCATGGGATGTCTCGCGGCCTTGAGCCGTTTCATCTCGCGCCTCGGCGAAAGAGGCCTGCCCCTGTACCGCCTCTTAAGGAAGGCCGAGTGCTTCACTTGGACTCCCGAGGCCGAGGAAGCTCTCGGGAACCTGAAGGCGCTCCTCACCCAGGCGCCCGTCTTGGTACCCCCAGCTGATGGAGAAGCCCTCTTGGTCTACGTCGCCGCTACCACTCAGGTGGTCAGCGCCGCGATCGTGGTCGAAAGGCAGGAAGAGGGGCGTGCTTTGCCCGTTCAGAGGCCAGTTTACTTCGTCAGCGAGGTGCTGTCCGAGACCAAGATCCGCTACCCACAAGTCCAGAAGCTGCTGTATGCAGTGATCCTGACGAGGCGAAAGCTGCGACATTACTTCGAGTCTCATCCGGTGACTGTGGTGTCATTCTTCCCCCTGGGGGAGATCATCCAGTGCCGAGAGGCCTCGGGACGGATCGCAAAGTGGGCGGTGGAAATCATGGGCGAGACAATCTCGTTCGCCCCTCGGAAGGCCATCAAGTCCCAGGTACTGGCGGACTTCGTAGCCGAATGGGTCGACACCCAGTTGCCGACGGCTCCGATCCTACCGGAGCTCTGGACCATGTTTTTCGACGGGTCGCTGATGAAGACGGGAGCCGGCGCGGGCCTGCTCTTCGTCTCGCCCCTCGGGAAACACCTGCGCTACGTGCTCCGCCTCCATTTCCCGGCGTCCAACAATGTGGCTGAGTACGAGGCTCTGATCAACGAATTGCGAATCGCCATCGAGCTAGGGGTCCGACGCCTCGATGCTCGCGGCGACTCGCAGCTCGTCATCGACCAAGTCATGAAGAACTCTCATTGCCGCGACCCGAAGATGGAGGCCTATTGTGATGAGGTTCGACGCCTGGAAGACAGGTTCTACGGGCTCGAGCTTAACCACATTGCCCGGCGCTACAACGAGACTGCGGACGAGCTGGCAAAGATAGCCTCGGGGCGAACGACGGTTCCCCCGGACGTCTTCTCCCGGGATCTGCACCAACCCTCCGTCAAGATCGGCGACACGCCCGAGCCCGAGACGCCCTCGGCCCCGTCCGAGGTGACCTCGGCCCAGCCCGAGCCATCCTCGGTTCAGCCCGAGGAACCCTCGGCCCCCGAGGGCGAAGCACTGCGCATCGAGGAGGAGCGGAGCGGGGTCACGCCAGATCAAGATTGGCAGACCCCGTACCTGCAATATCTCCGCCAAGGAGAACTGCCCCTCGACCGAGTCGAGGCTCGGCGGGTAGCGCGACGCGCCAAGTCGTTCGCCTTGCTGGGCGATGAGAAGGAGCTCTACCACCGTAGCCCCTCGGGCATCCTCCAACGATGCATCTCCATCGCCGAAGGACAGGAACTCCTGCAGGAAATACACTCGGGGGCTTGCGGCCATCATGCAGCACCTCGAACCCTCGTCGGGAACGCTTTCCGGCAAGGCTTCTACTGGCCGACGGCGGTGGCTGACGCCACTAGAATTGTCCGCGCCTGCGAAGGGTGCCAATTCTATGCGAAGCAGACCCACCTGCCCGCTCAGGCTCTGCAGACGATACCCATCACCTGGCCCTTCGCTGTGTGGGGTCTGGACCTCGTCGGCCCTCAGCAGAAGGCGCCCGGGGGCTACACGCACCTGCTGGTCGCCGTCGACAAATTCTCCAAGTGGATCGAGGTCCGACCCCTGAACAGCATCAGATCCGAGCAGGCGGTGGCGTTCTTCACCAACATCATCCATCGCTTCGGGGTCCCGAACTCCATCATCACCGACAACGGCACCCAGTTCACCGGCAAAAAATTCTTGGATTTTTGCGAGGATCACAACATCCGGGTAGACTGGGCCGCCGTAGCTCATCCCATGTCGAATGGGCAAGTAGAGCGCGCCAATGGCATGATTCTACAAGGGCTCAAGCCTCGGATTTACAATGACCTCAACAAGTTCGGCAAGCGATGGATGAAGGAACTCCCCTCGGTGGTCTGGAGCCTGAGGACGACGCCGAGCCGAGCCACGGGTTTCACGCCGTTCTTCCTGGTCTACGGGGCCGAGGCCGTCTTGCCCACGGACCTGGAATACGGCTCCCCGAGGACGAGAGCCTACGACGATCAAAGCAACCAAGCTAGCCGAGAAGACTCGCTGGACCAGCTGGAAGAGGCTCGGGACAAGGCCTTACTACACTCGGCGCGGTATCAGCAGTCCCTGCGACGCTACCACGCCCGAGGGGTCCGACCCCGAGACCTCCAGGTGGGCGACCTGGTGCTTCGGCTGCGGCAAGACGCCCGAGGGAGGCACAAGCTCACGCCCCCCTGGGAGGGGCCATTCGTCATCGCCAAAGTTCTGAAGCCCGGAACGTACAAGCTGGCCAACAGTCAAGGCGAGGTCTACGGCAACGCTTGGAACATCCAACAGCTACGTCGCTTCTACCCTTAAGATGTTTCCAAGTTGTTCATATACCTCGCACCCACGCAAAGTTTAGTCAACAAGGAAGGGTCGGCCTCGCCTCGGCAAAGCCCGACCCTCCCTCGGGGGCTAAAAGGGGGGAAACCCCCTCTGCGTCAAAATTTTCCTCCAAAAAAAAATCTCTTTTACCAGAATGTCTTTCGTGCTTTTTGACTACTTCGAAAAGTGGGTCCCGGAAACGACGGGGTACACGTAAGCAGTCAAGGCTGACCGAGCCGAGGGACTCCTACGCCTCCGGGATACGGATACCTCACTCATCACCTTCTGCGATAAGTAACTCGCGTTCGGATAAAGTGACTCCACGGATCGAACAAGTCTTTACGCTCGGAAGCCCTTCTGCCGAAGCGATCTTTCGAGCCTTCTCGACCGAGTCGGTGACGGGGCCTCATGGACGGGTGAAAGTACGTGTAAGCGGCAAGGCCGACCGAGCCGAGGGACTCCCACGCCTCCGGGATACGGATACCTCACTCATCACCTTCCGCGAGAAGCAACTCTCGCTCGCACTAACATCCCTGTTACTGACAAAAAGTCCAGATACTCGAAACAAGAGGAAAAGAGACGCAACTTTACAACGCAGCAAGGGTGTGTGTTCTGGCCTCGACGGCCGCACAAGGCCCACGCTACAAGACAATCTGATCCTGCAGGCTCGGGTCTTGACGTTGGAAGGGGGCGGCGACACCCTCGGCATCGACGGCACCTTCGGCGAGGCCCGACCTAGCCTCGGACGGCGACGTGGTCCGAGGGCCTCCGCTCCGAAGGACGACGTCATCACCACGCCTGGGCAATCGCTGTCAGGGACTTCTCCGGGAATCCAGCCCGAGCGGGCGGCTCGGCCGGCCACCTCCGGGGCCTCGGCCAACCACCTTCCGAGGGCACCAGCCCGGTCCGAAGCCTCGGCTGACCAACTCCGGCGTCGATCCTGCCAACGGACAACTCGGCTAGGCTCCGGCCAACCAGGTTTCATTTTCGAGCCAACTCCGCCTCTGCTCATGCTGATATTGCTACCCCCAGCCTCGGCTCGTCGAAGAGCGGCCGAGGGGTCTCTTTAACTAAGCTAGAGGAGCCTCGGACAACAGGGCCGACCGAGCCGAGGTACTCCTACGCCTCCGGGATACGGATACCTCACTCGTCACCTTGACACGGGGCGACTCATGCTCGGTAAAGCGGTTCAGATAATCAGCAAACGAGTCTTAGTGCTCGGAAATGAGGAAAAAATACGGCTCTGTGCCGACGCTACATACATGTTCAGGCCCCGAAAGCCAAAATGAACAAAAACCCGGCACTCGAAGTGCCATTACAAACGGAACTCCGGTTCCCCCTCCGCAGGTACGAACAACCCCACTCGATAGGGGCAGGCCTGCGGGGCTGCAGAAGACTGACGGGCGGCTCGCCGCCGCCCGCTCTGGCCACGACGACGACGGCCCCCACTCCGGACGACCGAACTGCAGCAGCGCGGGCCTCGGGGTAGGCGCCACTGCAGCCTTGCCCTCGCCCACACCGACGCTCGAGGGGCGAGGACAAGTACAAAGAGCCGGAGGCCCGAAGCGCGGATGGTGGCGGTAATCCCGTCGGTGACGGGGACTTCTCGAGCCGCCTCCGCCTCGGCACCGACAGCAGGAGCCATCAGCCTACCGGCAGATCCCCACTCAAGTCCTCCCAGACGAGTGGGGCACCGGCCTCCGCGTAAAGGCGCCGCCCCGGTGCAAAGGCAGGACCACCCCAGAACACGAACGCCGCCCTAACAGCGCGCAGCATCTAGGGTGGTCCTCCCGTGTACACGGCGCGGCAGCCGCCCCCCAACGGAAGGGGCCGCCGGGAGCCAAACCAGCCGACCCGACACGCTGGAGGTGACGACGTCCGCCGTCGATCCACCCCGCGTTGTCGAAGTCCGGGCCGCCCGCAGGGCCAGTGAGCGCCCTCTCCCTCGAATGTTGCGGGAGAGGACGACCCACGAACCCGTGCGGGAGGTAGAGCGCCGGCTCAGTCCGGCACCCACCCCAGCGAGGATGATGAACATCCTTGAAGCTGAGGGTGGGACCAAGATCACAGCCTGGTTTGCTCCTCCCCACCCAGGAGCTGGTGGTCACCGTCTCGCGTGACCCCCAGCGGAGGGGAGCCACCGGGCTGCCTGATGAAAATCCTTGAAGCCGAACGATGGCTGAAAGGTACCCACTCCCGCGGAGTTGTGTTCTCCGACGATGAGGCGAGGAGACGGCGGTTTCCCCCATCCGGGGGCTTGAAAGGTGGAAAGACACGATGCATAAGGGAGGAAGAAGACATGGTCGCCTTACGAAAGGGGTCGCCCTCCTTTTAAAGGCGACTCTCCCTGCTTGCGCCCCCAACCGTCACGGGCTGAGTCTTCTCCAACACGCCTCCAAAGCCCTCCCCTGCGGCGCGGGGGCTGGGACCCACATGTCATGCAGACAGGCTCCGAGCAGAAGAAGCCGAACCGCCACGCACGGCGCGCGCAACCACCCAGCGGTTACAAGTGACCCTCCACTTTTGCCCAGACCAACGGGCGAAAGGGGCGGGCAGCCATGCAGGCGGCATGCAACCGCGCCAAGTGGACGCGCTTCTCCGACTCCTGACCTGCCAGCACGGAGGCCCAAGCCCACGCGTCGCGCGGCCGGCGCGCCGGATGCTGCATGCAAGCAACTGTACCACTTGCGCCACCACCGGACCTCCTCGGTTGCGGAACCAATACCGCGACCCGAGGCGACCCAGCGCGCGACCCAGCAGCGCCAGCCTGACGCAGCGGTCAAATGCGGTCAAAAGTGGGCCGGCAGTAATAACGGTGGCAGGCGCGCGAGAGCAGCGGTCATGCCGTCAGCCAAGCTCACGTCCCATCCGGAGGCAGCGAGAGAACCCCCTCTCACGGTGTGAAGACGACGCGCCCGTGACCCGTTCCTCGAACGGCTCGCGCACGCGCAACGGCAGCCTCGCCAACTACTCGCCCCGGTGCATTAACTCCGCGGCTCGACAGGCGGCGCTTCTGGCGGAAGCAGCCGGCGACGCTTCGCCTTCGCAAAAACGACCCCACCAAAAAAGGTACGCCACGTCGTTCAATTTCGTATCCTTTTTCCCTTTTTTCTCTTTCTCTATCTCTTGCAACAGGGACCGGGAAAGGGGATACCCCCAAAGGGATCCTTCCCCGTGAAGGAACTAGGCTCCGAGCCTCCTTACTGATCAGGGGTTCGAAGGCTGGCCCCCCGAAGGGTTCAACAGCCGCCTCAGATCGCGTGGGCCCGACACCCACTACTGGTCAGGGGTTCAAAGGTCGGCCTCCCGAAAGGTTCCACGACCGCCTCAGGCTACTCGGGCTCCGCGCCCATTACTGATCAGGGGTTCGAAGGCTGGCCCCCCGAAGGGTTCACAGTCGCCTCAGACACCGAGCGAGGGATGACCAGGGGTACGTTCGATACATAACCAAGGCTCGGGCTGCGCTCCCGAGGTACCCTAGGACATTTCCGAGACCAGCAGGAACGATCCTGTAACGGAATCCCATCGGAGGGAGGCATCGAGCCCTCGGACCCCGTCGCCAGGGGACCGGGTCCGGCAGATCACCCGCAGGTACTTTTGGGCGTGCCTCCGGGCCCCTAGCCGACCCCCAACGAACGGGGCACGGACGTCCACTCGGATTACCCGATTGCAGCTCACCGGAGACACCATGTTCGGTGCCCATCGAGGGTAACATGGCGCTCTCCCCCCTCCTCCTTGCGGAAAGGCGACGTAGGGGCGTATGTAAAAAAGCCGAGTCTGTCCCTGATCGCCCTCTCGCCCTGTGCGGAGGCTCGGGGGCTGCTCTCGCAAACCCGGCTCCGGCCAAACCGTTGACAGCGTCAACATACCAGCCCGAGAACTTGGGCCCCGATAGTGCACCCGGGCTACGGCCTGTTCGCATGAGGGAACCGCCAGACCAGCCGAAGCATTACGCAAGGCATTAAGACCTCGAAGGAGTGAAATCACTCCTCCGAGGCCTCGGGGGCTACACCCGGCGGGTGCGCTCGCGCGTACCCACCGGAACAAAGTGCAACCGAGAAAGGCTGGTCCCCTTGCAAAAAAATGCGACGAAAGCCTCCAAGCGAGTGCTAACACTCCCTTCGAGGCTCGGGGGCTACTGTCGGGGACCATAATTAGGGGTACCCTCAAGACACCTAATTCTCAGCTGGTAACCCCCATCAGCATAAAGCTGCAGAGGCCTGATGGGTTTGATTTAAGTCAGGGATCAGTCCATACGAGCGACTCGATCACGCCACGCCCGAGCCTAGCCTCGAGCAAGGGCAGCCGACCCTGAGGTGTTTCCGTCTCGCCCGAGGCCCCCTTTTTTACGGCAGACGCATCTCCGGCTCGCTCGAGGCCTTGCCTTCGTTAAGAAGCAACCCTGACTAAATCACCGCGCCGACCGACCAAGTCACTAGGGCATTTAACGCAAAGAGTGAGACTGACGGGCGGCCAGGCTTTGCCAAAGGCGCCATAGGAAGCTCCGCCCGACCCAGGGCTCGGACTCGGGCTAAGGCCCCGGAAGACGGCGAACTCCGCTCCGCCCGACCCAGGGCTCGGACTCGGGCTAAGGCCCCGGAAGACGGCGAACTCCGCTCCGCCCGACCCAGGGCTCGGACTCGGGCTAAGGCCCCGGAAGACGGCGAACTCCGCTCCGCCCGACCCAGGGCTCGGACTCGGGCTAAGGCCCCGGAAGACGGCGAACTCCGCTCCGCCCGACCCAGGGCTCGGACTCGGGCTAAGGCCCCGGAAGACGGCGAACTCCGCTCCGCCCGACCCAGGGCTCGGACTCGGGCTAAGGCCCCGGAAGACGGCGAACTCCGCTCCGCCCGACCCAGGGCTCGGACTCGGGCTAAGGCCCCGGAAGACGACGAACTCCGCTTCGCCTGACCCCAGGGGTCGGACTCCGCCCTGGCCTCTACCGAACGACCTTCGCCTCGCCCGACCCAGGAGCTCGGGCTCGGCCTCGGCCATGCAGGACAGACTCGACTTCGGCTTCAGAGGAGCCTCCACGTCGCCCGACCTAGGACACAAGTCCGCCACGTCAACAGGAAGCGCCATCATCACCCTACCCCGAGCCGACTCGGGCCGCAGGGAACAAGACCGGCGTCCCATCTGGCTAGCTCCGCCAGATAGGCAATGATGGCGCCCCGCCAGACCCATGACGACGGCGGCTCTCAGCTCCCTTACGGAAGCAGGGGGACGTCAGCAAGGGCCCAACCGCTCCGACAGCTGTCCCTCTGCCAGGCTCCCTTGCTCCTCCGACAGCCACGACACCACACCAGCTGGGTGCCAAGATCTCTCCGGCTGCCACATTGGCATGTACTTAGGGCGCTAGCTCACCCCCGCTAGACACGTAGCACCTTGCTACACCCCCATTGTACACCTGGATCCTCTCCTTACGCCTATAAAAGGAAGGACCAGGGCCTTCTTAGGAAAGGTTGGCCTCGCGGGAACGAGGGCAGGGGCAGGCGCTCTCTTGGGGCCGCTCGCTCCCCTCACCCGCGCGGACGCTTGTAACCCCCTACTGCAAGCGCACCCGACCTGGGCGCGGGACGAACACGAAGGCCGCGGGATCTCCGCCTCCCTCACGACCCGGCTCCGGCCACCTCGCTCTCCCCCCTTCGCGCTCGCCCACGCGCTCGACCCATCTGGGCTGGGGCACGCGGCACACTCACTCGTCGGCTCGGGGACCCCCCCCGGTCTTGAAACGCCGACAAATCTAGGCCGCCAGATGGTGATCGAACGGCTGTCATGTGAGGATACTCCTTCGCCAAGCCAGTTTCACAAAAGAGCCCCTCCGTTTTTAAGTTATCAACCCACAGTCCACCACTGTCGTGGCCTGAGTCTAGGAACAAATTACATAGTAAACCCTGAGCTTTGCGATATTGTTGCGCAATCCAGTTAGGGAATAAACTATGGAAATTCATATAGAAAATGATTTTTTTATATATAAATAATTCTAGAAACTCATTTTATTCATAGAAAATTCATATTAGCTCTTTTTAGTCCATTTCAGTTCCTATAATTTTATGATATTATTGTTTATCAAATTGTGTCACTTTTTGCACATGAAAGACATATTAAAATTTAAATCCTATTTAATCTTGTACAAAGCACATAAAATCATTAGAAATTCATAACTTAAAATCTATGATTCCGATTTGATCCGTTCAAGTTGCGATAGTCTCGTATAAATATTTACTATGCAATAACAACATTTATTGTACTATGTTTCATTCTTTGATAATTAGATCTTTATTTAATTTATGTTGGTTAGCCTTGTTAATGTGCTCATCATTATCTACCAAAATATAATTTAGGGTAATTTTATAACTTAGAATAAAGTGGAGATAAATATTTATAGAATAACCTCTCATATGATTTATATTAACCAATTTATAATTTAATATTTTAATCACACATATCTTCTATAAAATTATAACTCCTTAATCGTAACTCCGATCTTAGTAGTTCTCGATCCCGCGATCTCGTAGCAACGCGTAGATTATTATCGATATATGAAGAATCACCCTGGTAACTGGAATCTCAAGTGCCAGGCAAGTTGTGCTCTTGATTCACTTTTGTTACCCAATAATGTTCTTTATAATCATTTACCATGCATAGGTTTAATTTTGATGGGACCCGATAGGTCACCCTAGATTGTGTATCTCATTACCTTGTTTACCCCTGAATCACTTGGGTAGTTTTTGCTATTGCTCTATACGGTTTTGGGATTAATATTTCATTATAGACATGTTCCAGTTATTTTGTTATTCTATTTATGTTCATGTCAAGATCATTATATTATTGTTAATTGGAACATGGAGCTTAACTTGAGAAACACGTGCCACCACAAGGGAGGAATAGGACCCCTTGGCTAACTAATTAGGAAAGCTAGTGGAAGACTACCTTACCAGAAAGGGGCAAGGGCAGTAGGGGAGTTGCATGCAAGGAGGTTCTCGGGTTGATTTTGCTGCGATGGCAGTTAGACGAGGGATTCTTGCTAGTGCTCTTCCCATAAACTGTAGCGGGTTTTCGGAAGCTAGTGGAACTTTGTAAAGGCCTCGTAGTGGATCCCTAGCCATTCACCTCGGTAGTGTCTAAGGGTCTAGCTAGCCCTGGCGACATGGGAAACACGACTTGTGGGTAAAGGGTACAACCTCTGCAGAGTGTAAAACTGGTATACTAGCCGAGCTCATGGTCATGAGCAGCTCAGGACTCTCCGATGATTAATTTATGGAACCTAAACTCAATTTGTCATATGCATTTGCATGGGATTATTATTAATTTTGTTCTATTATTTTATTATGGTTTGGTATTTACTTACATATAGTAATTGCTAATAAAATTTTGACCAACTTTAAAAGCAATGCTCAGCGTTAACCCTTCTCTTTGGTAAGCCTTACACTTTACATGATCTCCCACTTTTGGTGAGTTCATGTCACATTATTCCCCACAACTTGTTGAGCGATGAACACGTGTGAGCTCACCCTTGCTGTCTCACACCCCCCATAGGTCAAGAACAGGTATCATTGGATGGCGCATGGTGGATGTTGCGCTGTGTTCGTGAGAGGTCTAGGTCGTCGTCTCCCAGTTGACTTCCTGGCGCCAAGGATGGATTTTAGATCCTGTTTATATTTATTTTGTAAGCCTTCCGCTATGTAATAAGTACCCTGATTATATTATGACATTTATCTCTATACACTCTGTTATTATATATGTTGTCTCCTTTGGCGCATGTATGAGATGCACCTGGCTTTGTTCCTTAAAGCCGGGTGTGACAGAAGTGGTATTAGAGAAAATGTTGACTGTAGGACGAAACCTAGATAGAAATGGACAAAACCCTTACCTACTTATCTTACTCTAATTCTTTCTATACTCATCTTGTCTTGATCCTGTCTCACCTTTTGCTATCATACTCTGATTACTCTTATCTTCTCTGGTCTAAGACAAGATGGATTTCACACCTTGGAATCCTACATTTATGAACTTTTTTGAGATAGGAAACCCAAGACAAAATTAAAATTATTTTCTCTATTTAAAAAAATGTTGGTTGATTGTTCTGATGATAAATGCTTGATTTGCTTCTTTGATTGATTGAAACATTATAGTTGGGCATCTTAGCATATACCACCATAAGATAATGTATTAGCTTTAGTGGATAACACACTAATCTACTTAGCTAATAAATCCCCCGCAGTAACATTTCTCGTAATTACTCGCCTTGTCTACAATTCTTCCTTTCTTACCCTATATTTCTAACCCAGATGGGCTACCCCTATAGTGTTAGAAGAGAGCACTATAGACGTGATCCTTGGTATGTCATGGTTGAGAAAGACAAAGGCAGTATATACACTGTGCTGAGGGAACTGTAGAACTCACCAGTTCCAAAGAAGAAAGATTTGAGGTTGAAATTACAGTAACTACCACCATCAGTTCAGCGGCATTCTTAGTAGATGAGAAGTTTGTGGGTGGTAACATCCGTACAGTTAGGGATTTTCCGGATGTCTTTACAGAGGAGTTACCAGGAATGCCACCAGATAGGGATGTTGAGTTTGTAATTGATCTTCTACCTAGAACTGCCCCTATTTCTAAACGGCCATACATGATGTTCGTAGAAGAACTAAAGGAACTTAAGAAGCAATTAACAGAATTACAAGAGGCTGGATACATCCGTCCGAATTCTTCACCTTGTGGAGCGCCAGTTCTATTTGTACAGAAGAAAGAAGGATCGCAAGGGATGTGCGTGGATTATAGGTCCCTTAATGATGTCACTATGAAGAACAAGTGTCCATTACCCCGCATTGAGGATTTATTCAGATGAGAGGTGCAAGGGTATTCTCGAAGATTGATCTCCGATCAGGGTTACCATCAAATGATGATTAGGCCATCGGATATTCCCAACGCGGATTTCTCGACCCGATATGGTTTATATGAGTTCATCATTATGTCATTTGGACTAACTAATGCACCAGCTACTTTATGGATCTGAATAATAAGGTGTTCATGATCTGTACAGGTTCATCGTGGTTTCATCAACGATATTTTTATTTATTCTAAGAGTGATAGTGATCATGAGGAACATCTGAGATTGGTGCTATAGAAGCTACGAGAAAATGAACTCTACGCCAAGTATAGCAAATGCGAGTTTTGGATTGGCAAGGTGCCCTTTCTTGGACATATCATTTCTAATGGAGGAATATTAGTGGATCCTGCTAATGTCAAGGAGATAGTGGCGTGGAGCATACCCACTACAGTTATGGAGATTCGGAGTTTCTTGGGACTTGCAGGATATTATTGGAGATTTATTGAAGGATTTTCTAAGATTGCTAAGTCTATCACCTCACTTCTGGAGAAGAAAGAGAGTTTAAGTGGGACGAGAAGTGCCAAGATAGCTTTGACCAATTAAAGAAGAGATTGATGTCGCCACCAGTGTTGGTTATGCCAGATCTACAGAAGGGATTTGATATTTATTGTGATGCATGTGGCCAAGGCTTGGGATGTGTGCTCATGCAAGGACATGTGGTCGCCTACGCGTCTCATCAGTTGCGGAAACATGAATTGAACTACCCCACTCATGACTTAGAACTGGCAGTCGTTGTGCATGCGCTTAAAATTTGGAGACATTATATCATGGGGACCAAGTGCCAAGTGTACACGGACCATAAGAGTTGAAGTATATATTCACTCAGAAGGATCTCAACCTTAGGCAACGTTGTTGGTTGGAGCTTATTAAGGATTATGATTTGGAGATTCACTATCACCCGGGCAAGGCGAATTTGGTTACAGATGCCTTGAGTCGGAAGGAGCATGTTCATTCAGCTGTTGTTGCCCAGCTACCCGATGAGATTGTTGAGGATTTCAGGAGACTTAACCTGGGGATAGTTGCTCACACTGAAGGAGTTATTATTGATGTGGAACCTACCTTGGAGCAAGAAATCCACTGAAGGATAAATTGGTGATGCTAAGATACAAGAGATTAGGGATCTGATTACTGAAGGTCAAGGTCCGGAATTCACGAAAGATGAGCAAGACACCATATGGTTCAAGGACAGGATATGTGTTCTTGATATTGAAAGCCTTTGTGAGACTATATTGAAGGAAGCCCATGACTCGGATTATTCTATTCATCCTGGTGGTACCAAGATATATCAGGATTTGAAGCAAAAAAAATATTGGTGGTATGGATTGAAGAGAGATGTGGCTGCACATGTGGCTATGTGCTTTGTGTGTTAAAGAGTTAAGGCTGAACACCAGAGGCCAGCTGGACTATTGCATCCAATGAATATACCCGAGTGGAAAGTGGTAAGAGATTGGTATGGATTTTATTACTGGATTGCCTCGCACCCAGAAAGGATATGATGCTATATGGGTGATTGTGGATAGACTGACTAAAGTGGCTCACTTTATTCCTGTCAAGACTACTTATAAAGGTTCTCGCTAGCAGAGTTATATATGGCTCGGATTGTGTGTTTACACGGAGTACCAAAGAAGATCGTGTCTGATCGAGGTTCACAGTTTACCTCAAGATTTTGGAGAAGCTTTCATGAGAACATGAATACCAAGTTGAATTTTAGTACAGCCTATCACCCTCAGACTGATGGACAGACAAAAAGGACTAATCAAGTATTGGAAGATATGTTGAGAGCTTGTGCCCTTCAGCATGGAGGAAGTTGGGATAAAAGTCTACCATATGCTGAGTTCTCATATAATGATAGCTATCAGGCCAGTCTGAAGATGTCACCTTTTGAAGCTTTATATGGGAAGAAGTGCATGACTCCTCTATTCTGGGATCAGACTGGAGAAAGACAGTTCTTTGGGCCTGAACTGATTCAAAAAAGCAGAAAAACAAGTATGTATAATTCAAGAGAATTTGAGGGTAGCTCAGACCAGGCAAAAGAGCTACGCTGATAATAGAAGAAGACCACTGGAATTTGAGGAAGATGATCATGTGTACCTCAAGGTGTCACCACTTCGTGGAATGTGGAGATTTAAAGTTAAGGGCAAATTGTTCTCTCGCTTTATTGGACCCTTCTAGCCAGGTGTTAACTTAGCACATTAGACCAACTCAACCGTGGGCTAACTCAACCAATAGAGTTATGATGAATGGTATAATCAATCTATCCTCAACTAACATCAAAACAAACTTTTGATCCACATCATGTGGTTTACCTCATCCATATCTACCTTAACCATATTTCCCAACTCCGATAATATACACTAACCTCGAATCAATGAGGCCAAAACCGGAGGAGAAAAGATCAACATCAATAAGGAAGGGTATAACAGTCAAAGCGAATCTCGAGATGGATCAGGACTTAAAAATTTTGGAAAAATCTTTTCCTTGCCATAATCTTTCTTACCTTAACCCATTCAGTTTATGTCCCACATAAATAGTAGCTGGATACCTATGCTATCCCAATCTTCCACTACCTCCACCACCACCACCAGCTCCACCAAGCTACATAAATATATATATAATTTGTAAGATCTAAATGTTACTTTAGTTAGTAAATGGTATGATACTATGTTAGGAGGAATAATAGGGTCTAATTGACCCCATTTGTTGCTCATAAATTATGCATCATGCTGAGATTTTGTTTGTGCATATGTTTTGAGATAACATGGTTATATACCCTTTCCTTACAAATCTCGAGGACGAGATTTCTGTTAAGGGGGGTAGAATTTGTAACACCCAAAATCCTATTTTGGGATCTATAAGGAATTTTCAAAAAGAGGTGAACCAAAATGTCAAGCTAATAAGGATTGTCCCACTTTTCAATTTGTTTGTTTTAGAGAAATATATGGTAATATTAAAATTTTGATGGTCATCATTTAAATTTAAATATTGGCACTGTAGTTTGAATTTAAGTAATCAGAAATATTTTCCTTTATTGAGTGGATTATTTATTACATAAAACTATTCCTAATTAAATTATATATATGTATATATATAATGAAACAATAAATTAAATTAAATACAATTTTGCATCATGCTGAATTTTGATTGTACATTTAATTGGAGTTCAAAACTCTACTTGAATATAGATTTTAAATGGAGTAAATATATAAGAAAATAGAAATACAAAATTAAAACAAAAAATAAAAGAGGACACACCTACGTGATTTGGCCACCTTGTTCTAGCAAACCTAATTAGCATTAGTCGTCGGTTAGTAGTCCTTGACGTTTTTTCCTTTCTTTATTCAAAATATGAATCGTGTATAACCATGATTTTTTTCCAATAAACTATCCACACACACGTTGCTGCTGACCGGTGGGTCCACAGCACCGGAGTCTTCTTCACCGGTCTGCCACAAATTCAGCTGAGTCTGATTTTTCTCAACCGCGAACCATAACATGAATTTGTTGAGATTGATTTGGTGGATCTCCTCGAATCGTTCCCAGCCTGTGCACCTACTTTTTTTTGCACGGGAGAAGAAACAGCCTGCATGGCTGCATGTACTTGATGATTTCTTCGCTTGGTACTTAAAAATCTCCTGGGTCCCACTTGCATGCCGTATTTTCCTCCCCACGATCTCCTGGTGGCTGCATGTGAGTATGCATCTATGTGACTAAGACTGGAACCCGCCTGGACGCATGCAGCAACTGCCAGCCGCAAACTCACCGCCTGCGGCAACAAAATGGCTGGCATAAAAATCCCTTGTGGTGCCGACTGGCAGCTCGGAGTCAAGGTCTGAGGGGTACAAATCCATCTTTTTTTCTCTCCCACAACCACCTCTCTCCATTGCCGTGAAGAAGCTTGGTCCGGGCTTGTCTATGCACCGCTCGCCTGCCAGGATAGAAGGATTGCTACCCATGGAGAGCACGAGCGCGTGGGCCTATGACTCATAGTAGATTCACGCGCCGTCAGATCGTTCTGGCTGAGGTGAGAGCTCTATTTCCCCATTCGTCGCCGAGTCTCCATTGCTGCAAGTAGATCAAACAACCCTAGGTAGATGCATGCGTACCTCGGGAGGTAGGAGAGAATACGGCAACTGTCGATCTTCTACGGACGGTATAGATTAGAAGCATCAATACCCATTCATGATTTTTAAATCGGATCTGTCGATCTCGGATCCGGTGGCCATCAATGCATACTGGTTCATAAAGCGGATATGTCTAATCTGGGCCGCCAGATGGTGATTGGACGGCTGTCATGTGAGGATACTGTTGGGGGTATGCTTCGTAGCCGAAGATCCTAAAGAAAGAGAACACCTTTGTCGGGGACCATAATTAGGGGTACCCTCAAGGCTCCTAATTCTCAGCTGGTAACCCCCATCAGCACAAAGCTGCAAAGGCCTGATGGGTGCGATCAAGTCAGGGATCAGTCCATTCGAGGGACTCGATCATGCCTCGCCCGAGCCTAGCCTCGGACAAGGGCAGCCGACCCCGGAGGATCTCCGCCTCGCCCGAGGCCCCCCTCCAGCGGCGAACACGTTCCCGGCTCGCCCGAGGCCCTGTCTTCGCCAAGAAGCAACCCCGACCAAATCGCAGGAGCATTTAATGCAAAGGTGGCCTAACACCTTTATCCTGACGCGCGCCCCTCAGCTGACAGAGCCGAAGTGACCGCCGTCGCTTCGCCGCTCCACTGACCGGTCTGTCAGAAAGACAGCGCCGCCTGCGCCGCTCCGACTGTGGTGCCACTTGATAGAGTGAGGCTGACAGGCGGTCAGGCCCGGCCGCACGCACCATAGGAAACTCCGCTCCGGCCGACCCAAGGCTCAGACTCGGGTTAAGCCCCAGAAGACGGCAAACTCCGCTCCCTTCGACCCAAGGCTCGGACTCGGGCTAAGCCCCGGAAGACGGCGAACTCCGCTCCGCCCGACCCAGGGCTCGGACTCGGGCTAAGTCCCGGAAGACGGCGAACTCCGCTCCGCCCGACCCAGGGCTCGGACTCGGGCTAAGCCCCGGAAGACGGCGAACTCCGCTCCGCCCGACCCAGGGCTCGGACTCGGGCAAAGCCCCGGAAGACGGCGAACTCCGCTCCGCCCGACCCAGGGCTCGGACTTGGGCTCAGCCCCATAAGACGACGAACTCCGCTTCACCCGACCCCAGGACTCAAATTCCGCCCTGGCCTCAGCCAACGGCCTCCGCCTCGCCTGACCTAGGGGCTCGGACTTGGCCTCGGCCATGGAAGACGGACTCGACCTCAACCTCGGAGGAGCCTCCACATCGCCCAACCTAGGGCGCGGACCGGCCACGTCAACTGGAGGCGCCGTCATTACCCTACTCCAAGCTGACTCAGGCTACGGGGAACAAGACCAGCGTCCCATCTGGCTCGCTCCGCCAGATAGGCGATGATGGCACGCCGCACGTTCCCTAACGATGGCGGCTCTCGGCCCCCTTACGGAAGCAAGAGGACGTCAGCAAGGACTCGACAGCCCCGACAGCTGTCCCTCCGCCAGGCTCCAGCGCTCCTCCGACGGCCACGACATCACAAACCGGGCGCCAAAATCTCTCCGGCCGCCACGATGGCGTGTACTTAGGGCGCTAGCTCTCCTCCGCTAGACACGTAGCACTCTGCTACACCCCCCATTGGACACCTGGATCCTTCCTTGCGCATATAAAAGGAAGGACCAGGGCCCTCTTAGAGAGGGTTGGCCGCACAGGGACGAGGACGAGATGGGCGCTCGCGTAAGGCCGCTCGCTCCTTCCCCTTTGTGGACGCTTGTAACCCCCTACTGCAAGCGCACCCGACCTGGGCGTGGGACGAACACGAAGGTCGCGGGATTCCCACCTCTCTCTCGCCCATCTCCGGCCTCCTCGCTTTCCCCCCTTCGCGCTCGGCCTCGCGTCGACCCATCTGGGCTGGGGCACGCGGCGACACTTCACTCGTCGGCTCAGGGACCCCCGGTCTCGAAACGCCGACAGTTGGCGCGCCAGGTAGGGGCCTGCTACGTGTTGACGAACAGCTTCCCGTCAAGCTCCAGATGGGTAGTCTCCAGCAACCTCTCCGGCCCGGGACGGTGCTCCGTTTCTAGAGCCTTGAGTTCATGTCCCTCGACGGCAGCTACGACATGATACTCTTTCCACCACCGGGCGACAGCGACAGTGGCGGCCGACAGTCCGCCCGCCGGCGGCGAGATAGACGACGTCTTCCCCGCGTGGTGGAAGAACAACCTTCGAGCTCGCCCCGTCTTCTTCCCTGTCGACGGAGGAGGAGGAGGCGGGGCAACCAAGGCCAAGCAGGAGGCGGCGCCTCGTCGGCCGTCGAGCGAGTCGACAACGCCAGCACTCCAACGGGGGGCGTGCCGGGCATCGGCCTCGCGCTTGAGACGAAGACGAGCGCTGTCTCCCCGCGACACGTCAATCCCGAGCAAACGGACGATGCCAGCACGCTCGCGAAAGGCTTGCTGGGTGTCGCCCTCGTACCTGAGACGATGGTGCAGTCAGCCCCCGACGTGACCTCTTCACCGCCCGTCGACCAAGAGGTACCGACCGATTCCCATCCCACGCCTTTCGGATTTAGCCTCGACCCGCCTAGTGGCTCCGCTTTGGCGGACGCTCTCGTAGAGGCGAATCCGAACCCTCTGGGGTTTCGTATGCGGTCACCTTGGGACCGGCTGACGGACGTCTCGACCTACGGGCCCTCTGGGTCCGAGGAAGACGACGAGCCCAGCGTCTGTTGGGATTTATCCGGACTTGGCAACCCCAGTGCCATGCGGGACCTCATGACCGCATGTGACTACTGCCTTTCCAACTGTTCCGACGGTAGCCGTAGCCTCGGCGACGAGGACTACGGCCCGAGCCACAAATGTTTCCACGTCGATCTAGGGGGTCCCTCCAAAGGCAACCATCTCGGCATGCCGGAGGATGGTGATCTCCCTAGGCCGGTGCCTCGCGTTGACATCCCGCGGGAGCTAGCTGTGGTCCCCGTTCCGGCAGGGGGTCACGACCCACAACTCGGGCAAATCCGCGGGGTGCAGGCCAGGCTCGACGAGGGAGCAGGAGCGCTTGAGCCAATCCGCCGGGACGTCGGGCAGGCATGGGCGGGCCAACCTCCGGCCGGAGAAATGCGTCATCTACCCCAGGGCTTCCAGCACCGCATCGCCGACAATGTCAGGGTCAGGCCGCCACCCGCATCCAGTGGGGTCGGCTAGAACCTGGCTGCAGTAGCAATGCTCCTCCGCGCGATGCCGGAGCCATCAACCACCGAGGGGCGGCGAATCCAGGGAGAGCTCAAGGATCTCCTGGAAGGCGCCGCGGTCCGGCGGGCCGAGAGCTCCGCCTCCCGAAGGCAGGGGTACCCCTCGGAACATCATGCCGCGACTTCCCGATTCATGCGGGAAGCCTCGGTCTGCACCGGGCGCACGCGCAACACAGCGCCTGCGGCCCCAGGTCGCCCTGGCAACGAGCACCATCACCGCGATCGTTTGGCCCACCTCGACGAGAGGGTGCGCCGAGGCTACCACCCCAGGCGTGGGGGACGCTACGACAGCGGGGGGGTCGGAGTCCCTCGCCCGAACCACATGGTCCGCAGGCCTTCAGCCGGGCCATACGACGGGCGCCGTTCCCGACCCGGTTCCGACCCCCAACTACTATCACAAAGTACTCGGGGGAGACGAGACCGGAACTGTGGCTCGCAGACTACCGACTGGCCTGCCAACTGGGTGGAACGGACGATGACAACCTCATCATCCGCAACCTCCCCCTGTTCCTCTCCGACACCGCTCGCGCCTGGTTGGAGCACCTGCCTCCGGGGCAGATCTCCAACTAGGACGACCTAGTCCAAGCTTTCGCCGGCAATTTCCAGGGCACGTACGTGCGCCCCGGGAATTCCTGGGACCTCCGAAGCTGCCGACAACAGCCGGGAGAGTCTCTCCGGGACTACATCCGGTGATTCTCGAAGCAGCGCACCAAGCTGCCCAACATCACCGACTCGGACGTCATCGGCGCGTTGCTCGCCGGCACCACCTGCCGCGACCTGGTGAGCAAGCTAGGTCGCAAGACCCCCACCAGGGCAAGCGAGCTGATGGACATCGCCACCAAGTTCGCCTCTGGCCAGGAGGCGGTCGAGGCTATCTTCCGGAAGGACAAGCAGCCCCAGGGCCGCCCATCGGAAGATGCCCCCGAGGCGTCAGCTCAGCGCGGCGCCAAGAAGAAGGGCAAGAAGAAGTCGCAAGTGAAACGCGACGCCGCTGACGCGGACCTTGTCGCTGCCGCCGAGTACAAGAACCCTCGAAAACCCCCCAGAGGTCCCAACCTCTTCGACAAGATGCTCAAGGAGCCGTGCCCCTATCACCAGGGGCCCGTCAAGCACACCCTTGAGGAGTGCGTCATGCTTCGGTGCCACTTCCACAAGGCCGGGCCACCCGCGGAGGGTGGCAGGGCCCGCGACAACGAAAAGAAGGAAGATCACTAGGTAGGAGAGTTCCCCGAGGTCCGCGACTACTTCATGATCTACTGCGGGCAAGCGGCGAACGCCTCGGCTCGGCACCGCAAGCAAGAGCGCCGGGAGGTCTGTTCGGTGAAGGTGGCGGCGCCAGTCTACCTAGACTGGTCCGACAAGCCCATCACCTTCGACCAGGCCGACCACCCCGACCATGTGCCGAGCCCGGGGAAATACCCGCTCGTCGTCGACCCCGTTATCGGCGACGTCAGGCTCACCAAGGTCCTCATGGACGGAGGCAGCAGCCTCAACATCATCTACGCCGAGACCCTAAGGCTTCTGCGTATCGATCTGTCCTCGGTCCGGGCGGGCGCTGCGCCTTTCCATGGGATCATCCCTGGGAAGCGCGTCCAGCCCCTCGGACAACCCGATCTTCCCGTCTGCTTCGGAACACCCTCCAACTTCCGAAGGGAGACCCTGACGTTCGAGGTGGTCGAGTTCCGAGGAACCTACCACGCGGTATTGGGGAGTCCCTGCTACGCGAAGTTCATGGCCGTCCCCAACTACACCTACCTCAAGCTCAAGATGCCGGGCCCCAACGGGGTCATCACCGTCGGCCCCACGTACAAACACGCGTTCGAATGCGACGTGGAGTGCGTGGAGTACACCGAGGCCCTCATCGCCGACCTGGAGAGCCTCTCTAAGGAGGTGCCAGACGTGAAGCGTCATGCCGGCAACTTTGAGCCAGCGGAGACGGTTAAGTCCGTCCCCCTCGACCCCAGCAGCGACGCCTCCAAGCAAGTCCGGATCGGCTCCGGGCTCGATCCCACACAGGAAGCAGTGCTCGTCGACTTTCTCCGTGCGAACGCCGATGTCTTCGCGTGGAGTCCCTCGGACATGCCCGGCATACCGAGGGATGTCGCCGAGCACTCGCTGGACATCCGAGCCAGAGCCCGACCCGTCAAGCAGCCTCTGCGCCGATTCGACGAGGAGAAGCGTAGAGCCATAGGCGAGGAGATCCACAAGCTAATGGCGGCAGGGTTCATCAAAGAGGTATTCCATCCCGAATGGCTTGCCAACCCTGTACTTGTGAGAAAGAAAGGGGGGAAATGGCGGATGTGTGTAGACTACACTAGTCTGAACAAAGCATGTCCGAAGGTTCCCTACCCTCTGCCTCGCATCGATCAGATCGTGGATTCCACTGCTGGGTGCGAAACCCTGTCTTTCCTCGATGCCTACTCAGGGTATCACCAAATCAGGATGAAAGAGTCCGACCAGCTCGCGACTTCTTTCATCACACCCTTCGGCATGTACTGCTATGTCACCATGTTATTCGGCTTGAGGAATGCGGGCGTGACGTACCAGCGGTGCATGAACCATGTGTTCGGCGAGCACATTGGCCGCACGGTCGAGGCCTACGTCGATGACATCGTAGTCAAGACGAGGAAAGCCTCCGACCTCCTTTCCGACCTTGAAGTGACATTCCGATGTCTCAAGGCGAAAGGTGTCAAGCTCAATCCCGAAAAGTGTGTCTTCGGGGTGCCCCGAGGCATGCTCTTGGGGTTCATCGTCTCCGAGCGGGGCATCAAAGCCAACCCGGAGAAGATCGCAGCCATCACCAGCATGGGGCCCATCCAGGACTTGAAAGGCGTACAGAGGGTCATGGGATATCTCACGGCTCTGAGCCGCTTCATCTCACGCCTCGGCGAAAGAGGTCTGCCCCTGTACTGCCTCTTAAGGAAGGCCGAGCGCTTCACTTGGACCCCTGAGGCCGAGGAAGCCCTCGGGAACCTGAAGGCGCTCCTCACGAAGGCACCTATCTTGGTGCCCCCAGCTGCCGGAGAAGCCCTCTTGGTCTACGTCACCGCGACCACTCAGGTGGTTAGCGCCGCGATTGTGGTCGAGAGGCAAGAAGAGGGGCATGCATTGCCCATTCAGAGGCCAGTCTACTTCGTCAGCGAGGTACTGTCCGAAACCAAAATCCGCTACCCACAAGTTCAGAAGCTGCTGTACGCGGTGATCCTGACACGGCGGAAGTTGCGACACTACTTCGAGTCTCATCCGGTAACTGTGGTGTCATCCTTCCCCCTGGGGGAGATCATCCATTGCCGAGAGGCCTCGGGTAGGATTGCAAAGTGGGCGGTGGAAATCATGGGCGAAACAATCTTGTTCGCCCCTCGGAAGGCCATCAAATCCCAGGTATTGGCGGACTTCGTGGCTGAATGGGTCGACACCCAGCTACCAACAGCTCCAATCCAACCGGAGCTCTGGACCATTTTCTTCGATGGGTCGCTGATGAAGATAGGAGCCAGCGTAGGCCTACTCTTCATCTCGCCCCTCGGGAAGCACCTACGCTACGTGCTACGCCTCCACTTCCTGGCATCCAACAATGTAGCTGAGTACGAGGCTCTGGTCAACGGGTTGCGGATTACCGTCGAGCTAGGGGTCCGACGCCTCGACGCTCGCGGTGACTCGCAGCTCGCCATCGACCAAGTCATGAAGAACTCCCACTGCCGCGACCCGAAGATGGAGGCCTACTGCGATGAGGTTCGATGCCTAGAAGACAAGTTCTACGGGCTCGAGCTCAACCACATCGCTCGGCGCTACAACGAGACTGCGGACGAGCTGGCTAAAATAGCCTCGGGGCGAACAACGGTTCCCCCGGACGTCTTCTCCCGAGATCTGCATCAACCCTCCGTCAAGATCGACGACGTGCCCGAGCCTGAGGCACCCTCGGCCCAGCCCGAGGTACCCTCGGCACAGTCCGAGGCACCCTCGGCTTGGCCCGAGGCACCCTCGGTTCGGCCCAAGGCACCCTCGGTTCGGCCCGAGGTACCCTCGGCCCCCGAGGGCGAGACGCTGCGCGTCGAGGGGGAGCAAAGCGGGGTCACGCCTGATCAAAACTGGTAGACCCCATACCTGCAATATCTCCACCGAGGAGAGCTACCCCTTGACCGAGCCGAAGCTCGGCGGTTGGCGCGGCGCGCCAAGTCGTTCGTCTTGCTGGGAGAAGGGAAGGAGCTCTACCACCGCAGCCCTTCAGGCATCCTCCAGCGATGCATCTCCACAACCGAAGGTCAGGAACTCCTCCGAGAAATACACTCGGGGGCTTGCGGCCACCACGCAGCACCTCGAGCCCTTATCGGAAATGCTTTCCGATAAGGTTTCTACTGGCCGACGGCGGTGGCCGACGCCACTAGAATTGTCCGCGCCTGCGAAGGGTGTCAATTCTATGCAAGGCAGAGCCACCTGCCCGCTCAGGCTCTGCAGACGATACCCATCACATGGCCTTTTGCTGTGTGGGGTCTGGACCTCGTTGGCCCCTTGCAGAAGGCACCCGGGGGCTACACGCACCTGTTGGTCGCCATCGACAAATTTTCCAAGTGGGTCGAGGTCCGACCCCTGAACAGCATCAGGTCCGAGCAGGCGGTGGCGTTCTTCACCAACATCATCCATCGTTTTGGGGTCCCGAACTCCATCATCACCGATAACGGCACCCAGTTCACCGGCAGAAAGTTCCTGGACTTCTGCGAGGATCACCACATCCGGGTGGACTGGGCCGCCGTGGCTCATCCCATGATGAATGAGCAAGTAGAGCGTGCCAACGACATGATTCTACAAGGACTCAAGCCTCGGATTTACAACGGCCTCAACAAGTTCGGCAAGCGATGGATGAAGGAACTCCCCTCGGTGGTCTGGAGCCTGAGAACGACACCGAGCCGAGCCATGGGCTTCACGCCGTTCTTCCTAGTCTATGGGGCCGAGGCCATCTTGCCCACAGACCTGGAATACGGTTCCCCGAGGACGAGGGCCTATGCCGACCAAAGCAACCAAGCTAGTCGAGAAGACTCGCTGGACCAGCTGGAAGAGGCTCGGGACAAGGCCTTACTACACTCGGCGCGGTACCAGCAGTCCATGCGACGCTACCACGCCCGAGGGGTCCGGTCCCGAGACCTCCAGGTGGGCGACCTGGTGCTTCGGCTGCGACAAGACGCCCGAGGTCGACACAAGCTCACGCCCCCCTGGGAGGGGCCGTTCGTCATCGCCAAAGTTCTAAAACCCGAAACATACAAGCTGGCCAACAGTCAAGGCGAGGTCTACAGCAACGCTTGGAACATCCAACAGCTACGTCGCTTCTACCCTTAAGATGTTTTCAAGTTGTTCATATACCTCGCTCTCACGCAAAGTTTAGTCGTCAAGGAAGGGTCAGCCTTGCCTCGGCAAAGCCTGACCCTCCCTCGGGGGCTAAAAGGGGGAACCCCCTCTGCGTCGAAATTTTCCTCGAAAAAAGATCTTTTTTGCCGGAATATCTTTCGTGCTTTTCGACTACTTCGAAAGTGGATCCTGAAAACGATGGAGTACACGTAAGCAGCCAAGGCTGACCGAGCCGAGGGACTCCTACGCCTTCGGGATACGGATACCTCACTCATCACCTTCTGCCATAAGTAACTCATGTTCGGATAAGTGATTCTGCGGACCGAACAAGTCTTCACGTTCGGAAGCTCTTCTGCCGGAGCGGTTCTTCTAGCCTTCTCGACTGCGTCAGTGACAGAACCCCATGGACGGGTAAGAGTGCACGTAAGCAGCAAGGCCGACCGAGCCGAGGGACTCCTACGCCTCCGGGATACGGATACCTCACTCATCACCTTCCGTGAGAAGCAACTCTCGCTCGCACAAACAGTTCTGTTACCGACAAAAAAGTCCAGATACTCGAAACAAGAGGAAAGGAGACACGGCTTTACAATATGGCGAGGGTGTGTTTCGGCCTCGGCAGCCGCAGAAAACACACGCTACAAGATAATCCGATCCTGCAGGCTCGGATCTTGACGGCTAAAGGGAGCAGCAGCACCCTCGGTGTCGACAACACCTCTGGCGAGGTCCGACCTAGCCTCGGACGGCGACGCGGTCCAAGGGTCTTCGCTCTGAAGGACAACGTCATCACCAAGCCCGGGCCATCGCCACCAGGGTCTTCTCCAAGAATCCGGCCCGAGCAGGCGGCTCGGCCGGTCACCCCGAGGCCTCGGCAGGTCAATTCCGGCGTCGGTCCCGCTAACGGACGACCCGGCCAGGCTCCGGCCGACCTGGTCTTCTTTTCGAGCCAACTATGCCTCTGTTCGCGCTGGCACCGCTACCCCTGGCCTCGGCTCATCGAAGAGCGGCGGAGGGTTTCCTCTAACTAAGCAAGGGAAGCCTCGGACAACAAGGCTGACCGAGTCGAGGGACTCCTACGCCTCCGGGATACGGATACCTCACTCGTCACCTTTACACGGGGCGACTCACGCTTGGTGAAGCGGTTCAGACAACCAACAGGCGAGTCTCAGTGCTCGAAAATGGGGAAAAAACACGGCTCCGTGCCGAAATTACGTACATGTTCAGGCCTCGACAGCCACAATGAACAAAAACACTGGCATTCGAAGTGCCATTACAAACGGAACTCCGGTTCCACCTCCGCAGGTACGAGCAACCCCACGTGATTGGGGGGCCTGCGGAGCAACAGAAGACCGACGAACGGCTCGCCGTCGCCCGCCCCAGCAGCGGCGATGATGAAGACTTCTACTCCAGGGGGCCGAACAGCAGCAGCGATGACCTCAGGGCGGATGCTGCTGCCAGGAGGCCCCCGCCCGTGCCCAAACTCGTGAGGCAAGGACGGGCAGAAGGCCGTAGAGTTGGAGGTCGGTCCGCGGGTGGCGCTGGCAAGCTCGTCGGCGGCGGAACCTCTTCCAGCTGCCGTGGCGGGAGGCGGCACCGGGAGCGGCTCCGAAGCCGCTCGGCTCAGAGAGCCGGGCACGGTGCAGCTGCCAGCGCCACGGACGGCTCCCGCCCTTCCCCCCGATCACAGAGGGAAGGAGCGGGCCACCGCACACGCAGGGGCCGACCCCAACTCGGCACACTCCCCTCCCCAGCCCTGGTGATGAAAATCCTTGAGGCTGAGGGAGGGGCAGAGGCCGCGGCCCGGTTCGCTCTCCCCCGCCATCGAACTGGAGGTCACCATCTTGGGTGACCGCCGGCGGAGGGGTGCGACCGGGCTGCATGATGAAAATCCTTGAAGTCAAACGACGGCTGAAAGGTACCAACTCCCGCAGAGTTGCGTTCCTCCAACGACGAAGCGGAAAGACGGCGGATATCCCCCATCCGGGGGCTTGGAAGATGGAAAGACACGATGCATAAGGGAGCGTGAAGACACGGTCGCCTTCCAAGAGGGTCACCCTCCTTTTAAAGGCGACTCTCCCTACTTGCGTCCCTAGCCGTCGTGGGCTGAGTCTTCTCCAACACGCTCCAAGGTCCTCCCCCTACGGCGCGGGGGCTGGGTCCCACACGTCATGCAAGCCGGCCCAGAGCAGAAGAAGCCAAACCGCCGCGCGTGGTGCGTGCAACCGCCCAGCGGTTACAAGCGGCTCTCCACTTTTGCCCAGACCAGCGGGCGAAAGGGCGGGCAGCCATGCAGGCGGCATGCAACCGCGCCAAGTGGGCGCGCTTCTCTGACTCCCAACACGCCCAGCATGGAGGCCCAGACCCACGCGTCATGCAACCGGCGCGTCGAATGCTTCGTGCCTGCAACTGCACCGCCACCTGCGCCACCACCGCGCCTCCTTGACTGCGGGACCAATACCGTGACTCGAGGCGACCCAGCGCACGACCCAGCGGCTCCAGCCTGGCGCGACGGTCAATGCGGCCGAAGACGGGCCGGCAGTAATGGCGGGGGCAGGCGGGCAGGAGCAGCGGTCATGTCGTCAGTCGAGCTTACGTCCCATCCGGGGGCAGCGAGAGAACCCTCTCTCACGGCGTGAAGACAACGCGCCCGTGTTCCGTTCCTCGAATGGCTCATGCACGCGCAACGGCTGCCCTGCGAACCACTCGCCCCGTCGCATTAACTCCACGGTGGGACAGGCGGCGCCTCTGGCAGGAGAAGCGAGCGACGCTTCGCCTTCGCCATAATGACCGCATCAAAAAAGGTACGCCGTGTCGTTCGGTTTCGTATCCTTTTCCTTTTTTCCTCTTTCTCTCTCTTGCAACAGGGACCGGGAAAGGGGGATACCCCGAAAAGGACCCTTCCCCGTGAAGGAACCAGGCTCCGAGCCTCCCTACTGATCAGAGGTTCGAAGGCTGGCCCCTCGGAAGGGTTAAACAGCCGCCTCAGAGCACATGGGCTCCACACCCACTACTGGTTAGAGGTTCGAAGGCCGGCCCCTCGGAAGGGTTCAACGGCCGCCTCAGGCTACTCGGGCTCCACGCCCACTACTGATCAGGGGTTCGAAGGCTGGCCCCCAAAGGGTTCACAGCCGCCTCAGACACAGAGCGAGGGATGACCATGGGTACGTTCGATACATAACCAAGGCTCGGGCTGCGCTCCCGAGGTACCCTAGGACATTTTCGAGACCAGCGGGAATGATCTTGTAACGGAATCCCATCAGAGGGAGGCATCGAGCCCTCGGACCCCGTCGCCAGGGGACCGGGTCCGACAGATCACCCGCAGGTACTTTTGGGTGCGCCTCTGGGCCTCTAGCCGACCCCTAACGAATGGGGCACGGACGTCCGCTCGGATCACCCGCCTGCAGCTCACCGGAGACACCATGTTCGGCGCCCACCGAGGGCAACATGGCGCTCTCCCCCCTCCTCCTTGCGGAAAGGCGACGCAGGGGCGTATGTAAAAAAGTCGAGTCTATCCCTGATCGCCCTCTCGCCCTGTGCAGAGGCTCGGGGGCTGCTCTCGCAAACCCAGCTCCGGCCAAACCGTTGACAGCGTCAACATACCAGCCCGAGAACTTGGGACCCGACCGTACACCCGGGCTACGGCCAGCTCGCATGAGGGAACGACCAGACCAGCCGAAGCATTGCACGAGGCGTTAAGACCTCGGAGGAGTCAAACCACTCCTCCGAGGCCTCGGGGGCTACACCCGGCGGGTGCGCTCGCGCGCACCCACCGGAACAAAACGCAACCGAGAAAGGCTGGTCCCCTTGCGAAAAAAGTGCGACGAAAGCCTCCAAGCGAGTGCTAACACTCCCTTCGAGGCTCGGGGGCTACTGTGGGGACCATAATTAGGGGTACCCTCAAGGCTCCTAATTCTCATCTGGTAACCCCCATCAGCACAAAGCTGCAAAGGCCTGATGGGTGCGATCAAGTCAGGGATCAGTCCATTCGAGGGACTCGATCACGCCTTGCCCGAGCCTAGCCTCGGACAAGGGCAGCCGATCCCGGAGGATCTCTGCCTCGCCCGAGGCCCCCCTCCAGCGGCGAACACGTTCCCGGCTCGCCCGAGGCCCTGTCTTCGCCAAGAAGCAACCCCGACCAAATCGCAGGAGCATTTAATGCAAAGGTGGCCTGACACCTTTATCCTGACGCGCGCCTCTCAGCTGACAGAGCCGAAGTGACCGTCGTCGCTTCGCCGCTCCACTGACCGGTCTGTTAGAAAGACAGCGCCGCCTGTGCCGCTCCGACTGCGATGCCACTTGACAGAGTGAGGCTGACAGGCGGTCAGGCCTGGCCGCACGCACCATAGGAAACTCCGCTCCGCCCGACCCAGGGCTCGGACTCGGGCTAAGCCCCGGAAGACGGCGAACTCCGCTCTGCCCGACCCAGGGCTCGGACTCAGGCAAAGCCCCGGAAGACGGCGAACTCCGCTCCGCTCGACCCAGGGCTCGGACTCGGGCTAAGCCCCGGAAGACGGCGAACTCCACTCCACCCGACCCAGGGCTCGGACTCGGGCTAAGCCCCGGAAGACGGCGAACTCCGCTCCGCCCGACCCAGGGCTTGGACTCGGGCTAAGCCCCAAAAGACGGCGAACTCCGCTCCGCCCGACCCAGGGCTCGGACTCGGGCTAAGCCCCGGAAGACGGCGAACTCCACTCCGCCCGACCTAGGGCTCGGACTCGGGCAAAGCCCTGGAAGACGGCGAACTCCGCTCCGCCCGACCCAGGGCTCGGACTTGGGCTCAGCCCCAGAAGACGACGAACTCCGGTTCACCCGACCCCAGGACTCAAATTCCGCCCTGGCCTCAGCCAACGGCCTCCGCCTCGCCCGACCTAGGTGCTCGGACTTGGCCTCGGCCACGGAAGACGGACTCGACCTCGACCTCGGAGGAGCCTCCACATCGCCCAACCTAGGGCGCGGACCGGCCACGTCAACAGGAGGCGCCGTCATTACCCTACTCCAAGCTGACTCAGGCTACGGGGAACAAGACCAGCGTCCCATCTGGCTCGCTCCGCCAGATAGGCGATGATGGCGCCCCACACGTTCCCTGACGATGGTGGCTCTCGGCCCCCTTACGAAAGCAAGAGGACGTCAGCAAGGACTCGACGGCCCCGACAGCTGTCCCTCCGCCAGGCTCCAGCGCTCCTCCGACGGCCACGACATCACAAACCAGGCGCCAAAATCTCTCCGGCTGCCACGATGGCGTGTACTTAGGGCGCTAGCTCTCCTCCGCTAGACACGTAGCACTCTGCTACACCCCCCATTGTACACCTGGATCCTCTCCTTGTGCCTATAAAAGGAAGGACCAGGGCCCTCTTAGAGAGGGTTGGCCGCACGGGGACGAGGACGAGACGGGCGCTCGCGTAAGGCCGCTCGCTCCTTCCCCCGTGTGGATGCTTGTAACCCCCTACTGCAAGCGCACCCGACCTGGGCGCGGGATGAACACGAAGGCCGCGGGATTCCCACCTCTCTCTCGCCCATCTCCGGCCTCCTCGCTTTCCCCCCTTCGCGCTCGGCCTCGCGTCGACCCATCTGGGCTGGGGCACGCGGCGACACTTCACTCGTCGGCTCAGAGACCCCCCGGTCTCGAAACGCCGACAACCTTCGGCAGATCCTCTCAGAAGCAGCGCCGAAGCTATCACCTATAAAGCTTCGGCACAGTGACAGATCTCAAGACGAAGGGGTGAACCGACTTAAAGATGAAATGACTTAAAGACCCATGATGTTTTGTGTCATTATTGTAGTCGATTGTAAAGGGCATAAATGTAATTTTACACAGGATGCGCCTTGTGCCTATAAATAGGTGAACAGTACCCCTATACTGTTCACGCAATCTTGTAATCACTGACACATTACGCTGGAATTATTGTTTTCTGCCAAAGCGAAGGTATAAATATACCTAAATATTATGTATAATATTTAAGCTTGTATAATAAAGTATGTGTGAATGATATTATCTGTCTTTGGTATATTTTTCTCTAATATTTTATATTTTGTATTTCATTGTTTTATTAGGCTGATTACGAAGGTGTGACCTTCGTAATATTTTGCTCATGGCCTTCGTCCGAAGTTCATTAAATCCTTGGGGAGATAATGCTTCAGCAGACGAGGGACATTAATATTTAACATTTTATGTTGCCTTGTTCTTAATTCATAGCATTTGAGAACAAGTCCCCAACATTGGCGCCCACCTCCGATGAACTCACTTTCACTTTTTGAGCTGATGGCTTCGTTCAACAACCAAGCTGGAGCTGCTTCGGCTTCGAAGCTGGTACTCCCGATAACAGGCGGTTCATGCTCAGAGCCGGCCAACAAGAAGCAGAAGAAGGAGGCACAGAGAAGGGTACAGCAAGTCGGGGTGCAGGGACCCTTCATCAAGTCAAGATAGTCCCACATCCCAATTACCTTCTCCCAAGAGGACCTTCAGCTCAAGGATTACCCTCACAATGATGCTATGGTTATTTCTTGTGTTATCAAAGGATTTCTGGTTCACAATGTCCTGGTTGACACAGGCAGTGTAGCGGATATTATATTTGCTAAGGCTTTCAAATAGATGCAAGAGCCAGAGGATAAGATTCATGATGCTACACACCCTCTTTGTGGCTTCGGAGGAAGACAAATTGTAGCGCTCGGCAAGATCACGATGCTAGTGACCTTCGGATTTGTCAACAATACAAGAACTGAGCAAGTTGTGTTTGATATTGTCGACATGGAGTACCCCTACAATGCAATCATTGGTCGTGGGACACTCAATGCTTTTGAAGCAATTCTTCATCCAGCATATCTTTGCATGAAGATACCTTCGGATCAAGGGCCTATTGCTATTCATGGAAGCCAGGAAGCTGCCAGAAAGGCTAAAGGAAACTGGACAGATTCAAAAGCAATCCATAATATAGATGGAGCCGAAGCTTGTGAGCAATACAAGTACAGAAGGGAGAAGGCTGCTTCGGCCGATCAGCCGAAGCCCATGCTCGTATGTGAAGATATAGCACAGCAGAAGGTGTTGCTGGGATCTCAATTGTCTGAGGAACAGGAGAAAAACCTAACAAGGTTTCTGTTCAACAACAAAGATGTCTTCGCATGGTCCGCCAACGATCTCTGTGGTGTCAACAGGGATGTCATTGAACACTCGCTTAATGTCGATCCATCCTTCAGACCCAGAAAGCAGAGGCTTCAGAAAATGTCTGATGACAAAGCCGAAGGTGCTCGGAATGAAGTGAAAAGACTTCTTAGTGCTGGAGTCATCAGAGAAGTAAAATACCCAGAATGGCTAGCTAACACTGTTATGGTGAAGAAGGCCAATGGTAAATGGAGAATGTGCATCGATTTTACTGATCTTAATAAGGCATGTCCGAAGGATGAGTTTCCATTACCAAGGATAGATTCTCTAGTAGATGCAGCAGCTTCATCAGAGCTCATGAGTCTACTAGATTGTTATTTAGACTACCATCAAATCTGGATGAAGGAAGATGAGCCAAAAACCAGCTTCATAACCCCTAGTGGTACATATTTGTCGGTGTTCCGAGACCGGGGGGTCCCTGAGCCGACGAGTGAATGTTGCCGCGTGCCCCAGCCCAGATGGGTCGAGCGCGAGGGCGAGCGCGAAGGGGGGAGAGCGAGGTGGCCGGAGACCGGCGTGAGAGAGGTGGGAATCCCGCGGCCTTCGTGTTCGTCCCGCGCCTAGGTCGGGTGCGCTTGCAGTAGGGGGTTACAAGCGTCCACGCGGGAGAGGGAGCGAGCGGCTCCGGGCGAGCGCGTGTCTCGTCCTCGTCCCCGCGCGGCCAACCTTCTCTAAGAGGGCCCTGGTCCTCCCTTTTATAGGCGCAAGGAGAGGATCCAGGTGTACAATGGGGGGTGTAGCAGAGTGCTACGTGTCTAGCGGAGGAGAGCTAGCGCCCTAGGTACATGCTGTTGTGGCAGCCAGAGAGATCTTGGCACCCAGCTGGTGTGATGTCGTGGCCAATGGAGGAGCGATGGAGCTTGGCGGAGGGATAGCTGTCGGAGCGGTTGAGTCCTTGCTGACGTCCTCTTGCTTCCGTAAGGGGGCTGAGAGCCGCCGTTGTCACAGAGCATGCGGGGCGCCATCATTGCCTATCTGGCGGAGCGAGCCAGATGGGACGCCGGTCTTGTTCCCTGTGGCCCGAGTCAGCTCGGGGTAGGGTGATGATGGCGCCTCCTGTTGACGTGGCTGGTCTGCGCCCTAGGTTGGGCGATGTGGAAGCTCCTCTGAAGCCGAGGTCGAGTCCGAGCCCCCGGGTCGGGCGAGGCGGAGATTGCCGGCTGGTGCCGGGGTGGAGTCCGAACCCTGGGGTCGGGCGAAGCGGAGTTCGTCGTCTTCTGGGACCGAGCCCAAGTCCGAGCCCTGGGTCGGGCGAGGCAGAGATCGTCGTCTTCTGGGGCCGAGCCCAAGTCCGATCCCTAGGTCGGGCGAGGTGGAGATCGTCGTCTTCTGGGGCCGAGCCCAAGTCCGAGCCCTGGGTCGGGCGAGGCGGAGATTGTCGTCTTCTAGGACTTAGCCCGAGTCCGAGCCCTGGGTCGGGCGGAGTTCGTCGTCTTCCGGGACTTGGCCCGAGTCTGAGCCCTGGGTCGGGCGGAGTTCGTCGTCTTCCGGGACTTAGCCCGAGTCCGAGCCCTGGGTCAGGCGGAGTTCGCCGTCTTCCGGGACTTAGCCCGAGTCCGAGCCCTGGGGTCGGGCGAAGCGGAGCTTCCTATGGAGCCTTCGGCCGGGCCTGACTGCCCGTCAGTCTCACTCTGTCAAGTGGCACCGCAGTTGGAGTGGCGCAGGCGGCGCTGTCCTTCTGTCAGGCCGGTCAGTGGAGCGGCGAAGTGACGGCGGTCACTTCGGCTCTGCCGGCTGGGGGGCGCGCGTCAGGATAAAGGTGCCAGGCCACCTTTGCATTAAATGCTCCTGCGATTTGGTCGGTCGGTGCGGCGATTTGGTCAGGGTTGCTTCTTGGCGAAGGCAGGGCCTCGGGTGAGCCGGGAATATGTTCGCCGCTGAAGGGGGGCCTCGGGCGAGACGGAAGTCCTTCGGGGTCGGCTGCCCTTGTCCGAGGCTAGGCTCGGGCGAGGCGTGATTGAGTCCCTCGAATGGACTGATCCCTGACTTAATCGCACCCATCAGGTCTTTGCAGCTTTGTGCTGATGGGGGTTACCAGCTGAGAATTAGGAGCCTTGAGGGTACCCCTAATTATGGTCCCCGACAGTAGCCCCCGAGCCTCGAAGGGAGTGTTTGCACTCGCTTGGAGGCTTTTGTCGCACTTTTTTGCAAGGGGACCAGCTTTTCTCGGTTGCGTTTTGTTCCGGTGGGTGCGCGCGTGCGCACCCACCGGGTGTAGCCCCCGAGGCCTGGGAGGAGTGGTTTCACTCCTTCGAGGTCTTAATGCCTCGCGTGATGCTTCGGCTGGTCTGGTCGTTCCCTCATGCGAGCCGGCCGTAGCCCAGGTGTACGGTCAGGTCCCAAGTTCTCGGGCTGGTATGTTGACGCTGTCAATGGTTCGGCCGGAGCCGGGTTTGCGAGAGCAGCCCCCGAGCCTCTGCACAGGGCGAGAGGGCGATCAGGGACAGACTCGGCTTTTTTACATACGCCTTTGCGTCGCCTTTCCGCAAGGAGGAGGGGGGGAAAGCGCCATGTTGCCCTCAATGGGCGCCGAACATGGTGTCTCCGTTGAGCTGCAAGCGGGTGATCCGAGTGGACGTCCGTGCCCCGTTCGTTGGGGGTCGGCTAGGGGCCCAGAGGCACGCCCAAAAGTACCTGCGGGTGATCTGCCGGACCCGGTCCCCAGGCGACGGGGTCTGTAACACCCCTGGTGTTACTATAACTAAAACTTGAGCGTGGCATCATAAGCATTGGCATTGCATATGTTTGACACACCTAGAGTGCATTCACTAGGCAAAAATTTCAAACAAGTTGTATTGTTTTAATGTTTTTGCAAATAGAACCCTAGTTAAAGGACTTAACCCTAAATAGTGGTTAAAGGGGTAAAACTTAATCCAAGTTAAGAAAAACCTAAAGACTTTAGGGTAAAAGTCATAAAATGACTCTAAGAACAAACTTGAATTCCTTTTATACCCCTGGGATACCAGGAACCCTAATCAGAACCCTGGAAAACCCTAAAACCAAACCCTAGGGGCTTATGTGCAAAACTAGCCCACTTTTGGGCTAAAGTGCAAAAACCAAGCCAAATAAGTATTTTAAGCCAATTGGTTCACAAATATGTGGATTTGAAAGCCAAACCCTAGGTTTTGGACTTAAATGCAAAATGGACCTCATTTGAGTTTTATTCTAAGTCTGAAAATCAGAGAATGGGCTCAACTTTGGGGCTTTGTAACTTACAAAGTATAGGGTTTTTGCCCTAGGTCACCACATCAAAGTTGAAGACCAATTATAGGAGAACAACTTTGCTAAAGAGTGTGAGCTTAGTTGTTATGAGAAATTTGGAGAAAAACCCAATCAAAGTTTGACTGTCAGGCTTGTTCATTCTGAAATTCAGCCTTTCAGTGTAACAGGGTCGACTTTGTGGGTGAATTAAACCTTGATCCAGTGACTTTTTGTGAATGCACATTGTAGCAAAGTTGTAGAGGGATTATAGTTCTACAACTTTACTACAGAAAGTTGGCTTAGGTTTCACACGAAAATTTGAGAAAACTGAGCTCCAATGTGCTCTGTCAGTTGCTCTGAATTGGTGTTCACCATGGTACAGTAAAGGATAACTGAAGAAGATCCTGTTCCCTGCTCACCGCCGGTGGTCCATCACCGTTGATCACCGCTCGCCGTGATTCGTGCGTCGTGGTCATCGGTTAAGCGTAGCTCGGTAAAGATCCTTACCGCTGGTGAGCTGGCCACCACTCCGACGACCCCCCCCTGTCTTCCTTTCTGCTTTGCGGCTGGCACGATAAGTTCACCGTCGACCGCCGCTTCCCGACCGTGCGCCGCGTGGCCTAGCCGTTTCACAGCACCGCCGTGACGCCCTGTGACTGTCCCATCATCGCCGGGGAGGTTGCCACGGCGGTGGACACGTATTCACCGCGGCCAGTGCTTCTTCTTCAGCTCCGACCACCGCGTGTCTCGTCCGAATTCGCGACCACCGCCCATCCTTCCTATAAATTGAGCCCTCCTCTAGCTGCATAACTTCATCACGTACCTCATCGTCTAGTATCAGCCCCAGTCCTGCCACCGTGAACTCTAATTTCAAGTTTCCCCCAAATCCACCTTCCGCCGCCGTAAGACCGAGCTCACCGTCGCCAGCTCAACTCCGGTCAGTTCCCGCCCTCTGCTCCCTTGTTTGAGCATTCTCATGCATCTGCGAAGCTCCCCGACCCCTTTAATTGAACTAGACCGACACCCATCGCCGGGAACACGGCTGTTCCGCCGTGATGCTCACGGCCACCATGGCCAGAGCTCCCTAGTCGATTAATAGCCAAATTAGTTTGGGGAAAAGGCTTAGGGTCGATCCAATTCGGTGTTTGTTGCTCGAAGAGCTCAGCCGTTGCTCCGTTCGGCCGGTGTAGGTGCTCGCCGGAGCGCGGCCAAGCATGAACGACGTCGTGGACTTCCAGTTGCGAATTGATAGAAACGCAGGGGCCTTTTTGTGATAGTCAGTGACTTGGTTAAACAGTGAAATGACCTGTTCTCAGTTACCCAGAAGCGCGAGGGTCGTTCTGCAAAACCGCCAGGACGCGGGCACGCGCGGGCGTGTTTTACCGTGGACTTGGGCCGTTTGGGCCAGAATCGGCCGAGTCCTGTTCAATCCTTTTTCTTTTTCTTTTTCCTGCAGAGCCAAAATAATTATAGGAAAAGGTAGAAAAATGCTAAAATTGTGAAACTAATTTTCCTAGGCTTGTTATTTTCTCTAGTATTTAGTAAAAATAGTTTTGTGATTTTTAAAGAAAATAAGAAATTTTAGGGTATTTAAAGTAATTAAAAGTATTAGTTATGGATTTTTAGAAAATAAAGTGTAAGTCCAAAAATGTCCAAACTTTTTATGGGCACTTAAACCAATATTTAGAAGCCTTGGGTAGAATTTGGGTTGATTTGGACCTTGTTTGATCACTAAACCCAAAACCAACCCCCCCTGCCCTATGAACTCCTTTACTGACTCCGGAAACCCTAGGTTCTCGGAGTACCGTGAAGGAAAGTTGTACTCAAGACTTAGATAATAAGTTTATATTATCTTTGCATCCTCATGAGCACCCCATGGCATCCATTCTTATGCATATGTATGGTTATGTTAGAACAAGAAGAAGAAGAAGTCACTGAAGAGGGAACTCCACCAACCTCAGATCCTCAAGCAGGCAACTGCTTTTATTTCGATATTTGTGGATCCGAGCAGGACTCACCTGATAACAAAGGCAAGCCCCGGTGCATTTGCCACCTCCCTTGATGTTTTTAAAATCTTTCTCACTTGCTTGCTGCATTAGGTGATAGGAGTTGATTGATTAAACAATTCCTGCATTACCTTCCTTGATCTTGATTACCCTCCTTGAAACCCTGTTTTTACAAAAAGGTTTTACTATGCTTAGTATTGCTTTAGAAAAACAAAAGGATTTGTTTTACAAAAGATGTTTGGCAAAGTGGGAGGGATATTTTCGAAAATAAAACTTGATGGTGAATCCATCATGGCCATGATGGATTCAACATCGGAAAAGATGTACCTCTGTCAGGTACCAAGTTTTTGGGTTCAAAAGATTAAGCTGAGACCGGGCGGGTGACTTGCACGAGAAGAGAGTCTCGGTGTAGGGTCTCCGTCTGAGTCGATTAAGGACCGTCTCGATGTAGGCTTGATGATCGAGGACCCTTTAACTGGTCACATGCCTCGTCATGGGTAAGCCTTGCCTCGGGCAGACTAAGGCCGGAATAAGATAACACGAAATGGGAGTGGAGCGGTGGCGAGAGTAGCGTGTACCCTCCGTGGCAAGAGGCTGGACGGTGGTGTATCTGTGCTCTCGGTTTGCGTGAACCTGATCCGGTCTTAAGAACCCCGGTGGCGGGTTGACATATGCAAGGGTTAAGTGCTACATATGTCGTGTGATTGGAGATCCTCAGCTGAGTATAATCGATTCGGATCGCCATACCTTCGCGGTTATGAAGACTTGGTCACTGCCCTACACGTAGCATTCCACTAAAGATGATGGGTTTTTGTTAAGAAACTGGCTAGTGCAGGACCAGTGATTGAACTAGGGTAGAAAGAACTCTAGATGCAGGTAATTGAACCTAACTTGACAAATAAAATTGGATTTTTAAGGATCCACTTTAGTAAGCATTTCTGCAAAACAGAGTCTTTGATTACTTGAGAAGCCTTACCTTGACTCCCTAAAAGCCAGCATACCCTTGAGAGTCTTTTCCTTAGTCGGGTAAGTCTTGCTGAGTAATTCCATACTCAGGGTTTATCCCTTCGTTGTTTTTAGGTGAGGAAGTAGCAGACTTTTGCTGCTTCTGTGCTAAGGTGGTTCCCAAAGAAGAAAAACAAGACTGAAGTGCGGGAGGACTCGGTCCTCCACATAGGATCTTTTGCTTATAGCTTATTGGAAGAAGTTTGTGCCTCCCTTGGTTTGTATAATATTACTACTCTGCACTCACTTTTAGTCTGGTCTGTAATAAAATAACTCGAGCTTGCTTTTGAAATAAATGTAAGTTTATGTAATCCGCTTCCGCATTTCTTTATCTCCGATGTTTTGTAATGTCTGCAAGACGGGTGAAACGTTCCTGGTGAGGTTGGGAAAGATACCGAGCTTGTCAAGTGACTTAGGAACATCTACAGGGTGTCTGATGTCTGCTAGACAAGGACAACTGTAGGTGGGCCTAATTACTTGGGAGGTTCCGTCACAGCTGGTATCGGAGCGTAGCCCTTCTTTGCAGATATTATGTGACATCTTCAAAAGGATTTCCGAAAGTCTTACCTAAAAATTCTTTTCTCTTCTTACTTAAGTACTCTGAAGAGTTTATCTTAAAGACCAGATAGGAAGAGTGCAATGTATAGAAGGTTGAATCAACTAAGGTTGATTCTGTACTTATTCATGCATCATGCTAAGAATTATACTAATAACATTTTCCCCCTTAGAAAGATGCCGCCACGCACAAGGCTAACGGCACGTAAGTCAACGGGACCAATTGGAGTACCTCGGCATCAACTAGCCCCTCGACACGAAAGCAGTAGCAGCGGAAGTAATGACCCTATAGGAGACATGGAAGCCGAAGTAAGTCGACTTCAAGCAACGCTGCAACACAGGACCAATGTTTGGATCGCAGACGGAGATAGAATCAATGAACTAAGAAGGGATATCCGTCACCTGCAGGATCAGCTGGCTGATCGGGACTTAGCACTTGACTGGGCAGTACAGTCTCATATGTTGGTATGTGCTAAGGAAGCGAGGGCTCAGGCCCGAATTAAAGAACTTAGCTCAGCTGTCGACAACCTGCAGGTCTACTGCAATACGTTGCATGAGGAAGTCCATGTACTATACTCACAATTACACCCTAGTGAGCCTGCACACTCTGCTGAGGCGGAAGCCGGACCCTCTCACGTTGCGGGACGCGCGCTGGGTGGGGAGTTAGACCTTTTTGAACCCCCTCCTTCTTTAAGGTTGGTTGATGTCTGGACTCCCACACCTGACGATGAGGCCGCCAAAAGTAACGGAAAGCAGGACTAATGGTGTAATAAAAGTAGAGTAGTGTATTGTAGGGTGTACTGTTGTATAATAGGTTGAACTTTTGTAGAATGGGTAATGTATCCTGTTATGTAGTATCGAGTATGTATCATTACTCTTTATAGTAATGTAAAATGGAAGGTTTTCTTTGGCACATTATGTTTATTCAAATGTTCTTGCCTCAGATGCCGACCAGGACTCGCGGACAGGACGCAGCCGGAACTTCTGGGGGTCGGGATGTCACCCCAAATCCACCTCCGGTTCCACCCACGTTAGCCGAGGCGATTGCCGCCTTGGTGAATGCCACCGCCGACAATACCCGCTTCCTTAGGGAAATGGCGGGTCAGCAGCAGTTCCAGCAGCAGGCAGGAAGAGGTTTTCAGCAAGGTCCCCGTGAAACTACTTATCTGGACTTCTCCGAAACTCGTCCACCTCTATTCATCAAAGCAGAAGACCCGTTAGAAGCCGACGAGTGGATACGAGTTATTGAACAAAAGTTTGGCCTTCTTCGTTGTTCGGAAACACATAAGCCATTGTTCGCGGCACAGCAACTCCGTGGCCCTGCCAGTACTTGGTGGGGAAACTTTGTGGCTATTCAACGTGACAACCATCAAATCACTTGGGACGAATTTAGAGCAGCCTTCCGCGAGCACTACATACCTGAAGGAGTGCTGCATATGAAACAAGAGGAATTTGTGAAGCTAAAACAAGGAGGAGACACCATCAATCAGTATCTTAACAAGTTTAATCACCTGTCGCAGTATGCCATTGATCAGGTGAATACTGATTTGAAGAAAAAGAACTGTTTTATGAGAGGTCTAAATGACCGGTTGCAGCGAAAGATGGCCACATGTATTGATCTCACATATGGAAAGGCTGTCAATACAGCCTTATCTGTGGAAGCAAAATACGCAAGTTCTGGGAAGAATAAGGGATTCAGTGGTGAGAGGCCTAATCAGGGCCAGGCAAAGAGGCAACGGTTCGTCATCCGGCCTTCTAGCCAAAACCATACTTTTTCTCGTCCACCAGCATTCCCTTTCAAACAACCCATTATTATCCGCCCCAACAATACCTCCACTTCCCCAAATCAGCCGGGTGCCCCAGGCACTCGATTCCCTGCCTTGCCCAGCTCTTCAACTGGGTGTTTCAACTGCGGCAAGTCGGGACATTTTATCAAGGACTGCTGTAACACCCGGATTTTAGGGGTCCAAAACCCGGGCGTAAACATAATCACCAGGTGTGCTGGGACCAAGTCTCACACATATGATGAATAGTGGCACAGGATCGAATGTCACAACTTTATATATAACAGGAGTTCTAATACAAAATAGATAATTACATTATAAGGAGACAACGGTCCAGCAACCCAAAGTTGACTGGGAGACGACGACCTAGACCTCTCACGAACTCATCACAGCATCCTCCATGAGCATCATCCTGCAGTACCTGGTCTTGACCTGTGGTGTATGTGAGACAGCAAGAGTGAGCTCACATACGTTCATCGCTCAACAAGTTGTGGGGAATAATGTGCATGAACTCGCCAAAGGTGGGAGCTCACGTGAAGTGTAAGGCTTACCAAAGAAGATGGTTAGAGCTGAGCATTGCTTTTAAAGTTGGTCAAAATTTTATCAGCAGTTACTAAGTATAAGTAAATACCAAACCCAATTAAGTAGTAGAACAAAAGTAACAACATCACCTGCAATGCAATGCATATGACAAATTGAATTTAGTTCCATAAATTAATCATGTGAGTGTCCGAGCCGCTCTTGACCGTGAGCACGGCTAGTATACCAGTTTTACACTCTGCAGAGGTTGCGCATCTTTACCCACAAGTCGTGTATCCCATGTCGCCAGGGTTTGCAAGGCCCTTAGACACTACCGAGGTGAATGGCTAGGGATCCACTACGAGGCCTTTACAAAGTTCCACTAGCTTCCGAAAACCCGCTACAGTTTATAGGAAGTTCCAATGCAGGAATCCCTTGCAGGACCGCCATCGCAGCAAAATCCTCCCGAGGGCCTCCCTACACTGACCACTCCCCTACTGCCCTTGCCCCTTTCGGGTAAGGTAGTCTTCCACTAGCTTTCCTAATTAATCGGCCAAGGGCGTCCCATTCCACCCTTGTGGTAGCACTGTTTTCCCGGGTGGTTCTCCATGTTCCAATTAACATAATGATCTTAACATGAACCATAAATAACAACTGATAACAAAAGTATAATCATGAATGGTGTATCTCCATACCCAAAACCACATATAGCACTAGCAAGTACTACCCAGAAAGTTCAGTGGTAAACAAGGTATAAAGATAGACAAACTAGGGTAACCTATTGGGTCCCATCAAAATTAACCTATGCAGATCATTATGATTAATTAGAACATGAGTGGGTAAAAAGAAGTGATCAAGGGCACAACTTGCCTGGGCCTTGAGAATCCAGGTACCAGGATGATCTTCAGATGACTCGTGACCTCACGCTAGTCGTAGCAATACAAACAAACAGTGTATAGGCAAAATTAACATTACACCAAACATATATGCAAAATACATATTAATAATCTACATATCAAAATAAGATCACAGGAAAAAGAATTATTAATTTTGGAGTTGTAGATTTTAAGTTATGAATTTTCAAAGGTTTTATGTGTTTAAAGTGGATTAAGTGAGAGATTAAATTTCTAATTGTTTTCATGACAAAACAGAGGCTCTAGGTGGTAGAGAATAAAATTACAAAATTTTAGAAAGTGGAATGGATTAATTTGGACTAAAAATGGATTTTCTATGATTTAAACAAGTTCTAGCATTATTTTTGTATTGAAAATCAAATTCTAAATTCATTAATCTGATTTTCCCTGAGCTCTGGACTGGGCGCCAATAACAGAGAAACACAGGGGCAAGCGTGCAAATATTCCCAAGACTCAGATCCCCAGTCGCTAGGACTGCGGGTTGAATCTAGGAAAACAGAGGGGCTCTTTAGAAAGAAAGCCAGGGCGAAAGGGTATCGTTGATTCAGAGCCGTCCGATCTTGAATCAAGGGACCAGATTAGATCTTTCCCCCGACCGAACCGGTACCGCATCAAGACCGTCGGATCGCCATCCAACGCTCCACATTTTAAATACTAGAGATCCACCCCGATCCATCCGATATCGCGCCAACGATCCAGATTGCATCCGATCGAAGGGGTAAGCCGCTTCTAATCCTGGCCGTTTTCGCAAGATCCGACGGTCGCGACGCGCCTACCCAACTCCAGGTGAGCGGGACGGCGGCGCCGCCCCGATTTACGGCGAACCATCGCCGGGGTCACGCAATTGGGCGCCCCCCCGGTCCTAACTCCGATCCGAGGTGTTCACTACGCAGCAGATACATGGGCGAACTGGATAGAGAATTCCTTACCGGCTATCGTGAGGTAGTCGCGGCTGTCCACGAGCAGAGGCGGACCGCGGCGGCGTTTGGACACACGGCGAGAAATTGTGGCGGCATGGATCGCAAATCCATCCAGGCGAGGCAGCGACCCTCTTCCATGATGCCCCGCGAACCCCTATGGCCGAACCCCGAGGGTTGGGAGGCGCCGAGCGCGTGGTTCAATTGCGACGGTGGCCCATGGTTTCACCACCAACACACAGTGCAGCGCGATGTTGGTCGGGCACTTAGCCAATGGTCGACGGAGGTACGGTGAAGGCTAGCGCCGCCAGGAGTCACTTTTATACTCAGTACGGGAGGCCGAGCGCGCGGAGGTCGGAACCGAAGCGGAGCGGCCCGCGCGCCGCGCGCGATTTCTGTTCCGAGGCCAGCGGGTTGAAGACGGGGCTGACGAGTGGGACCCACTCGTCGGTGACACTCAACGAGCACGACTAGGATAGTGAGACCGAGCAACGGGGCCCGCGCGTCGGTGAGAAGGCGAGAGCGCGCGTGAGGGCAAAGCGAGGCTGACAACTGGGCCCGCCCTGTCGGCGCAAAGGAGAGGCAGACAGTGCGCGCGGGAGGTAAGTTTGGGCCGCGCGGCGAGAAAGAGCTAGTGGGCCAGAAATGAGGTGAGCGGCCCATGTAGGATTTTAATTCTTTTCTTTTTCATTTTTCTTTTATTTTCCTTTTTCCTTTTGATTTATTTTCTTTTCATTTGAATCTCTAGTTTGAATTTTGAATCCTGTTATGAACTTCACTTTTGAGTCAAATGTACCAACTCAAATCTGTACAAGAATAATATATATATATTATAATTATTTTTTATTCACATAGTAATTTCTTCCTTCTCTTTTCTCTTTTACATATTATTTCTAAAACCCCAAAGTGCAACTTTGGGTTAAATTCAAATCTCAATTCCATTATTATATTTTATTATTATTTTAAATGCACATACAATTAAAACTCCATCATGAGTGCCAAATATGGTTCTATTTATTATTTTATCCACTTAAGCAAATGCTTTTAAATAGGGAGATGAGTCTTCAAATGTTATAAGAGTTCTAAAAAGAAAAATTCTAATGCAAGATCTTTGAAAATTTTTACTATATTCTCAAAATGAGATTTAGGGTGTTACAAATCCTACCCCCCTTAAAAATAATCTCGTCCTCGAGATTAGTAAGAAAGAGGATATAGGAAGAGTGATTTGAAATTTAGCTTTTAGTTTCTAATTAGTTCAAAATCAAGAGTCCCCCCCCCCTTTTTTTTATTAGTTAGTTATTAGGAGAGCATAGGTATATATGGTTATAGACACTTTATTATGCAGGATAAAAGATATCTTTTAAAGCCTATATAGGTTTGGGCAAGAAAGAGTGGGGTAAAGAAAGACTCCATCCAAGATTGTGGATCTTGACTCATCTTGGTGACCTCACTTGATCCTTGAAAACTTGAGTTGGTGCTCATCCTTCCTCGATGAAGTTGATCATCTTCTTCGGTCTTGTCTCATTGATTAGGAGTTAGTGTATGTTATTGGACTGGGGAATATGGTTAATATAGGTATGGATGAGATAGACTACATGATGTAGGTCAAAGTTTGTTTGTTATTAGGTGGGAATAGAAAGGTTATACCATTCATCATGGCTCTATTGGTTAGATCAGATCTCATGCATGTGGCTGAGTGGGTTTAAGGCACTAGTTTATTTTTAAGTGCATGAGGGGTATGGAATTATCTCTTGTACCAGCATTAAGTAACTTACTCTAGATTAGATCATAATAGATTAGATAAAATCTAGATTAGGTTGGATATCACTAGATTAGACCGGTTAAGACCTAAGTAAATTTTGGATTATCTCATGGTTGTTATTCTAGAGTGGGGTCAATATGCTTAATTAGGGCAAGATGAATCCATAAGGATAAGGTAGAGTCTTTTAAGGTCAGTTAGTTCTATCAAGATGGGATAAGTAAAGTGGTTAGGATAAGATGAATCCTTCAAGATAAGATAAATCTATTAAGATAAGAGAAAACCTCTTAAGATAAGATGGATCTATATACATTAGGATAAGTTAAGACCTTTTGAGATAAGATAGATCTATGAGTGTAGGATAGAATCTCTTAAGATGAGATGAATCTATTAAGATAAGGGAGAATCTTTTAAGATAAGATGGGTATTGTTAGGCTAGTTACTTTATTGAAGGATAATTTAGTTTGTCTAGTTATTTTATAAATATATTTTTATACCTATGTGTATATGCAGATGCAATTGTGGACATTACTCCACAACTCATCACACTCAATCAAAGATTCGAATCAGACAAGTATCATAAGAACAAACATTCAAGTGCATAGATAACCACAAAAATAGTTTTGTTTTGTTCCTAAGATTAGGTCTCCTATTCCTAAAGTCACTTTAGGCACAGGATTTCAAAGTGTGAAATCCACATTTGTCTTTAGAAGGAAAAAGGTAAGAATAATCAGAGTAAAGCGGAATTAAATGAGAAAAAGATTAAGATAAGTTTAGAAAAGAATCAGAGTAAGGTAAGTAAAGAATGGTTGTCCAGTTCTATCTAGGTTTCGTCCTACAGTCAACATTGCCTCTGATACCACTTCTGTAACACCCGGATTTTAGGGGTCCAAAACCCGGGCGTAAACATAATCACCAGGTGTGCTGGGACCAAGTCTCACACATATGATGAATAGTGGCACAGGATCGAATGTCACAACTTTATATATAACAGGTGTTCTAATACAAAATAGATAATTACATTATAAGGAGACAACGGTCCAGCAACCCAAAGTTGACTGGGAGACGACGACCTAGACCTCTCACGAACTCATCACAGCATCCTCCATGAGCATCATCCTGCAGTACCTGGTCTTGACCTGTGGTGTATGTGAGACAGCAAGAGTGAGCTCACATACGTTCATCGCTCAACAAGTTGTGGGGAATAATGTGCATGAACTCGCCAAAGGTGGGAGCTCACGTGAAGTGTAAGGCTTACCAAAGAAGATGGTTAGAGCTGAGCATTGCTTTTAAAGTTGGTCAAAATTTTATCAGCAGTTACTAAGTATAAGTAAATACCAAACCCAATTAAGTAGTAGAACAAAAGTAACAACATCACCTGCAATGCAATGCATATGACAAATTGAATTTAGTTCCATAAATTAATCATGTGAGTGTCCGAGCCGCTCTTGACCGTGAGCACGGCTAGTATACCAGTTTTACACTCTGCAGAGGTTGCGCATCTTTACCCACAAGTCGTGTATCCCATGTCGCCAGGGTTTGCAAGGCCCTTAGACACTACCGAGGTGAATGGCTAGGGATCCACTACGAGGCCTTTACAAAGTTCCACTAGCTTCCGAAAACCCGCTACAGTTTATAGGAAGTTCCAATGCAGGAATCCCTTGCAGGACCGCCATCGCAGCAAAATCCTCCCGAGGGCCTCCCTACACTGACCACTCCCCTACTGCCCTTGCCCCTTTCGGGTAAGGTAGTCTTCCACTAGCTTTCCTAATTAATCGGCCAAGGGCGTCCCATTCCACCCTTGTGGTAGCACTGTTTTCCCGGGTGGTTCTCCATGTTCCAATTAACATAATGATCTTAACATGAACCATAAATAACAACTGATAACAAAAGTATAATCATGAATGGTGTATCTCCATACCCAAAACCACATATAGCACTAGCAAGTACTACCCAGAAAGTTCAGTGGTAAACAAGGTATAAAGATAGACAAACTAGGGTAACCTATTGGGTCCCATCAAAATTAACCTATGCAGATCATTATGATTAATTAGAACATGAGTGGGTAAAAAGAAGTGATCAAGGGCACAACTTGCCTGGGCCTTGAGAATCCAGGTACCAGGATGATCTTCAGATGACTCGTGACCTCACGCTAGTCGTAGCAATACAAACAAACAGTGTATAGGCAAAATTAACATTACACCAAACATATATGCAAAATACATATTAATAATCTACATATCAAAATAAGATCACAGGAAAAAGAATTATTAATTTTGGAGTTGTAGATTTTAAGTTATGAATTTTCAAAGGTTTTATGTGTTTAAAGTGGATTAAGTGAGAGATTAAATTTCTAATTGTTTTCATGACAAAACAGAGGCTCTAGGTGGTAGAGAATAAAATTACAAAATTTTAGAAAGTGGAATGGATTAATTTGGACTAAAAATGGATTTTCTATGATTTAAACAAGTTCTAGCATTATTTTTGTATTGAAAATCAAATTCTAAATTCATTAATCTGATTTTCCCTGAGCTCTGGACTGGGCGCCAATAACAGAGAAACACAGGGGCAAGCGTGCAAATATTCCCAAGACTCAGATCCCCAGTCGCTAGGACTGCGGGTTGAATCTAGGAAAACAGAGGGGCTCTTTAGAAAGAAAGCTAGGGCGAAAGGGTATCGTTGATTCAGAGCCGTCCGATCTTGAATCAAGGGACCAGATTAGATCTTTCCCCCGACCGAACCGGTACCGCATCAAGACCGTCGGATCGCCATCCAACGCTCCACATTTTAAATACTAGAGATCCACCCCGATCCATCCGATATCGCGCCAACGATCCAGATTGCATCCGATCGAAGGGGTAAGCCGCTTCTAATCCTGGCCGTTTTCGCAAGATCCGACGGTCGCGACGCGCCTACCCAACTCCAGGTGAGCGGGACGGCGGCGCCGCCCCGATTTACGGCGAACCATCGCCGGGGTCACGCAATTGGGCGCCCCCCCGGTCCTAACTCCGATCCGAGGTGTTCACTACGCAGCAGATACATGGGCGAACTGGATAGAGAATTCCTTACCGGCTATCGTGAGGTAGTCGCGGCTGTCCACGAGCAGAGGCGGACCGCGGCGGCGTTTGGACACACGGCGAGAAATTGTGGCGGCATGGATCGCAAATCCATCCAGGCGAGGCAGCGACCCTCTTCCATGATGCCCCGCGAACCCCTATGGCCGAACCCCGAGGGTTGGGAGGCGCCGAGCGCGTGGTTCAATTGCGACGGTGGCCCATGGTTTCACCACCAACACACAGTGCAGCGCGATGTTGGTCGGGCACTTAGCCAATGGTCGACGGAGGTACGGTGAAGGCTAGCGCCGCCAGGAGTCACTTTTATACTCAGTACGGGAGGCCGAGCGCGCGGAGGTCGGAACCGAAGCGGAGCGGCCCGCGCGCCGCGCGCGATTTCTGTTCCGAGGCCAGCGGGTTGAAGACGGGGCTGACGAGTGGGACCCACTCGTCGGTGACACTCAACGAGCACGACTAGGATAGTGAGACCGAGCAACGGGGCCCGCGCGTCGGTGAGAAGGCGAGAGCGCGCGTGAGGGCAAAGCGAGGCTGACAACTGGGCCCGCCCTGTCGGCGCAAAGGAGAGGCAGACAGTGCGCGCGGGAGGTAAGTTTGGGCCGCGCGGCGAGAAAGAGCTAGTGGGCCAGAAATGAGGTGAGCGGCCCATGTAGGATTTTAATTCTTTTCTTTTTCATTTTTCTTTTATTTTCCTTTTTCCTTTTTGATTTATTTTCTTTTCATTTGAATCTCTAGTTTGAATTTTGAATCCTGTTATGAACTTCACTTTTGAGTCAAATGTACCAACTCAAATCTGTACAAGAATAATATATATATATTATAATTATTTTTTATTCACATAGTAATTTCTTCCTTCTCTTTTCTCTTTTACATATTATTTCTAAAACCCCAAAGTGCAACTTTGGGTTAAATTCAAATCTCAATTCCATTATTATATTTTATTATTATTTTAAATGCACATACAATTAAAACTCCATCATGAGTGCCAAATATGGTTCTATTTATTATTTTATCCACTTAAGCAAATGCTTTTAAATAGGGAGATGAGTCTTCAAATGTTATAAGAGTTCTAAAAAGAAAAATTCTAATGCAAGATCTTTGAAAATTTTTACTATATTCTCAAAATGAGATTTAGGGTGTTACAACTGCCCGTACCCCAAGCAAAATCAATCCAATGCTCAGCAAGGAACTGGGAAGTCCACTCAGCCCAAGGGAAATGCTGTGGGGAGGAATACCAAGAAGACGGGGCGTGTATATTACACCCAAGTGGCCACTACACCGGAGGGAGAGCCGGTGATGATGGGTACGTTTCCCGTGGCCAGTCACCCTGCAATTATTCTTTTTGATTCTGGTGCTTCGCATACCTTCATTAGCAAGAAATTTGTGGAGCAACATCACATTGCATGTCATGAATCAAAAGAGGGATTTAAAATTCATTCACCTGGGGGACACATTTTTACTAGAGAAGTGGCCTATGAAGTGCCAGTAACCATGGCCGGACGGAACTTTCCTGCTAACATGATTGTTCTAAGAGGCCAGGATATAGATGTAATTTTGGGTATGAATTGGTTAACCCAACACAAGGCAATTCTCAACAGTGAACTCAGAACCGTCAGGTTGAGCTATAATCAAGAAGAAATTCTTTTGTCTCTCCCCAAAACCAATCCAGCCAAAGCTTCTGGTAGAATATTTGAAGCCATTGTACCGGAGATCAAGAACATTCCGGTAGTATGTGAGTTTCCAGATGTATTTCCGGAAGATTTGCCTGGACTACCCCCTGAAAGAGATGTAGAATTCGTAATTGAGCTAAAGCCCGGTACGGCTCCCATCTCTCGAAGATCGTACCGTATGCCCCCTAATGAGTTGGCGGAATTGAAGATTCAATTACAAGATCTGCTGAATAAGGGATTCATCCGGCCAAGCTCGTCCCCATGGGGTTGTCCCGCCATTTTTGTTAAGAAGAAGGATCAAACCTTGCGCATGTGCGTGGACTATCGGCCCCTGAATGAGGTCACCATCAAGAATAAGTACCCCCTTCCAAGGATCGATATCTTATTTGATCAACTGACTGGGGCAAGGGTATTTTCCAAAATTGATCTCAGGTCGGGCTATCATCAAATCCGTATTCGGCCCGAGGATATACCAAAGACCGCGTTTACTACGCGGTATGGATTGTTCGAATACCTGGTAATGTCTTTCGGGCTCACAAATGCTCCTGCCCACTTCACCTATTTGATGAACTCGGTATTCATGCCCGAGTTAGACAAGTTCGTGGTGGTCTTCATAGACGATATTTTGATATACTCTAAAAATGAAGAGGAGCATGCTCAGCATCTACGGATTGTATTGACGCGCCTGAGGGAACATCAGCTGTATGCCAAGTTCAGCAAGTGCGCATTCTGGCTGGAGGAAATTCAATTTTTGGGGCACGTGTTATCAGCTAAAGGAATTGCGGTAGATCCTAGCAAGGTCAAAGATATTCTGGAGTGGAAACCCCCAACCACTGTTCACCAAGTCCGGAGTTTTCTTGGACTAGCTGGGTATTATCGCAGATTCATACCCGATTTTTCTAAGCTTGTGAAGCCAATCACAAGTTTGTTGAAGAATGACATTAAGTTCAATTGGTCTTCCAAGTGTAATGAAGCCTTTGAGCAATTGAAGACATTATTAACCACTGCTCCGGTACTGGCTCAACCGGACATCACGAAGCCTTTTGATGTATATTGTGATGCATCTGGCAGTGGGCTCGGCTGTGTACTGATGCAAGAAGGCCGAGTAATTGCGTATGCTTCAAGGCAGTTACGCCGACATGAGGAGCATTATCCAACTCATGATCTGGAGTTAGCTGCTGTGGTTCATGCCCTGAAAATATGGCGTCACTATCTGCTGGGAAATATCTGTCACATATATACAGATCATAAAAGTTTGAAGTACATCTTCACCTAGTCAGAGTTAAATATGAGGCAAAGACGATGGCTTGAGCTCATTAAAGACTATGATCTGGAGATCCATTATCACCCAGGCAAGGCCAATGTGGTGGCGGATGCACTGAGTCGTAAGACTTCCTGCCACTGTCTTATGGCGAAGGCCTCCGAGAACACTTTATGTCAAGAAATGGAGAAGCTAAACCTGGGGATAATCCAGCATGGGACTCTAAATCAGCTAAGGCTTGAGTCAATCATTCTGCAGAAGATAATTGATGCTCAAAAGGATAATCTGGGTATGAAGCACATACGAGAGAAGATGAGGGCTGGAACAGCCAAATGTTTCAAGGAAGACGATCAAGGTGTGTTATGGTTTAACAACCGCATAGTAGTGCCAAAGAATGAAGAACTCCGCCAGCAAATCTTAGATGAAGCGCATCTTAGTCGCTATTCTATTCATCCGGGAAGCACTAAGATGTATCATGATCTAAAACAGCACTACTGGTGGACGAAGATGAAAATTGAAATTGCACGCTATGTGGCTAAGTGTGACACTTGCAGACGTGTCAAAGCCATACACATGAAAACTGCTGGTCCATTGCAGTCATTACCAATACCAACATGGAAATGGGAAGACATAAGCATGGACTTCATCGTGGGATTGCCCAGGACCGCAAAAGGATATGACTCTATTTGGGTTATCATTGATCGACTTACCAAGATCGCCCACTTCCTCCCTGTCAAAGTAAAATATCCCGTCATTACCTATGCGGAGTTGTACATCGCCCATATTCTCAGTTTGCATGGTGTTCCAAAGACCATAGTGTCGGATCGTGGACCACAATTTGTATCTAAATTTTGGGAAGAACTTCATAAATTCCTGGGTACTAAACTGCTCCACAGTTCGGCCTATCATCCTCAAACCAGTGGACAAACTGAGAGAGTGAACCAAATACTTGAAGATATGCTGCGGGCATGTGTCCTGGACTTCTCACCAAAATGGGATGAATGTTTGCCTTTGGCGGAGTTTTCATATAATAACAGTCATCAAGAAAGTATCAAGATGGCACCTTTTGAAGCTTTATACGGACGTCGGTGTCGAACTCCGCTAAATTGGTCTGAACCTGGTGAAAGGTATTTCTTTAGGCCTGATATGGTAAAAGAAACCGAGGATAAGGTTCAGAAGGTTATTCATAATCTAAAGAAAGCACAAGCTCGTCAGAAGAGTTATGCAGACAAACGGCGAATGCCCTTATACTTCTTAGAAGGAGACTATGTCTACCTAAAGGTTTCACCAATGAAGGGAGTATCACGTTTCGGGGTAAAGGGAAAACTTGCACCCAGGTACATTGGTCCATTTCCTATTCTTCAAAGATATGGACCAGTGGCGTATCAACTTCAACTTCCCGAAACATTGTCTGCTGTGCATAATGTGTTCCATGTATCACAATTGAAGAAGTGTTTACGGGTTCCCGATCGAACCATTGAAGTGACAGATGTTGTCCTGGAACCAGACTTAACGTACTCGGAACATCCTATTCGAGTTCTGGATCAAAAGGACAGGGTTACCCGAAGAAAGACTCTCAAGTTCTACAAGATACAATGGAACCAGCATTCTGAAGAAGAGGCTACATGGGAAACTCAAGACTTCTTGAATAAGAATTTCCCAGGCTTTCTAGCCTCATGTAACTTGTAAAGTGTATATAGTTATGGCAATAAAGGAATGAACCCCACACCACCCTGCCTTGTACCAGAAATAAGGAAATAAAAATATGACACATTTCCTTTTCCATTACTCACCCTAGGACTTTAAATCTCGGGACGAGATTCTTTTATGGGGGGAAGGATGTAACACCCCTGGTGTTACTATAACTAAAACTTGAGCATGGCATCATAAGCATTGGCATTGCATATGTTTGACACACCTAGAGTGCATTCACTAGGCAAAAATTTCAAACAAGTTGTATTGTTTTAATGTTTTTGCAAATAGAACCCTAGTTAAAGGACTTAACCCTAAATAGTGGTTAAAGGGGTAAAACTTAATCCAAGTTAAGAAAAACCTAAAGACTTTAGGGTAAAAGTCATAAAATGACTCTAAGAACAAACTTGAATTCCTTTTATACCCTTGGGATACCAGGAACCCTAATCAGAACCCTGGAAAACCCTAAAACCAAACCCTAGGGGCTTATGTGCAAAACTAGCCCACTTTTGGGCTAAAGTGCAAAAACCAAGCCAAATAAGTATTTTAAGCCAATTGGTTCACAAATATGTGGATTTGAAAGCCAAACCCTAGGTTTTGGACTTAAATGCAAAATGGACCTCATTTGAGTTTTATTCTAAGTCTGAAAATCAGAGAATGGGCTCAACTTTGGGGCTTTGTAACTTACAAAGTATAGGGTTTTTGCCCTAGGTCACCACATCAAAGTTGAAGACCAATTATAGGAGAACAACTTTGCTAAAGAGTGTGAGCTTAGTTGTTATGAGAAATTTGGAGAAAAACCCAATCAAAGTTTGACTGTCAGGCTTGTTCATTCTGAAATTCAGCCTTTCAGTGTAATAGGGTCGACTTTGTGGGTGAATTAAACCTTGATCCAGTGACTTTTTGTGAATGCACATTGTAGCAAAGTTGTAGAGGGATTATAGTTCTACAACTTTACTACAGAAAGTTGGCTTAGGTTTCACACGAAAATTTGAGAAAACTGAGCTCCAATGTGCTCTGTCAGTTGCTCTGAATTGGTGTTCACCATGGTACAGTAAAGGATAACTGAAGAAGATCCCGTTCCCTGCTCACCGCCGGTGGTCCATCACCGTTGATCACCGCTCGCCGTGATTCGTGCGTCGTGGTCATCGGTTAAGCGTAGCTCGGTAAAGATCCTTACCGCCGGTGAGCTGGCCACCACTCCGACGACCCCCCCTGTCTTCCTTTCTGCTTTGCGGCTGGCACGATAAGTTCACCATCGACCGCCGTTTCCCGACCGTGCGCCGCGTGGCCTAGCCGTTTCACAGCACCGCCGTGACGCCCTGTGACTGTCCCATCATCGCCGGGGAGGTTGCCACGGCGGTGGACACGTATTCACCGCGGCCAGTGCTTCTTCTTCACCTCCGACCACCGCGTGTCTCGTCCGAATTCGCGACCACCGCCCATCCTTCCTATAAATTGAGCCCTCCTCTAGCTGCATAACTTCATCACGTACCTCATTGTCCAGTATCAGCCCCAGTCCTGCCACCGTGAACTCTAATTTCAAGTTTCCCCCAAATCCACCTTCCGCCGCCGTAAGACCGAGCTCACCGTCGCCAGCTCAACTCCGGTCAGTTCCCGCCCTCTGCTCCCTTGTTTGAGCATTCTCATGCATCTGCGAAGCTCCCCGACCCCTTTAATTGAACTAGACCGACACCCATCGCCGGGAACACGGCTGTTCCGCCGTGATGCTCACGGCCACCATGGCCAGAGCTCCCTAGTCGATTAATAGCCAAATTAGTTTGGGGAAAAGGCTTAAGGTCGATCCAATTCGGTGTTTGTTGCTCGAAGAGCTCAGCCGTTGCTCCGTTCGGCCGGTGTAGGTGCTCGCCGGAGCGCGGCCAAGCATGAACGGCGTCGTGGACTTCCAGTTGCGAATTGATAGAAACGCAGGGGCCTTTTGTGATAGTCAGTGACTTGGTTAAACAGTGAAATGACCTGTTCTCAGTTACCCAGAAGCGCGAGGGTCGTTCTGCAAAACCGCCAGGACGCGGGCGCGCGCGGGCGTGTTTTACCGTGGACTTGGGCCGTTTGGGCCAGAATCGGCCCAGTCCTGTTCAATCCTTTTTCTTTTTCTTTTTCCTGGAGAGCCAAAATAATTATAGGAAAAGGTAGAAAAATGCTAAAATTGTGAAACTAATTTTCCTAGGCTTGTTATTTTCTCTAGTATTTAGTAAAAATAGTTTTGTGATTTTTAAAGAAAATAAGAAATTTTAGGGTATTTAAAGTAATTAAAAGTATTAGTTATGGATTTTTAGAAAATAAAGGGTAAGTCCAAAAATGTCCAAACTTTTTATGGGCACTTAAACCAATATTTAGAAGCCTTGGGTACAATTTGGGTTGATTTGGACCTTGTTTGATCACTAAACCCAAAACCAACCCCCCCTGCCCTATGAACTCCTTTACTGACTCCGGAAACCCTAGGTTCTCGGAGTACCGTGAAGGAAAGTTGTACTCAAGACTTAGATAATAAGTTTATATTATCTTTGCATCCTCATGAGCACCCCATGGCATCCATTCTTATGCATATGTATGGTTATGTTAGAACAAGAAGAAGAAGAAGTCACTGAAGAGGGAACTCCACCAACCTCAGATCCTCAAGCAGGCAACTGCTTTTATTTCGATATTTGTGGATCCGAGCAGGACTCACCTGATAACAAAGGCAAGCCCCGGTGCATTTGCCACCTCCCTTGATGTTTTTAAAATCTTTCTCACTTGCTTGCTGCATTAGGTGATAGGAGTTGATTGATTAAACAATTCCTGCATTACCTTCCTTGATCTTGATTACCCTCCTTGAAACCCTGTTTTTACAAAAAGGTTTTACTATGCTTAGTATTGCTTTAGAAAAACAAAAGGATTTGTTTTACAAAAGATGTTTGGCAAAGTGGGAGGGATATTTTCGAAAATAAAACTTGATGATGAATCCATCATGGCCATGATGGATTCAACATCGGAAAAGATGTACCTCTATCAGGTACCAAGTTTTTGGGTTCAAAAGATTAAGCTGAGACCGGGCGGGTGACTTGCACGAGAAGAGAGTCTCGGTGTAGGGTCTCCGTCTGAGTCGATTAAGGACCGTCTCGATGTAGGCTTGATGATCGAGGACCCTTTAACTGGTCACATGCCTCGTCATGGGTAAGCCTTGCCTCGGGCAGACTAAGGCCGGAATAAGATAACACGAAATGGGAGTGGAGCGGTGGCGAGAGTAGCGTGTACCCTCCGTGGCAAGAGGCTGGACGGTGGTGTATCTGTGCTCTCGGTTTGCGTGAACCTGATCCGGTCTTAAGAACCCCGGTGGTGGGTTGACATATGCAAGGGTTAAGTGCTACATATGTCGTGTGATTGGAGATCCTCAGCTGAGTATAATCGATTCGGATCGCCGTACCTTCGCGGTTATGAAGACTTGGTCACTGCCCTACACGTAGCATTCCACTAAAGATGATGGGTTTTTGTTAAGAAACTGGCTAGTGCAGGACCAGTGATTGAACTAGGGTAGAAAGAACTCTAGATGCAGGTAATTGAACCTAACTTGACAAATAAAATTGGATTTTTAAGGATCCACTTTAGTAAGCATTTCTGCAAAACAGAGTCTTTGATTACTTGAGAAGCCTTACCTTGACTCCCTAAAAGCCAGCATACCCTTGAGAGTCTTTTCCTTAGTCGGGTAAGTCTTGCTGAGTAATTCCATACTCAGGGTTTATCCCTTCGTTGTTTTTAGGTGAGGAAGTAGCAGACTTTTGCTGCTTCTGTGCTAAGGTGGTTCCCAAAGAAGAAAAACAAGACTGAAGTGCGGGAGGACTCGGTCCTCCACATAGGATCTTTTGCTTATAGCTTATTCGAAGAAGTTTGTGCCTCCCTTGGTTTGTATAATATTACTACTCTGCACTCACTTTTAGTCTGGTCTGTAATAAAATAACTCGAGCTTGCTTTTGAAATAAATGTAAGTTTATGTAATCCGCTTCCGCATTTCTTTATCTCCGATGTTTTGTAATGTCTGCAAGACGGGTGAAACGTTCCTGGTGAGGTCGGGAAAGATACCGAGCTTGTCAAGTGACTTAGGAACATCTACAGGGTGTCTGATGTCTGCTAGACAAGGACAACTGTAGGTGGGCCTAATTACTTGGGAGGTTCCGTCACAGGGTCCGAGGGCTCGATGCCTCCCTCTGATGGGATTCCGTTACAAGATCGTTCCCGCCGGTCTCGAAAATGTCCTAGGGTACCTCGGGAGCGCAGCCCGAGCCTTGATTATGTATCAAACGTACCCATGGTCATCCCTCGCTCGGCGTCTGAGGCGGCTGTGGACCCTTCGGGGGCCAGCCTTCGAACCCTTGATCAGTATTGGGCGCGGAGCCCGAGTAGCCTGAGGCAGTCATTGAACCCTTCCGAGGGGCCGGCCTTCGAACCTCTGACCAGTAGTGGGTGTAGGGCCCACGTGATCTGAGGCGGCTGTCGAACCCTTCCGAGGGGCCAGCCTTCGAACCTCTGATCAGTAGGGAGGCTCGGAGCCTGGTTCCTTCACGGGGAAGGATCCTTTTCGGGGTATCCCCCTTTCCCGGTCCCTGTTGCAAGAGAGAGAAAGAGGAAAAAAGGAAAAGGATACAAAATCGAACGACGCAGCGTACCTTTTTGGACGCGGTCATTTTGGCGAAGGCGAAGCGTCGCCCGCTTCTCCTGCCAGAGGCGCCGCGTGTCCCGCCGTGGAGTTAATGCGACGGGGCGAGTGGTTGGAGGAGCGACCGTTGCGCGTGCGCGATCCGTTCGAGGAACGGATCACGGGCGTGTTGTCTTCACGCCGTGAGAGAGGGTTCTGTCGCTGCCCCCGGACGGGACGTGAGCTTGGCTGACGACGTGGCCGCTGCTCCTACCCGCCTGCCACCGCCATTACTGCCGGCCCACTTTTGGCCGCATTGACCGTCGCACCAGGCTGGTGCTGCCGGGTCGCGCGCTGGGTCGCCTCGAGTCGCGATATTGGTTCCGCAGTCGAGGAGGCGCGGTAGTGGCGCAAGTGGCGGTGCAGTTGCATGCACGAAGCATTCGGCGCGCCGGTTGCACGACGCATGGGCCTGGGCCTCCATGCTGGGCGTGTTGGGAGTCGAAGAAGCGCTCCCACTTGGCGCGGTTGCATGCCGCCTGCATGGCAGCCCACCCTTTCGCCCGCTGGTCTGGGCAAAAGTGGAGGGTCGCTTGTAACCGCTGGGCGGTTGTACGCACCGCGCGCGGCGGTTTGGCTTCTTCTGCCCTAAGCCGGCTTGCAGACGTGTGGGACCCAGCCCCCGCGCCGTAGGGGAGGACCTTGGAGTGTGTTGGAGAAGACTCAGCCCATGACGGCTGGGGACGCAAGTAGGGAGAGCCACCTTTAAAAGGAGGGTGACCCCCTTGGAAGGCGACCATGTCTTCGCGCTCCCTTATGCCTCGTGTCTTTCCACCTTCCAAGCCCCCGGATGGGGGATATCCGTCGTCTTTCCGCCTCGTCATTGGAGGAACGCAACTCTGCGGGAGTTGGTACCTTTCAGCCGTCGTTCGGCTTCAAGGATTTTCATCAGCCAGCCCGGCTGCTCCCCCTCGCCGTCGGTCACCCAAGATGGTGACCACCAGCCCCTGGGTGGGGGGAAGCAAGCCAGGCTGCAATCTTGGTCCCACCCTCAGCTTCAAGGATGTTCATCATCCTTGCTGGGGTGGAGGCCGGGCTAAGCTCGTGGGTCACCCTCTCCTGCGGCGTTTGAGGGAGAGGGCGCTCGCCGGCCCTGCGGGCGGGTCGGACTTCGACAACGCGGGGCCGGTCGACGGCAGGCGTCGTCTGCCCCAGCGCGTCGGGCTCGCCGGCTTGGCGCCTAGTGCCCTCTCCTGCCGGAAGGCGGCTGCCGCGCCGTGTGCACGGGAGGACCACCCAAGATGTCGCGCGCTGCTAGGGCGGTGTTCGTGTTCTGGGGCGGTCCTGCCTTTGCACCGGTACGGTGCCTCCGCGAGGAGGTCGGTGCCCTGCTCGTCCGGGAGGATCCGAGTGGGGATCTGCCGGCGGGCTGACGGCCCCTGTCGTCGGTGCCGAGGTGGAGGCGGCTCGAGAAGTCCCCGTCGCCGACGGGATCACCGCCACCATCCGCGCTTCGGGCCTCCGGCTCTTTGTACTTGTCCTCGCCCCTCGAGCGTCGGCGTGGGCGAGGGCAAGGTTGCAGCAGCGTTCGCCCTGAGGCCATTGCCGCTGCAGTTTGGCCACCCGTAGAGGGGGTCGTTGTCGCTGCTGCTGGAGCGGGAGACGGCGAGCCGTCCGTCGGTCTTCTGTTGCTCCGCAGGCCCCCCCCCATTGAGTGGGGTCGTTCGTACCTGCGGAGGTGGAACCGGAGTTCCGTTTGTAATGGCACTTCGAATGCCAGTGCTCATTGTGGCTATCGAGGCCTGAACATGTATGTAACTTTGGCACGGAGCCGTGTTTTTTCCTCCTTTTCGAGCACTAAGACTCGCCTGTTGGTTGTCTGAACCGCTTCACCAAGCGTGAGTCGCCTCATGTACAGGTGACGAGTGAGGTATCCGTATCCCGGAGGCGTAGGAGTCCCTCGGCTCAGTCAGCCTTATTGTCCGAGGCTTCTCTAGCTTAATTAAAGGAACCCCTCGGCCGCTCTTCGATGAGCCGAGGCCAGGGGTAGCGGCGTCAACATGAACAGAGGCAGAGTTGGCTCGAAAAGAGAAACCTGGTTGGCCTGAGCCTGGCCGGGTCGTCCGTTAGCGGGACCGACGCCGGAACTGACCAGCGGAAGCCTCGGGTCGGGCTGACGTCCTTCGAGGGCAGCTGGCCGAGGCCCCGGGGTGACCGGCCGAGCCGCCTGCTCGGGCCGGATTCCCGGAGAAGACCCTGGCGGCGATGGCCCGGGCGTGGCGATGACGTCGTCCTTCAGAGTGGAGATCCTCGGACCGCGTCGCCGTCCGAGGCCAGGTCGGACCTCGTCGAAGGCGTCGTCGATGCCGAGGGTGCTGCTGCTCCCTCCAGCCGTCAAGATCTGAGCCTGCAGGATCGGATTGTCTTGTAGCGTGTTTTCTGCGGCCGCCGAGGCCTAAACACACCCTCGCCATGTTGTAAAGCTGCGTCTCTTTTCCTCTTGTTTCGAGTATCTGCGACTTTTTTGTCGGTAACAGAAATGTTTGTGCGAGCGAGAGTTGCTTCTCGCGGAAGGTGATGAGTGAGGTATCCGTATCCCGGAGGCGTAGGAGTCCCTCGGCTCGGTAGGCCTTGCCGCTTACGCGTACTCCGTCGTTTTCAGGATCCACTTTCGAAGTAGTCAAACAGCCCGAAAGACCTTCTCGCAGAAGAGATCTTTTTTCGAGGAAAATTTCGACGCAGAGGGGGTTCCCCCCCTTTTAGCCCCCGAGGGAGGGTCGGGCTTTGCCGAGGCGAGGCCGACCCTTCCTTGATGACTAAACTTTGCGTGGGTGCGAGGTATATGATCAACTTGAAAACATCTTAAGGGTAGAAGCGACGTAGTTGTTGGATGTTCCGGGCGTTGCCGTAGACCTCGCCTTGACTGTTGGCCAGCTTGTACGTTCTGGGCTTCAGAACCTTGGTGATGACGAATGGCCCCTCCCAGGGGGGCGTGAGCTTGTGCCGCCCACGGGCGTCTTGTCGCAGCCGAAGCACCAGGTCGCCCACCTGGAGGTCTCGGGACCGGACCCCTCGGGCGTGGTAGCGTCGCATGGACTGCTGGTACCGGGCCGAGTGTAGTAAGGCCTTGTCCCGAGCCTCCTCCAGCTGGTCCAGCGAGTCTTCTCGGCTAACTTGGTTGCTTTGGTCGGTGTAGGCCCTCGTCCTCGGGGAACCGTATTCTAAGTCTGTGGGCAAGATGGCTTCGGCCCCATAGACTAGAAAGAACAGCGTGAAGCCCGCGGCTCGGCTCGGCGTTGTCCTCAGACTCCAGACCACTGAGGGGAGTTCCTTCATCCACCGCTTGCCGAACTTGTTGAGGTCGTTGTAGATCCGAGGCTTGAGCCCTTGTAGAATCATGCCGTTGGCACGCTCCACCTGCCCATTCGTCATGGGATGAGCCACGGCGGCCCAGTCCACCCGGATGTGGTGATCCTCGCAGAAGTTCAGGAACTTTCTGCCGGTGAACTAGGTGCCGTTGTCGGTGATGATGGAGTTTGGGACCCCAAAGCAGTGGATGATGTTGGTGAAGAACGCCACCGCCTGCTCGGACCTGATGTTGTTCAGGGGTCGGACCTCGATCCACTTGGAGAATTTGTCGATGGCGACCAGTAGGTGCGTGTAGCCCCCGGGTGCCTTCTGCAAGGGGCCGACGAGATCCAGACCCCACACAGCAAAAGGCCAGGTGATGGGTATCGTCTGCAGAGCCTGAGCGGGCAGGTGGGTCTGCCTCGCGTAGAATTGACACCCTTCGCAGGTGCGGACGATTCTGGTAGCGTCGGCCACCGCCGTCGGCCAGTAGAAGCCTTGCCGGAAAGCATTCCCGACAAGGGCTCGAGGCGCTGCGTGATGGCCGCAAGCCCCTGAGTGTATCTCTCGCAGGAGTTCCTGACCTTCGGCGATGGAGATGCATCGCTAGAGGATGCCTGAGGGGCTGCGGTGGTAGAGCTCCTTCTCATCTCCCAGCAAGACGAACGACTTGGCGCGCCGTGCCACCTGCTGAGCCTCGACCCGGTCGAGGTGTAGCTCTCCTCGGTGGAGATATTGCAGGTACGGGGTCTGCCAGCTTCGATTAGGCGTGACCCCGCTTCGTTCCTCCTCGACGCGCAGTGCCTCACCCTCGGGGGCCGAGGGTACCTCGGGCTGAACCGAGGGCGCCTCGGGCCGAGCTGAGGGTGCCTCGGGATGAACCAAGGGTGCCTCGGACTGAGCCGAGGGTGCCTCGGGTTGAGCCGAGGGTGCCTCGGACTGAGCCGAGGGTACCTCGGACTGAGCCGAGGGTACCTCGGGCTCGGACGTGTCGTCGATCTTGACGGAGGGTTGATGCAGGTCTCGGGAGAAGACATCCGGGGGAACCGTTGTTCGCCCCGAGGCTATTTTAGCCAGCTCGTCCGCAGTCTCGTTGTAGCGTCGGGCGATGTGGTTGGGCTCGAGCCCGTAGAACTTGTCTTCCAGGCGCCGAACCTCATCGCAGTAGGCCTCCATCTTCGGGTCGCGGCAGTGGGAGTTCTTCATGACTTGGTCGATGACGAGCTGTGAGTCACCGCGAGCGTCGAGGCGTCGGACCCCTAGCTCGATGGCGATCCGCAACCCGTTGACTAGAGCCTCGGACTCGGCCACATTGTTGGACGCCGGGAAGTGGAGGCGTAGCACGTAGCGTAGATGCTTTCCGAGGGGTGAGATGAAGAGTAGGCCTGCGTCGGCTCCTATCTTCATCAGTGACCCGTCGAAGAACATGGTCCAGAGCTCCGGTTGGATCGGAGCCGCCGGTAGCTGGGTGTCGACCCATTCAGCCACGAAGTCCGCCAAGACCTGGGACTTGATGGCCTTCCGGGGAGCGAACGAGATTGTCTCGCCCATGATTTCCACCGCCCACTTTGCAATCCTACCCGAGGCCTCTCGGCACTGGATGATCTCTCCCAGGGGGAAGGATGACACCACATTTACCGGATGAGACTCGAAGTAGTGTCGCAGCTTCTGTCGCGTTAGGATCACCGCGTACAGCAGCTTCTGAACTTGTGGGTAGCGGATCTTGGTTTTGGACAGTACCTCGCTGATGAAGTAGACTGGCCTCTGAACGGGCAATGCGTGCCCCTCTTCTTGCCTCTCGACCACAATCGCGGCGCTAACCACCTGAGTGGTCGCGGCGATGTAGACCAGAAGGGCTTCTCCGGCAGCTGGGGGCACCAAGATAGGCGCCTTTGTGAGGAGCGCCTTCAGGTTCCCGAGGGCTTCCTCGGCTTCAGGGGTCCAAGTGAAGCACTCGGCCTTCCTCAAGAGGCGGTACAGAGGTAGACCTCTTTTGCCGAGGCGTGAGATGAAGCGGCTTAGAGCCGCGAGACATCCCATGACTCTCTGTACGCCTTTCAAGTCCTTGATGGGCCCCATGCTGGTGATGGCTACGATTTTCTCCGGGTTGGCTTCGATGCCCCGCTCGGAGACGATGAACCCCAAGAGCATGCCTCGGGGCACCCCGAAGACACACTTTTCGGGATTGAGCTTGACGCCTTTCGCCTTGAGACATCGGAGTGTCACTTCAAGGTCGGAAAGGAGGTCGGAGGCTTTCCTCGTCTTGACTACGATGTCATCGACGTAGGCCTCGACCGTGCGGCCGATGTGTTCGCCGAACACATGGTTCATGCATCGCTGGTACGTCGCGCCCGCATTCCTCAAGCCGAATGGCATGGTGACATAGCAGTACATGCCGAAGGGTGTGATGAAAGAAGTCGCGAGCTGGTCGAACTCTTTCATCCTGATTTGGTGATACCCTGAGTAGGCATCGAGGAAAGACAGGGTTTCGCACCCAGCAGTGGAATCCACGATTTGGTCGATGCGAGGCAGAGGGTAGGGAACCTTCGGACATGCTTTGTTGAGACCAGTGTAGTCTACACACATCCGCCATTTCCCCCTTTCTTTCTCACAAGCACAGGGTTGGCAAGCCATTCAGGATGGAATACCTCTTTGATGAACCCTGCCGCCATTAGCTTGTGGATCTCCTTGCCTATGGCTCTGCGCTTCTCCTCGTCGAATCAGCGCAGGGGTTGCTTGACGGGTCGGGCTTCGGCTCGGATGTCCAGCGAGTGCTCGGCGACATCCCTCGGTATGCCGGGCATGTCCGAGGGACTCCACGCGAAGACGTCGGCGTTCATGCGGAGGAAGTCGACGAGCACTGCTTCCTATTTGGGATCGAGCCCGGAGCCGATCCAGATCTGCTTGGAGGCGTCGCCGCTGGGGTCGAGGGGGACGGACTTAACCGTCTCCGCTGGCTCAAAGTTGCCGGCATGACGCTTCACGTCTGGCACCTCCTTAGAGAGGCTTTCCAGGTCGGCGATGAGGGCCTCGGACTCGGCGAGGGCCTCGGCGTACTCCATGCACTCCATGTCGCATTCGAATGCGTGTTTGTACGTGGGGCCGACGGTGATGACCCCGTTGGGGCCCGGCATCTTGAGCTTCAGGTAGGTGTAGTTGGGGACGACCATGAACTTCGCGTAGCATGGCCTCCCCAGTACCGCGTGGTAGGTTCCTCGGAACCCGACCACCTCGAACGTTAGGGTCTCCTTTCGGAAGTTGGAGGGTGTTCTGAAGCAGACGGGAAGGTCAAGTTGTCCGAGGGGCTAGACGCGCTTCCCGGGAATGATCCCATGGAAGGGCGCAGCGCCTGCTCGGACGGAGGACGGATCGACGCGCAGGAGTCCGAGGGTTTCGGCGTAGATGATGTTGAGGCTGCTGCCTCCGTCCATGAGGACCTTGGTGAGCCTGACATCGCCGATGACGGGGTCGACGACGAGCGGGTATTTCCCCAGGCTCGGCACATGGTCGGGGTGATCGTCTCGGTCGAAGGTGATGGGCTTGTCGGACCAGTCTAGATAGACTGGCGCCGCCACCTTCACCGAGCAGACCTCCCGGCGCTCTTGCTTGTGGTGCCGAGCCGAGGCATTCGCCGCTTGCCCACCATAGATCATGAAGCAGTCGCGGACCTCGGGGAACTCTCCTGCCTGGTGATCTTCCTTCTTGTCATCGTCGCGGGCCTTGCTACCCTCCGCGGGTGGCCCGGCCCTGTGGAAGTGGCGCCGAAGCATGACGCACTCCTCAAGGGTGTGCTTGACGGGCCCCTGGTGAAAGGGGCACGGCTCCTTGAGCATCTTGTCGAAGAGGTTGGCACCTCCGGGGGGTTTCCGAGGGTTCTTGTACTCGGCGGCGGCGACAAGGTCCACGTCGGCGGCGTCGCGTTTCGCTTGCGACTTCTTCTTGCCCTTCTTTTTGGCGCCGCGCTGAGTTGACACCTCGGGAGTATCTTCCGATGGGCGGCCCTGGGGCTGCTTGTCCTTTCGGAAGATAGCCTCGACCGCCTCCTGGCCGGAGGCCAACTTGGTGGCGATGTCCATCAGCTCGCTCGCCCTGGTGGGGGTCTTGCAACCTAGCTTGCTCACCAGGTCGCGGCAGGTGGTGCCAGCGAGGAACGCGCCGATGACATCCGAGTCGGTGATGTTGGGCAGCTCGGTGCGCTGCTTCGAGAATCGCCGGATGTAGTCTCGGAGAGACTCTCCCGGCTACTGTCGGCAGCTTCGGAGGTCCCAGGAATTCCCGGGGCGCACGTAAGTGCCCTGGAAATTGCCGGCGAAAGCTTGGACTAGGTCGTCCCAGTTGGAGATCTGCCCCGGAGGCAGGTGCTCCAACCAGGCGCGAGCGGTGTCGGAGAGGAACAGGGGGAGGTTGCGGATGATGAGGTTGTCATCGTCCGTTCCACCTAGTTGGCAGGCCAGACGGTAGTCCGCGAGCCACAGTTCCGGTCTCGTCTCCCCCGAGTACTTTGTGACAGTAGTCGGGGGTCGGAACCGGGTCGGGAACGGCGCCCGTCGTATGGCTTGGCTGAAGGTCCACGGACCAGGTGGTTCGGGCGAGGAACTCCGATCCTCCCCGCTGTCGTAGCGTCCCCCACGCCTAGGGTGGTAGCCTCGGCGCACCCTCTCGTCAAGGTGGGCCCGACGGTCGCGGTGATGGTGCTCATTGCCGAGGCGACCCGGGGCCGCAGGCGCTGTGTTGCGCGTGCGCCCGATGTAGACTGAGGCTTCCCGCATGAATCGGGAAGTCGCAGCATGAGGTTCCGACGGGTACCGCTGCCTTCGGGAGGCAGAGCTCTCGGCCCATTGGACCGCGGCGCCTTCCAGGAGATTCTTGAGCTCTCCCTGGATTCTCCGTCCCTCGGTGGTTGATGGCTCCGGCATCTCGTGGAGAAGCATCGCTGCCGCAGCCAGGTTCCGGCCGACCCCACTAGATGCGGGTGGTGGCCTGACCCTGACGTCGTCGGCGACGCGGTGCTAGAAGCACTGGGGTAGATGACGTATTTCCCCGGCCGGGGGTTGGCCCGCCCATGCCTGCCCGACGTCCCGACGGATCGGCTCAAGCGCTCCTGCTCCCTCGTTGAGCCTGGCCTGCACCCCGTGGATTTGCTCGAGCTGTGGGTCATGGCCCCCCGCCTGAACGGGGACCACATCTAGCTCCCGCGGGATGTCAACGCGAGGCACCGGCCTAGGGAGGTCACCGTCCTCCGGCATGCCGAGATGGTTGCCTTCGGAGGGACCCTCTAGATCGACGTGGAAGCATTCGCGACTTGGGCCGCAGTCCTCGTCGCCGAGGCTACGGCTACCGTCGGAACAGTCGGAAAGGCAGTAGTCGCATGCGGTCATAAAGTCCCGCATGGCACTGGGGTTGCCAAGTCCAGAGAAATCCCAACAGATGCTGGGTTCGCCGTCTTCCTCAGACCCAGAGGGCCCGTAGGTCGAGACGTCCGTCAGCCGGTCCCAAGGTGACCGCATACGAAACCCCAGAGGGTTTGGACTTGCCTCTACGAGAGCGCTCGCCAAAGCGAAGCCGCTAGGCGGGTCGAGGCTGAATCCGAAAGACGTGGGATGGGAATCGGTCGGTACCTTTTGGTCGATGAGCGGCGATAATGTCATGTCGGGGGCTGACTGCACCGTCGTCTTAGGTACGAGGGTGACGTCCAGCAAGCTTTTCGCGAGCGTGCTGGCGTCATCCGCTTGCTCGGGTTTGGCGTGTCGCGGGGAGACGGCGCTCGCCTTCGTCTCAAACGCGAGGTCGACGCCCGGTGCGCCCCCTGTTGGGGCGCTGGGGCCATCAACTCGCTCGACAGCCGGCGAGGCGCTGTCTCCTGCTTGGCCTTGGTTGCCCCGTCTTCCCCTCCGCCGGCGGGGAAGAGGGCAGGATGAGCTCGAAGGTCGTTCTTCCACCACGCGAGGAAGACGTCGTCGATTCCGCCGCCGGCGGGCGGGCTGTCGGCCGCCACTATCGTTGTCGCGCGGCGGTGGAAGGAGTATCATGTCGTAGCTTCCGTCGAGGGACATGAACTCAAGACTCCCGAAACGGAGCACCATCCCGGGTTGGAGAGGTTGCTGGAGACTGCCCATCTGGAGCTTGACGGGAAGCTGCTCGTCAACACGCAGCAGGCCCCTACCTGGCGCGCCAACTGTCGGCGTTCCGAGACTGGGGGGTCCCTGAGCCGACGAGTGAATGTCGTCGCGTGCCCCAGCCCAGATGGGTCGAGCACGAGGGCAAGCGCGAAGGGGGGAGAGCGAGGCGGCCGGAGACCGGCGTGAGAGAGGTGGGAATCCCGCGGCCTTCGTGTTCGTCCCGCGCCCAGGTCGGGTGCGCTTGCAGTAGGGGGTTACAAGCGTCCACGCGGGAGAGGGAACGAGCAGCTCCGGGCGAGCGCGTGTCTCGTCCTCGTCCCCGCGCGGCCAACCATCTCTAAGAGGGCCCTGCTCCTCCCTTTTATAGGCGCAAGGAGAGGATCCAGGTGTACAATGGGGGGTGTAGCAGTGTGCTACGTGTCTAGCGGAGGAGAGCTAGCGCCCTAGGTACATGCCGTTGTGGCAGCCGGAGAGATCTTGGCACCCAGCTGGTGTGATGTCGTGGCCGTCGGAGGAGCGATGGAGCTTGGCGGAGGGACAGCTGTCGGAGCAGTTGAGTCCTTGCTGACGTCCTCTTGCTTCCGTAAGGGGGCTGAGAGCCGCCGTCGTCACAGATCATGCGGGGTGCCATCATTGCCTATCTGGCGGAGCGAGCCAGATGGGACGCCGGTCTTGTTCCCTGCGGCCCGAGTCAGCTCGGGGTAGGGTGATGATGGCGCCTCCTGTTGACGTGGCTGGTCTGCGCCCTAGGTTGGGCGATGTGGAAGCTCCTCCGAAGCCGAGGTCGAGTCCGAGCCCCCGGGTCGGGCGAGGCGGAGATTGCCGGCTGGTGCCGGGGCGGAGTCCGAGCCCTGGGGTCAGGCGAAGCGGAGTTCATCGTCTTCTGGGACCGAGCCCAAGTCTGAGCCTTAGGTCGGGCGAGGCGAAGATCGTCGTCTTCTGGGGCTGAGCCCAAGTCCGAGCCCTGGGTCGGGCGAGGCGGAGATCGTCGTCTTCTGGGGCCGAGCCCAAGTCCGAGCCCTGGGTCGGGCGAGGCGGAGATCGTCGTCTTCTGGGACTTAGCCCGAGTCCGAGCCCTGGGTCGGGCGGAGTTCGCCATCTTCCGGGACTTGGCCCGAGTCCGAGCCCTGGGTCGGGCGGAGTTCGTCGTCTTCCGGGACTTAGCCCGAGTCCGAGCCCTCGGTCGAGCGGAGTTCACCGTCTTCCGGGACTTAGCCCGAGTCCGAGCCCTGGGGTCGGGCGAAGCGGAGCTTCCTATGGAGCCTTCGGCCGGGCCTGACTGCCCGTCAGTCTCACTCTGTCAAGTGGCACCGCAGTTGGAGTGGCGCAGGCGGCGCTGTCCTTCTGTCAGGCCGGTCAGTGGAGCGGCGAAGTGACGGCGGTCACTTCGGCTTTGCCGGCTGGGGGCGCGCGTCAGGATAAAGGTGTCAGGCCACCTTTGCATTAAATGCTCCTGCGATTTGGTCAGGGTTGCTTCTTGGCAAAGGCAGGGCCTCGGGCGAGCCGGGAATATGTTCGCCGCTGAAGGGGGGCCTCGGGCGAGACGGAAGTCCTCCGGGGTCGGCTGCCCTTGTCCGAGGCTAGGCTCGGGCGAGGCGTGATCGAGTCCCTCGAATGGACTGATCCCTGACTTAATCACACCCATCAGGCCTTTGCAGCTTTGTGCTGATGGGGGTTACCAGCTGAGAATTAGGAGCCTTGAGAGTACCCCTAATTATGGTCCCCGACAATATTGTTATCTTCGGATGCCTGAGGGGCTCAAGAATGCTGGAGGAAGCTTCAGCAGAATGACAGCCAAAGTCCTTCATTCTCGGATAGGCAGAAATGTGCTAACTTATGTAGATGATATCATAGTAAAAAGCATGAAGCAAGAAAATCACATTGTTGATCTGCAGGAGACATTCACTAACTTTAGGCAAGCTGGCCTGAAGTTGAATCCAGAAAAGTGCATCTTCGGAGTAAAGAAGGGGAAATTCCTTGGTTGTTTAGTTTCAACAAAAGGGATTGAAGCTAATCCAAATAAAATCGAAGCTATTCTTTGGATGGAGCCGCCAAGCACAAAGAAGGGAGCTCAACGGCTGACAGGAAGACTGGCATCTCTGAATCGATTCATATCTAGATCGGCAGAGAGAAATTTACCATTCTTTGAAGTGCTGAAGTCGGCCGAAGTCTTTCAATGGGGATCAGCTCAGCAGAAAGCCTTCGAAGAGCTGAAGCAGTACCTGATAGACCTAACAACGTTAACTCCACCCACGCCAGGGGCTCCTCTGTTATTATATGTGGCAGCCTCGCATTCTGGAGTAAGTGCAGCGCTTGTGCTGGAAAAGCTTGAAGGACAAATCAAAAAGCAAGCCCCAGTATACTTCGTCTCCGAAGTCCTCAGCTTATCAAAGAAAAACTATACAAAATTGGAGAAAGTGCTATATGTTGTCTTAATGGCCTCCAGGAAGCTTCAACATTATTTTCAAGCATTCCATATAATTGTTCCTTCATCACAACCTTTGAAGGATATTATGAGGAAAAGAGAAGCTACTGGAAGGATTGGAAAGTGGGCTACGGAACTCAACGAATTCACCATTGATTATGTGCATAGATCCTCGATCCAGTCCTAGGCGTTAGCAGACTTCATTGCTGACTGGACGCCAGGGGCTCAGGAAGAAGAAGCAAGTAAAGATGCCGAAGCTTGGACAGTGTTCTGCGACGGTTCCTGGGGAACCTTCGGGGCAGGTGCAGCTGCTGTTTTAGTTGCACCTTCCAAAGTCAGAACATGTTATGCAGTGAAACTTGATTTCAGCTGCATAAATAATATTGCTGAATACGAAGCTTTGCTTTTGGGGCTTCGGAAGTTAAAGGCAATGGGGATAAGAAGGGCGGTTCTTAAAACCGATTCCCAAGTTATTTCTGGTCATATTGACAAGAGTTGTAAAGCAAGAGACCCGAAGCTTGAGAAATACTTGGATACAGTTCGAAGGCTTGAAGCTTCTTTCGAAGGGTTCTCTATCAAGAATATTCCACGAGGAGAAAATGAGCATGCTGATCTGCTAGCCAAGTCAGCGGCATAGGGGCTGCCTTTACCTTCGAAAGTATTCTTTGAGACAATAAGAGCACCTTCAGTGGAACTTCTTGAAAGAGCAGTGCTCAATATATCTCCTGTTCATAGTGAAGATTAGAGAACTGAGATTATAAGGGCAATTGCCTTTCAGATGACGAAGCTTATAATAAGAGAATAGAGGCAAGAGCCCGACCATTTGTAATAATAGAAGGGGAGTTATACAAACATGGAGTCTGCTCTCCGTTGCTCAAATGTTTATCCAGAGCTGAAGGTATAGAATTGATGAAGGAAATACACGTAGGTCTGTGTGGATCTCACATCGGATCTAGGCCCTTGCTGGGAAAAGTCTTTCGTCAAAGATTTTATTGGCCGAAGGCAGCTTCGGATGTAGCAGAATTAGTCCAAAAGTGTGAAGGTTGTCAAAAATGTGTAAGATATCAAAAACAGCCTTTATCTCTAACTCAGTTAATACAGCCCACTTGGCCGTTGCAAAGGTGGGGCCTTGATTTGTTAGGCCCACTTCCACCAGCACAAGGAAATTTAAAATATGTTGTGGTCGCGGTAGAATATTTTTCCAAATGGATTGAGGCGAAGCCTTTAGCCACAATAACTTCGGTCACTGTTCAGAAATTCTTCTAGCAAAATATTGTTTGTCGCTTTGGAGTGCCGAAGGCTATTACTGTGGACAACGGAACACAGTTTGATGCCGAAGCTTTCAAAGAGTTCTGTGAACAAATTGGCACGAAAATCCATTTTGCATCGGTTAGACATCCGGAGTCAAATAGACTTGTCAAAAGAGCTAATGGCATTATAATGACGGGAATAATGAAGTTAATCTTTAATCAACCCAGGGGAAATGGCCAGATGAATTGATCAAAGTGGTGTGGAGCCACAACACAACAATGTCAAGATCAATAGGCTTTACACCATTCAAATTATTTTTTGGTGACGAAGCAATAACCCCGGAAGAAGCTAAAGCAGGATCAATAAGAACAGTGGCTGCGGCAGAGGACGAAGCTGATTATTCTGTGGCAAAATATGCTATAGAAGGGATCAGGCTTCAGGCTGTGGAGAACATCATAAATATCAAGCCGAAACAATAAAATGGCGTGACAGAAAAGTTCGGTTAAAAAATATCAGGCCAGGGCACTTGGTACTTCGGAGAGTTGCCAACCCAGATACAGTAGGCAAGCTACAGTTGAAGTGGAAAGGACCTTTTCTGGTAGTATCTTCGTCAAGACCCGGTTCTTACAGATTGAAGGATATGGACGGCAACGACATTCCTAGATCTTGGAATGCGGATGAGCTTCGGCGATATTATGTGTAGCTTGATGTAATCTTTTTATTTTTTCTTATGGCACCCTTTTCCTTTCCAAAGGGGGAGAAAGGTTTTTAACGGGGCCATAGCATGTAATTTCTCTTTTTCTTATTTCAGCTCTACAAGAGCAATATCCCCCAAAGATGTAAATGTAAAAGCTAAGCACGCACCATCGAGTGCAAAGAGAAAACAAAAATAGGGAGAAGCTCGAAAGACGTCCCTAAGGGGATGCAGAGCACGACGAAGCTACAAAAAGCCGTTCCTAAGGGAGCGCAGTGTAAGTTTTCTGCTCAAAAGTCGTTCCTAAGGGAATGCAGAGCTTACAGCGAAAAGTCAACGCTGATTCCACCGAAATATAAGGCGAAGCGCGAAAAGTCAATGCGATACCGCCGAAATAGAAGGCGAAGAAGTTCAAAAGACGTTCCTAAGGGAATGCAGAACTTACAGCGAAAAGTCAACGCTGATACACCAAAAAATAAACGGTGAAGCCGAAAAATAAATGGCAAAGAGATTTTGGTTATTCCTAAGGGAATGAAGGATATGGTTGTGGCTTCGTATGTGTGTGTTTGGACATTCATTTGCACCATACATTACATCATACATTTGCATTCATAAACATTCATTTAGACATACATAGGATCATCATCATCATAACACAGGCAATGGCTTCTGCTCTAAAGATAAGGCTTTGGCAAAAAGAAAAAGAAGCAGTCTTTATGCTTCGCTGTGTACGAAAAGAAGGGAATGTGTTTTTTTGCCTTCGGCTCAAAAATGCTAATTTCGTTCACACCAAAGCACTTTATACATTGATGGAAAGGTAAGAATATATTACAAGGTATGGACAAAGTTTACAAAGTGAAAATTAATTACATTGTTCTTTACAAAGGTTATTACAAGGGTTTTTAGAGTTTTTTCTACAGTTATCTATTCAAGCTTCATTAGTATCCATTGAGCTTTAGCTTCGGCTTTGACTTCGTCATCCACTAAACTTTGGCTTCGTCTTCTTACTCTTTAGCTTCGGCCTCGGCTTCGTCATCCTGTACGTATTCAAGTATTGTAAGCAAAATTCAAGTTCGAAGGAAGAGGTAAGCACAAGGTATGATTTTGTTACCGGCTTAAGATGACTCCGAGCTTCATCACCAGCTTTGCTTCGTCCACCCTTTGTCCATACCAGTTTTATAAATCTATTTGCTATGCTTCGGGCAAGGTTGGGAATATTATCCAGGTCTGTTGATGATAAGTTGAAATTGGGTCTATTGATAACCTTTCCATGTTCGCAGCCAGATTTCAGGAAGGCGACAGATGTGCCCCGAGAAGCTACCAGGGCATAAAAGTCACCATGTCCAGCTATAACTTCTTCAAGGTCATCAATTTCACCTTCGATATGTTCGAAGGCCCCTGGCAGGTCTTCAGATGAAGGATTAAATTTTTCGCTGCTGGCTCCAACCGAATAGAAGATTTGCTTAAGCCGTTGAACACATCGATTACTGAACTCCAGACATTTGTTTTGAAGGCTTGTCAATGATTTTTTGCAAATCTGAACTTTTTTGGACCTCGGCTTCAAACTTTGCATTAAGCACCTGCTTTTCTTGTTCGAAGCTTTCTGACTGAGAGAGAAGTTTCGTATTTAGTTCTGCTATTTTAGCTTCAGCTTCTGCCAATAAGCCTTCGGTTGTCTGAAGCTCAAAATCCTTCTTTTCAAGAGCAGTTGATTGGTCTTTTATTTTGTTTTCTAAACTCTCAATTATAACTTTGAGTTTTTATCTTCCAAATGTTGCTGCATTTTCAAAGCTTTACTCAAAAGCATACTCTGCGCACAAACAACCTTTATTAGAAAACATCTTCGTTGTTGAAACAATAAATTTAAAGAAAAGTTGTTTACCTTGAAATTGGAGTAGAATAAACTACTGACGATGTGTTATCGTCGATAGCGGCTAATATCTGTTTCGAGCTTCGGGAAACTAATACTCTTTGATAGAGTACCGATAACCTTCGCTCCGGTCTGATCCCGGATGCAGCCCAATTTTTCATCATCGATACCACCGAAGAGAAGTGCTCCCAACTGATATCCGCAAGATATAGCATATTCTTTTAGATCTTCTTTTTCGGCCTTTGTTAGCTCTTGACCAACTAAGTTTTGAAAGTTAAAAATTTCATCTTCCGAAGTGTCTTCGGCTATTTCTTTCTCTTTCTCGGGTTCTGGGGTCATAGTCTCTTCGGTGGCTGCAGCAGCTTCTTCTGCGGCCATGTTTAGCAGTATCTTATCAATATCGGCAATCGTGCTCTCTAAATGAATATCTTCGGCTGTGGCAGCTTCGGTAGCTGTCGCTTCCGAAGGTGCAGCTTCGGTGGCTGTCGTGCTCTCAACAGCTGGCGCCTTTAGAGCTGAAGCTCCTGGTGGTGTCCCTTTGATGACTTCTGTCACTGTAATGATTCTTTGCTTTTTTGGCCTAGCTGCCTTCTTTGTTTTTGGGGGCTCCATTTCCTTCTGAAAAAGCTTCGTCAGATGTGGACCCAGTGGACTTAGCTTGACAGGCAAAGATTCAGTCATTACCTTTAAAATTTCCTCCACGTCGGTGGTAGAGGGTGTTGCAACAGTTTTTTCTTCTTCGTCAATTGCCTTCTGCTTCGGAGCTGTAGCTTTTCTCTTCTTCGAAGCATCTATTTTCGGCTTAGGCTTCAGCTTTTTCTTTTTCAATTGTTTTTCATCGTCTTTATTCAGAACACCAGTCACTCTCTTTCTTTTTTGCCCTTCGTCATCCTTGTCTAGCCGCTCGTAGTCGGGATACTCAAAGTCCAGAGCATCCATTACTCGGTTCAACCTTCGCTTCGGACGGGTGCCGAAGGCTGCAGTCATTAGTTGATCTTCTTTTTTGGAGTAATTGCCGAGAATTTCATTGCACATCACTTCAATCATGTCTAGCCACTCTTGGCAAGGCACTTTGAAATATTTCTTGAATTTATAATGATAGGGTAACCGAATAAGTTCCCCCTTTTTCTTTTCTCCTTTAAGCTTCGGCATGTCCCACTCTTTCACAGTTGGGAACACTCTGAAGGCCAAAAATTCTTGCACTAAATCCCTAGTGCCGATATGATCTGCAATAACTCGAAATTCAGCCAGAGCAATTTGGCTTGGACTCCCTGGTGTCATGTTGCACTGCGGTCTGGTCTCTCCGAAGATCAATTCTAGCGGACTCTGGACCAGCTCCTCCTTGTCTTCGTCAACTTTGACGTAAAACCACTCAGACTTCCAGCCAGCTGGCCACTTGCTTCGGTAGCTAATCACTGGAAATTTTGTGTTCTTGCTATATGCAAAATTGTAACAGCCAAAATTTTCATATAGCCCATCTCCTCTAGCTTTCGTCTGATAATGAAGCTCGTGCACTCGGCAGAAGCCTTCGCCAAATGGCTCCACCCCTTAGCTTCGGAGAGCCCAGATATAAACGCTAAGCCTAACGATAGCGTTAGGAGTTAGTTGATGAAGGTAGATCCCAAACTTCTTCAATACATCAGCAATCATCTTGTTCAAAGGAAATCTTAAACCAGCTTTAAAGAAACTTTTGAAGACTACTACTTCATCCTTTCCTGGCTTCGGAGTAGTCTCTTCCCCACCAAAACGAACCAGCTCTTTCTTCGCTTCACTGAAATAGCCCAATTTCAACAGCTTAGGCAAATCATCTTCGGAGATGGTGGATTTCCCAAAATCCAGGTGGCTGTGTTTACGTGGCACCGCGCTGTAATCATCTTCAGACTCAGTCTCCTCAACATCAGCCTGTTCTGTTTCAGCGGCAGGTGCATCCTCCGATGCTAATAGCCCTGAGCGCTTCATCACTTCGGAGATTGGGGCAGTTTCAGCACCTTCGGCTTCCTCTCCGTCGCGCGTAACCCTAGCTGTGGAACGCACTCTGGCCATCTGATGATTGAATTTCTTGATTTTTGAAGTTGAAAATTTTTCTTTATTCTGCCGAAGCTCTTTTCTGTTATGAAGCTTGAGCAAAGTAAATAGCTTCGGTTGAGGATGCAACAAACAAGCTTCGGTTTTGTCAATATTTTGGCAGCAAAACAGTACAACAGCAATGAATGTTGTGGTAACTTCACACCTACCCGTCTGTTTATATAATGCCGCAGGTGGGAAGGTGAATCGTCAAGGTCTTCCGCACCGGACAAACAGCCACCCGCACTCACTGAACGGTGGGCCACAGGGTCCGAGAAGGTGAATCAATAGGGCACGCGTAACTGCTGCAAGATGAGGCCACTGCGCGCGTGGATTATTTTAATCGTTTCTCGCCAACGAGCTCAGGGAAGGTGTTTTTCGGATCTTCGGCATCCCGAAGCCAAGAAGACTTTTTCACGGATCAAGCTCATTACGAAAAACGATCTAGCACCGCGAAGGGGCTACTGTTGGGGGTATGCTTTGTAGCCGAAGATCCTAAAGAAAGAGAACACCTTCGGCAGATCCTCTCAGAAGCAGCGCCGAAGCTATCACCTATAAAGCTTCGGCACAGTGACAGATCTCAAGACGAAGGGGTGAACCGACTTAAAGATGAAATGACTTAAAGACCCATGATGTTTTGTGTCATTATTGTAGTCGATTGTAAAGGGCATAAATGTAATTTTACACAGGATGCGCCTTGTGCCTATAAATAGGTGAACAGTACCCCTATACTGTTCACGCAATCTTGTAATCACTGACACATTACGCTGGAATTATTGTTTTCTGCCAAGGCGAAGGTATAAATATACATAAATATTATGTATAATATTTAAGCTTGTATAATAAAGTATGTGTGAATGATATTATCTGTCTTTGGTATATTTTTCTCTAATATTTTATATTTTGTATTTCATTGTTTTATAAGTCTGATTACAAAGGTGTGACCTTCGTAATATTTTGCTCATGGCCTTCGTCCGAAGTTCATTAAATCCTTGGGGAGATAATGCTTCAGCGGACGAGGGACATTAATATTTAACATTTTATGTTGCCTTGTTCTTAATTCATAACATTTGAGAACAAGTCCCCAACAGATACCCTTCGCCAAGCCAGTTTCACAAAAGAGCCCCTCTGTTTTTAAGTTATCAACCCGCAGTCCACCACTGTCGTGGCCTGAGTCTAGGAACAAATTGCATAGTAAACCCTGAGCTTTGCGATATTGTTGCGCAATCCAGTTAGGGAATAAACTATGGAAATTCATATAGAAAATGATTTTTTTGTATATAAATAATTCTAGAAACTCACTTTATTCATAGAAAATTCATATTGGCTCCTTTTTAGTCTATTTCAGTTCCTATAATTTTATGATATTATTGTTTATCAAATTGTGTTACTGTTTGCACATGAAAGACATATTAAAATTTATATCCTATTTAATCTTGTACAAAGCACATAAAATCATTAGAAATTCATAACTTAAAATCTATGATTCCGATTTGATCCGTTCAAGTTGCGTTAGTCTCGTATAAATATTTACTATGCAATAACAACATTTATTGTACTATGTTGCATTCTTTGATAATTAGATCTTTATTTAATTTATGTTGGTTAGCCTTGTTAATGTGCACATCATTATCTACCAAAATATAATTTAGGGTAATTTTATAACTTAGAATAAAGTGGAGATAAATATTTATAGAATAACCTCTCATATGATTTATATTAACCAATTTATAATTTAATATTTTAATCACACATATCTTCTATAAAATTATAACTCCTTAATCGTAACTCCGATCTTAGTAGTTCTCGATCCCGCGATCTCGTAGCAACGCGTAGATTATTATTATTCAATTTGTACTTATGTTTGGTGTGATGTTAATTTTATCTATACCATGTTTGTTTGTATTGCTACGCCTAGCGTGAGGTCACGACGATCCGAAGAATCACCCTGGTAACTGGAATCTCAAGTGTCAGGCAAGTTGTTCTCTTGATTCAATTTTGTTACCCAATAATGTTCTTTATAATCATTTACCATGCATAGGTTTAATTTTGATGGGACCCGATAGGTCACCCTAGATTGTGTATCTCATTACCTTGTTTACCCCTGAATCACTTGGGTAGTTTTTGCTATTGCTCTATACGGTTTTGGGATTAATATTTCATTATAGCCATGTTCCAGTTATTTTGTTATTCTATTTATGTTCATGTCAAGATCATTATATTACTGTTAATTGGAACATGGAGCTTAACTTGAGAAACATGTGCCACCACAAGGGAGGAATGGGACCCTTGGCTAACTAATTAGGAAAGCTAGTGGAAAACTACCTTACCCGAAAGGGGCAAGGGTAGTAGGGGAGTTGCATGCAAGGAGGTTCTCACATTGATTTTGCTGCGATGGCGGTTAGACGAGGGATTCTTGCTAGTGCTCTTCCCATAAACTGTAGCGGGTTTTCGGAAGCTAGTGGAACTTTGTAAAGGCCTCGTAGTGGATCCCTAGCCATTCACCTCGGTAGTGTCTAAGGGTCTAGCTAGCCCTGGCGACATGGGAAACACGACTTGTGGGTAAAGGGTACAACCTCTGCAGAGTGTAAAACTGGTATACTAGCCGAGCTCACGGTCATGAGCAGCTCAGGACTCTCCGATGATTAATTTATGGAACCTAAACTCAATTTGTCATATGCATTTGCATGGGATTATTATTAATTTTGTTCTATTATTATATTATGGTTTGGTATTTACTTACATATAGTAATTGCTAATAAAATTTTGACCAACTTTAAAAGCAATGCTCAGCTTTAACCCTTCTCTTTGGTAAGCCTTACACTTTACATGATCTCCCACTTTTGGTGAGTTCATGTCACATTATTCCCCACAACTTGTTGAGCGATGAACACGTGTGAGCTCACCCTTGCTGTCTCACACCCCCCACAGGTCAAGAACAGGTATCATTGGATGGCGCATGGTGGATGTTGCGCTGTGTTCGTGAGAGGTCTAGGTCGTCGTCTCCCAGTTGACTTCCTGGCGCCAAGGATGGATTTTAGATCCTATTATATTTATATTTATTTTGTAAGTCTTCCGCTATGTAATAAGTACCCTGATTATATTATGACATTTATCTCTATACACTCTGTTATTATATATGTTGTCTCCTTTGGCGCATGTATGAGATGCACCCGGCTTTGTTCCTTAAAGCCGAGTGTGACAGTTCCCGGATGCTATACACTAAGAACAAAGCAACACAATTGTTAACGATTAGAGACATTCGTCCTTCTAAGCATTATTTCCCTTAGGATATAATGATCCTCAGACAAAGGTCATGAAATGCATACCTTCATCGTTTTGATAAGCAAAAATGTAGAAGAAACATATGGAACATATAAAGAGTATAAACAATCATATCAAATCGTTAGATTATTTACATTTTCATTTTATAAACACGAATAAACATCGATAATGTTTATATTACGTTTGTACCTTCGGCTTGACAGAAGATGGAAATACAAGAGTGACGCAAGAGTGATTACCAGTCAACGTGAACAGTACGGGGATACTGTTCATCTATTTATAGGCACGGGACGCAGCCCGGACAAAATTACACTCGTGTCCCTAATAACTAATTATAATCATAATACAAATTATCAGGGACTATGTAGTCTTTTCCTCTTTAAGTCGGTGCCATCCTTCGTCTTAGGCATGCCATCGTGTCGAAGCCCCTTCAATTGTAGCTTCGACATATATCTTTATGTCGTATCTGCTTGTATATCGTCCTGCCGAAGGTGTTTTCGCTTAGAGGACCTTCAGCGAAGAAGAAGGCCCCCAACAAATAAGTCGGTCAAACTTTTATTAGCAGTTACTAAGTACAAGTATATATCAACCCAATTAAATAAGAGATCACAATTAATAATAAATCCCACAATACAATGCATATGCCAGATTAAGTCAATTTCATAAATTACTCAAGTGAGGGTACGAGCCGCTCATGATCGTGAGCACGGTTGATATACCAGTTTTACACTCTATAGAGGTTGCACATCTTTACCCATAAGTCATGTTACCATTTGCCAAGGGACCACGACTTCCCATTCATCTCTGGTGAGAAGATGAGGCAGGGTAGCACTACGAGGCCATTACAAAGTTCCACTGGCTTCAGAAAACCCGCTACAGTTTTGAGAAAAGCGATATAGGAATCCCTCATCTAAAAAGTCATCAAAGCATGATAAACCCGAGAACATCCCTATCCTGGCAGCTCTTCTACCGCTCTTGCCCCTTTCGGCTAAGGTAGTCCTCCACTAGCTTTCCTAATTGGTCAACCAAGGGTGTCCCATACCACCCTTGCGGTAGCACTGTTTTCCCAGGTGGTTCTCCATGTTCTATTTAACACAATAGTCTTAACATGAATAGTAAATAATCCAATGAGAGTAATAGCATGATCATGAATAGTATATATCATAACACCCAAAACCACATAGAGCAATAGCAGATACTACCCAAAAGTTAAATGGTAAACATGGTGTAAGTAAGCCAAACTAGGGTAGCCTATTAGGGCCCATCAAATTAATCTGAGCACATCACAGTGATTAACAGAAACATTATTGGGTAAAGAAGAGTGATCAAGGGCACAACTTGCCTTCAGCGAGCTGCGCTCCGGCCTCCTCGGTCACTTGCTCATCTACTCGCAATAATATAAACAAACAATATGCATAGGAGAAATTAACATCACACGAAACATGAGAACAAATTGCATAATTATGATGTATGTGTTGTTACGAGATCGTAGGTTTGGGAACCACTAAAATCGGAGATACAATTAAGAAGTTATGATTTTCTAAAGCTCCTAGTGATTAAATATTAATATTATATATATATTCTATGTTCATTAATACAATTCATGTGAGAAGGATTACTAAAAATAGATAATTCATCCTTAATCTAAGTTATAACTCGATTAGAGGTTATTTTAGTTAGAGTAATTATAGATTTAAACTATTACATCAATTATATTTAGAAAAGTTAATCCCATAACCATAGGCTAAATAAATATCTACTAATAGGAATATGTGTTATGGTACAGATAATGTTATTAATGCGTAGTAAATATTTTTATGAAGCTAACATAACTGGAACGGACTAAAACAGAGTTAGAATGAATTACTTATGAATTTTCTAAGTTTGTAGGAATTATTTATCTGCTAAAAATCATTTCTCTGTATTTATTTACTGTTTCTTGGAATTCCCTTAGACAGTGTGTAGAAAACACATAGAGTTCAGGGTTTAGCTCATAAAGTGTAGGACTGTTTTGGGATTATTCTATCACTTCTCTAGATGTCGGGTTGATTTCCTACAACATTAGGGGCTTTTTTTAAAGAAATGCACAAGGCTGATACATCCCACGCGATTTCCGTCCGTCGCATCCTGATCGAACGATCCCGATTAACTGGAGCAAAGCATTACGCGAGGTTTTAATCGTGGCCATGCGCTCCCGTATCGATGGCTCAGATTCAAACGCCACAATGTTGTCCTCTAATCTAATACCAACCGGCCAAATCGCGATTGACGGCAGCATGAGCATCTTCTTCCTCCGGCCACGACTCACGCGGGACACAGAGCCCGCTTGGCGGACTCTCGCCAGAGACCCGCACAGGCACAACGCTGCATCGACACCCACCCTGGACGGCCATATACGTTCGTGAGACCATAGTGAATCAAGTGGGGGGAAACTTACCAGAGATTAGGCACACGAGGACAGCTGCCCACGCACCACGCGGATCCACGACCGAGCCTGAGCGACGGCGAGAAATTACTAGCACCATGTAATACCTCAAATCTATCAATTAAAATAATACATTAATAGTCATTTAAAATTTAGTAGATAGTAAAGTAAAAAATTTTAAATCAAGTGTTTAATCTTGTTTATTTCTTTAGAATGATTTTTTATGTTCATAATTGATTAATGATTGTATTCATAAAATTTATTTTATAAGAAAACCCAATTAATTAATATAAAAACATTGGTCCAAAAAGAAATATTTTAATTATAAATAATTTTGGTATAAATATTATGGTTTTTGAAATATTTAAAAATATATTTATTTATATTTTTATGGGATATAAAAAATAAAAGAAAAAACGAAACCCTAGCTAAGCTGACCGAACCGGCCCATCAAGGTAACCCAATCGGCCCAGCTGCCACCCCACTCTCTCTCTCACTTACAGGCGGGGCCCACCCCGGTCCCTTTCCCCTACCTCCAGCCATGCCCGCGCCTAGCGGACCGTCCGCGCGTACCCGCGACGACGTGCCCCGACCGAGCCGCTCGGTTCCTCGGCCGAGCCGCTCGACTGCGCCCGACTCCTCGCCTCCCTCCACGCCTGAAACCGCCGGCCCTTCCTCTCCCCTCTCCCCCACCTTCCCTCTCTCCAACAATTGAGAAACCGGTGCCATTATTGGCCGCCAGCACTCCCTCTTCCTGGCCCTCCCTCTCCCTCCTCCCCTCTATAAAAACCAGCGCCGAGCCCTTTGGTCCGTCCCTCACCCGAGCTCTCTCTTCCTCACTTCTCCCTCTCTCCCACGCCGCCGTCGTTCGCCGTCCGGCCACGCCTGCGTCGTGCCCCGGTCGCGCCACGCCTCGGCCACATCGTGCCCTAGCCCTGGCCGCGCCCCACCTCACCGTGACCGAACCTCCTCCGTTCCTGATTTCGTCACTACGCACAAGATCCGAGAGCAAGGTAGAAGAGAACACAATTTTTTATTAAATTTTCAAAGTCATGTTTGAATTAGTTCATAATTTCTGTAAATTATTGTTTTGTGATTTGGAATTCATGTGTATGTAAACGATTGGTTTTGAGTATATGTGCGATGAATTAGTATATTATTATCAGTCATGTTATTTGTTTACAATTATTTTTGAATTTATGCTTAGAAAGAAGAATGACAGAATTTGGTAGACCATGTGTTTGTGATAAAAACATTAGGTGAATAATTTCACAACTAACCTTGTTTATGATGAATTTTAGAATTAATCTGGAAGTTTATAATCATAGGTTCATTTAGACCCACTAAATAAATAATAGAAACTTTATTAACATGGAAGTGATAAGTAGTACCCGTGTTCATAATAATTCAAATATTGTAGTCTAATCAATGGTTTATTTTATTATTAAAATGATTTGACCTCAGATTTTGGCAACACCCACTCCGTTATTAGAGTCTGATGCCTTTGCTATGGGAGCTTCATCTTCAGCACCACATGTACCAGCAGCTCAAGCCCCGGCTCCGGGAGGTGATGACCCGGATGATTCCAGCGATGATGAAGACAGCGATGAAGAAGAAGAAAACAATGACAACATTGAGGATGCCAATATTGAGCATGAAGACAACTTCGTTGGATTGCGGCCTATCAAAACATTACACTTCAATATTTGAGATGGGACACTTTCCAAACTTGTTGTAGGTTGTGTTGCATGCACTGGGAACCTACATTCGACCTCTATATGAAACAAGGCGAGTGTCTAAGCCTCCACGGGCTTGTTACTACATCGCTCGCGTGCATATCAAAGTGTTGGATGCAGGAGATAGAGGTTTCAAAACTCTATCATCACATGAGTCTCTAGCACCGCTATCCACCTACGCTGCTTCGCTCAGTAATGCTGCTCGGAGAGCTTTGTGGTCCCTCAGCCATACCTATCGGCAGCAGCTACACGACACGACGTACATGCACATTCCCCTACATCCTCGTGGAGAAAGCCAGACAAGTGTTGTTCTAGGTGAAGCTAGAGAAGATCATCTCAACACCCTTATAGGTGTGGTGGTAGGTCTTAACACTGATCTGGACAGTGCTACCCTGGATTTTCAAGGGTACATGAAGAACTTGAAGATGCACATGCAAGGATTGCAGCCCTCGAAGCTCAACTCGAAGGGAGGAATCCACTCGAAGCACAAGTCCCTGCCATAGCTGTATCCTTGCCTCGCAAGAGGATTCAATATGGAGCCCCAAGATCTATTACTAGGTTACTTTAGAGTTTTATGGGTCTTAATGTAATAAGGTCTATTTTGCGTTAGACGATGAAACTCCTTATGATACTATGATTATAATAACAGCCATGTGATGGTGATGTTTGCATAATGTTTGATTTGGATTTTTGCTTGAGTGCAATGATCTTATGGAATGATGGCCATAAGAACATTTAAAATTAACAAATAATCTTAACTTTAGTTAAAAGCTACTCCTCCTAGAATCTTTCTCTACTCTTCACTTATCTAAAGGATGCACTTTCTAACCAACCAGATGGTGAACACTCGCTCAGTTCCCAGACAGACACAAAATCAACGTACTGGTCAACAATTGCTACCACCACCACCGCCCAACCCAACAATGGAGCAGTTTATTGCCGCATAGATGCAACTTCTCCAAGGCCTCACTGCTTCAGTACGACAAATTCAACAGAACAACAAAACCAATAGAATCCCCAACTTCAGAATGCACCCCAAGCTCGGGACAAACACAGAGATTTCTTGAGCGTCATCCCCCTGCTTTTTCTCACTCGATTGATCCCTTGGATGCCGATGATTGGCTTAAGGTCATAGGAAAGAAGCTGGACATTACACAATGCAACGACCGAGAGAAGGTCTTGTATGCTTCTGGAAGACTTGAAGGCGCCGCGTCCGACTGGTGGGATGCCTTCACCGTGGCACACGCAAATGCAGATGCGATAACCTAGCAGGAATTTCAGAAGAACTTCCATGCTCACCATATTCCCTCGAGAATAATGAAGTTTAAGAATAAGGAATTCTTATTATCCCTCACTCAAGGAGGTATGTCCATTAGTGAATACCGGGATCATTTCACCCAACTTTCTCGCTATGCACCGAAAGAGGTTAACACTGACAAGAAGCGTCAAGAGCGTTTCTTAGAAGGTTTGATTGGACCTTTAAACTATCAGCTACAAAGCCACAATTTCTTGAATTTCTAGACTCTGCTTAATAAGGTGATTGGCCTAGAAAGCAAAAGAAGGGAATTGTCAGACCATAAGCGAAAATTCCAAGGACAGTTCAGCAAGAATACCAGACAAAATAACTCTCAAGGTTCTTAGTTTTACTCTAGAAATCAGAGTGGAAATAACAATTATCAAATGCAACACTCTAGACAGCAAGGATAGAGAAGCAACCAATACCATAACCAACAGAGGAACAGCTCTCAGCCTGGTCAAATGTCTAGTGGTTACTAGCAGAATTGTCAAGTGTCGTGAACACACCGACTAAAAATAACAATACAACTACTCCAATCCAACCCAGTGTATGTTTTAAGTGTGGAGAAATTGGTCATTATGCCAACAATTGCCCAAAGCGCAACCCACAGACACCCCAGAGGAACAACAGTCAAAGAGTTGATCAGAATACACCTTCTCGTGGTACTGCACAGAAAAAGACTCCGCAGAACTAGAGTAAGGGAAGAATTAATCATGTGACAACAGAAACAATTCTAGAAATAGTTTTATTTGATTCTGGAGCATCTCACTCTTCCGTAACGAAGTCATTTGTGGAAAAGCATAATATATCAAACTATCCTATGAAGAGGAAACTATTAATTAGATCACTAGGAGGTGAAATTAGAGCCAGTCACTCATGCCCTCAATCTAAGATTGAGATTAGAGGAATAAGCTCTCTAGTAGAGCTAATAATTTTGGAATCAAGTGGAATCGATGTGATACTTGGAATAGATTACTTAACCAAGTATGATGGAGTAATATCTTGTGCTAAGAGAATGGTTACATTAACAAGTCCGCAAGGAGAAAGGATTGAAGTCAAGGTTAGTATGCCAGCAGAAGCCATGGTAAATCATTTGGAGGAGAAATCTTTGGAAAACATTAGAATAGTGTGTGAATACCCAGACGTATTTCCGGAGGAATTTCTAGGTATGCCACCTGATCGTGATATAGAGTCCTCTATTGAATTATTACTCGGAACTCACCTATTTCAAAAAGACCTTATAGAATGGATGTCAAAGATTTAGTTGAACTGAAGAAACAAATATAAGAATTATTAGAAAAAGGTTTTATTCGCCCAAGTTCGTCTCGTTGGGAAGCCCTAGTTCTATTTGTGAACAAGAAAGATGGTTCGAGAAGTGTAGGAAACGGGTGACGCCTAAGAGGGGGGGTGAATTAGGACTTCTAAAACTTTTACTAAACTAGGCCACAATTAAATTCCTAGAGCAAAACCTATGCAAATAATCAAAACTAGAATGTGCAAACCAGGTTTTGTCTAAGTGTTGCTATCTCTACCGCAAAGGCTAAGTTTCAATCTATACTAAATAAGTATGACTACAAGATTAAAACTTAAATGCTTAATATAAATGCGGAATGTAAAGAGCTAAGTAGAGAAGCAAACTCTCGTGGATGACGCCGGTATTTTTACCGAGGTATCCGGAACCACGCAAGGTCCCGACTAATCCTCGTTGGTGCCCCTACGCAAAGGGAAGCCCACGCGAGGGCCAAGCACCACGGTCGAGTAACTCCGTAGAGAGCCGCGAGCCTTCTCCACGCGCAAGTGGTGCTCCGCTTCCGGCTCCTCTCGGACGCTCCCCGCCGTCTCCACTATCGAGCTTCCGGCCGAAACGCCGCGGGCCTCGTTCCCTCCGGTACACGGTGGCGGCCGTGACACAAACGCGGTTGTCACGGTCTCGCAAGACTCTCGCCCCACTCAGTACAATTACAACGACTCACGCAAGAGCCGAGGGGTTGTGAGGTTTATCTAAACTCACTCAACAATCTAGGGTTCACCTAGAGCAAGCGCTAAAGCGATCTAACTAACCTAAGCACTTCGCAAAGCACCTACGCTAATCACCGAGTGATTCTATTAAGCACTTGGGTGTTTGAGCTCTTGGAAATGTGCACTATATGCCTTAGTATGTTGCTTGGGCTCTCACACTTGAGAATGGCCGGTTGGGGTGGTATTTATAGCCTTCACACCCCAAACTAGCCGTTGGACAGAAAGCAGCAGCTTTCTGTCGTCGGGTGCACCGGACAGTCCGGTGCACCACCGGACACTGCACAGTAGATGTCCGGTGCACGCCACGTCAGCCGACCGTTGGCGCCTGTAGCAGTCGACCGTTGGATCCGACCGTTGCCGTCTGCCCGTTGGCACACCGGACAGTCCGGTGCACACCGGACAGTCCGGTGCTACAGCCAGAGAGCGCCTGTCTGCGGCCTCTCTGCGCAGACTGTCCGGTGCTTCACCGGACAGTCCGGTGCACACCGGACACCAATGTCCGGTGCGCCACCAGGCGCTGGCTGACAGCCCTTATCTTTGGATTTCTTCGCTGATTTCTTCGGGCTTCTTTGTTCTTGAGTATTGGACTCCTATGCATCTTTTTATGTCTTCTTTTGAGGTGTTGCATCCTCATTGCCTTGGTCCAATTCTCTTCGCATCCTGTGAACTACAAACACAAACACTAGAAAACTTATTAGTTCACGGATTGTGTTGTTCATCAAAAACCAAAACTCAATTTGCCAAATGGCCCGGGGTCCATTTTCCTTACAATCTCCCCCTTTTTGGTGATTGATGACAACACAACCAAAGCAAGCAAATAATACAAGTATTTGAGTGAAAATATGCAATCTACTTGCTAAGATGCATGATTGTCCCCACAATGTGATATTATGGACTTAAGCCTCCCCCTAACTCCATAATTCACTTACTTCCTATTTTTGGACCAAATAACCAAAACCACTTGAAAAGCCATTTGTAGATATAAAATTTTAAATTGGTGGTGTTTGGTGTTTGATATAGTTTTCATTGCTTTGGTCCCTAAACTTCTCCCCCTTTGGCATCAACCACCGAAAAGGAAGACATTAAAAGCATGTAGGAAGTAAATAAAAGCTTGCCCTTATCAAGAATTGTATCAAATGATATCACTAGAAGGATATTAAATTAAATTATGTGAATGATACCACTTGAAGGAGTCCTCAAAAGATTACTCCCCCTAAATGAGTATTCTCCTTTAGAAAGAGTTTTTCTCCCCTTTAGAGATGAAGAAATACTCCCCCTGACAGAGATCCTCTACTTAGGAAAAAGCATGTGAAAATTAGAGGTGCAAGACATGATTTGAAAAGACTAACTTCCCTTATGCATAGGTAACAGAATATGAGTTAACTACTTATGCATTTTTGCAACATGGAAGCATATGATATGAAATATAGTCTAATCAAATATTAGAGAAGACATGTAAATGATACTGAATGTAGTCTCAAAAGATACCAATTGAAAGTCAATGGTGAGCTTGAGAGACATAAGAGTTCTTGGAGATTTTGCAGTGGAAGATTGTTGTCTTTCTCCGGGGACTTCATTTTCCTTACAATGAGACTATCACATGAAATAGACTTGAAAAGGTGTTAGTCTCAAAGTGTTAGATTATAGAGTAACCTCCCCCTAAAGGTGTGCATACAAGTTTTGAATACTTGTAGGAGACATGCACTTTGATTTGATATCAAGAGGGGCAAATTATCCATAATCCAAACTTTGGCACATATAAGTTAAATGATACACTTTGTAGAAATCAAAATTTTCAATTTATGCATCATTTACTATGGAGTGATATAGAAGCTATGTGCCGTGCTTAAATAAACATTTTAAACCATGTAGGTTTGCTTAAGTATATGAATTGAAAGCAAGCAATCCTACCATGTGATTTACCTAGTATGCATGATTTTAAACAAAAGTACATAACACATGTAATACTAGGCAAGAAAGGTAAACTAGATACAAGGTAAATAGATACGCATATCTAAAAACGAGAAATACAATAAAACTAGTTACCTTAGTCATGGGTGGGAAATTTGGGTCCAAAATTTTCACTAACCCACTTGGCAATAAACTTGATCCAATATGATGTATCCCATGATATACATCCCAATTTAGCCAAGTCTCCAAATTTCCCGAGGACCTTCGGTCCACTCACTTCCCTTTCGGGATCCAAACCTTCTTGGTGCTTTTCATGGTTGAAATTATTTCCATTGGCACCCAGATGCGTTTGGCCCCCTTTCCTTTGTTGGCTTGCTTGTTGGCCTTGATTGCTATCACCTTTCCATTCTTTTTCTTCTTGATCAAATATGGTGTAGCATCCTTTTTGTTCATCTTTTTGATGTAGGTGTTGGAGATTTTGCTTGATGGCTTTTGCTTGAGCTTTTGCCTTTGTTTATCCCCGGTCATCGCCTTGCATTGGAAAGACTTGTGGCCTTCCATGTGGCATAGCCTACAAATCACAGTTTCTCCCTCTACAGGCTTGTTCACTCCCGCAGTGGTGTTATCCTGTGGAGGTCGGATTTGTTTGGCTTTGCCTTTCTTGTCATACAAAGCCTTGCCAAGGCGAGCCACTTCTTGCTTTAATTGTTCATTTTCCTTTGCAACCTCATCCGAACATGTCTCTACAACAATATTCTCAACAACAACTTGGTTGCAGGGGTTAGAGTCATCAATTAAATCAAAGCAGGAAGTAGAAGCATCTTTCTTAATTATTTCAGGTATTTCAACTAAAGATGCTGCTGGGGTGCTACCAATGTTTTCTAGCTTAGTAGTTAGCTCATTATTGTGTATGCTAAGAATTTCCATTTTCCCTAGCAAATTTTCAATAGCTTCTTGGGAGCTAGCTAACTTAGCCTTAAGTTTTTCATTCTTTTTAATAAGGCTATCATCGGTAGCAGTGGATGGAGCACTAGATTTTAATAGCTCAATTTTAGTTGATAGCTCACTATTTAAGTTTGCAAAAGTTTCAAATTTTTCTAGCAAACCTTTGTAATCATTTTGAGAGCTAACCAACTTATTTTTCAAAGTTTTAAGTTGAGCTTTTTGCTTAGTGCAAACATCCTGGAAAAATTTTACGGCTTCCGCAAGCTCTTCTAGAGAGGCCTTTCCTTCACCTTCATCATCACTACTACTTTCATCACTAGAGGATGGAATGCTTTTGTTACCTCTTGCCATAAGGCATTTGTGTGATGACCGTGATGATCGTGACGAGGACCGGTGGCTGCGCGTCCTTGGAGGTTCATCTTCACTTGAAGAATCATCCCAAGTTCTAACACTTGTGAGCGCCTTGCCTTTGCTCCTCTCCTTTTTGGGTTTGGCCATATTTGGACAGTTGTCTCTGAAGTGGCCCTTCTCCCCACATGCGAAGCATCCTCTCTTTCTTTGCTTTTTCCTGTCAATGTTAAAGAGAAGATCCTCGACCTGCAGGGGCACACCCATTAGATTAATCTTGCGGATCATCCTCATTACCTTTCCGACGCGTCGGATTGTTTCTTCGTCCTCGGAGGATGATGTGCACGGTTGATTATCTTCATCATCATCACTTTCTTCTTCTTCCTCCTCTTCTTCGCTTGAGGAACTTGGAGTGGGAGCCTTCTTTTTGCCCTTCCTTTCATCACATGCAAAAGCATATGGTCTTGAGGAAGTTGGCTCCTCTCCCCGACTCATTTTTCGCGACATCTCAAAGGCCGCGATTTTCCCAATCACAATGGTCGGGGTCATGTTGCTCAAATCCTCCATGTTGTGAAGGATGGTGATGATGCTCCCATATCTTTGTTGTGGTAGCAGGGAGATAATCTTCCTCACAATGTCCGCATCACCTAGCTTATTAATGCCAATAGAATTGAGCTCATTGATAATTAGATTCAAACGAGAATACATGTCTCTAACAAGCTCATCATCTTTCATGGCAAAAGAATTATACTCATTTAAGACTAGGCAATGTTTTTGCTCACGGACATTGGATGTGCCGTCATGGAGCTCATGCAATTTTAGCCAAATCTCATTAGCAGTTTTCAAGGTAAATACTTGATTAAAAATATCCATGCTAAGAGATTCATACAAGCAATTTTTGGCTCTAGCATTTAAATGAATTTCTTTTTCCTCACTCGTGGTGGGTTTCTCGGGATTCTTGAGGGGTTTCATCCCGTCACGAGTGACTCTCCAAACACCTAGATCAACGGCCTCTAGGTAACAAGCCATTCTAGCACTATAATATGGGAAGTTAGTGCCGTGGAAGTGTGGTGGCCTATGGGTGTCCATCCCTTCCTCTAAAAAGCGTCGGCTCTTTTAGCGGTGAAGCTAAAGCGTTTCAAATGAGCCAAACCGGGCTCCGATACCACTTGTAGGAAACGGGTGACGCCTAAGAGGGGGGTGAATTAGGACTTCTAAAACTTTTACTAAACTAGGCCACAATTAAATCCCTAGAGCAAAACCTATGCAAATAATCAAAACTAGAATGTGCAAACCAGGTTTTGTCTAAGTGTTGCTATCTCTACCGCAAAGGCTAAGTTTCAATCTATACTAAATAAGTATGACTACAAGATTGAAACTTAAATGCTTAATATAAATGCGGAATGTAAAGAGCTAAGTAGAGAAGCAAACTCTCGTGGATGACGCCGGTATTTTTACCGAGGTATCCGGAACCACGCAAGGTCCCGACTAATCCTCGTTGGTGCCCCTACGCAAAGGGAAGCCCACGCGAGGGCCAAGCACCACGGTCGAGTAACTCCGTAGAGAGCCGCGAGCCTTCTCCACGCGCAAGTGGTGCTCCGCTTCCGGCTCCTCTCGGACGCTCCCCGCCGTCTCCACTATCGAGCTTCCGGCCGAAACGCCGCGGGCCTCGTTCCCTCCGGTACACGGTGGCGGCCGTGACACAAACGCGGTTGTCACGGTCTCGCAAGACTCTCGCCCCACTCAGTACAATTACAACGACTCACGCAAGAGCCGAGGGGTTGTGAGGTTTATCTAAACTCACTCAACAATCTAGGGTTCACCTAGAGCAAGCGCTAAAGCGGTCTAACTAACCTAAGCACTTCGCAAAGCACCTACGCTAATCACCGAGTGATTCTATTAAGCACTTGGGTGTTTGAGCTCTTGGAAATGTGCACTATATGCCTTAGTATGTTGCTTGGGCTCTCACACTTGAGAATGGCCGGTTGGGGTGGTATTTATAGCCTTCACACCCCAAACTAGCCGTTGGACAGAAAGCAGCAGCTTTCTGTCGTCGGGTGCACCGGACAGTCCGGTGCACCACCGGACACTGCACAGTAGATGTCCGGTGCACGCCACGTCAGCCGACCGTTGGCGCCTGTAGCAGTCGACCGTTGGATCCGACCGTTGCCGTCTGCCCGTTGGCACACCGGACAGTCCGGTGCACACCGGACAGTCCGGTGCTACAGCCAGAGAGCGCCTGTTTGCGGCCTCTCTGCGCAGACAGTCCGGTGCACACCGGACACCAATGTCCGGTGCGCCACCAGGCGCTGGCTGACAGCCCTTATCTTTGGATTTCTTCGCTGATTTCTTCGGGCTTCTTTGTTCTTGAGTATTGGACTCCTATGCATCTTTTTATGTCTTCTTTTGAGGTGTTGCATCCTCATTGCCTTGGTCCAATTCTCTTCGCATCCTGTGAACTACAAACACAAACACTAGAAAACTTATTAGTTCACGGATTGTGTTGTTCATCAAACACCAAAACTCAATTTGCCAAATGGCCCGGGGTCCATTTTCCTTACAGGAAGAATGTGTGTCGATTATAGAAGTTTGAATGAAGTAACAATTAAGAACAAATACTCGTTACCTCGGATTGAAGATTTGTTTGATCAGATGAGAGGAGCTAAGATATTCTCAAAAATAGATCTAAGATCAGGATATCATCAGTTGAAGATTTGAACTGAAGATGTACCTATGACAGCTTTTACAAGATATGAATTATATGAGTTTTTGGTCATGTCATTTGAATTAACCAATGCACCAGCTTACTTTATGAACTTGATGAGTTTCTAGAACCTAAAAAGTTAAAAGTTGATTTAGTACCCAACTAGTGCTTTTGGCAAACCAAACCCCTTAGCCAAATAGCTTCATGGTCTAGAGGTAGAGGAGTAGACCCCTCACATCAGGTAAGTCTAGCTGAGTATTAGTATACTCACCCTTGCTTGTGGTATAATTTTTACAGGTACTTCTTGGATGAAATGGTTGTTGGTGTGACTTGGCCTTCCTCCCTACCATCGGGCTAGATAGTCGAGTGGGTTGCTACCTCTACAGGAGAGGACCAAGATGAATAGCGTGGCCAGACTTCACAATGATATTCATTTATCTTCGTTAGTTATTTTTGCTGCATTAAAAGGTATGGTTAACTTCTTTTAAAACTCCAATGATGTATTAACATTTGGTACTTCCTTAATATGTGGTATTATACTTTATTATATTTCTCTATGTCTCACCTTTGAGTGAGCAAGTTGTACTCGATCCTTGTTGAGTGGTATTATCAGACTAGATCCGATGGACTGACAGTTTATTCCAATTTAAGTGTCTTGTTGCCTCTAAGGTGAGGCTTAGGCAGTTAAGCCAGAATAATCTGTGTGGTTCCGCCACTAGCAATCCGTTCTTAAACCCAACGAGCTAAAATTTTGAAAAGGCTTGTTTATATTGGTGATGAGTGTATGGTCCATTTTGTAGGCGAGGTGACTACCCCTAAGCCGAAGGATGGGTAAATTGTGGTGTCTAAAAGTTTTTTCTCGTTAGGGCTTTGGCTGCCAATGCACAAGATGATTGATGAAGTGCTATAGAAATATGAGATCTACCTGCATCAATTGATGCCAAATGCAATTTTTGGGCTTAGTGTCTATATATGGGCCACACAAAGTCAAGGTGCATGTGCTGATGTCGAAGCTTTCTATAGAACCCATGAGCTACACTACCAGATGAAGGCTAAACCTTCAAACAAGTTGTACAACAACTTTGGGTGCTAGAACTTCACCTACCACAAAGATGTGAAGTTTCCCATGCTGGTTTACTGGACCAAATAGTTGAACGAATAGGTCAAATAATGGTTCTATGTCAAAGTAAACACAAAGAAAAGGGAAGAGTTCAAGGAAATTGTGATGAATCCATTGAGGATAAGCTTTGGCTCAAAGAGGCCTATTTGTAACATGGGTGGAGCCACCAAGACAACATGGATTGCATTTAACACTGTGGTGGACATGATTGCAACCTGATACTTGCTCCAAAAATTCCTTCCAAATAGGGTGTTCCCGACACAATCTGATTGGGGGATACCATAGCCCAAAAAGGCCGACGAAGAGGTGGAGCTAGCATGCTCAAAACATTGCCCTACCACTTTAAGCACATCCTATTTTCAAACACCCATGCACTATATGGTTAGATGTTATTGAGGTGGTTTTCAACAAGATCCTAGATAACTATACCATAAAGAGGATTAGCTAATGTGGCAGCCTTCAAGAGTCGTCAGAAATGAAGGTAAAAGAGTTATGGATGCACTAGCGTTTGAATACCCAAACTATCCCAAGCTAGATAGAGAGGTTGATGCAGGGATAAAAATAAAGAGAATAGTTAGTATTTTGCAGCGGAGGCTATTAGATCGATTGAGGTAGAAAAGTCTAAAAATAAACAGAGATAGCCAAGAATCCGAGGGTGATAACGAGCGATGACGAAGGGTCTTCTCATTCAGATACGACGAGCCCACCCTCTTCAAAGAGGAGATTGAGAACACCTCCAGCAAGGCAGAGGAAAGGCCTGTGAAGGTGGCCTAGGGTAAATAAACAAAAAATGAAATGGGGAGTACCTTGGCTTCTTCACTTGGGACCACTAAGATATTAGAGGTAATGACCCAAGCCTTGCATGTTATTACTTTAAGTCCGCTAGGGTCAAGCCTGACCAGTGTGCTACTCATCATGAAGGATAAAAACGACAATGGGGAAGCAACTAAAACTTTGGCGTTGTAGTGCCAAAGGATGTCACATAGGAAATAGCTCCAAAATTGCAAAAGAAAGGCCCCTAGATGTAGTCCCTGTTAAAGGTGGTCTTTGGGACTCCTTCGTCTATGGAGGGCAACAAGAGCTTGATCTCGGAACAAGATGCCAAAGTTGCGACTGCCATATTGACAAAAAAAGGAGATGGAGGCCCTATAGTTTGAAGGTTCCGGAACCCAAGAGGGCTGAAGCGATAACTCTTCTCGAAGAGGGATCAAGGGAGGAGTTAAATTTCAATATTAAACATATCATTGGCAAGGAGCTTGATACAGAAGAATTATCTGAATTGAAAGATTATGTCGAAGCCCTCTATAACACCCCATGTGTTAACAAGGGTTCCTACTCAACACATTCATGAAGCCCTATTACTGCATGTGGGTTAGTTAAGCAAAAGACACCAAACTTGAGAGCCTAGACCCTAGTTAGGCATTAATCATCTTAGAAGGCCTACCTTAAACACCTCATGCACATCAAAAGGGAGAAAGTAACCAAACCCTAATTTTCCCCACTCTTGAGCAATTTGAGCCACAAACATAATTGGGCAAGAAAGCTATAGGGATCACAATAACATGCCTTAGACCATTGATAAAAGTTGTAGAACACTAAAATATCTACAAAAACTAGTAAGGGTGATACACCAAAAGGGTTTTACAAAATCCCAAAAGATCACTCAAGTGGGAAATGCAAAAGAAAAATCAGCTTTTTCTTTAACCTATTTTCCAGTCCTCCAACAAATCAAACATGTTCACCTAGTTCCAAAACTCAAAACCACATGCTCCAATTGACAATGTGGCACCAAAATACTTTAGGCACACCCTAGAAAATTTAAAAATCAAACTAAAATCGTTTGACATGATTTGGATTGGATTTTGTCTTGGATTCAGGGAGACAGACCGACCTTGGGGATGTGACAACTCCTTATCCCTGCCAGGAAACGCTTGGGTCTCCACGTAGATTAGGAAAGAGGGAAGTCAGGGGAGAGATCTTACAAAAGGATCTTGCCCAAATTTGCCCAGATTTGCATCCCATGAGCATTTGAAAGGGACAAAATGGGTTGTCGCCACATGTTCGACCAGGGCTAGCGTCCAGAGCGCGGCCGAACACACGCCCTCATGCGCCCCAGTGCACTATCAGCACAACTGTGCCTCGCTCACGCCTACGCCCTTTAAAACCCACCCTAGCCCTCGACCTGGCTCCCCCACACGCCCCTCACATTTGCCTGAGCCCTGACACCAGTGAACACCAGAGAATCGAGCACATTGTCGCTCGCTAGGTCACCCGAGCCCCGGCAATCATGGTCCGACCACTCTAGTCCATCCCTGCCCGATCAAGCTCCACCATTAGCTTCCCCAGAGCCAGGTGAAACTCCTCGAGCTCCTAGCCCAAGCTCTACCTCAACAGAGAAGCAAGTCCAACCTCACCGGACTTCACCCACCCCCCGATGCATTTGGCCAAGGTAATCTAGTGAACCATTGTTCGATTGCTTGCGCACACACACACTCCACATCACCTAGTGAAGCTCCCCGTGCGGTCTAATTGAATGCTACTCTAGTGGATAGGCCAGAGCAGGCACCGCCGACGAGCATCGCCGCCTGGCCAGTGATCCTACCCATCACCACTAAGAGCATCTCCAACAACGTGACCTATAAAAATGCCTTATAATTTAAAAATAAGTAAATTTTATAGAATTTAGGGCACCAACAAAACACTTCACTCCAACAGTAAAGCCCTAAATCTAAATTATAGGGCAGCCCACTACGGTGTAGTATATTTGAGGCACTTGAGAAGGTGCCCTATAGTTTTTTGACAAAATTTGTTGAATTGAGGCACTGTTGGAGTGGTTTTTCTTGTGTAGAGCCCTATATTTCAATTTGAGGCACTAGTTTGAGGCATTGTTGGAGATGCTCTAATGAGCAGCACATCAACGTGTTTGCCAGAGCCTGCCCGACCTCGCCCAACCCCTCACCTAAGTCCTACTACCCTAGGTGAGCCCCGTCATTGTCACACCCGGAGGGTGTGTCTCAAATGTGTGTGCTAGGATCAAGTCTCAAACATATGATGACTAATGGTACAAAAACAAATGTCACACCTTTACCATATAATAGGAGTTCTGTACAAAATAGTTAAATAAATACATCATATGAAGACAACGATCCAACAACCATAGTTGACTGGGAGACGATGGCTTAGACCACTCACGAACTCATCGCGACATCCTTCATACTCCTCATCTTGTAGTACCTGTCCTTGACCTGATGGTATGTGAGTACAGCAATGGTGAGCTCGCATACGTTCATCGCTCAACAAGTTGTAGGAAATAATGTGTATGAGCTCACTTACAGTGGGGCTCATGTGAAGTGTAAGGCTTACCAAAGGAGATGGTTAAAGCTGAGCATTGCTTTTAAAGTTGGTCAAAACTTTATTAGCAGTTACTAAGTATAAGTAGATACCAACCTAAATAAATAAGAGATCACAATTAATAATAACACCCACAATGCAATGCATATGACAAATTAAGTTTAGTTCCATAAATTACTCATGTGAGGGCCTGAGCCGCTCATGACCGTGAGCACAGTTGATATACCAGTTTTACACTCTGTAGAGGTGGCACGTTTTACCCATAAGTTATGTTACCCATTTACTAAGGGATCACGAATTCCCATTCATCTCTGTCGAGGAGACGAGGCAGGATAGCACTACGAGGCCTTTACAAAGTTTCACTAGCTTTAGAAACCCGCTATGGTTTCTAAGAAGGGCAATATAGGAATCCCTTGTTCGAAAATCCATCGCAGCATGATCAACCCAAGAACATCCCTATACCGCAGCTCCTCTATGGCTCTACCGCCCGTGCCCCTTACGGGTAAGGTAGTCCTCCACTAGCTTTCCTAATTAGTCAGCCAAGGGCGTCCCATACCACCCTTGTGGTAGCACTATTTTCTCGGGTGGTCGCTCCATGTTCCAATTAACACAATGATCTTGTCATGAACAATAATAAACCAGCAATAATAGTGAAACATGATCATAATTCAATATATCATTAATCCTAAAACCAAGTAGAGAAATAGCAAGTCTACCCAATAGTTCATTTGTCTGCAAGGGGTGGGGTAAACAAAACTAGAGAAACCTATTAGGTCCCATCAAATTATCTTGAGTATGTCACAGTGATTAATAGAGAACATTATTAGGTAAAGAAGAGTGATCAAGGGCACAACTTGCCTATGACTTGAGATTTCAGGTACTTCACCAAATTGGTCTTCGAGTTTCTCGTGACCTCACTGCTACTCGTAGCAATACATACAAACATACTAGGAGTACATAAAAAAATAGTACACCAAACATGAGAAAACAGCTGCGTAATAATATTCTGCGCGCTGCTACAAGATTGTAGGTTCGAGAAGCACTAAATTCTGAGTTATGGTTGAAAAGATATAGTTTTCGGAAGACCTATGTAATTAAGCAATTAAAACTATGTATTATGTTAAATTTATAAATCATGTGAGAAAGTTAATCTAAGGAAATAATTATTTCAACTTTAATCTAAATTATAACTTAATTAGAGATTATACTTTAGTTAGACTAAAATTATAGATAACTTAACTCTGATTAGAAAGATTAATTTATTTATAAAAGTACGTGATATGTTAAATAAATATCTATTTATAAAAGTACGTGATATGTTACAAATAATGTTGTTACCACATAGGTAATTTTATCATGAAGCTAACGCAACTAGAATGGTTTAAATCGGAGTTAAAACGAGCAAGTTGTGGACTTTATAAGGTTTCTAGATTTATTTTGTAATCACCAGAGTATTTATACACTCCTGATTAGAATATGGACTGCGGCTTCCATTTCTCATGTTTATAGAGTGCTCCATATAAATTTTAGACCTATCTGTTATAGCCTTTATATAGGTTCTGATGGTGGGTTAATTATTATTAAGCTCAGGGTCTCTTTAGCAACTATCCCGCGACAGAAGGGGTACTCAGAGACGTGGACTGTCCGATCTAATCTGGTCGGTCCAGATTAGATCCAACGTTAAATGAATCGATAAGCAGCCAGATCCATAGGATCTAGGGTCATCGGTCCTGCGTTAATGAAACGAGATCCAAATGATCGTGATGAACGGTCCAGATTTGAGACCTTCTCGTTGAACGGTATGTTGTCATAACCACACATCGTCCAATTGACAGACACGATTTTATCAACTGAATTTGATCCTCTAATCAGAGCTCTTCGCTGACGATCCAACGACACCCGACCCTTCACCACCAGACCGAACAGGGCGGCGGCGCACACGCTGAGACACAGCGGCACCATGACCGGCGCCCTAGTCGTGACCCCCTATACGAACTAGCTATCCAAATCTAACGCCGGTAGGCATCAAAGATCGTGAAGATTAGTGCGAACACAGGAGAGAGCGACTTATAGGTGATTTCTCGGTGTAGCACCCCCTCCATGATAGCGTGGAGTCATGGAGGCGAGCGCTGGCAAAAAATTCGTCGTCCTTCGCTCGATCTACATGTCCACGAACTCCATGCACCTGCTCCATGGCCTCGACATATAACTCGATCGGCTTAGCTGAGAGAATAAACATGGTGAGCACCGAGCCAGCCTACGGCGTCTCCCGTAATGTTTCTCTGTTCTCTCATAGCAATGGTGGTGTTCTCATCTTCTCTCCCTGTGCACCCGCTCTGTTTCTTCTACGATGCGGGGCTAGTGACTTCTCATCGTTGATGTCATCCAGGGCGCATGGCATGCATATATACTCCAGGTACGAACGATTCCTGGCCAAGGGGTGGAACAACCCTCGCGTGATTTCCTAGTTCTCTTTGACTCCAACGCGACGCGAGGTAGAGGATACCCTGAGCAATGGGGCCCTAAGTGTCAGCGAGAAGGCAAGGCGCCACTGTGAGCTAGGTGAGGCTGACTATGTGGGCTCCGCCCGTCGTAGCTTGGGTGGATGGGCTTGGCGCGGAAAGGAGAAAAATGGCCTACTAGGCCGAGTGCGAAAGGGAAAAGGCCCACATAGCTAGGATTTTCTTTTCTGTTTTCTATTTCCGGTATTTTCAAACTAATTTCAAGTTTTCTTTTGTTTTCAAGGTTCAACTCAAAGTTATATGCACAACTCAAAAACTTTAGCATGTTCATGCAAATCACACATTTGTTTATTTATCTACTTATTATTCATTTAAGTAAATGCTACAAAACATATAGTAGAGGCTAATTGTTACCGGTTAGGAGTTCGTACGCAAACTTCTTGAGGAGGCAGTGAACGTACAACCAGTTTATGGCGTGGCAAGCCGTGTTCATAGCTTTCACCCAAAACTGATCTAGTGTCTTGTATTCTCCAAGCATTATCCTCACCATGTCAATGAGCATCTTATTATTCCTTTCCACCACTCCATTTTTTGTGGTGTGTAGATGGTGGAGAACTCGTGCTTGATGCCTTCCTCCTCAAGTAGAACTCATTTTGAGCTTGCCTTAAAAATCGCTTAAGGGTTCCTTGGGTTTCAGATTTATCCTACAAGAAGAATACCCAAGTGAAGTGAGTAAATTCATCTACAATAACAAGACCATACTTACCTCCGTCGATACTAAGATAAGCAACAAGGCTAAATAAGTCCATGTGCAGAAGTTCCAATGGTTTTGATGCCGTCGTAATGTTCTTCTCGGATGACTTGAACGAACCTGCTTCCCTACATGGCAGGCTGCACAAGGTCTGTCTTTCTCAAAATAGACATCAATTAGTCCTAACACATGTTCTCCTTTTAGAAGTTTATGAAGGTTCTTCATTCCAATATGTTTAGACAGCGATGCCACATTCAGCCCATGTTGGTCTTCACAATTAAACATGCATCTATATCATCATTACCTTTCGAGAAGTCTACTAAATAAAGCTTGCCATCTAATACACCTTTAAAAGATAATGAACCATCACATCTTCTAATGATAGTAACATCTACATTAGTGAATAAGTAGTTATAACCCATGGAACAAAGCTGACTAACGGAAAGCAGATTATAGCCTAGTGATTCTACTAGAAAAAACATTTGAAATAGAATGCTCAGTAATTATGGAAATCTTACCCAACCCTTTAACCTTGCCTTGATTCCCATCTTCGAATATGATTTTGTCTTGGGAATCTTTGTTCTTGACGTAGGACGAAAACATCTGCTTCTCCCTCGTCATGTGGTTTGTGCATCTGCTATCAATAATCTAGCTTGAGCCCCTGGATGCATAATCTAGCGAAACCACCCAAATTATTCTAGCTTAAGTGCCCAAGTCTTGCCTTAAAGGCGATGACACACTTAAACCGGAATAAACTATCAGTCTGTCGGATCTAGTCCGATAAACCACTTATACAAGATCAAATACCACTTTCTCACTCAAAGGTGAGGCACAGAGAAATACAATAATGCATAATACCATAAATTAAGGAGTACAAAATATTATTACATTATCGAAGTTTTTAAAAGTAGTAAACTATTGTTTTCTTGTAGCGGAATTAACGAACAAAGATAACTGGTTAGCATGGCGAAGCCTAGCCAAGCTACTCCTCCTGGTCTTCTCCTGTAGACGTAGCCGCCCACTCGACCATCAACCATGTTTGCAAGATATCTGAAATTTTGGTGCCACAAGCACGGCTGAGTATACTAATACTCAACTAGACTTACCTAGTGTGATGAAACTACTCATCTACCTCTAGACCATGACATTGTTTGGATGAGGGGTTTGGTTTGCCAAAAGCGAGCACTAGTTTCCTAAAGTTCAAATTTTAGCTTTCGTTCTAATTTAGAGTTTATTCTAGGTAAGCATCCTTCTAACCACACATGGTAACAAACATTTATGGCAAGCAACAATTTATATCATGAAACCTCATTTCACTTCTCACTTAATGCAGTACAATGAATCAAGCAGTCTCATTAGCTGCGAGAAACAGATGATTTGAATCAAGTTTTTATCCTTGCAAGGTAAACCTAAACACACGACATGTAGGGGCACTCCGTCCCCATAGACATCAATCATCGGCATCGATTCCCTGACAAAAGATTAGGGCCTCACCGCCTTGGGTACAATGCTCCACTGCCCCGGACCCTAATGTGCAGTGGCCTCCCTTGTACCCACCATAACCGGAATGGGAGACCACTTCTCAGGACAAGTGAGGATAAAGTCCACGGACAGGTTCAAGCAGGTACTAGGCTTATCAATTTACCGTATTTCTCGGCATGTGTTTAGTACGTTCAAACGCTTGACACAAATATCCATACGTCAATCCTTATTCCAATTCCATTGCACAGGCAGGGCATCCCCCAAGGATCCGTGTCTTTAGACAGCCATAACTCATTATCAAAATGAGTACAATCAATTCCTGGTTTCGCGCGAATGCTAGAAAATTCACTTGACTTCTACCGAGATCCCTATTTAGCATAGCTGCTACTCGACCTAGCATACTAGTATCCATTTCATAAAGGAGCCTAAGTTCATGCATCTATGGTTTTAAATAACTCCTATACGTAAGTGCACATTACAATCATACAAATAGAATTGAAGTAAAAATAACATATAGAATGATTATACATAAAATCATGGCTTGCGTTCAGGTGTAGGTGCTAACGAGATGTCCTCAGCAACAGGCTTGGGAGCATAATCTAGTACTCCTTCGGGAACTCTTTCTTGCTCCGAAACTAGGATGTACTGTCCATCATCAAGACTTCAATCTATCGAATGCAATGCACGAGATATATATCATGATATGTAGGAATGCTTAATGATGATGGAGTGGTTTAGCAAAGACTATGTACTTAGTGTTATGCAAGTGCTTGAATTATTAGCGTAGGTTCTTATGAGAGTTAGTGTGTAAAGATATTTAGTTTTATGCTTGACCTTGTGAGGTAATTAATACTTAGTTAAAGACTCTAAGGTTTAGCAAAGGTCTAGGTAGGTTTGACATAAGGCTTAGAGAGTGAGTTGAACTGCAACTAGGGCTTAGAAAATTTGAAAACTTATATAAAAATTTCAGTAACTTTCCACTGGCTATTAAAGATTGTCCTATGAATTTGGTGCCAAAACTGGTTAAGGTCTATTCTGCACAAAAATGACAAAATCTAGTGTAGAGGGGGCACTTAGCACTACACCACCTAGGTAAAGTGGCTATTATCATATTTTATATTTTTCTCATTATTTAGGTGAGATATTAGTAACTTCTACAAGGTTTCATAGGAAGATATTTTGTAGTCTTTTATTTAGGATTTTCCAAAAGTTTTGCTCAAAAGAACACTTACAACTAACTTGCCCTTTGAAAAATGTCAAACAATAGATATGGGATTTTTCCTAGGTTCTTCTTAGCACAAGAGAAAATATTCCAAAGGTTGGGTCTTTATCTCAGTAGGGATGATTTTCTAGGGTTTTCTAAAGTTATCCTTATTTTGCCTAATTAAAATATTACCACCTATTTTCTCTCTGGACCAAGATGTGTTATATTTTTCCTAGGTGCTACATCATCTAAGTAGTCTAGGAAAAATAGTGAACTCACTGGTCACACTTATTTACCAGTTATTTGCTTTTATTTAGCTAAGGTCCTTTTTAATTTTAAGTGGCTAAACTCTACCAATAACCTTAGACCATGGTGTTCTACAGTTTTACATAGTGACAAATCATGTATTGCTTCTAACCTAAATTTCTTAGGCATAGCCCAAAAGTATTTCTATTTTCCCTCTATTATTTTGAAATGAGCAGTTTATGTGGTTTCATATTTTTAGTTTGAAGTTTGATTTGTCCATAGTACTACAAAATTGTTTCTACCATTTTTGAACTTATATTTATTAAGTTATGCAGTTTCTAAGTTCTCTGCAATTTATAAAAGAATTTAAATCTAAATGGAAAGAGGAAAACAAGTTTGCACCAAGGCCCACGACTTTTTTTACACTTTTTCTTCAACATAAGTCATCTACCTACTATTCCTTTGAGTCAAGCTCTTTACACATAACCCCCTGGTGTTTTCTTCCCTTAAACTTGCGGTCTTAAGATCAGGGAACAGTTGCCGATGGTGATAAAAGGGCCGGAGGGACGCACTTGTGGCAGTAGCGCTCCGATGGAGGGCTCTTTGGTGTCGAGAATGTCGAGGCAGTCACAGTGATGTGCAGATCATCGTCGGAGGTGACTGGAGCTGCCCGATCCATGTGTGTAGGCAGCAGAGGTAGATTGCGGCTCCAATTCCGACTAGCCGGAGGTAGTAGAGCTTAGTTGGGCTGGCCAAGGAGCTTCACGGGGTTGCAGTGGAGCAATTCGGCAAAGGAATTGAACAGTGGCGAGCTATGGAACTCTAGCCATGTTCACCGCCGGATGGAGGAAGTCTTATGAGGTCAATTTTCCTCCTCCAGCACGGTAGAGCTTTGGATCAAGCTTAGGAAGGCTCCACAAGTCCTCAGGGAGGGTGACTAAGAGATTGGATTGGGTGGAGGATGGCCAGAGAGGGCTAGCCTTGATGGTCGACTCTCAAAGGCAGTGATGGGGTGTCGAGAGCTCGCTGGAGACGAGCAACGACTCAGGAGAGTTGGGCGCTGGTCTGAGCAAGGAGCCGGGAGGGTGCTAGAGTGCTTGGGTCGGCTTTATAGGCGTGGGCACGATGTAAACGTGGTGGTGGCTAATCAGTCATGCGGGGGCGCGCGAGAGGATAGAGGTCGCTCGGTTTCTGCCAGCCAGGGTCGAACACTTGGCACCAACGTGTCTGCCCTTGTTCATTCACGTGTTACCACTTATTGTGATATCCTGGCTCGGTGGACTGTCTAATATTATGGCCCAAGGCTTAATATGATTGATAGAATACTCATACCAACAAGGGGCATCTTCTTTTTCAAAAGCCTACCTCGAAAGGACCTCTGGGTTAAGCGTTGTCACACCCGGTTTTAGAAGAAAAACCGAATGCGAACCATGTATATGCCAGGATCAGCAATTCACGTACACAGCAGTTACATAACTGGACATCATCACACAGTGCTCAAATAATAACATAAGAGAAGGTATAATAGTCGATTACATCATGATGTCCGGGACATCCACATAGTCTTTAACAATTATCAAAGTGCGGAAAAGAAATGTAGATACACACGGCCTACATAGGCAGCCGACTAGGGGTTTGCCGCTAACTCACGCCTAGAACTCATCGTACTCTTGGAACTCCTGGAAGTCCTCCTTCATGACTTTATCTTCACCTGAGCAGTGGTTGCAACGCGGACAACCTGGGGGGGTTGGTGTGTAAAGCAAGGGTGAGTACACATCAATATACTCAGCAAAATGTCCCGTTTGGCTGTAGGGGACTAGCTTTATGTGGAGTTAAGTCAAGCAGTTGCTTTTAGTTGGTCAGGTTATTATTACTAGTAGAAAGCCAGGTTTTAGCATTAACCCAAGTTATTAACCCAAAGTACCCTTTCCAAGCGGAAAGAATACCACTTACCATTACCATAGTCATAACCAAAATCATCATCCTCATCATCACCTATAAACCAAACATCTCTGATTAAGTATCTCTAATCAATGGAGCTCCCTTGGCCGCTCATAATCGCGAGCATGCCTGATATATCAGTTTCATAACACTCTGCAGAGGTTACGCACTTTACCCACAAGTCGTGATTCCCTCTTGCCCTGGGCCGATCAAACCCTTAAACACTACCAAGGTGAATAGGCAGGGTTTCACTACGTAGCCTTTACAAAGATTCCCTGGGGCTGTAGCCGCCCGTTAGGTTTCCTAAATGTACCGCACTCCTCCCCAAGGGGCGAACCAACCTTGGCAGAGCTATTAACAGCACGACGGCGAAGCGAACTACACCCCATTTCCTCTAATTACTCAGCTAAGGGTGTCCCACTCCACCCTCATGGTTGCACTATTTTCCCGGGCGGTCATCCAACGAACCAGTCCTTACGGAGAGGCACTCGAGAAACAGCTCAAGCCCCCTTAAATGTCACAGTACCATCATTATAATCAAAAGGGAAAATAGCGTATTATAGATAATCTCATCATGTTCATTAATTAATGTGAAGCACTAGCATGTAGCTAAACCAAAATAACCCAACCAAAATAGGTAAACAAAGACAAGATAAACAAAAGCTAGTCAATCCTTAAGTATAAATTGTATAAATGTGGGGAGTGAATTATAAGAATGAGTAGGACATAGATGGGTCAAGGGACACTTGCCTTCACCAACCGACTGCTGCTCAGGGTCTTCACCTGCAATTCCTTCGGACTCCACCAACTGACCGTTATTTATATGAGTTGAAACATACATTACATACATTTAATACAAAAGAACAGTACACAATACAATAGAATGCAATAAATAAATAGACGTTCGACGCAGGGCTCACACCTACGACTAAACGAGAAAGGGAAAGTAACGGTCGAGGCTACAGCCGACGAGCGAACACGTCACATGATTATAAATTAAAATACTCGTCTAAACAGAACAATATTAATTTGGCAACTGAGCTAAGCATAGGATAAAGTCATGTTCCGTATTTAATCATCATAAGCACATCAAAGTAGAATTAAAACGATCATCGCGTGGCGAAACGCGCGATACAACACTTAAATTGAATTAAGACATAAACGACTCGTCGCGTGACGGAACGCGCAACGAGACACTTGCATTAATTATAAAGAGACGTTAAGCATCGCACGATGGAACGCACAACGTCATACGTCACACATTAAATAATCTGAAATTAAGATAAATCGTCACGCGACGAAGCGCGCGATGCAACACATTAATAGAATCTGAAATCAAGCTAATTCGCCGCGCGACGAAGCGCGTGACAACATATTAACAAGGTATGAAGTTAAATCGATCGCCGCGCGACGAAGTGCACGACACAACATGCTAAATAACCTAAATTAATCCAACTCGTCGCGCGACGAAACGCACGACACACCACATTAATAAATCTGAATTTAAACTCATTCGTCGCGCGACGCAGCACGTTCATTAAACAAAATTCAAAACTAATTAAACTGAAATTCGATCGCCGCGTGCGCTGGGGCTATGCGCGCGGGAACACGCTAGGCAAGCCGCGAGGGGCCGTGCTGCCGGGGCTGCGTGCCGGTGCTAAGGCCGCGCGCCGGGGCCAAGGCCGTGCGCCGGGGAGGGGCAAGGGCGCGCCACGGGGAGGGCAGGGGCCACACCGTGGGAGGGGCAGGGGCCACACAAGGGAGCAGGGGGCCGATGCCGCACCGCGGGGGAGCAGGGGCGCGCCGCCGGGGGGCCGCGCCACCGGGGGCAGCAGGGGCGCGCCGTGGGGGGAGGCCGGGGCCGCGCCACCAGGGGAGCAGGGGCGCGCCGCCGGGGGGCCAAGGCCGTGTCACCAGGGGAGCAGGGGGCCGCGCCGCGGGAGAGGGCTGGGGCGCACCATGGGAGGGGGCGGGGGCGCGCCGCGGGGGGGGGGGGAGCAGGGGGCCAAGGCCGCGCAGGGGTGCGCGCGTAGGGGGAAACAGGGGCACGCAGGGAGATGAAATGGGAGGGGGAGGAGAAGAGAGAGAGAGGGAGAGGGGAGCTCACGTCGAGGTCCAAATCTGGCGATCACCGTCTCCAAAACCTAGGGCACCACGGGGGAGATAGAGAGATGGAGAAAAGGAAGTTGCTGCACGGGGAAATCAAATGAGAATAAGGGAGAGGAGAGAGTGGAGGGGGCGCGCATGGGGGAGGGGCAGGGCGCTGGGGGCGCGCCGGGCCAGACCGGGCTAGGCTGGGTCGCATCGCGGGGCAAAAACCCACGACACGCACAACCACCGATCGGAATCCGATCACAAACCAAAATCCGAAACAAGACGAGACGAACACGCGATTAATCATGACATTAGACAAAAGAAATATGCTTCGACATGATGCAACACTCATGTCAACTTAGGTTTTTGTTTACACATGACACAGACACTAGTCGCTATACTGCTTTGAAATTGGGAAGAAGGAGCGAAAGGGGAAGAGAAAAGAGAGTAACGCCTGAATTTGGTGAGTAAAAGGAAGAAAAAATTCTACCCCCAAATTCAGGCATTACAAGCATGCTTGGCTAGAGCAATCTTGGGATGGGTGACCAACCGGGATGTTTTCTTGGGTGCGCACGAGTGAGGACAAAGTGTGCACAAAAGACTCGTGTTGGTCTGTGAGGTTGGTCTATGGTCCTAGAGGGCTGCCAGGAGTAAGTACCGCTGGTCCAAAAGTGGACAGGGTGTTACAAATGGTATCAGAGCTGACCCTCACGGTTTTACAGGTGTGTGTGGGCTAGAGGTTTGGGCATATGACGCATGTGGGCCCTGAGTAATCATATGGCATGGCATATGACAACACTAGACATACAGATGTGGCAAAGAGGGGATGTTCCTATCCTGGGGTTGACCGACGAGGATGTCTGTCTTCTAAAAGGAGATGGATTATGAAATGCTAGCTCGGTGGATTGTGAGATATCCTAGCCCAAGGCTTAATAGAATTGATAGAATACTCATACCAACAAGGTGCGTCTTCTTTTTTGAAAGCCTACCTCGAAAGAACCTCTAGGTTAAGCGTTCTTAGCCTAAAGCAATCTTGGGTTGAGTGACCAACTAGGAAGTTTTCCCGGGTACGCACGAGTGAGGACAAAGTGTGCACAAAATACTTGTGTTGGTCTTGGGGATGGTCTATGGTGCTAGAGGGCTGCTAGAAGTAAGTACCGCTGGTCCGAGAGTGGACGTGGTGTTCACTTATCTAGCCCTGATCATGCACAGATTGCTATACAAAGTTTATTCCTTGTGCCTTAATCTTTTTATATAGGGGTTGAAAGACTATGTGCAATGGATCAGAAGATATGGGGTGGGGAAAACGCTTTGTATTTCTTCTTGAACCTGAGGCAAAACTTGTGTCATGTCTTGTCAAATGACCTGGTCTCGAGACCATCTTTCCCATAAGTGACTTATTTAGGGATTTTTCTGTACCTTTTTGTTGTCAAATCCTTAACAACTTTTGTTAAATATTTACTAACCTATAATTTTTGTTAATGGTCCACTTTGTGATTAAGTGATTTGGTTAGCTTTCTTGTCCACTTTGTTTTGGTGCTCCTATGCTCTTAAGAGTGTAGAGTTGGGTTTTTGATCACTCCCTTCCATTTGACCACTACGGGATGGCTAAGTTAAGCCTTCTAAGGTGTTTAGCAACTAATTAGGGTTTGATCCTTAACTTTGGTGGATTTTGCCCTAAGTGATCCACATGTTATAATAGGTTAACTGGTGTGTTTGGTTAACCTTTCTAGCTAACACCTGAGGTGTTACACATAAACCTACAAAACATGATTTAGGATTGGGGTTAGGTACCCAACTAGAGTTGGGTCCTGTTAGGTTCATCACATAAACTTCATGTATCCAAACTTAAGTCTTACCATTCTTCCAGTTAGGTCCCACATTAAAAACACCTACTTTACCAAATTTACAATAAAGAAGATATGAAGCATCAAATGTATGATATGAAATAAAATGACCATGAAATGCATTCCTAGTCTTAGGCACATCAATAGGTATAGAATGATGAACATTGCGCCTACTCCTACCATAAGAAACAGATGTACTAAAGAAGCAATCATGGCATGTGAAGCATAAACAACATCATGACGCACAAGATAAACAACATGGTCAACATAAGGATTATGATGCACATTTCGAACATCCTTAACATTAGCATAAATATAAGCATGGTTTTTGCTAACATGAGAAGAATGAGAACTATAAGCCATAGGTGCTTTCCCCTTTTCCTTAATGAATTTGGGGCCTCATGGCTCTTCTTGTCTTTGGCTCCCTTTTGGGATCCAAGACCATCCTTAATGGAGGGATGCCTACCAATTGTACATGCTTCCCAAGCAAATTTAATTTTCTCTAGTTCATCCTTACAAGTTTTAAGTTGAGCATTTAATCTAGTAATATCATCATTCAACTTAACAATGGTAGAAGCATGATCATTGCAAGCATCAATATCAAAATCCTTACACCTAGTGCAAATCAATACATGCTCAAGAGATGAACTAGCAACATGGAATTCGTTTAATTTTTCTATCCTATCATTCAACTCATTATTTGCAATCTTAATACCAGAAACAGATGAATGACAGGCAGATAACTCGGTAGATAACAATTCATTCTTCTTTCTAAAGCAAGGGATTTTTCTACATAAAATAACTTATCATGCTCCACAAAAAGTAAATCCTCTTGCTTTTCTATTAATCTATCCTTCTCATTTAAAGCATCAAGCAACTCATTGATTTTTGCAACTGTTGGTTTATCTATGTTCTTAAATGAATTACTATAATCAATGCCATCATCATTGTAATACCTTCTTCTCCTTATCCAACATGCGGGTGTGATGTTCTTTAGAGAAGAGAGAAGACTTGTCGAAGGCAGAGGTGACGAGTCCCTCATCATAGGAGTCAGAGTCAGAGTTGGAGCAGTCAGAGTCCCACACCTTGTCAATCTATGCCTCACCATTCTTCTTGTATAACTTCTTTTCTACTTTCTTCCCTTTATTTTCTTGTTCTGGGTCATTCTTATTATCAGGATAGTTAGTAATAAAATGACCGAACTTACCACACTTGAAACAGGAGCGCTTCCCCCTTGATTTGCCTTTGTTGGAGAATTCTTTGTGCCCCATCAACACGGTCTTGAAGCGCTTGATGAAAAGAACCATCTCCTCTTCATCGAGGTCGGCCGCCTCAACTTGTGCTACCTTGCTTGGGAGCGCTTCCTGAAAGGGAAATGTGCCCTTGGGCCATTCCTATAATTGTTTTGGTGATTAAGTAGCCAACACAAATGTTTTGAACTCTTATGTGCTAAACAAGCAAGAAGTGCAAATCAAGTGACAAGGTATGTTTCTAGACCTAGTACATTGTTTTTGTGTACTAACATGTTTTGTCTAAATGCTAGAAATAGAGCCAAGAAGAGAAGATGAATTGAAGAAGACTTGGCTGTGTATAGCCAAACTTTAGCTCAGCCTAGCACACCGGACTGTCCGGTGGTGCATCGGACAGTGTCCGGTGCCCCAGGTTGGTCTCCGGTGAACTAGCTACTCTCGGGAATCGACGGAGTCGTATGGCTATAATTCACCAGACTGTCCGGTGAGTCATCTGCGGCGAACTCGTCGCTCTCGGGAAAAGGAACGGGGCGACGTGGGTATAATTCACCGGACTATCCGGTGGTGCACCGGACTGTCCAGTGAGCCAACGGCGCCCACACCAACGGTTGTCCGCACGATCAACACATGACATGTGGCTGCTCCAACGGTCAGCTGGGTGCACTGGACTGTCCGGTGTGCATCGGACAGTGTCCGGTGCGCCATCTGACTCGCGGGAGCAACGGTCGACTGTGCTCGATTTGGAAGGAAATCGCGCACCGGACAAGCTACAGTGGCTGTCCGGTGGCGCACCAGACTGTCCGGTGCGCCACACGACAGAAGGCAAGGATAGCCTTCCATGTTGATCTCCAACGGCTCCTAGCTACCTTAGGGCTATAAAAGGGACCCCTAGGCGCATGGAGCAGACACCCAAGCATTCTCTAAGCATACTAAGACATCCAGACTTCGCTTCCACGCATTTGATTCGTCGTGTTAATGATTTGGGCTCCATTTGAGTTGTGAACTCCCTGTGTTGTCATTTGAGCTCAAGTCTTCACTTGTGTGCGTGGTTGTGCTGCGTATTTGAGTCTTGCATGTGTTGCTACTCCCAACCTTACTCTGTGCTTTCTTTATGATCTCTATTGTAAGGGCGAGAGACTCCAAATTGTGGAGATTCCTCGCAAACGGGAAAATACTCTAAAAGAAAAGACCATGGTATTCAAGTTGATCATCGGATCACTTGAAAGGGGTTGAGTGCAACCCTCGTCCATTGGGACGCCACAACGTGGAAGTAGGAAAGTGTTACTTGGCTGAACCACAGGATAAAAATCGCGTGTCTCTTGTGTTGCTTTTTCTATGATCGTTTTGTTCAAAAGAACTCGCTTCAAAGCTACTTAATCGCACTAACACTTCAATAACTAAGTTTTGTGGCTATTTAGTGTTTGATTTTACAGGATCACCTATTCACCCCCCTCTAGGTGCTCTCAATTGGTATCAGAACCGTACTCTTCACTTAAGGGACTAACCACCCGAAGAGATGGATCCTAAGGGAAAGGGGATGGCGGTCAACGACAAGGAGAAGGAGTCCCTCTTCAACGAGCCTAGGGACGACAAGCCGACTGACTCAGGTTCAAGTCACAAGAAGAGGGATGGGAAGAAGAAGAGGCGCATCAAGAAAATCATCTACTACGGTAGCGATGCCTCCTCTTCTTCACCAAGAGACAACGACGATGACTCTTCGTCGAAAAAGAAAACAGATAATCAGAACTACTCTTTTGACTATTCTCGCATTCCGTACAACTCAAATGCTCATTTGCTATCAATTCCACTTGGGAAACCCCCACACTTTGATGGAGAAGACTATTCTTTCTGGAGTCATAAAATGCATAGTCATTTATTTTCTCTCCATCCTAGTATCTGGGAGATTGTTGAAAACGGAATGCATTTTGATAATACCGACAATCCTATTTTTATAAATGAGCAAAACCATAAGAATGCCCAAGCTACTACTATTTTGCTAGCATCTCTTTGCAGGGATGAGTACAATAAGGTGAGTGGCTTGGACAACGCCAAACAGATTTGGGACACCCTCAAGATATCACATGAGGGAAATGATGCCACCATGATCACCAAGATGGAACTGGTGGAGGGTGAGCTAGGAGCCAACACAAACCTACAACAGGCTCAAGACCCTGGTCAACAAGATACAAAGCTACAAAAGCACAAGATGGACGGATCATGATGTCGTCTGACTCATGCTAATGTCTTTTACAGTAATTGATCCCCATCTTGTCAATCTTATTCATGAAAATCCTAGGTACACCAAAATGACACCCGAGGAGATCCTCAGAAAATTCGTGAGCGGGCGCATGATGGTGAAGGAGGCTCGATACGTGGACGATGCACTAGACGGTCCACTACCCGTTTACGAGCCACAGTCCGTTGCTCTCAAAGCAACTAGCAGCAAGGAGACGCTACCAAGCAAGGTAGCAAAAGTAGAGGCTGCTGGGCTGAATGAAGATGAAATGGCGCTTATCATCAAGTGCTTCAAGACCGCACTCAAAGGACACAAGGAGTACCCCAACAAGAATAAAACAAGGGGGAAACGCTCCTGCTTCAAATGCAGTAAGACTGGTCACTTTATTGCTCAATGTCCCGATAATGAAAATGACCAGGCACAAGAAAGACATGGGAAAAAGGAGAAGAAGAAGAATTATAGGAAGGCAAAGGGCGAGGCACATCTGGGAAAGGAATGGAATTCTGACTGCTCTTCATCAGACTCTGACGACGAAGGACTTGCTGCCTCGGCCTTCGACAAATCCTCACTCTTCCCCAACGAACGCCATACATGTCTTATGGCCAAGGAGAAAAAGGTACGTATTCGGGACACACCCAAGTACACTTCATCTAGTGATGAAGAATATTCCGATGATGAAGTAGACTACACTGATCTGTTTAAAGGACTAGATAGAGCCAAGGTAGATAAAATTAATGAATTGATTGATGCTCTAAATGAAAAGGATAAATTGTTAGAAAAACAAGAGGATATTTTATATGAGGAACATGACAAATTTGTTAGTGTGCAAAAATCTCTTGCTTTAGAAACTAAAAGAAATGAAATGCTGTCTTCTGAGTTATCTACTTGCCATGAAACTGTCTCTAGTTTAAAGAATTTAAATGATGAATTAAATGCTAAGCTAGTAGAAGTCAATAAAACCAGTTCATGTGTAGAGCATGTCATTATTTGTAATATATGTAAGGACTTTGATGTTAATGCCTGTAATGAACATCTTACTTCTATTGCTCAACTAAACAATGAGGTGGCAAGTCTTAATGCTCAACTTAAGACTTGCAAGGTTGATTTTGATAAACTAAAATTTGCTAGGGATGCCTACACTGTTGGTAGACACCCCTCAATTAAGGATGGGCTTGGTTTCGAAAGGAAACCAAGAACTTAACAAGTCAAAGGACTCCCGTTCTCAACAAGGAGAAAGGGAAGGCTCATATGGCTAGTAGTCCTCAAAGGAATCATGCCTTTATTTATGATAGGAAAATTGCTAGTCACTCTCATAGGAGTTATGATCATGTTGCTTATTATGATTCAAATGCTATTTTTGCTTTAGCTCCACTCATGATTATGGTAGAAGTAGACCTAGGAAAAATCATGTTGTGTCTCATGCTCCTAGAAAAATGTGCAATAAACCCTCTACTATTTATTATGCTTGCAATACTTCTTTCGTACTTACATGCAAAAATACAAAAGTAGTGGCTAGAAAATTGGGATCCAAATGCAAGGGATACAAAACTTGTATTTGGGTTCCAAAAGTTATTGTGACTAACCTTGTAGGACCCAACAAGAGTAGGGTACCTAAAACCCAAGCTTAAATTGCCTTGCAGGTTTATGCATCCGGGGGCTCTAGCTGGATAATCGACAGCAGATGCACAAACCACATGACGGGGGAGAAGAAGATGTTCACCTCCTACGTCAAGAACAAGGATTCCCGGGATATGATCATCTTTGGAATGGGAACCAAGGCAAGGTCAAAGGCTTGGGCAAGATTGCCATCACTAACGAGCACTCAATATCGAATGTATTTCTAATAGAGTCGCTCAGGTACAACCTTCTGTCTGTAAGTCAATTGTGCCACATGGGTTACAATTGTTTGTTTACAAACGTTGATGTATCTGTCTTTAAAAGGAGTGATGGTTCATTAGCTTTTAAGGGTGTATTAGACGAGAAGCTCTATTTAGTTGATTTTTCGAAAGAGAATGCTGATCTAGATGCATGCTTAATGGCTAAGACTAGTATGGGCTGGCTTTGACATCACCGTCTAGCACATGTTGGGATGAAGAACCTTCATAAACTTCTAAAGGGAGAACATGTGTTAGGACTAACCAATGTCTGTTTTGAGAAAGACAGACCCTGTGCAGCATGTCAGGCAGGGAGACAGGTGGGAAGCACTCATCACTGCAAGAATGTGATGACAACATCAAGACCACTGGAGCTTCTTCACATGGACCTCTTTGGACCCGTTGCCTACCTCAGCATTGGGGGAAGTAAGTATGGTCTTATAATTGTTGATGACTTTTCTTGCTTCACTTGGGTGTTCTTTTTGTAGGACAAATTAGAAACCCAAGGGACCCTAAAGCGCTTCCTAAGGAGGGCTCAAAACGAATTTGAGCTAAAGGTGAAAAAGATAAGGAGCGACAACGGGTCCGAGTTCAAGAATCTGCAAGTTGAGGAGTATCTTGAGGAGGAAGGCATCAAGCATGAGTTCTCTGCTCCCTATACACCATAGCAAAATGGTGTAGTAGAGAGAAAGAACAGGATGCTAATCGACATAGTGAGAACTATAACACCCCATGTGTTTATATTCCGCTCGACAATGAGTACGTATTTAAACATGTAATCAATGGATAAAACGGATGTTAAGTTTTAAACATCTTCACCTATCTTGATTTTAATATCGCATCTGTTTTGTCTTTCGCGAGTGCGACATCGTTTTTATTTTTATTTATCCGGGCTCTTCCTAAATTTTCGTGTTGTTCAGAACATATTTATTCTGAAAATCGGTGCGTCCGATGATTATTTAAAAAATTCATCGCTCGCGCAAATCCAAATTCCGAAGCCCGACTCACTCGGACGATTTTTACCCCGAACAAATTAATTTGAACTCAACGACTAAAATGTTTGGGGCAAAATAATCTGTATCACGCGAACTCGTGCGCGAGGTTAAGAACTAATTTATCCGTCCGCACGCTGTTTTGGCGACGAAATCGCGTATACACTGCGGATCTGGTTTCGGCTAATTTCGGTCGAATTACGCAGAACAAATTATCAATACCGAAATCAGTTTATTTCGGTCTGTTGTTCTCGCCCAAATCCAAATCTTCGGATATAAACAATTATTAAATAATTCGGTCCTCACTCGTCCACCATGAAATCGCGTACGAGGATCTGTAATTGAGCTTTGATTCTCTGGTAAATTACCGTGACCATGGAATCATGCGTTCTAACCACGGATCAAATATATCATGTTTCGAATCAAAAATCAAACTTGGTCGCAAGTATTGTCGACCTTTTTGTTATCACTAGAAATAATGATCAAATATCGATAATTTTATTTATAAAATAAACAGAAAAGTGGAAAAAAATCTGAAAAAGATCCCAGTCGATCTCATCTGCTCAGCCGCCCTCTCTGCCGATTTTTTTTTCATGCGTGCGCGTCGTCTTCTCCCTCAAGTCTATCTCCTGCCGCTCTGCTGGAAATATCCAGCCGTCTCCAAGGTCATTTATCTACCACGCGCGCTTGATCTCTCCAGTCCTAGCCGTTCCACCTCCCTGCTGCACATCGTGCCCGGCCAGGGCTCCTCTGCGGGCAGCCACGTCTCCCTCTCCCTCTCTCTACTCTCTCCCCTGCTGCTTGCCGGTACTTGCCGCGTCATTCCCTCTCTCTCTTCTTCAAGCCGCCATCGACCCTGCCCTGGACACCGGAGCTCCACTTCACCATGCGCCATCTCCTCTGCTCGGATTGAGTCCAATTCCTAGCCGTGTCCCTGTTCCTATGTTCGTGGCACCCAAGTCGAAGCTCCTTGCGCTCGCCCATGCCGTGCGCCCGAGCTCCCCTGCCGTGCCCCTTTGGCTCGAATTCTAGTGCCTAGCTGCTTGCTCCCCTGCTGGCAGCCGAGTCCCTCACGCAGACCGCAAGCTCCCTGTGTACCACGCCTGCTCCCTCTGTCTGTTCCCAGCCGCGGAGCTCCTGTGCGCGCGAGTTCTTTGGTGGACACGCGCTGGCTGTGCTAGCTCCAGCTCAGCCACTCGCCGAGCTCGCCCTACGCTCGGATTCCACCTTCCTGCACGCGTGCCTGCATGTGCGCGCCGTGCTCCTACTGCTTCCTGTGCGCGTAGCCATGTCTACTCCTTCCTCGTCGTAGTCCCTACGCGCGTCGAGCTTTCGTGTCGAGTACCTCCTGTCTTTGCTTTCTCCCTGCTACCCGCGATGGTCACGCTAGCCATCGTGGTGTCGCTATTTTCTACTATGCCACGACATCGTTGAAGCTCCTGTGCATCACCGTCGTTTCGCTATGACCGACGTCGTGCGCATCGCGACAACTGTCTTGGCCGTGAAGTAGTCCGCGCCATAGAGTTCGCCCGGCCACGGTCTCGTTAAATTGCGAAGCTTCTTCGCTGTGCGCTCTGGCATCGGCTACCGCCGATTCTGCCATTGAGTTCGCGAGCACTCCTTGTTCTGTTCGTCTCGCCATGAGCGATTTCTCTACGCTTCAAATTTGTGCTGCTTGCCCTGCATGCGCTCACTCCTCATCCATCGGGTTTTGGCGTGTTCGCATTTTGCGTCGAGTCGTCAAACCCGTCATCCCCTGCTCGATCCCCACCTCACTAGCTCGTTCCAAACACGATCTCATCATCGTTTCATGATAGCTGTTGTTTAGTCCATGTTCACATAAGTACTTGGTATTGGCACTCTATGTATAACAATGGTATGCGTCTTCAATGCACCCTCTTGAGCTATGAGGTGCATGAGCAAAAGGAGTCCTCATTCGGTGACAACTGGTGCTCCCATGGCCATTCAGGTAAAAAGGCAAAGGTATATGGAACTATGCAATTTCATTAAATATCTTGAAGTTCCATTGATTATGATCATAGCTATGTTCTTGCATTTGAATTGGTAGTTTCTTGGTATAGGTGCTCCTTACCTTAAAATGTTATTTCTTTTGGTGTACCTAAGAAACCTTCTTAATCATGGTGTGCTTAGACATTGCACTTTATATGCATGATCATGTTGTTTTTCAATTAGTATATGTGGGGCAATGATTGTCATGTATGAAACATGTCTAGGTTGCTTGTAAAATGTTATACTCCTTGAGGCATGCATTGTTGTATTAAGTCAACTATTCAATTGGTATCTCTTTGTGAAGAAATTGATAAAGTATGCCTTGACCAAGATATGTTGTGATCCCCTCTAGTTTTGAGGAAGCTAGAATGTGCAAAGTGCAAGTCATTCAAATACTTGATGCACAACTTTAGGGGAGCACACATAACTTGTGTCTTTTGAGACTAATTGTTTCTTGAGTGATCTTGTATAGTCTCAAGGTGGAAAAGAGAAGAAGAGCAAGAAATGGAGCAATCATGACTTGGGTACCTCCGTAAGTCAAGTAATTGGTATCTTAAGTCATGAGCAATTGCATATTTTTAGATTGCTCGTGCTCTACAATATTTGGTGATACTAGATGCTTATCTTTAAATATCTTGGAACTATGACAGTAATGATCTTTCAATTGATAGCCCTGGTAGTATGCTTCAATTAGTAACTTTTGGTAATCACTAGAATAGAAGATTCATCTTGTGCCGCAATACTATAACTTGTTCTAAGTTTGTTGTCTTAGCAACAAGAAAAGGTTAGGATAAAGGATCAGGCTCAAGTGTGAAGGAGCCTCCTAGAGATTAAACTCTCAAGATGGAAAGTACACCACAACACGATAAAGGTACAAAAGGAAGTATTGATCTTTTGCGTAAATTTATCTTAATGCTTGTGGTGCATATGATTAATGAATAAGGGGGAGTATTGTTAGTGAGTTTTTCCTCCTTAATACCCTGCTGTCCCTTGACATCATTCTATGTTCTTGCTTGAATATGATTTTGGTGTTTGATGTCAAAGGGGGAGAATTTGTGCATTAAAGCTTATCTCAACCTGAAGAGGAAAGCTTATCTCAAAGGAGTTCCTTTGATCTTAAGGAAGGATGTGTTAGTTTGTTGTTATAGATAATTCTTATCATATGCTTCTTGTTGTAGTATATGGTGTTAATGCGAAACTAGTGCTTCCGCTGATATGAATTAATTGGCATCTATTGTGTTTATTTTGTAATAGATATTCATGTGGGTAATGGTGCATGTGGTTAATGGATTAATGGTGCTTTAAAATTGCTTTAAATTGGTATCTTAGTTTAAATTGGAATCTTAATGGTGAATAGTGGTAGGTTGATATTCCTGTGATATATCCACTCAATTGATTGGTGTTTAACTCTGATTCTGTGCATTTGTGTGTTATACGCATCATGGTTTGATCCTTGACACAATGCATCCCACAGGTGCTAAGGTGTAGCAATGCTTTGATTTAGCCTAAGTATGTGCATTTTGGCATTTAAGGCCAAAGCTAAGATTTTAATGTAAGCACATATTTAGGGGGAGCATTCTACAATCTTAGAGCTCAAAATTTGTGCTTTAAATTTCACTCTTATGTAAGCTTTAATTGTGTTGCCATCAATCACCAAAAAGGGGGAGATTGAAAGCTCTCTTGTGGGTTTTGGTGTTTGGATGACAACTCAATTAAAGGACTAACAAGTGTGCTAAGTGTTGAACAGGTGCTTATTAATGTAAAGTTAGCAGGGGTCAACACACGTGAACAAGTGTGATGGTCCAAGGACTAGATTATGGATAGATAATGGACATCAAAAGTAAGATGGACATTGCATAAAGTGAGACTCGGGTGCGTAGCTCGGAGACAACTGATCAAGCCAAGGATGGAGGCAAGAAGAGCTTCGAGGTACCAAGTGCAAGGGAGAAGGTCAAAGAGGCTGAGGAACCCAAAGCCAAGGGTGAAGAAGAAGACTTGCAAAGTCAAGGGTGATCGAGTTGAGAAGAGCTATGGCACATCAAGGATCACTACATAAGGACGTGACTTACAACTAATGAGGAAACATCTATAGTTATGTGGTGTAAGTCATAAGGCTCAAGATCAAGCTCTAAGAAGTGAACAAGGTCACTAGAAGAACTAGTATCAAAACCAGAACTGGAAGCAGCCCAAAAGAGCTAAGTGTACCTTGATTCTTAGTTTGGGTTGTTCCTAGTTTGGAGATATTCTAGGTGACCTTTGCAGGATGTTGGAGCTCAGAAATGACAGTCTAGATCAAGTTAAGCTGACTTGATGATTTATGAGTCCAACATCAATCTTAAGCATGTCAAATGCTAGAGAGGTGAAAATCCAAGAGAAGGTATGTTTCTAGACTTAGTACATTGGTTTTTGTGTACTAACATATTTGTCTAAGTGTTAGAAACAGAGAGAAGAAGAAAAGAAGAGAAAATACAAAAAGAAAAGACTTGGTTGGTGCAACCATGACTATGCGCAGTCTGGGAGCACCGGACTGTCCGGTGGTTCACTGGACAGTGTCCGTTGCGCCAGGCCAGCGTCTGGTCAACTGGCCGCTCTCAGGAATTCATCGACGGCGTTTGGCTAAAATTCACCGGACTATCCGGTGGTGCACCGGACTGTCCGGTGAGCGAACGGTCGACCGCGTATTCCGCGCGTGACGCGTGACCGAGCCAACAGTCAGATGGGGCCACCGGACTGTCCGGTGTGCACCGAACAGTGTCTGGTGCGCCAACGGCTCCAAGTCTGCAACGGTCGACTGCGCCAATTTAGGAAGGAGATCCGCACCGGACCGTGAACTGTGGATGTCCGGTGCGCCACCCGACAGAAGGCATGATTTGCCTTCCTGGATTGCTTCCAACGGCTCCTAGGCCCCTTGGGCCTATAAAAGGGACCTCTAGGCGCCTCAAACAAACATACAAGTGCAGCCAACAAGTGTAGACATCACTCGGATCAATTCTCTCTCTCCCTCTCGTGTATATCTCTCTAGTTTGTGTAGAGGCAAAGATATAAGCCTTGAGAGAGTAAAGAAGTGCTGCTAAGAGCTAGAGCATAGTCTTGAGCATATCGTTACTCTGCCGGAGTGCTGCAAAGAAGATTGTAAGCAGCCACGGTTTCGTTGTAACCAACTCAACGTAGTGGAAGGCTCTATCTGTCTGACTGACAGATCTGAGCAAACAGAGGAAGGAGTTGAAATAGACTCCAAGCCCAGGTGTGGCTAACTCCAATGAGGACTAGGCAAGCATTTCAGGCTTGGCCGAACCTCGGGATAAATTCCTGTGTCCACATGCTCTGCTCTATGTTGTGGGTTGATTCCCTGTCTTATTCAGTTCTTACATCTGCACTTCACTGCTTACTTGTGGTACTAGCTTTCTTTGAAGTGCAGGATATTGTGGCGGAACCTCCCGAATTATTCCAGCTTAAGTGCCTAAGTCACGCCTCAGAGGCCGTAACACACTTAAATCGGAATAACCCATCAGTCCCTCAGATCTAGTCTGATAGAGCCACTTAACCAGGATCAAATTCCACGATCTCACTCGAAGGTGAGTCACAGAAGAAATACAATAAAACAGGAAACCTCAAATTAAGTGCTGAATTATTACATAGATCGGAGTTTTGAGTAGCAAATAAGAGTTCACGAAGTAAAATGCAGCGGATAATCGATGTCGTCGGTATCGAGGAAAGGGGCAAGGCCTAGCCACTACTCCTCGTGCTCCTCTCCTGCCGGAGCAGCATCCCACTCGACCGTCCAACCCGGTGGCAGGGTGGTAGGCCAAGTCACACCATCAACCATTTCCTGAATGGTACCTGCAAAAATTTTGCCACAAGCAAGGCTGAGTATACTAATACTCAGCTAGACTTACCCAATTTTTGGGTTAGCATTTTGAGAGAAACCCTAGGTGACACTGGGGTGTCACAGCCTTCCCCCCTTAAGGGAATCTCGTCCTGAGATTCGGGCCAGAGTCCTCCCGGGGTGAAGCGAAGGGTGAGACTTATAGGAAGTGGGTGATTATTGTTATTATTAGAGCACACTGCTCTTCGAAAGTCATTCTCTTTGCAACTTCAAAAGGAAGTCCTTTTTAAATTTGTTTCATGATTACTTTATCCTGAATTAAGATTATATCTTTGGAACTTAGATTCGAAGGGCAGGAGGAGGGATTGGGGGTGATTACGTACCAGCATCCTTAGGTAGGCAATCAGGGAAGTTAGATCTCAAGAATTCCTCGGTTTCCCAAGTAGCTTCTTCCTCTGAGTGACTACTCCACTGGACCTTGTACATCTTGATCGATTTAGCCCGAGTTGATCTTTCCTTGCAATCCAGAATCTTGGAAGGGTACTCTTGGTACGATAGATCTGGTTCTATCTCCAATTCTGGCTCTGCTATGATCTCGGTCGGCAATCGAACACACTTCTTCAGCTGAGATACATGGAATACACTGTGAATGGTGGACATTTTTGAAGGTAACTTCAACTTATATGCCATGGGTCCACATGCTTCGATGATCTCATAAGGTCTAATGTAACGAGGGGCTAGCTTGCCTTTAATTCCAAACCTCTGCACTCCCTTGGTGGGTGATACCTTGAGGTACACGAAATCTCCCACCTCGAACTGGAGAGGTTTCCTTCTTCTATCATGGTAACTCTTCTACCTGGCCTGAGCAGCTTCTAGATTCTTCCTGATTAGTTTGACCTTCTTTTTGGCTTCAATCACTAAGTCAGGTCCAAAAACTCCTCTTTCTCCAGGTTGAGACCAATTGAGTGGTGTCCTGCACCTTCTTCCATAGAGAGCTTCGAAGGGTGCCATCTTTAGGCTGGATTGGTAACTGTTGTTATAAGCAAACTCTGCCAAGGAGAGGTGCTTATCCCAGTTCTTGCCACAATCGATTGCACAAGCTCTCAGCATATCCTCCAGAATTTGGTTTACCCTTTCTGTCTGACCATCAGTCTGTGGGTGGTAAGCTGAACTTCTGATTAGCTTAGTTCCCAAAGACTCCTGCAGTTGTTCCCAAAATCTGGCAACAAATTGGGCTCCTCGGTCAGAAACAATGGTCCGAGGTAATCCGTGCAAACACACGATTCGGTCAATATACAATTCTGCATACTTCTGAGCCTTATCAGTGGTGTGCATAGGAAGAAAATGTGCCACTTTCGTCAGTCGATCCACGATTACCCAAATCGAATCATGATGACGAGAGGTGTTGGGCAGACCCATAATGAAATCCATGCTGATGTCATCCCATTTCCATGAAGGTATAGATAGGGGTTGCAAAGCTCCAGCTGATTTCAAGTGGCTTGCCTTTACCCTCTGATAGGTGTCACATTCCGATACATACTGGGCTATCTCCCTCTTCATTCTGGTCCACCAATACAAAGGTTTCAGATCATGGTACATTTTGGTGCTTCCCAGATGCATAGAGAATTTGGAGAGATGAGCCTCATCCAAGATTTTCTTCTTGAGGTCCTGGTTTTTAGGAATCACCAATCTACTTTTGAACCATAACACACCCTTTTCATCTTGGCGGAAACAATTATACTTCTCAACCTTCTGATGGAGATTCTTCTTGATTTGTCACTGAGATGGGCCATGATGATCTGGTCTTGCAAAGCTGGCTCAACAGAAATGTGAGACAACGAACCAGAAGGAATCACTTCTATTTGCATCTTACTCAACTCATCACACAAGGTGTTAATGCGAGAATCCATCAGAATACAATTGCATTGCAACTTCCGACTCAAGGCATCTGCTACCACATTGGCCTTTCCTGGGTGATAATGTACCTCAGGTCATAATCCTTGATCAGCTCTAGCCATCTTCTCTGCCTCATGTTGAGATCAGCCTGAGTAAAGATGTACTTAAGGCTCTTATGATCAGTGAAGATGTTGTAGTGGGTCCCCATTAAATAGTGCCTCCACATTTTTAATGCATGAACCACTGCTGCCAACTCGAGGTCATGAGTGGGATAATTCTGCTCATGAGGCCTGAGTGCTCTTGAGGCATAAGCAATGACTCGGTTGTCTTGCATTAAGACACAACCTAGTCCAGTGCCAGAGGCATCACAATATACCTCAAAAGGCTTGCTGCTGTCGGGTTGCGCTAACACTGGTGCTGTGGTCAGATGCTGCCTTAATGCACGGAAGGCATCTTCGCACTTCTGACTCCAAATAAACTTGGCTTCTTTCTTCAGCAACTCAGTGATAGGCTTCACAATTCGAGAGAAATCCGGAATAAATCTTCGGTAATAACCAGCTAATCCCAGAAAACTCCAAATTTGACGGACAGTCGTTGGTGGCTTCCAGTTCATCACCTCTTGCACTTTATCAGGATCAACAGCTATTCCTGCCTGAGAGATAGTGTGACCCAAGAATTTGATTTCCTTCAGCCAAAAATCACATTTGGACAACTTGGCATAAAGGTGGTGCTCTCGCAGACGTTGAAGCACTACATGCAAATGCCCGACATGTTCTTCTTCGTTCTTTGAGTACACCAAAATATCATCGATGAGCACCACTATGAATTTGTCCAATTCAGGCATGAAAACAGAATTCATCAGATACATGAAATATGCTGGTGCATTGGTCAGCCCGAATGACATCACCAAAAACTCATATAACCCATATCTGGTTGAGAATGTCGTCTTCGGAATATCGCTTGCTCGTATCTTGATCTGATGGTAGCCAGAGCGAAGGTCTATCTTGGAAAATACCTTGGCCCCGACCAACTGGTCAAAAAGAACATCAATACGAGGCAAAGGATACTTGTTCTTGATAGTTACCGCATTAAGAGGGCGGTAATCTATACACAGCCTCAAGCTTTCATCCTTCTTCTTCACAAATAGTGCTGGACATCCCCAAGGTGAAGTACTAGGGTGAATAAATCCCTTATCCAGCAACTCTTGCAATTGCTTTTTCAATTCTGCCAACTCAGCGGGTGGCATTCGGTAGGGCCTCTTGGAAATTGGGGCCGTTCCTGGTTGCAACTCGATGGCAAATTCAATATCCCGGTCCGGTGGCATTCCTGGCAATTCTTCAGGAAAGACATCTGCATACTCACAGACCACTGAGATCTTTTTTAGAGGTAACTCCATCATAGAGAAAGCACATGACTGAGTAGAATTCTGACTGGGCAGAATTAAGGTGAAGTTCCCACAGAACGGAGAATTAATTTCCACGGTACGGCTGGCTACATCAAGCACAACTTGGTGCAAGGTCATCCAATTTTCGTGTTGTTCAGAACATATTTATTCTGAAAATCGGTGCGTCCGATGATTATTTAAAAAATTCATCGCTCGCGCAAATCCAAATTCCGAAGCCCGACTCACTCGGACGATTTTTACCCCGAACAAATTAATTTGAACTCAACGACTAAAATGTTCGCGGCAAAATAATCTGTATCACGCGAACTCGTGCGCGAGGTTAAGAACTAATTTATCCGTCCGCACGCTGTTTTGGCGACGAAATCGCGTATACACTGCGGATCTGGTTTCGGCTAATTTCGGTCGAATTACGCAGAACAAATTATCAATACCGAAATCAGTTTATTTCGGTCTGTTGTTCTCGCCCAAATCCAAATCTTCGGATATAAACAATTATTAAATAATTCGGTTCTCACTCGTCCACCATGAAATCGCGTACGAGGATCTGTAATTGAGCTTTGATTCTCTGGTAAATTACCGTGACCATGGAATCATGCGTTCTAACCGCGGATCAAATATATCATGTTTCGAATCAAAAATCAAACTTGGTCGCAAGTATTGTCGACCTTTTTGTTATCACTAGAAATAATGATCAAATATCGATAATTTTATTTATAAAATAAACAGAAAAGTGGAAAAAAATCTGAAAAAGATCCCAGTCGATCTCATCTGCTCAGCCGCCCTCTCTGCCGATTTTTTTTTTCATGCGTGCGCGTCGTCTTCTCCCTCAAGTCTATCTCCTGCCGCTCTGCTGGAAATATCCAGCCGTCTCCAAGGTCCTTTATCTACCACGCGCGCTTGATCTCTCCAGTCCTAGCCGTTCCACCTCCCTGCTGCACATCGTGCCCAGCCAGGGCTCCTCTGCGGGCAGCCACGTCTCCCTCTCCCTCTCTCTACTCTCTCCCCTGCTGCTTGCCGGTACTTGCCGCGTCATTCCCTCTCTCTCTCTTCTTCAAGCCGCCATCGACCCTGCCCTGGACACCGGAGCTCCACTTCACCATGCGCCATCTCCTCTGCTCGGATTGAGTCCAATTCCTAGCCGTGTCCCTGTTCCTCTGTTCGTGGCACCCAAGTCGAAGCTCCTTGCGCTCGCCCATGCCGTGCGCCCGAGCTCCCCTGCCGTGCCCCTTTGGCTCGAATTCTAGTGCCTAGCTGCTTGCTCCCCTGCTGGCAGCCGAGTCCCTCACGCAGACCGCAAGCTCCCTGTGTACCACGCCTGCTCCCTCTGTCTGTTCCCAGCCGTGGAGCTCCTGTGCGCGCGAGTTCTTTGGTGGACACGCGCTGGCTGTGCTAGCTCCAGCTCAGCCACTCGCCGAGCTCGCCCTACGCTCGGATTCCACCTTCCTGCACGCGTGCCTGCATGTGCGCGTCGTGCTCCTACTGCTTCCTGTGCGCGTAGCCATGTCTACTCCTTCCTCGTCGTAGTCCCTACGCGCGTCGAGCTTTCGTGTCGAGTACCTCCTGTCTTTGCTTTCTCCCTGCTACCCGCGATGGTCACGCTAGCCATCGTGGTGTCGCTATTTTCTACTATGCCACGACATCGTTGAAGCTCCTGTGCATCACCGTCGTTTCGCTATGACCGACGTCGTGCGCATCGCGACAACTGTCTTGGCCGTGAAGTAGTCCGCGCCATAGAGTTCGCCCGGCCACGGTCTCGTTAAATTGCGAAGCTTCTTCGCTGTGCGCTCTGGCATCGGCTACCGCCGATTCTGCCATTGAGTTCGCGAGCACTCCTTGTTCTGTTCGTCTCGCCATGAGCGATTTCTCTACGCTTCAAATTTGTGCTGCTTGCCCTGCATGCGCTCACTCCTCATCCATCGAGTTTTGGCGTGTTCGCGTTTTGCGTCGAGTCGTCAAACCCGTCATCCCCTGCTCGATCCCCACCTCACTAGCTCGTTCCAAACACGATCTCATCATCGTTTCATGATAGCTGTTGTTTAGTCCATGTTCACATAAGTACTTGGTATTGGCACTCTATGTATAACAATGGTATGCGTCTTCAATGCACCCTCTTGAGCTATGAGGTGCATGAGCAAAAGGAGTCCTCATTCGGTGACAACTGGTGCTCCCATGGCCATTCAGGTAAAAAGGCAAAGGTATATGGAACTATGCAATTTCATTAAATATCTTGAAGTTCCATTGATTATGATCATAGCTATGTTCTTGCATTTGAATTGGTAGTTTCTTGGTATAGGTGCTCCTTACCTTAAAATGTTATTTCTTTTGGTGTACCTAAGAAACCTTCTTAATCATGGTGTGCTTAGACATTGCACTTTATATGCATGATCATGTTGTTTTTCAATTAGTATATGTGGGGCAATGATTGTCATGTATGAAACATGTCTAGGTTGCTTGTAAAATGTTATACTCCTTGAGGCATGCATTGTTGTATTAAGTCAACTATTCAATTGGTATCTCTTTGTGAAGAAATTGATAAAGTATGCCTTGACCAAGATATGTTGTGATCCCCTCTAGTTTTGAGGAAGCTAGAATGTGCAAAGTGCAAGTCATTCAAATACTTGATGCACAACTTTAGGGGAGCACACATAACTTGTGTCTTTTGAGACTAATTGTTTCTTGAGTGATCTTGTATAGTCTCAAGGTGGAAAAGAGAAGAAGAGCAAGAAATGGAGCAATCATGACTTGGGTACCTCCGTAAGTCAAGTAATTGGTATCTTAAGTCATGAGCAATTGCATATTTTTAGATTGCTCGTGCTCTACAATATTTGGTGATACTAGATGCTTATCTTTAAATATCTTGGAACTATGACAGTAATGATCTTTCAATTGATAGCCCTGGTAGTATGCTTCAATTAGTAACTTTTGGTAATCACTAGAATAGAAGATTCATCTTGTGCCGCAATACTATAACTTGTTCTAAGTTTGTTGTCTTAGCAACAAGAAAAGGTTAGGATAAAGGATCAGGCTCAAGTGTGAAGGAGCCTCCTAGAGATTAAACTCTCAAGATGGAAAGTACACCACAACATGATAAAGGTACAAAAGGAAGTATTGATCTTTTGCGTAAATTTATCTTAATGCTTGTGGTGCATATGATTAATGAATAAGGGGGAGTATTGTTAGTGAGTTTTTCCTCCTTAATACCCTGCTGTCCCTTGACATCATTCTATGTTCTTGCTTGAATATGATTTTGGTGTTTGATGTCAAAGGGGGAGAATTTGTGCATTAAAGCTTATCTCAACCTGAAGAGGAAAGCTTATCTCAAAGGAGTTCCTTTGATCTTAAGGAAGGATGTGTTAGTTTGTTGTTATAGATAATTCTTATCATATGCTTCTTGTTGTAGTATATGGTGTTAATGCGAAACTAGTGCTTCCGCTGATATGAATTAATTGGCATCTATTGTGTTTATTTTGTAATAGATATTCATGTGGGTAATGGTGCATGTGGTTAATGGATTAATGGTGCTTTAAAATTGCTTTAAATTGGTATCTTAGTTTAAATTGGAATCTTAATGGTGAATAGTGGTAGGTTGATATTCCTGTGATATATCCACTCAATTGATTGGTGTTTAACTCTGATTCTGTGCATTTGTGTGTTATACGCATCATGGTTTGATCCTTGACACAATGCATCCCACAGGTGCTAAGGTGTAGCAATGCTTTGATTTAGCCTAAGTATGTGCATTTTGGCATTTAAGGCCAAAGCTAAGATTTTAATGTAAGCACATATTTAGGGGGAGCATTCTACAATCTTAGAGCTCAAAATTTGTGCTTTAAATTTCACTCTTATGTAAGCTTTAATTGTGTTGCCATCAATCACCAAAAAGGGGGAGATTGAAAGCTCTCTTGTGGGTTTTGGTGTTTGGATGACAACTCAATTAAAGGACTAACAAGTGTGCTAAGTGTTGAACAGGTGCTTATTAATGTAAAGTTAGCAGGGGTCAACACACGTGAACAAGTGTGATGGTCCAAGGACTAGATTATGGATAGATAATGGACATCAAAAGTAAGATGGACATTGCATAAAGTGAGACTCGGGTGCGTAGCTCGGAGACAACTGATCAAGCCAAGGATGGAGGCAAGAAGAGCTTCGAGGTACCAAGTGCAAGGGAGAAGGTCAAAGAGGATGAGGAACCCAAAGCCAAGGGTGAAGAAGAAGACTTGCAAAGTCAAGGGTGATCGAGTTGAGAAGAGCTATGGCACATCAAGGATCACTACATAAGGACGTGACTTACAACTAATGAGGAAACATCTATAGTTATGTGGTGTAAGTCATAAGGCTCAAGATCAAGCTCTAAGAAGTGAACAAGGTCACTAGAAGAACCAGTATCAAAACCAGAACTGGAAGCAGCCCAAAAGAGCTAAGTGTACCTTGATTCTTAGTTTGGGTTGTTCCTAGTTTGGAGATATTCTAGGTGACCTTTGCAGGATGTTGGAGCTCAGAAATGACAGTCTAGATCAAGTTAAGCTGACTTGATGATTTATGAGTCCAACATCAATCTTAAGCATGTCAAATTCTAGAGAGGTGAAAATCCAAGAGAAGGTATGTTTCTAGACTTAGTACATTGGTTTTTGTGTACTAACATATTTGTCTAAGTGTTAGAAACAGAGAGAAGAAGAAAAGAAGAGAAAATACAAAAAGAAAAGACTTGGTTGGTGCAACCATGACTATGCGCAGTCTGGGAGCACCGGACTGTCCGGTGGTTCACTGGACAGTGTCCGGTGCGCCAGGCCAGCGTCTGGTCAACTGGCCGCTCTCAGGAATTCATCGACGGCGTTTGGCTAAAATTCACCGGACTATCCGGTGGTGCACCGGACTGTCCGGTGAGCGAACGGTCGACCGCGCATTCCGCGCGTGACGCGTGACCGAGCCAACAGTCAGATGGGGCCACCGGACTGTCCGGTGTGCACCGAACAGTGTCTGGTGCGCCAACGGCTCCAAGTCTGCAACGGTCGACTGCGCCAATTTAGGAAGGAGATCCGCACCGGACCGTGAACTGTGGATGTCCGGTGGTGCACCGGACTGTCCGGTGCGCCACCCGACAGAAGGCATGATTTGCCTTCCTGGATTGCTTCCAACGGCTCCTAGGCCCCTTGGGCCTATAAAAGGGACCTCTAGGCGCCTCAAACAAACATACAAGTGCAGCCAACAAGTGTAGACATCACTCGGATCAATTCTCTCTCTCCCTCTCGTGTATATCTCTCTAGTTTGTGTAGAGGCAAAGATATAAGCCTTGAGAGAGTAAAGAAGTGCTGCTAAGAGCTAGAGCATAGTCTTGAGCATATCGTTACTCTGCCGGAGTGCTGCAAAGAAGATTGTAAGCAGCCACGGTTTCGTTGTAACCAACTCAACGTAGTGGAAGGCTCTATCTGTCTGACTGACAGATCTGAGCAAACAGAGGAAGGAGTTGAAATAGACTCCAAGCCCAGGTGTGGCTAACTCCAATGAGGACTAGGCAAGCATTTCAGGCTTGGCCGAACCTCGGGATAAATTCCTGTGTCCACATGCTCTGCTCTATGTTGTGGGTTGATTCCCTGTCTTATTCAGTTCTTACATCTGCACTTCACTGCTTACTTGTGGTACTAGCTTTCTTTGAAGTGCAGGATATTGTGGCGGAACCTCCCGAATTATTCCAGCTTAAGTGCCTAAGTCACGCCTCAGAGGCCGTAACACACTTAAATCGGAATAACCCATCAGTCCCTCAGATCTAGTCTGATAGAGCCACTTAACCAGGATCAAATTCCACGATCTCACTCGAAGGTGAGTCACAGAAGAAATACAATAAAACAGGAAACCTCAAATTAAGTGCTGAATTATTACATAGATCGGAGTTTTGAGTAGCAAATAAGAGTTCACGAAGTAAAATGCAGCGGATAATCGATGTCGTCGGTATCGAGGAAAGGGGCAAGGCCTAGCCACTACTCCTCGTGCTCCTCTCCTGCCGGAGCAGCATCCCACTCGACCGTCCAACCCGGTGGCAGGGTGGTAGGCCAAGTCACACCATCAACCATTTCCTGAATGGTACCTGCAAAAATTTTGCCACAAGCAAGGCTGAGTATACTAATACTCAGCTAGACTTACCCGGTGTGAGGAATCTACTCCTCTACCTCTAGACTATGCAGCTATTTGGCTAAGGGGTTTGGTTTGCCAAAAGCACTAGCTGTTTCTAAAATCCATTTTAACTTTTCAAATTCTAGCATCATTATCTTAGCTATGTTTGCTTCTTCTAAGCATACATGGTAACAAGCATTTAGTTCAATCAACAAATTATCTCATGTAACCTCATTTCACTTCTTACTCGATGCAGTACAAGGGGTCAAGCAGTATCATTAGCTGCGAGAAGCAGACGATTCGAATCGAGTTTTAACCTTGCAAGGTAAACCTAAACACACAACATGTAGGGGCACTCCGTCCCCACACATATCAACCATCCCCATCGATTCCCCGTTCGCGTCCAGGCCTCACCGCCTTGGCATACAATGCTCCACGGACCCCGGCTACCGCCGTGCAGTGACCGCACTTGTACCCACCATAGCTAGCATGGGAGACTCAGTCTCAGGTCGCATGAGGGATAAAGTCCGCGCCCGGCTTCACTCAGGTACTAGGTTTACCGGTTACCATTTTTCTCGGCATGTGCTTAGTACGTTCAAAAGCTTGACTCAGGTATCCACACATTAATCCTTAATTCCTTTTTCCCGTCTCATGGACAAGGCATCCTCCCTGGATCCAAGTCCATAGACTAACATAGATCTCGTTATCAAGATGAATACAATCAATTCCTGACCTCGCGCGAGTGCTAGAAAAATCACTCGACTTCTACTGAGATCCTGATTAGCAAGCAGCTACTCGACCTAGCATACTAGTATTCATCTCAAAAAGGATCCTAAGTTCATGCAGCTAGAGGTTTCAAGCAACTCCTACACTTAAGTGCACATTACAGTCCTACAAACATTAAGTGTAGTAAAGTAGCATATAATAATATGGTTATGCATAAAACCGGGGCTTGCCTTCAATAGCTGGGGCTGCAGGGAGATCCTCGATAGCAGCCTCGGAAGCTTGCTACTGGTCCTCCTCTTGGACAAATCCTTGCTCGGGGATGAGCACGTACTCTCCGTCGGCGAGATTACAATCTAATGAATGCAATGCGTAAGATATATGCAGGATATGATATGTGCTTTAGTAATTACAACTTTTGATTGTGTATGGTCCACTTGAGTTAGACAAGGTTAAACCCTACTTATGTATTTTGGGTGGTATATGTTGGGGACTTGTTCTCAAATGCTATGAATTAAGAACAAGGCAACACAAATGTTAATGGTTAAAGGTCCTTCGTCCTTCGAAGCATTATTTCCCTTAGGACATAATGATCTTCAGACGAAGGTCATGAAGGACCTACCTTCATCATCACAACATGTGTTAATGAAAGAAGAAGCATATGAAATATAAGAGACAACATGAATAAACATATGACATTATTAATATATCTTCTTCTTTATTAACATGAATAAATAGAAACAATATTGAATTACATTTGTACCTTCAGATTGACAGAAGGTAGAAGTCCAAGCATGACGCACAAATGAATACCGGTCAGCGTGAACAATACGGGAGTACTGTTCATCTATTTATAGGCACGGGACGCAACCCGTGTAGAATTACATTGATGCCCTTTACATTTATCAATAACTTTATAGCAATCCTTCGAGGTTTAATTTGACTTTTCATCTTTAAGTCGGTTCCTCTTTTCCGCCGTCAGCCGAAGCTTTTCTGCACATAGCTTCGTGATCGTCTTATCCTTCGTCGTGGTCGCTTTCCATCCCAGTCAAGCTTCGTCTTAACCATGCTCTTGTACACCCGCAACCTGACTCCGAAGATACCTGTTCACATGTTTCACTCGGAAAATATTGTCAAATCATGTTTTTGAGGACCTTCGGAAGCCGAAGGCCCCCAACAGTAGCCCCTCGCAATATTAATTTACTGTAATGATAAATTCATATTGCGACATGGACGAAGGCTTTAAGCCGAAGGTCCGAAAAAACACCTTCCTTCTGCTAGAATAGCAATCAGTCATTGACAAACGGGGCCCTCCAGTTTTCGACACACTGGGTGTATAAATAAGAGCTCACCGCAAGTTTATTTGGCACGCTCTTTTGCCATCTGCTTTTACTCACGCAACAGCACTTGCTCTGTTTTAAATTTTTAAGCTTCAGTTTCGAGTGTGTTTTTGTCAGCATTTGCGAAGATGTCTGAGGATAAGAAAGTTGTTGGTGCTTCGAAGCTAAGCCTTTCTGAGGAGATGCACCTGGGCTTTCTTGAATCAATGTCGAAGACCAATACGGAGAAAATTGTCAAGGAGACTTTGGAGGGTCTATCTGAAGATACTGGCGATAGTGATAGTTATGATGTGGATAGTGGTGGGGAGGATTCCGAAGATCGCCTGTGGCGGCCCAGTCACTCAAATTTTGGAAAATCAACTATAAAGCAGAGTCACCTTGAAAATATGAGGGGGAGATATTTCCGAGATATATCCATTGTAAGGGCAGATGACGGAGAGAAAACTACGCCGCCTCCTGAAGATAATGAAGTCGTGATCTTCCGAAGCTTTTTAAAAGCTGGGCTACGATTCCCTTTAAGCAGATTTGTGGTAGAAGTTCTGAAAATATATCAAGTTTACCTTCATCAACTTACTCCTGAAGCAGTGATAAGGCTAGGAGTCTTCGTCTGGGCCGTGAAGAGCCAGGGCCTGGAGCCAAGTGCAAAAAGCTTTTGCAATATACACGAGTTAGTGTACGAGACGAAGCCCTGGGGTAAGGAGCAATATCATAATAATTTTGGCTGCTATAGCTTCGGCGCCCGCTCTGGGTCAAGTTGTCCTGTGCCAACTTTTCGGAAGAGATGGCCCGGGGAATGGATGAAGGAATGGTTCTATGTGAAGAACGATTTGAAGGTTCGATAAGATATTAAAGATATCATCATGCGTCCTATCTGGCAGCGCTTCGGACTCCGGAACCAAAGGTAGAAATGGACGAAGCAGCTGAAGAATGCCAGAGAGCCTTCGGCGTAGTCTGCTCTTTTATTGGTACCAGGGATTTAATGCAAGAGCACATTGCCTTCAGAGTTTGGCCACTTGCAGATAACTGGGAAATGCCGAAGGAGACCGTTAAAGAAGCTGACGAGGGTGGGCTAATCAGGCTGAAATATACATTCAAGTATGGAGATAAGTTCATTGAACCAGATGATGATTGGCTAAAAAGCATTGAGAATGTAAGTGATGAATTGCTTGGGGGCATACTCAAAGGCCGAAAATACTGCATTATCAGCGGCTTTCGGAGGCCGAAAGAAGAAAAGACTGAACCGAGTATTTGATGCAATTGGGTTTATCTACCCCGACTACTATTATCCAATGCGAGGCCAAAAAAGGAAAAATACTTCTCCTGCAAAGGAAATTGCTTCGGCTGCTCCTAGGGAGCCAGCGCCAAAGAGGAAGAAGGTAAAAGTGCTCACACACCCTCCACGCTGTATTGAGCCGGCCACAGTGCCTGAGTTTATTGGTGAGGCTTCTTCGGCCACCGAAGCCAGAGAACCAACTCTAGTGCCAAAATCCGAAAAATGGCCGAAGCACCAGCAATAGAGAAAACGGAAGAACCGAGAACTGAAGAGGGAAAAACATTGGACGTTTTAAGTCCTACATCAAAAGTTGAGGCAGCTAAAAACCAAAAGGGGCCAGCAGCGACCCCGAAAAGAAAAAGGATGGTTAATGTGCTGGATGTTTTGGAGACAATTAAATCTTCAAGCATAACTCCAAAGAAAACTGTTGAAACTTCTGAAGTGCCTACTGAAGCCTTTGTTGCTGAAACTTCGAAGGAACAATTTGAAACTGAAGTTGGGCCTTCAGAGCCCACCAAGATACAACCTTTGGAAGCCGAAGAGACGAAAATGTCAGAGGCAAGTTTAGAAGCTGAAAAAACAAAATCAACAGAGCCAATTTTGATTGAGGAAATCGACACTGCCACCCCCGAAGCATCTTCCAAAATACGTGATTATATTGTGCGACATGCTTCGGGGAAGAAATTATCTGAAGAAGAGATTTTTGAAGCTAATCACTATGCCCGAGAACTGAAGTATCCGAAGGGGGCCCTAGTGTTCAATGGTACGGACGAAGATGACTTTCTATACTGTCTCCCAGACAGCAAAGAATTGTCCGTCTGCCGGGAGATGGCTAGAAGCATGGGGTTCCCGAAGCTTGAAGCTGGCCTCTGCGCTATAACGAAGGACGATCTTGCGGATAGTCTGGCATACAATAGTCTGAAGGTACAAAAAATTGTGAATTTTGAAGTTTATGAATTTTGAATTAGTCTTTTGTTCTTATGTTAACTCATTCATTCTTTTGAATAGGGCTTAATACTTAGCAATGCCTTAAGGGCATAGAAGAATGCCGAAGATGAGAGCTGCACCATTGCTCTTAACAACCCTCGAACAGAGGTTATCAGGCTAAGAAACGAAGCCTTGGAGAAGGACACAATTCTGCTTACGTTGGTGGAAAAAATGAAGGAAGATGAAGCTAACTCTAAAACTCAAGCCGAAGCTCAGAAGCGCGAAATCGAAGATCTTCGGAAACAACTAGCCCGAGCTAAAGAAGAACGCATTCTTGAAGAAACAAAACGAGAATTAAGTGATCAATGGGCAAATCATTTGGAAGTAAATGTCGAAGAGCTTCGTGCTTCGAAGAAAAGGTGTTATAATAAATCCATAGAGTGTGTTAAAAAGATAAAATCCAGCTTCGCCAGCGTCGGTGCATTTTCTAGTGAAGAAAATTTCACAAGAGGGAATCCAGAAGGCCCGATTGAATGGATCAGTCGCGAAGCTGAGGCCTTCGAGGAAATCTTGAATGGTCGCGGGGACATTTGTGCTTTTTCAGGCACCAGAGGAATTGTTACTATTTTGGAAAAGAAAGGATGCGAACATGTGAAATCTTTAGCACAGTCTGGAGCTGCTTTATCCTCTGAAGATATCAAAGACCCTTCAGCCGAAGCAAGCCAGGTTGGTGGGAAGTTTTTCACAGACATTTGGGACAATGGCGGCCGAGAAATGGCTCAAGAAATCATTCAAAGAAGCGAAAAAGGCATCCATGATGCTAGGAGGGTAGTAGAGGCTGCTGAGAAAAACTCAGGGCCTGAAGGGCAAATAGGTATTAACTAGTGGTTTTTATTGTGTTGCAATTTTTGATTTCAAACTTTATTCACGGTTTGTAATAGTAATATAGCCGTATCCTGTTCTCCCTCAGAACCTGCTGAGGCGTCTCCGGGCCCTCACTCAAAGGGAGACGATGAAATTAGAAAAATGGCCGAAGCCATCATGGACAAAGTTGTCGATCAGCTACTGAACGAAGCTACAGAAGTAGTTCTCAGAGAAAATTAAATACTATTGTAAAAATATTTGGAATGTAACATGTGTAAAACTTTGTAACTTTGAATGTAAAATATAATCTATTTATGGTTTAATTCTTTACGATGCATGAAATTTTGCATACATACCGTTTTTTGAGCCTTCGGCGAAAAAACACCTTCCCTTCTTTTCATGCTTCGTGAAGAAGATCTTTTATGTATCACAAAAATTTCCATACTTCTCTGATGAAGAATATCCAAGCTTCGTGAAAACATTCTTCGAAGCTATAAAAAAGTTTTATATTGTGTCTCTAATGAAGCTACACTTCTTCTCAATTTATCTTGTGCCTTAGCACGATTTTCTCTTTTTCAAAACATTCTCCGAAGATCAATGTTGTGTCCCCTTCTTGTTCCACATGCGATATGATGTATGATGCTTATGTTATGCAAAATGATGTGATGATGTTATGTTATGCAAAATGATATTTGTGCCGAAGATACACACATCCCTGCAATAGAGCACACAATCTTTTTATATCAGCGCTGACTTTTCGCTGTAAGCCTCCCTTAGGAGCTTCTTCGCCTTTTACTTCAGCGGAATCAGCGTTTATTTTTCGCTGTAAGCCTCCCTTAGGAGCTTCTTCGCCTTTTACTTTCAGCGGAATCAGCGTTTATTTTTCGCTGTAAGCCTCCCTTAGGAGCTTCTTCGCCTTTTACTTTCAGCGGAATCAGCGTTTATTTTTCGCTGTAAGCTCTGCATTCCCTTCGGAACGACTTTTGAGCAGAAAACTTACGCTGCGCTCCCTTAGGAACGACTTTTTTCTACTTCGAAGAAGTTGCACTGTGTTCCTTAGAACAAGTTTTTGATAATTCGAAGGTTCTCCGTGCCACCACAAACTCTTGTGCTTCGGCAACTCAAGCCTATGGAGAAGATATATTTTCATTGTGATAAAAAACTAAACTGTTACAAGAAATTGAAAAAACGATAAAAGACATTTAAACTTCCCATAATTGTTTCTTACTAAAAAGAAAGTAAAACTGAATGCGAAAATGAAAAACTGCTGTCGAAGTAGGATATTTTGTCAGTATATGTGCTTCGACTCTGGCACAGTGCTATTGACTGTGCGAGCTTCGGACTCCTCTCTGAAGTCCCACTGGGGGTGAGAGTGCTGACTCCCTTCTGGCTGCGGACCTCGTTGTATTGGTGGCGGTGGAAGCTGTTGCCAAGATGCTTGGGGTTGACTTGCCGAAGCAACAGAGGCTGTAGGGTGATTGCCTACATATTCTGGAATGTAAGGCGAATGGTACGAAGCAGTATGCATAACCTGCTTCGGCTGGCTCTGTTGCGCTGCAGCTTCTGCTAGCTCCTTTTGCTTCTGGATGGTAACATGACACATCCTGGTGGTATGGCCCTTGCCTTCACCACAGAATAGGCAGTAAATTTTTCTTGGTTGATCTACAAATCTTCCCCCGAAGCCCCTGGCGCCTCTGCCCCTTGGGGCTGGCGGCCGGAAAGAGCTTTGCTGTTGCCCCGAAGCTTGCGAGGAGCACTGTGGCCTTTGCTGTTGACTCCCTTTGTCATCACTTTGAGTAGAATTGTGAATTGACCTGACGTGCCTCGGATAAAATCTTCCTCCGAAGCCCCTGGTCATTTCAGAGAACCTAAAAGCTTCCTTCCTTCTTTGGCGAAAATCATTGTCAGCTCGAATATATTCATCCATCTTCTGGAGCAGCTTCTCCAAAGTTTGAGGAGGCTTCCTGGCAAAGTACTGAGCTGAGGGTCCTAGTCGAAGCCCCTTGATCATGGCCTCAATGACAATTTCATTGGGCACTGTTGGTGCCTGTGCCCTCAGACGTAGGAACCTTCGAACATATGCCTGAAGGTATTCTTCATGATCCTGGGTATATTGGAATAAAGCTTGAGCAGTGACTGGCTTCGTCTGAAACCCTTGGAAGCTGGTTATCAACATATCCTTCAGCTTTTGCCATGAGGTGATTGTCCCTGGCCTAAGAGAGGAGTACCAGGTTTGTGCAACACTCCTGACAGCCATGACGAAAGACTTTGCCATGACCGCTGTGTTGCCACCATACGAAGATATGGTTGCCTCATAGCTCATCAAGAATTGCTTCAGATCTGAATGCCCGTCGTACATGGGGAGCTGGGGTGGCTTGTAAGATTGTGGCCAAGGAGTAGCCTGCAGTTCTGTTGACAGGGGAGAAGCATCATAGAAAACAAAATTTCCATGATGGAATTCTTCATACCAATCGCCCTCGTTGTAGAAACCCTCTTGATGAAGCTCTCTACGCAGGGGCCTTTAGTTCTGGTCATCTTGAGCAAGATGTCGAAGCTCTTCAGAGGCTTCGTCTATCTGCCTTTGAAGATCAGCTAGACGAGCCATCTTCTCCTTCTTCCGTTGGACCTGTTGATGGAGCATCTCCAAATTTTGGATTTCTTGATCCAAATCGTCGTCCGGAGGCATTGAACTGGTGGCCTTCCTCTTCTGGCTTCGGGCCTCCCTAAGAGAAAGGGTCTCCTGGTTCGGGTCCAGCGGCTGCAAAGCAGCAGCCCCTGTTGCTGGAGCTTTCTTTGGCGGCATGACGAAGGTCGATGCTTGCCGAAGGTATTCGAAACTCAAAAAATGGACGTGAGTTCACCGGAGGTGGGCACCAATGTTGGGGACTTGTTCTCAAATGCTATGAATTAAGAACAAGGCAACACAAATGTTAATGGTTAAAGGTCCTTCATCCTTCGAAGCATTATTTCCCTTAGGACATAATGATCTTCAGACGAAGGTCATGAAGGACCTACCTTCATCATCACAGCATGTGTTAATGAAAGAAGAAGCATATGAAATATAAGAGACAACATGAATAAACATATGACATTATTAATATATCTTCTTCTTTATTAACATGAATAAATAGAAACAATATTGAATTACATTTGTACCTTCAGATTGACAGAAGGTAGAAGTCCAAGCGTGACGCACAAATGAATACCGGTCAGCGTGAACAGTACGTTCATCTATTTATAGGCACGGGACGCAGCCCGTGTAGAATTACATTGATGCCCTTTACATTTATCAATAACTTTATAGCAATCCTTCGAGGTTTAATTTGACTTTTCATCTTTAAGTCGGTTCCTCTTTTCCGCCGTCAGCCGAAGCTTTTCTGCACATAGCTTCGTGATCGTCTTATCCTTCGTCGTGGTCGCTTTCCATCCCAGTCAAGCTTCGTCTTAACCATGCTCTTGTACACCCGCAACCTGACTCCGAAGATACCTGTTCACATGTTTCACTCGGAAAATATTGTCAAATCATGTTTTTGAGGACCTTCGGAAGCCGAAGGCCCCCAACAGTATACTTGGTAAATTAGGTCAAACTTAGCTAAGTAAGTGGTAGGTTTTATTTTCTTTGGGGTTCCACTGAATTCTTTTTAAAGCCTTAGTGAGTTTGACAAGAATTCAAGTTGGACTTATTGGAGTGAGGTTTATTTCTCCTTTCGTTTTCTTTATTCTCCTTAAGTTTTTGGAGTGGGTTTGAACTACAAGTTGTTTTAATAAAATTCTGTAAAAATTACAGTGGCTTATTACTGGTGTATAGTTCTTTGTCTCAAAATTTGGAGATCAGAAAGTGAATAGTTTTCTCTGGACAAAATTACCAAGTTTTAGGGCAGAAGGGGTGATTTGAACTACAACTATTCATTAAAAGTAGATAATCCTCTCAAACTTATTTTTGCTGGCTTTTAGATGCTACAACATGACTTGACACAAATTTCTAGTCATTATTACCTATTAGTTATTTTACTAGGATTTTCTAAAGTTTCTAGCCAAAGAGGTGCTTTCTACTACCACTATATTTGAAAAATATCAAACAACAGATTTCTGATTTTTCTTAGCTTCTATTTTGTGCAAGAGCAGTCATTCTGAAATTTGGCATCTTTTTGCTTAAGGGAAGGGGTGATATGCATTAATTGGATTAAATGGCCTTTCTTATCAAATATTAGCAATAGGTATTATTTTGCATCTTTTTAAGGGGTTTGCATTTTTCTCTGGTGGCCTATCTCATTATTGACCTAGCAAAATTTTATTTGCCCATTATTGCATTATTATGGGTTATTCATGATTTATTTAGAAAATGACTCATTATCACATTGTACTAATTTACCCTACTTAAAATGATGGGCTAGGGTGTTCATTATTTTTGCAGTGGGGTTCTGGTGGTTATAAGTCCACTGGATTTTTATTATCAATTTTGGGTCTGGTTTTGAATTTCTAATAATTGATTTCCAGTTGGAATAATGCTAAATAAAACATTTTATTTTAAAAACTGATCTGGACTAAAGGTCTCTTTATTTTTCCTAGGTTCTCTGTTACTTAAGCAAACTAGGAAAAATAATTTCACTCACTGTTCATTAATTTCTAATGCCTTTCTGATTTTCCTAAGTTTTGGGCAGAAATGGTTTTTAATGAATATTTACACTATATTCTTCAATACTAGGGTTCCTACTATTTTTAAACAGTGTCTAAAGGAGGTTTGAATACCTATAAATTTTCTTAGGTTCAGCACAGAAGAAAAACTAATTTTCCTTTTAAACAAGGTTTGGTCAGTTTCCGTTTTTAATTTTAAACTCAAAAAATTAGAACAGAAAGCATAGGGTTTATTATTTTTAAATGATAGTTCATAATATTTAGGATCTAGCAAAATTAGTTTGACAACTTTTGATTAAGAATTCATCAAGTTATGGATTTTCTAAGTTCTCTGGTGATTTAAAAAGATTAAACAGAATTGATTAAATGGAAAACTACTTTGCACTGGGGTCTGGCGGGTGTTTTAGGTTTTTCTCACAGTTCAGTCCCGGGGCTACTATTCACATGAGACACTGACTTCGCAGAAAACCCCCGGGTTCTTCTAATCCTAACCCGAGGTCCTTCTCCTAACTTAAACAGTAATAGTGGCGGAAGAAAGGGCGGAGGGGCTTACCGGCGGCGAGATTGCTCCGGTGAGGTGGTCGAGGATGTAGGGGAGGTCTCGGGGATCACAACGAGGTGTGGGTCGCCGTCGGGGGTGGTCGGAGTTGGCCGGTCCGCGAGCGCAGGCGGGGGAGCTCATCGGCGGCGAGGAGTCCGGCCTATTCAGGGCGAAATTGACCAATCAAACGGGTCAGAGAGCTTCACCAGGGATCAAGGAAGGTGTGCGCGCGAGGAATTGAAGAATGGCTCACCGGAGAGCTCGGTCCACGCGTGCTGGCGGGCGACCGAAGTCTGGCGAGGGTGCTCTCGGGCTTTCGGTGAAGGTCTGCCGGGTCCGAGGGCTTGGGGAGCTTCACGGGCCTATGGCGGAGCTAATCGAACCACTGGCGCGACTTGAGGATGACTGAATGGGCTGGCCACGGTGGCCGAGGCTCTGAAAGCTTGGCGGGCGGTGGCGCGGCGTGCTCGGGGCAATTTCCGGTGATCTCTGACTTGGGTAAGACTTGAGAGCATGCGGGGATGAATGGCCGAGGCTTGGGCGGCTTTATAGGCACGGCGCGGTGCACGGGTGGTCGTGGACCGGCGAGCGCGCGCGGGCGTGCACTGGGAGGCGCGGGTGCGCGAACGGGCGTGAACCGGAAGTGTCAGCCATGGTCGAACACGTGTGCCCGTTGCCTCTGTCCAAGTTCTAGCGCCGATTGGGTGCAAATCTTCGCAAATTTGGGCAAGATCGCTGTGAAGGATTTGTTCACCTGACCTTGCTTTGTCTTTTGTGTATGGACGTCGCGTGGTTTTAGGCTAGGGACAGGGAGTTGTAGCGTCACCAAGGTGCCAGTGTCAGAATGTCTGGTCCCAAGGTCAAACTGCGCCAAAACCATGTCAAATGAATTTGGTTTGAGTTCAAACTTTTCCAGGGCGTGTTCAAGGGAATTTGGCACAACTTTGATATTTGGATCTCCTGGTTTTGAGTTTCAAAAAACAGAGAACACAGTTGATCCTTGGAAAGAGGTCTGAAATTCAGAAATTCAAAAATCTGAATTTCCTATTGAGTCCCCACATGAGAAGCTTGCTTGGGGTTTTATTTGAATTATTTTGGCCAAGCTTCCTTAATCTTTATTGTTGCTTATTAAATGTATTTCAATGTTTATAATTGGCCCAAGTCATGATTTTGAATTTTTCATACCCTTTTCCCCATTCTCTTTGATTTTGCTCATAGGGCTCAATTAGGGTTTTTGTTGGGGTTACACATTTTGCCTTATTGAAAAAACCCATTTGTTTTGAACATGATACTTTTAAGCATAGGCTTGGTGGATCCTTTATTCTTAAGTCAATTTGATGTTCATACTTAACTTTGGTTCACATAAGATGATGGTTCATGGGTTAGCATTTTGAGAGAAACCCTAGGTGACACTGGGGTGTCACAGCCTTCCCCCCTTAAGGGAATCTCGTCCCGAGATTCGGGCCAGAGTCCTCCCGGGGTGAAGCGAAGGGTGAGACTTATAGGAAGTGGGTGATTATTGTTATTATTAGAGCACACTGCTCTTCGAAAGTCATTCTCTTTACAACTTCAAAAGGAAGTCCTTTTTAAATTTGTTTCATGATTACTTTATCCTGAATTAAGATTATATCTTTGGAACTTAGATTCGAAGGGCAGGAGGAGGGATTGGGGGTGATTACGTACCAGCATCCTTAGGTAGGCAATCAGGGAAGTTAGATCTCAATAATTCCTCGGTTTCCCAAGTAGCTTCTTCCTCTGAGTGACTACTCCACTGGACCTTGTACATCTTGATCGATTTAGCCCGAGTTGATCTTTCCTTGCAATCCAGAATCTTGGAAGGGTACTCTTGGTACGATAGATCTGGTTCTATCTCCAATTCTGGCTCTGCTATGATCTCGGTCGGCAATCGAACACACTTCTTCAGCTGAGATACATGGAATACACTGTGAATGGTGGACATTTTTGAAGGTAACTTCAACTTATATGCCATGGGTCCACATGCTTCGATGATCTCATAAGGTCTAATGTAACGAGGGGCTAGCTTGCCTTTAATTCCAAACCTCTGCACTCCCTTGGTGGGTGATACCTTGAGGTACACGAAATCTCCCACCTCGAACTGGAGAGGTTTCCTTCTTCTATCATGGTAACTCTTCTACCTGGCCTGAGCAGCTTCTAGATTCTTCCTGATTAGTTTGACCTTCTTTTTGGCTTCAATCACTAAGTCAGGTCCAAAAACTCCTCTTTCTCCAGGTTGAGACCAATTGAGTGGTGTCCTGCACCTTCTTCCATAGAGAGCTTCGAAGGGTGCCATCTTTAGGCTGGATTGGTAACTGTTGTTATAAGCAAACTCTGCCAAGGAGAGGTGCTTATCCCAGTTCTTGCCACAATCGATTGCACAAGCTCTCAGCATATCCTCCAGAATTTGGTTTACCCTTTCTGTCTGACCATCAGTCTGTGGGTGGTAAGCTGAACTTCTGATTAGCTTAGTTCCCAAAGACTCCTGCAGTTGTTCCCAAAATCTGGCAACAAATTGGGCTCCTCGGTCAGAAACAATGGTCCGAGGTAATCCGTGCAAACACACGATTCGGTCAATATACAATTCTGCATACTTCTGAGCCTTATCAGTGGTGTGCATAGGAAGAAAATGTGCCACTTTCGTCAGTCGATCCACGATTACCCAAATCGAATCATGATGACGAGAGGTGTTGGGCAGACCCATAATGAAATCCATGCTGATGTCATCCCATTTCCATGAAGGTATAGATAGGGGTTGCAAAGCTCCAGCTGATTTCAAGTGGCTTGCCTTTACCCTCTGATAGGTGTCACATTCCGATACATACTGGGCTATCTCCCTCTTCATTCTGGTCCACCAATACAAAGGTTTCAGATCATGGTACATTTTGGTGCTTCCCAGATGCATAGAGAATTTGGAGAGATGAGCCTCATCCAAGATTTTCTTCTTGAGGTACTGGTTTTTAGGAATCACCAATCTACTTTTGAACCATAACACACCCTTTTCATCTTGGCGGAAACAATTATACTTCTCAACCTTCTGATGGAGATTCTTCTTGATTTGTCACTGAGCTGGGCCATGATGATCTGGTCTTGCAAAGCTGGCTCAACAGAAATGTGAGACAACGAACCAGAAGGAATCACTTCTATTTGCATCTTACTCAACTCATCACACAAGGTGTTAATGCGAGAATCCATCAGAATACAATTGCATTGCAACTTCCGACTCAAGGCATCTGCTACCACATTGGCCTTTCCTGGGTGATAATGTACCTCAGGTCATAATCCTTGATCAGCTCTAGCCATCTTCTCTGCCTCATGTTGAGATCAGCCTGAGTAAAGATGTACTTAAGGCTCTTATGATCAGTGAAGATGTTGTAGTGGGTCCCCATTAAATAGTGCCTCCACATTTTTAATGCATGAACCACTGCTGCCAACTCGAGGTCATGAGTGGGATAATTCTGCTCATGAGGCCTGATTGCTCTTGAGGCATAAGCAATGACTCGGTTGTCTTGCATTAAGACACAACCTAGTCCAGTGCCAGAGGCATCACAATATACCTCAAAAGGCTTGCTGCTGTCGGGTTGTGCTAACACTGGTGCTGTGGTCAGATGCTGCCTTAATGCACGGAAGGCATCTTCGCACTTCTGACTCCAAATAAACTTGGCTTCTTTCTTCAGCAACTCAGTGATAGGCTTCACAATTCGAGAGAAATCCGGAATAAATCTTCGGTAATAACCAGCTAATCCCAGAAAACTCCAAATTTGACGGACAGTCGTTGGTGGCTTCCAGTTCATCACCTCTTGCACTTTATCAGGATCAACATCTATTCCTGCCTGAGAGATAGTGTGACCCAAGAATTTGATTTCCTTCAGCCAAAAATCACATTTGGACAACTTGGCATAAAGGTGGTGCTCTCGCAGACGTTGAAGCACTACATGCAAATGCCCGACATGTTCTTCTTCGTTCTTTGAGTACACCAAAATATCATTGATGAGCACCACTATGAATTTGTCCAATTCAGGCATGAAAACAGAATTCATCAGATACATGAAATATGCTGGTGCATTGGTCAGCCCGAATGACATCACCAAAAACTCATATAACCCATATCTGGTTGAGAATGCCGTCTTCGGAATATCGCTTGCTCGTATCTTGATCTGATGGTAGCCAGAGCGAAGGTCTATCTTGGAAAATACCTTGGCCCCGACCAACTGGTCAAAAAGAACATCAATACGAGGCAAAGGATACTTGTTCTTGATAGTTACCGCATTAAGAGGGTGGTAATCTATACACAGCCTCAAGCTTTCATCCTTCTTCTTCACAAATAGTGCTGGACATCCCCAAGGTGAAGTACTAGGGTGAATAAATCCCTTATCCAGCAACTCTTGCAATTGCTTTTTCAATTCTGCCAACTCAGCGGGTGGCATTCGGTAGGGCCTCTTGGAAATTGGGGTCGTTCCTGGTTGCAACTCGATGGCAAATTCAATATCCCGGTCCGGTGGCATTCCTGGCAATTCTTCAGGAAAGACATCTGCATACTCACAGACCACTGAGATCTTTTTCAGAGGTAACTCCATCATAGAGAAAGCACATGACTGAGTAGAATTCTGACTGGGCAGAATTAAGGTGAAGTTCCCACAGAACGGAGAATTAATTTCCACGGTACGGCTGGCTACATCAAGCACAACTTGGTGCAAGGTCATCCAATTAGCTCCCAGAATAATGTCCACATTTTCCAATCCCAACACAAGAAGAGTGGTTTTGACAATGTGGCTTCCTAGTTGAATAGGCACACTTTGGTTTAATTTATTAGTTGAAATTTTACCCCCAGGTGTGACTATCATGAATGACCTTTTTGAGTGAGAGAATGGCAGTTCACATTTAGCACTGAACTTCTGGCTAATGAAACTGTGAGATGCACCAGAATCAAATAGAATTAAAGCAGGTTGATTATAAACTGAAAAGATACCGGTCATGATAGGAGCTCCTTCAGGTACTTCCTCCAGGGTAGTGAAGTTGAGCTTCCCTTGCCTGACTTGTACCTTCTGCTTTCTTCCCTTGTCTTGATTTGGTGCTGGCATCTGCCTCTGCTGGTTCCTGGGACAATTCTTGGCATAGTGGCCCACATTGCCACAAGTGAAACACTTGTTTCCATTGCCCTGGCAAAACTGCTGCTGCGGAGGCTGATTGTTCCTTGGGGCGGGAGCTCGAAAGCAGTTGGGTGCCGGCTGCTGCTGCTGAGGTGGCCTGATCACCCATCTGCCTGCCTGCTGCTAGAAACCCCTGCTCTGATTGTGAGAAACAATCCGGAACCTCTGAGCCTGAGCGGATGGTGCTGCCATTGGTGCCTTTCTCTTCTTCTCTACCCGGTGAGCTGTAATGCAATCCTCCTAGGAGATGGCCAGGTTGACCAACTCATTGAAGCTATAAGCCCGGACAGTGTTGAGTCGTTCCCGCAGCTTGGTATTAAGACCTCTGCGGAAGCGGTCTCTCTTCTTCTCATCAGAATCAGCATGGTACCCTGCATACTGGCACAGGTCGTTGAAGGCTTGCACATACTGCAGTACCGTGCGGGTTCCTTGATTAAGGGCCAGAAATTCATTCAACTTCCGATCAAGAATGCCAGCTGGGATGTGGTGTCCTCTGAAGGCAGTCTTGAATTCCTCCCAAGACACTTCACGATCAGCGGGGAGCATAGCACGAAAGTGGTCCCACCAAGTCCGAGCAGATCCGCGAAGCTACTGCGCGGCGAAGCGAGTCTTGGTGGCATCAGGGCAGTCTCCCGTGAGGAGGGGAAACTTGGACTCAACGACGCGAAGCCACACGTCGGCGTCCACGGATCCTCTGCCTTGGTGAACAAGGGTGGCTGCGTGCTCAGAAACTCCTGGTAAGTTGCCATTGCCGGGGGTCGCTGAGGCTGGCCTCCACCATGCTGTTGAGGGTGGGGCTGGCGCTACAAGAGCTGTCGCAGAATCTCATTCTGCTGGGCCATCAGCTCCTGCACTGTGGGAGCTGGAGGAGGTGGCGGGGAACCTGTTCGTTATGCCCGCGACGCTGCCTAGCTGCCATCTGAAAACAGAGATTGCCACCATTGTTATCCAACTCACAGTTTCGAACGACAAGATATCATCTCATATGGAAGGAAAAATGCCATAGTCATAATATTAGGTTCGAAATGAAGATAACATGGTGACAAATATCCCACAGATTTCAAAAGTTCACAGGATTACATCAATTAGGGGAAGGTACCCGTAAGCCTAGTCCAAAATCTGACATTAACTAAGCTCGCATAGGTTTCTATCCGCCTAAAAGTGTCGAAGTGATTTCTTTACCCTGAGCGGTGGAAGCGACACTGGATACGGGTGAAGGGGGCATCGCGGAGGTAGTCCCATTGGCACCAGGGGCTGATCCTAGCTCCTCGGGAGCCTCTTCTCCCTCGCTTCCGGCTTCATTGGCCTCCATAGCCAAGTGGTGCATGTCCAGGTGGTCATTCGCTTCATCGAGTTCCCTCTGCACATCGTGAAGCTGGTTCTCCAAGACATCAATGGTGTTGTCTCGGATCTCCACCTGCTGCTCCAAGGTGGTGATGCGCTGGCTCAGCCTTTCCACCTGCAGATCCTTCTCCACTAACTCGGAGGATAAATCGACCACAAAATCTTCTCGACTATCAAGAGTGAGCTTGGTGGTCTGAGCGATGTTAGCAAGGTGTGCCATAGCGTCGCTCTGAAGGGCCTGAAGGCGGTACAGCGCACTCATGCACTGAAGGCTGATTCTCCCAACCAAGTCAGGATACATTGCCCACACATCCTTCACATGGCTCACGTAGTTACACCACATGGGATCATCTCTCTTCTCAGCAGGGAAGAGTCCCAAGGGGTGCATCACCATCTCTAGGGGATGGTAGCCACAAAAAGTCGTCAGAGTCTTCATGGCTACTGCTTCAACGGTGTCGTCCGTCCTGAGTCCAATCGTCTCAGAATCAAGAGAACGCTAACCTGGCTGAAGGGGATGAGCCTCCAAAGTCAGCCAGACCTGACAACGAGGTACCCGATGCTCCTCATACAACTGCACTGTGTACAAAGGGGGCATAGGGTAACCGGCAGAGTTAAGCACTTCCCACAAGATGGAAGGAAAGCCATCGCGGGAAAGGAAGTCAGAACTGAAACGAGTGTCTCCTCCACTAGCAGGGGTGGGTGAATTCATCTGCGGAAGGGAACCAAAGGTAAAGATTATGGTGGATGGAAAAAAAGAGAGCCCGGATGGTTTTAAAGAAAAGTGGGTTAGCTCAAGTTTTTAATTCCTCTTTGTGTATAATGCATGCATGCTGGAAGTAACGTTGCCTCTCCAAACAATCGGGTGCTCTTGGGGCATCCTTGGAAATATAAGTACGGGCCCACGGGGCCTATTTAATTAGCCACCTATTTCTCCCTCTATGCCTAAGGCCTTTCGTCCTAGGTCTAGCGGTCTAGTCCTGACGATCCGTAGCAGTTTCTAGGCAAGTTTTAGTTTTTGAAAATTGGTATTCATGGTTTATTGTACTTCTCTGTGGTGGAATTTGCTCCGATACCAGCTGTGGCGGAACCTCCCGAATTATTCCAGCTTAAGTGCCTAAGTCACGCCTCAGGGGCCATAACACACTTAAATCGGAATAACCCGTCAGTCCCTCAGATCTAGTCTGATAGAGCCACTTAACCAGGATCAAATTCCACAATCTCACTCGAATGTGAGTCACAGAAGAAATACAATAAAACAGGAAACCTCAAATTAAGTGCTGAATTATTACATAGATTAGAGTTTTGAGTAGCAAATAAGAGTTCACGAAGTAAAATGCAGCGGATAATCGATGTCGTCGGTATTGAGGAAAGGGGCAAGGCCTAGCCACTACTCCTCGTGCTCCTCTCCTGCCGGAGCAGCATCCCACTCGACCGTCCAACCTGGTGGCAGGGTGGTAGGCCAAGTCACACCATCAACCATTTCCTGAATGGTACCTGCAAAAATTTTGCCACAAGCAAGGCTGAGTATACTAATACTCAGCTAGACTTACCCGGTGTGAGAAATCTACTCCTCTACCTCTAGACTATGAAGCTGTTTGGCTGAGGGGTTTGGTTTGCCAAAAAGCACTAGCTGTTTCTAAAATCCATTTTTAACTTTTCAAATTCTAGCATCATTATCTTAGCTAGGTTTGCTTCTTCTAAGCATACATGGTAACAAGCATTTAGTTCAATCAACAAATTATCTCATGTAACCTCATTTCACTTCTTACTCGATGCAGTACAAGGGGTCAAGCAGTCTCATTAGCTGCGAGAAGCAGACGATTCGAATCGAGTTTTAACCTTGCAAGGTAAACCTAAACACACGACATGTAGGGGCACTCCGTCCCCACACATATCAACCGTTCCCATCGATTCCCCGTTCGCGTCCAGGCTTCACCGCCTTGGCATACAATGCTCCACGGACCCCGGTTGCCGCCGTGCAGTGACCGCACTTGTACCCACCATAGCTAGAATGGGAGACTCAGTCTCAGGTCACATGAGGGATAAAGTCCGCGCCCGGCTTCACTCAGGTACTAGGTTTACCGGTTACCATTTTTCCCGGCATGTGCTTAGTACGTTCAAAAGCTTGACTCAGGTATCCACACATTAATCCTTAATTCCTTTTTCCCGTCTCATGGACAAGGCATCCTCCCTGGATCCAAGTCCATAGACTAACATAGATCCTGTTATCAAGATGAATACAATCAATTCCTAACCTCGCGCGAGTGCAAGAAAAATCACTCGACTTCTACCGAGATCCTGATTAGCATGCAGCTACTCGACCTAGCATACTAGTATTCATCTCAAAAAGGAATACTAAGTTCATGCAGCTAGAGGTTTCAAGCAACTCCTACACTTAAGTGCACATTACAGTCCTACAAACATTAAGTGTAGTAAAGTAGCATATAATAATACGGTTATGCATAAAACCGGGGCTTGCCTTCAATAGCTGGGGCTGCAGGGAGATCCTCGATAGCAGCCTCGGAAGCTTGCTCCTGGTCCTCCTCTTGGATAGATCCTTGCTCGGGGATGAGCACGTACTCTCCGTCGGCGAGATTACAATCTAATGAATGCAATGCGTAAGATATATGCATGATATGATATGTGCTTTAGTAATTACAACTTTTGATGGTGTATGGTCCACTTGAGTTAGACAAGGTTAAACCCTACTTATGTATTTTGGGTGGTATACTTGGTAAATTAGGTCAAACTTAGCTAAGTAAGTGGTAGGTTTTATTTTCTTTGGGGTTCTACTGAATTCTTTTTAAAGCCTTAGTGAGTTTGACAAGAATTCAAGTTGGACTTATTGGAGTGAGGTTTATTTCTCCTTTCTTTTTCTTTATTCTCCTCAAGTTTTTGGAGTGGGTTTGAACTACAAGTTGTTTTAATAAAATTCCAAAAATTCTGTAAAAATTACAGTGGCTTATTACTGGTGTATAGTTCTTTGTCTCAAAATTTGGGGATCAGAAAGTGAATAGTTTTCTCTGGACAAAATTACCAAGTTTTAGGGCAGAAGGGGTGATTTGAACTACAACTATTCATTAAAAGTAGGTAATCCTCTCAAACTTATTTTTGCTGGCTTTTAGATGCTATAACATGACTTAATTTACATAAATTTCTAGTCATTATTACCTATTAGTTATTTTACTAGGATTTTCTAAAGTTTCTAGCCAAAGAGGTGCTTTCTACTACCACTATATTTGAAAAATATCAAACAACAGATTTCTGATTTTTCTTAGCTTCTATTTTGTGCAAGAGCAGTCATTCTGAAATTTGGCATCTTTTTGCTTAAGGGAAGGGGTGATATGCATTAATTGGATTAAATGGCCTTTCTTATCAAATATTAGCAATAGGTATTATTTTGCATCTTTTTAAGGGGTTTGCATTTTTCTCGGGGGTGATATGCCCATTATTGCATTATTATGGGTTATTCATGATTTATTTAGAAAATGACTCATTATCACATTGTACTAATTTACCCTACTTAAAATGATGGGCTAGGGTGTTCATTATTTTTGCAGTGGGGTTCTGGTGGTTATAAGTCCACTGGATTTTTATTATCAATTTTGGGTCTGGTTTTGAATTTCTAATAATTGATTTCCAGTTGGAATAATGCTAAATAAAACATTTTATTTTGAAAACTGATCTGGACTAAAGGTCTCTTTATTTTTCCTAGGTTCTCTGTTACTTAAGCAAACTAGGAAAAATAATTTCACTCACTGTTCATTAATTTCTAATGCCTTTCTGATTTTCCTAAGTTTTGGGCAGAAATGGTTTTTAATGAATATTTACACTATATTCTTCAATACTAGGGTTCCTACTATTTTTAAACAGTGTCTAAAGGAGGTTTGAATACCTACAAATTTTCTTAGGTTCAGCACAGAAGAAAAACTAAGTTTTCTTAATTAAACAAGGTTTGGTCAGTTTCTGTTTTTAATTTTAAACTCAAAAAATTAGAACAGAAAGCATAGGGTTTATTAATTTTAAATGATAGTTCATAATATTTAGGATCTAGCAAAATTTGTTTGACAACTTTTGATTAAGAATTCATCAAGTTATGGATTTTCTAAGTTCTCTGGTTATTTAAAAAGATTAAACAGAATTGAATAAATGGAAAACTACTTTGCACTAGTGTCCCTGGCGGGTGTTTTAGGTTTTTCTCACGGTTCAGTCCCTAGGCTACTATTCACTTGAGACACTGACTTCGCAGAAAACCCCCCGGGTTCTTCTAATCCTAACCCGAGGTCCTTCTCCTAACTTAAACAGTAACAGCGGCGGAAGAAAGGGCGGAGGGGCTTACCGGTGGCGAGATTGCTCCGGTGAGGTGGTCGAGGATGTAGGGGAGGTCTCGGGGATCACAACGAGGTGCGGGTCGCCGTCGGGGGTGGTTGGAGTTGGCCGGTCCGCGAGCGTAGGCGGGGGAGCTCGTCGGCGGCGAGGAGTCCGACCTATCCAGGGCGAAATTGACCAATCAAACGGGTCAGAGAGCTTCACCAGGGATCAAGGAAGGTGTGCGCGCGAGGAATTGAAGAATGGCTCACCGGAGATCTCGGTCCACGCGTGCAGGCAGGCGACCGAAGTCCGGCGAGGGTGCTCTCGGGCTTCTGGTGATGCTCTGCCGGGTCCGAGGGCTTGGGGAGCTTCACGGGCCTGTGGTGGAGCTAACCGAAGCGCTGGCGCGACTTGAGGGTGACTGGAATGGGCTGGCCACGGTGGCCGAGGCTCTGAAAGCTTGGCGGGCGATGGCGCGGCATGCTCGGGGCAATTTCCGGTGATCTCTGACTTGGGCAAGACTTGAGAGCGCGCGGGGATGAATGGCCGAGGCTTGGGCGGCTTTATAGGCACAGCGCGGCGCACGGGCGGCCGTGGACCGGCGAGCGCGCGCGGGCGTGCACTGGGAGGCGCGGGTGCGCGAACGGGTGTGAACCGGAAGTGTCAGCCACGGTCGAACACGTGTGCTCGTTGCCTCTGCCCAAGTTCTAGCGCCGATTGGGTGCAAATCTTCGCAAATTTGGGCAAGATCGCTGTGAAGGATTTGTTCACCTGACCTTGCTTTGTCTTTTGTGTATGGACGTCGCGCAGTTTTAGGCTAGGGACAGGGAGTTGTAGCGTCACCAAGGTGCCAGTGTCAGAATGTCTGGTCCCGAGGTCAAACTGCGCCAAAACCATGTCAAATGAATTTGGTTTGAGTTCAAACTTTTCCAGGGCGTGTTCAAGGGAATTTGGCACAACTTTGATATTTGGATCTCCTGGTTTTGAGTTTCGAAAAATAGAGAACACAGTTGATCCTTGGAAAGAGGTCTGAAATTCAGAAATTCAGAAATCTGAATTTCCTATTGAGTCCCCACATGAGAAGCTTGCTTGGGGTTTTATTTGAATTATTTTGGCCAGGCTTCCTCAATCTTTATTGTTGCTTATTAAATGTATTTCAATGTTTATAATTGGCCCAAGTCATGATTTTGAATTTTTCATACCCTTTTCCCCATTCTCTTTGATTTTGCTCATAGGGCTCAATTAGGGTTTTTGTTGGGGTTACACATTTTGCCTTTTTGAAAAAACCCATTTGTTTTGAACATGATACTTTTAAGCATAGGCTTGGTGGATCCTTTATTCTTAAGTCAATTTGATGTTCATACTTAACTTTGGTTCACATAAGATGATGGTTCATGGGTTAGCATTTTGAGAGAAACCCTAGGTGACACTAGGGTGTCACAGATATTCTTAAGGCAGGAATTTCAAATCCGCTGCAACCTACTTGAAGGGTCCTTCACTCCACTGCGTTCTAGTCTTCAAGTAGAGTAAGAATTTAAGTTTTAAAGTGATAATTTTTATTCGCCTATTCACCCCCCTCTAGGCGACATCCAGATCCTATTCCCGAGCAAAGGGAACTTTCAGATTCTAACTTTGTGCTGCTGTTGATGGTGTTAAGTGCCGGTGGGCTCGGCCTTCTTATAAGTCTAAGTAACTCTTCTATACTTCTTATTGAGGATGGTCACTTGAGCTAGCATATATCTCAAACTTATACTTTTGTAATCACTGCGATAAAATAATGTAAAATTTTTGTAACTTGTAAAATTTGGTAATAAGATTTCCGCTGCAAAAATATTGGTGTGTGTGATTTGTATTACTTAATCCCGTGATCTTGGTTGTAAGTGGTTTATCCGATGTCCTTGGGGCAATCGGACGAATCCTGTTAAGTTATCTGATGCACATGCATAGCAGTCTGAGGTCTTTGAGACAAGGACAGGTGCATGTGGGCCTAATAACTTGGGAGGTTCTGCCACAGGCTGGTATCGGAGCAGGATTAAGTATATACGGTCACATACGTATTTTCAAAACAAAAGTGTTAGTTTTGAAAAACCTATTTTCAACTAAACACATTGTTTGGCTTTGAAAAACAGTTTTGAAGAACTATAATGCTAGCGACATCCTCTATTAAGCCCTAAGTTAAGGACTATCAGGTGGCTTAGTTCAAAACCACTAACCCACAACCGGGGGTATTGCATACATGTGTAATGTTATTTTTGAGTCCATTCAGTTTTGAATGGATCAACGCTCAAGGTAAGGTGAGTTGTGAGAGCATGACCGAACAATCGTCGGTCTAGGGAAGTGCTTAATTGTGGCACTTGATTATATACATGTTCCACATATGTATATATGAAGGCTACGATATGGAGAAATTAATTTTTTTTGGGATTCAGTACCTCATGGATGTGTATGGGTATACAGACATGGGAATACTGAGAAGTGTAATGTACTTGTAATGACGCACCTACGCTCAGGTAAGAAGGTGAGTTACCATAATGAGTTTCCCTATGGTTAAAGTGTGGCAACGGCGCCTATGCGTGTCTCGGCGCTTAATGATGAGCTGGCCTCCATATAAAAATATATGGAGTATAAACTGTGATAAACTGTCATGTATGGATCTTGCATTATTGGGAAAATGGGCTGTGATGGATTTTTCTGCAGGTACACTAACCTCGAAAACGTATTTGTAGCTGACGAGTAGCAAAATACCGTGAGGGTAGTAAGTATGCCACCGAGATAGAACGCTATTGCCACATGTGTTGGCAAAATTTGTGAGGATGTATAGGATGAGCATGCATCCTGATTGTTGCATCATGTTTGTCACCTATACACCCAAGATGCTTCTCTCGTCTTTATTCTAGCAACCAGTGATTGTAGATATTGTGGTGTAATGTTGTATTATGAACCCTAAGGAAATAGTTGTCCTCCATTCTTTCGGTAATATGTTTAGGTGTTATATGTGTTTGCCCTTATACTTGATGTGCTGATAGGAGGTTGGTAATTTGTTTGCCTAAACCCAAAATTAGGCCATGTTCTTATTTGGTGAACCTAGACCCAAGATTGAATTTACCATTATCCCTCCATGACCAAACTCATACAAATTTAGGTTATGGCCATACCTTGATCATTTCATCGGGCCATGATCTGTTTGGCTCTCTACTTGTAACCATTCTTACAAGTGGAATATCTCCTTGTATATTGTCACCCTTGCCCAATTCATTTGTGTTGCGTGAGATTTCTTATTGGTTACGTCTGGTAATGGTGTTATGACTAAAACCGATGGCACGCACTGGTATCACCGTTAGTAGTCATAATCCATTATGAGACTATATCGATATGTTATCTTCCGTAGACCTCTTCCTTGAAACAATTTCTATGATGTTTGCCAAGTGATCAAGCAACATCTATCATCTCTATTGGATCAAAAGGGCATACCACTTTCATGAGAGTCTTATTTCTTTTGATCTTGGTAGTGACTACTCATACAAGTTCCCTTTACATCCTTTGTGTAAAGGTGAAGCCTTGGAGCTTTTTAGTGTAGAGAGACAACTGATTAGCTCTCAAAATGGAGATCTGTTTCCCCTGCTGTTGAAATGCAGGAGTTTGTTCATTCGCTCTCTTATTTAATCCATGTATTTCCGAACTAAGTCGGTTCATTTCGCATGAAGAAACGGATGAACAACATGACCAAATGGATTTCTACCCAAACACATGACCTTTTGCTAGCAAAAAAGTAAACTCTCAACCCTTGGCTTACTGATGGTACTGAGAGGACTTACCCAATGTCAAAAGTAGTTCAACAAGTTGGTTTTACTAACTTGTAACTGCCCAATGAACGAAGACTAAGTTTAGAGATCGTTTTATCGAGTTGTCTAAACTCACTTTGGTTCAACCCATCCTAAGGAAGTACTTGTAAGAATCAAGTCAAGTCAACTAATAACCACCTAGCCATCGCTCTAGTCGTGTCTCGATCGCCTCACGTGTGCTTTTCTAGCATGTGTGACCAAATCGAGCCATGATTAGTGCTGGATAAAATGGACTGGTCGTAAAGTCCGAATCTACAGATCCCTCCGCTGGTGATGTTCTCAAATCTATATCACCTTTCAGGGACTCGGATTTTCTGGCTGGCCACGGGTCAACTGTGATGTTATTCGACATTCACACCTGCCCTCTGTGCTATTAATTTCCTGTAACCACTTGTTGGTAAGCCTCTTTCTGTGTGTTTTACCTAAGAGGTTGCATCTGATTCTGTTTGGGTAAAGTCGCATATCCACCGCTCGCTCAACAGACTCAGATAGTACAGTGTCATCAGAAAAAGCAAACTGCACACCTGGAACCTTATGTGTTCCTCTGGCAGACATCATCTCAATTGGTGGACATTTCTAAATTAGCCTAAGGCGATATATGTTATGTTCGCTAGAGAAACCATATCCTGAGACACTCGGCTTTATTTGGAAATGTCTCACGATTATCGCTGATATGGATATGGGTTACATGCTTCTCTACCCTTAGAAGTCTTTCGCTCCGAATCTCAGGACAAGATTCTTTTAAGAGGAGAGGGCTGTAACACCCTAGGTGTTTATATTCCGCTCGACAACGAGTACGGATTTAAGCACGTAATTAGTGGATAAAACGGATGTTATGTTTTAAACATCTTCGCCTACCTCGATTTTAATATCGCATCTGTTTTTTTGTCGCGAGTGCGACATCGTTTTTATTTTTATTTATCCGGGCTCTTCCTAAATTTTCGTGTTGTTCAAAACATATTTGTTCTGAAAATCAGTGCGTCCGATGATTATTTAAAAAATTCATCGCTCGCGCAAATCCAAATTCGGAAGCCCGACTCACTCGGACGATTTTTATCCCGAACAAATTAATTTGAACTCAACGACTAAAATGTTCGGGACAAAATAATCTATATCGCGCGAACTCGTGCGTGAGGTTAAGAACCAATTTATCCGTCCGCACACTGTTTTGGCGACGAAATCGTGTATACACTGCGGATCTGGTTTCGGCTAATTTCGGTCGAATCACGCAGAACAAATTATCAGTACTGAAATCAGTTTATTTCGGTCTGTTATTCTTGCCCAGATCCAAATCTTCGGATATAAACAATTATTAAATAATTCGGTTCTCACTCGTCCACCGTGAAATCGCGTATGAGGATCTGTAATTGAGCTTTGATTCTCTAGTAAATTACAGTGACCATGGAATCATGTGTTCTGACCGCAGATCAAATATATCATGTTTCGAATTAAAAATCAAACTTGGTCGCAAGTATTGTCGACCTTTTTGTTATCACTAGAAATCATGATCAAATATTGATAATTTTATTTATAAAATAAATAGAAAAGTGGAAAAAATCTGAAAAAGATCCCAGTCGATCTCATCCGCTCAGCCACCCTCTCTGCCGATTTTTTTCGTGCATGCGCGTCGTCTTCTCCCTCAAGTCTATCTCCTGCCGCTCTGCTGGAAATATCCAGCCGTCTCCAAGGTCCTTTATCTACCACGCGCGCTCGATCACTCCAGTCCCAGCCGTTCCTCCTCCCTGCTGCACATCGCTCCCGGCCAGGGCTCCTCTGCGGGCAGCCACGTCTCCCTCTCCCTCTCTCTACTCTCTCCCCTGCTGCTTGCCGGTACTTGCCGCGTCGCTCCCTCTCTCTCTTCTTCAAGCCGCCGTCGACCCTGCCCTGGATGCCGGAGCTCCACTTCACCATGCGCCATCTCCTCTGCTCGGATTGAGTCCAATTTCCAGCCGTGTCCCTGTTCCTCTGTTCGCGGCACCCATGTCGAAGCTCCCTGCGCTCGCCCATGCCGTGCGCCCGAGCTCCCCTGTCGTGCCCCTCTGGCCCGGATTCTAGTGCCTAGCTGCTTGCTCTCCTGCTGGCATCCGAGTCCCTCGCGCAGGCCGCAAGCTCCCTGTGTACCACGCCTGCCCCTCTGTCTGTTCCCAGCCGCGGAGCTCCTGTGCGCGTGAATTCTTTGGTGGACGTGCGCTGGCCGTGCTAGCTCCAGCTCAGCCGCTCGCCGAGCTCGCCCTGTGCTCGGATTCCACCTTCCTGCGCACGTGCCTGCATGTGCGCGCCGTGCTCCTACTGCTTCATGTGCGCGTAGCCGTGTCTACTCCTTCCTCGCCGTAGTCCCTGCGCGCGTCGAGCTTTCGTGTCGAGTCCCTCCCGTCTTTGCTTTCTCCCTGCTGCCCGCGACAGTCACGCTAGTCATCGTGGTGTCGCTATTTTCTACTACGCCACGACATCGTTGAAGCTCATGTGCATCGCGGTCGTTGCGCTATGCCCGACGTCATGCACATCGCGACAGCTGTATTGGCCGCGAAGCAGTCCGCGCCATAGAGTTCGCCCGGCCACGGTCTCGTTAAATTGCGAAGCTTCCTCGCCGTGCGCTCTGGCATCGGCTACCGCCGATTCCGCCATTGAGTTCGCGAGCACTCCTTGTTCTGTTCGTCTCGCCATGGGCGATTTCTCTACGCTTCAAATCCGTGCTGCTCGCCCCGCATGCGCTCACTCCTCATCCATCAGGTTTTGGCGTGTTCGCATTTTGCGTCGAGTCGTCAAACCCGTCATCCCCTGCTCGATCCCCACCTCACCAGCTCGTTCCAAACATGATCTCGTCATTGTTTCATGCATCAGCAAGAAATCCCAAGCGTCGGGTGAAGACGGAGCCAGCAGCGTGGTGTTCGCCGAGTGCGCGACAAAAAGCTCGAACAAGTCGTCGATCGCCATCCTCGTCTACGCCAAGTCCCAAGCCGTGAAGACACTCTTGTGTTGGCCCGCGTCATCATCATTCTTATTGTGGATTGCCGACGTCAATCGCTTCGACAACAACCACATCTATGACTCCGTCGTTCCAATAATTTTGTCGCACCGCCCTTCAAATCTAAGTCCTCGTCCGTAGGATCGTCGTTGACCTCGCAACTTCAGCTCGATTTAATTATGGTAAGTTGATCTATTATTCCCGTCAACTAAATAAATGGTAGGATTAAATAGAAGAATTCATTGCGGTGATTCTCTTGTTTATTACTCGATGTAGAGATTAAGTTGAATTTTAGGGTTATGCGATAAGTATATTGGTAGATATATGATACACAGGTTAACCGGTAAATTAGTTTAGAAAATTAATGAAAGTTCTTCTATCAAATTTTATAAGTGTTAGGTGTCCAAGAATTTTGAAGTTAAAGTTATAAGTTGTTTAGTGTGCTCTCTAAACTAGGTCTATAAATAGATTAAATAGAATTGTTGGTCACAATAAATGTTATTAATTTAGCATGCGTATATTGTGATAATCAATTTAGATAGATCGGTAAATCAAGTAATTTAAGATACACAGTTTAAAGAGTTAATAAAAAGCTAGGAATAAAAATAGATATTCTAGTGTTGTTATGTCAATTTGGTTAATGGATGTAGTCGATGTCCTGATGTGATATCTATGATGCTTAATGCTTGGTTTTATGTGTTTCATCCTTTTTAGTGTAGGTTATCTATATTATACTCATTCAACTTGTGCTCATACATATGCATCGTGCATCTCATGAGGTACGATAAATAATTGTGTGGTGCGGAAGACGAGCCAAGTCGACCCCAAGCGCGGGCTAATCTGCAGGATGATGCTGATGGACAAACCTGAAGATGGTCGTCAAGTGGACATCGCCTAACAAACACTAACCTAGTGTTATTCAGGCAAGCCCCGGTGCATTTGCCACCTCCTTGATGTTTTTAAAATCTTTATCACCTTGTTTGATGCATTAGGTGATAGGAGTTGTGTGCTAAACCGTTGATGCATTTCCTTCCTTGGAAAATTGATTACCCTTCCTTGACACCCTTTTTGAAAAGATTTTTTGATGCTTAGCCTTGCTTTAGTAAACAAAAATGTTTTGTTTTAAAACAAAAGTGATGCTTCACTGGGTGGGAATGTTTTAAAAAATAAAACTTGTGATGGTGGATCCGTCAAAGGCCTTGATGGGTTCAACATCGGAAAAGATATACCTCTGCCAGGTACCAAACTTTGGGTTGAAAATAATAAAGCTGAGACCGGGCGGTTGACTTACTCGAGAAAGGAGTCTCGGTGTAGTGTCTCCGTCTGAGTCGATTAAGGACCGTGCTGATGTAGGCTTGATGATCGAGGACCCTTTAACTGGTCACATGCCTCGTCATAGGTAAGCTTTGCCTTAGGCAGACTAATACGAGAATAAGATAACACGCAATGGGAGTGGAGAGATGGCGAGAGTAGCATGTACCCTCCGTGGCAAGAGGCTGGACGGTGGTGTATCTGTGCTCTCGGTTGGCGTGAACCTGATCTGGTCTTAAGAACCCTGGTGGCGAGTTGACATATGCAAGGGTTAAGTGCTACATATGTCGTGTGATTGGAGATCCTCAGCTGAGTATAATCGATTCGGATTGCCATAACTTCGCGGATATGAAGACTTGGTCACTGCCCTACACGTAGTAATCTAGTGAAGATGAAGGGTTGATAAGAAATTGGCTAGTATAGGTCAAGTGCTTGAACTAGGGTAGAAAGAACTCTAGCTGCAGGTAAATTTACTTAACCTGACAAGTAAAAATGGATTTTTAAGGATCCACTCATAGTAAGCTTTTCTGCAAAATAGAGTCTTTGATTCTTGATAAGCCATACCTTGAATCCCTCTAGCCAACATACCCTTGAGAGTGTTTTCTTTAGTCGGGTAAGTCTTGCTGAGTAATTCCGTACTTAGGGTTTTATTCCCTGTTGTTTTTCAGGTTCTAACTTTGTGCTGCTGTTGATGGTGTTAAGTGTTGGTGGGCTCGACCTTCTTATAAGTCTAAGTAACTCTTCTATACTTCTTATTGAGGATGGTCACTTGAGCTAGCATATATCTCAAACTTATACTTTTGTAATCACTCCGATAAAATAATGTAAAATTTTTGTAACTTGTAAAATTTGGTAATAAGATTTCCGCTGCAAAAATATTGGTGTGTGTGATTTGTATTACTTAATCTCGCAATCTTGGTTGTAAGTGGTTTATCCGATGTCCTTAGGGCAATCGGATGAATCCTGTTAAGTTATCTGGTGCACATGCATAGCAGTCTGAGGTCTTTGAGACAAGGACAGGTGCATGTGGGTCCAATAACTTGGGAGGTTCTACCACAAGAACGATGCTTGGAGAGTTCAAGACGCCTGAGCGGTTTTGGTCAGAAGCTGTGAACATAGCCTGCCACGCCATAAACCGGCTTTACCTGCATCGCCTCCTAAAGAAGACCTCCTACGAACTCCTTACCCGTAACAAACCCAATGTCTCTTACTTTCGTGTATTTGGGAGCAAATGTTACATTCTGGTGAAGAAAGGTAGACATTCTAAATTTGCTCCCAAAGCAGTAGAAGGGTTTTTACTAGGGTATGACTCAAATACAAAAGCGTATAGAGTCTTCAACAAATCATCGGGTTTGGTTGAAGTCTCTAGCAACGTTATATTTGATGAGACTAATGGCTTTCCAAGAGAGCAAGTTGATCTTGATGACTTAGATGAAGAAGAAGTTCTGACGGCCGCGATACGCACGATGGCGATAGGTGAGGTGCGACCACAGGAACAACAGGAGCAAGATCAACCATCCTCCTCCACGAAGGTGCATCCCCCAACTCAAGACGATGAACAGGTATCACAAGAAGAAGGTCATGATCAAGGGGGAGCACAAGAAGATCAAGTGATGGAGGAAGAAGCACCATGGGTCCCTCCAACTCTAGTTCGAGCAACGATCCAAAGACATCACCCCGTCGATCAGATTCTGGGTGACATCAGCAAGGGAGTAACTACTCACTAACGATTAGCTAACTTCTGTGAGCATTACTCGTTTGTCTCTTCTATTGAGCCTTTCAGGGTAGAAGAGGCCTTGCAGGATCCAGACTAGGTGTTGGCCATGCAGGAAGAGCTCAACAACTTCAAGAGAAATGAAGTCTGGAGCCTGGTGCCACATCCAAAGCAAAACGTTGTGGGAACCAAGTGGGTGTTCCGCAACAAGCAAGACAAGCACAGAGTGGTGACAAAAAACAAGGCTCAACTTGTGGCAAAAGGTTATGCCCAAGTCGTAGGTTTGGATTTTGAGGAGACTTTTGCTCCTGTGGCTAGGTTAGAGTCTATTCGAATATTATTAGCCTATGCCGCTCACCACTCTTTTAGGCTATTTCAAATGGACGTAAAGAGCGTTTTCCTCAATGGGCCAATCAAGGAGGAAGTATACGTGGAACAACCCCCTGACTTTGAGGATGACAGGTATCCTGACCACGTGTATAAGCTCTCTAAGGCGCTCTATGGACTTAAGCAAGCCCCAAGAGCATGGTATGAATGCCTTAGAGATTTCTTAATTACTAATGCTTTCAAGGTTGGGAAAGCTGATCCCACTCTTTTTACAAAGACTTGTGATGGTGATCTTTTTGTGTGCCAAATTCATGTCGGTGACATAATATTTGGTTCTACTAACCAAAAGTCTTGTGAGGAGTTTAGCAGGGTGATGATGCAAAAGTTCGAGATGTCGATGATGGGTGAGTTGACCTACTTCCTTGGGTTCCAAGTGAAGCAACTCAAAAACGGCACCTTCATTTCCCAAACGAAGTACACTCAGGATCTTCTTAAGAGGTTTGGGATGAAGGACGCCAAGCCCGCAAAGACACTGATGGAGGTAAGTCCGTTGATCAAAAGGCATACGGTCCATGATAGGTTCATTACTTTATTTATGTGCTAGTAGACCGGACATTATGCTAAGTGTATGCATGTGTGCTAGATATCAATCTGATCCCAAGGAATGTCACCTTGTGGCCGTTAAGCGAATTCTTAGATATTTAGTTTCTACGCCTTGCTTCGAGATCTGGTATCCAAAGGGGTCTACCTTTGACTTGATTGGATACTCAGACTCTGATTATGCCGGGTGGAAGGTTAATAGAAAGAGTACATCAGGGACATGCCAATTTCTAGGAAGGTCCCTGGTGTCCTGGAGTTCCAAGAAATAGACATCCGTTGCCCTATCCACCGCTGAGGCCGAGTACGTTGCCGCAGGACAGTGTTGCGCGCAACTACTTTGGATGAGGCAAACCCTCTGGGACTTTGGCTACAATCTGAGCAAAGTCCCACTCCTATGTGACAATGAGAGTGCAATCCGCTTGGCGGATAATCCTGTTGAACACAGCCGCACTAAGCACATAAACATCTGACATCACTTCCTGAGAGACCACCAGCAAAAGGGAGATATCGAGGTGTACCATATTAGCACCGAGAACCAGCTAGCCAATATCTTCACTAAGCCTTTAGATGAGAAAAGGTTTTGCAGGTTGCGTAGTGAGCTAAATGTCTCATATTCGCGTAACTTGGATTAATCTATAGCATACATGTGTTCTATGCCTTTGATCATGTTAATTTAAGCATTTATATCATTTGCTGTTTACTTATGGTGCTCAAGTTGTACAAGTCCCCCCGGACCTCACTAGTCCACATGCAAATGATGCACATGTTTAGGGGGAGCTGTGCTACAACTTGATCCTTTTGAGACTAATTTGTTTGTTCGAGTACACTTGATGTAGCCTCAAAGGTACATTGAAAGGGAAGGTGAACTTGGACAACACAAAGACTTCCACTGCACTCAGGTATTAGTGTATTTAATTCCAAGTTCATTCTTATGCTCTATTTGCCTTTTGCTCTGAATTGACATTTTTGGTGAGGCAATGGGATTAAAGGGCCAAAAATGATCCCGTTTTGGTGCTTAATGCCAAAGGGGGAGAAATTAAGGCCAAAGCAACTGGATAAGCCAACCACTTGAGAATTTTGAAAATAGTAGAGTTAGAATTTGCATTTTGCCAAAAATGCTCTTATTGCAAAATTCGGTCTCTTATGGGGGAGATTTTTTTATTATGGGAAAAAGGGGGAGTTTTGGCACTTGATCGATTTTTCTCTTGGAATATCTCTCGATTTGCTTATAGATAGGAAAAAGATTTTGATTTGCAAAAACAAACCAAGTGGTGGCAAAGAGAGATCCTAATATGCCAAATCATAAGCAAAAATAATTTGGTCTTCAATTGCATTGATGTTGCACTCTTTTTGTTGCTTTTTGATGTGCTGGCATAAATCACCAAAAAGGGGGAGATTGAAAGGGAAATGTGCCCTTGGGCCATTCCTATAATTGTTTTGGTGATTAAGTATCCAACACAAATGTTTTGAACTCTTATGTGCTAAACAAGCAAGAAGTGCAAATCAAGACACAAGGTATGTTTCTAGACCTAGTACATTGTTTTTGTGTACTAACATGTTTTGTCTAAATGCTAGAAACAGAGCCAAGAAGAGAAAAGATGAATTGAAGAAGATTTGGCTGTGTACAGCCAAACTTCAGCTCGGCCTAGCACACCGGACAGTGTCCGGTGGTGCACCGGACAGTGTCTGGTGCCTCAGGCTGGTCTCCAGTGAACTAGCTACTCTCAGGAATCGACGGAATCGTACGGCTATAATTCACTGGACTGTCCGGTGGTGCACCGGACTGTCCGGTGGTGCACCGGACTGTCCGGTGAGTCATCCGTGGTGAACTCGTCACTCTCAGGAAAAGGAACGAGGCGACGTGGCTATAATTCACCGGACTGTCCGGTGGTGCACCGGACTGTCGGGTGAGCCAACGGCGCCCGCGCCAACGGTTGTCTGCACGATCAACGCGCGACATGTGGCTGCTCCAACGGTAGGTTGGGTGCACCAGACTGTCCGATGCGCCATTTGACCCATGGGAGCAACGGTCGACTGTGCCCGATTTGGAAGGAAATCGCGCACCGGACAAGCTACAGTGGTTGTCCGGTGGTGCACCGGACTGTCCGGTGTGCCACACGACATAAGGCAAGGATAGCCTTCCATGTTGATCTCCAAGGGCTCCTAGCTGCCTTGGAGCTATAAAAGGGACCCCTAGGCGCATGGAGCAGACACCCAAGCATTCTCTAAGCATACTAAGACATCCAGACTCTGCTTCCATGCATTTGATTCGTCGTGTTAGTGATTTGGGCTCCATTCGAGTTGTGAACTCCCTGTGTTGTCATTTGAGCTCAAGTCTTCACTTGTGTGCGTGGTTGTGCTGCATATTTGAGTCTTGCGTGTGTTGCTACTCCCAACCTTACTCTGTGCTTTCTTTGTGATATCTATTGTAAGGGCGACAGACTCCAAATTGTGGAGATTCCTCGCAAACGGGAAAATACTCTAAAAGAAAAGACCGTGGTATTCAAGTTGATCATCGGATCACTTGAAAGGGGCTGAGTGCAACCCTCGTCCATTGGGACTCCACAACGTGGAAGTAGACAAGTGTTACTTGGCCGAACCACGGGATAAAAATCGCGTGTCTCTTGTGTTGCTTTCTCTGTGATTGTTTTGTTCACAAGAACTCACTTCAAAGCTACTTAGTCGCACTAACACTTCAATAACTAAGTTTTGTGGCTATTTAGTGTTTGATTTTACAGGATCACCTATTCACCCCCCCTCTAGGTGCTCTCACTTCCTTGTTGTTTGTCACCTTAAAATCGACGGGTTCCAGATCGTTGTAAGGGAGGCTCCCATTGGAGACATTGTTGACATACTTTGCGTTCTTAACAATCATTTGATGGCTAACGAACTTCCCTAGCACCTCCTTGTGACTTATTTTTGTATACCTAGGGTTCTCACATACTAAGGAGAGAAGGTTAGCATAAAAACATAAGTCTTACAACATCATGGTTGGTCCATCTTGTGCTCCCATAGTTGCAAACTTGGTTCACTAGGGTCTTGAGCCTGTTGTACATTTCTTGTTGTCCTTTACCCCTCTTCATGGCAAACCTCCCAAGCTCACCCTCGATGACCTCAATTTTGGTGATTTAGGTCCCTAAGTTCCCTTCATGCGCAATCTTAAATGTGTCCAAAATTTCTTTGGCATTTTGCAATCCATTAAGGTAGTGTTTGGTTGAAGAGTCAAGTAGAACGGAGCCGTTCTGTCCCAGTTTTATTGTTGTTTGGTTACAGAGTAACTAGAATGGAGTGGCTCCAATTAGGGAATATTCTCCTCAGATCTGGAACCATCCCACTCCAAAAAATCAACCGGACAGAGCCGCTCCGTTCCTAGCCTGCTCGCACAGTCACGCTTCGCTCGCATAGTCTGCAACCAAACAAAAAACAGAGCCGCTCCGTTCCAGCTTACCAAACACAGAACAGAGCGGCTCCGTTCCTAGAATCAGGGATGGAACGGCTCCGTTCTATTTGGCTCCTCAACCAAACACTACCTAACCTTGTTATACTCTTCCCTACACAAATAGACTAACAAGACAAAAATATCTTGGGCATTTATATGAATTAATTCCTCTACTTCTACCTTATTGTAATTTGCATCATCTATACTAGAAATATTCATGATATTCTCTACAATATCCCAAATCTATATCTGAAGCGCCCCAATCCTCTAGGACTCAAATGTGATACAATTACAAGTCCTAGGAGGCTAGTAAACACATTTATACAATAGATGATTTCAGATCTGCTTAAACGAGACAAACCTATAAAGGTGGCGATCAACTTTAAGAGTTGGTCCACAACTTGGGACATATCATCAGAGTGGGGCTGAAGCAGCCCGATATACGCAGCGAAGCAAATTAGCGGTCCAACAGCTACAGGCAAGGTTGGGAACAGTCGTAACTCTTACCCGATCTCCTTTTCTGAAAAACAACAAATAAGCAAGGGTGAGTACAAACGTACTCAGCAGCCCACCTTCACCCGCGGAATGGGGAAATCAGATATAATGCATGGAATATGTGGAGCTCAGGATATTTTGCAGAAACAACAATATTTTATGTAGGGTTGTTTTGAAAAACAATTTGTATTTTGCAAAGCGCATCCTCTCCAAAAGGAGCAGGAAGTTTTCTTCAGTATAGAACAAAATCCCCTGGACTAAACCATCCAGGTATCTCAGCAGTTTCCCACTGGTTTTCATTTTCAAAAACAACTATTGGACTTCCTGTCCACCATAGCTCACGGCTCAACCGCTGGACCTTTTAAAACCATTTTTCTCAAACGCACCCCTTTTTTTAAAACAAAACACTAATTGCCATACCACACCAGACTCGTCCATTCCTGTGGACACGGACTATTCGAATAGGTTTTCAAACTCTACGCAGAGGTGCACACTTTACCCACTAGTCCGGTTTCTGCGATCTCACCGTCGTGAGACCCAAATGCCGAATCTCTTTCTTTACTCGCACATCCTTACCTTAACGGTTATACCGGAAGGAGTCAGACCACCGCCATGCCCAAACCGAACAAAACATTCTCACTCCATATCCTCCCGATGCTCCCCAGCCTTCATAACCCTGGGGTTGGACCGTACGAGTTCAGATTGAGTGACTGCCCACACAGTCTCGAGTGGTTGTACTTATCATGAGTACAGGTAGTGAAGGATGACAAACTGGTCCTTAGATGAGGGGACAATCCTTCTGCTCACGCCTAAACCAGCTGAGCCAGCACCTTAGGCCCTCCCCTAAACCAGGGAGTCCCTGATCATCCCTACTCAAAGGTGATAAGGGTGAAAACCCTTCATCAAACACATTTTGAAAAGCATTTTCTTTTGAAAACTCACACCTTTCCTCAAATCATTTGTAATAATTATATCAGGGATTGATTGCGGCAAGCGGCTGGGTGGCCATAATAACTTGTGTCAAAATCATATTATGCATAAAATAACAGGCTGAGGGTTGTGGTTGAAAAATCATAGGTAATTTATGCATCAAAGGGATCCAGTGAGCTTGCCGTGCTTATCCGGCGAAGGGGGAAGGGGAGCTCGCGGAACTGGCTTCTAGCTCCACTGCCTGGCGTAGACTTGTAGATCTGGCCTCCACGAGATGGCACGAACGCTCCGATAACTATGCAACATGAACAAGCAAACAACAAGCTAGCAAGTATACCAACAAATATTTAGTATAGTGGTCAGAATAGCGATATATGGATGGGCGAAGCGACACTGTGCGTGTTGAGGTACTACTAGTGGTGGAGCGGAGGTGCTTACCAGGAGGGTGGACTGGAGGCGAAGCGACACTGTGCGTGTAGCCGGCAGAGCGGAGTAACTGAGTGGGTGGGGTGTTTGCCTTGGCTGAGGGTGTTGAGTGTGTGGAGTAGGAGAGGGTAGTTGGGTCTATTTATAGCTGGGTGTATGTGGTGTAGCTCAGTGAAGTTCACTATTGGTGATAATAGTGACGAAAGAATCATCTGACTTAGTATGGACAGGAGAGTTATAGGCAGAATATGGGACAAGAGTATTTTGGGAGTTTTCTGGAATATGAACCATGCTTAAGGGATGACATGGTTGGATAGGGAATAGTTTGACAAGAATTTTAGAAACAAGAATGACTGAAATCTGAGTCTGGATGAAGGAGCTTTGGATTTTATAATCATAGGGAGAAAAAGAAAAGGAAAGAAATATTCTAGAATTTGAATATTTAGAGATATTTGGAAAATCAAAAATACAAATGTATTTTTGAGCGGGATGCGAGGAATTATTTTTGGGCTTTTCTTGGGCAGAGGTTTATGTTGGTGGAAACTGTTCCTACCTACTGTGTCACATCAGACAACAGTAAGGCGGGACCCAAATAGCTAGAATATTGTGGTATTCTGGTCCAAGTGGGCTGTGGTATCTTGGGCCAGGTTTTATAGGATTGAAGACGTATCCATACAAACATGGTTTGCCTTTATTTTTGGAAGTCTGGCTTGAAAGAATCCCAAAGTTAAGCGTGCTTAACTTGGAGAAATCTGGGATGGGTGACCAGATGGGAAGTTCCCTACTGGAAGGAAAATCACAGTCAACAGAGTTCGTATGACTAGAATATTGGTCTGGCTGGTCTTAGGTGGACTAGACAGCAAGACAGATGAGTAGTTGAAATTTGGGGTGATCAGATGTTCGATGAATAGTAAAGATGAATAGTGACGACAAAAAAGTAATTATAGGTATCATCGATGAATAATAACGATGATGAATAGTAATAATGAATAGTAACAATGATGAATAGGGTCGGTGAATAGTAATGGTGAATAGTTCGTATGAACGAACGATGAACGATGAATAGTGACGATGAACGAACGATGAATGATGAATAGGAACTATGAACGAACGATGAACGATCGAATGATCGAACGAACGAACGATCGGAATTTCGACAGCATAACGGCAGGAAAAAAGATTATTTGGATGAACGAACGAACGAACGATCGAACGATCGGATGAACGGACGAACGAACCATGAACGATCGGACGAACGATCGAACGATCGGACGAACGAACGAACAAACTAATAACAGGTGAACGAACGATCGAAGAACGACCGAACGATCCTTATGCTAGTGTGTGCTTGTGTGGGAGGTGGAGTGGGGGTGGGCGTGTGTGTGGGGGGAGAGGGAGTTGCCATGAAATGGCTTGGGGTGGGATGAGAGGAGGCTCTTGCCCCTCTATTTATAGCCATGGTGGTGGGATTAGGGCGAGGGATGAGAGGATTAGTGGGAGGATGAGAGGATTAGTCGGAGGATGAGAGGATTAGTGGGAGATTAGCATGTATTTGTCTTATATGAGTGAGATTAGCTTATAGAGCTCACCGTATGACACCGGAGGCATACGTATACGTATGAGCATGAGGAAAGTTATGGAGAAAATATTTGTAGGGACTTGAAAAATGATTCTGAAGGTATTTCTCAGGAAGAAAATACTTGGAGATATATCGGTGGAATATTTGGGCAGTATTTCTAAAAGAGTTTGAGGGTGATCACTGGGGAAATATTTGTAGGATATTTTGAGGAGGATTTTAGAGAGAATATAGACCACTATATTTTATTTGTTGATATCAACTCACAAACAAACATTTTGAAATGAAATTTGAAATTCATTTTGAATTTAGAGCAAGTTTGAGAAAATTTCAAGATTTGAATTTTTGGGATGCTACAAATCTACCCCACTTAAAATGAATCTCGTCCTCGAGATTCGGCTTAGAAGGGTTATGGGTATAGCTTTGCTTCAGCTACATATCTTCACTTTGCAGACTCTTCGAGGAGATGGAGCTTCAACAACATCTGGCCTTGGAGGAGCATCTGGTTGCCGATTGCAAACGCTGATTCTGGCTACTCAAAGATCATCTTCAGGCTTCTAGCTTTCGCTTGGCAGCTAGCTTACTGAAGAAGCAACGATGCCAACACGCAAACCTTTCTCTGGCAAACTCCCACATGGATTCCTTCCTTGATTGGTCTTCTGGTGCTTCATCAACAAAACTTAGGTGACCACTTCTCATCCATAAACTTATAAGCTTTGATGATCTGGTCCTCCACAAGCTTGCTACAGGCCTTCTTCTTTTTCTCCATATATAGGAACCTTACTGGAACACTACCCCACTTAAAAAGAATGAGGGTAGAACTCTTGAATTTTGGGGATTTGAACTCATTGAAATACCTCATAACAAGGGTGTTACGGGGCCTTCTTCTGATGTTGCTGCTTGAGCAGGCTGCGGAGAAATGACTGACATAGAGTTGATTCTGGGAGAACCTTCTTCTCATCTTCTCTTCACTATTTTCTTTTCATTGACCCTTTCTTTCTCTTTGCTCTTCCCACTGGAGGATTCTATCAAAGAATATTACCATCATACAAAGGAGGAAACCGAAGATGTTGAACCATGTACAACAGTATTCAACCCAAGAATCACCAAGCATTGTGATCTTAGGGGCGAGGGAGTGGAAAATGGAGTTGCTTGCGATTTGGTAGAGGGGATTTTATCGGGACTGTTCTGCTTTGAGCGAGATGGGGATTGAGGGAGCTGGTAGGGGGGATTTTATAGGCGAGCGGTATGCAAGGGTGTGGAGTGGTGGTGATGGAGCAGGTGCTACGTGGAAGCAAGCGCGATGGAGGGGGGACTTGGTGTTGCCGGCGATGATGGCGACAGTGGGTGCGCTGCAAAGGGGGCGTGAGGCGGTGGTAGTGCGCATGGAAGCGGGCACGTGTGCGTGGGGGCACGGGTGAGTGGTGGGGTCAATGACCCTGATGTTTGTGGTCTCTGGTTCCAAGAATCTTTGCCTCTTTGTATGGTAATAACTCCTTTTGTCCTCTTTTCCTATTTACTTTGACTCAAGGGCAGTGCTTTGATTCTCACGGTCAGTCCTTTTGACTGAGCGACTAGACTGGTTTCTTCTGTATCTTATTCTAGGCTTCAAGGGTAAGCTTCCCGGTATCTTCTTGGGTAAGGCGCTTTTCTCTTGAGAAGGGTTAATATGAGAATGGAAGCATAAGGTGAGGATTAGCTCTAATTTGTGATCTGTGTTTTAGAAAAAACCTTTCTTAAAAAGAAAGAAAACACACAAGCTCAGCAATGATAAGCACAAACAAATCAAATGTTTTGAATAAGGGAAGAATAGAGTTTTTACAAAGCACGGATTACTCAGATTCGGGGGCTAAGCATAACTACTATTGCTTGGCTCCTGAATTGAGAATTATGCTAATTGCAACTTATGAGCACTAACGTTAAAGCATCACATATGCACTCAAAAAGGGGAGAAAACATCAAGCGAAATTCATTTTGAAATGCCCTAGAGGGCCGCACAATTAGAGTTTTGCAAAACACGAGTCTACACGATTACCTCTCATACATGCAGGGCTCTAGCCAAAGTAAAGAAAAACTTCACTACCCAATGCATGCAGAGGACTGGGCATAACTAACTTCAGACCAGACAACTTCTCTTCTGGCAAGGCTGGCACACAACTTCAATCTGAGACATCTCCTGGATGGGTCAAGAGGGAGCTGATGTTGATGACTTCTTCTGGCGGCGACTGAGATGGCAAGACGGGGTTGAACTCTTCTTCAAGCTGGACTGGCTCTTGTAGCTCCTCAGAGGGCGGTGGTGCTGGTGGGGTGCTTGCAGCTTCTTCCTTGATCTGATGGGACGGTGCTGGAATCTTCATCAAGGTGAGGGGCTCAAACAACTCCGGCGGGGAATCTTGGGAGGATTTGGGGTGCTCTTGCTTATTCATAGCTTGAGGGAAGACTGGAATTCCTTCCAAGACTATGGCTCCTTCTGGTAGTTCCCAAGCCTTCTTTTCTCCTCTGGTAGAGACCGGGTGACCTTCAAGAATCTGGGGGTCTTCAGCTCTGATGGGTTGAACTGGGTTGGATGGAGCAGGCTCTTAGATCCGCAGGGCTCTACATTGGTTATGGGTTGCCAAGTAGCCTCCATCAGCTTCTGGACGTGCTCATCCTTAGCTTGCTTCAGGGCTTCAACAGAAATGGCTTCACGACTTTCCAAGGCAGCTACACGGGCTTGAGCTAAGGTGAGATCCACATGGAGCTGACAGTTGTGCTTCTCTGCATCTTCTGCTCGGGCAATCATCTGACGGTGGTGCCGAGCCAAGAAATCATATTGTGCATCCAGGGTGAGCAGGTAGGCAGTGAGGTACACGACTGAGGGGTCATCCTCAAGCAGCTGCTGACCTTCCAATGCACGCATCCTGGCCATCCAAACGGGACTGTCTCTCTGAAAGGGTGGAAAGAATCTGAGCGGTGTGTCGGCCACTTCTTCTTCATACAGTTGACACAGGGTCCTCAATGCCTTGCAAGCGACGACTTGGTAGGTGTCTTTGAATCTATGCCCAGCAGCAGTGACACTCTATTCCACATGGTGCGGACTAGATCCAATGTATACAGTCACGACACACTTCTCCGTGCCATGCTCGACGAATTCACGACCATCATACTCTGGCTGGCTCCTGATTCCGAGGCGAGCTGTGTATGCTCTCAGCAACTTGGGAAAACCATCTTCATTCTGGCAAAAGCTGGTTTGGCAACGGACCTCCATCTGACTTCTGAGAGAAGGAAAGGGGAAAGCATTTTTGAAATGAAGGGATGAGAGCAAGAATTTTTTAAGAAAATAGTTTTGACTCAAAAACTTTTGATCAGACTAAGGGTTACGTCCTGTGGCCAACCTAACAGCTTTGATACCACCTGAAGCGCCCCAATCCTCTGGGACTCAAATGTGATACAATTACTAGTCCCAGGAGGCTAGTAAACACATTTATACAACAGATGATTTTAGATCTGCTTAAACGAGACAAACCTATAAAGGTGGCGATCAACTTTAAGAGTTGGTCCACAACTCAGGACATATCATCAGAGTGGGGCTGAAGCAGCCCGATATACGCAGCGAAGCAAATCAGCAGTCCAACAGCCACAGGCAAGGTTGGGAACAGCCGTAACACTTACCCGATCTCCTTTTCTGAAAAACAACAAATAAGCAAGGGTGAGTACAAACGTACTCAGCAGCCCACCTTCACCCGCGGAATGGGGAAATCAGATATAATGCATGGAATATGTGGAGCTCAGGATATTTTGTAGAAACAACAATATTTTATGCAGGGTTGTTTTGAAAAACATTTTGTATTTTGCAAAGCGCATCCTCTCCAAAAGGAGCAGGAAGTTTTCTTCAGCATAGAACAAAATCCCCTGGACTAAACCATCCAGGTATCTCAGCAGTTTCCCACTGGTTTTCATTTTCAAAAACAACTATTGGACTTCCCGTCCACCATAGCTCATGGCTCAACCGCTGGACCTTTTAAAAACCATTTTTCTCAAACGCACATCTTTTTTTTAAAACAAAACACTAATTGCCATACCACACCAGACTCGTCCATTCCTGTGGACATGGACTATTCGAATAGGTTTTCAAACTCTGCGCATAGGTGTACACTTTACCCACTAGTCCGGTTTCTGCGATCTCACCGTCGTGAGACCCGAATGCCGAATCTCTTTCTTTCCTCGCACGTCCTTACCTTAACGGTTATACCGGAAGGAGTCAGGCCATCGCCATGCCCAAACCGGACAAAACATTCTCCCTCCTTATCCTCCCGGTGCTCCCTAGCCTTCATAACCCTGGGGTTGGACCGTACGAGTTCAGATTGAGTGACTGCCCACACAGTCTCGAGTGGTTGTACTTATCATGAGTACAGGTAGTGAAGGATGACAAACCGGTCCTTATATGAGGGGACAATCCTTCTGCTCACGCCTAAACCAGCTGAGCCACCACCTTAGGCCCTCCCCTAAACCAGGGAGTCCCTGATCATCCCTACTCAAAGGTGATAAGGGTGAAAACCCTTCATCAAACACATTTTGAAAAGCATTTTCTTTTGAAAACTCACACCTTTCCTCAAATCATTTGTAATAATTATATCAGGGATTGATTGCGGCAAGCGGCTGGGTGGCCAACTTGTCTCAAAATCATATTATGCATAAAATAACAGGCTGAGGGTTGTGGTTGAAAAATCATAGGTAATTTATGCATCAAAGGGATTCAGTGAGCTTGTCGTGCTTATCCGGCGAAGGGGGAAGGGGAGCTCGCGGAACTGGCTTCTAGCTCCACTGCCTGGCATAGACTTGCAGATCTAGCCTCCACGAGATGTCATGAATGCTTCGATAACTATGCAACATGAACAAGCAAACAACAAACCAGCAAGTATACCAACAAATATTTAGTATAGTGGTCAGAATAGCGATATATGGATGGGCAGAGTCTTGAGTAGAATCTGTGTCAAGTGGTGTTGAGGTACTACTAGTGGTGGAGCGGAGGTGCTTACCAGGAGGGTGGACTGGAGGCGAAGCGACACTGTGCGTGTAGCCGGCAGAGCAGAGTAACTGAGTGGGTGGGGTGTTTGCCTTGGCTGAGGGTGTTGAGTGTGTGGAGTGGGAGAGGGTAGCTGGGTCTATTTATAGCTGGGTGTATGTGGTGTAGCTCAGTGAAGTTCACTATTGGTGTGAATAGTGACGAAAGAATCGTCTGACTTAGTATGGATATGAGAGTTATAGGCAGAATATGGGACAAGAGTATTTTGAGAGTTTTCTGGAATATGAACCATGCTTAAGGGATGACATGGTTGGATAGGGAATAGTTTGACAAGAATTTTAGAAACAAGAATGACTGAAATCTGAGTTTGGATGGAGGAGCTTTGGATTTTATAATCATAGGGAGAAAAAGAAAAGGAAAGAAATATTCTAGAATTTGAATATTTAGAGATATTTGGAAAATAAAAAATACAAATGTATTTTTTAGCGGGGTGCGAGGAATTATTTTTGGGCTTTTCTTGGGCAGAGGTTTATGTTGGTGGAAACTGTTCCTACCTACTGTGTCACATCAGACAATAGTAAGGCGGGACCCAAATAGCTGGAATGCTGTGGTATTCTGGTCCAAGTGGGCTGTGGTATCTTGGGCCAGGTTTTATAGGATTGAAGACGTATCCATACAAACATGGTTTGCCTTTCTTTTTGGAAGATTGGCTTGAAAGAATCCCAAAGTTAAGCGTGCTCAACTTGGAGAAATCTGGGATGGGTGACCAGATGGGAAGTTCCCTACTGGAAGGAAAATCACAGTCATCGGAGTTCGTATGACTGCAATATGCATGGGTCTGGCTGGTCTTAGGTGGACTAGACAGCATGACGGATGAGTAGTTGAAATTTGGGGTGATCAGATGATCGATGAATAGTAACGACAGAAAAGTAATTATAGGTATCATCGATGAATAGTAATAATGATGAATAGTAATGATGAATAGTAACGATGGTGAATAGGGTCGGCGAATAGTAACGGTGAATAGTAATGATGAATAGTGAGGGTGAATAGTTCGTATGAACGAACGATGAACGATGAATGATCGCACGAACAAACGATCGGAATTTCGGCAGCATAACGGCAAGAAAAAAGATTATTTGGACGAACGAACGAACGATCGATCGAACGATCGGATGAACGGACGAACGAACCATGAACGATCGGACGAACGATCGAACGATCAGACGAACGAACGAACAAACTAATAATAGGTGGATGAACGATCGAAGAACGACCGAACGATCCTTATGCTAGTGTGTGCTTGTGTGGGAGGTGGAGTGGGTTTGGGCGTGTGTGGGGGGGAGAGGGAGTTGCCATGAAATGGCTTGGGGTGGGATGAGAGGAGGCCCTTGCCCCTCTATTTATAGCCATGGTGGGGGGATTAGGGGGGATGAGAGGATTAGTGGGAGGATGAGAGGATTAGTGAGAGATTAGCATGTATTTGTCTTATATGAGTGAGATTAGCTTATAGAGCTCACCGTATGACACTGGAGGCATACGTATACGTATGAGCATGAGGAAAGTTATGGAGAAAATATTTGTAGGGACTTGAAAAATGATTCTGAAGGTATTTCTCAGGAAGAAAATACTTGGAGATATATCGGTGGAATATTTGGGCAGTATTTCTGAAAGAGTTTGAGGGTGATCACTCGGGAAATATTTGTAGGATATTTTGAGGAGGATTTTGGAGAGAATATAGACCACTATATTTTATTTGTTGATATCAACTCACAAACAAACATTTTGAAATGAAATTTGAAATTCATTTTGAATTTAGAGCAAGTTTGAGAAAATTTCAAGATTTGAATTTTTGGGATGCTACAATATCTATACTAATCTATTAAGAACCTAATGTGGGCACCTGTGATACCATGGCTTCACCCTTCGTGCTAACACTCTGGGCCCACCCACCACACCGCGCAAAAAATAGTGCAGAGGACTCAAACCCACACCCCCTACTTCAGAAATGTGGGGTTAACCACCAGACCACATGTACCTTAGTGTTTAGAAATAAAACAATAGTTATATTTGAGTATATAACAACCGTAGCATAGCACGGGCAACTGGCTAGTACATGTATGATGTCCAAAAAGATAATATTGCATTTAGTGACTCCAATGATAATAATCCTCCCCATCAAAGTGAGGAGGCTTGCCAAGAGGGATGGAAAGTAATTAAGCATTCAAAGAGAGAGAAATGCACTTATAGTTAAAAGGAGTTCTGGTGAAGAAAGTTTTGGCCAGTTTTTGCTTGGAGGAAGAGTCCTTTTGTAAAGAAGAAGTGTCCTACCATTTCTATGGGTTATTAGACCCAACAGAAGAGAATGGCTTCGATACCAATTGAGAGCACCTAGAGGGGGTGAATAGGTGATCATGCAAAATTAACACTAAAGGCACCAACTTGGTCTACAAATGAGAGTTAGTGCAAAACTGAACCGTGTTCGAGACTAGAAGAATAGAGAAAAGTTCTCTTCACTTGATTGCTCTTTCAAGATGTAAATTAGACTTAGAGCAATATTACAAGTGAATTTGAGGGACTTAGGAAGAGGGAGAAAAATCATAAGCAAATAAGCACACAAGACATTGTGATTTTGTCACACCCGGATTTCGGGGGCACCAAGACTCGGGCGCGAACATAAACACCAGGTATGCTGGGACCAAGTCTCACACATATGATGTATAGTGGCACAGGATCGAATGTCACATCTTTATATATAGCAGGAGTTTTATACAAAATAAATAATTACATTATGAGGAGACAACGGTCCAGCAACCAAAGTTGACTGGGAGACGACGGCCTAGATCTCTCACGAACACATCACAGCATCCTCCAAGCGCCTCATCCTGTGGTACCTGTTCTTGACCTGTGGGGGGGTGTGAGACAGCAAGAGTGAGCTCACATACGTTCATCGCTCAACAAGTTGTGGGGAATAATGTGTATGAACTCGCCAAAGGTGGGAGCTCATGTGAAGTGTAAGGCTTACCAAAGAAGATGGTTAGAGCTGAGCATTGCTTTTAAAGTTGGTCAAAATTTTATTAGCAGTTACTAAGTATAAGTAAATACCAACCCAGTTAAATAGTAGAACAAAAGTAACAACTTCACCTGCGATGCAATGCATATGACAAATTGAGTTTAAGTTCCATAATTTAATCATGTGAGTGTCCGAGCTGCTCTTGACCGTGAGCACGGCTAGTATACCAGTTTTACACTCTGCAGAGGTTGCGCATCTTTACCCACAAGTCGTGTTACCCATCTGCCAAGAGACGGCCAATCCCATACACCTCTACCGAGGAGGCGAGGCAGGGTAACACTACGAGGCCTTTACAAAGTTCCACTAGCTTCAGAAAACCCGCTACAGTTTATAGGAAGATCCAATGCAGGAATCCCTTGCAGGACCGCCATCGCAGCAAAATCCTCCCGAGGGCCTCCCTACACTGACCACTCCCCTACTGCCCTTGCCCCTTTCGGGTAAGGTAGTCTTCCACTAGCTTTCCTAGTAAGTTGGCCAAGGGCGTCCCATTAAACCCTTGTGGTTGCACTGTTTTCCCGGGTGGTTCTCCATGTTCCAATTAACATAATGATCTTATCATGAACAGTAAATAATAACTGACAATAAAAGATAATCATGAATAGTAATGTGTATCTCTATACCCAAAACCACATAAAGCGATAGCAAGTACTACCCAAAGATTCAGTGGTGAACAAGGTATAAAGATAGTCAAACTAGGGTAACCTATTGGGTCCCATCAAAATTAACCTATGCAGATCATTATGATTAATTAGAACATGAGTGGGTAAAAAGAAGTGATCAAGGGCACAACTTGCCTGGGACTTGAGATTCTAGGTACCAACTTGCTCTTCAGGTGACTCGTAACCTCGCTGCTACTCGTAACAATATATACAATCAAGAAAATAATAGGTATGGTAACATTACACCAAAGCATATGAACAAACAATGTGAGAATATCCTACGCGTCGCTACGAGATTGTAGTTTCGAGAACCAGTAAAATCAGAGCTAAAACAAAGAATTTATGGATAAAATGATAGTTTAGGCACAATAAATCTAATAGATATGATCTAAAAGATATTGCATTTAAACTAAATAGGTATTCAATTAAAATATTTGAGTCGGTATTAATTATTAACAATTATTTATAAAATGCATAGGTTAGAACTATAAATTAGCTTAACTAGATTGTCTAGCTGATTAACATTAATTAAACAAGTAATTAATTAATTAAACCATGTGACATAATTAAAGCAATATTATTACTACATACGCAAAAATTAATATGAACCTAACCCAACTTGAACAGATTAAAACGAATTATTTGACCTAGAATATATCACATTTTTAATAAATTAGTAGGGCTGTACATAAATAGGTGATCTAACGTGATCTAATTGATTAGAACGAGGCCACATAAAGAATTATGGGTTAAATAAATATAGTATATATGATCTAGGTGTGGTCATCTTTTACCTTCCTCATACATGATCTATTGACGCAGGCATCTCTCCTCTCTTGCTTGCTCGAGCTCCTAGATCCATACGCTGATGTTTCGCTCTAACTCTTGTGGCTCTCTCTCTGCGCGTACTTGGGAACGATGGCTGGGTTCGCTTCTGTAAACCGGAGAAAGAATATGGCAGTCTATTTATTGAGGCCGAAGACGATACCCGGTCGGAGCAACGAAGGAATCGGATTTTTCTCAACAGAATTTTGTTGCGTGGATGAAGGAGATAGTTGTCCTGTTGTGCGGTCTTCACGCGTCATTGATACATGGACGAAGTCAGCCATGACGTCTCCGGCTAGGGGAATAAAAAAAATGTGCATAGGGAGAGACGTGGGCTGATTGTGTTGGAGGGGAGGTGGGCATGAGTGATCCTAGGCTCACTACGAGGTGAGACATCGGCCCTTTTTATTTTCTTTTTTTTTCTTTTTATTATTTCTCTATTTTCTGTTTTTTTAGATTCTAATTTTAAATGAGTTTTAATTTCAATATTTAATGCTCAAGCAAATCCAGCATGCAAAATATAATTTTATGTTATTATTTATTTATATATCATTCATTAATGCAAATGCTTTTAAATATACAATTCATTCACACAAAATAATAAAATTCATCAGAAACAATTTCTAAAGTATAATTTCTCAAATGTATACTCCGGTTAAAATACTTATATACGTGTTCGTAGCTGATCGGAAATAAAACTAATTCCTATTTATTTGCTCGCGTCTACTTATATCAATAGATTAATTAATATATAAAAAACTAGACCGAGTTTCCAAAAATCAATCCAACACATGGATGTAAAGTTCATTTTACATATTTATTTATTACTAATTTAAGTAAATGCATATATATATATATATATATAATTTGTATATACGTAAATACTAGAGAAAGGGAATAATTCCTTAAATGTATGATCCAATTAAAGCATAACCAAAGAAATATAGTATCTATCACTTATTTATTTTAGAGAGATATCCTTTATAAAGAAAGAAATCTATTATTAAAAGATGTTTTAACTCGATTTTTTTAGAAACTTTTATAAATATCAAAAATAAGATTTTGAAGTGTTACAAATTCTACCCCCTTAAAAATAATCTCGTCCTCGAGATTTGTAAGAAAGAGGATATAGGAAGAGTGGTTTGCAATTTAGCTTTTAGTTTCTAATTAGTTCAAAATCAAGAGTCTCTCTTTCTTTTCATTAGTAAGTGATTAGGAGAGCATGGGTATATATATGTATGTCCACATAATTATGTAGGATAGAAGATGTCTTTAAAGCATAGACGGGTTTAGGTAAGAAAGTGTAGGGTAAGGAAAGACTCCATCCAAGATTTGTGGATCTTGATTCCGCTGACGATTCAATTTGATCTTTGAAGACTTGAGTTGATGCTTATCCTTCTTTGATGTGGTTGGTCTCCTTTGGCCTTTCTTCTTGGAGTTGCCATCCGAGTTAAGGACATATGGTTAAGATATATGTGAGTAGGATGGATTATGTGTAGGTTAAAAGTTTGTTTGTTATTAGGTGGGAATAGAAAGGTTATACCATTCATCATGGCTCTATGGGTTGGGTTAGCTCATGGTTGAGTTGATCCATTGTGCTAAGTTAAATTAATACATGGCTAGTGGGATCTAATCTCTTCTACTAGTGTCATTAATCTGTTTAAGTGGACCACATTAAGTTAGATAACATTAGACCACACTAGATCAGGTCACATTAGGTAAGATAAGATCTAGATTAGATTGGTATGACTAGTTTGACTAGATATGATCTAATTAATTTGCATTAGATTATGGTTGTTAATCTAGGGTGGTTAAGTATGCTTATTAGGATAACATCAATCCATAATGATAAGATAGAATCTTTTAAGGCCAGTTAGATCTATTAGGATGACATAAAATCTCTTCAAGATAAGATGAGTATCTTTTTAGGATAAGATGGATTATATGATGTAGGTAGGTTAGAATCTCTTCAAGATAAGATAAATCTATTAAGATAAGAGAAAACCTCTTAAGATAAGATGGATCTATATACATTAGGATAAGTTAAGACCTTTTGAGATAAGATAGATCTATGAGTGTAGGATAGAATCTCTTGAGATGAGATGAATCTATTAAGATAAGGGAGAATTTTTAAGATAGGATGGGTATTGTTAGGCTAGTTACTTTATTGAAGGATAATTTGGTTTATCTAGTTATTTTATAAATATATTTTTATACCTATATATGCAGATGCAATTGTGGACATTACTCCACAACCCATCACACTCAATCAAAGATCCAAATCATACAAGTATCATAAGAACAAACACTCAAGTACATAAATATTTATAAAAATAGTTTTGATTTTTTTTCCTAAGAGTAGGTCTCCTATTCCTAAAGGTCACTTTAGGTACAGGATTTCAAAGTGTGAAATCCAAGTTTGTCTTTGGAAGCAGAAAGGTAAGAGTAATCAGAGTAAAGCGGAAAATAGATGAGAAAGATTAAGGAAAGTTTAGAAAAGATCAGAGTAGCAAAGGTAAGTAGAAAATGGTTGTCCAGTTCTATCTAGGTTTCGTCCTACAGTCAACATTCCTCTGATACCACTTCTGTCACACCCGGATTTCGGGGGCACCAAGACCCGGGCGCGAACATAAACACCAGGTATGCTGGGACCAAGTCTCACACATATGATGTATAGTGGCACAGGATCGAATGTCACATCTTTATATATAGCAGGAGTTTTATACAAAATAAATAATTACATTATGAGGAGACAACGGTCCAGCAACCAAAGTTGACTGGGAGACGACGGCCTAGATCTCTCACGAACACATCACAGCATCCTCCAAGCGCCTCATCCTGTGGTACCTGTTCTTGACCTGTGGGGGGGGTGTGAGACAGCAAGAGTGAGCTCACATACGTTCATCGCTCAACAAGTTGTGGGGAATAATGTGTATGAACTCGCCAAAGGTGGAAGCTCATGTGAAGTGTAAGGCTTACCAAAGAAGATGGTTAGAGCTGAGCATTGCTTTTAAAGTTGGTCAAAATTTTATTAGCAGTTACTAAGTATAAGTAAATACCAACCCAGTTAAATAGTAGAACAAAAGTAACAACTTCACCTGCGATGCAATGCATATGACAAATTGAGTTTAAGTTCCATAATTTAATCATGTGAGTGTCCGAGCTGCTCTTGACCGTGAGCACGGCTAGTATACCAGTTTTACACTCTGCAGAGGTTGCGCATCTTTACCCACAAGTCGTGTTACCCATCTGCCAAGAGACGGCCAATCCCATACACCTCTACCGAGGAGGCGAGGCAGGGTAACACTACGAGGCCTTTACAAAGTTCCACTAGCTTCAGAAAACCCGCTACAGTTTATAGGAAGATCCAATGCAGGAATCCCTTGCAGGACCGCCATCGCAGCAAAATCCTCCCGAGGGCCTCCCTACACTGACCACTCCCCTACTGCCCTTGCCCCTTTCGGGTAAGGTAGTCTTCCACTAGCTTTCCTAGTTAGTTGGCCAAGGGCGTCCCATTAAACCCTTGTGGTTGCACTGTTTTCCCGGGTGGTTCTCCATGTTCCAATTAACATAATGATCTTATCATGAACAGTAAATAATAACTGACAATAAAAGATAATCATGAATAGTAATGTGTATCTCTATACCCAAAACCACATAAAGCGATAGCAAGTACTACCCAAAGATTCAGTGGTGAACAAGGTATAAAGATAGTCAAACTAGGGTAACCTATTGGGTCCCATCAAAATTAACCTATGCAGATCATTATGATTAATTAGAACATGAGTGGGTAAAAAGAAGTGATCAAGGGCACAACTTGCCTGGGACTTGAGATTCTAGGTACCAACTTGCTCTTCAGGTGACTCGTAACCTCGCTGCTACTCGTAACAATATATACAATCAAGAAAATAATAGGTATGGTAACATTACACCAAAGCATATGAACAAACAATGTGAGAATATCCTACGCGTCGCTACGAGATTGTAGTTTCGAGAACCAGTAAAATCAGAGCTAAAACAAAGAATTTATGGATAAAATGATAGTTTAGGCACAATAAATCTAATAGATATGATCTAAAAGATATTGCATTTAAACTAAATAGGTATTCAATTAAAATATTTGAGTCGGTATTAATTATTAACAATTATTTATAAAATGCATAGGTTAGAACTATAAATTAGCTTAACTAGATTGTCTAGCTGATTAACATTAATTAAACAAGTAATTAATTAATTAAACCATGTGACATAATTAAAGCAATATTATTACTACATACGCAAAAATTAATATGAACCTAACCCAACTTGAACAGATTAAAACGAATTATTTGACCTAGAATATATCACATTTTTAATAAATTAGTAGGGCTGTACATAAATAGGTGATCTAACGTGATCTAATTGATTAGAACGAGGCCACATAAAGAATTATGGGTTAAATAAATATAGTATATATGATCTAGGTGTGGTCATCTTTTACCTTCCTCATACATGATCTATTGACGCAGGCATCTCTCCTCTCTTGCTTGCTCGAGCTCCTAGATCCATACGCTGATGTTTCGCTCTAACTCTTGTGGCTCTCTCTCTGCGCGTACTTGGGAACGATGGCTGGGTTCGCTTCTGTAAACCGGAGAAAGAATATGGCAGTCTATTTATTGAGGCCGAAGACGATACCCGGTCGGAGCAACGAAGGAATCGGATTTTTCTCAACAGAATTTTGTTGCGTGGATGAAGGAGATAGTTGTCCTGTTGTGCGGTCTTCACGCGTCATTGATACATGGACGAAGTCAGCCATGACGTCTCCGGCTAGGGGAATAAAAAAAATGTGCATAGGGAGAGACGTGGGCTGATTGTGTTGGAGGGGAGGTGGGCATGAGTGATCCTAGGCTCACTACGAGGTGAGACATCGGCCCTTTTTATTTTCTTTTTTTTTCTTTTTATTATTTCTCTATTTTCTATTTTTTTAGATTCTAATTTTAAATGAGTTTTAATTTCAATATTTAATGCTCAAGCAAATCCAGCATGCAAAATATAATTTTATGTTATTATTTATTTATATATCATTCATTAATGCAAATGCTTTTAAATATACAATTCATTCACACAAAATAATAAAATTCATCAGAAACAATTTCTAAAGTATAATTTCTCAAATGTATACTCCGGTTAAAATACTTATATACGTGTTCGTAGCTGATCGAAAATAAAACTAATTCCTATTTATTTGCTCGCGTCTACTTATATCAATAGATTAATTAATATATAAAAAACTAGACCGAGTTTCCAAAAATCAATCCAACACATGGATGTAAAGTTCATTTTACATATTTATTTATTACTAATTTAAGTAAATGCATATATATATATAATTTGTATATACGTAAATACTAGAGAAAGGGAATAATTCCTTAAATGTATGATCCAATTAAAGCATAACCAAAGAAATATAGTATCTATCACTTATTTATTTTAGAGAGATATCCTTTATAAAGAAAGAAATCTATTATTAAAAGATGTTTTAACTCGATTTTTTTAGAAACTTTTATAAATATCAAAAATAAGATTTTGAAGTGTTACAGATTTTTCCTATGGATCGACCAAGCCTAAAATGCATGCCTACTCTACGTTGTGGTGTACCAATGGACAAGGGTTGGACTCCACCCCTCTCAAGTGATCCAAAGATCAAACTTGGGTACCAGAGTCTTCCTTATATCAATATAATTCTCTTGCGAGGAATCTCCACAAATTGGAGTCTCTTGTAGCCGTACACAAGAACAAAGTTACAACTTTAGCACAAGAGAGGAGAGGGAGTACACACAAAAGCAAAACACAACAATACAATGCAAGAGAAAAGATCAAAAGTGCGCAAAGTCACAAGAATAGCTCAGAAACGACGTTTGGATCTCACTAAATCACTAGACCGCATTGCAGCAAAGTGTTAGAGTGATGTGTTGCTCTTAGAGTGCTTGGGTGTTGAAGAGGTGCGCCATGGGGGTCCTTTTGTGGCCCTAAAGGGCACCATAGTCATTGCCCCTTCCTTGAAAAAAGACACCAAATCTGGCTGACTGCAGATGCACCGGATAGGTCCAGTGCACCACCAGACCGGGTTCACATGCCCCCAGTCCGAGATCTAATTAGGGGCCTTCCTTAGCTGGCGGCACCAGACCGGTCCGCTGCACCTCCAAATCAGGTGCCTTGTCAGCTAGCCATTGGTTAGTGCGCGCCTAATGGAGAGTAGCTATTGGAGATAATCTAGCACGCCACTGGACCATAAACAGTGAAGGTCTGGTGAATTGTTAAAAATAATTCTCGAAGGCTCACAATTCAGCCATACAGGCGGTTCGGTGCACCAGTCCTCCTAGTGATTATGCTCTAACCATTGTGGACTCGGTTTGGTGCACCATTGGACCAGTCTAGTGAGCCTAGAACAGTCCAGTTAAGGCTCTTTTCAGCCTAAATTCTCCAAATCAATTTGGCTATCCTCGAGAGCTTCCCTACAACTTAGAAAAACATAACTAGAACATAATCCAATTCACTAAGTGTGGAGAACTCGCCTTTTACTCCGTCTTTCACCAAGATTTGCAATATGGCTCAAACTAAGTCCTAAAAGCACGTTTCTTACATAATTGAGTTAGACTTCAAACAAAAGTGCTAGAAACATAGTATGAGGCATATGCAACTTGTTAAAACATTCAAACCTCATGTTTTACTGTTTTACCCAAAGTTGCACTTTACAGTCTCTAGTTTAGCTCATTTGGACTTAGTTCCTTCAAATTGCCTTCAAGTGGACATGTGCTCATGATCATATCAAGATAGTTCGTCCATGATGGTGTTTTGGACACTTAATCACCAAAACTGATAGAAATGGCTAGCTAGCACATTTCCCTTTCAGTTGTGTTGTCATCAATCACCAAAAAGGGGAGATTATAAAGAAAATGGACCTAACCCACTTGACTATGTGATTTTGGTGTTTGATGGTCAACATAACATGTAGGCTAATGTATTTGCATGTGTTTGTGTTTTATAGTTTAGAGGATTCAAATTTGATTGGATTGAGGCTCTACGAATGAAACACCTCAAAGAAGACACTTAAAGACTCATAGAAGACCAAGTATCAAGCAATGTCCAAGACACAAGTGAAGAGCCAATCCCAAAGCAACAAAGATTGAAGAAATCAAGGAAGGGCTAGAACTCGGTGCACCAGACCACTTTGTGGTGCACTAGACCAGAGCACCAGACCGTTTTGCCATAGATCTCCTTCTCGAGCAAATGGGCGGCTGGCACACCGGACTGTGAGGGTATGCACCGGTAATGTTTTTCAGACACTCAGCCTCTTGGCAGACCATGCAGGTGGCATACTAGACTAGTTTGAACGGTCAGTAAAGGCTAGACTCTAACAGCTCTCTAGTACCGGACTGAGTTCATGTGCACCAGACCTCTGCAATAGTGTAGAGCATGTGATAGAGCGCCAATGACTTGCTGATGTGGAACACCGGACCCTCGGTCTGATGGTGCAACAGAATAGTCTGGTACGATGTAGAAAGGGTGTAGTACTCCAATGGATGTATTTGGGGGTGGGCTCTATATATACCTCCTTAACCATCCATTTCAAAGTGTGGAGAGCTCAAGAACATACCAACTCAAGTGATACACATCTCTAATAGCTCCAACACCAAAGTGCTTAATAGAATCACTCGGTGATTAGCGTACGTGCTATGTGAAGTGCTTAGGTTAGTTAGAACGCTTTAGTGCTTGCTCTAGGTTTTTTCCAAGGTTGTTGAGTGAGGTTAGAAAACCCACCAAAACCCTTGACTCTTGCGAGAGTTGTTGTAATTTTGTACCGAGTGGGGCGAGAGTCTTCTGAGAGCACACCAACCGAGTCTGTGGTGTGGCCGCCACCATGTACTAGAGGCAACAAGGCATGCAGCGTTTAGACGGAAGCTCGATAGTGAAGATGACAAGGAGCATCCGGGAGGAGGCCAAAAGCGGAGCACCACTTGCGCGTGGAGATGGCACGCGACTCTCTACGTAGTCACTTGACCGGTTGCTTGGCCACAGGGTGGGTTTCCCTTTGCGTAGGGGCACCAATAAGAATTAGTCAGAAACTTACGCGGTTCTAGATACCTCGGTGAAAATACCAATGCTTCCATGGGATTTTGCCTTTCTACCTTTGTCTTTAGCTTCCGCATTTACATTCCCTACTTAAGTTGCGCTCTTTACTATTCTAGTTTAGAATATTTAGGATTTGAATTTAAGTTACACAACTCCTTTTGTTGAAGAGATACCAACACTTAGACAAAACCTAGATTGTATATGATTTGTTTTGGATAATTATTTGTGGCCTACATTAGCGAGAAAAATTAGAAGTTCTAATTCACCCCCCTTCGGCGTATGTGTTCCTTTCACAAGGAAGGTGTTTTCGAACCTTTGGTGCAAGGCCCCTTCATCTATAACGTGGTTTCAGCCCATTATGAGAAAACGAGCTTATCTCGTGAAGGGCTACTATTGGGGGTATGACTTTGCTAAAGGTACTTAAACTAATAAATCTTGGTTGTATTTTGGTTTGTTTGAGGAGTAACAAAGTGATCTTCATCACAATTAGGGATGGCAGTTAGACCCGTGGGTATGGATACCCGCGTTTTCGTACCCAGTGGATATGTATACGGGTAGAAAAACTCATCCGCGAGTCCTATCGGGTCGGGTATGGGTAAAATACTTACCCATGGGTATCTAGTCGATACTCGAGATATCAATATACCTCTTTAAATGTGCTACATCCACTAAAAATTAAGGCCCATAAAAGAATGGAGCCAAAAAATACACATCAACCCTGGCTTGTTGCATGCTAGTTGCTGCATGCTGCTACTTCACCATGGGCATAGGCACGACCACAGGCTGCTGGTGCTGGCGGTAGGCTGCTGCAGTGCTACTATACACCATGTCATAGGCTACTAGAGCTGGTTGTTGCATGCTTTTTTATTTATCAATTTATCATGGCGCATGTGTTGTTGATTAATGAATATTAATTTGTGTTGTGTTAACAGTAAACTGTTATGTAATAGAGACCAATGAGACATGGACAATGTTATGACTGTCAACTGTCATGAACTCATTAAGCTTTTATTCTCTGTACTCAAATTTAAATCTATTGGATGTGATAATTATGAGTTGAGATACTGTATCGACGTGTAGCCAAATATAGCCATTCTCGTGTTGCAGTGGTGCTTAGATGGAAACTAAAATATTTTATGCATTTATTATAACACTGACCAAATGTTATTTAGTCTACAATAACGTATCCACTAGATATCCGATACCCGGTGGATACCCGATGGGCACGGGTACGGGTACAGTTTCTCGCCCGATTGGCTTGGTGGGTATGGATATTTGTAGAAGTCTCGGGTACAATTTCGGGTCAGGTATTATTATACCCGAACAAAATCTGACCCGTTACCATCCCTAATCACAATGATCTCTACAGGCTAAAAAAGGCAAGTAATAGCTTCAACATTAATGCTTAGTTGAAGCACCTTGTGACGTCTGAAGCGGATGACAAGGAAATAAAGGAGGAATCAAGCGACATGTTCAACATGTTTCTAAGAAGAAAATACAGCAATACCCTCAACTAACTCTATAGTTCATATGTATATGGCTTGAGGTCATAATTATAATTTCATACGAAGTTGTACATTGTGTTCCCCTATAAATACAGGTATAGTGCTCATGCACATGGGGATCTCTCTTTTTAACGATCCTTGACACGTGCGTCATTACGGATCGCATTACAGTTGTAGATGTAAAACTCAAGCATGTCTACACCACCTTCGAATACTCCAAAGGTAGATTTGTAATAACACTTGTATAATCAAAGAAGAAGGATATAAAAGAATTGGACTTGAACCTTATTACAGTGAATCCCCATACTTACTTTCAACCTTCTCCTCTCGATTTGTCTCTTTTCCACAAGACAAATCAAGAGACAAGAAATATTTTTACCTTAATTTTGTTGCCTTGTTTTCATCCTATTTAGAAACTTTAGTAGATGACCAACATGAGGTGCGTTCAACATTGGTGTCGAGGCATGCTGTCTGACTGCATGTTGCGAGGGCAGGGGCGAATTACTGACACTGCAGATTTGCAATTTCTTGTTCAAGGGCCCTTAAGCGTTCTCTCTCTTCCTATATGAGGTGGTGTATCCTAGTCTAGACTTCGTTGCGCTGTGTCTTAGCTTTTATGGTCTCTTTTTGCCTCTATAGGTTGGTGTTGCACATGTATAGGCTCTTGAGTAGTAGTTGATCTTTAGTGTTGATACCAAGGTCTTCATCGTTCTGAAGGATGTCTTCATCGTCTTCGGTTAGGGACATGGTCAACGGAGGCCATTGGTGGTGCTCTAGGAGTGCAAAGCTGGGGAGTGGAAGGCATGTTTCTTGTTAAGTCAGGCTAGATTTTGGCATGGTAAAAGTGACTCTGTGGGTTGAAAGGGGCATGGCTTGTGGTCTCTGAGCTATAGGTGTGGACAGTTCCCTCTAAGGTGGGTTGCTCTTTGTGGTGGTGGGAAAGTTGATGAGTCTTGCCTTCCGATTTGTTGATGGCAAAGGGGTAATTTTTTATGGGGATGGTAGGATTTTGTTAGCGAAGGCGACCTTGGCTTTCTTAGCATTTGCGACGAGGGATGCCTTCATGACTTCATCCTAGGGAGGGGAGTTGGCCCTAGTGTTTATTTTCCTAGGAACCATCGTGGGGTTAGTCTTCATAGCACAAATGGTGGGCACGAAATGTTGGGTCCTGATACGTGATCTCGAACACTCGGAAGTTGGTGAGAACTATAGTGCACAACAAAACATGAAGTTAGTTGGTTCAGTTGTCTTGTCAAGCACGCCCCTCTAGGGTCCATCGGGGTATCTATTGAGTAACTAGGGGTCTCATGCATAAAGTACGCTCGTACCCCTAGATACTTACTAAATTCCTAGAATATATTGTACAATGGGGTAATTACAGAACTGTAACCCCATAGACCCAAGTTCACCAGATATTATAGCAAGGCCAGGGGCTGACAAGTGGGCCACTATGGCTCACCCCATAATAGGGGCAAGTTCTTGGGCATGGCCCAAGTACCATGGGCCTTCACCATGGTTTCCTTTGTCTTAGGGACTTCACCTTACATGATTTGTTCGAACGTTGATGGAGACACCATTGATGAAGGGCTAGGCTACTCTTGTGGACGTCGCTGAGGGCGGAGTTTGCCTTCGTGCTCTCCTTGGGACCCTTCGCTTGGGAGATGTAGTCTTCGAGTTGAAGTAGACCTCGTCTGATTCTAGTGATTCTGCTATCTTCACGACTAGGTGGTCCTTCGTCCCTATGCTTGTGATAAAGTCTTGTTTGTGATTAGTTGTGGTTTGTTTGGGTGATCGGGATCCTGATGTGTCCACCATATTCATATTAGGCTTGTCATGGTGAATTGAGAGTCTAGTACTTGTTACTCTTGGACTTGGTGATCGAAATCACTTAGATGGCTCGGTGGTGATTGGAGTGCGGTGATCACCTAAAATGCTTGTGGGTGACCTGACTTGGGTGGTGTACACGGTTGCGAGTGGATCACCATGCTAGAGTGGCAAAGAACTAGCTCATAGCGAACACTTAATCCTTACACAGACTAAGGGGGAGTTATACCCTTGCACTAGTGCTACAACGAGGTCTAGTCGAGAGTGACGACTCTTTGATACCTCAGAAAAAAAAATGGAGGAGTCATCGTTACCATTACTTTATTTCTAGACTTACTTTGAGCAATTTACTTTAAGCATTTACATTTCAAGTAGTGCTATGGTAGCATAGGGTTTGTTTCTACTACGCTTATCATGTATAATTTCATTAGACTCTAGGCCAGGTGAAGTTGAGCTTATGCTTAGGACTTAATTATTCTAAAATTTTTTTAAAAAGCCTAGTTCACCATCTCTTGGGCATCGTGATCCTTTCACAATAAATATTGTGGGGGACACAAGGGGCCTAACCCCCTTATATAACTAGCCCGACTCATAAATCAATAGTCGACCCAACAAACTAGATACGCCTTCATATATAATTCACGTATTTTACATGCACCGTTTTCAATAACAAACACAAACGGAGGTGTTCAGCATAGAGCCCTTTGAAGTAGGTTCCACGGTTTGAGCAATTGAGCCTATTTTAGAAAATAAGCTAATCCCACGAGCGGTGGCTATTGCACTGGAGGGAGCCCAATAAGATGTTCGAACAAGCCGAAGCATGCATGGAACTGAAGAAAATAAAGAGCCGTTCTGTTAGTTTGGAATACATCTTAAACTATTCCGGCTTATCAAAAATATATAAATTAGTGAATAGTTTTGACAGGAAATTAATTATTTCGGCCGGTCGTTCCGAAAGAAGCGAACGGGCCCAAAGGAAATGCAAGCTTCGGCGTGATAGGAGAAAGGCTTGAGAAAAGAAAAGTGAAGGACTTGTCAAGATTATAAAATAACATAAATACACTTCCCCAATTACGAAGAGCTATTATTTTTCCGTTTTGACACCACTAGAGAGTAACCAAATGGGTTCAATAGCAACGTACGTAGTCCTGAGTTACTCACTCGGGTAGCCTTATATTACACTTACGGCGGCCTGAGCAGCTAGCGGGTCGTAATCGAAGCCCAAAGCGGTGACTAACCATGGCCGCATCTCGATCAGCTAGCTCGCTTTGGAGGGTAAAGCAGGGCCATGATTGTCCCCGGAATCTTATCCGGCTATGGCTGCGCAGCTGCATACATGCATGCAGGAGATGGAGATCATCCATGGCCCCCTGGCCCCTGCTGCGCGCGTCGTCGTCGTCGTCACGCAGTGTGCCGGATAGGAGGATTAAACATTCCTGTCGCCTCCAACGTTCATGAATATTTTGTGGGCAGATTTATTTTTTATTTTGTGCAGCAGTTGCGGTAAGCAGTCAGAAGATATATTGGGAATATATATAAGCATCCATGTCATGTCCCATTTGTCGATCAATCAGGCTAGCTGTGCTTCCTTTTTTTTTCAGGTGGCGCGTCGTCGTAGGAACTTGTTATTGTAAAAAGGCATTTTTCCTTTCTTCAACCTCGGCTTTTTATTGGGAAAAAAAGGGACGTACGGGACAAACAACAGACTGATATATTGTTGGCATAATCGATCAGTCACGTTTTTTTTTTGTTTGACATTCCTCCTCTCCTATTTAGCTGATCAGTTGCTGCTCGTCCAAATGACTAATTAACCCTCCAGGTGAGCTTCAGTTACATGCATCATTCGAAAGGGTGAAAAAAAAGAAAGGAAAATGGTTAAATGTCCTCGTGGCGTGTTGACCGACCATCAGTATCTAGCTCATCGTACGGCTTATTATGTCTTTTTTTTTGTTTGTTTTGCTCGTCAGTGGTGTACGTAGTTGCCCGGCCGGCCGCCGCGCCCCATCAACCTGATCAAAAGGAAAGCAGGGTTAATTAGCTGGGAGTTGAGTATGATTAATGCCACGCAGAAGTTGACTTGCACGGGCGCATATATAGGATATATTCATATATAGATGCTGCTTACCGTAGTATGATTTGGGCATACTGCACCGGAAGCACTCGGTTCGGTTGGCGTAGTTCTGCACGTTGCAACCCAGTCTGCACAGACAAATTCGGAACATTTTTAGGAACGGAATATTTATTTGGCAGGAAAAAAACATTAGCAATTTAGCTAGTCGTAGCAGCTGGTAACATTAATTTCTACTCCTAGTTTAGAAGCAAGCTAGGAATGCGGAGCCGACGACACGACAAGAGATTCCATTATTTGGCAGCTCATCAGCATTCTGCCGCGGGCAGAATATTCCAGGGACGATCGGACTTGAGTTGCAAATTTTTGTTCTGGCTGATCAGCTCATCAGCATGCAAATATTTATATTCTGGCTGATGAGCAGTGAGCACGCAAATGAAACACCAACACAAGAGATCAGATATTTAGCTAGCAAGAGAATAATGCATGGTCAGTGCATGCATCCATGTGTCATCGTCTGCTGCAATAATTATATAACGAATAAATAAAAGCCGGGGCCGTGTCATCACCTTGGGCAGATCCAGTCCCCGGGCATCATTCCGGCCTGGCCGGCGACGGTGTACCCCCAGCCCTGCGCGACGGCGGCCGTGGACTCGTTCTTGGCGGCGGCGCACTTGAAGCAGCTGGCGCGGGAGGCGTAGTTGTTGACGCCGCAGCGGTAGCAGTACCAGTCGCCGGGCTTCACGTCCCAGTCGCCGCCCAGCGCCGCGTAGTCCGTGCGCTCCACGCCCAGCTTGCCCTCGCCGCAGCGCTGGCACGCGTCGCGCTTGCAGAAGTTCACGTACTGGCACGACCGGCAGCTCCAGTCGCCGGGCTGCTTCCTGCTCGCAACCATGTTCATCTTCTCCATTCGATCGCAAGCGATGAATCGAGAGGTAGCTGATAGATGCAGCTTCTGGAATGCTAGCCGATCGAGCTTAGCTTGCTCTAGTAGATAGATGATGATAGATGGCTTGGGTTTGAAGAGGAACGAGGCGCGCGCGGGCTTTTATATAGGGTTTGGTAGTGCGGCGCTAGCTGCTACAGCTGAGGCAAAGGAAAGCTAGCTGAACTGTGTGCGTGTGAGCTGCTGAGTGTTCGCTCTGTCCGGCTCATCATGCAGCATTGGTAGCTAGCTTTTCAGTTATCCTATACCACCACCGCCATGCATGTCACAAGTCATAAGCTAGCGCCTGGGAATCTCCAGGTCCAGGATTGATGGCGACCTATGCATATGCATTCTCAGGCTCTCTCACCAGGCCTGCACAGCCAGTCACCAGGAGGGAGATCCGAGCTCGATCGGGGTGTGGTCAGATAGGAACCAAATGCCTCCTGCGTCCTGCCTCCTCCAGTTCCCAACTTCATCAGGCAATGCGCGCTAGCATGTGAGATCGATATCTCATCTTTTGGGACCAGCACTATATATGCATCCATGCATGTCGCCACGGGAACCGATCAAAACAGCCAGCGGCACCGGCAGGTCATCCAAGATTTTGTACTAGATGATACCGTATAAAAATACTTTTATGAAATTCAGTAAAGTTATTTTTTATCAATAAAATCATATTCTTTCAGTAAATCGCGCGCATGGATTAAATAACTGAAAGACAAGTGACAAGGTCTCGTCGTGACAGACAACAAAGTGTGTTGGAACTTGCTCTCAGTTGCAAGGGGATCCAACAAGGGTGAACAGTGACGTCAACAGGGTTCTCGCGTTAGATGGCAATAGCTCTGTTAATCTGGCCTCTCACGGGCACTGTGTAGGGGTATTTATAGGTACCTGAGCGCGCAGCGCCTTGAGCTAAGGACGCATGTGCCCTCAGCTACCTAGATTATCCCCAGAATATTCCCACAAAGCGGGGTTACAGACCGTAATTACAGGGATGCCTTTACAAATTAGGCCCGTAACGCACGGCAGCCACGAGGGGCCCGTTACGATGGGCCGGATCGCACGTGGGCCTCTGAGCTGGACGAGGCCGCACTGTGGGATGCCCTTCGTCGCCGGTCTTCGTCTGGTGCCGACCAAGCGAAGGGTGTCCCTGCCTGTTTTGTTTCTGTTAGCTCAGCTGCTGCAGCGAAGGCTTCGAGCGAAGGGTGGCGTCTTTGCCTTCGCCCCAACATTTGCCCTCCGAGGGACCGGTTCGACAAAGTCACCTGGTGCCGAAGACGTCGCTAGATGGCGGAGACGCTGCCCTCGCTCGAAGTGGTTCCGCGGGGGTTTTTGATATGACCGTTGATTGACGGCGTACTGTTGGATTGCGGGTTTCCCGAAGCGCCGCGCCCTGCTTATAAAAGGGGGCGGGGGTCGGCGCTTTTTGAACTTCACTTTCCGCGCTCCGCGAAAACCCTAGCCGCCCTTTCCGCCGTCTTGCTGCTCGTCTGCCTGCCCTGCTCTTGTTCGCCGGAGATCTGGCTCGAGTGAAGCAGACCGCCCGCCGCCGCCGACGGTACGTAGCGATGCCGTCCTCGTCTTCTTCCGCTGCCGCTACGCCGCCGGCCGATCCCTCGCCGCCGGCCGCCGCCTCGTATGAGGAGACGCTGAGTAGTTTGATGGCAGAGGAGTTGCGCGCCGGCGATTCTGTTGATTTTGGCGTGTCGCGGATGTCGTCGGTCCGCGTGCAAGATATGCAGCGGTTGGGTTACTTCGGCGGCGGAGTTGCTCGAGTCCCGAGGACGGAGGAAGTCCCCGAGCCGGAGGGCGAGTTGGTTGTTTTCGAGGCATTCTTCGCCGCCGGACTCCGCTTGCTTGCGCACCAATTTGTTGGCGAAGTCCTGCGCAGATTCAACGTTCAAATACATCAGCTGACACCGAATGCCATAGTGGCTCTGTCGAAGTATGTCTGGGCGACGACTTCGTACGGCGGACAGCCATCGGTTGAAGTTTTTGCGAAGTATTATTGTTTGCACTGGCAGAAGAGGATGATTGGAGACGAAGTTGCTCAGTTTGGGTCCTGCACATTCACGCCGAAGACCGGCAAGACCACAATGCAGGTAGTCGAGTTGGTTCCTTGCGCCCGCAACAAGTGGGGCAACTGGAATGAATTTTGGTTTTACGTTGCTGAGGGTACCGTCGAAGGCCATGAGGGACTCCCTGTGTCCGAGATGTGCTCTCATTTTTACTCAGCATACCCGCCCTTTGAAGTGGCGGAGGAGGATGTGGACGAAGGGGCCCTTCGGTGCGCCGCCGGCCTGAGCAGTGGGCGCGATTTGGTTGAAGAGTTTGTGGCGTACGGGGTATGGCCCTTGGCGCATGGCTGGGCGTTGGGCGAAGTGTGCCCTCGCCAGATGCCTTCCCATGGTGGGAAGATGGTGCGAAGTCCTGCCTTCGTACTGAATCTGCAAAACCGCGACCCGGCCGCCTTTGTGCGTGAGGCGGAGGATGGGGCAGTGCGGCTCGTTGGACGTTACGTGCCGAGGACAGAGAGCCAGCGCAGCTGGGATATCCGCGGGTCGAATGACCGTTTGAACAGGGTTTTTGAATTAAATCAATTGCCATATGACGGCTACCCTGGTCAAGACGATGTGGACCGCCGTGGGAAGAAACCGGCGGTGGAGACTGGAGACGACCCTGCGCCGGTGGCCGCCCCATCCTCTAAAAAGAGAAAATTAGGTACTGTTACGGGAGGTCTTGGGGTTTCTGATGGCTTTGCTAGAGAGCTGATGAGGACGTGCGCGGCCCCCGGGGGAAGGATGTCTTCGCCCGAGCTCTGGGAGTCTTCGGCTCGGATGCTGAGGGTTACCGGGGGTTGTTGGCCTAGGAGTGTTCCTGTCCCCCGCACGGCTGGCGAGGATTTTTTTACATCTCGCATGATTCGTGAATGGAGAGTGTTTCCTTACGGGCGGAATATTGCTGCTGTTGTGTCGGCAGTGATGGACAAGGATCGCCAGGGAGCTGCACAAAAGCGCCAGGCGGCTGTTAGGCTCGTTGAAGCTAGGCCGAAGAGGCAGCGGGGGGCTGCGAAGGCTGCGGCCCCCGGCGGATGCAAGCTGCCGCTGGCGGCGAAGTCGGGCGCCCCTGCATCTAGCAAGGCGCCGGAGGCAACGGCAGGCGCCGGAGGCTCCAAATCGACGAAGGTGGTGCCGCCGGTCGGCGGAGTGGCGGAGGTCGCGAAGGCGGCCCGAGCGTTGCCGTTGTCAGGCAAATGCGTCGCCGACTTCGCCACCGATATTAGTGTGGACGACTATCTTGGTGGTAAGTCGTTGGCTCTATATATATATATATTTTTAATTTATTCGTTGGTACGTCGCAGGGTCGGGCGAAGGCCAACTTGCTATGGTTGCGCCTGCCGCGGCGACCACGACGGCTACCGCAGTGCCGAAGGCGAAGGGCGGGGCTCTTAGCGCCGGAGGCGAGGTGTCGGCCCTCGCGGTTGTCAGGGATGAGGCGGGCACTGCGTCTCGCCGGCTGAAGGAGGTGACGGAGGCGCTAAATCAGGTCCGCTGAGCTGGACTTCGTTTTTTTTAATCGGCTTGCTGGGGCCGCGGTCTTACGATTGCTCTGCAGGTGGCTGACTTCGCCAGCCGCACAGCGTCGGGGGCCCTCACGGCAGCTGTGGCTGCCGAAGTCGAGAGACTTCGGACACAACATGCTGACGCCGTCCGTGAAAAATCGGCCGCCGACAGCAAGTGTCGCAAGCTGGCGGACAAGGTGGCCACGCTGGAGGGGGAGAAGGCTGACCTCCGGCGCCAGTTGGCGGGGGAGAGGAGGGAGACCAACGAGGCCCTTGTCAAGGCGCAGGCTGCGCAGGCGGAGGCTAACCTGGCACGGGCGGAGGGCAATCTTGCCAGGGAGCGCGCCGAGCAGCTGCAGGAGCGGCTCACCGCCCTGGAGAGCCGCGTGGAGAGAGCCGAGGCCGTGTCGCGCGCGGAGGCAGAGCGGACGCGCCAGCTGCTTATCGATACATACCGTGGCCTGGGCGCGGGGACCGGTGAGTTCGAAGTGCCGGACCGAGAGCCCGGACTTCGCTGCCTGGAGTGGGTGCAGGAGGAGTTGCAGGCACTCCCCACTGTCGTGGAGGGGTTTATGGCGTATGCCTCCCTGGTCACTTGCGAGGGGGCGATGAACGCGCTCTCCCGCGAAGGGTGCCGGCACTTCGAGGTCTTCGACCAAGCCGATGAAGATTTTGAGCGAGATATCTTTAAGGTTGAGGACCTCGTAGTGAAGGAATCCGTCGGAGCCATCTACGACCGGATGTGGGGTCCACACGGTCGCGAGGTGGTCAGGGAGCGGGCCGAGTCGGCGAGGGCTCAGGTAACGTTTTCGTTTGTTTGGTGTTTGTTGGATGTAGGCTGTGTGTGTGTTTGATGAATTTTGTGTGTTTTGTCTTAGGCGGCGCGTGGCGAGAGGGTCGACGACTTCGGGGCGTTGAACAGCATGCTGTCTGACCCGGAGCCGACCCCGGCGGAGGCCGTGTCTGGGGTCGCCCTGGAGCCGACCCCGGAGACTGCGGGAGACGCGTCGGGTGCCCTCGCATCCGCTGCGGCCGGCGAAGACCTCACCCCAGGGGTCGTCGAAGGCGCGCCTGATGCCTCCGCAGCTGCTGCGCCGAGTGCTGAAGATCCCGCAGCGGTGGCGGCGGAGACAACAACGGAAGCAACGGCGGAGCCAACGGCGGAGGCTCCCGCAACGTCAGGGCCTTCGCAGGTGGCGTAGTGGGTGTAGAGGGTTGGGGAAATTTGTATATGTTGCTGAATTTTGGTTGCTGCGCAGGTTCAAGATTTTGGGCCTGCGCACGCAACCGCTACTACTAAATTTTTGGCGGCTTCGACCGCGGAAGATGGTAATGAATGTGGTGGATCTGCATCTGAGTTTTTTGATTGTGCTGACTCTGGGAGCTCGGTTGAGTGGACTGAGGAGTCGTCGGAGGAGGACTTGGACTACTTTGCGGCCTTGGATGTGGCTGCGGCGGAGGCTTCGCCGCACGTCGCGGACGCAGGAGATGTGCCAGGTCCTAGCACCGGGCGACGACGACGAAGGGCGGTTGGGGGCTCGGCTTCGTGTGAGTGGGGCTGGCCGGCAGGAACTGTTGTCTTTGCCGGCCGCCGTGAATACAGGTGAAGGGGAACTGCGAAGTCTTTTTGCGGGTGAGGAGCTTAGGATAATGTTATTTAATTATAGGGAGATGGGAATTATTCCTAAGGTTGAGCCGATGTAGAGTGTGGTGCCCTCGCTTGTATATGTGTAGAGGCTTGTATGATGAAGTTGTGTGCCCTCGCTTGTCTATGCCTGCGAAGGCGTTGTGTACTTTGTCTGGTTTGTTTTGTTGTGCTGTGCTAGTGCGATTATAGTTGGTCTTGGCGCGGACGGTTTGATGTTGTCGTTTCTGCCTTTGTTGTGCTAGTCCGGTTGCACCCTTAGGTGTCTTCTGCACGGACAGTCTTCGGTTTTTTCGCACTTGTTGTGCTAGTCCGGCTGCACCCTTAGGCGACTTCTGCGTGGATAGTCTTCGCGGTAGACTTTGGTTTTTTTCGCACTTGTTGTGCTGGTCCGGCTGCACCCTTAGGCGACTTCTGCGCGGATAGTCTTCGCGATAGACTTTGATTTTTGCGCACTTGTTGTGCTAGTCCGGCTGCACCCTTAGGCGACTTCTGCGCGGATAGTCTTCGCGATAGACTTCGATTTTTTCGCACTTGTTGTGCTAGTCCGGCTGCACCCTTAGACGACTTCTGCGCGGATAGTCTTCGCGATAGACTTCGATTTTTTCGCACTTGTTGTGCTAGTCCGGCTGCACCCTTAGGCGACTTCTGCGCGGATAGTCTTCGCGATAGACTTCGATTTTTTCGCACTTGTTGTGCTAGTCCGGCTGCACCCTTAGGCGACTTCTGCGCGGATTTGTCGCACGCGAGGGTGGCTAGCGCTTAGCCTCGCGGTGACCTCGTCTTGGTCGAATGTCGAAGGCCGTCGTCGCGGTCTTTTTTCGACGCATGTTTTTGCGGGGGATTTTCACACATATATTACATGGCTCCGCCTCGTTAAAAACCTCACCCCGCGGCAGGAAAAGAGTGCGGGCCGGTACAAGATTGTTTTTGCGAATTACAAGGGCGAAATCAGCCCTGAGGATTCAAATAAAAAATTTGCGGAGGTTGTCGATGTTCTAGGAGTGCTCCAGGTCCTCGCCGTTTGGCGTTGTGAGCCTGTAAGTGCTGGGGGAAGCTTTTGTCTTGACTATAAAGGGGCCCTCCCACTTGGGCTCCAGCTTGCCCTTGGACTCCGTCCGAGCTGTTCGGACGAGTACGAGGTCCCCCTCACTGAACTCCCTCGGGATGACTGTGTGGTCGCGCCATGCTTTGGTCTGGGCTTGGTATTTGTTTAGGGCCTGTAGGGCGAAGACTCGGTCTCCGTCAATGAGATCCTTTGAAGTTGGCTCGTCCACGTCGGGGACGGCTGACGGAACTGTTCGCGGGGACCCATGCTTTATTTCTTGCGGGGTCATGGCCTCCGATCCGTATAGAAGGCGGAAGGGAGTAAACCCGGTCGCCCTGCACTCAGTCGTGTTTAGTGCCCAGACTGCCTCAGGTAACAAATCGGTCCATCTGCCCTTTTTTTCATCAAGGAGCATTTTCTTGACAGCTGCGAAGATTTTCCCGTTGGCGCGTTCCACGACCCCGTTGGACTGCGGATGATAGACTGAGGCGAAGGCAAGCTTGGTGCCAATGGAGAAACAAAAATCCTTAAAGTCTTGGTTGTCAAACTGCTTGCCGTTGTCAACTGTTAGTTCGGACGGTACTCCGAAGCGGCAAACAATGTTCTGCCAGAAGAATTTTTGGGCAGTCTTTGATGTTATTGTAGAAACAGCCCGTGCCTCGATCCATTTGGTGAAGTACTCGACAGCGACGAAGGCGAACTTAAGGTTCCCCTGAGCGGTGGGCAGGGACCCGACAATGTCCAGGCCCCAGCGCTGGAGAGGCCATGTATGGGCGATCAGCTTTGTATACTGCGAGGGGCTGCCTGACCGAGGAGAAAACTTCTGGCAGGCTTCGCAGGATCGTGTGACCTGATTTGCGGTGCAGATCATTGCGGGCCAGTAAAAGCCCTGGCGGATCACCTTAGCAGCTAGGGCCCTTGGCCCTGCGTGTGAGCCGCACGTGCCACTGTGGACTTCACGTAGGATCTGCATGCCTTCGGCTTCGGTGACGCACTTAAGCATTGGCTGACTGACCCCTTTTTTGTAGAGTTGGCCTTCAATCAGTGCGAAGTCTCGACTTCGATGTCTGAGGCGCTTGGCCTCACTGATGTCGGCTGGATGATAATACCCCTGTAGGAACAAGGTTATTGGTGCCCTCCAGTCTTCGGTCATGATAAGGTTGACTATGCGGTGGCCCTCGCTGTCATTGGTTATTTGGAGCCCTTCGGGGCTCCGGACGGCTGGCGTGCCGATGACATGAAAGAACACATCGGAGGGCAGAGTTTCGCCCCTGGCGGCAGCCTTGGCCAATGTGTCGGCCTCTTCATTCTTGGCCCGATCCACATGCTGCAAGGTGAACCCCTTGAATTGCCTCTCGAGACTTCGGATGGCCGCGAGGTACTGCATGAGCGCGGGGTCCTTTGCTGCATAGTCTTTCTCGACTTGGCCGGCAACTACCTTGGAGTCTGTTTTGATGATGCAGGTGGTGACTCCGAGGGCCCTTAGCTTGCGGGGCCGAGGATGACTGCTTCGTATTCTGCTATATTATTTGTGCATCTGTCGGATTCCAGATTGAAGCTGAGTCGTGCTGCATATCTGTGCTTGACCCCGACTGGTGAGGTGATGACTGCAGCTACGCCTGCCCCCGCATGGCACCATGCGCCGTCGCAATGGATCGTCCAAATCTTCTCTGCGGACGGGTCTGGCTGTGTTGTTGGCCCAGTCCAGTCGACGATGAAGTCTGCCAGGACTTGAGACTTGATGGCTGTCCTGGGCTCGAAGCAGATGTGGTAGCCGGAGAGTTCGGCCGCCCACTTGGCAATCCTCACCGATGCCTCCGGGTTTCTGAATAATTCGCCGAGTCCCCTGTTTGAGGTGACTCGGACCTTGAATGCTTCGAAGTAATGGCGCAGTTTGCGCGACGACATGACGACTGTGTAGGCAATCTTCTCCAGCTCTGTCATGTTGCACTTGGATGGTGTCAGCACTTCGGAAACATAGTACACGGGGCATTGCCGGACCACGCCCTCGATAGTCTGCTCCTGCACTAGTGCCGCGCTGACCGCATGTGGCGAAGCCGCGACGTAGAGCAGCAGGGGGAGCGAGGGGTCGGGGCTGGTAAGGACGACCAACTCTGTCAGGTACTGTTTTAATGAGGCGAAGGCCGCCACCTGCTCTGGTCCCCAGGCGAAGTCTTTTGCACCACGGAGTGTCTTGAGGAAGGGGAGACTTCGCTCGGCGGACCTGGAGATGAATCTGTTGAGAGCGGCCAATCTGCCTGTCAGGCGCTGGACGTCCCTGACGGACTGCGGAGGCGTCATGTCTAAGATGGCCTGAATCTTGGTTGGGTTGGCCTCGATGCCGCGGTGTGATACCAGGTAGCCCAATATTTTGCCTTGGCGAACGCCGAAGACGCACTTTTCCGGGTTTAGGCGGAGTTGTGCGTCTCGCATGTTCGCGAATGTTTCGGCGAGGTCGGCGAGGTGGTCCTCCTTGCTCTTGCTGGCGACGCCAATGTCGTCCACATATGTGAATATGTTCCTGCCAACTTGCCCTTCGAGCACTGTTTTGGTAAGCCTGGAGAAGGTGGACCCGACATTCTTGAGTCCCTCCGGCATTCTGATGAAGCAATATGTGCCGAAGGGTGTTATAAAGCTGGTGCTAGCCTTGTCTTCTTCCTTCATGTATATCTGGTGGTAACCGGAGAAGCAATCGAGGAGGGACATGACCTCGCATCCGGCCGCGCTATCGACTATTTTGTCGATCCGCGGCAACGGGAAATTGTCCTTTGGGCAGGCTTTATTGAGACTGGTGAAGTCGATGCACATTCGCCACTTCCCGCTCTTTTTCTGCACCATCACGACATTGGAGAGCCATGTGGGGTAAGCCACCGGCTCGATGAATTTGGCTTCCAGGAGGCGGTGCACTTCTGCCTTGGCGGCCTCCGTCTTCTCGTCGGACATCTTGCGAAGCCGCTGCTTTTTCGGCCGTACCGAAGGGTCAATTCCTAGACTGTGCTCAATTATTGAATGGCTAACCCCGACCAGATCGAGGGCCGACCAGGCGAAGACATCTTTGTTCTTGGACAGGCAGCCGAGGAGCTTCTCTTCTTCATGCGAAGTAAGGTCTTCGCTGATAATGACTGTCTGCCTGGGCGTGGCCTGGTCGAGGGGGACAGTCTTGGTCCCGTCGTTGCTCTGCAGTTGTGCCTTGTCGTGCTGCTTATTGGTTGGGCTGGCAGGCGCGGGGACCTCGCGTTGGGCCGTGAGGCAGTGCACGTTTCTTTGACCGGGCACGAAGTCCCGCTCTATGTTGCGCGCAGTCTGTTGATTGCCGAAGACTGTGATGACGCCTAACAGACCTGGTATCTTCATACATAGGTACAGTCCGTGAATGGCTGCTTCGAACTTATTGATGGAGCCCTGGCCCATGATGGCATTGTAAGGATATACCATGTCCACAATGTCAAAGGTTATTTGCTCGCTTCGGGCATTGGGTGCTACACCGAAGGAGAGAGGCAGCTCTATTTTGCCAACGGGGAAGGTGCCCTTGCCGCCGAAGCCATACAACGGGTTGTCCGAAGGCTTAAGCAGGCTGTGGCTTATGCCCATGCGATCGAAGGCGTGGAGGAAGATGATGTCCGCCTGACTGCCGTTGTCAACTAGGACTTTGTGCAGGTCCCAGCCTGCCATGCTGCAATTGATAACCATGGCGTCGCAGTGGGGGCGCTGCGCAGGTCGACGTCTCGTGCGTCGAAGGTTAGTGGTATGTAGGACCACTTTGTCTGCACGACTGGGCCAGTGACGGCGACATGGTTGATGCTGCGGTAGTGGTCCCGCTTCTGCCGCTTGGTGTCGAAGTCAGTGCTGGACCCTCCAGTTATCATGTGGATGACTCCGCGATATGGTTGATCGGCGAAGTCTTCCTGCTTTGGGGCATGGGGGATGTTTTGATGTTGCTGGTGTGGTGGTGGGGGTGGAGGAGGTACGATTTGTACTTCCTGATGGTGTTGGTAAGCGTGGTGCGGTGGATGCGGGGCGGGAGCGTGGATATATGGTGGAGGGGGTTGCTGGTAATTGTGCGCGACAATTCTGGGGTTGTCGGCTGGCTGCGCCCGTGCCATTCTGTCTCTGGTAGCCTTCGTTTCGGGGCAGTCTTTGGTTTGGTGGGCGCAATCTTCGCCATGGAAGAGGCAGTAGAATCGGCGCGGCGGCTGCACACACCCTCGGCCCCTACCACGAGTTCCATTTTCGCGGCCCTGGGGGGATATTCCTGGCGACGAGGGGGGTCAGCAGCGGGATGCTGGTTGGCGATGTTGTGCACTTGCTGCTGATTGCGGCCGTCTCGACCGGAGTCTGGCTGCGGAGTCCTTGTCCACGTGCGGCTGGACTGTGGAGCATCTTTTGGCTTCCTTTGGGACTCAATCTTGCGCTGGTGGAGCTCTTCGGATCTGGCGTACTTTTCAAACAGCTGATATAACTCCTGGAGGTTCTTTGGCGGATCTCTGATGCAGTGGCTGTAAAGGACGCCGGCGCGAAGGCCACTGATAGCATAGTGGATGGCAATCTGGTCATCGACTGAGGGCAGCTGTGATTTGAGTGTTAAAAATTTGCGGTAATACTCCCTCAGAGTCTCCTTTTCCAGCTGTTTGCAGAGCGAGAGTTCGGCCAGGGCGTCGGTGTCTGGGCGGTACCCTTGGAAGTTGAGCAGGAACTTGTCCCGGAGACTTCTCCAGGAATCAATGGACAGCGGAGGCAACCTGGTGAACCAGGTGAGTGCTGGGCCCTCGAGGGCGATGATGAAAGACTTCGCCATTGTGGCGTCGTCCCCTCCGGAAGATGCAACGGCGACCTGATAACTTATTATGTATTGAGCCGGGTCGGTGTTGCCGTTGTACTTGGGATAGGTCCCTGCCCGGAAGTTAGCTGGCCAAGGCGTCACTTGCAGGTATGGCGCCAGGGGACTTCGCTCATCGAGATAGTTGACCCCTTGGAATGGCGCGGCGTGCGGGAAGGTGTGGTCGCGCTGGGGGAAACGCGGGTCCTCCGGTTGCGCGCGGTGTTGCAGGGGTGGCCCATGCTGCAGGCCGAGGTGGCCTTCGCGCGTGTCTTCGAGTTGTGCGCGCTGCTGGAGGGGTGGCTCGTGCTGCAGGCCGAGGTGGCCTTCGCGCTGCATCAGCGCAATCTCCCGCTCGAGTTCCTGGGCCTTCTGCTCTTCGTCACGTATCATTTGCCGCACTTTGGCTAGTGCGGACACGCGCTGGCGCTTGGCCTCCAGTATCTCCTTCTGCCTCTGGAGGTTGCGGTTCTTGAGGCGCAGGGCGCGCAGCTGTAGCTGTTCTTCTGCTGAGACGCCGAGGACTTCACCGTCCTCGGTGAGGTCCGCGCCCTCCAGTGGTGCGAAGCCTGTGGGTGGCTGCGGTTGTCCTTCAGGGCCGCAGGTGCGGAGAATGTCGTCTTCGCAGGTGCGGGGAACATCGTCTTCAGTGGCCTCTTGGTGGGTGGATTGGGTGAGGGCGAGGGCCTTGCCCTTTCTTGCGGCGAGCAGGGCTGCCTTCGCAGCCTCGTCAGCCTTCGGGTTAGCTCTCTTGGGTGCCATCGCGGGTGGTTTTCTCGTAGCACGAACGGTGGGCGCCAAATGTTGGAACTTGCTCTCAGTTGCAAGGGGATCCAACAAGGGTGAACAGTGACGTCAACAGGGTTCTCGCGCTAGATGGCAATAGCTCTGTTAATCTGGCCTCTCACGGGCACTGTGCAGGGGTATTTATAGGTACCTGAGCGCGCAGCGCCTTGAGCTAAGGACGCATGTGCCCTCAGCTACCTAGATTATCCCCAGAATATTCCCATAAAGCGGGGTTACAGACCGTAATTACAGGGATGCCTTTACAAATTAGGCCCGTAACGCACGGCGGCCACGAGGGGCCCGTTACGATGGGCCGGATCGCACGTGGGCCTCTGAGCTGGACGAGGCCGCACTGTGGGATGCCCTTCGTCGTCGGTCTTCGTCTGGTGCCGACCAAGCGAAGGGTGTCCCTGCCTGTTTTGTTTCTGTTAGCTCAGCTGCTGCAGCGAAGGCTTCGAGCGAAGGGTGGCGTCTTTGCCTTCGCCCCAACAAAGTGCAAAAAAAATGTTGAAAACAAATAAGGTATAGGGATCTCACCAGACAGAACAAGCAGACTAAAATTTAGAAAATAAACATATATAGCTGAGGTGTAGAGATCTCACTAGACAAAACAAGAAGAGGACTAAACTTAAGAAAATAAAAATATACATATAGCTAATAAGAAGGAAAAAAACAGGAAAACTAAAATTTGGAAGATAAATATGAACTCATAGCTAGGAATGAATCAAGGTGCAGCTATATACAGGATCTGCTGGCCATAGTCTTATGGTTACCAAGGAAGAAGCACACCACTAGAATTATTTATATGTTTAAACATGATATACAAATGTCATATAAATTTGTATTTTTAATCGTTATATATGGGTCCGCGCGCCTTAAAATTCGGCATGCATGTTACGTGGTGTTTGAATCAAAGGGCGTGTTCGGCTGGCTTGTAGCCGACACTGTTGCAGCTGTTTGGACTGCTGCAGCTGCAATCCATAGAGAGAAAAATACTGTAGAAGCCGCAGCCGCAGCCGGATTGCAGCCGCAGCAAGCCGCAGCGAACAGCCTGCTAACAGGCTGTTCGCTGCGGCTTGCTGCGGCTGCAATCCGGCTGCGGCTGCGGCTTCTACAGTATTTTTCTCTCTATGGATTGCAGCTGCAGCAGTCCAAACAGCTGCAACAGTGTCGGCTACAAGCCAGCCGAACACGCCCAAGGCTAGCATTTCCTAATTCTTCGTAAGAGGTCTTCTAGCTAGCGAGTTGTCCCCTATATATATGTGCTGGTGCGGCAGACGTACGTCAGCTCATATATCATCATACATCGTGATTCAATTAAAAAAATCATCATTGCTGAAAGGTGAGATACGCTAGCTAGAGTCGAGACGATGTTCTTGTTTATCCATGGAATATGTGACACAATGTAGAATAATCATGTATATCTCGACGAAAACCAAAAAGGTTCTCCATGTGTGCAATAATCAATATATATGCATCCCAACATTTTTTTATACCAACTTCCATGCAAGCACGTAAATATATATACCAATGCACGCGCACATGCTAATAATTAATTGCTCACTAACAGATGCATGCATATGTAAAACGTTACTGCTGGGAGAGCAGAAAATATCCTAGCAGCAAGATACATATCTTTTTGTGGGTAGCTGGCACTAGTACACAGAAACTATATAGCAACGATCATAAAACTATATGCACTAGTGTTTTTTAGTATCGCAAGTGTTAGGGACCAGTGAAATTTTCACTGACGGTTGCCTAAGACAACCGTCAGTGATCTACTGGCGGTTGTCTTAACCAACAAAATAGCATTTTCACTGACGGTTTGCTTAATAAAAACGACAGTAGAAATTCACTTTCCACTAGCGGTTTTTGTATTAGCCCGCCAATGTTAGTTTTCACGCTTTTTCTAAAATTTACTACAAAACTGAATTTTACATATATTTACACACACATATATACATTGTTATTCATATTGACAGCAACATGAAATTAAATTCTATCATACATTTATATACACCAAAGTCTTGTGTTTAATTACAACCATCACACATTCTATACATCAAAGTTTTCACCTAAGCTCTAATAACTATCTCGGCTTAGAGGTAGTCTACTAATTTATGTGAGTTCTCTAAACTCTGGCCTAGCTAATGTACCCATAGCATCGTGATATTTTTCTTCAACAGGAATGACCTCTTTCATTATGAATGTGCATAGGTCCTCAATTATGCCATACAATGCGCCTTCGATCAAGTTCTCCGGCTTTCTTTGTTAAAATTCTTGTAAAGGAAGTTTATAAACATCATCTATTTACACTCGATAACACATTTTTACCTTTAATGACATAAATACATACATGACTATTACTAATAATACCTGGCCAGGGTTCGTGATGTATCGTCCGTTTTGTCTTATAAACTCGCACACATAGAACCCACATAGGACTAATTTGGACGGTTGCTTGTGGCACTACATAACGGGAGATTGGTTATTTAGTTGCAACATTGTCCTATGTACGTACATGTCTGATATGTATTCATAAATTCACAAACTTACTGGCCATTTATAGTGGATGTCTAGTGACACGCGTTGTTTTGACAAGTTGTACTTTCCATCTCTCATGTTATAGAATCTAAAATCCATGTGATCGCAATTAGAATTACCATGTTTTTATCAAATTTTCATTAATAAAAATATGCATACATAGAAAGGCTTACAGCTCTAAGATGTTGAGGAATTGTGCATATGTCGAAGGGTCGTAATCCAAGGAGTCAAGCACCAGCACCTTTCCAACCTTGGGATAAATAAGGAAGCATATCCAATGGTCCCTGTACGAATTAAATTTGTGATAAATGTGTATTGAAATTATTTATTTTATTTATGCAAAATCACAATTAAAGTTATACGGGGCCACTAGGGCTTCCCTGTCTTGAAATCAAAGCATTGCATGTCCTATGTAGGTGGCATATCGAGCTTCACAATCTTTCTTCATATCCCGTATATGCTTCTGAACTTCTTCGTCTGTCTTTCCTTTTAATTCTTCATTATTTTTTCGATTATGAAAGTATGATTTTGCTCGAATATCTATATTGGGTTGAGATACCCGACCCTTTTACCGGCTCTAGCATCAGGATTGGTACCGTAAAGGATCTCCTACTGATCATGTTGCATTCTGCAAGGCACACATGCATGTCAGATATTAAAAATTTATATAGCTCACTAATAATAACACATATATTTGGAAGTATGAGTGGCACTTATAATGCAAAAACCTTTACGAGTTGGACGTCGAGTCTTTGAAGGTTCATCATTAACCACATATCCTCGAATGCAATAAATGTCATATTGCTTAAACCATGAAAAACTTTTTCTGGTACATGTACACCGATGGTGTCGATGCCAACCGAAGATGCCCGCATGTACTAGTCACGCAACCTTTTAATACCAGCCAGGAGCTTCCTTAATTTCTCAAAAGGGAGTAGAGGTCTACCCGACAAATATTTTTAGACACATTTTTATAATCTGCCTTAGTTGGCTTCTTTATCTTTATGGTCATTGTCTCAGCCTTTTTCTAGACTTCTCGTGCTTGGCCAAATCAACAGTATGTGTCATGAGGTTCCTTGTAATCCCTGACAAAAATCAAGCTATGCCAACAGTAGTAGTTTTACTCTTCTTTTTCTCATACGGGGACACTAATTTTGGTATAGAAAATTTAGTTTTGTTTGATGGTCGTGGATCCCTTGATGTCTGTGGAGAAGGTGGATCTCTTGCTGGTGGTGTAGTTAGTGGGTCACCAAGAGGATGAGGAGGAGAAGGTGGTGGAGCTCTGAATGGTGATGCTTGTGGGGGAGACGATGGGTCAGAAAGAGGATGAGGAGTAACATGTGAAGTTTGAAGTGATGATGGATGTACAATAGTGAGAGCACCTAGAAGGGGTGAATAGGTGATCCTGCAAAAATCAACTCTAAACAAGACAAACTTGGTTTATAATGAGTGTTAGTGAAAACTAAAACTAAGTTGTTATGAGTAGAGATGGAGAAAGAGAGAGAACTCTTCACTTGATTGCTCCTTTAAATAAGTATCAAACTTAGGAGCAATAATACAAGTGAATATGAGAACTCTAGAAGACAAAAATCGCAATAAGGTAAATAGACAAGAGACACGATGATTTTATCCCGTGATTTGGCCAATGCCTACTCCACGTTGTGGTGACCTCCTTCGGTCGAGGGTTGCACTCAACCCCTCTCAAGTGATCCAAAGATCAAACTTTAGTACCATGATTTTCTTCCTTATGTCAAATCCCGTTTGTGAGGAATCTCTACAAGTTGGAGTCTCTCACGCCTTACACAATTGATCTTAATCAAGCACAAGGGTAAGGGGGGAGTAGCAACACACACAAGAACTCAATCGTAGCACAAGACGCACACAAGTCAAAAGAGCGCACGAAACAAAATAACGGAGTCACATCTCAAGAACGAGCTCAAATCTCTATCTAATAAAACAACAGCGTGGTCGCAGAGTCTCGAAGTTGTGGTATGCTCAAGAAATGCTTGTGTACAGCTCCATGGTGCCTAGGGGTCCTTTTATAGCTCTAAGGCACCTAGGAGTCGTTGGAGCTCCATTTCAAAGGCCTTGTCTGCTTTCTGTCTGCAGGTGCATCGAACTGTCCGGTGCACACCGGACACTACATAGTGCAACAGCTACGGATCACTTAATTGGCTGCTTTTCCGCTTCTAGGGGCACCGAACCGTCCGGTGGGTGGCACTGGACTGTCCAGTGCACGTGTTGATCGTTGGCTCCGGCTAACGTATCAATTAGTCGTTTGCCGGCTGGCACAACAGACTGTCCGGCGCTCCACACGGACTATCCAGTGAATTATAGCCGACGAGTCTTGTTTTTCCCAAGAGTAGCCCTTTCGGCCAGATCGTGCAACGGACTGACCGGTGCTACGTAGAACAACCCAGATGTTCCATTTCATTTCAATTCTCTTTTGCTCCTTTTGACTTAACTTCACATAGTACCTAACACTCAGACAAACATAATTAGTACCTAAAACAATAGACTAACTGTTCGGAGCGTACCTTTCTCACTTGGTACCATATGGATTTGTTGTGGTATGCCCACTTTCAAGCCTAAAAGTGCCTTTTCTCAATTTGCTTTCCAAATATCTGTGCCTATGCTCATAAATCAAGATGTTAGTCCAAGAAAATGTGTTGAGCATCTAATAACCAAAACAACTAGAAATGGCTCAATGGCACATTTCTCTTTCAAACAAGAACTGTGGTTTGAGAAAGAGGAGTCGGTTGGGCAGGGGATGACGACGACAGTGGTGGATCAACCAATTCGACATCCCTTCGAGCCAAAAGATGAAATTCTTGATAGCTTGTCTAAGTGTCTCAATACCTTCAAGCCCAAGGATGTCTAGCATGTCATCCTTGGATCCTTGAATGACCATCGTTACTTCTACTCAGCAATATTCTTCTAGAATATCGCTTCCATGAAACCTGTGTAGCACGGCTTCTTGTCCCCGACAAATGGCGAACCCATGACGGTTAAATTGCTCGGGCAAGCAATTCACCACGCTTTGGTCTCCCTCACTGCTTGATCAAGTGTTGACGACGTGTGGCGTGGTCAAGGGAGTCCCCCAACCCCTCCTATCGAGACTCGACGATGGCGTGTGCACGACTCCTCGACGCGCTATCTCCCTCTTTGTTGTTCTCTCTCAGTGGTAGAGCCCGCTTGCTATGGCTTATGAGCTCCCCGACAACGCAGGATGGACGAAAGGGGGAGGTGGGGATCGTGTAATTATGGGCCAAAGCACAGGACTTCGCGGGGATTTTGTTACACGATCCCATCGCTTCCGTTCCAATCCACACGTGAGTTGTTGTGAGGAACGAGATGAACCCGACTATTGGGACCCACTCAGCTTTGGCTTATTCATGAGCGCTTGGTGTGTCCGAGAGATCGGCTGGCGGGGCCCACAAGTCAGCCGGTGCCCAAGCCCGAGAGCGTGTGTGGCGAGAGGGGCTGTCGCGTGAGACCCATGAGCTAGTGAAGTAACCGCATGGCGCGTGTGTGATCACAGAGGAGGATAGGTGACTGGCCACTAGGGCCCACTTGTCGGCGCCAGACCAGTGGCTAGGTTAGTTGCACCGCGCGTGAAGTGGCTAAGTGGGCCGAATGTAGGAACTCGGCCCATAACAGGTTTCCTTCTTTTTATTTTTCCTTCATTTTGAATTTATTTTCTAGCTTTAATTTTTAGATATTCAAAATCAAATTTATTTGTGAGTCTTAAACACATAGTAAATGCACAAACAAAAGTACTAGCAGAATGCAAAACTTATTTGTTTATTTATTCATTTATTAGCTTGTTTTATCAGTTAAACAATTGCTTCTCAACATGCAATTTATACACACAAAATAAAAAAATAGTATTGTTAAAGAATAGATTTTTTCCTAAAGCTTTAAATTAAATATATTTTTAAGGGATGACTTAACTCATTTAGGGATCTCTTATTTCATCTTTTATTAGAAAACATATTTATTTTTGGGAGAAGTATCTTTAAAAGTGAGAAATTTCTTATTAAAAGATATTTTAGTTCAAATCTTTTGGATAAACTTTTATAAATCCTAAACTAGGATTTTGGGTGTTTACACTTAAGCACATCTAAGATGTACAGAAGCATCAAACGAAAGACGAGTTAATCAAGAAACATACGCATTGACTCTTTTTAGAATGTTTAAAAAAAGAGTCATGGTTCGTGAGTGTTTGATTTGTTCCCTAAGAAGCGTATCACATGTAAAATAGTAAATGACACAAGAAATAAAAATACATCATTTAATAAAAGTTTAATGCATCAAAAGTACAAATTAAATTTATACCTCGGCCTTGGCCAAACCAAATAGCAAGCTTTTGTTAATACTGTGCAAATTAGTCAGGGTGTGATGCACAACATCATCTAAGATGACTAAGGCTTTGGACATCTCACCATCAATCCTATAAGGAATAAACAGTCTGTGGGAGGAGAGTGAGGAGAGGAGCAGGGAGGAGAGTGAGGTCGAGGAGAGTACGAGTAGCAGCACCAGCAATGGGAGGTAGAGCACGGCGAGGAGAGGCGCCGTAGTGGCCATGGCGAGGAGCAGGTGGCGATGAGGATGAGGCCGCTAGTCGCTATTGGTGGTGGCGAGTGAGGTGGATCTTGGAGGTGAGCAACCGAGGTAGAGTCGCCACTAGGGATGGCAACGGGTCGGATTTGGATCGGATACTGTAAATATCCGCCCGCAGCCATATCCACGGTCACAGATAATATCCGCCCGCGACTATACCCGCGGGTAGAAATTCATATCCATGCCCATGCCCATCGGGTTTCGGGTATCCATCGAATATCCATCGGATATGACAAAGAACTATTTTCAACAATTCAATAACATAATTAATCAAATTTCTTTCCAATTATCAGTCAAGATGCAGCCTTGTACAGGAATACAAGAATACTACTATACTAGCTTAGCGTCTAAGCCTTGTACATGTGACTAAGACAATATGCTAGTGCGTAATAGCAGGAGAGCAGAAAACATGCAAATCAAAGAACATTTTGTTTTCTAGTTATAATGTTTTATCATAAAGAAATTATATATAGAAAACATACGAGGAACCACCACTATAGTAGCTGAGGTTGAATTTTTTTAGTCAATGATAGTAGAATCATATTCATCATGGAAAACAACAAAATAGATAAATTTCTAGTGTTAGGGATTAGGGTTTGCTGATGCAATGATGCTGGTGTGTACATGTGTGGGCTGGGCCGGCTCCCAGCTAGGCTGTCTAGTTGTCTGAGCAAAAAATTAAAGTATTGGTTAATTTCGGATATCCAATGGGTAACCCGCGGGTGAGGTTTAATATTCAAATCCATGTCCACTTTACCTTGGGTCAGATACGAGTCTAACCCGCGGGTCAAAAAATATATCCATATTAGGATCCGTCGGGTCGGATATCCGACGGATATCCGAATCCACGGATTAAATTGCCATTCCTAGTCGCCACTAGTGACGACAAGGGAGTGGGGGTTAACGATTCGCCTAAGAGCAAGGCGCTAGGCCAGAGCATGAGAGGTCGAGGGGGCAAGGCAACCCTGGCGCTCCATGAGTGTGCTAAGAGCACAGTAGGGATAACGGCCCTAGGGAGAGGCCTCACGGCTGTGGCAGGAAGGGGAACTGCAAATCAGGAGGGAAGAAGAGAAGGATGTGGTGGGTAGGGGAACTACAATTTAGTAGCCAGAGAGGGTGGGATTAGGGCGGTTGAGAGGGAGAGTGCGAGAGAGGGAGGCACGACTGCGTGGGGAGGAATGCCCATGATGAGATACGGAGAGGGAGCGGTTGCTGCGTATGGCTAGGTGTAGACACTGACACGGGGGCCTACCTATTCATACGGTTAGGAGTGGGTAGAACCAGGGGGAAACAGAACCACGGAGAGACAGGCTGCCCCTTAAGTTCTTAATAGTTGTACAAATTATTACCTTCATGAGTTATAGTTATACATATTTCGTAAATATATAGTCACAATATGATAAGTTAGTGCAACTGTTATGGTAATTTCAGGTGTATGTTATGGCCAGCCACAAAATAATTTGTTCTATAGAGTTGTGCTAGTTTATAATATTATGGATATATGCTACATGTGTTATTATAATCTATAAAAATACGATAGTAACTCACACAGACTTTAGCTTACATATATACCTGATCATGGTCGCATTTTCTGTATAAATTAAAGGGTGTTTGGTTCGTTGTCTAACTTGCCACACTTTATCTAACTTTTCTGTCTAAGATTAGTTCTTCAATTTGAACGATTAACCTTAGGCAAAGTGTGAAACAATTAGCCACGAACCAAACAGGCTAAATGCACTCGGGCTCATTGCTGACCACGCCATCGCTTGTGGGCCGACCATGTCACTCTGGTTTAGCTATATTTTGTTTATGGTGCGACAACAGAGATAGGGAGCTAATGGCGTATTTGGTTCGATAAATGAGGTAGTTTATCATCTTCTTACTCCTCACTTTCTTGTTTGGTTTGTGTAATGGAATGAGTTGATCCATCACCATTTCATTTCTTATAGGCTAATAATTAGTAATAATATGAGAAATGTGTTCATTCCACCAAATTTATGGAATAAACTCATGATGCACAACCTTATCTAGAATAGATAGATTATTCAAACCAAACATTCCATAAATATTTTCAACCATTTCAATTGAACGGCCGTTTGGATCGTCAGGCTCTAGAGCAAAACTCTAAAGGTACTACCGGAATCGACGGCTTTGCTGAGTGCTAGCTGGACCGTGGACAGCACTCGGCAAAGTATATATTTTTTTTTTGGCAACCAAACTTTTTGTGGTGTGTTCCTACACTATGTAGACCTACAAGTACCATTTTGGTACAATTATAAAAGTGTTTTTTATAACTATTAGATTTAGTTCGTTTATTTGAATTTATTCGAAAAATTCAAATTTGAACTGCAACTCACTCAATACTTGGAAAACCCTACATGCAAAAATTATATTCATGCTATTTGGCACAAGTTACGACCCATTTCAAGAGGGGACCAGAAACTAAGAGCACCAACCTGACTAAACATGACCGTGAACTTGCCATCCACATATTTAAAAATTGTATAAAATACAAACAAAGTCAGAAAATCATGAAACTTTTCAGCATGTCATTATATCATATATAGAGGTTGTAACAAAAATTTGAGAAAGTTTTGAAAAAGTTATGATGCACTATGTGTAGAAACCTAAGAGATCCACACATGAAATCATAGAGTTTCAATGTGGATCTCTTAGGTTTCTACACATAGTGCGTCACAGATTTCTCGAAACTTTCTCAAATTTTATCATAGCCTCTATATATGATATCATGACACGTGGACAAGTTTCATGATTTTCTGACTTTATTTGTGTTTTATACAATTTCTAAACATGTGGATGGCAAGTTCACGGCCATGTTTAGTGAGCATGTTGCTCGAAGTTTCCGGTCCGCTCCTGAAATCGGTCGTAACTTGTGCTAAGTAGCATGGATATCATTTTTGCATGCACGTTTTTTCAAGTTTCGAGTGACCTGTAGTTCAAATCTATATTTTCCAAATAAATTCAAATAAACGAACTAAATCTACTACCTATTGAAAACTCTGTTATAATTGTCCCAAAATGGTACATGTAGGTCTACATAGTGTAGGAACATACCACAAAAAGTTTGGTTGCCAAAATTAAAAAATTAAAAATATGCTTTGTCGAGTGTCCAAAGAAGACACTTGGTAAAGACCTTCTTTGCCGAGTGCCGGCCCTCGGCCCTCGGCAAAGGCTGACGGGCGTCAGCTTTAGAACGGCCGCTGACGGCCCTTTGTCGAGCGCCACCTTTGCCGAGTGTTTACCACTCGGCAAACATGTCTTTGCCGAGAGTTTTTCTGTGCCGAGTGTCCTGCACTCGGTAAACCAGCTCGTTACCGAGAGCAGGACTTTGCCGAGCGCGGCTCTCGGCAAAGGCTGCTTTGCCGAGTGCCCAAGAAAAGGCACTCGGTAAAGAGGCTGGCACTCGGCAAAGGCCCGGATTCCGGTAGTGAGGGGAGCTAACTAGAGTCTGTCAAACACACTAACTTAATTTTGCAGTATTTTCTTTGACGCTCCAAAATCTCTAAAAAAAGCAACATAGAAATAGAGTTTGGAGTTATTTATCCACCACTGCCACTGATTATGAGAAAGCAATATAAACTCTGCTCCACCCAGAGTTTTGTAGTAGAGCTTCTCTGAGATCATGCCAAACACACCCTAATAGAGTAGGTTATATGGTTTAGAATTTGAGATTCCACTCCTTTTCAAAGTTTAGATATAAGTCTATCTTAAATTTATGGGATCTGTAGTGGAAATTGATTTTATGTATCACTAGTATATGTTTCTATTCTGTAAATTATATCACGCTCTTCGGCTTACTTCTCTATAATAAAAATGTAGCATCTAAATATCCCTCCGTGTGACCCACAATAATATACAAATATATTCAGCATATATAAAACCATACTCGCTTAATTGATCTATGTCTATATTATGTGATTATTAGAATGTAATTAAATTCAAGGATCGCCAAACCGAAAATATAATGTTGCCGGAGAGAAACAAGAGAATCCTTTGCCGAATGATTCTATTATTCACAAACAGTTTCACCCAAAAAAAAAGCCAGAATAATCTGTTTCTCACCATAATGTTTCTTCGACAAATCGAACACATGCAAATTAAAAAAAAAACACCCTAAATGCTAGGTTCATGCCATGTGTGAGTTTGCAATTGTTTCACCAGCGCCCACTACATCATATTCTGAAACAATCTCATAACTGATCCCGCCGGCCGCCATGACTGACACGTTTAAGTTATTAGCGATACAATGAGGAGCAAGGTTGTTGCTTGGGTTGACAGAGATGTGGTATAACACATGTGGTATACAAGCAAATCTGATGCTACTATCCTGAGACGAGATGAGCCCTCGGCCGGCGGGGTCTTTATGTGATTCCAATATAATAATGGTGAAAGGGCCTGCTCTGATGGGGAGCTGCCAGATGGATGATATATCATGCATGCAAAAGGCGAAGAGGGATCGATCGCTGTTGGCAGTGTCAAAATGTTGTAATGTAAGAAAGGTGTCTAGGAAGGCTAGACTATGCAAGGCAGGTCTTATGTGGGGGTTGCATATTCTCCACAATCATGCAGCGGCCCATGCATGCCCAACAAGGTAGATGCCCCCTTCCATCATGTAATGTCCACATACATATACTAGCTGCTTGGTCTTTGGATTCGTATCTTATGCAATTATATGCGGAGTATTAATTGCCACTGTGGAAAAGGGTATATAGTATACAACACTAAAATAAATCATTTATTTATTTATTTATTATTTATATCATGTCACTTTTACGTGCATGTGTTTATCTCTCTGCCCCTTTTTTTTTAAAGAAAAACAACAACCATGGATGTGTTTTTACCTGATCCAACCACACCGATTGAGTGTGTTTCTCTGTCTACATATGAAAAACATTTCATTTCAAGAATAAACACAACATGTCTTGTTCACTCGTTTTTTTATTCCTTCGGTATAAAAAACAAGGCAACATAGTAAAATAGAGCTTCATCTCCATCCTTCGAAAGAGAAGGTTGGATAAAGGATGAAGATGTAAGAGGCGAGTAGAGAAAGTACGAAGAAAGTGTTAGAATTATAGGCATTTTCCATATCATTTTAATTCCATAAATTAATATTATGATGATGACATATAAAAGATAATTAACCATAGAAATCGTAATCTCAAACATATCCATAACAATATGGATCATGAGAACACAAAGCATATGAATCATATAGATCATATAAATACGATAAACATATAAACTGACTGAACAATTGAAAATAAACAAATAGAAACATAAACAACATGATTGTAAAATTAAAACAAACAGATATAACACATTATAAGGTAACAGAACAGATGAGATAAACTCTTTGCTATACATGAAACAGTATAAATGCATATATAAAACATATATAATCTGTAGAACGCAAAACAGTAAGGAAATAAACTGATCATACCCTCTCATACGCTCTGATGCAGATCCTTGTCCAACTTCCTTTGTCATGTCGCAGATGTTTTGGGCAGTCGCGTAGACGCTCCCCAAAAACCTAATTGTCGATCCCCCGTGCAAGGTCTCGAACGGCACCGGCTTCGGAGGCACCTGCCCTCTCGCTTCTCTGTGCGCGCAGAGTCACGAGATGGAAATACCCTCACTCGGCGGCTGGACTGTGATTCTGAAAGTGGTGTGTACGCGTGTCCCGAGTGACAGGGGTGCTCCTCTATTTATCCTCTCGCAGAGGGAACCTGAAGGAGAAAGGTCGCCGAGTCACACCAAGGGTCGGTCAGCTCTCGCCGAGTCATGCCATGAGTCGGCCAGCTGAAGGAGAAGGGTCACTCGGCTGGCTGACGAAGAGACAGAGTCACTCGGCTGACGAAGAGACAGGGTCACTCGGCTGAAGTACGCGGTTAGTGAGTGCTAAAAATTAACACAACCACACCACACCACGCCCGCTCGCCTGCCTGCCTGTCCTGCCTCGCCTCACCACGCCACGCCACGCCCGGCCCGGCCGGGCCGGCGGCGGCGGCGGCGCGCGCGCGCACGTGTGGCACGCCCTTGTCCATTTCTTGACTTCTCAAGTTAAGTGGAATAAATCTCACCATATAAGTCAAGGCAAAAGACCCTTGGACTTCCAATGTGGTACTATTGGTATTCTCCACCATTACACACCATAGAGTTTATTCAATAAATGGGCCAAGCCCATAAAAGATCCAACAATCCCCACCAAACTCTAGGGTTTGTAATGATGAAGTATCAGAATCACAATCCTTTGATATACCAGTGTTTCGATGGAGACTGTTAAGTTGAACATCCATCTAGAATAAGAGTTTCACTCATTCACAACTGAACAATGGACTATGCCTTGAATTGACAGTTTTGTGCGAAATAAGATTCACTCAAATCCTTTGCTGATACTTGGCTGCAAAAGGGTATTCCCGCTGTTTAGAAGCATATAAGTCACACTTCAGTGCCTTTCATGAGTATTTAGGGATTACCCAAGTCCCATAGACTGTGACCAGTAGTCTGACTCATATAGGTGTATTCCTCAAAAGATGTTCTGTAGGACAACATCTCACCTTTATAAGACTCTTGGAATACATTAAGGTAAAAACCATCCTGCCTTACAGATAGGAAAGATGTGCATCAGAAATGAGTTAAAGAAGGGATCTTTCCTCACAATCTACTCCTAGCTTGTTTCTCCACTCTACTTCACGGGATCTCCGATCGCATAGAGCAGGTTACCACTAGAGTAGATCTCACATGGGTCTCATACCCATTTCCCTCGATGCACTTTCTATCACATTGCGTGATAGACCCTTAGTGAATTGATCTGCCAGATTATTCGATGTGTGGATATAATCCACAGTTATAACTCCGGAGTTTTTCAACTTTCTGACAGATTTCAATCTCCTCTTAACATGCCTTGTAGACTTCATGTTATTCGTAGAACTGTTAACCTTTGTAATCACCGTTTGGTTATCACAGTTCATGGAAATAGCCGGTATCGGTTTTTCAACTACCGGTAAGTCCAATAGGAAATCACGAAGCCACTCGGCCTCAGCCTCAGCAGTGTCTAATGCTGCAAGTTCTGCTTCCATTGTAGACTTCGTTAAGATAGTCTGCTTGCAAGACTTCCAGGAAACAGCGCCACCTCCAAACAGAAACACATATCCGCTTGTGGCATAAAGCTCATCAGCATCAGAAATCTAGTTGGCATCACAATAGCCTTCCAGCACTTTTGGGTTTCCGGTATAATGAATACCGTATGTCATAGTACCTTTCAAATACCGCAACACTCTCTCAAGAGCACGCCAGTGATCATCTCCTGGTTTCGACACAAACCGACTTAGCTTACTCACAGCATAAGAGATGTCTGGCCTTGTTGCACTTGCAAGGTACATGAGCGAGCCAATGATCTGGGAGTATGTCAATTGATCCCTTGCTATTCTCTGATTCTTTCTTAATAGCACACTGGGGTCATAAGGTGTTGGAGCAGGATCACAGTCACTAAAACCAAAGCGACTCAATACCTTTTCCACATAATGGGATTGTAACAAAGTTACCCCACCATCAGCTTCTCTAACAAGCTTGATGTTTAGAATGACATCAGCCTCTCCCAAATCTTTCATCTCGAAATTGCTCGATAGAAGATTTTTAACTTCCTCAATCACATTGAGATTTGATCCAAAGATCAAGATGTCATCAACATAAAGGCACAGCATAACAGACTCACCCCCACCATACCGATAGTATACACACGTGTCAGATTCATTTACAACAAAGCCAGCTACTGTAAGAGTATTATCAAACTTTTCATGCCATTGCTTAGGTGCTTGTTTTAGGCCATACAATGATTTTATCAACCTGCACACCTTGTTCTCTTGACCATCCGCAATGAACCCTTCTGGCTGATCCATATAGATCTCCTCATCCAACTCTCCATTTAGGAAAGTTGTCTTAACATCCATCTGATGAATGATAAGACCATAAGAGGCTGCCACAACTATTAATGTGCGAATTGTAGTCAATCGAGCCACTGGTGAGTAGGTATCAAAGAAATCTTCACCCTCCTTTTAGGTATATCCTTTGGCCACAAGCCTTGCCTTGTACCTCTCGATTGTACCATCAGGCCTAAGCTTTTTCTTGAAGATCCATTTGCAACCTATAGGTTGACAACCATAAGGACGGTCAACGACCTCCCAAGTTCCATTAGACATAATAGATTCCATCTCACTCCTTACTGCTTCCTTCCATAAGTCAGCATCAGGAGAGGAATATGCCTCACTAATGGTAGTTGGTGTGTCTTCCACAAGGTACACTATAAAGTCATTACCAAAGGATTTTGCAACCCTCTGTCTCTTGCTCTTTCGAGTGACTATAGTGTCATCCTCCTCAGGGATGTGCACGTGAGAATCCTCAGCATGATCTATAGGAATCGACAGTTCGTGCTCATGGGGAATTATAGTCTCATGACTTGTATCACTAGGTGTATTCTTCATGGGAAACTCATTCTCAAAAAATGTTGCGTCTCTTGATTCCATGATAGTATCAACATACATATCAGGCACATCAGATTTTATAATTAAGAACCTATACCCAGTGCTGTGAAAAGAGTACCCAAGGAATATACAGTCAACAGTTTTAGGCCCAAGTTTACGCTTTTTGTTGATTGGCACATTCACTTTAGCCAAGCAACCCCAAGTGCGCAAATACGAGAGATTTACTCTTCTCTTTTCCCATTCCTCAAATGGAGTGATCTCTTTGTTCTTTGTTGGAACTCTATTCAGGACATGACATGCTGTCAAAATCGCCTCACCCCACCATGCCTTGGATAATCCCGCTGTACTCAACATGGCATTCACCAAATCTGTTAGAGTGCGGTTTTTCCTTTCAGCAATCCCATTGGATTGTGGTGAGAATGGCGGTGTCCTCTCATGAATAATACCATGTTCCACGCAGAACTCATCGAACACATTAGAGAAATATTCTCCGCCTCGATCAGACCTTAACCGTTTTATTTTCCTCTCAAGTTGGTTCTCAACTTCAGCTTTATAGGCCTTAAAATAATTGAACGCTTCATCTTTTGTTTTTAAGAGATACACATAACAAAATCTAGTGGAGTCATCTATAAAAGTGAGAAAGTATCTTTTACCACCTTTGGTCAAAATTCCATTCATCTCGCACAGATCAGAATGAACAAGTTCTAGAGGTGCCAAACTCCTCGCCTCAGCAGCCTTGTGAGGCTTGCGGGGTTGTTTTGATTCAACACACACATGACACTTAGACTTTTTGACCAAATTAAATTTAGGAATTAAATTTATATTTGCTAACCGCATAAGACAGCCAAAGCTTGCATGACAAAAACGTGAATGCCATAAATCTGACTCATCAGAAAAATGAACAGAATTCACCAGTTTATTACACACATCATGCAGTGATAAGCGGAACAACCCTCCGCAGTCATATCCTTTACCAACAAAAGTACCATGTTTCGACACAACACATTTATTTGACTCAAGAACAACTTTGTAGCCATCTCGACATAGCATAGAAGCACTAACGAGATTCTTCTTGATAGAGGGCACATGCTGCACGCTCTTCAATGGTACCGTCTTTCCCGAAGTAAACTTCAGAATGACCGTACCAACACCAAGAACATGAGCACGCGACCCATTTCCCATTAACAAGGCGCCAGACCTCCCGACCTGGTAGGAGGAGAACATAGAGGCATCAGCACACACATGAATATTTGCACCACTGTCCATCCACTACTCAGGTGAATTACAAACTGAGAGAACAAATGGTAAAGAATTACCATACCCAGATGTTCCATCTCCAGTTTCAGTGGTTACAACATTAGCTGATTTCTTGTCCTGTGTGAACTTGCGATCAGGGCACTCTCTAGCCCAATGTTGATCACTGCCACAGACAAAGCAACCTCCCTTTCCCTTGTTGTTGTTGTTCTTCTTTTTAAACTGTGTTGTATGAACAGGTTTATTTGCGTTCTCTGGTTTGTTCTAGTTTTTCTTCTTGTTAAACTTGCGGAAGTTTCTCTTCTGCACCACATTAGCAGTAGAGGTCTCCACACCTTTTCCATTGTCCTTTGATCTAGCCCTTTCCTCAACATCAAGAGTACCAATGAGCTCCTCCACATTGAACTCTTGTCTCTTATGTTTGAGAGAGGTAGCAAAGTCCTTCCAAGAAGGTGGCAACTTGGCGATTATGCCGCCAGCCACAAACTTGTCAGGCAAAGGACAAGGAAAAAGTTCGAGTTCCTTAGCTAGTGCCTGAAACTCATGAGCCTGTTTCACTACAGATCGGTTCTCAACCATCTTGTAGTCATACAGCTGCTCCATGAGATACAGCTCGCTACCAGCGTCAGTAACTCCAAACTTTCCGACAAGAGCATCCCACAACTCTTTCCCCGTGGGAAGGATGATATAGCTTTTCTGGAATTTTGTATCCAGTGCGCTAATTACTGCTCCTCGAAAGAGGTTGTCTTCAGCCTTAAACTTAGCCTCATCCTCAGGAGGTAAGTTGGCAGGCTTGCCCTCAGCGGCATGAAAACAAGACATTGCAGTTAGCCACAATTCCATCTTAGCTTTCCATATCAAGAAGTTTTTACCATCAAACGGATCAGGCTTTAGCACAGCAGCAAAACCTCTGACAGAAAAATGCCTAACATTAGGTTTTTGGAATGTTAGAATTATAGGCATTTTCCATATCATTTTAGTTCCATAAATTAATATTATGATGATGACATATAAAAGATAATTAACCATAGAAATCGTAATCTCAAACATATCCATAACAATATGGATCATGAGAACACAAAGCATATGAATCATATAGATCATATAAATACGATAAACATATAAACTGACTGAACAATTGAAAATAAACAAATAGAAACATAAACAACATGATTGTAAAATTAAAACAAACAGATATAACACATTATAAGGTAACAGAACAGATGAGATAAACTCTTTGCTATACATGAAACAGTATAAATGCATATATAAAACATATATAATCTGTAGAACGCAAAACAGTAAGGAAATAAACTGATCATACCCTCCCATGCGCTCTGATCCAGATCCTTGTCCAACTTCCTTTGTCATGTCGCAGATGTTTTGGGCAGTCGCGTAGACGCTCCCCAAAAACCTAATTGCCGATCCCCCGTGCAAGGTCTCGAACGGCACCGGCTTCGGAGGCACCTGCCCTCTCGCTTCTCTGTGCGCGCAGAGTCACGAGATGGAAATACCCTCACTCGGCGGCTGGACTGTGATTCTGAAAGTGGTGTGTACGCGTGTCCCGAGTGACAGGGGTGTTGTAATATTAGAGAAATAAGTGACATGCTTCCATCATATTTAAATATATTAAATATTTTAATTCCGAATAAAACAAGCATATAACTCAGACAAATGCCATATGTAATTATTGCAGCAATGAACAGTAGCAATTCTAGAACATGTAAACATGTAAAATAGCTACTCAGATCCATTCCGTAATTAAACATGGCTTGCAGATGAAGAAGGCAGATTAAACTAATAAACATGATTGTTTATCTTAAAATATTGCTCTCAAAATAGCGGGTTGCTGTAATAAACAGCCCTCCAACTAATGGGTGATCAGAGATCCTCGACTAACGTGACAGCCCTATCTTACCAAATCAGGGTTTTAGATCAGATGCAATAAGCCTAATAATCAAATATAAAAACTAATAGTAAGGAGCTGTGTACTAAATAAAATAACAGAATTTAACACTGGTAAACAGCCTCAACAAAGAGAGATTTAATTAGGCACAAATAATATCAATGCTGAAAATGATAATACACTAAAACCCAGACTGTCACGTTGTCTCACTACACCGCTATCATCATCGAGCACACAAATCCGCCCACAACAGTGCAATCACACCCAAGTATTTAATACTAGCAGATTGCACAAAATTAAACAGTAAATAAAGTGAGGCAACGAATAACTCACAGCACGTAGATTGCCTACGTGGGAAGATCAGCTCAGCGAACACGAAGTTCTGTCCCAGAAAACCAATTCCGCCGCCCACGTCCGGGCCTGCACGGCGGGAGGTTGACGGAGATACTAGAGCCGCTGCCGGAGCCGAGGGAGACGTCCACGGCACCAGCCCGAGAAGAGGAACACCGCGCAGCAGGAAGCCCAAGCACTAGGCCACGGTGGACAAAGACCAGCCAGAGTGCACGGCACCACACAGGTACCCAAGCACAGTAACAGAGAGGAATACAGTACGCAACCGAGCAGCACCGTGCAATACAGTACGCAATCTAGCAGCACCGTGCCACCTCTAAATCCAACAGAGAGGAATACAATCCTCCACAAGTGCGGCAGCCACAGCAAGCAATGGCGGCGGCAGTTGTATCAACGGGCAGGAAGAGAAAAGGTGGAGCAGCGAGTCTCACAGTGCGATACCAGGAGGGAGAAAGTGCCCATTCTTTAAGGAGCCGACCTCCAGGAAGTTACGCAGGGGTGGCGTGAATTTCGGTGGGAGCCGAACAGATCAGCCGGTGAGAGCCGCCGCCAGCCTCCCGCTTCCTTTCTCCCTCTGTCCGCTCGCTTGCTTCCTTCTGTGGTCTCTCCCTTTTGCCCTAGGAACGTGCGTCCTCTCTCTACCAGCCAGCTGGGTGGGCTGCTCGGCCTTAGGCCTTGTAGCGGCCCAGCCTGGCTGGCCCTTTGTTTTTTTTAATAAGGTGAAAACATATAATCGGACAGCAATCCCCACCATTTTCACTCTTATTTTTTGATCAATGTCATTGAGCTCCCGTACTGTTTATATACTACTTTTCAGCAGAGGTACTTGTTAGGTTTGAACCAAAGCCTATCCTAGTGTACTCCAACCCTGCACGAGTAAGCGGAGGACTACGCCTTGATCCACAAACCCTAGTGTGAGAATCTTCGCACAAAAGGCACATAGTACTAGGCAGATTATCTGCTTCTCTTACGGGGCAGGGCATTACGGTCATGCCCTTTAATATCTATTCATGAGCTCACTAGAGAGAAAACCCCATTCTCTCCTGGACTGCGACCCCACAGTCAGCTCATATAGGTGAAACCGTTAAGAAAATTCTGTAGGACAATTTCCCTGCTTATAGCATTGACTTCATTAAGAGCATATCGCTCAACCTGCCATACAGACAGAGCACAGCAGCTCATGAGACTCTTTATCTTTTGTGCTCTTGGTTCCACAGTGCTTCGTTTCCTGGAGCCTGGATCTCGGGATCTCCGGTCACACAGGACAGTTATCTGCAGTTGAAACCGCTAACAGGGTACGAGTCCCATTCCCATGCACGCTGCTTGGATTGGCTTTTGAGCCAGCCCTTTGGTGAAAGGATCAGCAAGGTTCCTTTCAGACTTGATGTAATCTACGTTTATTACACCCGTCTCTCTGGCATGCCAACATGAATCAAGTCGTCTTCTGATATGCCTCGAGGATTTTTGGTTGTCCTTTCTACTGTTCACTTTCAGCAACACAGAAGTGTTGTCACAGTATACTAGGACAGCCGGTATCGGCTTTGCTAGCATTGGAAGGTCTGACAATAGGTCTCTCAACCATTCAGCCTCCAATGCTGCTGAATCAAGTGCAACTAATTCAGCCTCCTTGGTGGAACGTGTCGACACTGATTGTTTAGACGATCTCCATGACACGGCCCCACCAGCTAAAGTGAACACATAGCCACTTGTAGACTTCATTTGATCCGAGTCAGAGATCCAGTTTGCATCACTGAATCCTTCAAGTACTGACGGAAATCCGGTATATTTAATACCAAGATTCATCGCTCCCTTCAAATACCGAAGCACTCTGTACAAGGCTACCCAGTGTCTATCTCCTGGACTGGCCGAATAACGAGCCAGTCTGCATACTGCATATGAGATATCTGGTCTAGTTGCACTGCTCAGGTACATGAGAGATCCGATGATCTGCGAATATAGTAGCTGGTTCACCGGCTCGCCTTCATATTTACTGAGCGTGTAGGATGGATCATAGGGCGTGGTGACTGGTTTACAGTCCATATGTCCAAAGCGAGTCAGGACCTTTTCCACATAATGGGATTGTGACAAAGTAATCCCATCCTCACCCTTTATCAGCTTGATGTTCAGTATAACATCAGCTTCACCCAAGTCCTTCATATCAAAGTTCTTGGAGAGGAATAATTTTGTCTCCATGATAGCCTCCAAATCGGTCCCAAATATCAATATGTCATCAACGTATAAACACATGATGACACCTTTGCCCCCAGAGAAGCGATAATACACACACTTGTCGGCTTCGTTTACACAAAACCCGGCAGTGGTCAGAGTATTATTAAACTTCTCATGCCATTGTCTGGGAGCTTGCTTAAGACCGTATAAGGATTTAATCAAGCGACACACTTTGCTCTCTTGACCTTTAACCACAAATCCTTCTGGTTGCTGCATATAAATTTCCTCTTCCAGCTCTCCATTTAGGAATGCTGTCTTTACATCCATTTGATGAACAAGAAGTTTATAAGCAGCTGCCAGTGCTAAAAGCACATGGATTGTGGGCAATCGAGCCACCGGAGAATAAGTATCAAAATAATCCTCCTCTTTCTTTTGAGTAAAACCCTTAGCCACAAGACGGGCCTTGTACTTTTCAATAGTACCATCAGGTCTCCTCTTCCTCCTAAAGATCCATTTGCAGCCCACAGGCTTGCAACCAGCTGGGAGATCGGTTATCTCCCAAGTTCCGTTCGAGATGATTGAATCCATCTCGCTACGGACAGCCTCCCTCCAGTACTCTGCATCCGGAGATGTATATGCCTCTGTGAGGGAGCGTGGTTCTTCATCCACTAGATAGATAATATAATCATCACCCAGAGACTTTTCAGTCCTTTGTCTCTTACTCCTCCTTAACTCCAAATCTGGAGTCTGGTCATTGACACTCGAGGGCAGAGAATATGTCCGAGATGGACCATCTGGGGCTACTACTTCCTTATCCCGCATAGGGAAGATGCTCTCAAAGAATGTCACATCCCGAGACTCCATTATTACATTTATAGCAACTTCGCTTGTCTCGGAATGGACCACTAGAAATCTATAAGCTGCACTGTTATGTGCATAACCCAGGAAGACACAGTCTACGGTCTTAGGGCCTAGCTTTCTCTTCTTTGGCAACGGGACATTGACCTTTGCAAGGCAGCCCCAAGTCCGAAGATGTGAAAGATCTGGCTTCCTTCCTTTAAATCCTTCATAGGGCGTGGCCTCACGGTTGCGAGGCGGCACCCTGTTCAGGACATAGCACATTGTGAGTACTGCCTCGCCCCACCAGATGTCAGGCATCCCCGAACTTTGTAACAAAGCATTAGCTAAGTCACACACTGTTCGGTTCTTCCTTTCAGCTACCCCATTTGACTGAGGTGAATATGGAGCGGTGGTTTCATGAATGATTCCACACTCTTTGCAGTACTCATCAAAAAGGTTGGAAAGGTATTCACCTCCTCTATCAGACCGTAGCCTTTTAATTTTCTTGTCTAACTGGTTTTCAACTTCAGTCTTATAGATCTTAAAGTGTTCTAGTGCCTCATCTTTAGTTCTGAGTAAGTAAATATAATAGAACCTGGTAGCATCATCTATCAAGGTAAGAAAGTATCTTTTACCGCCTTTTGTGATTATACCATTCATCTCACAGATATCTGAGTGAATTAGTTCTAAAGGAGTGGTACTTCTGCCTTCAACCGTATGAAACGGTTTTCTTGGCTGCTTAGCTTGCACACAAATACCACATTTTACACCTTTAACATGTTTATATTCAGGAATTAAAGACATGTCACTTAATCTCTTAATGGCCTCAAAATTCACATGACACAAACGGGAATGCCATATATTATTAATGGAATCGTTATTACAGACCACATTAACATGGTAAGAAGAATGATTATTCAAAACAGAAAGACGGAACAAACCGCCTGACTCATATGACTTTCCAACAAAAGTACCAAACTTAGACAGGACCACTTTATTAGACTCAAACACTAATTTGAGACCCTGTCGACATAGCAGCGCCACTGAAATGAGGTTCCGGCTCATCGATGGCACATAGAGTACGTCCTTCAGCACGAGCGCCTTTCCTGAAGTTAACTTCAGGTAGACCTGTCCAGTACCTCGAACTGCTGCCGGAACACCATTTCCCATCAAGACTGGTGCGCTGTTGTATCCCTGGAATGAAGAGAACATGGATCGATCAGCACAAATATGAACAGTAGCACCAGAATCCATCCACCAGTCATCTGATGGACTTGCCATAAAGGCCTGAGGTGCATACCCTGGGGTGGAATTAACCACCACGTTCCCTTCTTTGCGCTGAGGTGGAGGACCTTTTCCCTTCCTAAGTTTGCACCTCCAAGCTGTATGCCCGGAGACTCCACAAACGTAGCAGATAAAGTCCTCCTTTTTCTTCTTCATCTTTTTGGATTTAGGTTGGTTCAGATTCTTCTGTGGAGAGTTCTTCTTCTTCTTCTGGAATTTTCTATCTCCACCCTTCTCAACAACGTGAGCCTGGAGTTGCTGAGATGGCTTGTTACTGGACCTTGCACGCTCTTCCACATTAATCGCAGCTGACAACTCAGTGAGAGTCATTTGCTTCTTCATGTGGTGGCGTGAAGTCACAAAGTCTCGCCAAGAAGGCGGGAGCTTTGCCAGTATTGCATTCACCTGAAAACTGTCTGGTAGGACGCAACCATATTGGACCAAGTCCCTAACAAGGAGTTGAATCTCCTGTAGCTGCTCCATAACAGACCTTCCCTCAACCATTTTATAGTTGAGGTAGTTTTCCGTTGTGAATGACTCATTGCCATTGTCAACTTCAGAGAACTCGTTCTCAAGTTCAGTCCATAGACCCTTGGCGGAGGTAAAACCAGAGTACACGTCAAATAAGCGGTTCGACAAGACGTTCAGCAGACGAGACAAGCATGCCTCATTTGCTTCGTCCCACTTGGCCTTCTCCGCAAGTGCGGCGGCCTTCGCTGCATCATCAGCATTATCTAATGCAGCCTCGGGAACAGCCGACGTCACTACCCAAAATAATTTTAGGTCAGTGAGCCACATACGAGTCTTAATCTGCCAGCGCTTAAAGCTAGCGCCGTCGAACGTTTCAGGCTTAATGACATCAGAACTAGAAGCCATAATACAGATTGGTTTTCTGGATTGTTGTAATATTAGAGAAATAAGTGACATGCTTCCATCATATTTAAATATATTAAATATTTTAATTCCGAATAAAACAAGCATATAACTCAGACAAATGCCATATGTAATTATTGCAGCAATGAACAGTAGCAATTCTAGAACATGTAAACATGTAAAATAGCTACTCAGATCCATTCCGTAATTAAACATGGCTTGCAGATGAAGAAGGCAGATTAAACTAATAAACATGATTGTTTATCTTAAAATATTGCTCTCAAAATAGCGGGTTGCTGTAATAAACAGCCCTCCAACTAATGGGTGATCAGAGATCCTCGACTAACGTGACAGCCCTATCTTACCAAATCAGGGTTTTAGATCAGATGCAATAAGCCTAATAATCAAATATAAAAACTAATAGTAAGGAGCTGTGTACTAAATAAAATAACAGAATTTAACACTGGTAAACAGCCTCAACAAAGAGAGATTTAATTAGGCACAAATAATATCAATGCTGAAAATGATAATACACTAAAACCCAGACTGTCACGTTGTCTCACTACACCGCTATCATCATCGAGCACACAAATCCGCCCACAACAGTGCAATCACACCCAAGTATTTAATACTAGCAGATTGCACAAAATTAAACAGTAAATAAAGTGAGGCAACGAATAACTCACAGCACGTAGATTGCCTACGTGGGAAGATCAGCTCAGCGAACACGAAGTTCTGTCCCAGAAAACCAATTCCGCTGCCCACGTCTGGGCCTGCACGGCGGGAGGTTGACGGAGATACTAGAGCCGCTGCCGGAGCCGAGGGAGACGTCCACGGCACCAGCCCGAGAAGAGGAACACCGCGCAGCAGGAAGCCCAAGCACTAGGCCACGGCGGACAAAGACCAGCCAGAGTGCACGGCACCACACAGGTACCCAAGCACAGTAACAGAGAGGAATACAGTACGCAACCGAGCAGCACCGTGCAATACAGTACGCAATCTAGCAGCACCGTGCCACCTCTAAATCCAACAGAGAGGAATACAATCCTCCACAAGTGCGGCAGCCACAGCAAGCAATGGCGGCGACAGTTGTATCAACGGGCAGGAAGAGAAAAGGTGGAGCAGCGAGTCTCACAGTGCGATACCGGGAGGGAGAAAGTGCCCATTCTTTAAGGAGCCGACCTCCAGGAAGTTACGCAGGGGTGGCGTGAATTTCGGCGGGAGCCGAACAGATCAGCCGGTGAGCGCCGGCGCCAGCCTCCCGCTTCCTTTCTCCCTCTGTCCGCTCGCTTGCTTCCTTCTGCGGTCTCTCCCTTTTGCCCTAGGAACGTGCGTCCTCTCTCTACCAGCCAGCTGGGTGGGCTGCTCGGCCTTAGGCCTTGTAGCGGCCCAGCCTGGCTAGCCCTTTGTTTTTTTTAATAAGGTGAAAACATATAATCGGACAGCTGCTCCTCTATTTATCCTCTCGCAGAGGGAAGCTAAAGGAGAAAGGTCGCCGAGTCACACCAAGGGTCGGTCAGCTCTCGCCGAGTCATGCCATGAGTCGGCCAGCTGAAGGAGAAGGGTCACTCGGCTGGCTGACGAAGAGACAGAGTCACTCGGCTGAAGTACGCGGTTAGTGAGTGCTAAAAATTACCACAACCACACCACACCATGCCCGCTCGCCTGCCTGCCTGCCTGCCACGCCACGCCACGCCCGGCCCGGCCGGCGGCGGCGGCGCGCGCGCGCGTGTGGCACGCCCTTGTCCATTTCTTGACTTCTCAAGTTAAGTGGAATAAATCTCACCATATAAGTCAAGGCAAAAGACTCTTAGACTTCCAATGTGGTACTATTGGTATTCTCCACCATTACACACCATAGAGTTTATTCAATAAATGGGCCAAGCCCATAAAAGATCCAACAGAAAGTACAAGGTGAATCATATGAAAAATGAATACAAGACACATTATAATCTTGCAAGATATTACTTACTTCTTCTTTTTTATTATTAAACAAAGGATTATATATATATATATACCTTCGGCTTTACGAGGTTACAAGAAGAAGGATATACAACTTCGAAGATGGAGCTGTCTGCTTTTTCTCCGACTCAAAAGATGTCTCAAATGCAAGACATTGGTTCTCTATTTATAGACGCAGTATACAACTTCAACAAAATTACAATCGCGTTCTCAAGCATATACATATGAACTATTAAACACAATAAGGATAACGCTATCTTTTCCCCTTACTATCTTAGTGAGCAAGCTCTTGAAGACTCCCCGTAGCTTCATCCTGCTTCATTAGCCCAAAGTGTTGCCTTCGTTCCTACATTTACAGTAGTTTCATCTGAAGATGGCCTTCAGTATTTCACCTACATCTCTTAAAACATGTTACAAAATGGCGGTTATGTTAGTGTTTTTGGGACCTTTGGAAGAAGAAGGCCCCAACAGTAGCCTCTCGTGGTATTAGTTCATTTTTGATAACAAACTCAGACCACGAAATAAACGAAGGCCTTGAGCCAAAGGTCCGAAAACATCTTCCCTGAGCTTATTAGTGAAAAACAAATAGCCTTTGTAATAACATGCGAAAGGGGCCCACTTGCAGCGATAAATTAGGATTTAAAATTTTTCTACTCCCGCACATCTTATGCACCTCGTGTATAAAACGGGTTGAGATTTGTGTGCACTAGTCACATCATCCATCTACTTTTGCCATCTAGCGCTTTTTGTTTGTTAAAACTTCGAAGTTTGCTTCGTAGAGCGCACTTTGACACACGACCTCGCCTGCGTAGCTTCATATTTTTGCGAACATTGAAATGACTCTGAAGATAGCGAGGAGTTTGATTTTGAAGAGGATGCTGATGATGCCGAAGAATGGCCCTAGAAACTAAAAAATGTTATCTTCGGCAAGTCATCTGTAAAAAGGGGCATATCAAGGTAATGAAGGACATATTTTCATGGACACTATTCCACACCCTGAGAAAGATGAAGTGGTAGCTTTATGAAGCTTCATAAGGGATAGCCTTCGGTTTCCCCTTCACAAGATGCTGGTATAAGTTATGAAGAAATTTGATATTTGTCATCATCAACTAACCCCAAATGCTTTGATGAGGTTAGGGGTTTTTATTTGGACAATGAGAAGCCAAGGCGTGGAACCAAAATGCTGATTGTTTCTACAATATTCATGAGCTCCACTACCAAACAAAAGCAACTAGAAAGGAGTAGCTTCATAATAATTTTGGTTGCTACACCTTTGCGTATCGATCAGATGCCCGATACCTCATCTTTGCATACTGAAGCAAATGGCCAACTTCTTGAATAAAGCACTGGTTCTATGTGAAGAACGACTTAAGGAAGAGGGAAGACATCAAGGGAATTATTCAGAGGCACATTGTATCTCGTTCTGGTACAAAGAGACCAGCAGTTGTAATGACTTATGAAGCTCAAGCTTGTCTGGTGGCTTTTAACGTCGTGTGCAGCTACATCGGTACTAGGGATCTAGTTCAGGAGCTGTTGGTCACTTGTTTTCAATTTCTATATGAAATCAAAAACAAGGCAACATATAGTTAAAAAAATGGAAACCTTCGTCCTTGAATTGCTATCCCTTCGGAGTAACTACTCAAAGATGAAGGTGGAGTCTAATCAAATGGAATACACAATGTATAATGAAATGAGATATGGAATTTATATCATATGCCTTAGCATTTTATTTCTTTCATATGGTACAAGCTTACAATCATACCTTCGACTTCTAGACACAAGATAGCACGAAGGGGTTTCGAAGGCTAAGCGGTACAAAGCTGTAGCACCTAGCAAAAGGTACTTTATGCAGCACACTGTTCATCTATTTATAGGGAAGACAAACCGACTTTGTACTGATTTACAATAATTCCCATCTATTTTTACATAAGTCATTTACAAATGGTACTAGGAGAGTAATGTACTTTTCTTCATTCTTGTCTTCACAAGTCCTAGCCTTCGTCAACCAGCCACTTCCTCCTTTTGATTTGTGACCGAAGTCATCACCCTCGGCCATTGTCCTTATTGCTTGCACATAGACGAAGTGCTTTTGTATACTGCTTTTTGTCGAAGCTTAGCTTCGTACGATAGTGAGGACATTCCTAAAATACACTTGTTAATCAACGAAGCCAGGTGTTAGGAAAATGATCTTTGGCATTCAAGTGATCTTCGACAAAGCCTTTCCTTGTACCCTTAAGGCAATCATGTGACATAACTAAACAAAGGACCATCGGCAATATAGGCCCCCAATAATAGACCTTGCTGGATGAGTTCGTTATTTTATAACGAGCTTAGATCACAAAAATTATAATTGGGAGGCCTTGTTCCGAAGGTCTAAAAAACACCTTCCTGAAGCTCGTTATGAAATCGATTGACGTGCATAGTGTGACCCAATGGTCATTGAGTGTGAAAATTAAAGTGAAACGATTATGCATATAAAAGGGGGCAGTACCTAATGTTATAGGGTATGACTTTTGTTGCTTGTACTCACTGCTGCTAGTGTTCGCTCTGTGTTCGAAGCTAGCTTCAAACACTATCTGTTTGCTCCCGACCATCTTTAGCCAACTTTTAGAGATCACTTGCTTTTTTGCTTAGAGTGCTATTAGAGATGTCGTTGTCACCTTCTACAATTGTGCCAAAGGCACAGGCCGAGGAAACTGTTCCGACGGTGGGAACTACTGCTTCCTAGGCCGAAGTCGGCTCACTGAACTAATCTGAAGATAGCGTGGACATAGATTTTGAAGAGGACAACTCGATCATCCGCCCTACGAAACCCAACCATGTGGACTTCGAGAAATCCAAGATCAAAGATGGGCACATCAAGGTACTTAACCGCTTCAACTACATTAATAATATTGATTGGGTGCTGTTGGGGGTGATGAATTAGTACCGAATCCGAGGGAGGACGAAGTTGTCGTGTTTCGGTGCTTCTTGAAGGCTGGTCTTAGGTTTCGTTTGCATAAGACGGTAGTTGCAATGCTGAAGAGGTTTATCATCTATCTTCATTAACTTACCCCAAACGCTAAAGTGCATTTAGGAATTTTTATCTGGCATGTTCAAAATCAAGGAATATAATTTGATGCTGAAGCTTTCTACGAGGCCTTTAGTCATATTCATGAACTGCATTTCTAGACGAAGGCGACAAGAGGCCTCCATAACAATTTTGGTTGTTATAACTTTGTGTCATGGAACCTCTCAAGATATTAGGCCCACCTACAGATGTCCTTGTCCTAAGGACTTTAGACAATCGTGCAGGTGCACCTAATAGCTCGACAGGATCCGATTCCTGTATCTCCTTCACATCTCCCAATAGCATTCATCCCATATCACAGGCATTACATACCATCGGAGTAAAAGCAGAAAGAGTTACAATAATTTAATTTACATTCACAAGTACAATATAGAAAGAGTCATTATTATATATACGGGTTTGAGTGCTTATACTTATTACATTGCCGGAAGGTAGACACCTTCCATAAGCTTACTTAGTTTCTTCCTCCTGCTTTGGCACGACCTTGGAACAGAAGCAACAAAACTCTGCAGTTTCATCACCTACAACAACATGGGTTTGAAAACCCTGAGTACGGAGTGTACTTTCACAAGTCTTACCCGATTAAAAGAAAACACTCTCAAGGGTATGTTGGCCTTTAGGAGTCAAGGTAAGGTTTAGCCCAATGACTCAATTTGCACAAAGCTTACTAAAGTTGGTCCTTATGGATTCATTTTACTTGTCAGGTTAAGTAGTTACCTGAATCTAGATTTCTTTCCTAATCTAGATCAAGCACTTGGCCTACACTAGCCATCTTTTAACACATCCTGAGTTTACTTGTCACTATGATGTATGTCAGTGACCAAGTCTTCATATCCGAGAATTAACAATGATCTAAATTGATTAATACCCAACTAGGGATTTCCAACCACACGACATATGTAGCACTTAAACCTTGCATATGTCAACACGCACCTGGGTTTCTCAAGACCAGAACGGGTTCTCGCTACCTGAGAGCACAATTACTCCACCGTCCAGCCTCTTGCCACGGAGGGTACATGCTACTATCACCATCTCCCACGCCCAGTGTGGACGTGCTGTTCTGGTATTGGTCCGTCCGAGGGAAAGCTTACCCATGATGAGGCATGTGGCCAGTTAAAAGGTCTTCGATCATCAAGCCTACATTGGCTCGGTCCTTAAACGACTCAGATAGAGACACTACACTGAGACTTCCTTCTCGTGCAAGTCACTCGCCCGGTCTCATCTTTATCGTTTACAACCCAAAGTTTGGTACCTGATAGAGGTACTCTTTTTAGACGTTGAATTCATCAGGTCCGTGATGGATTTACCATCATAGGTGTTTCCTTTGTAAAATATCCCATCCAATGTGAAGCGTCACCTTTTTTAAAAAACAAAACATTTTGTTTTCTAAAGCAAGGCTAAGCATCATTTAACTTGTTTGAACAAATCAGGTAACAAGGAATAGTATTCAATTTCTCAAGGAAGGAAATGCATCAATAGTTTAGTACTCAATTCCTATCACCAAATACAACATTCCAGGTTAGCAAAACTTTAAAACATAAAGAAAGGTAAATGCACTGGGGCTTGCCTTGTGTTGTAGGAGTTTCTGCTTCCTCACCACATATGTCGAAGTAAAAGTTGTTTTCCACGAGAGGATTCTTAGTCGGAGGAACAAACTCTTCTTCTACTACATATTCTTCTTCATGTTCTATACGCAATAATATATGTATATGAATGCTTATGCTATGTCATAGATATGCAAATGTATAACAAGAAGATAGTAAGTTGTGTCTTGAATACAACTTTCCTTCATGGTGCTTATCAACCATTAAGACTTCCTAGTTAGATACCCTTTTAAGATTAACTTACTAACCTTCTTAGGCTAACAAGTGAAGGTATGTTTACTAGGTTCAATTTTATTTACAAAACTACCTCTAATTCACTTGGTATTAAAATGGTTAATCCATTGGACTATTTATTGATTTTCTAGTCAAACAGTGTCCAAACAAATTCAAACTTTACTCAAAGTCTATAGCCAACATTTTAAGTCTACCCAAAAAGTTTTATGATTTTTGGGATTACTAAACTATTTCTAAAATTCTGAAAGGCCTTACTTAAGTACCTAAATGCTACATAATTCAATGTTTGAAATAAAAACCATTGAATTATTTTTATTAAATACTACCTGATTTTAGGAGTCCATTAAAATTGGTCCCATATTTTTTTGTCATTTTTCTATCATTTTCTACTAATTTTGCAAGCTACCAGGAAAAAGAAAAGAAGAAATGTTGAATAAGGTTAGGCCGAATGTGGCCCGAATCGGCACATGGACAGAGAAAACGAGCTCGTGCCCACGCCCGCACACACGACTTTGCGCAAAAGCCCATGGTGTTCTAAACATCTAGTAAAGAGCCTGTGGCACTGTTTACTCATCTCATTGACAATTTCACATAGGTTCTCCTATTTCTATTTCTTCATTCCTTCAAGCCCCCAACCGCGCGCCGGTTGAACGCCTGGTCGAAATTGCATGTACGTGTCGCCGGTGACCCTCTCCAACGGAAGCAAGTACACGGGTCCATCCCCAAGGCTACCCGAGCAATTCTCTCAAGTTAACTCGGATGGCCCGACTCTAATGGCTAGTTGCTCATGACCATGGCGGAATCCGAGCTCCGGCGAGCTCGTTCTGAGCTACACAAGCCGGCAGAGTTCAATCAAGTGACCTAGAAGGGATCAGTGACTCTCTAGGACTACGGTGCTCATGCGAATTTGGACACAGACAACCCGAAAGAGCTGGTCGACATGAGGGGTGTCCACGGTGGTGTTCCCGGGCAACAACACGGTGTTCCCAGGGCTATAGCGTGGTAGCATTCAATTGGTCGAGACCGCAAGCACCTAGCGGTCAGAGAGGTACTAAAACAGGGACCAGAGGGACATGAACTAACCTAAGAAGGGCTAGCCATGGCGAGGTGTTTCATGGTGGCGTTCCGGCTGATTCTGGGGAAATCTGGAATTCTCGGGCTATGGTCGATGATCTAAAGTGGGGGGTGGTGTATAGGGTGCATAACAAGAGGGTGGAGCAGGGAGGGCACTCAATTTAAAGGAACCGGCATCACATGCCATAACACAACCCAATTCTTGTCGAAAATAGCCATGAACGATCATTTTCAATATTACCGAAGGCTAACACCTATAGATTTTTGACAAAGATCTGGTCTCCACCAGAAATCCAATAATGTCACATATGGCAAGGAAACATATGTGGGGTGAGGTGTATGATCCTCTGGTCCATGATGAATGGTCATTCAAGCCCCATTTTTGTCAAAAATAGCCATGAATGACTATTTTCAGCAATACCGAAGGCTAATACCTACGGGTTTTTGACCAAGAAATGGTCTCCAGCCAAAATCCAAGAATGTGACCTATGGCAAGGAAACATATGTGGGGTGATGTGAACAAGCCTCTGATCAATGATTAATGGCCACACAACCCCATTTTTTGTTGAAAATAGCCACGAACGACCATTTTTAATAATACCGAAGGCTAACACCTATGGATTTTTTTACCAAGAAATAGTCTCACACCAAAATCCAAGAATGTGACCTATGACAAGGAAACATATGTGGGGTGAAGTGTACGAGCCTTTGGTTATTGATCAATGGCAACACAACGCCATTTTTGTCAAAAATAGCCATGAGCGATCATTTTCAATAATACCGAAGGCTAACACCTACAAATTTTTGACAAAGAACTGGTCTCCACCAGAAATCCAATAATGTGACCTATGGCAAAGAAACATATTGGTGTGAGGTGTATGAGCATCTGGTCCATGATGAATGGTTATTCAACCCCATCTTTGTCGAAAATAGCCATAAATGACCATTTTCAACAATACCAAAGGCTAACACCTAAGAATTTTTGACCAAAAATGGTCTCCACTAGAATTCCAAGAATGTGACCTATGTCAAGGAAACATATGTGGGGTGACAGGTACAATTCTCTGGTCCATGATCAATGGCCACACAACCCCCATTCTTATCAAAAATAGCCATGAATGATAATTTTTAATAATACTGAAGGCTAACCCCTACGGATTTTTGACCAAGAAATGGTCTCTGCTAGAAATCTAAGAATGTGACTATGGCCATGAAACATATGTGGGGTGAGCTGTATGAGCCTCTGGTCCAAGAAGAATGGTCATTCATCTCACATTTTTGTCGAAAATAGCCATGAACGACCATTTTCAATAATATCGAAGGCTAACACCTACGGATTTTGGCTAAGAATTGGTCTCCAGACAAAATCCAAGAATGTGACCTATGGCAAGGAAATATATGTGGGGTGAGGTGTACGAGCCTCTAGTTGATGATCAATGGCTAGACAACCCCATTTTTGTCAATAATAGCCATAAACGACTATTTTCAATAATACTGAAGACTAACACCTATGATTTTTTGACCAAGAATTGGTCTCCACCAAAAATCCAATAATGTAACCTATGGCAAGGAAACATATCTGGGGTGAGGAATACGTGCCTCTAGTCGATGATCAATGGCCACACAACCCCAATTTTTGACGAAAATTGCCATGAACGACTATTTTCAATAATAACGAACACTAACATCTACGTATTTTTGACCAAGAAATGGTCTCCACTAGAAATCCAAGAATGTGACCTATCGCAAGGAAACATATGTGGTGTGAGGTGTACAGGCCTTTGGTCAATGATCAATGCAACACAACCCAACTTTTGTCGAAAATAGCCATGAACGATCATTTTTAATATTACCGATGGCTAACACCTATAGATTTTTGATAAAGAACTGGTCTCGACCAGGAATCCAATAATGTGACCTATGACAAGGAAATATATGTGAGGTGAGGTGTATGATCCTCTGGTCCATGATGAATGGACATTCAACCCCCATTTTTATCGAAAATATCCATGAATGACCATTTTCAATAATACTGAAGGCTAACACCTACGGGTTTTTGACCAAGAAATGGTCTCCAGCCAAAATCCAAGAATGTGACCTATGGTAAGGAAACATATGGGGGGTAACGTGAACGAGCCTCTTATTGATGATTAATGGCCACGCAACCCCCATTTTTGTCAAAAATAGCCATGAACGACCATTTGAATAATACCGAAGGCAAACACCTACGGATTTTTAACCAAGAAATGGTCTCCATCCAAAATTTAAGAATGTGACCTATGGCAAGGAAACATACGTGGGGTGAGATGTACGAGCCTCTAGTCATAGATCAATAGCAACACAACCCTATTTTTGTCGAAAATAGCCATGAACGATCATTTTCAATAATACCGAAGGCTAACACCAACAACTTTTAGAAAAAGAACTGGTCTCCACCAGATATCCAATAATGTGACCTATGGCAAGGAAACATATGTGGGGTGAGGTGTACGAGCCTCTAGTCTATGATGAATGGCCATTCAACCTCCATTTTTGTCGAAAATAGTCATGAATAACTATTTTTAATAATATGATCCCCACCATTTTTAATAACCATTTTCCATAATACCGAAGGCTAACACCTACTGATTTTTGACCAAGCAATGGTCTCCACCAGAAATCCAAGAAAGTGACCTATGGCAAGGAAACATATGTGGCATGACATGTACGAGTCTCTGGTCTATGATCAATGGCTACACAACCCCCATTCTTGTCGAAAATAGCCATGAACGACAATTTTCAATAATACCGAAGACTAACACCTACAGATTTTTGACCAAGAAGTGGTCATCACTAGAAATCCAAGAATGTAACCAATGGCAAGGAAACATATGTGGTGTGAGGTGTACGAGCCTCGGGTCCATGAGGAATGGCCATTCAACCCCCATTTTTGTCGAAAATAGCCATGAACGACCATTTTCAATAATATTGAAGGCTAACACCAACGGATTTTGACCAAAAATTGGTCTCTAGAAAAAATCCACGAATGTGACCTATGGCAAGGAAATATATGTGGGGTGAGGTGTATGAGCCTCTGGTCGATGATTAATGGCCAGACAACCCCATTTTTGTTAATAATAGCCATGAACGACCATTTTCAATAATACTGAATACTAACACCTATGGATTTTTTTACCAAGAATCGGTCTCCACCAGAAATCCAATAATGTGACATATGGCAAGGAAACATATCTGGGGTGAGGTGTACGTGCCTTTGGTCGATGATCAATGGCCACACAACCCCCATTTTTGACAAAAATTGCCATGAACGACCATTTTCAATAATACTGAAGCCTAAGATCTATGGATTTTTGACCAAGACATGGTCACCACCAGAAATCCAAAAATGTGACATATGACAAAGAAACATATGTGGGGTGATGTGTACGAGCCTCTGGTCCTTGATGAATAGACTTGATGTTAGCCTTCGGCATTATTGAAAATGATCGTTCATGGCTATTTTCAAGAAAAAATGGGTTTGTGTTGCCATTGATCATCCACCAGAGTCTCGTACACCTCACCCCACATATGTATCCTTGCCATAGGTCACATTCTTGGATTTCTGGCGGAGACCATTGCTTGGTCAAAAATCCGTAGGTGTTAGCCTTCGGTATTATGGAAAATGGTCATTCATGGCTATTTTCGACAAAAATGGGGATTGAATGCCATTCATCATGGACCAGAGGCTCATCCACCTCACCCCACATATGTTTCCTTGCCATAGGTTAGATTATTGTATTTCTGGTGGAGATCAGTTCTTTGTCAAAAATCTATAGGTGTTGGCCTTCGATATTATTGAAAATGATCGTTCATGGCTATTTTGAACAAAAATGGGTTTGTGTTCCCATTGATCATCGACCAGAGGCTCATACACCTCACCCCACATATGTTTCCATTCCATGGGTCACATTCTTGGATTTTGGCTGGAGACCATTTCTTGGTCAATAATCTGTAGGTGTTAGCCTTCGATATTATTCAAAATGGTCATTCGTGGCTATTTTCGACAAAAATGGGGGTTGAATGGCCATTCATCATGGACTAGAGGCTCGTACACCTCACCCCATATATGTTTCTTTGAGATAGGTCACATTTTAGATTTTTGGTGGAGACCATTTCTTGGTCAAAAATTCGTAGGTGTTGTTAGCCTTCGGTATTATTGAAAATTATCGTTCATGGCTATTTTCGACAATAATGGGAGTTGTGTAGCCATTGATCATCGACCAGAGACTCATACACGTCACCCTACATATGTTTCCTTTCCATAGGTCACATTCTTGGATTTCTGGTGGAGACTATTTCTTGGTCAAAAATCCGTAGGTGTAAGCCTTTGGTATTCCTGAAAATAATCGTTCATGGCTATTTTTAACAAAATGGGGGTTGGATGGCCATTAATCATGGACTAGAGGCTCATACACCACACCCTTATATGTTTCCTTGCCATAGGTCACATTATTGAATTTATGGTGGAGACCAGTTCTTTGTAAAAAATCTTTAAGTGTTAGCATTCGGTGTTATTAAAAATGATCGTTCATGGCTATTTTCGGCAAAAAATAGGGTTGTGTTGCCATTGATTATTGACCAGAAGCTCGTACACCTCACCCCACATATGTTTCTTTGCCAAATGTCACATTCTTGGATTTTGGCTGGAGACCATTTCTTGGTAAAAAATCGGAAGGTGTTAGCCTTCGGTATTATTCAAAATGGCCGTTCATTGCTATTTTCGACAGAAATGGGGGTTGTGTGGCCATTGATCATCGACCAGAGGCTCGTTCACCTGACCCTACATATGTTTCTTTGCCATAGGTCACAATCTTGGATTTTGGCTAGAGACCATTTCTTGGTCAAAACCCGTAGGTGTTAGCCTTCGGTATTATTGAAAATTATCATTCATGGCTATTTTCGACAAAAATGTGGGTTGAATGACCATTCGTCATGGACCACAGGCTCGTACACCACACCTCACATATGTTTCCTTGCCATAGGTTACATTACTAGATTTCTGGTGGAGACCAGTTCTTTGCCATAAATCTATAGGTGTTAGCCTTTGGTAGTATTGAAAATGATCGTTCATGGCTATTTTCGACAAAAAATTGGTTGTGTTGCCATTGATCATCGACCAGAAGCTCGTACACCTCACCCCACATATGTTTCCTTATCATAGTTCACATTATTGGATTTCTGGTGGAGACCATTTCTTGGTCAAAAATCCATAGATGTTAGACTTCGTTATTATTGAAAATGGTCGTTCATGTCTATTTTCGACAAAAATGGGGGTTGAATAGCCATTCATCATGAACCAGAGGCTCGTACACCACACCCCACATATGTTTCTTACCATAGGTCATATTCTTGGATTTCTGGTGGAGACCATTTATTGGTCAAAAATATGTAAGTGTTAGCCTTTGGTATTATTGAAAATTATCGTTCATGGCTATTTTCGACAAGAATGGGGGTTGTGTGGCCGTTAATCATTGACAAGAGACTAGTACATGTCACCCCACATATGTTTCCTTGCCATAAGTCACATTCTTGGATTACTGGTGGAGTCCATTTTTTAGTCAAAAATACGTAGGTGTTAACCTTCTGTATTATTGAAAATAATCGTTCATGGATATTTTCGATAAAAATGGTGTTGTGTTGCCATTTATCATCGACCATAGGCTCGTACACCTCACCCCACATATGTTTCCTTGCCATAGGTTACATTCTTGGATTTCGGCTGGAGACCATTTCTTGGTCAAAAATCCGTAGCTGTTAGCCTTTGGTATATTTTTCAAACTAGTCGTTAATGGCTATTTTTGACAAAAATGTGGGTCGTGTGGCCATTGATCATCGATTGGAGGCTCATTCATGTCACCCCACATATGTTTCCTTACCATAGATCACATTCTTGGATTTTGTCTGGAGATCAATTCTTGGTCAAAATCCGTAGGTGTTAGCCTTCGATGTTATTAAAAATGGTTGTCCATGGCTATTTTCGATAAAAATGGGAGTTTAATGGCTATTCATCATGGACCAGAGGCTCGTACACCTCACCCCACATATGTTTCCTTACCATAGGTCACATTATTGGATTTCTTGTGGAGATCAGTTCTTGGTCAAAAATCCGTTGGTGTTAGCTTTTGGTATTATTGAAAATTGTTGTTCATGGCTATTTTCGACAAGAATGGGGGTTCTCTGGCCATTGATCATTGACCAGAGGCCCGTACACGTCACCCCATATATGTTTCCTTGCCATAGGTCACATTCTTTGATTTCTGGTGGAGACCATTTCTTGGTCAAAAATTCGTAGTTGTTACCCTTCGGTATTATTAAAAATGGTCATTTATGGCTATTTTCGACAAAAATGGGGGTTGAATGGCCATTCATCATGGACCAGAGGCTTGTACACCTCAACCCACATGTTTTTTTTGACATAGGTCACATTATTGGGTTTCTGGTGGAGACCAGTTCTTTGTCAAAAATTTGTAGGTGTTAGCCTTCGGTATCATTGAAAATGATCGTTCATGGCTATTTTCAACAAAAATGGGGTTGTGTGCCATTGATCATCGACTAGAGGCTCATACACCTCACTCCCATATGTTTCCTTGCCATAGGTCATATTCTTGGATTTCGGTTGGAGACCATTTCTTGGTCAAAAATCCATAGGTGTTAGCCTTCGGTATTATTCAAAATGATCGTTTATGGCTATTTTCGATAAAAATGGGGGTTGAATGTCCATTCATCATGGACCAGAGGCTTGTACACCTTACCCCACACATGTTACCTTGGCATAGGTCACATTCTTGGATTTCCGGTGGAGACCATTTCTTGGTCAAAAATTCGTAGATGTTAGCCTTCGGTATTATTGAAAATGGTCATTCATGGCAATTTTCGATAAAAATGGGGGTTGAATGACCATTCATCATGGACCAGAGGCTCGTACACCTCACCCCACATATGTTTCATTGTCATAGGTCATATTATTGGATTTCTAGTGGAGACCAGTTCTTTGTCAAAAATCTATAGGTGTTAGCCTTCGGTAAAATTGAAAATGATCGTTCGTGGCTATTTTCAACAAAAATTTGGTTGTGTTGCCATTGATCATCGACAAGAGGCTCATACAATTCACCCCACATATATTTCCTCGCCATAGGTCACATTCTTGGATTTCTAGTGGAAACCATTTCTTGGTCAAAAATCCATAAATGTTAGCCTTTGGTATTATTGAAAATGATCGTTCATGGCAACTTTCGTCAAAATGGGGGTTGTGTGGCCATTAATCATCGACCAGAGGCACGTATACCTCACCCCAGATATGTTTCCTTGACATAGGTCACATTATTGGATTTCTGGTGGAGACCGATTCTTGGTCAAAAATCCATAAGTGTTAGTATTCAGTATTATTGAAAATGGTCATTCATGGCTATTATTGACAAAAATGGGGTTATTTGGCCATTGATCATCGACCAGAGGCTCGTACACCTCACCCCACATATATTTCCTTGCCATAGGTCACATTCTTGGATTTTGTCTGGAGACCAATTCTTGGTCAAAATCCATAGGTGTTAGCCTTCGATATTATTGAAAATGGTCGTTCGTGGCTATTATTGACAAAAATGGGGTTGTGTTGCCATTGATCATCGACCAGAGGCTCATACACCTCACCCCACATATGTTTCCTTGCCATAGGTCACATTCTTGGATTTTTGCTGGAGACCATGTCTTGGCAAAAAATACGTAGGTGTTACCCTTCGGTATTATCCAAAATGGTCGTTCATGGTTATTTTCGAAAAAAGGGTGTTGTGTGGCCATTGATCATCGATCAAAGGATCATTCATGTCACCCACATATGTTTCTCTTTCATACGTCACATTATTGGATTTCTAGTGGAGACCAGTTCTTTGCCAAAAATCTATGGGTGTTAGCCTTCGGTAATATTGAAAATGGTTGTTCATTGTTATTTTCGACAAAAATGGGTTGTGTTGCCATTGATCATTGACCAGAGGCTCGTACACCTCAACCCACATATGTTTCCTTGCCATATGTCACATTCTTGGATTTCTGGTGCAGACCATTTCTTGAGCAAAAACCCCTAAATGTTAGCCTTCGTTAGGACGTTCATGGCAATTTTCATCAAAAATGGGGGTTGTGTGGCCTTTGATCATCGACCAGAGGCATGTACACCTCACCCCAGATATGTTTCTTTGCCATAGGTTACATTATTGGATTTTTGGTGGAGACCGATTCTTGGTCAAAAATAGGTGTTAGTCTTCAGTATTATTGAAAAAAGTGGTTCATGGCTATTATTGACAAAAATGGGGTTGTCTGGCCATTTATCATCGATCAGAGGCTCGTACACCTCACCCCACATATGTTTCCTTGTCACAGGTCATATTCTTGGATTTTATTTGGAGACCAATTCTTGGTCAAAATCCGTAGGTGTTAGCCTTCGATATTATTAAAAATGGTCGTTCATGGCTATTTTCGACAAAAATGGGGGTTGAAAGGCTATTCATCATGGACCAGAGGCTCGTACACCTCACTCCATATATGTTTCCTTATTATAGGTCACATTCTTGGATTTCTAGTGGAGACCATTTCTTGGTCAAAATCCATAGGTGTTAGCCTTCGGTATTATTGAAAATTGTCGTTCTTGGCTATTTTCGACAAAATGGTGGTTGTGTGGCCATTGTCATCGACCAGAGACTCGTACACATCACCCCACATATGTTTCCTTGCCATAGGTCACATTCTTAGATTTCTGGTGGAAACCATTTCTTGGTCAAAAATCTTAGGTGTTAGCTTTGTTATTATTGAAAATGGTCATTCATGGCTTTTTCGACAAAAATGGGGGTTGAATGGCCATTCATCATGGACCAGAGGCTTGTACACCTCACCCCACATATGTTTTCTTGTCATAGGTCACATTATTGGATTTCTAGTGGAGACTAGTTCTTTGTCAAAAATCTATAGGTGTTAGCCTTCGGTATTATTGAAAATGATCATTCATGGTTATTTTCGACAAAAATAGGTTTTGTTGCCATTGATCATAGACCAAAGGCTCGTACACCTCACCCCACATATGTTTCCTTGTCATAGGTCACATTCTTGGATTTTGGCTAGAGACCATTTCTTGGTCAAAAATCTGTAGGTGTTAGCCTTCGGTATTATTCAAAATGGTCGTTTATGGCTATTTTCGATAAAAATGGGGGTTGTGTAGCCATTGATCATTGACCAGAGGTTCGTTATATCACCCCACATAAGTTTCCTTGACATAGGTCACATTTTTGGATTTTGGATGGAAATCATTTCTTGTACAAAAATCCGTAGGTGTTAGCCTTCGGTATTATTGAAAATGGTCATTCATGGCTCTTTTTGACAAATATTGGGGTTGAATGGCCATTCATCATAGACCAGAGGATCGTACACCTCACCCCACACATGTTTCCTGACCATAGGTCACATTATTGGATTTCTGGTGGAGACCAGTACTTTGTCAAAAATCTATAGGTGTTAGCCTTCGTTAATATTGAAAATGATCATTGATGGCTATTTTCGACAAAAATTGGGTTCTGTTGCCATTGATCATCGACCAGAGGCTCATACACCTCATCCCACATATGTTTCCTTGCCATAGGTCACATTCTTGGATTTTTGGTGGAGACCATTTTTTCAAAAATCCGTTGATGTTAGCCTTCATTATTTATGAAAATGGTCGTTCGCGGCAATTTTCGTCAAAAATAGGGGTTATGTGGCCATCGATCATCGACCAGAGGCACATACACCTGACCCCAGATATGTTTCCTTGCCATAGGTCACATTATTGGATTTCTGGTGGAGACCAATTCTTGGTCAAAAATCCATAGGTGTTAGTCTTCAGTATTATTGAAAATAGTCGCTCATCGCAATAATTGACAAAAATGTTGTTGTCTGGCCATTGATCATCGACCAAAGGCTTGTACACCTCACCCCACATATATTTCCTTGCCATAGCTTACATTCTTTGATTTTGTCTTGAGACCAATTCTTGGCCAAAACTCGTAGGTGTTTGCCTTCGATATTATTGAAAATGGTCGTTCATGGATATTTTCGACAAAAATGGGGGTTGAATGTCCATTAATCATGGACCAGAGGCTTGTACACCTCACCCCACATATATTTCATTGTCATAAGTCACATTCTTGGATTTCTGGTTTAGACCATTTCTTGGCCTAAAATCTGTAGGTGTTCGCCTTTGCTATTATTGAAAATTGTCGTTCATGCTTATTTTCGACAAAAATGGGGGTTGTGTGGCCATTGATCAATGACCAGAGGCTCGTACATGACACCCCACATATTTTTTCTTACCATAGGTCACATTCTTGGATTTTTTGTGGAGACCATTTATTTGTCAAAAATCTGTAGGTGTTAGCCTTTGGTTTTATTAAAAATGGTCATTCGTGGCTATTTTCGACAAAAATGGGGGGTTGAATGGCCTTTCATTATGGACCAAAGGCTCGTACACCTCACCCCACATTTGTTTCCTTGTCATAAGTCATATTATTGGATTTCTGGTGGAGACCAATTCTTTGTCAAAAATCTATAGTTGTTAGCCTTCGGTATTATTGAAAATGATCGTTCATGGCTATTTTCAACAAAAATGGGGTTGTGTTGCCATTGATCATCGACCAGAGGCTCATACACCTCACCCCACATATGTTTCATTGCCATAGGTCACATTATTGGTTTTTGGCTGGATACCATTTCTTGGTAAAAAGTTCGTAGGTGTTAGTCTTCGGTATTATTCAAAATGGTCGTTCATGGCTATTTTCGACAAAAATGGGGGTTGTGTGGCCATTGATCATCGACCAAATGCTCGTTTAGGTCATCCACATATGTTTCCTTACCATAGGTCACATTCTTGGATTTTGTGTGGAGACCATTTCTTGGACAAAAATTCGTAGGTGTTAGCCTTCGATATTTTTGAAAATGGTCATTCATGGCTATTTTCGACAAAAATGGGGGTTGAATGGTCATTTATCATGGAGCAAAGAATCATACACCTCACCCACACGTGTTTCCTTACCATACGTCACGTTATTGGATTTTTAGTGGAGACTAGTTCTTTGTCAAAAATCTATAGTTGTTAGCCTTCGGTAATATTGAAAATGACGTTCATGGCTATTTTCAACAAAAATTGGGTTGTGTTGCCATTGATCATCAACCAGAGGCTCGTACACCTCACCCCACATATGTTTCCTTGCCATAGGTCACTTTCTTGGATTTTTGGTGGGGACCATTTTTTGGTCAAAAATCTATAGATGTTAGCCTTCGTTATTATTGAAAATGGTCGTTCGTGGCAATTTTCGTTAAAAATGGGGGTTGTGTGGCCATTGATCATCGACCAGAGGCATGTACATCTCACCCCAAGTATGTTTCCTTGCCATAGGTCATATTATTGGATTTCTAGTGGAGATTGATTCTTCGTCAAAAATCCATAGGTATTTGTCTTCAGTATTATTGAAAACAGTCATTCATGGCTATTATTGACAAAAATGTGGTTGTCTGGCCATTGATCATCGACCAGAGGCTCGTACACCTCACCCCTACATATATTTCTTTGTCATATGTCACATTCTCGAATTTTGTCTAGAGACCAAATCTTGGCCAAAATCCGTAGGTGTTTGCCTTTGATAATATTGAAAATGGTCGTTCATGGCTATTTTCAACAAAAATGGGGGTTGAATGGCCATTCATCATGGACCAGAGGCTTGTACACCTCACCCCACATATGTTTCCTTGCCATAGGTCACATTCTTGGATTTCTGGTGGAGACCATTTCTTGGTAAAAAATCCATAGGTGTTAGCCTTCGGTATTATTGAAGATTGTCGTTCATGGTTATTTTCGACAAGAATGGGGGTTGTGTGGCCATTGATCATCGACCAGAGACTCGTACACGTCACCCCACATGTTTCCTTGCCATAGGTCACATTCTTGGATTTCTTGTGGAGACCATTTCTTGGTCAAAAATCTGTCGGTGTTAGCCTTTGGTATTATTGAAATGGTCATTCATGGCCATTTTCAATAAAAATGGGGGTTGAATGGCCATTCATCATGGACCAGAGTCTCTCACTAATCAGAATAGTTAGATAGCCCCAGTGCAAGGGGGAGGCCAAGGATGTTTCCATTATGGAGATAAGGGCCACTGGACAATGTAGAGCCCGAAGAAGATGGCTTAGCAGTAGTCAGCTCCTAATGCCCCCCAGCAAGACAAATGCACTTCATTAAGGAGCAAGCAATTGTGGTCAACTGTGTACTCAATATGGAAAGGTGAACCACCTGGAGGCCAACATAGTTCAGGAGACCTGAGGAGTGGCACTAGGTACGTTCTCAGTCGAATCTCATTCTGCAAATGTGTTGTTTGATACTGGAGCCACACATTCTTTTGTGACTGCATCATGGGTAGAAACACACAGCATAGAAGTAGCACCCATGTTCCCGCTTATGAGGGTTAGTTCAGTTGGTGGGAGGACCCAAACATATGATTTTTTTTCCTAAATGCAAGAGTCAAAATAAGGGAGATAGAGTTCTCCACTGATCTGGTAGTAATGGGTACTCGGGATGTAGACATAGATGTCATCCTAGGGATGAATTGGTTGACCAAGTACCAAGCAGGCCTTAGCTGTGATAAGAGGACTGAGGTTGGTGTCGTTGTTAGGAGAAGAAGTGTTGTTGGAGTTGATGTCGTCTGAACCAAGGAAAGGACGCTGTCACTAGATATCTATCCATAGTGAGGAAGTTAATCCACTCGAAGTCATCAGAGTAGTATCAGAATTTCTAGATGTGTTCCCCGAGGAGTTACCAGGCATGCCACCTAAGAGAAAAGTTGAATTTGCCATAGAGCTTATCCCAGGCACCGCCCCCATTTCTAAAAGAGCCTATAGAGTGTCTGGACCAGAGTTGGTGGAACAAAAGAAGCAGATAGACGAGTTGTTGGAGAAGGGCTACAACAGACCCAGCACCTTGTCTTGGGCCGCTCTAGTGTTGTTTGTAGAAAATAAGGATGGTACAAAGAGGATGCGCATAGACTACAGGGCTCTGAATGAAGTCACCATCAAGAATAAGTACCCCTATCGAGGATAGAAGATCTGTTCGACCAGTTGAGATGAGCCAGTGTGTTCTTGAAGATAGATCTAATGTCAGGTTACCATCAGCTCAGAATTCGGCCTTTCGATGTACCGAAGACAGCATTTACCACTAAGTATGGTTGTATGAGTTCACAGTGATGTCGTTTGGTCTAACCAATGCGCCAACTTTCTTTACGTATCTAATGAATAGTGTGTTCATGGATTATCTGTACAAGTTTGTTGTGGTGTTCGTTGATGATATTCTCATATATTCTCAGAGTGAGGAGGAGCATGCAGATCACTTGAGAAAGGTGTTGCAAAGGCTACGAGAGCCCTAGTTGTATGCCAAGCTGAGTAAACATGAGTTCTAGATTCATGAAGTCCTGTTCTTAGGTCACGTCATAAACAGAGATGGATTAGTTGTGGAGCCAAAGAAGGTAGCAGACATTCTGAACTGGAAAACAATGAAAGATGTTCGTGGAATTAAGAGTTTCATTGGAATGACTAGATACTATCAGCATTTCATTGAAGGTTTTTCAAAGATTGCGAGACCAATGATAGCCTTGCTAGCAAACAAAGTTGAATTTAAGTTGACCTAGAAGTGCTAAGAGGTCTTCGAAGCGCTGAAGGAGAAGTCGACTACAACGCCTGTCTTGGTTCTGCTTGATGTTCACAAGCCATTATCAGTGTATTGTGATGCTTCCTACATCAGGTTGGGATGTGTGCTAATTCAAGAAGGTAAATTCATTGTGTATTCATCCTGACAATTGAAGGTTCATGAGAGGAATTATCCCACACATGACTTGGAATTAGCAGCAGCGGTTCATGCATTGAAAACATGGAGGCACTACTTGTATGGGCAGAAGTGTGATGTTTACATAGACCACAAGAGTCTAAAGTATATATTCACCTAGTCGGAGATAAATATGAGGCAACAAAGATGGTTATAGTTGATAAAAGACTATGAATTGGAGATACATTATCATCTGGGAAAAGCGAATGTGGTTGTAGATGCACTAAGCAGAAAGAGTCAAGTTAATATGATGGATGCTCACCTGATGTCGTATGAGTTAGTCAAAGAGTTTGACAGACTGAGCCTCGGATATCTGAACAGCACTTAGGTAGTGACAGTTGAGCTAGAACCCACCCTAGAGCGGGATATCAAAGAACGGCAGAAAGATGACGAAAAGATCATCAAGATCTGCCAGCTAACCTCAGAAGGGAAAGGCAAAGACTTTCAGGAAGATGCAGAAGGCATGATATGGTTCAAAGACCAGTTGTGTGTTCCCGATATCAAGTCCAATGGAGAGCTAATTCTTAAAGAAGCTCATGAGACAACAAATTCCATACACCCCGGAAGCAAGAAGATGTATCAGGATCTGAAAAGGAGGTTTTGGTGGTATGGGATGAAATGGGAGATTGTAGATCATGTTGCCATTTGTGATAGCTGCTAGAGAACCTAAGCAGAGCGTCAAAAACTACCTGGACTTGTGTAGCCATTGCAGGTTCCTCAGTGGAAATGGGATGAGATAGGAATGGATTTCATATTTGGCCTACCTCGAACCCAAGCCGGCTACGATTCCATTTGAGTGATTATGGACCGCTTAACAAAGGTGATCCATTTTATACCAGTGAAGACAACGTATAATGGAGCAATGCTAGCTGAGTTATACATGTCTCAGATTATTTGTTTGCATGGTGTTCCAAAGAAGATAGTGTCAGATCAAGAAACACAGTTCGCCTCTCATTTTTGGTAGCAACTACAGGAAGCTTTAGGCACACATTTGAAGCTCAATTCAGCTTACCACCTGCAGATCGACGGTCAGACTAAAAGAACTAATCAGATTCTAGAAGACATGTTGAGAGCCTGTGCATTGCAAGATAAGTCGGGTTGGGATAAGAAGTTGCCTTATGCGGAATTCTCTTATAACAACAGCCATCAGGCTAGTTTGAAGATATCGCCATTTCAGGCACTGTATGGGAGGAGTTGTAGAACTCCACTACTCTGGGATCAACCTAGAGAAAGGTAGGTGTTCAGCATAGACGTTTTGCTCGAAGCTGAAGAAAAAATCAAGATGGTTCGAGAGAATCTGAAGATAGAACAGTCAAGACAGCGCAGTTATGCTGACACAAGAAGAGAACTGAGTTTTGAAGTTGGAGATCATGTTTGTCTGAAGGTGTCACCTATTAGAGGAGTAAGAAGGTTCGAAGTCAAGGGCAAGTTAGCACTGCGATATACCGGACCCGGACCGTACCAAATTTTGGCAAGGCATGGAGAAGTGGCATATCGGCTCAGCTTATGGGAAGACCTGTTAGCGGTGCATGATGTGTTCCATATGTGTCAGCTGAAGTGCTTGCGAGTACCAGAGGAGCAGTTGCAGTGGAAGGACTTGAAGTCGAAGAAGACCTGACATATCAGGAGAAACCAACGCAGATTCGGTAGACAACATACAGAGTCACCTGGAGAAATACCATCAGAATGTGCAAAGTCAAATGGGGTCACCACTCGGAAGAAGAAGCAACCTGGGAACGCGAAGATGATATAAAAGCCAAGTATCCTAAACTCTTTGCTAGCCAGCCTTGAATTTTGGGGCGAGATTCTTTTAAGGGGGACAGGTCTGTAACATCATGAATTTTGAGGTATAAAAATTTCTTTGCTCTGTACTCAAAATTCAGGTGTTATCCTTTCCTTTCTTTGCTTTTCTTTTCCCTTTATTAAAACAATAGACAATTATTTTGTTCTATGTTGGCATGAGCCCTAGAAGTATCATGATTGTTGCATTCATGCCGGCACATAGTGTTTCTAAGTGTAAGAAGTGTTTGAAACATGTTAATATGTCTTGTAGAAGTCTCCCGTAAAATTTCATATTTTTCTAAATATTTTTTTATTTCCGAAATTCAAAATCTATTTATTTGAGTTACTTAAAAAGATTTTAAAAATTTCTAAATATGTTTTTGAGTTCACTGGGTGCCAAATCATGTCTAGGAATTTTTCTAGAATTTTTGGAGTCTTCGAGATATTTTTCGGATATTAAAAACGATTTCATCCTTTTTCTGAAATTAATTTTAATTTTAAAAATGAGATAATTATGGAAAATAAAATATCATCAAACCCTAGCAATATATATATGGCTGGAATCCTCTCGTCGAGCCCTTTCCGAAATTCGAAACCCCATCCCCACGCTAGTCCGAAACTCCCGGAATTGCTCGCTGAAGTTCGGGACGGTTCCAACTCCGGTGAGCAATTACTTTTGATCCGTGCGTCGTCGGCGGAATCCGAGGGCACCGCTGCATGCGTCTCGCCAAGAGCTTCGTCCTGATGCCTTCGATTCATCGATCCGACTGACGGTTCGTCCTCAATCGACGAATTTGTGCTCGGCTCCGGCGAGGTTATCTTCTCCGGTGAGCCTCCACATTGTTGCACCTAGGGTTTCTTCATGTTTTCCATTTTCCCGTCCGTTTAGGGCCCCATCTCCCTTCTCTCACCCCTCCCCAGCGATGGCGCCCCTCCCCTCCCTTTTCCCTTGCCCGGCGCGGCCCCTCCCCGGCGGTGGCGATCGACGCGCTCACCTAAGCCGCGCGCGCGTGCCCGGCCACCCCCCGCTCGCACGCGTCGACCTCCCCTTTCCATGGTGAGAGGAAGGAGACAGAGGGAGGAAGCAAACGGTATTTTTGTGAAAACCACCTGTGAATTTTAAATATGTGCGCAGAAATTTGTTTCATTTTAAAATCGCAATAACTTTTGCGTTTTAAATCCGATTTACTCCGTTCAAGTTGCGTTAGATTCGTATTAAAATTGTCTACATGTTAGAAGTATTATTATATGCTGTTGCAAATTTCATTTAATTTATTTCAATATTTGTTTGACCAATGGTTACTAGAACGATGTTTCAATTTAAATCTAATTTAGGATTTTGATTTGTGCATTTATAAATCAACATTAGTGTGGTTAAACTTAACTGAATTATTCTTTATTAAGTAATTGCTTAGTTTAATCATGCTATCTATTAATTAATTCTCGCGTGTTATGTCAGTCGTGCGCCGTATACATGTTGTGCGCGTGCTGTCTTGCTGTTTTGTGTGTTGCGTTTTTCGTCTCACGCCGTTATTTCGTCTCGCTTATAGTCGCTAACGTTATTTGAATTATTTATCTAATTGAAAGATGTTAGTGTAGCAAATTAATTAAAACTAGGCGATAGCTCTAGTTGCGTTTAATAAATGTTGATTAACGCGGGTATGTCGAATTAAATGTTCTATTTTATTTTTGCATAACTTATACGTGATAACTTCTCAATCGTAGCTTCGATCTCGATGCTTCTTTTCCTCGTGTGCACTCACTTAGACAACATTCCGTCCGTGGAGACCGAGGAAGTTGTAGAAGAAGCCCCTGAGAAGCAATAGTTTGGTGAAGGCAAGTGTCCTCTGACCTATTATGTCCTATTTACTTTATAATTCATTGTCCCGCATACTATGATTAACCTAAGGATTGACTAGCTTTCTATTTATCATGTCCTTGATTAACTTTTTGGGTTGGGTTATTATAATCAACTACTTGGTAGTGCTTTACCCTAATCAAAGAACATGATGAGAATTACTTTTATGATACGATGATTCAGTATGATTATGATTATGAACTTGTGGCATTTTAGGGGGTCAGGCGGTTTTTCAAGTGCCTCTCCGTAAGAACTTGTTCATTGAGAGACCACCCGGGACAACAGTACAAACATGAGGGTGGAATGGGACACCCTTAGCTGATTAATTGGAGGAACTTAGGGTGTAGTTTGCTTCGCCGCTGTGCCGTCAATGAGGGCTAGGGCATAGTGCTTGCTCTGCTAAGTGTGGGTGCCAAGGTTCATTCAATTTGGTTTTATTAGTCACCCACCTTAGGGAGTAGTACCATGTTTGTACGAATGACAAAACCTAACGGGCAGCTACACACCAGGAGAATCTTTGTAAAGGCTACGTAGTAATACCCTACAAGATCACCTAGGCAGTGATCATTGGGGAGTAGCGCTCCTCGGGCAGAAAGGGAATCACGACTCGTGGGTAAAGTGTGCAACCTCTGCAGAGTGTTAAAAACTGATATATTAGTCGTGCTCACGGTTAAGAGCAGCTATGGGATCCTATTTGATTAGAGATACTCTGGATTCATTTATGTTGTTGGTTTAATGATGATGGCTATAATTATGACATTTGGTACTTTCCTCTTTGAGGATGTGCTCTCTTTTGGGAATATCAACTTGGGTTTTATGATAAAACTTGGCTTCTATTAATGATAAATACCTGACCAAATAAAAGCAACTACTTTGAGCTTAACCCCACATACAGCTAGTCCACTTCAACCAAACGGGACATTTGCTGAGTACGTTGATGTGTACTCACCCTTGCTTAAACACTTAACACCAGATTGTCCCTATTGCAACCATTGCTCAGGAGAAGATGAAGGAAATGCAGAGGATTTCTAGGAGTTTTAGGACTTTGAGGAATTCTAATCTAGACTAGCGGTGAACCCCCAGTCGGCAGCCTGTGAAGGCCTTATCTTACTACGTTTCGTTCAGCACTTTGATTTATGTTTAAGTTAATGACTATGTGGATGTCTTGGACATCATGATGCAATAAAGTTATACTTATTTTCGCTATTATTTGAGCATTGTGTGATGATCTCCATGATGGATTATGGGGAGGCTAAACTAGCGCAAAACAAAATTTTCGACCAGAAACTACTGCGGTTATAGATCATGGAATTACCACTAGACGCACAGGGCAGCGGAAGACATCTTGATGTAGACGAACACGTCGAGCAGTATTCTGCAGTCGCCGGTAACCTTCACGTCCTTGCGTGGTTCGTCCTAGTGCTACAGATGCAGTACCTTCGAGGTATCCACACGTATAGGGAGCAAGCGTCGCGTTCCAAACTGCTAGGTTCGCGACGGTGGCTAGGCGAGGGCGAGGGGCAGGTGGCTGCTCATTTGCTGGTGGCGAGTTAGGGTTGCCTTAACCGTGCCTTTGCCCCTCATTATATAGGCATTCTGGTGGGCTTCTAACTCCGAGGCCCATCGATAACTCTAAAGCCTTGTCTAATTCGGATCTAATCCGAGTTAGGCTTCCTTCCCCTTAAGTGTGTGACCCTATAGGTTCACGTACATATAGACATGGCCCAAGTACTCTTACTTGGCCTAATAATTGAGAGCGGCCTCTAGCAAAACATATCAACTCCTATGCGCACGTAAAGATCATATCAGACGAACCATTACAACATTACATACATGTTGTTCCCTTTGTCTCACGATATTTGGTCTGGCTCTAAGCTGACCTTTCTTTCTCGATACTGTGGATTGGAATCCTTTCATTGGTTAACACTTAACCCTAGCATGACCATGCATTTCTTGATCCAATCACTCGAGGGGCCTAGAGATATCTCTCTCAAGAAGAGAGGGACAAATTTCATCTTTGACCGACCATGCCTCACAACATGCTTCCTAACAAACCCAAAACTACCTTTATAACTACCCAGTTACAGAGTAGCGTTTGATAGTCCCTGAGTAAGTCAATTCATATCTTGAGAACATGCGACAATCTCAAGTTCAAAGGATACAGTATACATATTGCAAAAAGAGAACTATATTACAATATCTCACGTTGGGTCGGTCCAGCCTCATGTCATACATGTGCCCACATTATTAGTTTAACATCTCCATGTCCATGACTTGTGAAATGTAGTCATCAACTAATATATGTGCTAGTCATCGACTCTAACTAGGGACATCATTTAGAATAACCATAGAAGTAAAGAATCTCACAAACAATTCACATAATTGCTAATCAATGCAAGGTGTTTGTCATGGATATTCAATTAAGAAATATATATATATCATGGATACAAAGAAATATGCTTATCTCTATGATTATCTCTAGGGCATATTTCTAACAATCTCCCACTTGCACTAGAGTTAATCTAGAACATATCTAATACTCAAAGATCTCATGTGTGCCTCATGCTTGGGTTGTGGAAGAGGTTTTGTCAAAGGATCAGCAACATTCAAATCCGTATGTATTTTGCATATCTTTATCTCACCCCGCATAACGAATTCCCGTATGAGGTGAAACTTCCGCGGTATGTGTTTGTTTTCTGGTGGTTCCCTTGCTCCTTAGCTTGCGCAATAGCCCCATTGTTGTAGCCCCATTGTTGTCACATTAGAGGTTCAATGGACTAGAGGCATCAGGAAACACACCAAGCTCGATGAGGAACTTCCTTATCCAAACACCTTCCTTCGTAGATCCAGAAGCTGCAATGTACTCGGCTTCTGTTGTAGAATCAGTCACAGTCTCCTGCTTGGAACTCTTGCAACGAACAACACCCCCATTTATTGTGAACACAAAACTTGATTGCGTTTTTAACTCGTCTGTGTCAGTTTGGAAGCTAGCCAGTTACAATGAGCTCTTCCTTAGCCCTATATACTAGGAATATATCTTTAGTCCTTCTCAAGTACTTAAGAATGTCTTTTATCGCTGTCCAGTGATCCTCACCTGGATCTAGAGATGGCAATGGGTACCTGAAACCCGAAACCCAATGGGTTTTTACCCCATTAGGGTACGAGTTTGGGTCAATTTTCATACCCATGGGTTTGTTAATGGGCATACATCTATACCCGACGGGTTTATAGGTACGGGTTTGTTCCTATAGTACCCAAACCCGTGAACCCGTGGGTTTTTTAAACCCGACCAAACCTAGTGCATATTGTCATTTTATTTTATAAACGAACAACAAACTTGTTATTCCTTATTTACTCCATAATTTTTATCAATTGGTAAATGTATCAGTAGTCGGTGAGAGTGTTGCTTGCTTGCTATTATAGTTTTTACTAGCGTTATATATGTGTTGGATGGATAACTTAGTGCAAGGTCACCTAATTATACAACTTATTATTTGTATTTCATTCTCTCTACTAATATTTTTTATACCAAATCATGAACTCGTTGATCATTACATAGATTTTGGATCATAATATCATTAATCATTACGATACTTATTGATTATGAGAAGAACACGTATATTGGTGATGAAACCCGCGGGTACCCCATGGGTACCCGCTAACCCGATGGGTACAGGTTTGGGCAAAATCTCAAACCCGTCACGGGTATGGGTTTTTTAATGGGCATAGATATTTTTCACGGTTATGGGTTTAGGACGGCAAAACCCAGCGGGTTTGTACCCGTTGCCATCTCTACCTAGATCAGCCTGATGTCTACTCATAGCATTTATAGCGTATAAAACATCTGGATATGTTCATGTTAATATTTTTACTGAATATGAATTCTATAGATAAAGAGCAGGGAGCAAGGGAGGAATTACGTGCGTCCACGTCGGCTTAAATTCTTACAGCCATTGGATAGTCTGTCAATGGCTGGGAAGGCATCACACGGCCAGCGACGGGAACCTTCCCGTAGCAGCTAAGGTCAACACAACTGGATACGTCCAGGTCCTTGCATATCGGTCAATTTGCCGTTAGAAAAAAGGAGAAAAAGGTTCCGGTCTTCATCCCTTCCAATTCCAAAAGACGACGCCTCACCATTCACGAACGGCGACTGCGGATCGATCGTGTGTCGTCTCCTGCACCGGCCTCTCTTTCAGTCAGGTGTGTTTGTGTTCTCAGATTTTTTCATCTCACACAGCTTTTTCTAGAAAAAATGGCGTTAGGGTTTTCGTCTTCCGATGGACTATCTCTTCCTCCTTCTTCCGCTATCCCATCCGATCTTCCGATGGACTGTCTCTTCCTCCTTCTTCCGCTATCCCATCCAATCACACAACCCCTCCTTCAACCCCACCGCCATTTCAGTCGCTCTGACTCCCGCACCCGCCGCCGTAGCGCGCGGTGCCCTGCGTCGGACATGCTCCCACGGCAACGCCTACCCCTCCCCCTATGCCCAACGGAGCACTCAGGTACGCCATTCTCCTCAGCACCAGTCGAGTATCGGCAGTGCCATCATGCCGCCACGCCAGGGAGCAAGTCGGTTCGCCATGGCTGGGGTGGGGCATGTACCACGGACTGAAGCATAAACCAAAGCAAATCCAATGATTGTAAAACAGCAGTTTCAATGGCGAGAAGTTTGCAACACAGATTCGGTTAACATGAGAGTTCAGAGAGTATCTTCAATGTTCAGTTTCAAACATGGATAAGATATCAGCTAACTATCAGTCGACCCTCCAGATCTAAACGCACAAATTGGGAAATGAATGCATCAATAAATTTTGGTCCTCAAATTCTATCAGGGGACCTTTTTTATTTGGGTACATATGGGGACCATTTAGTAAATGAAATTCTGGATGGATGTCTCCTCTAGCATCTGGTACAAATGCAAGTTAACAGCATTTCATACATGGCACCAAGAATCGACCAGAACCAGATAATGGCATGATGCAGTCATGTCCGGATCCGACCACATAAAATGCAGCCCCTTTCATTCATTGTGACTATAAATGTGTTAGTTCGCACCTACAAATTTCAGGCCAAAAAGTAACAGGATGGGAAAGGGGGTTGTGATAGAAAGGCATTTAGATTTTTTATGCTTCTTATTTATCAGTCAAGTTAAAAAAACCTATGCTTGAACCATCGTGCCGCCACGACAGGGAGCAAGTCGGTCCGCCATGGCTGGGGTGGGGCATGTACCACGGAACCGATGCAACCTAATCCCATCTTCACCTGAATGGCTAGATTACCTCATTTTGTTTATGCGTAATTCCGCACCACTGGCCCCCGTTCAAGTTGGCTAATTTTCCCTTTATATCTACTCTGCAACCTTCTTCTCTCCCGTTGTCTCTGTTCGTTTTTTTATGTCAAAAACAGTAACGACTGTAATATGATGGTGACCACTCTCCATGAGTTGCTTCACCCAAAACAACCAAGGGTCGTTTTCCTCGCTTCACCGAGTCTCTCACAAACACTAATCGAAATTTTATTTATTAACACACACAGCGTCATTTTCAGGTTCCCCGACGGCCCACCGATTCTATCGATTGCGGGTGTCTTTCAGCATCTGAGTGTTTCTACCAGTCCAGGTATGATTTTTTGAGCAAGTAATAATGTAGAATAAAAAAGGAAACTCTTTCTCGCAATTTCATCTGGTATACGGATAAGATTTTTTTACCATAGTTCCTTAACATATATATATATAACTTTAGGTTGTTTATTCATAACCATTACAGTTTACGCATAGTTTGTACGTAGACACAAATGCCACTTTCTAAGCACAACAAATTTTGATTTGTTCATTTATAAACACTACAGGTTACGCACAAGCTTCAAATGTGACGGAACCTCCCAAGTCATTAGGCCCACCTGCAGTTGTCCTTGTCCAACGGACCTCAGACAACCCTATAGGTGTGAAAGGGAAATGTGTCTTTGGGCCATTTCTATAATGTTTTGGTGATTAAGTGTCCAACACATATTAAGTGAATTGATTATGTGCCAAACAAGCAAGAAGTGCAAATCATGTAACAAGGTATGTTTCTAGACTTAGTACATTGTTTTGAGTACTAACATATATTGTCTAAGTGCTAGAAACAGAGAAAAGAAGAGAAGAAAAGAAAAGAAATGCAAATGACTTGGCTTGGTACAGCCAAAGTCCAGCTCGGCTTGGCACATCGGACTGTCCGGTGGTGCACCGGACAGTGTCCGGTGCGCCAGGCCAGCCTCCGGTGAACAGGCCACTCTCGGGAAAAATTGGCAGCGTACGGCTATAATTCACCGGACTGTCCGGTGAACCAACGGCCGCCAGCGCAACGGTCGGCCACGCAATCCGCGGGCGACGCGTGGCCCACGCCAACGGTCGGCAGGGGGCACCGGAATTTCCGGTGCGCCAACTGCCACGAATCTACAACGGTCGTCTGCGCTAGAATAGGAAAGAGATCGGCACCGGACCGTCTACAGTGACTGTCCGTGGCACACCGGACTGTCCGGTGCGCCACTCGACAGAAGGCAAGGATAGCCTTCCTTGTTGGTCTTCAACGGCTCCTAGCTACCTTGGGGCTATAAAAGGGACCCCTAGGCGCATGGAGGAGCAACCCAAGCTTATAAGAAACATTCTAAGACTCTAAGACACCGATGGGAACCGACGGGCATGTCGACCTCAACAAAGGAGGTAAGTATGTTGATCAAAAGGCATACCGGTCTATGATAGGTTCCTTGCTTTATTTATGTGCTAGTAGACCGGACATTATGCTTAGTGTATGCATGTGTGCTAGATTTCAATCCGACCCCAAGGAATGTCACCTTGTGGCCGTTAAGTGAATTCTTAGGTATTTAGTTGCTACGCCTTGCTTCAGGATCTGGTATCCAAAGGGGTCTACCTTTGACTTGATTGGATATTCAGACTCCGATTATGCTGGATGCAAGGTTGATAGGAAGAGTACATCAGGGACATGCCAATTCCTAGGAAGGTCCCTGGTGTCTTGGAGTTCAAAGAAACAAACCTCCGTTGCCCTATCCACTGCTGAGGCCGAGTATGTTGCCGCGAGACAGTGTTGCACGCAACTACTTTGGATGAGGCAAACCCTCCGGGACTTTGGCGACAATCTGAGCAAAGTCCCACTCCTATGTGACAATGAGAGTGCAATCCGCATGGCGGATAATCCTGTTGAACACAGCCGCACTAAGCACATAGACATCCAGCATCACTTCCTGAGAGACCACCAGCAAAAGGGAGATATCGAGGTGTACCATATTAACACCGAGAACCAGCTAGCCGATATCTTCACCAAGCCATTAGATGAGAAAACCTTTTGCAGGCTACGTAGTGAGCTAAATGTCTTAGATTCGTGTAACTTGGATTGATCTATAGTATACATGTGTTTTATGCCTTTGATCATGTTACTTATACATTTATGCAATTTGTTGCTTATTTATGGTGCTCAAGTTGTGCAAGGGATCCCCGGACCTCACAAGTCCATGTGTGAATGATGCACATATTTAGGGGGAGAAGTGCTACAACTTGACCCTTTGAGACTAATCCTTGTGTTTGAGTTACTTGATGTAGTCTCAAAGGTGCATTGAAAGGAAAAGGTGAACTTGGACCATGCAAAGACTTCCACTGCACTTCGGTAATAGTGTACTCACCTCCAAGTTCATTCTTATGCTCTTATTGCCTTTTGCTCTTAATTGACAATTTTTGGTGAGGCAATGGGGTTAAAGGGCCAAAAATGATCCCGTTTTGGTGCTTAATGCCAAAGGGGGAGAAATTAAGGCCAAAGCAAATGGATCAGCTACCACTTGAGAAGTTTGAAAATAGTAGAGTTAGAATTTTTCATTTGTCCAAAATACTCTTATTGCAAAATTTGGTCTCTTGTGGGGGAGAATTTATGATTATGGGAAAAAGGGGGAGTTTTTAGCTCTTGATAAATTTTTCCATTGGAATATCTCTCTTTGTGCCCAAACAAGTGAGTTTGACTTAGAGATAGGAAAATGAATTTGATTTGCAAAAACAAACCAAGTGGTGGCAAAGAATGATCCAAATATGCCAAATTAGAGTCAAAAATAATTTGGTCCTTATTTGCATTGATGTTGCACTTATTTGTGTTGCTTTTTGATGTGTTGGCATAAATCACCAAAAAGGGGGAGATTGAAAAGGAAATGTGCCTTTGGGCCATTTCCATAATGTTTTGGTGATTAAGTGTCCAACACATATTAAGTGAGCTGATTATGTGCCAAACAAGCAAGAAGTGCAAATCATGTAACAAGGTATGTTTCTAGACTTAGTACATTGTTTTGAGTACTAACATATATTGTCTAAGTGCCAGAAACAGAGAAAAGAAGAGAAGAAAAGAAATGCAAATGACTTGGCTTGGTACAGCCAAAGTCCAGCTCGGCTTGGCACACCGGACTGTCCGGTGGTGCACCGGATAGTGTCTGGTACGCCAGGCCAGCCTCCGGTGAACAGGCCACTCTCGGGAAAAATCGGCGGCGTACGGCTATAATTCACCGGACTGTCCGGTGAACCAATGGCCGCCAGTGCAACGGTCGGCCGCGCAATCCGCGGGCGACGTGTGGCCCGCTCCAACGGTCGGCAGGGGGCACCAGACTGTCCAGTGTGCACCGGACAGTGTCCGGTGCGCCAACTGCCACGAATCTGCAACGGTCTACGCTAGAATAGGAAAGAGATCGGCACCGGACCATCTACAGTGACTGTCCGGTGGCACACCAGACTGTCCGGTGCGCCACTCGACAGAAGGCAAGGATAGCCTTCCTTGTTGGTCTTCAACGGCTCGTAGCTGCCTTGGGGCTATAAAAGGGACCCCTAGGCGCATGGATAAGATACCCAAGCTTACAAGAAACATTCTAAGACTCCAAGACTCCAACTTTGCGTATTTGATTCTTTGAGATAATGACTTGAGCTCCATTTGAGTTGAGAACTCCGTGTGTTGTGTTTTGAGCTCGAGTTGTGACTTGTGTGCGTGATTGTGCTATGATTTGAGTCTAGTGTGTTGCTCTCCCCTCCCTTACTTCTGTGCTTCTTTGTGATCATCATTGTAAGGGCGAGAGGCTCCAAGTTGTGGAGATTCCTCGCAAACAGGAAAAAGTCTAAGAAAGAAAAAACTGTGGTATTCAATCATCGGATCACTTGAAAGGGGTTGAGTGCAACCCTCGTCCATTGGGACGCAACAACGTGGAAGTAGGCAAGTGTTACTTGGCCGAACCATGGGATAAAAACCACGTGTCTCTTGTGTGCCTTCTCTTTGATTGTCTGTGTTCACAAGAGCTCGTTTCAAGCTACTTAGCCATTCTAAATTAATAACTAAGTTTTGTAGCTATTGGTATTGAATTTTGCAGGATCACCTATTCACCCCCCTCTAGGTGCTCTCAAGGTGCACCTGATCACTTGTCAAGTTTGGTATCTGAATTTCTTTCCTTCCCAAGAGTGTTTCACCCGTCACGCAGATATTACAACACATCGGAGATACGAGAATGCGGAAGCAAGTACAATAACTTACCTTATATTAAAGTAAGAAAGAGTTGTATTTATTACAGACCAGAGGTAAAATATAAGAGTGCAGAAGTATTATTATTACATCACTGGGAGGTAAAAACCCCTCCCGATAAACATCAAACAAAAGTTTTAACGGAGGATCCTCTCCTCCCGTAGCTTCACTCCTGGTTTTCTTCTTTGGGCACCACTTTTGAACAAAATCAGCAAAAATTTGCCGCTTCCTCACCTAAAACAACATGGGACAAAGCCCTGAGTACGAAGTGTACTTTCGCAAGACTTACCCGTCAACATAAAAGACTCTCAAGGATATGCTGGCCTTTAAGGGAGTCAAGGTAAGGCTTATCAATAGTCAAAGACTCTGTTTGCAGAAATGCTTACTAATAGTGGATCCTTAAAATCTAGTTTTAATTGTCATGTTAAGTAAAGTTACCTGCATCTAAAGTTCCTTCTTCCCAAGTTCAATCACTTGACCTATACTAGCCAATTTCTTATCAACCCTTCTTATTCAGTGGAGTGCTACGTGTAGGTCAGTGACCAAGTCTTCATATCCGCGAAGTTACGGCGATCCGAATCGATTATACTCAGCTAAGGATCTCCAATCACATGACATATGTAGCACTTAACCCTTGCATATGTCAACTCGCCACCGGGGTTCTTAAGACCAGATCAGGTTCACGCCAACCAAGAGCACAGATACACCACCGTCCAGCCTCTTGCCACGGAGGGTACATGCTACTCTCGCCATCTCTCCACTCCCATTGTGTGTTATCTTATTCTAGTATTAGTCTGCCCGAGGCAAAGCTTACCCATGATGAGGCATGTGACCAGTTAAAGGGTCCTCGATCATCAAGCCTACATCGACACGGTCCTTAATCGACTCATACGGAGACACTACACCGAGACTCTCTTTCTCGTGCAAGTCACTCGCCCGGTCTCAGCTTTATCATTTCAAACCCAAAGTTTGGTACCTGGCAGGGGTACATCTTTTCCGATGTTGAACCCATCATGGCCATGATGGATCCACCATCAAGTTTTATTTTTGAAAACATCCCACCCACTTTGAGCAACATCTTTTGTAAAAACAAAACATTTTGTTTTCTAGAGCAAAGCTAAGCACAAGAAAAACCTTTTTGTGAATCAGGGATTAAGGGGTAGTAATCAAATCCAAGGAAGGAGATGCATCAATGGTTTAGCACACAACTCCTATCACCTAATGCATCAAGTAAGTGAGAAAGAATTTTAAAATAACAAGGAGGTGGCAAATGCATCGGGGCTTGCCTTGTGTTACTGGTGAATCAGGCTCTGTTCTGCAGATATCAAAATAAAAACAGTTTCCTGCCTGATGTTCCTCAGGTGGTGGTGGTGGTGTAGTTCTGGCTTCTTCAACCTCTATCTCTTCTTCGTTTTCTATGCATAGCCATATATAATCATGAATGGTCATGTAATGCTTATGGAAATGCAAAAATAGAAGTTTATTATCTAAAGTCTTGAATACAACTTTCCTTCACGGATCTCCGAGAAACTAGGGTTTTCAGAGTCTATAGTGAAGTTCATAGGGCAGGGGGCTAGGGTTTTGGGTTCTAAGTATCAAACATGGTCCAAAACATACCAAACTTTACCCAAGGTTTCTAAATAATATTTAAAGTTTACGTAATAATTTTGCTGAATTTTGGAATTATTAATTATCTCCTAAAATTCCAGAAACATGGATTTTGGCTATTTTAATTACTCTATAATTTCTTATTTGGACCAAAAATCATGAAACTATTTTTATTAAATACTACAGGAAATTAGGAGCCTAGAAAAATTGGTCTGGTATTTTTAGTATTTTTTTATAATTTTCTAGGAATTCTTAAACCTTGACAGAAAAAGAAAAGAAGAAAGTTGATACAGTTTTGGGCTGAATTAGGCCTGGGTCAGCCCAGCAACAGGCGGAAACGCGCCCGCTCGCGCGCTCGCGGCCAGACTTTGCGAATAGGTCCCCGACGTTTTGAATAATTGAAAGCGGGGTCGCAGTACTATTCCTAGAGTCACTGACACTTACAGAAACCTCCCCCATGTTCTATTTCTTCACAGACCAACGTCCATGACGGTGAACGGTGGGGGAGCCGAGCTTCGGCGAGCGCATACCGGTCGAATTGCTCAATGACCGGCGCTCTTCTTCAGTTTAAACCTAATTCCAGCCCTACTGAGTATTTCCCCTCAACTAATTTCATCAATGGGGCTCTAACACAGTCTGTCCATGGCGACAGCGGGCAAGACGGACAGTCAATTGCGTTCCCAGCGATCTAGGGTAGCTTGGCTCAATTGAGTTGGTCGGGGAGTATCAGGGGCACACAAGGACACTAAAACGAGAACTCAAAGGACATGAACGGACCTGAGATGTGCTGGCCACGGCGAGGTCAAATCGCTCGGTGTTCTGGAGTGATTTGGGGGAAATCCCAAATTGGGGAGTTCTAGGCATGGTTATTAAAGCGGTAAAACGTTAAAACGTTATGAACCAACTTTTCAACGTTTAAACATTTAAACGAACGTTGAAACGTCTTTTCAAACTTGACATAGAATTTCAAATATAGAATAAGTTCATAGTTTCATACATAAGTTGAGTTCACAAACCAAATAACATTAGCATAAAAAGAAACAGATCAAGTTCAACGACACAAGTTCAACCACACAAGTTACAACTTTTATGCATGATTAGTAACCATCATCAAACTCATCAATATTAAGACCATGAGCATCCACGCCTTCATCATCAATATTAAGTATCCAAATCTGGCTACTAGTGATTCACTGTGAGGGGCAGCGAGGGCAGCAGATGGATCTTGGCAGTGGAGCAGCTAGAGCACTGGAGCAGCGGCAGCAAGCAGTGGAGCACTGGAGCAGATGTGAGGGGCGGCGAGAGCAGTGGAGCACTGGAGCAGCAGCAGCAAGTGGGCAGCAAGTGGAGTAGCAAGTGGATGGACTGGATGCAGCGGCGGCGGCGCACTCGCCTGTGGGCACTGGGCAGACTGGTGGAGGGAAGAGGGAGGAGGGGGCCGGCGGCGTACCTGGAGCAGCTGGCTGACGGCTGGCGCAACTGGGCGGCCGGCCGGGAGATCTCCAGGTTTGCAGCGGCGAGCAATTGGACGGCTGACGGCTGAGGAGTGCGACGCGGCGACGACGGCTAGGGAGGACGATGGCTCACGGCTGGGCCTGGGCGGCTTTGGAGTTTGGAAGCGAAAGCCCAGGAAAAAGAAGGCCGGCCCAGTAACTTGTAACATTGTTTACACGTCTAAAACGATGTTAATCACGTTTCAGACGTTTCAACGATGTTTAAACGCCAAAAACGAACGTTCTACGCTAATTTGACATAACGTTCTAACGTTTTAGTTTCAAATCACGTTTTATCGTTTAAACGACGCTTAAACGTCGTTTAAGCGATGTTTTAATAACCATGGTTCTAGCGGATGATTCGAGGCACGAATTGCTTCACTGGTTACACAATTACCTAGCGGAGCAGGCGGGGTCGGCAATTTATAGCAGGCTTGAGCGGTGGTCGAGGAATTGGACGAAGACGCGCAGCGGTCGGAGAAATAGGAGGTCACTAGCGCACGTGATTGGTGTCTATTATCGTGCCAAACTCTCCGGCGATCACCGGATACGCTTAACATGACTAACTGTGACGTGGTAAGATGCTCGAGCATGTGGCGCATGGTCGGTAAATGGCTAACGGCGGCGAGGCCTATCCTGGCCGCACGACGAGCAAGTGGGTACGGTGAAACTCATCCGCGACTGAGCCCGAGCTGATCTGGTGCCAAGATCTTAACTCCGCCATGGTTATCCACTTCCCAGAGAGCACGAATCGTGGCGAAGATCCTAAATTCTTACTCGATCATGCTCAAATCCCAGCTCAAAGGTGGCTCAATCACACTGTCAGTCTGAATTCAGACTTAAGATAGTCTGGCAACTAAACTTTAGGCACATTTTTCTCCAATTTCTGTTCAGCATCAGTGCTTAGTCACTTAAGTAAACTTGTTCTCCTATGATAGCTCAACAACTTTGATGTGTTGATCTAAGGCAAACTCCCCCTAATTTGGAAGATATAAGGTCCCAAAGTTGAGCCAATTCCACTAATTTCCAGAGTTAACTCATTAGAGCTCAAATGTGGCTTTTTGCAAATAGGCCCAAAACTTAGGGTTTAAGATGCAAATCCACAAACATGTGAATCATATGAGTTAAGACACCCTAATTTCATGGTTTTTGCACTTAGGTCCAAAAATGTGCATATTTTGCATACAACCCCCTAGGGTTTCAGTCCAGGGTTTCTCAGGGATCTATCTAGGGTTTTTGGTACTTCTAGGGTTTGGATGCCATTTAAGTCTATTCATGGTGATATTTTATGACTATTTCAATTGAGTTTTGAAATTTTCTCTTATTAGGCCTTGTTTGCTCTATTAAGCCCAATCTAGGGTTAAGCATTGTACCCTAGGGTTTCACTTAAAACATGTCCCATCAATACAACTTTGTTTGAAATTTTTGCCTAGTGAATGCACTCTAGGTGTAACAAACACATGATATGCCAATGCTTATGATGTAATGCTCAAGTTTTAGTGGCAGTAACACCAGGGGTGTTACATCCTTCCCCCCATAAAAGAATCTCGTCCCAAGATTAAAAGTCCTAGGGTAGGTAATGGAAAAGGAAACGTGTCATACTTTTATTTCCTTATTTTTAGTACAAGGTAGGGGTGGTATGGGATTCATTCTTCTTATTACAACAAATGTATACGTCTTACAATTTACACGAAGCTAAAAAGCCTGGGAAATTCTTATCTAAAAAGTCTTGAGTTTCTCAAGTAGCTTCATCTTCTGTATGTTGGTTCCACTGTATCTTGTAAAACTTGAGAGTTCTTCTTCGGGTAATCCTATCCTTTTGATCCAAGATTCGAATAGGATGTTCAGAATATGTCAAGTCTGGTTCTAAGGCAACATCTGTTACTTCAATGGTTCGATCGGGAACCCAAAGACACTTCTTTAATTGAGACACGTGGAACACATTGTGCACAGCGGACAAGGTTTCGGGTAACCGGAGTCGGTATGCCACTGGTCCACATTGTTCAAGAACAGGAAAAGGACCAATGTACCAGGGTGCAAGCTTCCCCTTTACCCCGACACGGGATACACCTTTTATTGGTGAGACTTTCAGATAGACATAATCTCCAACTAGAAAGTATAAGGGTATCCGCCGTTTGTCTGCGTAACTCTTCTGTCGGGCTTGGGCTTTCTTCAAATTATGAATTATTTGTTGAACTTTTTCTTCTGTTTCCTTTACCATATCAGGCCTAAAAATCTTCTTTCACCTGGTTTAGACCAGTTTAACGGAGTACGGCACCGTCGCCCATATAAAGCTTCGAAGGGTGTCATCTCAATGCTTTCTTGATAGCTATTATTGTACGAGAACTCCGCTAATGGTAAACAACCATCCCATTTCTATGGGAATTCCAGAACACATGCTCGCAACATATCTTCAAGTATCTGGTTTACCCTCTCAGTCTGTCCACTCGTTTGGGGATGATAGGCCGAACTGTGGAGTAATTTAGTACCCAAGGAGTTGTGAAGTTCTTCCCAGAACTTGGATACAAATTGAGGTCCACGATCCGACACTATTATCTTTGGAACACCGTGTAAACTGAGGATGCGAGCAATATACATCTAGACATAAGTGAGGACCGGGTAATATGTTTTGACTGGCAGAAAATGAGCAACCTTCGTAAGCCGATCAATTATAACCCAAATAGAATCATACCCTTTTGCTGTTCTGGGCAATCCCACAATAAAGTCCATGCTTATATCTTCCCATTTCCATGTAGGGATAGGTAAAGATTGCAACGGACCAGCAGTTTTCATGTGTATGGCTTTGACACGTCTGCAAGTGTCACATCTTGCCACATAGCGTGCAATCTCGATCTTCATTTTGGTCCACCAATTATGTTGCTTTAGATCATGATACATCTTAGTGCTTCCGGGATGAATAGAATAGCGACTAAGATGTGCTTCGTCTAGAATTTGCTGGCGGATCTCTTCATTCTTAGGCACAACTATGCGGTTGTTAAACCATACAACACCTTGATCATCTCTTCTGAAGCAGTTGGCTTTACCGGCCTCCATATTCTCATGGATGTGTTTCATACCCTCATCATTTCTTTGTGCGTCAATTATCCTTTGTTGGAGGACTGACTCAAGCTTCAAGTAATTTAAGGCTCCATGTTGGATCATATTCAGGTTTAATTTTGTAACACCCCAGGTGTTACCCAAGGCCCTGGCTCAATACATGCACTCATGACTTGTTATCACCTGTGTTTAAGTCAAGGAGAAGGAGCACCAAAACCTTGGAAACCATGGGTTAACTAAGGGATGTTTATGATAAAAGCATTACCCAAACATTTTATGCAATGGTCACCTTGGTCAAAAGAGGAGCAAACCCTAGATCCCTTTAAAATACTAGACCTCTAAGCAAGAGATTAGAGGGAAAGATAATCAAATGACAAATTCTTGTTTTCAACTCTTAACCAAAGTTTAAGTACACAAATATATCTACAAAATACAGAGGGGAAACATTACAAAAAGGCCCCTTAAAGACCCCAAATCAATTCATTAAGTAGAGAGCACACTAGAGCTCTCCACTTTTCTCTAAGTCCAAAAATCAACCCCTAAGCTAAACATCAGAAGTGTTCACCTAGTTAATGGCGCCAAAACCACTTGGTCTGAATATCAAAAAGGAGCCAAACTACCTAAGGAACCCACTGGAAAAATTTGAACCTGAGCCAAAACCGTTTGACATGAATTGACATCCATTTAGTCTCGGTGTGAACAGTGAGACAAACCTGATTTGGCGTCCACATATCTCCCTAGCTAGGGCATAAATACCATTGGAACTCACACATAATAGCTAGCCCTAGGTGCCAGGAAGAGATCTGCGCATAACTTTTGCCAAGATTCGCACGTTTGCGATCTCAGCAAGCGTTAGAACACGGGCAGAAACAAACGCCCACGTGTTCGACGCGTTCTGGCGCGCCGGAGCATGCCCCGACGCCCGACCCCACACGCACCACACCGCGCCAAGCCAAACCCGTGCCCACGCCCGCGCCTATAAAGCCAACCAAGGCCTCGGCCGTACTCCCCCGCTCACTCCCGACCTCGCCAGAGCGCAAGATCACCGGTGTTTGCCCTGCGCACGGCGTGCCAGCGGTCGCCCGAGAACCCACCACCATAGACCGGCAACCCTAGTCATTCCCAGCCCCGTCCAACCCTCGAGAGAGACTCTACGTGCCTCGGTGAAGCTCCCAGAGCGAGGAATCGAGCTCTGCCTCGCCGTAGACACCGGATCAACGTCGCCGGACTTCACCAGATCGTCGGTGTACGTAGACCGAGCTCCACGATGAGCCTTTCTTCAATTCCTTGCATGGGTAGACTCCTTAGCACCCCGTGAAGCTTCATGTGCCCTTGGATTGAACTATATCGCCATGGATAGGCCGGAGCACACGCCGTTGACGAGCCCGCCCGCCTGCGCACGTGGCCCGACCGATTCCGGCCATCACCGACGACGAGTCGTACCTCGACGTGACCGCAAGGACTTCCCGGAGCTAACCCCACCCTTCGCCAAACCTCCCTCGCCGCTGGTAAGCCGCGCCGCCCTGTTTACTTCAGCGGTTACTGTTTAAAAGGGGGGAGGGACCTCGGGGAAGAAGGAAAAGAAGTCAGGGGGTTTTTGAATGGTTAGAGACTCAGGTGAATAGTTGCGCAGGGGCTTAAGTTAAAGAGTTGGTTTAGGAAAAGCCCAGGGTCCTCGGTGTAAACTGGCTTTTCAGAAAACCTTTTAAACATTATTCATTTAAATACAAACAGAGCCTGTAAAATTCATAACTTCAGTTTTATTCAGCCAAATTTGGTCAAACCAATTTTGCTGGGTTCTAAATAATGCGAACTACTTAGGAAAAATGCAAAACACCCTAAGTATTGCAGAAGATTTTAAAGTTTTGATTTAAATAGTAAACTGATCAAAATCTAAATAAAAGAAGAAAAAATAGCTACACTATTAAACTAGGGTTAAGAAAAATCAAAGAGGTACTAAACCACTACCTAGCCTATTTAAAAATATTAAACCCCTAAGTACACCAATTAAGGAAGGGTTTACCATTTAAACTCATTCTTGGCTCAAAGTTAAGGAAAATGGAAAAGGTAACTTAGAATAAGAACCAGGGGGCAACCACATTTTTGCTAGCTCACCTATTTAGTATAGTTTACTGTAAAATTTTGTTAGACCCTTTGTTAGTGCAAAAGAAATAAGGTACCTTTTATTTCATGAAAACAATGAAGACTTAGAAAAACCTTAGAAAAATAATCCTAAGGAGAACCCACCCCAAACCTTGGGATAACTAATAATATGTTATTATGAATCTAAGAAAAATGTAAGTTTTGTTGTTTGATATTTTTCAAATAACAAGTTAGTTATAAGTACCTTTTTGGCTTTAAACTTTGGAAAATCATAACTAAATACCCAGTAGGTCTTTTTCTGTAATTTCTGGCACAGAAGCCTATTATCACCTTTGGAGCATGGCAAAAATAAAGTTTGGTCCAGAAACCTCACCCAAATTAGAGCTATAGTGTAAAGTGCTCTTTTACCCTTACTTTTGTTAATTTTGCACAAGGAGCATCTTAATTATTTTCAACCTCAAATTTCTAGGATAACCCACAGAAGTAAATGTTTACCCACTATAATTTTTACAACATTTTTGGAAAATGTTAACTTGCCATGACAATGTAAAAGCACTCACTGAGAAACATTAGTGAAATTAAAATAAGAAGTTGGAAAAGAAAAGTGAGGAGAAAACTTAAATCTTCCAAGAGCCAAAATAAACCACTAAAAGGTGACTGAACTTCTAGTGTATTTTAAAACCCCAAAAATGAAGATGTAAAACCCTTTAAGGATAACCAAAGGAGACCCTAAGAGTACCACTAAATCTAAGTACTGTTTTACTATGCATAGCTTTTACAAATTACCATGTCATTCATATGCATATATCTTATTCATTGCATTCGATAGACTGTAATCTCGTTGACGGGGAATACATCCTCATTCCGGAGCAAGGAGTTACTCTGGAGGTAGCCCAGGAGCCAGCACCAGAGCCTGCCATCGAGGATCTGCCTGCCCCAGCTTTGGAAGGCAAGCCCCAGTTTTATGCATAACCGTTATATATGCTATTTTACTGCACTTAATGTTTGTAGGCTTGTATTGTGCACTTAAGTGTAGGAGTTGACTGAAACCCTAGTTGCATGAACTAAGGATTTCCTTTTGAGATGGATACTAGTATGCTTGGTCAAGTAGCTACTTTACTAATTAGAGATCGCGGTAGAAGTCGAGTGATTTTTCTAGCACTCGCGCGAGGTCAGGAATTGGTTGTATCCATTTTTATATCATAATGATGATAGTCTGTGGACAACGATCCATGGGGATGCGGTGTCTACGAGACGGAAAGAATAAGGATTAAGGTGTGGTACCGTGTGTCAAGCGTTTGAACGTACTAAGCACATGCCAAGAAATATGGTAAATCGGTAAGCCTAGTACCTGAGTGAACCTGCCCGCAGACTTTATCCCTCACGCGACCTGAGACGTGGTCTCCCATTCCGGTTATGGTGGGTGCAAGTGCGGTCACTGCATGACGGCAGTCGGGGTCAGTGAGGCATTGTACGCCAAGGCGGTGAGCCCTGATCTGTTGCCAGGGAATCGATGGGGACGGTTGATGTGTGTGGGGACAGAGTGCCTCGCCACGTCGTGTGTTTAGGTTTACCTTGCAAGGTTAAAACTCGATTTGAATCGTCTGCTTCTCACAGCTAATGAGACTGCTTGATCCATGCTGCTACATTGAGTAACAAGTGAAAATATGTTGATTTGGCAAAAGGTTTGATTGCTAAATGATTGCTACCATGTATGATTAGCTAGGTATACATTTAGTCTTAAGAGAGTCACACTAAAACTTGAAAAGCTAAACTTGATTTTAGACTCAACTAGTGCTTTTGGCAAACCAAACCCCTAGCCAAACAGCTGCATGTCTAGAGGTAGAGGAGTAGACTCCTCACACCGGGTAAGTCTAGCTGAGTATTAGTATACTCAGCCTTGCTTGTGGCATATTTTTTTACAGGTTCTCTGGAGGACATGGTTGCTGGAGTGACTTGGTCGTCCATCTTGCCACCGGGTTGGACAGTCGAGTGGGACCCTACCTCGGTAGAGGAGGAGCATGAGGAGTGATGGGCCAGGCTTCCCCATCCCTCTGTTTACTTTACCGTTAGTTATGTTCCGCTGCATTCCGAACAATGATCACTACTTTTGAGAAACTCCAATAATGATGTAATAAATTAAGTACTCCTTAATGTTTGGTTTTATGCTTTATTGTATTTGCTCTGTGCCTCACCTTCAAGTGAGTACGTGGTACTTGATCCTGTTAGTGGCCTCGTCGGACTAGATCCGAGGGACTGACATGTTATTCCTATTTAAGTGTGGTCTAGCCTATGGGGTGGGACTTAGGCACTTAAGTTGGAATAATTCAGGTGGTTTCGCCACAAATTTCTCCATCTCCTAGCATAATGTAATGTCAGAGGTCTTCACCGTAAGACAGTGACAAGAAGCCTTGCGGCTTAGTGCATCCGCCACTACATTGGCCTTGCCTGGGTGATAATGAATTTCCAATTCATAGTCTTTAATAAGCTCAAGCCATCGCCTCTGTCTCATATTCAGCTCTGACTGGGTGAAGATGTACTTCAAGCTTTTATGATCTGTATAAATATGACAGATATTCCCCAGCAGATAATGACGCAAGATTTTTAGGGCATGAACCACAGCAGCTAACTCCAGGTCATGAGTTGGATAATGTTCTTCATGCCGGCGCAACTGCCTTGAAGCGTAGGCTATCACTCGGCCTTCTTGCATTGGAACACAACCGAGACCACTGCCTGATGCGTCACAATACACATCAAAGGGCTTTTCAATGTCTGGTTGAGCCAATACCAGAGCAGTGGTCAATAATACTTTCAGCTGCTCAAAGGCTTCATTACATTTTGAAGACCAATTAAATTTGGTATCATTCTTCAATAAACTTGTGATTGGTTTCACAAGCTTGGAAAAATCTGGAATGAATCGGCGGTAATATCCAGCCAGTCCAAGGAAACTTCGGACTTGGTGTACAGTGGTTGGGGGTTTCCACTCCAAAATATCCTAGACTTTGCTGGGATCTACCGCAATCCCCTTGGCAGATAATACATGTCCCAGAAATTGGATCTCTTCCAGCTAGAACGTGCACTTACTGAACTTAGCATATAATTGGTGATGTCGCAAGCGCGTTAATACGATTCGCAAATGCTGAGCATGCTCCTCTTCATTCTTGGAATATATCAAGATATCATCAATGAATACCACCACAAATTTATCCAACTCAGGCATAAATACGAGTTCATAAGATATGTGAAGTGGCAGGAGCATTTGTTAGTCCAAAAGACATAACCAGATATTCAAATAATCCATACCGCGTAGTGAATGCGGTCTTTGGTATATCTTCGGGCCGGATACGGATTTGATGATAACCCGACCTGAGGTCAATCTTAGAGAATACCCTTGCTCCAGTTAGTTGATCAAATAGAATGTCAATATGGGGAAGAGGGTACTTATTCTTGATTGTGAAGTGTTTGGTCCTTCTTCTTGACAAAGATGGCTGGACAACCCCATGGCAATGAGCTTGGCCGGATGAATCCTTTCTCTAATAGATCTTGTAATTGGGTCTTGAGTTCTGCCAACTCATTCGGAGGCATTCGATACGACCTTCTAGAAATAGGAGACGTACCGGGCTTTAACTCAATCACAAATTCTACATCTCTTTCTAGAGGCAATCCGGGCAAATCTTCTGAAAAGACGTCTGGGAACTCACATACTACCGGAATATCTTGGATATCCAGTATGATAGCTTCATATACTCTGCCAATTGGTTTAGATGGAATAGCTACGGGGATGGTCAAGAGAACCTCTTCTTGGCCATAACTCAACCTGATGGTTCTCAGATCAGTGTTGAGGATAGCTTTATGTTGGGCTAACCAATTCATGCCCAGAATTACATCTATATCTTGGCCATTGAGAACAATCATATTTGTAGGAAAGTCCCGTTTAGCCAAGGTTACGGGCACTTGGAAAGCCACTTCTTTAGTGAATATTTATCCCCCGGGCGAATGAATAGTAAACCCTTCCCTTGATTCATGGTATGGAATGCAATGTTGCTCCACAAATTTCTTGCTTATGAATGTATGTGAAGCGCCAGAATCAAAAAGAATAACTGCAGGGTGATTGGCCACGAGAAACGTACCCATCATAATCGGTTCTCCTTCCGGTGTTATGACCACTTGCGTATAATAAATCCACCCAGTTTTCTTCATATTTTTGCCCGCGGTATTGTTCGCCGCATTTCCCTTGCCTTGAGCGGAACTCCCCGAACTCTGCTGATTGTTTGGTCTGTTCTGCTTCGGGTATGGACAGTCCTTGATAAAATGTCCGGACTTTCCACAGTTAAAGTAGAATGTTGAAGAGCTTGGGAGGGCGGGGAAACGAGTACCAGGGGCACTCGGCTAACTTGTCGAGGTGGGGGCAGTGGCAGGACGGAAAAAAAACTGGTTGCTTGAAAGGGTAGGAGGGTGGGCGTGGTGAAGAGAGATTTGGATTAAAAGGTCGGATCACCAACCTTTGTCTTTTCTCAGGCCCCTGATTGGGCCGGTCACCTCCATAGCCCTTGGATTTTCCTGGGCCTGCATATTTGGCTTCGACTGACAGTGTCGTGCTGATAGTCCGGCTGTAAGTGAGGTCGAGGCAGGTGGCCATTTTCCGCTGCATCCAGTCACTGAGGCCCCTCATAAAACAATTTTTCTTCTTCAGGTTAGTGTTGACCTGATCAATAGCATATTGGGACAAGTGGTTGAATTTATTGAGATACTGAGTGATAGTATCTCCACTTGTTTGAGCTTCATAAACTCCTCCTGTTTCGTATGGAGCACTCCTTCAGGAATATAGTGCTCCCGGAAAGCCATCTTGAATTCGTCCCAGGTAATTTGATGACCAGTTGGTTGGATAGCCACATAATTTCCCCACCAGGTGCTGGCAGGGCCTCGGAACTGTTGTGCCACAAATAAGGGCTTTTGAATCTCCATACATCGGAGACGCCCGAACTTTTGTTCGATAACCCGGATCCACTCATCTGCTTCAAGAGGATCTTCAGCCTTGACAAATAACGGAGGACACGTCTCGGAAAAGTCCAAATATGATGTTTCATGGGGTCCTTGCGGATACGCTCGCCCGCCTTGCTGTTGCATTTGTTGTCCCACCATTTCCCGCAAAAAGCGGGTGTTGTCGGCCGTAGCATTAACTAAGGTAGCGATGGCCTCAGCTAATGTTGGAGGTACTGGGGGCGGGTTAGGAGTTGCTTCCCTCCCACGGGAGGTTCCTGCACTATCCTATGCACGAGTCTTGGACGACATCTGAGGCAAAGAACATTTGGAAAAATATAATATGCCAAAGCAAACCATCCATTTTACATTACTAAAAAGAGTAATGATACAGACTCGAATTTACAACAGGATTACATTACCTATTATACATCAACACTATGTCTATACTACACTATTCTAGTTTCTTATCACTTCTGGTAGCTTCACTGTCGGGCGTAGGAGACCATTCATCAACCAGCTTCATAGAGGGAGGAGGCCTGAACAGGTCCAATTCACCACCAAGTGCTTCTCCCGCTACTCCAGAAGGTCCGACTCCCATTCCGACAGGATCCGCAGGTACGTTAGGGTGCAGTTGTGAATACAACACATGAACCTCCTCATGTAGTGTATTACAATACACTTGCAAGTGGTCCACGGCTGTGCTAAGCTCCTCCACGCGAGCTCGAGCATTGGCTTCCTTGGCCTAAGCAAGTGAACGTGAGTTAACAGCCCAATCGAGCGCTAAATCACGTTCAGCAAGTTGGTCTTGCAAGTGTCGGATGTTAGTTCTTAACTTGTTTATTCGCTGACCATCCTCAACCCAACATTGTTTCTGTAGCGAAGTTCCGTTCGAAGCTGTTCTACTTGAGCTTCCAGATCTCCAATTGGATCATTGCTACCACTACTACTGTCTTCATGCCTTGGAGCTAGTTGATGGCGAGGTACGCTAATTGGTCCGGTAGACTTGCGCGCAGTTTTCCTTGTGCGCGGCGGCATATCTCTAAAGGGGAAAATCTCTTTAACATAGTTTATAGTATGATGCATGCATAATTACATAATCAACCTTAGTTGATTCACAACCTTCTATACATTGCACTCTAATATCTGGTCTTTAAGTAGAGAAAGTAGTTAGATAAGAAAGAAATTTTCTAGATAAGTCTTTAAAATTCCTTTTTGAAAATGCCTCATAACATCTGCAGAGATGGGCTTCGCTCCGATGCCAGCGGAGACGGAACCTCCCAAGTCATTAGGCCCACCTGCAGTTGTCCTTATCCAACGAACCTCAGACAACCCTATAGGTGCACCTGATCACTTGTTAAGTTCGGTATCTGAATTTCTTTCCTTTCCCAAGAGCGTTTCACCCATCACGCAGATACTACAACACATCGGAGATACGAGAATGCGGAAGCAAGTATAATAACTTACCTTATATTAAAGTAAGAAAGAGTTGTATTCTTTACAGACCAGAGGTAAATTATAAGTGCAGAAGTATTATTATTACATCACTAGGAGGTAAAAACCCCTCCCAATAAACATTAAACAAAAGTTTTAACGGAGGATCCTCTCCTCCCATAGCTTCACTCCTGGTTTTCTTCTTTGGGCACCACCTTTGAACAAAAGCAGCAAAAATTTGCCGCTTCCTCACCTAAAACAACATGGGACAAAGCCCTGAGTACGAAGTGTACTTTCGCAAGACTTACCTGTCAACATAAAAGACTCTCAAGGATATGCTGGCCTTTAAGGGAGTCAAGGTAAGGCTTATCAATAGTCAAAGACTCTATTTGCAGAAATGCTTACAAATAGTGGATCCTTAAAATCCAGTTTTAATTGTTAGGTTAAGTAAAGTTACCTGCATCTAAAGTTCCTTCTTCCCTAGTTCAATCACTTGACCTATACTAGCCAATTTCTTATCAACCCTTCTTATTCAGTGGAGTGCTACGTGTAGGTCAGTGACCAAGTCTTCATATCCGCAAAGTTACAGCGATCCGAATCGATTATACTCAGCTAAGGATCTCCAATCACACGACATATGTAGCACTTAACCCTTGCATATGTCAACTCGCCACCGGGGTTCTTAAGACCAGATTAGGTTCACGCCAACCGAGAGCACAGATACACCACCGTCCAGCCTCTTGCCACGGAGGTTACACGCTACTCTCGTCATCTCTCCACTCCCATTGCGTGTTATCTTTTTCTGGTATTAGTCTGCCCAAGGCAAAGCTTACCCATGACGAGGCATGTGACCAGTTAAAGGGTCCTCGATCATCAAGCCTACATCGACACGGTCCTTAATCGACTCAGACGAAGACACTACACCGAGACTCTCTTTCTCGTGCAAGTCACCCGCCCGGTCTCAGCTTTATCATTTCAAACCCAAAGTTTGGTACCTGGAAGGGGTACATCTTTTCCAATATTGAACCCATCATGGCCATGATGGATCCACCATCAAGTTTTATTTTTGAAAACTTCCCACCCACTTTGAGCAACATCTTTTGTAGAAACAAAACATTTTGTTTTCTAGAGCAAAGCTAAGCACAAGAAAAACCTTTTTGTAAATCAGAGATTAAGGGGTAGTAATCAAATCCAAGGAAGGAGATGCATCAATGGTTTAGCACACAACTCCTATCACCTAATGCATCAAGTAAGTGAGAAAGAATTTTAAAATAACAAGGAGGTGGCAAATACACTGGGGCTTGCCTTGTGTTACTGGTGAATCAGGCTCTATTTCGCAGATATCAAAATAAAAACAGTTTCCTGCCTGATGTTCCTCAGGTGGTGGTGGTGGTGTAGTTCTGGCTTCTTCAACCTCTATCTCTTCTTCGTTTTCTATGCATAGCCATATATAATCATGAATGCTCATGTAATGCTTATGATAATGCAAAAATAAAAGTTTATTATCTAAAGTCTTGAATACAACTTTCCTTCACGGATCTCCGAGAAACTAGGGTTTTCGGAGTCTATAGTGAAGTTCATAGGGCAGGGGGCTAGGGTTTTGGGTTCTAAGTATCAAACATGGTCCAAAACATACCAAACTTTACCCAAGGTTTCTAAATAATATTTAAAGTTTACGTAAAAATTTTGGTGAATTTTGGAATTATTAATTATCTCCTAAAATTCTAGAAACATGGATTTTGGCTATTTTAATTACTCTATAATTTTTTATTTGGACCAAAAATCATGAAACTATTTTTATTAAATACTACAAGAAATTAGGAGCCTAGCAAAATTGGTCTGGTATTTTTAGTATTTTTTATAATTTTCTAGGAATTCTTAAACCTTGACAGAAAAAGAAAAGAAGAAAGTTGATACAGTTTTTGGCTGAATTAGGCCCGGGTCAGCCCAGCAACAAGCAGAAACGCGCCCGCTCACGCGCCCGCGGGCAGACTTTGCGAATAGGTCCCCGACGTTTTGAATAACTAAAAGCGGGGTCGCAGTACTATTCCTAGAGTCACTGACACTTACAGAAACCTCCCCCATGTTCTATTTCTTCACAGACCAACGTCCACGACGGTGAACGGTGGGGGAGCCGAGCTTCGGCGAGCGCATACCGGTCGAATTGCTCAATGACCGGCGCTCTTCTTCAGTTTAAACCTAATTCCAGCCCTACTGAGTATTCCCCCTCAACTAATTTCATCAATGGGACTCTAACACGGTCTGTCCACGGTGACCGTGGGCAAGACGGACAGTCAACCGCGTTCCCGACGATCTAGGGTAGCTTGGCTCAATTGATTTGGTCGGGGAGTATCAGGGGCACACAAGGACACTAAAATGAGAACTCAAAGGACATGAACGGACCTGAGATGTGCTAGCCACGGCGAGGTCAAGCCGCTCGGTGTTCTGGAGTGATTTGGGGGAAATCCCAAATTGGGGAGTTCTAGGGGATGATTCGAGGCACGAATTGCTTCACTGGTTACACAATTACCTAGCGGAGCAGGCGGGGTCGGCAATTTATAGCAGGCTTGAGCGGTGGCCGAGGAATTGGACGAAGACGCGTAGTGGTCGGAGAAATAGAAGGTCACTAGCGTGCGTGATTGGTGTCTATTATCGTGGCAAACTCTCCGGCGATCACCGGATACACTTAACACGACTAACTGCGACGTGGTAAGATGCTCGGGCACGTGGCGCATGGTCGGTAAACGGCTAACAGCGGCGAGGCCTATCCCGGCCGCACGACGAGCAAGTGGGTACGGTGAAACTCATCCACGACTGAGCCCGAGCTGATCTGGTGCTAAGATCTTAATCCTAAATTCTTACTCGATCATGCTCAAATCCCAGCTCAAAGGTGGCTCAATCACACTGTCAGTCTGAATTCAGACTTAAGACAGTCTGACAACTAAACTTTAGGCACATTTTTCTCCAATTTTTGTTCAGCACCAGTGCTTAGTCACTTAAGTAAACTTGTTCTCCTATGATAGCTCAACAACTTTAATGTGTTGATCTAAGGCAAACTCTCCCTAATTTGGAAGATATAAGGTCCCAAAGTTGAGCCAATTCCACTAATTTTCAGACTTAACTCATTAGAGGTCAAATGTGGCTTTTTGCAAATAGGCCCAAAACTTAGGTTTTAAGTTGCAAATCCACATACATGTGAATCATATGAGTTAAGACACCCTAATTTCATGGTTTTTGCACTTAGGTCCAAAAATGTGCATATTTTGCATACAACCCCCTAGGGTTTCAGTCCAGGGTTTCTTAGGGGTCTATCTAGGGTTTTTGGTACTTCTAGGGTTTGGATGCCATTTAAGTCTATTCATGGTGATATTTTATGAATATTTCAATTGAGTTTTGAAATTTTCTCTTATTAGGCCTTGTTTGCTCTATTAAGCCCAATCTAGGGTTAAGCATTGTACCCTAGGGTTTCACTTAAAACATGTCCCATCAATACAACTTTGTTTGAAATTTTTGCCTAGTGAATGCACTCTAGGTGTAACAAACGCATGATATGCCAATGCTTATGATGTCATGCTCAAGTTTTAGTGGCAGTAACACCAGGGGTGTTACATCAAATTATCGCAAAAATTCCTCTTACATATCTGCATCTCATACCGGACCAGGTAAGACTTAAGAAGTCGTGATAATATACTTAAATTTATACTTTTTTCATACTGTTTCAATTTTCATAAATGTTGCTACGAACACAACATTTTGTAATTTGTTTACTCCTAAATACTATAGCTTTCTCATACGCTTGGACTTAATACGAAACTCCTTTTACCCAGTTTGCGTGGACTTATTACGAAACTCCTTTTACCCAGCTGGAGCTTCCATCAAAACAGGTGTGTATATCCAAAAAATACCCATCTAAAATAAGAAATATGTATTTAAGTTTGTGCTTCTCATATGTGCCATCCGATTTCAAATAATAAATTTATAATGCAATCTTCATGTTATATACTTCCCAAATGTGCCATCCAATTTCAAATGATACAATAGAATGCAGTTTCCATATTTTTTAACACAATAACTATGTATTCACATATGCTTTTGTGTACATAGTTGCTTGCATACATATAAATAATCTCCATTAAAAAATGGATATATGTATACATACATGTTTGTAACACACGTGCACAAATAAAGAATAAAAACGTAACTTTAAAATTTATTTACATAATAAATGTGTATACATATTCCCACACATACATTACAACCTAGCTAGCATGTACAGGCAGGGAGAAAAAGCATGTAAATATTTAACTTCCTTTACGAAAGAATTTATTATATTCTAAATCAGTATGATGTTTCCCTGATCTTTAATCATGTAAATATATTGAAACTTATTCGATTGTATTGCTATAATACACGTGCAAGCATAGATGATTAACCTCCTCCGTGCGCACAGACGTACATCTTATGCATATATATATATATATATATGTGTGTGTGTACTACGCACATGTTTGTGCCTATACTCATTGAACAAATATATACTCTCTTCCTTTCATTGTGCGTAACTAATCATTAAATCAAGTCCACTTATCCCCATTTTAATTTCTTTGCATCTATTCGTAGGTTAATAATTTGAAGTCCAAAAAAAGTCACGAGTATCTAATCTAAATAATGAATCCCTCATCGACAACCAGCAACAACAAACCAATGAGGAAAAGACAACGCGGTATGTTATTATTTCTATAATTTACATAACATCAGAAAATAATAAAAATACAGAAAACATCTAGATATTAATACCGATAGATGACCCCTTTTCCCAGACCTTACCGATACGCATTCATCCGTACCAGCAAGTGCTACAGAAGCACGGAGAGCCCGGAGAATGTTGATTAATCAGAACAGACTTGCTAAAAGAGGTAACAACAACTAACAAAAAAATCACAATACTATTCGTTTAATGCTCTCACACAAATTATTAAACTATATTACAAACTTACTTTTGTCCTTTTTTCTAAGGACTGTTGTTGACAATACCAGCGTTGTCGCAATATGCTTACTTCTCTGATGAGTACATACAATCATTGAAAGGTAATGCAACATGCATTGTCCTTAAACATAAAAACAAATAGTTACTAACTACAACTGTTACATATTAGATTTTTTTTAACATCATATTGTCCTTCCCAAAATTGATTACTAACTTTGTTTCAATTCCTCACAATTTTTCTCTTCAAATAATGTTGTGCGAACCGATTGGCCAAAATCAAACACAGCCTCATATCCAAACAGATCGCACCTCGGAAAACCTAAGTATGAATGCTCTCACTGCCATGCTATTTTTGGTATGCTGAAAGAGTTCGTAATCGGCAACGAGACTCATCTATTGTATATAACAATTGTTGTAAAGGTGGCAAGATTATCATACCTCCATATAGACATAGGCCTGAACCTCTATCTTCTCTTGCAAGGTTCAATGGTGACATAACCTCAAAAAAATTTATCAGAAACATAAGACAATACAACTGCTTATTTGCTTTCACATCAATGGGCGCTCAGATAGATAATTCTGTTAATGATGGTCGTGGTCCACTGCTATTCAAAATATGTGGACAGGTTCATCATCGTATAGGATCTCTATTACCTCCAGATGGATCCTCACCTAAATTCATTCAACTGTACATCTACGATACTACAAATGAGATTCAAAATAGAATGAACTCTTTGGGGAATGACGACAGAAATGATGGTGGTTTGGACCCTATTATAGTCAATGGGTTGATAAAAATGCTTGATGATCATAATCCATTTGCAAAAAATTTCCGCATGGCAAGAGATCGTCTAGCTAATAATGAAAGTGAAGATTTTATTATTAGACTCATTGGTGCTAAGGAGTGTGATCCTGTACAATATAATTTGCCAACAACGGATTAGCTTGCCATGTTGATTGTTGGGGATTTCTCTTTGGACACATTCAAACGTGATATTATTATTGAAACTCAAAGCAAAGAACTCAAACGGATATCCTCACTTCACCCAGCTTATATGGCTCTGCAGTATCCATTGCTTTTTCCTTTTGGAGAACGTGGCTTCCAGGTTGGAATCTTATACAATGGTTTATGTGCAAATGACAACAATGCACGAAGACACATGACCATGCAAGAATATTATTGCTACCAATTTCATTACAGGAAAAACCAACCAAATCCATATCTATGCTAGGTTTATTATCAAGTCAAGCTAAAGTGGACGCTAGAGCATGCATCGATGAAAATAGGTTAAACTATGTTATTAACAATCAAAAAAACTTGCGCATGGAAAGCATACAGGGAATCACAGATGCGATTAGTCGTGGTTGTATTAGTGGTGAGGAAGTTGGCAAAACTATCATCCTTCCTGCGTCACATACAGGAGGAAGAAGATATATGATCCAAAATTACCATGACAGCATAGCTATCTGTCAAGTTCATGGCCCACCTGATTTTTTTGTCACCTTTACATGCAATGCAAACTAACCTGAAATTTTGGAAAGCATGTTTGAAAATGGACAGAATCCTCCCGATAGATCTGATGTTATAGTTCGAGTTTATCATATGAAATTGAATGATTTGATGCATGACATAAGAAATGGATCTATTTTTGGATCATGCACTGCAGGTATGGCCGTTCTCATCCCACAACACACATACGACCATACATAAAGAACTAGACAATTATTCCCCACGTATTACATAATCTAACATGAATTCTAACACCCTTTCCATGCAGTGCTCTACACAATTGAATTCCAAAAACGAGGCCTACCTCACTCGCATATCATATTTTGGGTATCAAATGGCACTTCGGAGCCTACATCCAACTTTATTGATTCTTTCATTAGTGCCGAGATTCTAGATCCAAGCATCGACCTTTTGGGGTACTGTTTGGTGGCAAAACATATGATCCACGGTCCATGCGGAGCATTAAATCCGAATTCTCAATGTATGAAAAATAATAAATGCTCGAAGAATTATCCAAAGGAGTTCCATGAAGAAACTAACCTGGACGAACAAGGATTTGCTACATACAGACGACGGAACAATGACCGCTAAGTCATTAAAGGGGGTCACAAGTTGGATAATAGGTGGGTAGTTCCATATAATGACACTCTATTAAAGACTTATCAAGCTCATATCAACGTTGAATGGTCCAACAAAACTGTTTTTGTCAAACACCTCTTCAAATACGTAACAAAAGGACCAGACTACAACAAAGTTTATTTACAAAGAATAAGGAATGGTGAGGATACCCCTTACGATGAAGAAACTAATGCGAGAAATGAAGTGAAAGAATATTTGGACACTCGCTATCTATGCGACAAGGATTCTTGTTGGCGTGTGCTTGGATATGACATCCATAGACATTATCCTGTAGTAGAACGAATGCACGTGCATTTACCAAATGAAAATTACATAACCTATAATGCAACAAGCAACATATCACGAATATTGTCTGAAGGTTTTGTTCGAAAGACAATGCTCACCGAGTGGTTTTATGTTAATTCAACATGTGAATCAGCATGAAATCTAACATATATTGAATTTCCATCTAAATGGCGATGGGAAGACAAAACAAGAAGCTGGAAACCAAGACATACAAAGGAAGGGAAAATAGGTCGTATATATTATGTACATCCATCTACAGGAGAAAGATACTATTTAAGAATGCTTCTTATGATCGTTAAAGGTGCTACAAGCTACGAGGATTTGAGAAGATATAACAACATATTACATCCCACGTTTAAGGAAGCATGTAGAGCACGAGGTCTTCTTAACAATGACAATGAGTGGTACAATGCCTTTGACGAAGCTGCCAGATGGGCCACTTTCGAGCAGTTGCGACATCTATTTGTCACCATGCTTCTTTATTGTGAGGTTGGAGATGAGTATGCACTTTTCGAGAAAGTATGGCAACAACTAACAGATGATATTCAATATAGAATGAGAAAAACATTGAATCTTCCTTCCTATCAAATGCCAACAATAGAATTGCGAGATCATTTAATTGACAAATTATCTGTGCTTTTCAACAAATGTGGCTCCAATATAAAAGAATACAACTTGCCACAAAAAACTAATTCAATGGGCTCAATCCACGGCAATCGATTTACTGAGGAGGAGTTATCATATAACTTTGATACTTTATCACAAACTGCATACAATCTTCGTGCGAAACTGAATGATCAACAGTTGCATGCTTTTAATACTATAGTTGATACTGTCCTATCAAACATATTTGGATTCTTCTTTTTATCTGGATATGGAGGCACGAGAAAGACTTTCCTTTGGAATGTGATCATAACACACTTACGAGCACAAAAAAGGATAGTCTTAACGGTTGCATCTTCTGGGATTGCCTCCTTGCTCCTTCTAGGTGGTCGCACAGCACATTCAAGGTTCAGAATACCTTGCAAACTAAACGAAACATCAACTTGCGACATTAAAAGAGGTACAATGCTTGCTGAACTGATTGAAGCGGCTTCTCTAATAATTTGGGATGAAGCATTCATGACATATAGAAATGCTTTTGAAGCCCTAGATCGTTCCCATCATGATTTACTTTCTTTGAAATCTGTTCAATCTGCTACCATTCCTTTTGGGGGTAAGGTCATCGTACTAGGAGGTGATCCTAGACAGATATTACCTATGATAGAAGGTGGCAATCATGCACAAATTATAAATGCTGCTATAACCAATTCTCCACTCTAGAATTCAGTCACAATACTACATCTTACACAAAATATGAGACTTCGTTCAACGGATTTAACAGATAGCGAAAAAACTAAACTTGCAGATTTTAGTGCATGGATCTTAAATATTGGCAACGACAATATACCAGCTATACAAAAACCAGGAGAAATGGAGCCCACATGGATACAAATTCCTTCTGAATTCCTCTTACTGCCCCAGGAAGATCATATTTCAGCTTTAATTGCAACAGTGTACCCAGAAATAACAGAAAATTATAATGATCCAACCTATCTACAGCAGCGGGCTGTCTTAACACCAACAAATGAGATAGCTGATTTAATTAACGAACATGTGGTTGACCTTATTCCCAGAACGCACAAACAATATTTAAGTTATGACCGGATTGCATCACAGTCAAATACAGGTGGGACATTAGATCTTTTATATCCAGTTGAATTTCTAAATTCAATAAATAGTAACAATTTTCCGCAACACAAACTGCTGCTTAAAGAAGGAGTACCAATTATATTGCTTCGAAATCTAAATCAATCTGAAGGTTTATGCAATGGCACAAGACTTATCATAACTGCTCTAGGAGACATGGTTTTGGAAGCTCAGATTTTAACTGGTACACATGCTGGAAAGAAAGTTCTCATTCCCAGAATATGTCTGGTACTTAAAACAAATAAAAATCCATTTGTACTTGAAAGAAGGCAATATCCTATAAAAATATGTTATGCTATGACAATCAACAAAAGTCAGGGACAAACACTCTCACAGGTTGGCATCTACCTCAAAAAGCATGTATTTACTCATGGCCAGCTTTATGTTGTTGTTTCTCGAGTAACTTCCAAATCAGGTTTGCACATTTTAATTGAAGATGAAGATGGTTGATCAAGCAATGAGACAAGGAACATAGATTACAAGGAAATATTCAATCGCATACCTATGAATGCTGATGCTACAGCTTCATAGTACTCAAAAATATTCACTACATGTACATTATCTACTATTATATGTATTAGTAATGCATACTATGGTAAGTTTATGCAGACCATACCTCATTATATGCAATTCATGTCATACCGAGACATACACACAAGTTTATTCTAATAATCATATTTAATTTAAAAAATTACAAGTTCTTTTTACAAACATTGTCGGCTCACTATTTTCAAATGCCTATTTTACTCTATATACCGATATTTCTTCTGCAATTTATTATTCTTGCGTCATTCTGTGTGCTACTGCTTACACCAGTCATACATTTTTACATTCCGCTTACATATATACCACTATTTTTCAACACTCAACAGTTCGTTCATAACATTGACATCTTTGTTTGTTAAATACAGAAAAATGGAATACACTTTATTACCTGATTTAGCACCGCATAAGAAACATGCAAAGATTCAGGTATATGTATCTAGAAAGTGGCTTTTCCGAGGTGCTACTGATAGTGGACCACTACAACATGTTGATATGGTTTTGTCTGATCGAGAGGTACAAAAATCATAATATTTTGACTTCATATATTTCTTTTACAAGCATATGATTTCACAAACATATAATGATTGCTAACAATAAGCTTCTAACAGATTTGGTAACATGGCAGGGTAATGCTATTTATGCTGAAATCCTTGGAAATTTAGCTGAACAAAAAGCAACGAATATTGAAGAAGGAGTTTATGACATCAGCAGATTCAAAGTGTGCGCAGCAAAAAATGTTTTTAGAATAGTGGATGGGGACAAAATGATCCAATTCACATTTCATACCATAGTAAAACGTGCCACAAGCCCTCCAACAACATTTCCATTATATGTTTATCGGCTAACATCATTTGATCTAATTGAGCCTCATGTTCAAACCACAAATAACTTTGTTGGTACGATATATAACTTGAAATATATTTTTTATACCCTATTAAAACTAACAGAATATCTAATATATTTTATCTTCAAAATTGATTACAAATGTTCTTGGTGTCATAACTGAAATTCATGAACTGACACATGTGCATGTCCGGAGTCAACTAACACCAACAGTGACAAGGACCATTATCATAGAAGATCTCAGGTATTATACAACTCTTCTTGTAGTCCCAAATTTTATGTGATATAATAATAATTGCCTTACGATCTGACCAATAAAAAAACAGCAACAAAACAATGAAGATCACTTTATGGGCAGATCAGGCAATAATGTTCAATCTTCATGACGTCTACGATGCAAATACAAATAAACCAATTCTTGTGCTATTCGTCGGGTGCTTACCAAAATTTTACAAAGGTCATAAACATTTATCTACACAAAAGACTTTTAAAATCACTAATGTTGAATTATTATAACTTTTTGTGATGTGACAATTTTGCTATATTAAACACTAGGTGTCTACCTAAGTGGTGGTCCTGCCTGTAGATGGTACTTCAATCCAGCAATTCCAGAGGCAGAACCTTATCTTACCAGGTACACAGAATCTAAACAAAACCTATTCACAAACACTTTCTCATAAAAAATAACAGATGTAATAATAATATAATTTATATCTTCTACAGCCAGTCTACAAAAAGAATTGTGTTACAACTTCCCAAAACTTACAACATCCTCCAGCGATGGAAACGAAGCCAATTGTTGAACATAAATCCCTCTATGAACTTCTTACAGTTAACCCATATGATTTCCCGGTACGTTCTAACAAATTTTTGGCCTTACTATGTTCAATGTTCACCAACTTAAACATCTCTAAAATGCAGGAAACAGGATTTGAATGTACTGTCACAATAGCAGAAATACCAGCTGAACACAAATGGTGGTTTCCATCTTGCACAAAATGCAATAAAGCAACAATCCCTCAGACTGCAGGTTATCACTACGAATCATGCAATTGGGATGGATACAAATTTAAGTAAGTTTCTATATAAAATAAATCAGCTATACTGATTAAACTTTGTATAGCTTACTGGTACACGTAAATTAAATCTATAATTCATTCATGTAATTTATCCCCTATCATACCTTAACAAATAGCTTCTATACACCAGATACAAGCTCAAATTCCTGGCATCTAATGAAACAGATATTGCAGAAATGTTTTGTTTTGACACTGTAGCAAGGCACATCGTTGGTAAATCCTGTGAAATTGTTTTACGAAGTGTCACTGAACAGTCTCCTATCCCACCTGATCTAGCACAAATCATATCTCTGAAATTTACATTCAGAGTCACAATTGACAATCAATCTCTTTTCCAACAAACAAATCATCCAAATGTGTTCCGCATTAATTCTATTATTGCTGCACATGGGAGACAATGTTCTTTACCAATGCAAATAGGAAATCCTGATCAACAAGGACCATCAACACCTCAGAACAAATCAAAACCGATGTTATTAGAAGATTCTCCATCTACAGCTTTGGAAAAATTATCTACTACAACTCCTACAACTGTATGATACTTCTTAATCGCAACACTGCTATAATACATCTCTTACACATTACTAGCTCAAACTAAAATGTTATGTACATTAATTTTTACAGGTAGTAAGGAAGCTTCTATATTCTGAAACTGACAACACACCGAAAGCGTACTCAATTTCTTTTACTCAATTCTCTTTCATTCATTTTAAGATTTAGTGAGTACTAACATAGTTAAAAATACCTATATATGTTCCATGTTGACAATGCAAACAAGAGTAATATCAATAGCCCAGAAAAGGATGATGGCGATGAGGAAACCACAAAGGTTTGATCCATTTCATTCCACTAAACTATCATATTTATATTTTCTGCCTAAACTACATACACTTACTTCTTAACATATTCAAAAGTTCCAAAAATACAGATGTTAAAACAACTGATTCTACCATAGTCAAATGTACAGAGTTAGACTACCGTACCGTAACTTACTAAACTGTACAATAATTCATTGTTACAACCAATATTAGATTCTCATAATCAGATAAAATATATCTGTTAGAGATCCAAACATTTTGCTTTCCATGTCTTGGTTAATGTGTTGTGTGAAAGAATATCAATTATTATCCTTACGTTGCATTTTCTTGGGTATTGTGCAATGTCATCTTATTATACATCATGTATTACGTCTAACATAGTTTATTCATCTTACACAAATTAACATTTTCATAGCTTACTTAAACCTGATACCAATATATAATTGAAAATAACTCTTCTATTCAATGTAGTTCCTCCTTTCATTGCATACGCATGCATACTTTTGTACAAGTTTTACAACGCATCCACCATCCAGGTTTCATATATATATATATATATATATATATATATATATATATATATATATATATATATATATATATATATACACTATTATAATACTATATATACTTGCTCTGATCTACCTTCTATGCTAAACAAGCCTTATGTTTATATTTTATGGCTCAATAATTTGACATTACTTACTTTATTCCTACCTATCTTTCAAATAACAATAGCTATTTCACACACCCATTTCCAATTTATTCACATGATGAATGGCAAGTGTTGTTGCTACTGCATGCTATCTTCTGTACATTTGAATAGTTTTGTTCAAATATTATAACTCAATAGGATGTCATCATATTCTTTATTCCAACTAATACATGAATTCCAATTTATCAACTATATCTATTACAATAGAGTCCAATATTCTACTATTGTTCTATTTACATTTGTTAAAAGACATTACAAATTTTCTGCTTCTTTATAAAGAACTTTGATATATGCAGCTTGATACAGTACCCAATAACAAAGGAAAAGGACCAGCAAATACAATTGAATCGCCACCTAAAAGGTTACGCTCCGCATCATACTCTCCTACATGAATTATTTTCCTTCCTATTACGATATCGTAGTTCTATTACCAATCTTAGTTACTAAAAACCATATAACACAGTTTCTCTGTAGCTGCATTTCAGAATAATAAAAATCTTATATTTTCATATGGCATATATTACATACTAAGCTGAATATTAAATTCTAAAATTCGTTTGAACGTTCAAACAAGGGACGATACACATCGGAAAAGAAATGGACATCAAATCCTCCAAGAACTAAAGTTTCACTCAGATCTTCATCGACCTTTTAAGTTGCAGAATGTCTATTTTGCAACATATGTATAATTATATATGATGACCTGCTCAGCTCTTTGAAAATAATTTATGTAAATATAAAAGCCTAATTCTACGTAATGAACAAAAATGTTGACTTTGATCATAACTCAGATAACTCTATTTTATATAAATATATAACATCTGCAGTAATCAAATTAGAAAAAATTGGGCGCGCGCCAGTGACTAGTACAGATAATTTGAATGTGTCTGAATCCATCTCTAGTGACGGCCACAGCGGTGAAACCTGATCGGATAAGCCAACAGTGTCATAATCTGCTAGCCTCAATATCAACCGTCCATCTCGTAATCGAGGGATTTGAGATCCTCTAACCACGGGCCGAATTGTTTCTTCGCCCAACAGATATTTTCCAGTGCCGCTCTGAACAGTGTGATGTGGCCGCGCGAGCCGCGAGGAGCCACCGAGCCAGCCAGCCATGGTCGTCCCAGTCCCGCCGCCGCCTCTCCTCGCTTCCCACGTGGCCGTCCGGGCCGCGGCCTCCGCCATATCCCACGGCCGCCGGGTCCTCCTTAACGGTGACCACCCGCCGCAGGTCGCGGCCCTCGGGCGCGGCGACTGGGTCAAGCTCATCTGCGGCGCCAGCTTTGAGGTATCATGCCCCTTCCACCTTGCTGCTTCACTCGTCACTTACCACACTTTGCCTAACTTTTCTGCCTAAGGTTAGTTCTTTAATTCGAACGACTAACCTTAGGCAAAGTGTGGCATAGTTAGCCACGAACCAAACAGGCCCGTTCATTGGCTCCAGCTCCACGGACTGTTGGCTGTGCATAGTAGGGTCAAATGGGGCTCCAGGGACTATTGGCTGTGCATAGTAGGGTCAAATGGACAGGAACTCATGAAACCAGAGGGTGCTTCCTCTCCATCTGATGTTGAAAGCTGAAAAGCAGAGGGAGGGAGGGGGGGGGGGGGGGGGCTAGCACTTTATGCTGGTGTTAGCTTAGAAGGAAAAGTGAATCGGGTTTAACCTGTGGAGGTGAAATGATGGTGTGGTTGGTGTTTGATGTGCTACCACAGTAAGAGTACCAGTGACCATGATGCAATATGCACAACGAGTGAAGAACTATTACTGACTGACCGTGCTATAATCCTCACATCGTTTACATGTTCATTGTCCTTGCAGGATGCAGCTGATGTCAGGAATCTCTCCCTTGTCTACACTCTTGCTGGAGGTACACATGTTGACTCAACTGGAAGACATTCATTTGGATTGGATATTTCTAGCATTTTAGATTGACATTGTAACAGTCCACGTTGCAGCCCACATGCTTTCTTTATATCTTCAGTCAGTAAAGAATTGAGGTTTTAATCACTTATATCTTGACCTTTTGTTTACTGACCCGAATTGCAGAAAAATCTTAAAACGCTGACATTAATGGAACACAAGGACTTGCAGAGTTTGAAAAGCACGGCAAGATAGGTCTACAGTATATATTACACAGTAAATGTGATAATGATAAGCTAAGGGCGTGTTTGGATATAAGAGCTAATTGCTACTTAGCTAAAATTAGCCCAAGTGCATCCAAACAGGGGTAATAGGTGGGCTATTTTTTTAGCCAAGCCTTCAACTAGTCGTTACCCAACTAGAAGCCAACCTCAGCTGATTTAGGACCTGTTTGGATACAGGAACTAATTACTAGTTAGTTAAAAATTAGCCATAGTGCATCCATACTAGAGGGCTTATAGATGAACTAATTCTTTAGCCAAGTCTCCAACTAATCATTAGTGAACTAGGTAGCCGAACTCAGATAATTTGAGCTATTTTTTAGCCCAACTAGTAACTAGCCGTAGCTCATCCAAACAGTCTCTAAACATATGTGTCTTACAACTTTTGTTATGAAACCCTTATTTCAGTATCTCTCAATGAAGTGATTGGGGAATTATAGGGCCTGATTGGTTCAGTTTTTTTAGGAGCTTTTCTGGGAATCTGGCTGTATAGAGAATCTGAGTATCGTGGAGATTACGTGTGGAGAAAGATAAACGAGTCTATAGGGTTTAAAATGTAGAAAGTGATGGTGTCCTACTATCGCCAGTGTTTTTAAGGTGGCGTCCAGGCGCTTGAAGAATTATGTGCGCCTTGCTCGCCTAGGCGTCTAGGCGGTGGTCCAACGCCTCGCTTCGCCTTACCGCCTTAAGAACACTGACTATCGCAATGACTCGGCCAATGTTCACGTTAATTTTGGACAGTTTTTACTAAAGTGGTTCTCATAAAAGCGGGTTGAATAGTTGGGTGTTTGACAGTCTGCAGCAGCTTCTGGTGGCCAAAAGCTGAAACAAACAGGGTCATACACTTATGAATTGCAACTTTGTGTTATACACTTACGAATTATGGGCAACTCTGTACATGCAGTGGATTGCATTGATTGTGCAGCAGATGCATCTGTGGTGGGAGCAGTGAATGAAGGTATTGAAGTAGCAGCATCAATTGTACCAACAGTTCAAAGGCCTTGGCTGATGATTAGTGTTAATGATGATTGCAGAGATCTTCATTTCCGTAAAGCTGGTAAGAACATGCTGCTTAGGAAATTATCTGTTATACTTGTTAGTTTAACTTAGTGCATTATCATTTGATATCACAATTAGTTTCCTGCTTAGAAGTACTTGCCAACCTGTTAACTTTTGAACTCTGTTGAGTCTGAAAAACTTTGTTTATTCTCTAGAGTTTGATCCTGATGATTGCCCACTGGATTGCTCAAAGCCATGTGAGAAAGTTTGCCCAGCTGATGCAATATCACTAAAGCATCCCATGGTTGATGGAGAGCGCACACTATCTGATCCCTTACGTGGTAAATATGAGGTATCAGTTGCTTTGGCTCTTTAGTTCTTTAGTTCTGCTCCTGTTATCTTCATGAGCCTCATTTTCTTTATAAGATGATTCTGCTTTTTGTAGGGTGGTGTAATTACTGAGCGGTGCTATGGATGTGGTCGGTGCTTGCCAGTTTGCCCGTATGACAGAATAAGTGAGTGCTGTACTTCTTTTTTGTTCCGTTCTTGTCTTTTTGTCATCATCTGAATAGTTCACTCGGAGTTAGTAAGACAAGCAATACCTTTGATTGCACATAGCTTTCATTGGATGGAAATGTAAAGTCACCTTCTGTCAATTCTGATCCCTCCTCCCTTGTGTATCTTATAGAAGCTGCAAGCTTTGCTTGAAACCATTTCAGGAGCTGTGTCCTATGTTCGAGACCCTACTATGACTGCTGAATTATTGAAAAGCGATGATGTTGATGCAATAGAGATACATACCACTGGAAAGTATGTTTCACTTGTCTCAGTTATTTTGTTGGTTGAGTTACCTTTGACTTTTCCCCCCCATTTCACTTTTCACTTGATCTGATATATTCTGACCACTGTAGAGGAACTGATATGTTCAATTCCCTCTGGGACAACTTGAGTGGGTCCATCAATAATGTGAAGCTGGTTGCAGTAGGTTCCACAATTGGTTTGTTGCTGTATCCACATATTTGTATTGCTGGAAATGTAGCCAGTGACTTTTTATTGAAAACAAAACTTCCATTCCATCATTATTAACGTGAAAGTTCACTCTTTTCAGGTTAGTCTTCCTGATATAGGTGAATCAACTGTTGATCTCATGAACGCAATATACACAATAATGGATTCCCATTTTAAAGGGTATAATCTTTGGCAGGTTAGTTCTCAAGAGAATAATTACTCAATTGCTGCTTTTCAATATTGTGTGTATACTTCAGTGTTAGATGCATCCTTATTCATGACCTTGTTAACAACTTAAAAAAAAATCATGTTAAAGCTTCAAACTAGATATTTGAGATTGTTTTGATTATTTAGTTTTTAATCTATTGAGTTTGCTGTTATGTTTTCTTTAAATGCTAGCGTCACTTCGCTAATCATGTTGATGTGGTGGGAACCTGGCATGCATATCATTTATGTACTACTTTTGAATTTTAATCTTGTAAACGTAATGCGCTTTTTTTGGCTGGGACTTTATAAATTGTTTTTCTTTTGGAACAGTTAGATGGCCGACCTATGAGTGGTGACATTGGCCGAGGTGCAACAAGGGAGACAGTTTCTTTTGCCGCTCATGTGGCTTCAATGTCAGAAAGACCTCCTGGTAAATGAAGCCAGCAATTGAAATATTTTTGGCCTCATGTGGCTGTGGCTCTCTCGTCCTTATATTTTCGTATTTTGCTGTGCCTGTGGTTTTTGAAGGGTTCTATCAGTTGGCTGGTGGCACCAACTCATACACTGTTGATTGCTTAAAGAAAGCTGGTCTTTTCCAATCATCAAATTGGAATTCAGGGACCGCAACCTCTGAAATGGCCAGTTCTCACCAAGCTTTAATAGGAGGGATTGCTTATGGTGGCTATGCTCGCAAGGTTTGAACTAGTGACATGTCTTCAAATCTTGATCGCTTTCCTAGAGGAATGATCTTTTGAATCTTCATCAAATAGGCTGGTCATTAGCTGCACCAAAGCTAGTAACTTCCCCTATACCTGTTGATGGTGTGGCATCTGCTTTCGTATTTGTGGATTTTGTTTCTTTTATTTACTATTAATTCAGCTCTTACTGAAAACATGGTGCTCACATGTGCTTGTACATCAGTGCATCTATGCAATGTTTTAAGAATAATTCTTTTCCCTGTGCACATGGCAGATCGTTGGACGGGTTTTGCGCAAAATACCAGAACAGTTTGGCCGTGTGCGCATCGAGGATCATCCTGATCATCTACTGGAGGCTCTACAAGAAGCCATGTCATTAGTAGGACCTGTGAAGGGTTATATACCCAGTCATTCCAAGCCTTTCATGAAACAAGTAGATAGACAATAGGAACTAGGAAGTAGGAAAAGCGCAGGATATACCCTTCAACCCAGTTTTGGGCGAAGATAAGGCGCATCGTACTTTAGCTGTGACAGCGAGGAGTTCAATGTGGTGATCATTGGGCCAGGAATCTAGTGGTTGCTGTCGGTCGCTCGTTCTAGATGGATTATGGGCTATGGAACCTGGAGTGCCGTGGTGCTGCAAACATCTCATGTTTCATTCTGAAATCTTTTTAGATGTATAATACGTAGTAGTTGAATTTTCTGTAAAAAAAACATGTTGCTTGGTGTTTGCCTTTCCAATTGGCTGATAAGCCTGGCCATATCGTTATGCAGACACGGTCATCTGCAGCAGACGGCCTTTGACAAATTTGAGCAGCAGCCGTCGGTTTCGGACGACGTGTTCTGTAGCGTCGCGTAATCCGTCTTTCCATTACGCCTATCTAACTGTTATTATTATATTACTCCTTCCTAAAATAAAATTTGTTTTACATACAAGAATTAATATATTTATTTTACATATGTGTCTAGATTTATTATCATCTATTTAAATATTGACATAAAAATTAAGAGCTAAAACGACTAATGTTTAACTCTCTCTGCTCCAAAGTATTAGTTGTTTTAGCTCTAGATTTTTATGTCCATATTCATATGAATGATTATGAATATAGATATTTATATAATATATACAATAATTATTCTATTAATTATTGTTTGAATCTAATAAAAAGTAAAACGAATTTTAATTTGGGACGGGGTATATTAGGGTATGTTTGGTTTTTTTAGTCTAAGGACTAAAATTTAGTTAGGAGACTAAAGTTTAGTCTCTACCCTGTTTAGTTATAAGGACTAAAAATATTTAAAAAACATTAAATAAATCATAAGACGACCAAAACACCTCTTAGTATTCTCCTGTCATTAATGCAACTGAAATAAAGGAGGAGCAAAAGGTGAAATTAATATGATTTAGTCCCTTTTAGTCACCACTTGAGGGACTAAAGACAAACAATTTAGTTTCTATTTTAGTCTTATTTTTTAGCAATTTAGAGACTAAATAGCACTAAAATAGAGAGACTAATTTTTAGTCTCTCTAACCAAACATGTCTTAGGGAGTGTTTATTTTTAGGGATTAATTTTTAGTCACTCCATTTTATTCTAATTCAATCCCCTAAATTGTTAAACATGGAAACTATAACTCTATTTTAATTTTTGTATTTGATAATTTAAAAACTAAAATAGAATAAAATAGAGATACTAAATATTAGTCCAGAAATCAAACCCCACCTTACTCTGGCAGCATGAGAAAGAGAAAAAGAGATGAAGAAAAACGTCTGCACAGAAAAGGAGATGGGGCAAGGTCAAGGAAGCAAATCTGCAGGGATCACTGTCACAGTGTCACTGCCACATGCACCTCCGTGGCAAGTGTCCTTTGGCTTTGGCATCAATCAAATAGTCAAGAGGCCACCTCTACCACCGCCATCCGCAGTCCATACAGTGACCCCCACGAGGTGAAGAACCTGTTACCTGTACGAGGAGAGGAAAGAACCTGGAAGAGAGGAGCTTGAGGAGATGGCGGGCGCCGAGGGCGAGAGGTGGGTGGGGCTGGCGACGGACTTCTCGCAGGGGAGCCGAGCGGCGCTGCAGTGGGCGGCGACCAACCTACTCCGCGCCGGCGACCACCTACTGCTGCTGCACGTCATCAAGGAGCCCGACTACGAGCAGAGCGAGGCCATCCTCTGGGAACCCACCGGCTCCCGTACGCACCCTTTCTCCAATCTCCACCACCGCCTCCTCCTACCCTTTGCTATGCTTGGTTCTTGCAATTGAAATTCCTAGGGTGCTAGTGCTACTGCTACTCCTAGGTGGCTAGGTCCTAGCTAGGAGCTAGCCGTTCCTCAACTTTGTGGCTAGGGCTGGACGAAATGCTCGTGGCTCACTGGCTCGCTTGGTGCATGATCAGCTCAGTTCGGCTCGGATCGACTTATTTGAATTTTTTCATAAGCTGAGCTGACATTCTAGCTCGGTTCGTTAACGAGCCAGCTCGCGAGCTAAACGAGCTACCATATTCTAGCAAAATGAAACTATATGCATATCATTTACAGAATAATTAATGAATATGTTATATATATGTGAGGTGTCTATGGCATATGAATTAAACTAATGATTAATGAACTATGTCTATGTGTTAATTTGGTCTATGCAAATATAATTATGGGTTAAACTGATGAACATGTATGTGAATGAGTGATGAATTGTGCTAATTTGGTGTTATATTGACGTGGTCTGTGAAACTATAAGTATAATTACTATTTTCTATTGTTAAATTAGTTTAAAATTAACTAAAAAATAATTATTATGTATATTTTATTTTTTTCTGCTCTGGCTCGCGAGCTAAACGAGCCAGCTCGAGCTCGTAAACGAGCCGAGTCGAGCTGACTCTGTGGCTCGTTACCTTAACGAGCCGAGCCGAGCTGGCTCGTTATCCACCACTATTTGTGGCTAACCTGTTTTCCCTCCCACAAACACTAGCGCTAGCATTTGCGGCCATTAAAGATCCGCAAACCCTAGGATACTTGGCACTTGCTGCTCCATGATCCATGCCGTGCATAGGTGTATGACATGTACAAGGCGATTGATTGGAACGACTGATCTTGCCCATCAATCTGCGCGCAGTGGTTGTGATTCCTGGCTACTTGCCTTCAGGCATATACAACTAAGAGACACTTAAGAAACTGTACGATATAACCTTAAACTCTGGATCATAAATGCATTTAAGAGACAACATGCATAGAGAGTCGTGAAAAGACCGACTCCAACCATTTCTCCCATGTATGTCCTCCTATATAAAAGATACTCTCTATATATACTTGTTTTATTTTTTTAAAAGTCATACAATATTTGTATTATTATAATACACATTGTTATCAGATTATATAGCTTAAATAGAATTAATATCACAAAAAACGATGTAATTAAAGTATAGGCAAAGAATAATGCTCACCTCATATGTAGAGGAGTTTTATCTCTTCCCTATATTGGGAGCCTTGAGGAGCTGTTGAAGGGTAATTTCCCTCTAAAGCCCCTTACGTGGCTACGTATGGTGGGGTGAGAGATGGAGTGGATCGTTAGAGACAGTCTGAGTAGACCCAAATTCAGAAAGGTAGAGATAGTTGGATCTATGAAAGGGATAAACTGAGGCAAGCCTTTTTCCACAAATGTGAGGCAAACTTTCCCCGCAAATGCGGAGAGGCTGGTTTTGCTTGGAGGCTGGTTGGAATGCCTAGAACTAACCATGCCTTAAGTTAAATATGTGCCAGCTTCATCATCAGTTTACTCGATTTTCTAATGGCCGGTGGCCAGTGTATGCTATTGCTACTTCAGTACCATTTACTAAGGAAGACTTGCTAACTATATGTTGCCTTGATGCAGTCACTCTGACCATAAGCTTTTGTTCAGCCCAGAGGTCAAAGCTGCCTTCCATTTTATTCACAAAGATACCACTGCTCAGCTGATTTTTGGTTTGCTAGGCAGTAAATTTTCTGCTATTAAAGACCACAAAACTGCTCATGTGCCGTTCACTTTAATCTTCTCTGAAGAGTATTAACCTGGTTAGCCTGTGACATCACGGTTTCTTTAGAGATGATGCTAGAGTAAGGAACATGACATGGTATTCATAGGCTATCTCCAACAGATCGTGTATCCGTCCATGGATGCGCATTTTGCACAACCGTATTCAGCTATTTACGTTTTCAGCAGATCACGGATTAGGACGCGCAAAATGAATGCTCGGTCGTTTGATCGCGCAAATCTGCATGTTTTTCTCTCCTATATGGTGATGATGCACGCGCACTGCTAGACGGGTCGGACGACGTATGCTGCGCATCCGAATGCCTATGCTACCGGAGTTAGCCTTACACAGACATAGTATATATTTTGGATACATAAAATGAAATTCAGATTTTCTTATCTGTTTCATTCATCATGTCCTGCCGCTTTGAGGATCAATTCCAGTTATCCATATGGTTCAGATTGCTATTCATGTTTTCACTGTTAAATAGCATTGTAGGGCAAGATATTTTCAATGTTGATGTTACTTTCATCCTAACATGATTTAACATCATGAACATCTATGTCCTTTTTTTCTGTGTTAAATATAATAGCGTTGATTCCCCTCTCGGAATTCTCTGACCCTATTATCGCGAAGAAATATGGAGCAAAACCCGACATGGAAACCTTGGACATCCTGAACACTACAGCTACCCAGAAGGAAGTGAGCACACCAAGCCTCTGGTCGTGTTATCTGCCGTTTCCTTCTTCTCAGTGTTGCTTTTTTTCTTTTAGGTTTTTGAATTTCTTTTGACAAACAGATTATGGTGGTTGTGAAAGTCCTGTGGGGAGATCCGCGTGAGAAGCTCTGTCAAGTTATCCATGACACCCCGTTGAGCTGCTTGGTTATAGGAAGCAGGGGCCTTGGCAAACTCAAGAGGTTGTACCTTCTTGTGACCTGTGGGCAATACTGTCTTCGGTAATAGCAGCGCTGATCTTCTGATGTCCTTCCTGCAGGGTGCTCTTAGGAAGTGTCAGCGATTACGTCGTGAACAACGCAACCTGCCCTGTCACCGTTGTCAAGTCATCAAGCACCGAAGGTTGATCTCATCACCGAAATGCCTGAATATTGCTGTTGTTATAATAAAAGATGGTTGGCCTCATGAAGAACATGCACAGCTATCTGAAACATGTTGAACCGGTCAATCCTATTGTAATAATAGACAAAGTGCCTTATGAAGGGCATGGTTATGTAATAGGTCTGTTCTCCAGAGTAGATGTGCCATGCTTTTGTTGCTGTATGAGTGATCCTTTGGCCTATTATTCTTCTGCTGCGCTATAGTGATGTCTATGCTTGTACTTGGAAGAATTTCCGTTTGATCGATTTTGACTATGAATATTTCATATAAGAGATAGATGAACATGCTCAGAGGAAGAGTTGATATTATGACAGATGCTACGGATGCAAATTCATCCACAAACCAGATCAGGGAAGAGGGAACACCATGTAGCGTGAACTTCCAAGCAAGTATAGAAAGGGAACATCCATGGACAACGTTTGTTCGTCACAGTACACTGATACGTTCAAATTAATATATCACCGGCATCAGCTTCCTGAAGGCCTAGCATGTCACAGGCGCTACATAGCAAACTACTGGTAGCAAAGCTTAATTCTACTACACATCTGATATTCAGATCCACCCATCCATCCACCATCTAACGAGCAATGTACATCAGAACCCATTTATCCTATGGAAGCATTTCACAGCGGCCCAAGGAAGTCACCAGCAATCGTAGCAAGGAGCTGGAACTGGCGGTCAGCCTCCATCCATCGGAACCCCAGGACCTTGAAGCGCACGGCAGTGTCCTTCTCTAGCTTTGAGTGGGCGCGCTCATGAACATCACGTTCTCCCCGCCTATGTACTTGTAGTCGCTCATCGACTTCTCAGCCAGGACAGGAAGATGCTCTCCACAGGTCCAGATTTGAGGAACACGCCATGCTTGAGGATCCTGTCCACGTGGCCAACCATGACCTCACTCTTCATCGGCTTCTGCGTGATGCAGAATGCAGGTAAACGAGACTGGGAACAGGACATCTCCAGTTAGTTCACGCACTTTTCCTTCAGATATTGCCTTCAGCTGATTAGCGGCAACATAGTAGCCATGCTCTTTGGAAGCCCTCCTGTTCGTGACATCCTCCAGAAGACGCACGATGATAGCCTTGCGGAGCAGGAGGCCCTTGCGGTCCAGCTGGTTAGGTGAGATCAACACATTCTATGAAGGGTTGAAAACAAACCGAAAAAATCCTGTCCCGACCCGTACCATTTTCTACATTTGATCCGACCGTTTTCGCATTTACGGAAAAATATAGAAACGGGACGGAAACGGGATCCGACCGTTTTCGCATTTACAGAAAAATATGAAAACGGGACGGAAACGGAAGATGGCTTATTCCGTCCGTTTTTGCGGGATCCCGTTTTTTTTTCCGGATTGAATCCATATTTATTCCGTATTTGACAAATATGAGACGAGCCTAATATGAATTAGTATATAAACTAAATCCTCGTGTATTTAGGTGACAAATTATAGCACAATTGGCCATTGTAACCGCTGGCTCTTTTCAAATGACAAGTGATCTAAAGTCTTAAACAACATCGGATGTAGCTAAATGTACACATTTAGCAACCAAACAACAATAGAATGTTGCCTCTCTATATCTATTTGTTTTATGTTATTGTTCTGCCAATCAATCACTAGTCAAACATCAATAACATTTATATTTGTATTAAATTATGAGTTTCCGTTAGTATTTTCGTTTCCGTTCGTTTTCGCAATTCCATTTATCCCGCTCCCGTTTCCGTTCCCGACTGTTCCGGACCCGATCCCGTTTTCGATGATAAAATGCGGATACAGAAATGGAAGAGGGGTTTTTCCGTCCATTTCCGTCCGTTTTCATCCCTAATTCTATGACATCTCTGCCACAAGAAAAACCATGGCTGCGTACCCTGCCAAAAAGATACAAGATATCAACCTTTTAGGGGCTTGGTAAAACTCAGCAGGAAGAAAGGACAGGCTTATTAGATCATTTCAAGTAAAATTGGGGTAAACCGTTCTTTCGTAGAAGACATACAATTGTGAATGCAGTAGATTAGAATAATATAAAACAAAACTATGTTGGAAGGTAACGTTGACTAAAACTTAATGTCAAGACATAGTTATGTAGCGTGACTTCTGTTATGGATTATAAGAAATATCAAAAGGTTGGAGGATGATTGCACAGCCACACATGTTCTGTTGGTTGGGGAATCATCTCCCATCATCATCGCAAGAATTCAGTTGCAGAGATAGGAAAAGGACAGCTTTTAGTCTGATACAGTTCTCTTTTCTAGGCTTATATATAGAGGACTTCTCTGACTAAAAGCTTACAGAAACTACTGGAATCAAAACAATGCTGGAACCTAGGCTTATAGTCCGATATAATTCTCCTCTCTAGGCTTACATATATGACTCCTCTTATTAACAGCTTACAGAAACTACTGGAATCAAAACCACGCTGCGACCTAGCTATCATATAATATAACAACAATTATCTACTTACAGTTGTTTCCTCACAGCCCACCCTATAGCCTATACTGTGTCCCAGAGAAGTTCTCACGAAAATGACTTCAAAATAAAATAAGACGTGTACAGTTAGTTTCTTTTGGTTGGGGTTTATAAGAAGGTAAGGTTCATACTTGACACTTTTGGCATTTCAGACATGTAGTGCTACAGAGTTAGCACATAACGTATAGCGTATGCAGTTGCGGCAAGGAAGACTACGAATAAGAGATGGTTGCCCTGACACTTAGGGCTAATTTGGTGACCACGGAAATGGAGGGGATCATGGGGGAGAGATGAAAGGGGATCCCTCATGGATCCCCTCTATTTCCGTGATCACCAAATCAGCCCTTAAAGGCCTCATCAACCAGTTCTGAGGACGTGCCCGCTCCAGCAATACCTGGAGTACAAACAATTGGATTCTACTAGGGTATGGGGTATGAGACGATAGTTCCTAGACAGTTATGGCAGCAACCTACGGAGGCAATGAAACAACTGAACAAATTAATATGGAAAACGGCATAGGTACATTATCATTTCTATGGAGTAGTTTCTAACTGTAGTTGCACAAGCAGAATGAAGCTAGACTTGATTTCTTACGTACGAAATTTTCCTTTTCATTACTACCCGAAGTAACAATTTCAGACAGACCAACGAAGATCCTCGTGCTAGTCTCAATTACTCAACCCAACAACAGACATTCAGTATCGCAAAGCAGGGGCGGATCCAGAAAAGGGACACGGGTGCACATCCGATATTTTTTTGCAGAATGTTAGAAGTTAGTATGCATCAAATAGCCAAATGGTTAAGGCTGGCGCTCGGTTTCACATAGCGGGAAGGGAAGAGAAGGGATGGAAATACCTGGTGAGTGTCGTGTCGCCGGCGAAGATACCGACAAACGCCTAGCACCTGTCGTAGCCGCGTAGGCGCGGCGACGGCGGCGGTAGGGTCGCTATCCACCTTGTGGAAGTGCCGCTACCGCGTGGGTGCTTGGGTGCCTGACGCGCTACCGAGGCGGGGTCCAGCTGGAGGTGAAAGAGAAGGTCCAGCGGCGAAGCGGTTCGGACAGCAAAATGGGGATTGGGGAAGGAGGCAGCCAGCGGGAAAGAAAAAAAAAAGGAAAGGGAACAAGGTGTTTGGCACCAAATTGAGTTGCGGACAGTCCGGTCCTAAGGCTGGACGGTCCGTGTCTGTGGCCGGATGGTCCACGCGTGCGCAGAGCAGTTTAGGGTTCCGAGTTTTGTGCTACGGTTGTTAGCTAAATTCGCGGGATTCGCTCGAAAATTAGTTTGTAAAGGATTCAGTCCCCCTCCTCTATAAATAGAGAGGCATACGGCCGATTTGAACAACGAATCGAACCTTCAATCAATACAATTTACATTTTATCCTAGGAGTAGTTCTAGTCTAGTTTAGGTTTAATCTTCCAATCCCCAAATCCTCCGCTTCTCTTCGACTCTACGTCGATTAGAGGAGTCTAGGTCGGTCTACCCGAGCCTAGACAACTCCTAAGATCTCTCCTCCCCGACGGGGTCCCTCCCGGGAGCGAGATCCAGGCGCCGCCGGCGATCTTCCGTCGTCCCTGCGCACGCGCGGACCGTCCGACCCTAGAGCGCGGACCGTCCGACCGTCAGGCAGGAAACCCTAGCCTCTGCGCCAGGTCGCGGACCGTCCGGTGAAGCGCCCCAATCCTCTGGGACTCAAATGTGATACAATTACTAGTCCCAGGGTGCTCTTGCTTATCCATAGCCTGAGGGAAGACTGGAATTCCTTCCAAGACTATGGCTCCTTCCGGTAGTTCCCAAGCCTTCTTTTCTCCTCTGATTGAGACCGGGTGACCTTCAAGAATCTGGGGGTCTTCAGCTCTGATGGGTTGAACTGGGTTGGATGAAGCGGGCTCTTGGATCCGCAGGGCTCTACGTTGGTTATGGGTTACCAAGTAGGCATCCATCAACTTCTGGATGTGCTCATCCTTGGCTTGCTTCAGGGCTTCAACAGCAATGGCTTCACGACTTCCCAAGACAGCTACATGGGCTTGAGCTGAGGTGAGATCCACATGGAGCTTACGGTTGAGCTTCTCTGCATCTTCTGCTCGGGCAATCATCTGACGGTGGTGTCGAGCCAAGAAATCATACTGCGCATCCAGGGTGAGCAGGTATGCAGTGAGGTACATGACTGTGGGGTCGTCCTCAAGCAGTTGCTGCCCTTCCAATGCACGCATCCTGGCCATCCAAACTGGATGGTTTCTCTGAAAGGGCGGAAAGAATCTGAGCGGTGTGTCAGCCACTTCTTCTTCATACAGTTGACACAGGGTCCTCAATGCCTTGCGGGCGACGACTTGGCAGGTGTCTTTGAATCTGTGCCCAGCAGTAGTGACACTCCATTCCACATGGTGCAGACTAGATCCAATGTGTACAGTCACGACACACTTCTCTGTGCCATGCTCGATGAATTCACGACCATCATACTCTGGCTGGCTCCTGATTCCGAGGCGGACTGTGCATGCTTTCAACAACTTGGGGAAACCATCTTCATTCTGGCACAAGCTGGTTTGGCAGCGGACCTCCATCTGACTTCTGAGAGAAGGAAAGGAGGAAACCATTTTTGAAATGAAGGGATAAAAGCAAGAATTTTTTTTTAGAAAATAGTTTTGACTCAAAAACTTTTGGATCAGGCTAAGGGTTACGTCCTGCGGCCAACCTAACAGCTCTGATACCACCTGAAGCGCCCCAATCCTCTGGGACTCAAATGTGATACAATTACTAGTCCCAGGAGGCTAGTAAACACATTTATACAACAGATGATTTCAGATCTGCTTAAACGAGACAAACCTATAAAGGTGGCGATCAACTTTAAGAGTTGGTCCACAACTCGGGACATATCATCAGAGTGGGGCTGAAGCAGCCCAATATACGCAGTGAAGCAAATCAGCGGTCCAACAGCCACAGGCAAGGTTGGGAACAGTCGTAACTCTTACCCGATCTCCTTTTTCTGAAAAAAAATAAATAAGCAAGGGTGAGTACAAACGTACTCAGCAGCCCACCTTCACCCGCGGAATGGGGAAATCAGATATAATGCATGGAATATGTGGAGCTCAAGATATTTTGCAGAAACAGCAATATTTTATGCAGGGTTGTTTTGAAAAACATTTTGTATTTTTGCAAAGCGCATCCTCTCCTAAAAGGAGCAGGAAGTTTTTCAGTATTAGAACAAAATCCCCTGGACTAAACCATCCAGGTATCTCAGCAGTTTCCCACTGGTTTTCCTTTTCAAAAACAGCTACTGGACTTCCCGTCCACCATAGCTCACGGCTAAACCGCCGGACCTTTTAAAAACCATTTTTCTCAAACGCACCCTTTTTTGAAAACAAAACATTAATTGCCATACCATACCAGACTCGTCCATTCCTGTGGACACAGACTATTCGAATAGGTTTTCAAACTCTGCGCAGAGGTGTACACTTTACCCACTAGTCCGGCTCTGCGATCTCATGATCAGTGAGATCCGAATCCGAATCTCTTTCTTTCCCCGCACGTCCTAACCTTAACGGTTATCCGGAAGGAGTCAGGCCACCACCATGTCCAAACCGGACAAAACTTTCCCCCTCCTTATCCTCCCGGTGCTCCCCAGCCTTCATAACCCTAGGGTTGGACCGTACGAGTTTAGATTGAGTGACTGCCCACACAGTCTCGAGTGGTTGTACTTGTCATGAGTATAGGTAGTGAAAGATGACAAACCAGTCCTTATACGAGGGGACAATCCTTCTGCTCACGCCTAAACCAGCTGAGCCAACACCTTAGGCCCTCCCCTAAACCAGGGAGTCCCTGATCATCCCTACTCAAAGGTGATAAGGGTGGAAACCCTTCATCATACACATTTTGAAAAGCATTTTCTTTTGAAAACTCATACCTTTTTCTCAAATCATTTGTAACAAATATATCAAGTATTGATTGCGGCAAGCGGCTGGGTGGCCATAATAACTTGTCTCAAAATCATATCATGCATAAAATAACAGGCTGAGGGTTGTGGTTGTAAAAGCATAGGTAATTTATGCATCAAAGGGATCCAGTGAGCTTGACGTGCTTATCCGGCGAAGGGGGGGAAGGAGAGCTCGCGGAACTGGCTTCTGGCTCCTGGCGTAGACTTGTAGATCTGGCCTCCACGAGACGGTACGAACGCTCCGATAACTATGCAACATGAATAAGCAAACATACAAACAAGCAAGTATACCAACAAATATTTAGTATAGTGGTTAGAATAGTGATATATGGATGGGTAGAGTCTTGAGTAGAATATGTGTCATGTGGTGTTGAGATACTGCTGGTGGTGGAGCGAAGGTGCTTACCAGGAGGGTGGACTGGAGATGAAGCGACACTATGCGTGTAGCTGGCAGAGCGGAGTAACTGAGTGAGTGGGGTGTTTGCCTTGGCTGAGGGTGTTGCGTGTGTGTGGAGAGGGAGAGGGTAGCTGGGTGTATTTATAGCTGGGTGTATGTGGTGTAGCTCAGTGAAGTTCACTATTGGTGAGAATAGTGACGAAAGAATCGTCTGACTTAATATGAACAGGAGAGTTATAGGCAGAATATGGGACGAGAGTATTTTGGGATTTTTCTGGAACATGAACCATGCTTAAGGGATGGCATGGTTGGATAGGGAATAGTTTGATAAGAATTTAGAAACGAGAATTATTGGAATCTGAGTTTGGAAGCCTGGTTCGAAGGAATCTCAAGTTAAGCGTGCTCAACTTGGAGAAACCTAGGATGGGTGACCAGATTGGAAGTTCCCTACTGGAATGAAAATCACAGTCACCGGAGTTTGTATAACTGGAATATGGGTCTGGCTGGTCTTAGGTGGACTGGACAGCATGATGGCTGAGTAGTTGAAATTTGGGGTGATCGGATGATCGATGAATAGTAATGGTGAATAGTAACGGTAAAAAGTAACGGTAAAAAGTAACGGTAAATAGTAACGGTAAAAAGTAACGGTAAAAAGTAACGGTAAATAGTAACGGTAAACGGTAAAAAGTAACGGTAAAAAGTAATGGTAAACGGTAAAAAGTAACGGTAAAAAGTAACAGTAAACGGTAAAAAGTAACTGTAAATAGTACCAGTAAAAAGTAACGGTAAAAAGTAACGGTAAATAGTAACGGTAAACGGTAAAAAGTAACGGTAAAAAGTAATGGTAAACGGTAAAAAGTGACGGTAAATAGTGATGGTAAATAGTGACGATGAACGAACGATGAACGATGAATAGGAACTATGAACGAACGATGAACGATCGAATGATCGAACGAACGAACGATCAGAATTTTGGCAGCATAACGGCAGGAAAAGGATTATTTGGACGAACGAACGGACGAACGATCGAATGATCGGACGAACGGACGAACGAACCATGAACGATCGGACGAACGATCAAACGATCGGACGAACGAACGATCGGAATTTCGGCAGCCTAATGGCAGGAAAAAGATTATTTGGACGAACGAACGGACGAACGATCGAACGATCGGACGAACGGACGAACGAACCATGAACGATCGGACGAACGATCGAACGATCGGACGAACGAACGAACAAACTAAGAACAAGGGGACGAACGATCGAAGAACGATCGAACGATCCTTGTGCTAGTGTGTGCTTGTGTGGGAGGTGGAGTGGGAGTGGGAGTGGGTGTGTGGGTGGGGAGGGAGTTGCCATGAAATGGCTTGGGGTGGGATGAGAGGAGGCCCTTGCCCCTCTATTTATAGCCATGGTGGGGGGATTAGGGGGAGGGATGAGAGGATTAGTGGGAGGATGAGAGGATTAGTGGGAGATTAGCATGGATTTGTCTTATATGAGTGTAATTAGCTTGTAGAGCTCACCGTATGACACCGGAGGCATACGTATACGTATGAGCATGAGGAAAGTTATGAAGAAAATATTTGTAGGGACTTGAAAAATGATTCTGAAGGTATTTCTCAAGAGGAAAATATCTGGAGGTATATCGATGGAATATTTGGGCAGTATTTATGGAAAGAACTTGAAGGGGATCACTAGGGAAATATTTGTAGGATATTTTGAGGAGGATTTTAGAGAGAATATAGACCACTATATTTTATTTGTTGATATCAACTTGCAAACAAACATTTTGAAACGAAATTTGAAATTCATTTTGAATTTAGGGCAAGTTTGAGAAAATTTCAGAATTTGAATTTTTGGGATGCTACAAATCTACCCCACTTAAAAGGAATCTCGTCCTCGAGATTCGGCTTAGAAGGGTTATGGGTATAGCTTTACTTCAGCTACATATCTTCACTTTGCAACTCTTTGAGGAGATGGAACTTCAACAAAATCCGGCCTTTGAGGAGCATCTGGTTGCTGATTGCAAACGCTGATTCTGGCTACTCAAGATCATCTTCAGGCTTCTCGGTTTCGCTTGGCAGCTAGCTTATTGAAGAAGCATCGATGCCAACACGCAAACCTTCCTCTTGCGATCTTCCACATGGATTCCTTCTTTGATTGGTCTTCTGGTGCTTCATCAACAAAACTTGGGTGACCACTTCTCATCCAGAAACTCATAAGCTTTGACGATCTGGTCCTCGACAAACTTGCTACATTCACAAGCCTTCTTCTTTTTCTCCATAGCAGGAACCTTACTGGAACACTACCCCACTTAAAAAGAATGAGGTAGAACTCTTGAATCTTGGGGATTTGAACTCCTTGAAGTACCACATAACAAGGGTGTTACGGGGCCTTCTTCTGCTGTTGTTGCTTGACCAGGCTACGGAGAGATGACTGACACAGGGTTGATTCCTTCTTATCTTTTCTTCACTATCTTCTTTTCTCTTCTCACTTTTCACTTTTCACTGCCTCTTTCTTTCTCTTTGCTCTTCCCACTTGAGGATTCTATCAAAGAGTATTACCATCATACATTGGAGGAAACCAAAGACTATGAACCATGTGCAACAGTCTTCAACCCAAGAATCACCAAGCATTATGATCTTAGGGGCGAGGGAGTGAAAAATGGAGTTGCTTGCAATTTGGTAGAGGAGATTTTATCAGGTGTGTGCTTTGCTTGGGATGGGAATTGAGGGAGTTGGTGGGGGGTTTTATAGGCGAGTGGGGGTGCTCGGTTGTGGAGTGGTGGTGATGGAGCAGGTGACACAAGGCAACAAGTGCGATGGAGGGGGGGATGGTGTTGTTGGCGGTAATGGTGGTGGGTGCGCTGCAAAAGGGGGGCGTGGGGCGGTGGTGGTGCGCATGGAGGCGGGCATGCGTGCGGTGAGCACGGGTGAGTGGTGGGGTCGATGACCCTTATGTTTGTGGTCTCTGGTTCCAAGAATCTTTGCCTCTCTGTATGGTAATAACTCCTTCTGTCCTCTTTTCCTGTTTACTTTGACTCAGGGGCAGCGCTTTGATTCTCACGGCCAGTCCTTTTGACTGAGCGACTGGATAGGTTTCTTCTGTAGCTTATTCCAGGCTTCAAGGGTAAGCTTCCCGGTATCTTCTTGGGTAAGGCACTTTTCTCTTGAGATGGGTTAAGATGAGAATGGAAGCATAAGGTGAGGATTAGATCTAATTTGTGATTTATGTTTTTAGAGAAAACCTTTCTTAAAAAGAAAGAAAACACATAAGTTCAGCAATGATAAGCACAAACAAATCAAATGTTTTGAATAAGGGAAGAATAGAGTTTTTCCAAATCACAAACTATTTGGATTCGGGGGCTAAGCATAACTACTATTGCTCGGCTCCTAAACTGAGAACTATGCTAAAATGCAACTTATGAGCACTAACGTTAAAGCATCACATATGCACTCAAAAGGGAAGAAAACAACAAGCGAAATTCATTTTGAAATGGCCTAGGGGGCCACACAATTAGGGTTTTTTCAAAACACGAGACTACACGATAACCTCTCATACATGCAGGGCTCTAGCCAAAGTGAAGAAAAACTTCACTACCCAATGCATGTAGAGGACTGGGCATAACTAACTTCAGATCTGGCAGCTTCTCTTCTGGCGAGGCTAGCACAACTTCAATCTGAGATATCTCCTGGATGGGTCAAGAGGGAGCTAATGTTGATGACTTCTTCTAGCGGCGACTGAGATGGCAGGACAGGGTTGAACTCTTCTTCAAGAGGGACTGGCTCTTGTAGCCCCTCAGAGGGCGGCGGTGCTGGCGGGGTGCTTGCAGCTTCTTCCTTGACTTCAAGGGATGGTGCTGGAATCTTCTTCATGGTGAGGGGCTCAAACAACTCCGGCGGGGGATCTTGGGAGGACTCGGGGTGCTCTTGCTTATCCATAGCCTGAGGGAAGACTGGAATTCCTTCCAAGACTATGGCTCCTTCCGGTAGTTCCCAAGCCTTCTTTTCTCCTCTGATTGAGACCGGGTGACCTTCAAGAATCTGGGGGTCTTCAGCTCTGATGGGTTGAACTGGGTTGGATGAAGCGGGCTCTTGGATCCGCAGGGCTCTACGTTGGTTATGGGTTACCAAGTAGGCATCCATCAACTTCTGGATGTGCTCATCCTTGGCTTGCTTCAGGGCTTCAACAGCAATGGCTTCACGACTTCCCAAGACAGCTACACGGGCTTGAGCTGAGGTGAGATCCACATGGAGCTTACGGTTGAGCTTCTCTGCATCTTCTGCTCGGGCAATCATCTGACGGTGGTGCCGAGCCAAGAAATCATACTGCGCATCCAGGGTGAGCAGGTATGCAGTGAGGTACATGACTGTGGGGTCGTCCTCAAGCAGTTGCTGCCCTTCCAATGCACGCATCCTGGCCATCCAAACTGGATGGTTTCTCTGAAAGGGCGGAAAGAATCTGAGCGGTGTGTCAGCCACTTCTTCTTCATACAGTTGACACAGGGTCCTCAATGCCTTGCGGGCGACGACTTGGCAGGTGTCTTTGAATCTGTGCCCAGCAGCAGTGACACTCCATTCCACATGGTGCAGACTAGATCCAATGTGTACAGTCACGACACACTTCTCTGTGCCATGCTCGATGAATTCACGACCATCATACTCTGGCTGGCTCCTAATTCCGAGGCGGACTGTGCATGCTTTCAACAACTTGGGGAAACCATATTCATTCTGGCACAAGCTGGTTTGGTAGCGGACCTCCATCTGACTTCTGAGAGAAGGAAAGGAGGAAATCATTTTTGAAATGAAGGGATAAGAGCAAGAATTTTTTTTTAGAAAATAGTTTTGACTCAAAAACTTTTGGATCAGGCTAAGGGTTACGTCCTGCGGCCAACCTAACAGCTCTGATACCACCTGAAGCGCCTCAATCCTCTGGGACTCAAATGTGATACAATTACTAGTCCCAGGAGGCTAGTAAACACATTTATACAACAGATGATTTCAGATCTGCTTAAACGAGACAAACCTATAAAGGTGGCGATCAACTTTAAGAGTTGGTCCACAACTCGGGACATATCATCAGAGTGGGCTGAAGCAGCCCAATATACGCAGCGAAGCAAATCAGCGGTCCAACAGCCACAGGCAAGGTTGGGAACAGTCGTAACTCTTACCCGATCTCCTTTTTCTGAAAAAAATAAATAAGCAAGGGTGAGTACAAACATACTCAGCAGCCCACCTTCACCCGCGGAATGGGGAAATCAGATATAATGCATGGAATATGTGGAGCTCAAGATATTTTGCAGAAACAACAATATTTTATGCAGGGTTGTTTTGAAAAACATTTTGTATTTTTGCAAAGCGCATCCTCTCCTAAAAGGAGCAGGAAGTTTTTCAATATTAGAACAAAATCCCCTGGACTAAACCATCCAGGTATCTCAGCAGTTTCCCACTGGTTTTCCTTTTCAAAAACAGCTACTGGACTTCCCGTCCACCATAGCTCACGGCTAAACCGCCGGACCTTTTAAAAACCATTTTTCTCAAACGCACCCTTTTTTGAAAACAAAACATTAATTGCCATACCATACCAGACTCGTCCATTCCTATGGACACAGACTATTCGAATAGGTTTTCAAACTCTGCGCAGAGGTGTACACTTTACCCACTAGTCCGGCTCTACGATCTCATGATCAGTGAGATCCGAATCCGAATCTCTTTCTTTCCCTGCACGTCCTAACCTTAACGGTTATCCGGAAGGAGTCAGGCCACCACCATGTCCAAACCGGACAAAACTTTCCCCCTCCTTATCCTCCCGGTGCTCCCCAGCCTTCATAACCCTGGGGTTGGACCGTACGAGTTCAGATTGAGTGACTGCCCACACAGTCTCGAGTGGTTGTACTTGTCATGAGTACAGGTAGTGAAAGATGACAAACCGGTCCTTATACGAGGGGACAATCCTTCTGCTCACGCCTAAACCAGCTGAGCCAACACCTTAGGCCCTCCCCTAAACCAGGGAGTCCCTGATCATCCCTACTCAAAGGTGATAAGGGTGGAAACCCTTCATCATACACATTTTGAAAAGCATTTTATTTTGAAAACTCACACCTTTTTCTCAAATCATTTGTAACAAATATATCAAGTATTGATTGTGGCAAGCGGCTGGGTGGCCATAATAACTTGTCTCAAAATCATATCATGCATAAAATAACAGGCTGAGGGTTGTGGTTGTAAAAGCATAGGTAATTTATGCATCAAAGGGATCCAGTGAGCTTGCCGTGCTTATCCGGCGAAGGGGGGGAAGGAGAGCTCGCGGAACTGGCTTCTGGCTCCTGGCGTAGACTTGTAGATCTGGCCTCCACGAGACGGTACGAACGCTCCGATAACTATGCAACATGAATAAGCAAACATACAAACAAGCAAGTATACCAAGAAATATTTAGTATAGTGGTTAGAATAGTGATATATGGATGGGTAGAGTCTTGAGTAGAATATGTGTCATGTGGTGTTGAGATACTGCTGGTGGTGGAGCGAAGGTGCTTACCGGGAGGGTGGACTGGAGACGAAGCGACACTATGCGTGTAGCTGGCAGAGCGGAGTAACTGAGTGAGTGGGGTGTTTGCCTTGGCTGAGGGTGTTGCGTGTGTGTGGAGAGGGAGAGGGTAGCTGGGTGTATTTATAGCTGGGTGTATGTGGTGTAGCTCAGTGAAGTTCACTATTGGTGAGAATAGTGACGAAAGAATCGTCTGACTTAATATGAACAGGAGAGTTATAGGCAGAATATGGGACGAGAGTATTTTGGGATTTTTCTGGAACATGAACCATGCTTAAGGGATGGCATGGTTGGATAGGGAATAGTTTGATAAGAATTTAGAAACGAGAATTATTGGAATCTGAGTTTGGAAGCCTGGTTCGAAGGAATCTCAAGTTAAGCGTGCTCAACTTGGAGAAACCTAGGATGGGTGACCAGATTGGAAGTTCCCTACTGGAATGAAAATCACAGTCACCGGAGTTTGTATAACTGGAATATGGGTCTGGCTGGTCTTAGGTGGACTGGACAGCATGATGGCTGAGTAGTTGAAATTTGGGGTGATCGGATGATCGATGAATAGTAACGATGAATAGTAACGGTAAAAAGTAACGGTAAATAGTAACGGTAAAAAGTAACGGTAAAAAGTAACGGTAAATAGTAACGGTAAAAAGTAACGGTAAACGGTAAAAAGTAACGGTAAAAAGTAACGGTAAAAAGTAACAGTAAACGGTAAAAAGTAACGGTAAAAAGTAACGGTAAATAGTAACGGTAGAAAGTAACGGTAAAAAGTAACGGTAAATAGTAACGGTAAAAAGTAACGGTAAACTGTAAAAAGTAACGGTAGGGAGGCATATACCTGCAGCAACCAAAAGGACAACAAAAAAGGACGTCATCAAAATAGGTACTGCAGATGATGTCATACAGGAAGATAATAAAGGGCCGATGATTTTTGATGAATCGGCCAACACAACCAAAAAAGAAGATACGACTACCATCAAAACAGCCGATCCGAAATACTCCATGCCTCAATGGTGCCCAGCGGGATTGACACGGTCCCAAAAGCAGAAATTACAGCGCCTAAGAGCGAAGGAGAGCCAGGAGAAGGAGGCGGAAAAGATATTCAATGACACACATCCACAGTACCCGCCACCACAAAAGAAATGGAGACCAAAGGTCATTGAAGAAAAACAAACGACCATAAAAATAGAAAATGAAACAACACTTGTACAACACCCTGCAGGTATGACAGATAGCCTTGCCAACAACGCTGGACAATCTGCACCAGGCGCGGACCGTCCGCCCCTGGAATCCGGACCGTCCGCACCACACCAGGAAGCCTCCAACGATACGCCAACATCAATGGAAGAGGATGACCTACTGGGAGAAGACCTAGTAGACTACGAGGCTTCTCCAGAGCGCCCAGGTATGGATGTAAATGTTATTACATTTTCCGCCGATTGTACTATTGTTGGCGATGATGAACCTATTGTTGCCCAGTTTGATTTTGGTCCTAAAGAAGCCGCCTTTACTAAACCAAAGGAATCGGTAAACCATTTAAAGCACGGTCACATCGATGGGATACCGATTGCTAAAATGTTAGTAGATGGAGGGGTGGCTGTAAATCTAATGCCTTATTCATTATACAGAAAATTAGGTAAACAAGATGACGAACTTGTCAAGACCAACATGACCCTCAGCGGTGTTGGGGATAGTTCGATTAAAGCCAGGGGAGTCACGTCCGTTGAATTAACCATCGGGACTAAGACCCTTGCTGCTGCATTCTTCATCGCTGATGTAGAAGGAAATTACAGCATAATCCTAGGTAGAGATTGGATTCATGCCAACCAATGTATACCTTCTACATTACATCAAATGTTAATACAATGGGTAGGCGATGATGTAGAACAGGTACATGCTGATGTATCGGCCTGTATCGCTGTGGCCGATGCCCCTGTACTCTGGACTTATGAGACTGCTACATGCCTCACAGGAGTAGATTTTTCTAATTATCAGTTCATAAGTATAGATAAGAGAGATTTCATTCCTGTAATGCTAGAGCCGATGGAGAATCAGCTAAATCCTAAATAAAGTCTAAATGATGAGTACACACAAAGTTCATGAGCCTTTGGTCACGGACAATTCGGCTTCTAAAGCCGAATGGTCTGGTCTTTCACAAAACAGTTCGGACTTTAAGACCGAGCATCTACCGCAGCATAAAGATAGTATTACGGATGATCCGGTACCCGAGACCGGAAAATCCACCATCACACAAAGATCATCTTATTCCTCTGTGGGGGACATGATAGAGGAATTCAGAGATCTTGATAAACTAGGACAGGGGTTTACATCGGCCGATCCTTTGGAGGAGATTGACATAGGAGATGGTAAAACTCCAAGGCCGACTTTTGTAAACAAGACCCTGGAGACCGATCCTAGAAATGAAATGATCGGTCTATTGAAGGAATATTCAGATTGTTTTGCCTGGAATTACACTGAGATGCCTGGACTAAGCCGAGAGATCGTCGAACATCGGCTGCCTATTAAGTCCGGTTTCAGACCTTTCAAGCAGAAAGCTAGAACATTTCGTCCAGATCTTCTCCCACAAATCAAGGACGAAATCCACCGGCTGCTGGAAGCTAATTTTATTAGACCTTGTAGATACGTAGAGTGGGTCTCCAATATTGTGCCGGTGGAGAAGGAGTCAGGTAAGCTTAGGGTATGCATTGATTTTTGCAATTTAAATAGAGCAACTCCTAAAGATGAATATCCCATGCCCATAGCCGACACATTAATCAATAATGCATCAGGAAATAGAATTATTAGCTTTCTTGATGGTAATGCCGGATATAACCAGATTTTCATGGACGAAGAGGATGCGTCTAAAACGGCCTTTATATGTCCAGGCTTCATTGGTTTATTTGAATGGGTTGTCATGACATTCGGTCTTAAAAATGCTGGTGCTACTTATCAGAGGGCTATGAATCTGATCTTCCGTGAGTTGTTAGGAAACACTGTGGAAGTCTACATTGATGATATTGTAGTCAAATCGGCTGAGTTTAGTTCTCATATAGCTGATTTGCGCAAAGCCTTTGATAAAATGCGTCGGTATGGTTTGAAAATGAACCCACGTAAATGTGCTTTTGGAGTGTTGGCTAGTAAGTTTTTAGGATTTGTCATCCATGAACATGGTATAGAAAAAGACCCTAACCGAATCAAGTCTATTCGTAATGTGGGCCTCCGACTTGTAAGGTCGAAGTGCAGAAGTTTCTCGGCAAGATGAGTTATTTACAAAGATTTATTTCTAACCTAGCTGGGAAGATTGATGCCTTCACCCCTATCCTTCGACTTAAGAATGATGCCGAATTCACTTAGGGGCAGAGCAACAGGAAGCATTTGATCTCATTAAAAAATACTTGTCTTCGGTTCCCGTGTTAAAAGCACCACAAGTAGGAGCACCATTCAGATTATACATTGCAGCTGAAGATAAGGTTATTGGGGCTGTTCTGACACAAGAAACTAAAGGAAGGGAGCATGTGGTAACATATCTAAGTCGGAGGTTGGTGGATGCTGAAACAAGGTACACTTTTATTGAAAGGTTATGCTTATGCTTGTTTTATGCATGCACCAAGTGTAGATGTTATTATTGTCTAGTCATTGCACTGTTTCTGGTCAAGCCGATGTAATCAAATACATGTTGCATAACCCAATTATGAGTGGTAGAATTGGTAAGTGGGCTTATGCACTTATAGAATATGACTTGGCCTATGAACCATTGAAATCTATGAAAGGCCAGGTCGTAGCGGATTTTATTGTAGAACATCGGATTAATGATATTCATAAACTAGACATGACATACCTCACTATTACTCCTTGGACTTTATATTTTGATGGGTCGGTTTGCAATGAAGGGCAAGGCATTGGCATCGTACTTGTTTCACCAAGTGATGTCTCCTTCGACTTCTCTAGCCGATTGAAAACTTATTGCACTAATAATCAAGCCAAATATGAGGCCCTCTTATTCGGTTTGGAACTCTTAAATTGTATGAGAGTAAAACATGTGAAGGCATTTGGTGATTCTCAGCTGGTCGTCCAACAGGTGTTAGAAGAATATCAATGTTTTGTTGGTACTTTAAATAGTTACCTTGAAAAATGTTGGAGCATAATCCATTCTTTTGACGAATTCAGTATTCGGCATATCTCTAGAGTTGAGAATCATAGAGCTAACAATTTGGCACAAGATGCATCAGGTTATTGGATAAAGCGAGGAAGATTTCACAACACTGAAAATCTGATAACTAGTGCAGGGCCAAATCACCAGGCCGCGGACCGTCCGCGTGAAGGCGTCGGACCGTCCGGGGTTACCAGGAAGGTTCTCCTAATCGATTCGGCCGATAATGAAGCCGATGCAAGTGATTGGAGGACACCCATAACAAATTATTTACGAAATCCCAATGTCAGGACAGATAAGAACATTCGGCGTACAGCCTTCAAGTATGTTTTGATGAGTGATGAACTCTACCGCCGAACAGTCAACGACATCCTGCTTAAGTTCTTGGGCTCAGATGATGCTATATTAGCCATGGCCGAAGTGCATGAAGGAATTTGTGGTACCCATCAATCGGCTCCAAAGATGAAATGGCTGTTGCGAAGGTCTGGTTTTTATTGGCCTAACATGATAGCTGATTGTTTCAAGTACTATAAGGGTTGCCAAGTGTGTCAAAAGTTTGGCGACCTACAGTTGGTCCCTGCAGCCGAATTACATCCTATCATCAAGCCTTGGCCTTTCAGAGGATGGGGATTAGACTTTATTGGAGAAATTCATCCTTCATCATCAAAGGGGCATCGGTTCGTGTTAGTTGCCACTGACTACTTTACCAAATGGACTGAAGTCGTTGCTCTGAAGAACATGACACACAAGGAGGTAATTGAGTTCATAACTGAACATATCATTCATAGATTCGGCATTCCCCAGACCTTGACTACAGATCAAGGGACTTCTTTTATGTCAAAGGAGGTACGTGAATTTGCTGAATTATATAGAATTAAGCTGCTTAATTCATCTCCATATTATGCTCAGGCCAATGGACAGGCCGAGTCTAGTAATAGGACAATGATTAATTTGATAAAAAAGAAGGTATCTGATAATCCTAAACATTGGCATAAGATTTCGTCCGAAGCTTTATGGGCTCATAGAATATCTAAACATAGTGCTACTAAAGTATCTCCTTTTGAGCTTGTCTATGGGCAGGAAGCAGTGTTGCCTGTTGAAATAAGTTTGAATGTTGTCAGGTTCACCAAACAAAATGATCTAACTGTCACTGATTATTATAATTCAATGATGGATGATATTGATGAGGTGACCGACAAGAGGGTAATAGCTTTGGGAGCAATAGAAAAGGACAAGATTATGGTAGCCAGGGCCTACAACAAGAAGGTCAAAGCAAAATCATTTCAAGTAGGGGACCTGGTGTGGAAGACCATCCTGCCTCTAAGGAATAAAGACCGCAAGTTCGGGAAATGGTCGCCAAGCTAGGAGGGTCCTTATAAAGTAAAACAGGTGATGTCTGGTAACGCTTATTTACTACAAACATTATAAGGCAAGGATTTACCTAAGGCTTTGAATGGGCGTTTCCTCAAACAGTACCATCCTAGTATGTGGCAAGATGCCTAAGAGAACCGATGTAATCACATCGAGTTAATTGCTTTTGGTTTGCTCAGCTCCACCAAAAGGCAGGGGGCATATGTTTGGCACCAAATTGAGGTGCGGACAGTCCGGCCCTGAGGCCGGACGGTCCGCGCGTGCGCAGAGCAGTTTAGGGTTCCGAGTTTTGTGCTACGGTTGTTAGCTAGATTCACGGGATTCGCTCGGAAATTAGTTTGTAAAGGGTCCAGTCCCCCTCCTCTATAAATAGAGAGGTATACGGCCAATTTGAACAACGAATCGAACCTTCAATCAATACAATTTACATTTTATCCTAGGAGTAGTTCTAGTCTAGTTTAGGTTTAGTCTTCCAATCCCCAAATCCTCCGCTTCTCTTCGACTCTACGTCGATTAGAGGAGTCTAGGTCGGTCTACCCAAACCTAGACAACTCCTAGGATCTCTCCTCCCCGATGGGGTCCCTCCCAGGAGGGAGATCCAGGCGCCGCCGGCGATCTTCCGCTGCTCCTGCGCACGCGCGGACCGTCCGGCCCTAGGGCGCGGACCGTCCTGCCGTTAGGCAGGAAACCCTAGCCTCTGCGCCAGGTCGCGGACCGTCCAGCCCCTGGCCGCGGACTGTCCGCGCCTGACCAGAGAGCACCGCTGCCTCACGCCAGGTCGCGGACCGTCCGGCTCTGTGCCGCGGACCGTCCGTGCCTGACCAAAGAGCACCGCCGCTGGTTATTTTGAGTAATTGGTGCCTCCAAAAAGGTGTCAACACAAGGGACATAAGCCAGATTCGTCCTGGACTCCTGGTGACCAGGGAAGCTGAGAAAAAACTTTCCCTTCATTTAGGCTTTAGGCTTTGTTAGTTTATATCAATCCAGCTCTGGATCAGCATGGATTGAAAATTAAATCCATATCACAATCCATTCTCCAAAATAATCTAAGACTATTTAAATTTTTTTATTCGGTTAAACCCATCATAAAATATAACCCAAGGATTTGGGAATTTTTTAAACTATGGAAGATATGGATTCTATCCATAGCTCATTAGGTATAGAATAAATCCATAAAGATATTGCACAAGTTTACATTAGAATCTATGGATCAAAAGAATAACTAGCTTTGAGAGACACATAGATTAGTTGATGGATTTAATCCCACCATTGGATTGGGTGTGAGATATGGATTCACCCAATCCATATCGGGATTAAATCCATAGTGGGATTTTATCCCATGTAACCGAACAAGGTCTACATGGGCAACAATGGTGTAAGGGACGAGAGTATAGTAAGCCCGTGTAAACCCTCTGCACAAAAAACTACCCATAAAAATAAATTTAATACTTATACCAGATACTAAACATTTATCTTAGCCAAAAGAGAGAAATATATGCGTTAAAACGAGCCCAATCCCTTTTTTATAGCTTGCTCAGTCACTTGTTGTTTTTTGGCTAGCGGGGTACTACTGTGTGGGAGTGGAGTAATGGTCCATTGGTAGGCGAGAAGCGGGGGAGATAAACAAACCTACGCTCTATCGTGTTGGGCTTGGGTTGGCTTCTCATGGTCCATCCGTGGGTTAACGACCTACTGGTAGGGGTGAAGCGGGGAGAGAGAAACAGATATGGGATTCGCACATGACGCAGGACGAACCTCGAAGTTGGTGCTTTAAAAGAGTAGAGTCTAACCAAGTTGTAGTACTTGCTACAATTTTCATTTATGTTTGATATAGAGTATAAAATACAAAGATAAGAGACATAATAGCGAGTTGCTCAGGTTGTGTCGAGGAGGCGCGACGACGGGTTTCTTAAGGTCGAGGGATCTGGTGCCACGGTCGTGGTCGGGGACACAGGACCGATGCCGATGGCAGGTTGCTTGAGATTAAACATATATCTCATTTATTTTATTTATTTTTGTAAACTCTGAATAATGCATGTATCCTAAAGCTACCAAAATATCACCATGCTACTAAACTTGTGGGAGATGTAAAGTGGGTCGTTAGCCCAAAAAATGCACCACAAAATTTAATTCCATGTGATAGCAATTGACTGAGTATAAGGGTTTTTTGTGGAGAGAGGTGGACAGACTATAAGGGTTTTTTTGCAAAACATCAATGGTGGAACTGTGGAAACATGATGTTGAACACTAAATGTGGCACCTGGACACGAACGGACGATTCGACCATGTGCACCGGATGGTCCACATCCCGGACGGTCTGTCGATGTAGCTCGAATGGTTCGCGATCAGATCAACTCAGGCGTGAGTCCTTATCTCGTCCATAGTTATCCTAACCTATCAGTGGAATCTATTGGATCTTGTCTAGAAACAGGTCCAGACCTCCCCACTATATATATGTCACACTTAGTTTCAGAAGGCAAACTGAATGTGAACTATGTACGTGCTAGGATCAGAAATTCACATACACAACGATTATATAACCGAACATCATCGCACAGTGCTCGGATAATAACATAAAGAAGTATTACTTTATTGCATTATGATGTCAAAGACATCCACATAGTCATTAACTTAAACAGTAATCAAAGTGCTAAAGTGAAATGCAGTAATAACAAGGCCTTCACAGGCACCTGACTGGGGGTTTGCCACTAATCTAATCTAGAACTCCTCGAAGTCCTAGAACTCCTGAAAGTTATCTGCGTGGCAATCATCTTCTCCTGAGTAGTGATTGCAATGTGGACAACCTGGTGTTTGTTGTTTAAGCAAGGGTGAGTACACATCAACGTACTCAACAAATGTCTTGTTTGGCTGAAGTGGACTAGCTATATGTGGGGTTAAGCTCAAAATAGTTGCTTTTAGTTTGTCAGGTATTTATCATTAATAGTAGAGGCCAAGCTTTATCATAGAACCCAAGTTGTTATCTCGAAAAGGCACCTCCTCAGAGAGGAAAATACCAGAAACCATAAGTATAATCATCATCATTAACCATCATCATAAAGTTATCCAGAGTATCTCTAATCAAAGAGGATCCCAAGGCTGCTCTTAACCGTGAGCACGATTGATATATCAGTTTCTAACCCTCTGCACAGGTCGCACAATTTACCCATGAGTTGTGATCCCTTTTTGCCTCGGGTCGATTAAACCCTCAAACACTCCTAAGTTGAGTTGGCAAGGTTTCACTATGTAGCCTTTACAAAGATTCTCCCAGTGTGTAGCCACCCATTAGGTTTCACTAGTCATACAAACACAGTACTCCTCCCTAAGGGGTAACTAACAAAACCAAATCGAATGAACCCTAAAACCCACCCTGAGCAGAGCAAGCACTATGCCCCAACCCCCATTGATGGCACAACACGAAGCAAACTACACCCCTAGATTCCTCCAATTAATCAGCCAAGGGAGTCCCATACCACCCTCAAGGTTGCACTGTTTTCTCGGGTGGTCTTTCAACGAATATGTCCTTACGAAGAGGTACTCGAGAAACAACCCAAGCCCCCCTAAAGTGTCACAAGTTCATAACCATAACTAGGGTGAATCATCGTATCATAAAGTAATTCTCATCATGTTCGTTGATTAAAGTAAAGCACTAGCATGTAGTTGATCATAATAGCCTAACCCAAAAAGGTAATCAAGGATAGGATAAATAGAAAGCTAGTCAGTCCTTAGGCTGATCATAGTATACATAAAAGTGAATTATAAAGTAAATAGAATATAATAGATCCGAGTACACTTGCCTTCACCAAGCTGCTGCTCAGGGACTTCTCCTGCAACTCCCTCGGGAAACTCAGACTACTCGTTGTCTACGCGAAACCATCATTCATTCAATACACTTAGGGAATAGCAAATGAACAATACAACAAACGTTATAGATCAAGTAAATATGCAACATGACATGAGGCTCGCATCATTGGTAGACGAACAACTGAGGCTAAGGGACGTTGGCGAGACCAAACTAGGTGGTTCGGTCGAACGCGCCGAGGTCAAACACAACGTGGCGAGGGCACAACGTGCCAAGGGCAGATGCGACACACTAAGGGTGCAGGCTCAGACATTTGACAGGTTCTCCGCCTCGCCCAAGGGCATGGCGCGGGGGGCTGGGATGGCTAACGGCTCCTCTTCCTTGCCTGAGGGCGCAGTGTCTGGAACGCGAGACTGGCTCAGATGGCTACAGACTCTTCGCCTCGTCCGAGGGCATGGCGCAGACTAGCTCGGGTGCGGGACTAGCTCGTGTGCAGGCACAAACCATTAGGTCTTAGGCAGACGGTCAGGTTTTAACTCGGTTTAGTTAGAATCAAACCTTTGGATCTGGGGTGAATGGCGGGGATCGGATGGTCGGCTTCGGCCCTTTCCTCTTGACACAAAATGCGGCATCACCCACGTCCACAGCGAGAAGCTCGCTGAAGACGAGGGGCGCGGACGCTCCGGGGGTCTTAGAGCTACTAGGATGGTTGGGGAAGATGGGGAAGGGTGCGAGAAATCTGATGGTGGGGGCTGAACTGGGGTAGGGGCATCGAACGGTGGGGGTTCGAAGTGGGGCAGCTCGACGGCGGTGCTAGGAACTTCGATGAGCAATTGCATAGGATAGAGAGTGAGGGAGGGGAATGGAGAGGGCTGGGGAGATTCCTTACCTCAATGCGAGACTTGGGATCTCCATAGAGATAGCAACGACACGGTGGCGACTTGGATCGACGACGGTGGCTTCAGGACTACACGGGTAATGGTTGTGAGCGAGGACAGAGCGAACCAAAAGAAGGAAGGGGAATTGGGGGCGAGTCCCGAGCGATTGGCATCGAGGCAAAGCTCACCGTGGCAAGGGCGATGATAGGAGCTCGGCGACAACGATAGAACGACTTCGCGACGGTGGTGGCGCTGCTGCTGTGGGCTGGGTGGGGAAGATTGGGTAGGGCAAGTAGTGGGGGCGCTAGGGGTCTAGGGTCCTTATATGGAGGCCGAGCGAGGCATGTGGGATGCAGGTCGTAGGGTGCGGGTGGTGGTTATCCGTGCAGAACGCGCGAGGCAGGCGCAGCCGGCATAGTCTCTATGGAGCCGACGGTTGAGGGGAAGATGGCAAGCTGACAAGCGAGGTTGGCTAGTCAGAGAGAAAAGAGGGAGATCGTGCGCTCGAGCGAGCACGCGGCCAAGGGCGGCACGCTGACACGGCGGGCCCACGGGGCAGAGAGAAGGGAAGGCACGCGACTAAGTGTGGCTGAGGGCTCAGCTGAACACTTGGCTGACTCAAATTCAAATATGCCACTAATTCAAAGGTATGCATCAAACAACGACACAAGTTGGGGTTCAACACGATGCAACATTTCAAACTTCCTTAGGGTTTTGTCTACTAGAAAATAAATACACCTCCAACTAAAACAATGACTATCTTTCTAAAGGAAAAAAGAAATGGGTTAAGAGAGAAGAGAGAAGAGGAGTAACACCTGAATTTGTGGATAAGAGCAAAGAAAATTTAAACCCCCAAAATTAGGGTGTTACAATATATGAAGGGTGTAGGAAACAGTGACGACTAAGAGGGGGTGAATTAGGACTTCCAAAAAACTTCTTCTAAACTAGGCCACAAATAAATCCCTAGAACAAAACCTATACAAATAAACAATTTAGAATGTGCAAGCTAGATTTTGTCTAAGTGTTGCTATCTCTACCACAAAGCCTAAGTTTCAACCCTAAATAATCTAAATAGAAAGGCAAGAGTGAAACTTAAATACCTAATATAAATACAGAAGGTAAAGAGCAAGGTAGAGATGCAAACTATCGTGGATGACGCCAGTATTTTTACTGAGGTATCCGGAACCACGTAAGGTCCTATCTAATCCTCGTTGGTGCCCCTACGCAAAGGGAAGCCCACGTGAGGGCCAAGCACCTAAGTCGAGTAACTCCGTAGAGAGTCATGAGCCTTCTCCACGCGCAAGTGGAGCTCCGCTTCCGGCTCCTCTCGGACACTCCCCACTGTCTCCGCTATCGAGCTTTCGGACGAAACACCATGGGCCTCGTTCCCTCCAGTACATGATGGCGGTCATGAAACAAACTCAGTTGTCACAGTCTCGCAAGACTCCCGCTCCACTCGATACAATTACAACATCTCGCGCAAGAGCCGAGGGATTGTGTGGTTTTTCTAAACTCACTAAACTAGCTAGGATTCACCTAGAGCAAGCGCATAAGAGGTCTAACTAACCTAAGCACTTCGCAAAGTACCTATGCTAATTACCGAGTGATTCTATTAAGCACTTAGGTGTATGAGCACTTTGAAATATCTACAATATGTCATGGTATATTGCTTCGGCTCCCACACCTCCAAATGGCCGGTTGATGGGGTACTTATTACCTCCCCACAATTTTAGCCGTTGGACAGAAAGCTGACTGCTCTGTCGTCGGGCGCACCAGACATGTCCGGTGCCCTGGCCACGTCAGTCAACCGTTGAGGTCTGTAGCAGTCGACCGTTGGATCCGACCGTTGCCCAGACTGTCGGTGCAAACCGGGCAGTCCGATGCTGCAGGCCTGAGAACCCCTAGTTGCGGGCTCTCTGCGCAGACTGCATGGTGCCTCATCTGACAGTCTGGTGCACACCGGACAGGTACTGTTCGCTGTCCGATGTGCCACCAGAGCGCTGGCTAACTGCCCACTTCATGGATTTCTTCGCTATTTCCTTGGGCTTCTTTTGTTCTTGAGTCTTGGACTTCTACGCATATTTTAGGTCTTCTTTTGAGGTGTTGCATCCTCGGTGTCTTAGTCCAATCCTCTTCGTATCCTGTGAACTATAAACACAAACAATAGCAAACACATTAGTCCACAAGGTTATGTTGATCATCAAACACCAAAATCACTTAGCCAAATGGGTCGGGTCCATTTTCCTTACAATCTTTCCCTTTTTGGTGGTTGATGACAACACAACCGAAGCAAGTAAATATAACAAATATTTAATGTAAATATGCAATCTACTTGCTAGGATGCATGAATGGCCCCATAATGTGAGTATAAGGACTTAAGCCTCCCCCTATCTCCATAATCCACATACTTCCTATTTTAGACCAAAGATACTTGAAGAAACAAAACCACTTGTAAGATCAAGATTTTAATTTTTGGAATTGGGTGGTGTTTGGTGTTTGATATATTTTGAGTTGCTTTGGTCCCTAAAACTTCTCCCCCTTTGGAATCAAACACCAAAAAGGAAGACATTAAAATCATATAGGAAGAAAATAAGACTTGCCCTCTAAAGGATTTACTACTTGTAGCTCTAAAAGATTACTCCCCCTAAAAGAGTGTTCTCCCACTTTGAAAGAATATTCTCCCCCCCTCGACGGAGATCCACTACTTAGGAAAAGCACAGAGGGACAAGATATGATTTAATTAGACTAACTCTCCCTATGCATAGGCAAAAGATATATTTTAACAACATAAGCATTTAGCAACATGGGAAGCATAATATATGAAAAGTAGTCTAATCAAAGTCTGGAGAAGACATGTAAGCGATACCTATTGTGGAATGAAACCACTTGTGGAATCAATTGAAGATTTTGAAAATTCTTGTAGATTTGCAGTGGGAACTTATTGTCTTTCTCCAAGGACTCCATTTTCCTTCAATGAGACTACTACAAATAATAGACTTGAAAATAGGTATTAGTCTCAAAAACTTAGATTACAGAGTAACCTCACCCTGAAAGTGTGCATACAAGTTTTGAATGCTTGTAGGAGACATGCACTTTGATTTTGATATCAAGAGGGGCAAATTATCTATAATCCGAGCTTTGGCACATATAAGTCAAAATGACATCATTTGGAGAATACCACTAGTAGGATATAAACTTTGAAGCATTAGTGTCATTTACTTAGGAATGTTAAATAAGCTACGTATCGTGCTTAACTAAACATTCTAAACCATGTAGGTTTGATCAAGAATGTGAATTGAAAAACAAGCATTCCTACCATATGATTGACCTAGTATGCATGCAATTATAATCTAAACTAAATAACCACATTTAAAACTAGGCATGTAAGGTAAAAACTAGATATAAGAAAATAGATACTCATATCTAAAAACAAAGAAATAAAATAAATCTAGTTACCTTATTCATGGGTGGGGAATTTGGGTCCAAAGTATTCACTAATCCACTTGGCAATAGACTTTATCTAATATGATGTATCCCACGATATACATCCCAATTTTGCCAAGTCCCCAAATTTCCCGAAGTCATTTGGACTTCTCACTTCCCTCTTGGGATCCAAACCTTCTTGGTGCTTTTCATGGTTGAAATAATTTTCTTTGGCATCCAGATGCATTTGGCCCCCTTTCCTTTGTTGGCCATGATCGCTATCACCTTTTCATTCTTTTTCTTCTTGATCAAATATGGTGTAGCGGCCTTTTGTCCACCTTGTTGTTGTAGGTGTTAGAGATTTTGCTTGTTGGCTTTTGCTTGAGCTTTTGTTTTGTTTATCCCCGATCTTCACCTTGCATTGGTAAGACTTGTGGCCTTCCTTGTGGCATAGCCAACAAACCACAGTTTCTCCCTCCACAGGCTTGTTCATTTCTACAATGGTGTTATCCTGAGGAGGTTGGGTTTGTTTGGCTTTGCCTTTCTTGTCATACAAAGCCTTGCCAAGGCGAGCCACTTCTTGCCTTAATTGCTCATTCTCCTTTCTTGCAGGGGTTACAATAATCAATTAAATCAAAGTAAGAAGTAGAAGCATCTTTCTTAATAATTTAAGGAATTTCAACTAAAGATGCTCCTGGGTGCTGAAAGGGAAATAGGGTCAAACCTTTTCCTAAATGATTTTGGTGGTTGAATTGCCCAACACAAACAATTGGACTAACTAGTTTGCTCTAGATGATATGTTCTATAGGTGCCATAGGTTCAACACAAACCAATAAAAAGAACAAGTTAGGGTTCAAAGGAAACGAGCAAAAGAAAATCGAAGGCTGCCCTGGTCTGGCGCACCGGACTGTCCGGTGTGCCACCGGATAGTGTCCGGTGCACCAGGGTGGATCAACTCAAACTCCTCAGCTTTGGGTTTCTGGAAATGCCACTCTGCTATAATTCACGGGACTGTACGGTGTAGCACCGGACTGTCCGGTGTGCCATGCGGAGCAACGACTACTGCGCCAACAGTCGTCTGCAAAAGCAACAGTGAACAGTGCGTGTCTGTGCGTGTAGAGTCAGAGCAGCGCCAGAAGGCGCACCAGACAGTGCATATTACCTGTCCGGTGCCCAAAGATGTCAGAGCTCCAACGGTCGAAACCGTCAGAACCCTAACGGTCCGGTGTGCCCATCGACAGCAGCCCTACCCAACAGCTGTTTTGGTGGATGGGGCTATAAATACCCCCCAACCACCACACTTCAATGTATCCATGTTTTTCAGACATCTCACTCAATACAAGAGCTAGTGCATTCAATACAAGATACAATTAGATTGAATCAAAGCCTCTCCAAGTCCCAATTCCACTCAAAGCAATTAGTGACTAGAAGAGAGAGTTTTGCTTGTGTTCTTTGAGCTGTTGCGCTTGGATCGCTTTTCTTCTTCCTCTTTCTTGTTCTCAAGACACTTGTAATCAAAGCAAGAGACACCAAGTTGTGGTGGTCCTTGTAGGGGTCTAAGTGACCCATTCGATTAAGGAGAAAAGCACACTCGGTCTAGGTGACCGTTTGAGAGAGGGAAAGGGTTGAAAGAGACCCGGTCTTTGTGACCACCTCAACGGGGAGTAGGTTTGCAAGAACCAAACCTCAGTAAAACAAATCACCATGTCATCCGCTTTATTTGCCTTTGATTTGTTTTTCGCCCTCTCTTTCGGACTCGATTTTATTTCTAACGCTAACCCCAGCTTGTAGTGTGTGCTTAAGTTTATAATTTTTAGATTCCACCTATTCACCCCCCTCTAGGCGACTTTCAATTGGTATCAGAGCGGGTACTTCATTAGAGCCTAACCGCTCTAAGTGATGTCGGGAGATTGAAAGCTCTCTTGTGAGTTTTGGTGTTTGGATGGCAACTCAATTAAAGGACTAACAAGTGTACTAAGTGTTGAACAGGTGCTTAAGGTAAAGCCTACAGGGTTCAACACAAGTGAACAAATGTGATGGTCCAAGAACTGGATTATGGATACATAATGGACATCACAAGTAAGATGGACATTGCATAAAGTGAGACTCGGGTGCGTAGCTCGGAGACAACTGATCAAGCCAAGGACGGAGGCAAGAAGAGCTTCAAGGTACCAAGTGCACGGGAGAAAGTCAAGGAGGCTGAGGAACCCAAAGCCAAGGGTGAAGAAGAAGGCTTGCAAAGTCAAGGGTGATCGAGTTGAGAACAGCTACGGCACATCGAGGATCACTACATAAGGACGTGACTTACAACCAATGAGGTAACAGCTACAGTTATGTGGTGTAAGTCATAAGGCTCAAGACCAAGCTCTAAGAAGGAGATCAAGGTCACTAGAAGGAGAACAAGTGTCAAAACCAGAACTGGAAGCAGCCCAAAAGAGCTAAGTTCACCTTGATCTTTAGTTTGGGTTGTTCCTATGTTTGGAGATGTTCTTTGTGACCTGTGCAGGATGTTGGAGCCAATATATGTCAATCTAGATCAAGTCAAGCCGACTTGATGATTTATGAGTCCAACATCAAAGCTCAAGCATGTGAAATGCTATAGATGTAATAATTAAGAGAAGGTATGTTTCTAGACTTAGTACATTGGTTTTGTGGACTAATATACTTGTCTAGGTGTTAGAAACAGGAAGAAGAAGAAAAGGAAAGAGGTGCAAAGGGCTTGGCTGTGTACAGCTAAGACTCAGCTCAGTCTGGCACACCGGACTGTCCGGTGGTGCACCGGACAGTGTCCGGTGCGACAGGCTGAACTCTGGCGAACTGGCCGCTCTTGGGAATTCACCGGCGACGTACGGCTATAATTCACCGGACTGTCCGGTGTGCACCGGACTGTCCGGTGAGCCAAGGTCGGCCGCGCGATCTGCGCGGGACACGTGGCCAAGCCAACGGCTAGATGGAGGCACCGGACTGTCCGGTGTGCACCGGACATGTCCGGTGCGCCAACGGCTCCAAGACTGCCAACGGTCGGCTTCGCCATAGAAGGAAAGAAATCGGGCACCGGACAGTGTCCGGTGTGCACCGGACTGTCCGGTGCGCCACCCGACAGAAGGCAAGATTTGCCTTCCTGGATTGCTTCCAACGGCTCCTAGGCCCCTTGTGCCTATAAAAGGGACCCCTAGGCGCCTCAAGCAATGTACAAGCGCAGCCAACAAGTATAGAAATCACTCGAACCAATTCTCACTCTCCCTCTTGTGTGTAACTCTATAGTTTGTGTAGAAGGCACAGCTATAAGCCTTTAGTGAGAGGAGAAGTGCTGCGAAGAGCTAGAGCAAGGTCTTCAGCGTATCGTTACTCTGCCGAAGTGCTGCCAAGAAGTTTGTAAACAGCCACGGTATTGTTGTAACCCATCTCAATAGTGAAAGGCTCTATCTGTCATACTGACAGATCTGAGCAAACGGAGGAAGGAGTTGAAATAGACTCCAAGCCCAGGTGTGGCTAACTCCAACGAGGACTAGGCAAGCATTTCAGGCTTGGCCGAACCTCGGGATAAATCCTTGCGTCTGTGTGCTCCGTTCTGTATTGTATCCTGGCTCTTTGTCTTACTCGTTTTTATATCTGCACTTCAATACTTATCTGTGGTATAAGCTTTATTTGAAGTGCAGGACATTTTGAGACAGGATCTTCTATTCCGCTGCAACCTACTCGAAGAGTCTTCTCACTCCACTGCGTACTAAGTCTTCGAGTAGAGTAAGAATTTAAGTTTTAAAGTAATAAGTTTCATTCGCCTATTCACCCCCCCTCTAGGCGACATCCAGATCCTGTTCCCGGGTCAAAGGGAACTTTCAATTGGTATCAGAGCTAGGTCTCTCCAGTGTGGGCTTAGCCGTCCGAAGATAACGATGTCGTCACAAGAGGTAACTGTAGAACTTCTTTTAGGCGATGGTTCTAATTACAAATCTTGGTCTGTCTCTATTTACAAAGCCTTCATGAATGTTGATTCTGATTTGAGACAGATCTTTAGTAGAAATATTTTTCCCTCTGATTTTAGTAAAAATCCTTCTAATGAAGAACTAATATGTTTATCTCTCAATCACCATGCTTGCAACATCTTAGTTGACTCTCTATCTAGAAGTGCTTATTTTGCCATCATGAGCAGTGATAATGATCTATTTGTTGATGCTCATGATTTATGGAATAGAATTAAAGAAAAATATTCTGTGGCAAACTGTGATGCTTCTACTCCCTATAGTACTTGTGTTACTAACCATTTAGAGGGAGAAGAACAAGAACGATGGCACCCAAATGATGAATCCACCTCGTCGACAGGTTTGTTCTCCACTAGTGATAAATGTTTTATTGCTAACAATGACGGTGGAAACGAAAGCCACAATGAGGAGGAATATGAGGATGATAGCGAGGATGAATCTTCATCATCACAAGGTACATTTTCCTATATTGCTTCCACTGACATTAATGACAGGGAAAATGAGACCGATGATGTGGAAGAAGAGGAGATTCGCCGTTTCTACAACCATCTCAACAAAGCGGACAAAGCTCTCTTGGTTAAGTTGTTGAGAAGAAACAAGGAACAAGGCGAGACGCTTCTCAGGCTAGAGGAGACTTTCATCAAGACCAACGACAGCCTGGTGAAGATGACCAAAGAACATGAGGAGCTAAAGTACTCTCATGGGAATTTGGTCCAACGGTATGAATCGATTTTAATTGAGCAAAGAAATAATCATGATGTATTATCTAATGCTGCTCAACTTAAAATTGAAGATTCTATGCTTAGGAATCAAGTAGAATTGTTAAGTCATGATAACCTTGCTCTTACTGAAAAATATGACTTATTGTCTTGTTATCATGATAATCTCTTGGATAGACATATCATGCTTGAAGTTGCTCATGAGGTCGTAATTACGAACTTAAATTCATGTGAACTTCATTCTTGCACAAGTACACATTTAGATAATTCATCACCATGTGCTAACCCCTGTTGTTCAAAAGAAAGCCAATGTTTGAATAAGCATCAAGCTGCAGGGTCACAAAAGAAATTGTGTGGGAACAAGAAGCAAAGACAACTGAGGAGAAGACACATTGCTCAACTCTCTCAAGATATCCACGGGCGCGTGGTGAAGAAGCTTGAGAAAGGAAAAACTGCAGCAAGTGTCAAGCTCAATAAGAAAAATGTTCCTAAAAATGAAGAAATCAACATGAGATTGGAAAAAGGTAAAGGTTCAATTAATCATGTTGTTTGCACTGACCTTCTCTCCATGTCATTCAAGTACAAAAAGGGAAAAGGAAAAAGGAGGTGTTTCAAGTGCAAGAAGTTAGGCCACCTCATCGCGTCTTGTCCGTACAAAGACAAGAATGAAGGGACAAGGAGTTGTTTTGGATGCAACAATAAGGACCACACGGTCACTTCATGTCCGGTCATGAAGAATCAAGGATGTGCATCCTCCAAGGTGACCCTCACCAAGAAAAATGACACACAGCAAGCGTCATGTCAGGTTGAGCGACGCTTCTGCTACAAGTGTGGTGAGCAGGGTCATCTATCCAAGGTATGTTATAAAGGTAAGATTCCTAAGCAAGTGAATTTGTGTCAATCTTATTCGCGTAGGAGACCCAAATCATACACTTGTGCTAGATCTATAACAAGATCACCTAGAACTAGCACAAAGGCAATTTGGGTACCAAAGGCACATTTAGATGATTATTATGGACCCATCCCGAGATGGGTACCTAACTGTGCTAACTAGACCATGCAGGTGCCTTGAGATGGACTGGAGACCATGGGAGAGCTTAAGACGGTTATCTAAAACTCTATGCTTAAGTTGTCAATTGTTTTGGTGTTTATTGACCCAAGGTTGAATTATTGTGAAACACTAATCCCATGTTCATCTCAAGTGAAATAAGGTGTATAGGTCCTGAATCATTATTGGTGAATCAAGTAAAGGACTTTGATGAGAATCTACAACTTGCTCTCCAAAGGATGGTACCCGTGTATTTTAAGTACATAATTGCAATTTAGTATTGCTCTTAAGTTGGCTTGTTGTGCTACCTGTCTTTGGAGTAGTTATGCTTTATGATTGCCTGTGTTAAATGAATCATAATGATGTTTGCTTAATCATGACTGGTGCTATATAGGATATATCTTTTGAATCATTCATGGGTAGCTCTTTCATTTGTTATATCCACAACGATTAACTCTCTTGGTGTATATGGATAAACCTGTGACTTTTTGTAAGTCATGCTATGTGCAATTATGACATTTTGTTTAGTCCATGTTCACATGATTACCCTAGTTTGGTACTGTGTGAATTTCAAATCCATGTCGTGCCCTTTTGAGCTATGAGGTGCATGAGCAAAAGGAGTCCTGAATTGGTGATAACTAGTGCTCTCATAAAGGCAAAGGTATGGAAAATGGAACTGTGCAATTTTATTGATTATCTTGAAATTCCATTGATAGTGATCATAGCTGTGTTCTTGCATTTCATTGGTAGTATCGTGGCTTAGAAGACTTATGCATTAAAATGTTGTTTCTTTTGGTGTACCTAAAGAACCTTCTTAACTATGATGTGCTTAAGACATGATCGTGTTGTCTTTCAATTGGTATATGTGCTCCAATGATAGTTAAGTATGAAGCATGTCTAAGTTGCGTGTAAATGTTAGACTTCCTGTGAGTATCAAATTGGCTTAGGTGCCACTGAGGCATGCATTGTTGTATTTAGTCAACCTTTCATTTAGCCTTCAATTGATGTTAAGTGGCTTTTCATTTGATATTCAAATTGGCATCTTTGTGTGATGAAAGTGATAGAGTATGCCTTGACCAAGGTATGTTGTGATCCCCTCTAGTTCTAAGGAAGCTAGAATGTGCAAAGTGCAAGTCATTCAAATACTTGATGCACAACTTGAGGGGGATCACACATAACTTGTGTCTTTTGAGACTAACTGTTTCTTGAGCAATCTTGTGTAGTCTCTAGGTGGAAAAGAGAAGATGTGCAAGAAATGGAGCAATCAGGACTTGGGTACCTCTGTAAGTCAAGAAATTTGTATCTCAAGTCACGACAACAAGAAAAAGTTAGGAGAATGAATCAGGCACAAGTATGGAGAAGCTCTCGAGAGATTAAATACTTTCAAGATGGGAAGTACACTACAACATGGTAAAGGTACAAAAGGAAGTATTAATCTTTTTGCATATATATCTTACCTAAATGTTGATAGTGCATATGCTCAATAAGTAAGGGGGACTTTTGATAGTCGTTTTTCCTCCTTGTCCCCTGCTGTCCCTTGACATCATCCTATGTTCTTGCTTGAGTAAGGTTTTTGGTGTTTGATGTCAAAGGGGGAGAATTTGTGTATTAAAGCTTATCTCAACCTGAGAGGAAAGCTTATCCTAAGGGGTGATGTGTTAGTTTAAGCTGTGCTAGTGTGCTATTCATATGCTTCCTGCAGTACTATATGTGTTGCATCATATGGACTAGTGTTTCTGCTGCGATGAATTAACTGGCTTCTATAGTGTAATAGATAGTCATGTGGATAATGGTGCTTTAAGACTAAAGGTGCTTTAAGATTGCTTTAAATTGGTATCTTAGTTTAAATTGGTATCTTAATGGTGAATAGTGGTAGGTTGATATTCCTGTGATATATCCACTAATTTGAATGGTGCTTAACTCTGATTATGTGCATTTGTGTGTTATAGCATCATGGTTTGATTCTTGACACAATGCATCCTAAAAAGTGCTAAGGTGTAGAAATGCTTCGAATTGCCTAAGTATGTGCAAATTGGCGTCTGAGGCCAAAATTGTGTTTTTGAAGTAAGCACATATTTAGGGGGAGCATTCTATAAACTTAGAATTCAAAATTTGTGCTTTAAATCTTATTCTTATGTAAGCTTTAATTGTGTTGCCATCAATCACCAAAAAGGGGGAGATTGAAAGCTCTCTTGTGAGTTTTGGTGTTTGGATGACAACTCAATTAAAGGACTAACAAGTGTACTAAGTGTTGAACAGGTGCTTAAGGTAAAGCCTACAGGGTTCAACACAAGTGAACAAATGTGATGGTCCAAGAACTGGATTATGGATACATAATGGACATCACAAGTAAGATGGACATTGCATAAAGTGAGACTCGGGTGCGTAGCTCGGAGACAACTGATCAAGCCAAGGACGGAGGCAAGAAGAGCTTCGAGGTACGAAGTGCACGGGAGAAAGTCAAGGAGGCTGAGGAACCCAAAGCCAAGGGTGAAGAAGAAGGCTTGCAAAGTCAAGGGTGATCGAGTTGAGAACAGCTACGGCACATCGAGGATCACTACATAAGGACGTGACTTACAACCAATGAGGTAACAGCTACACTTATGTGGTGTAAGTCATAAGGCTCAAGACCAAGCTCTAAGAAGGAGATCAAGGTCACTAGAAGGAGAACAAGTGTCAAAACCAGAACTGGAAGCAGCCCAAAAGAGCTAAGTTCACCTTGATCTTTAGTTTGGGTTGTTCCTATGTTTGGAGATGTTCTTTGTGACCTGTGCAGGATGTTGGAGCCAAGATATGTCAATCTAGATCAAGTCAAGCCGACTTGATGATTTATGAGTCCAACATCAAAGCTCAAGCATGTGAAATGCTATAGATGTAATAATTAAGAGAAGGTATGTTTCTAGACTTAGTACATTGGTTTTGTGGACTAATATACTTGTCTAAGTGTTAGAAACAGGAAGAAGAAGAAAAGGAAAGAGGTGCAAAGGGCTTGGCTGTGTACAGCCAAGACTCAGCTCAGTCTGGCACACCGGACTATCCGGTGGTGCACAGGACAGTGTCCGTTGCGACAGGCTGAACTCTGGCGAACTGGCCGCTCTCGGGAATTCACCGGCGACGTACGACTATAATTCACCGGACTGTTCGGTGTGCACCGGACTGTCCGGTGAGCCAACGGTCGACCGGGCCAACGGTCGACCGCGCGATCTGCGCGGGACACGTGGCCAAGCCAACGGCTAGATGGAGGCACCAGACTGTCCGGTGTGCACCGGACATGTCCGGTGCGCCAATGGCTCCAAGACTGCCAATGGTCGGCTTCGCCATAGAAGGAAAGAAATCGGGCACCGGACAGTGTCCGGTGTGCACCGGACTGTCCGGTGCGCCACCCGACAGAAGGCAAGATTTGCCTTCCTGGATTGCTTCCAACGGCTCCTAGGCCCCTTGTGCCTATAAAAGGGACCCCTAGGCGCCTCAAGCAATGTACAAGCGCAGCCAACAAGTGTAGAAATCACTCGAACCAATTCTCACTCTCCCTCTTGTGTGTAACTCTATAGTTTGTGTAGAAGGCACAGCTATAAGCCTTTAGTGAGAGGAGAAGTGCTGCGAAGAGCTAGAGCAAGGTCTTCAGCGTATCGTTACTCTGCCGAAGTGCTGCCAAGAAGTTTGTAAGCAGCCACGGTGTTGTTGTAACCCATCTCAATAGTGAAAGGCTCTATCTGTCATACTGACAGATCTGAGCAAACGGAGGAAGGAGTTGAAATATACTCCATGCCCAGGTGTGGCTAACTCCAACGAGGACTAGGCAAGCATTTCAGGCTTGGCCGAACCTCGGGATAAATCCTTGCGTCTGTGTGCTCCGTTCTGTATTGTATCCTAGCTCTTTGTCTTACTCGTTTTTATATCTGCACTTCAATACTTATCTGTGGTATAAGCTTTATTTGAAGTGCAGGACATTTTGAGACAGGATCTTCTATTCCACTGCAACCTACTCGAAGAGTCTTCTCACTCCACTGCGTACTAAGTCTTCGAGTAGATTAAGAATTTAAGTTTTAAAGTAATAAGTTTCATTCGCCTATTCACCCCCCCCCCCCCTCTAGGCGACATCCAGATCCTGTTCTCGGGTCAAAGGGAACTTTCAGAGATCACGCCAAGAAGGAGGTCGTGACCGGTGAGAAGCCCGCCACAAGCCACGGGAAGACTCCATCGGGAGAGTCCGACAACAAGGTGAAGGGATCCCCTTCACACACCAAGTCGCATCGGAGCGGCGACAAGAAAAAGAAGATGAAGAAGGTGGTCTACTACGAGACTGACTCTTCGTCGCCATCCACCTCCGGCTCCGACACGCCTTCCGTCACTTCTAAGCGCCATGAGCGCAAGAAGTATAGTAAGAAGCCACTTTGTTATCCCCGTATTTATAGATGCACTCCTTTACTTTCCGTCCCACTAGGCAAACCACCCGTTTTTGAGGGTGAAGATTATAACATGTGGAGTGATAAAATGAGGCATCACCTAACCTCACTCCATACTAGTATTTGGGACATTGTTGAGTTTGGAGCGCAGGTACCATCGCCGGGGGACGAAGGCTATGACTCGGACGAAGTCGCCCAAATCCGGCACTTCGACTCCCAAGCCACTACTATACTCCTCGCCTCTCTAACTCGAGAGGAGTATAATAAGGTGCAAGGGTTGAAGAGTGCCAAAGAGATTTGGGACGTACTCAAGACCACGCACAAAGGAGATGAAGTGACCAAGATCACCAAGTGAGAAACGATTGAGGGGGAGCTCGGTCGATTCATGCTCAACCAAGGGGAGGAGCCACAAGCCATGTACAACCGGCTCAAGACCTTGGTGAACCAAGTGCGCAACCTCGGGAGCACAAAATGGGATGACCATGAAATGGTCAAGGTTATTCTAAGATCACTTGTTTTTCTTAATCCTACACAAGTTCAATTAATTTGTGGTGATCCTAGATACAAGCTAATGTCTCCCGAGGAGGTTATAGGGAAGTTTGTGAGCTTTGAATTGATGATCAAAGGCTCCAAACAAATCATCGAGCGAGGCGCCACCTCAATACCCGAGGTGCAACCCATTGCCTTCAAAGCAACGGAGAAGAAAGAAGAATCTACTTCAAGTAGGCTTCCCATCGACGCCTCCAAGCTCGACAACGAGGAGATGGCACTCATCATCAAGAGCTTCCGTCAAATCCTCAAGCAACGGAAGGGGAAAGACTAGAAACTCCGTTCCAAGAAAGTTTGCTACAAGTGTGGTAAGCCCGGTCATTTTATTGCTAAATGTCCATTATCTAGTGATAGTTATAGGGGCGACGACAAGAAGGGAAAGAGGAAGGAAAAGAAGAAATACTACAAGAAGAAGGGCGGCAATGCCCATGTATGCCGGGAATGGGACTCCGATGAGAGCTTCACCGACTCCTCCTCCGACGAGGATGCCGCCAACATCGCCGTCAACAAGGGCCTCCTCTTCCCCAACATCAGCCACAAGTGCCTCATGGCAAAGGACGGCAAAAAGAAGAAGGTAAAATCTAGAGCCTCCACTAAATATACATCTAGTGATGAGGGTAGCTCTAGTGATGACGAAGATGATTTGCTTACACTTTTTGCCAACCTCAACATGCAACAAAAGGAAAAACTAAATTAATTAATTAGTGTTATTCATGACAAGGATGAACTTTTGGATAGCCAAGAGGACTTCCTTACTAAGGAAAATAAGAAGCATGTTAAGGTTAAGAATGCTTATGCTCAGGAGATAGAAAAATGTGAAAAATTGACTAGTGAGCTTAGCACTTGCCATGACACTATCTCCAACCTTAGAAATGAAAATGCTAAATTAATTGCTAAGGTTGAGAAATCAAATGTATGTGATGATTCAATTGCCAATCTTAAAAGTGATCATGCTAGTTTAATTGCTAATATTGACAAATTGAATAAATCAATTGCTAGCCTTAAGATTGAGAATGATAAATTAATTGCTAAGGCTAAAGATTTAAATGTTTGCAATGATGCTATTTCCAATCTTAGAAATGAAAAATGCTATGTTACATGCTAAGATTGATGAATTAAATGTTTGCAAACCCTCTACATCTACTGTTGATCATGTTTCTATTTGTACTAGATGTAGAGACATTAATGTTGATGCTATTCATGATCACCTAGCTGTAATTAAACAACAAAATGATCACATAGCTCAGCTTAGTGCTAAAATTAATGAGCATGACTTAGAAAATGAAAAATTTAAATTTGCTAGAAGCATGCTCTATAATGGGAGACGCCCTGGCATTAAGGATGGCATTGGCTTCCAATAGGGAGGCAATGTCAAAATTAATGCCCCTAAAAGATTGTCTAATTTTGTTAAGGGCAAGGCTCCCATGCCACAGGATAACAAGGGCTATATTTTATATCCTGTTGGTTATCCTGAGAATATGATTAGGAGAATTTATTCTAGGAAGTCTCACTCTGGCTCTCATCATGCTTTTATGTATAAGAGTGAGGCATCTAGTTCTAGGCGTTCTTCTCATGTTAAAATGCCTAAAACGAAATCTCCTACTGCATCAAATGAACCTATTGTTTCATTTAAGACTTTTGATGCTTCTTATGTTTTAACTAACAAATCAAGCAAAGTAGTTGCCAAATATGTTGGGGCCAAGCACAAGGGCTCAAAGACTTGTGTTTGGGTACCCAAGGTGCTTGTTTCTAATGTCAAAGGACCCAAGACCATTTGGGAACCTAAGAACAAGGCCTAAACTTGTTTTGTAGGTTTATGCATCTGGGGGCTCAAGTTGGATCATTGATAGCGGGTGCACAAACCACATGACTGGGGAGAAAAGGATGTTCTCCTCCTATGAGAAAAACCAAGATCCCCAAAGAGCTATCACATTCGGGGATGGAAATCAAGGTTTGGTCAAAGGACTTGGTAAAATTGCTATATCACCTGACCATTCTATTTCCAATGTTTTTCTTGTAGATTCATTAGATTACAATTTGCTTTCAGTTTCTCAATTATGCAAAATGGGTTACAACTGTCTTTTTATAGATTTAGGTGTTACTGTCTTTAGAAGAAGTGATGATTCAGTAGCATTTAAGGGAGTGTTAGAGGGTCAGCTATAGTTGATTTCAATAGAGCTGAACTCGACACTTGCTTAATTGCTAAGACTAATATGGGTTGGCTCTGGCATCGCCGACTAGCCCATCTTGAGATGAAGAATCTTCACAAGCTTCTAAAGGGAGAGCACATTTTGGGACTAACCAATGTTCATTTTGAGAAAGACAGGATTTGTAGCGCATGTCAAGCAGGAAAGCAAGTTGGTGCCCACCATCCACACAAGAACATCATGACGACCGACAGGCCGCTTGAGCTACTCCACATGGATTTATTCGGCCCGATTGCTTACATAAGCATCGGTGGGAGTAAGTATTGTCTTGTAATTGTGGATGATTATTCCCGCTTCACTTGGGTATTCTTTTTGCAGGAAAAATCTCAAACCTAAGAGATATTAAAGGGATTCTTGAGACGAGATCAAAATGAGTTCGGATTAAGGATCAAAAAGATTAGAAGCGACAATGGGACAGAGTTCAAGAACTCTCAAATTGAAGGCTTTCTTGAGGAGGAGGGCATCAAGCATGACTTCTCTTCTCCCTACACGCCACAACAAAATGGTGTAGTGGAGAGGAAGAATAGAACTCTACTTGACATGGCGAGGACCATGCTTGATGAGTACAAGACACCGGACCGGTTTTGGGCCGAGGCGATTAACACCGCCTACTACTCCATCAACCGGCTCTACCTTCACCGAATCCTCAAGAAGACATCATATGAACTCCTCACCAGTAAAAAGCCCAATGTTTCATATTTTAGAGTCTTTGGTAGCAAATGTTTTATTCTTGTTAAAAGAGGTAGAAAATCTAAATTTGCTCCTAAGGTTGTAGAAGGCTTTTTACTTGGTTATGATTCAAACACAAGGGCATATAGAGTCTTTAACAAGTCCATTGGACTAGTTGAAGTTTCTTGTGACATTGTGTTTTATGAGACTAATGGCTCTCAAGTAGAGCAGGTTGATCTTGATGAGCTAGATGATGAAGAGGCTCCATGCGTCGCACTAAGGAACATGTCCATTGGGGATGTGTGTATTAAGGAATCCAAGGAGCCAACACAAGCACAAGATCAACCTTCATCTTCCATACAAGCATCTCCACCAACTCAAAATGAGGGACAAGCTCAAGATGATGAAGAAGAAGATCAAGAAGATGAGCCACCTCAAGAGGAGGGCAATGATCAAGGGGGAGATGACAATGATCAAGACAAGGAAGATGAACAGGGTCCAAGACCGCCACACCCAAGAGTCCATCAAGCGATTCAAAGAGATCACTCTGTGAACACCATCCTCGGCAATATTCATAAGGGGGTAACAACTCGATCTCGAGTCGCTCATTTTTGTGAACATTACTCTTTTGTTTCCTCTATTGAGCCATACAGGGTAGAGGATGCACTTAAAGATTCGGATTGGGTGCTGGCGATGTAAGAGGAACTCAACAACTTCACGATGAATGAGGTATGGTATTTAGTTCCACGTCATAATCAAAATGTTGTAGGTACCAAGTGGGTATTCCGCAATAAGCAAGATGAGCATGGTGTGGTGACAAGGAACAAAGCACGACTTATGGCCAAGGGTTACTCACAAGTCGAAGGTTTGGATTTTGGTGAAACCTATGCACATGTAGCTAGGCTTGAGTCAATTCGTATATTACTTGCCTATGCTACTTACCATGGCTTTAAGCTTTATCAAATGGACGTGAAGAGTGCCTTCCTCAATGGACCAATCAAGGAAGAGGTCTATGTTGAGCAACCTCCCGGCTTTGAAGATAGTGAGTACCCTAACCATGTGTATAAACTCTCAAAGGCGCTTTATGGGCTCAAGCAAGCTCGAAGAGCATGGTATGAATGCCTTCGAGATTTCCTTATCACTAATGTTTCAAAGTCGGAAAAGCTGATCCAACTCTCTTTACTAAAACTATTGCAAAAGATTTGTTTGTATGCCAAATTTATGTTGATGATATCATATTTGGGTCTACTAACAAATCTACTTGTGAAGAGTTTAGTAGGATCATGGTCCAAAAATTCGAGATGTCTATGATGGGGGAGTTGAACTATTTTCTAGGATTTCAAGTCAAGCAACTCCAAGAGGGCACCTTCATCAGCCAAACGAAGTACATTCAAGACATACTCACCAAGTTTGGAATGAAGGATGCCAAGCCCATCAAGACACCCATGGGAACCAATGGGCATCTCGACCTCGACAAAGGAGGTAAATCCGTAGATCAAAAGGTATACCGGTTGATGATAGGATCTCTACTCCCTTTATGTGCATCTCGACCGAATGCTTTTTGTATGCATGTGTGCAAGGTTCCAAGCCGATCCTAAGGAAGTTCACCTTAGGGCCATGAAAAGAATCTTGAGATATTTAGTTTATACTCCTAAGTTTGGTTTTTGGTACCCCAAGGGATCCTCTTTTGATTTATTAGGATATTCAGATGCTGATTGGGCATGGTGTAAAATTGATAGGAAGAGCACATCAGGGACTTGTCGGTTTCTGGGGAGATCCCTGGTGTCTTGGGTTTCAAAGAAACAAAACTCAGTAGCTTTTTCTACCGCCAAAGCCGAGTATATTGCCGCAGGCCATTGTTGCATGCAATTGCTTTGGATGAGGCAAACCCTCAGGGACTATGGCTACAAATTTAGCAAAGTCCCTCTCCTATGTGATAATGAGAGTGCAATCCGCATGGCGGATAATCCCGTTGAACACAGCCGCACTAAGCACATAGCCATTCGGTATCGCTTTTTGAGAGATCGCCAACAAAGGGGGGATATCGAGATAGCCTATATTAACACTAAAGAACAACTAGCCGATATCTTTACCAAACCACTAGATGAGAAAACCTTTACCAAACTTAGGAATGAGCTAAACATTCTTGATTCTTGGAACTTTGATCGATACTTTGCACACATAGCTCATTTATATGCCTTTGATCATATCTCTTTTATGTCTATGACTAATGTGTTTTCAAGTGTATTCTCATGCTTAGTCGTAGAATTGAAAGGGAAATGGAGTATTTGGCAAAGACGACGCTTCCACTCAACTCCATCGGTATTATCTACTCTTTGCCGGTATTTCGACATCTCTCCATTGGTATAATATTTCACTCATATATTGTTTGCCAACGTGAGAGAGAATTTTATAAGGGCTCACAAAGTCTCCATTTTTGGCGATTCATGCCAAAGGGGGAGAGAGTATTAGCCCAAAGCAAAAGGACCGCACCACCACCTAAAATTTTAATTATGTTTTGAAAATTTTTATAGGTATTAGTATCTTTCAAATTGGTATTCCCCTAATGAGAGTATCTCAAATTTGTATATTCCAAAACCCTCTTGAAAGCTAAGAGGAGAATTTCATTTAGGGGGAGTTTTGTTTGAGTCAAAGGAAAACCATTTGAAACAGGGGGAGAAAATCTCAAATCTTAAAAATGCTTTTTTCAATTTTATTCATATACCTTTGACTACTTGCAAAAGGATTTTGAAAAGAATTTTCCAAAGAATTTGCAAAAACAAAACTAATGGTGCAAACATGGTCCAAAATGTTAAAATAAAAGAAAGCAATCCATGCATATCTATTGAAATAATTATATTGGTTTCACTCCCAGCAACCTATGCACTTACATTATGCAAACAAGTTCAATTCTGCACTTATACATTTGCTTTGGTTTGTGTGGGAATCAATCACCAAAAAGGGGGAGATTGAAAAGGAAATAGGGTCAAACCTTTTCCTAAATGATTTTGGTGGTTGAATTGCCCAACACAAACAATTGGACTAACTAGTTTGCTCTAGATGATATGTTCTACAGGTGCCATAGGTTCAACACAAACCAATAAAAAGAACGAGTTAGGGTTCAAAGAAAAGGAGCAAAAGAAAACCGAAGGCTGCCCTGGTCTGGCGCACCGGACTGTCCGGTGCACCAGGGTGGATCAACTCAAACTCCTTAGGTTCGGGTTTCTGGAAATTCCACTCCGCTATAATTCACCGGACTGTCCGGTGTGCCATGTGGAGCAACGACTACTGCGCCAACGGTTGTCTGCAAAAGCAACAGTGAACAGTGAATAGTGCGCGTCTGCGCAAGCAGAGTCAGAGCAACGCCAGAAGGCGCACCGGACAGTGCACAGTACCTGTCCGGTGCGGCACCGGACTCTCCGGTGCCCTAAGAAGTCAGAGCTCCAACGGTTGAAACCGTCAGAACCCTAACGGTTGAGTGACATGGCTGGCGCATCGGACAGTGTCCGGTGGCGCACCGGACTGTCCGGTGCGCCCATCGACAGCAGCCCTACCCAACGACTGTTTTGGTGGATGGGGCTATAAATACCCCCCAACCACCACACTTCAATGTATCCAAGTTTTTCAGATATCTCACTCAATACAAGAGCTAGTGCATTCAATACAAGACACAATTAGATTGAATCAAAGCCTCTCCAAGTCCCAATTCCACTCAAAGCAATTAGTATCTAGAAGAGAGCGTTTTGTTTGTGTTCTTTGAGCTCTTGCGCTTGGATCGCTTTTCTTCTTCCTCTTTCTTGTTCTCAAGACACTTGTAATCAAAGCAAGAGACACCAAGTTGTGGTGGTCCTTGTAGGGGTCTAAGTGACCCGTTTGATTAAGAATAAAAGCTCACTCGGTTTAGGTGACCATTTGAGAGAGGGAAAGGGTTGAAAGAGACCCGGTCTTTGTAACTGTAAGGAAAATGGACCCCGGGCCTTTTGGCTAATTGAGTTTTGGTGTTTGATGAACAACACAATCCATGAACTAATAAGTTTTCTAGTGTTTGTGTTTATAGTTCACAGGATGCGAAGAGAATTGGACCAAGGCAATGAGGATGCAACACCTCAAAAGAAGACATAAAAAGATGCATAGGAGTCCAATACTCAAGAACAAAGAAGCCCGAAGAAATCAGCGAAGAAATCCAAGATAAGGGCTGTCAGCCAGCGCCTGGTGGCGCACCGGACATCGGTGTCCGGTGTGCACCGGACTGTCCGGTGAGGCACCGGACAGTCTGCGCAGAGAGGCCGCAGACAGGCGCTCTCTGGCTGTAGCACCGGACTGTCCGGTGTGCACCGGACTATCCGGTGTGCCAACGGGCAGACGGCAACGGTTGGATCCAACGGTCGACTGCTACAGGTGCCAACGGTCGGCTGACGTGGCGTGCATCGGACACTGAACAGTAGATGTCCGGTGTGCACCGGACTGTCCGGTGCACCCGACGACAGAAAGCTGCTGCTTTCTGTCCAACGGCTAGTTTGGGGTGTGGAGGCTATAAATACCACCCCAACCGGCCATTCTCAAGTGTGAGAGCCCAAGCAACATACCAAGGCACATAGTGCATATTTCCAAGTGCTCAAACACCCAAGTGCTTAATAGAATCACTCGGTGATTAGCGTAGGTGCTTTGCGAAGTGCTTAGGTTAGTTAGACCGCTTTAGCGCTTGCTCTAGGTGAATCCTAGTTAGTTGAGTGAGTTTTGTAAAACCACACAACCCCTCGGCTCTTGCGTGAGCCGTTATAATTGTACCGAGTGGGGCGAGAGTCTTGCGAGACCGTGACAACCGCGTTTGTGTCACGGCCGCCACCGTGTACCAGAGGGAACGAGGCCCGCGGCGTTTCGGCCGGAAGCTCGATAGTGGAGACGGCGGGGAGAGTCCGAGAGGAGCCGGAAGCGGAGCACCACTTGCGCGTGGAGAAGGCCCGCGGCTCTCTACGGAGTTACTCGACCGTGGTGCTTGGCCCTCGCGTGGGCTTCCCTTTGCGTAGGGGCACCAACGAGGATTAGTCGGGACCTTGCGCGGTTCCGGATACCTCGGTAAAAATACCGGCGTCATCCACGAGAGTTTGCTTCTCTACTTAGCTCTTTACATTCCGCATTTATAATAAGCATTTAAGTTTCAATCTTGTTGTCATACTTATTTAGTGTAGATTGAAACTTAGCCTTTTGCGGTAGAGATAGCAACACTTAGACAAAACCTAGTTTGCGCATTCTAGTTTTGATTATTTGCATAGGTTTTGCTCTAGGGATTTAATTGTGGCCTAGTTTAGTAAAAGTTTTAGAAGTCCTAATTCACCCCCCCCCCCTTAGGCGTCACCCGTTTCCTACAAGTGGTATCAAAGCCTGGTTTGGCTCATTTGAAACGCTTTAGCTTCACCGCTAAAAGAGCCGACGCTTTTTAGAGGAAGGGATGGATACCCATAGGCCACCACACTTCGACGGCACTAACTTCCCATATTATAGTGCTAGAATGGCTTGTTACCTAGAGGCCGTTGATCTAGGTGTTTGGAGAGTCACTCGTGACGGGATGAAACCCCTCAAGAATCCCGAGAAACCCACCACGAGTGAAGAAAAAGAAATCCATTTAAATGCTAGAGCCAAAAATTGCTTGTTTGAATCTCTTAGCATGGATATTTTTAACCAAGTATTTACCTTGAAAACTGCTAATGAGATTTGGCTAAAATTGCATGAGCTCCATGACGGCACATCCAATGTCCGTGAGCAAAAACATTGCCTAGTCTTAAATGAGTATAATTCTTTTGCCATGAAAGATGATGAGCTTGTTAGAGACATGTATTCTCGTTTGAATCTAATTATCAATGAGCTCAATTCTATTGGCATTAATAAGCTAGGTGATGCGGACATTGTGAGGAAGATTATCTCCCTGCTACCACAACAAAGATATGGGAGCATCATCACCATCCTTCACAACATGGAGGATTTGAGCAACATGACCCCGACCATTGTGATTGGGAAAATCGCGGCCTTTGAGATGTCGCGAAAAATGAGTCGGGGAGAGGAGCCAACTTCCTCAAGATCATATGCTTTTGCATGTGATGAAAGGAAGGGCAAAAAGAAGGCTCCCACTCCAAGTTCCTCAAGCGAAGAAGAGGAAGAAGAAGAAGAAAGTGATGATGATGAAGATAATCAACCGTGCACATCATCCTCCGAGGACGAAGAAACAATCCGACGCGTCGGAAAGGTAATGAGGATGATCCGCAAGATTAATCTAATGGGTGTGCCCCTGCAGGTCGAGGATCTTCTCTTTAACATTGACAGGAAAAAGCAAAGAAAAAGAGGATGCTTCGCATGTGGGGAGAAGGGCCACTTCAGGGACAACTGTCCAAATATGGCCAAACCCAAAAAGGAGAGGAGCAAAGGCAAGGCGCTAACAAGTGTTAGAACTTGGGATGATTCTTCAAGTGAAGATGAACCTCCAAGGACGCGCAGCCACCGGTCCCCATCACGCTCATCACGGTCATCACACAAATGCCTTATGGCAAGAGGTAACAAAAGCATTCCATCCTCTAGTGATGAAAGTAGTAGTGATGATGAAGGTGAGGGAAAGGCCTCTCTAGAAGAGCTTGCGGAAGCCGTTAATTTTTTTCAGGATGTTTGCACTAAGCAAAAAGCTCAACTTAAAACTTTGAAAAATAAGTTGGTTAGCTCTCAAAATGATTTCAAAGGTTTGCTAGAAAAATTTGAAACTTTTGCAAACTTAAATAGTGAGCTATCAACTAAAATTGAGCTATTAGAATCTAGTGCTCCATCCACTGCTACCGATGATAGCCTTATTAAAAAGAATGAAAAACTTAAGGCTAAGTTAGCTAGCTCCCAAGAAGCTATTGAAAGTTTGCTAGAGAAAATGGAAATTCTTAGCATACACAATAATGAGCTAACTACTAAGCTAGAAAACATTGGTAGCACCCCAGCAGCATCTTTAGTTGAAATACCTGAAATAATTAAGAAAGATGCTTCTACTTCCTGCTTTGATTTAATTGATGATTCTAACCCCTGCAACCAAGTCGTTGTTGAGAATATTGTTGTAGAGACATGTACGGATGAGGTTGCAAAGGAAAATGAACAATTAAAGCAAGAAGTGGCTCGCCTTGGCAAGGCTTTGTATGACAAGAAAGGCAAGGCCAAACAAATCCGACCTCCACAGGATAACACCACTGCGGGAGTGAACAAGCCTGTAGAAGGAGAAACTGTGATTTGTAGGCTATGCCACAAGGAAGGCCACAAGTCTTTCCAATGCAAGGCGATGACCGGGGATAAACAAAGGCAAAAGCTCAAGCAAAAGCCATCAAGCAAAATCTCCAACACCTACATCAAAAAGGTGAACAAAAAGGATGCTACACCATATTTGATCAAGAAGAAAAAGAACGGAAAGGTGATAGCAATCAAGGCCAACAAGCAAGGTAACAAAGGAAAGGGGGCCAAACGCATCTGGGTGCCAAAGGAGATAATTTCAACCATGAAAAGCACCAAGAAGGTTTGGATCCCGAAAGGGAAGTGAGTGGACCGAAGGTCTGCGGGAAATTTGGAGACTTGGCAAAGTTGGGATGTATATCATGGGGTACATCATATTGGATCAAGTTTATTGCCAAGTGGGTTAGTAAAAACTTTGGACCCAAATTTCCCACCCATGACTATGGTAACTAGTTTTATTGTATTTCTCGTTTTTAGATATGCGTATCTATTTACCTTGTATCTAGTTTACCTTTCTTGCCTAGTATTACATTTGTTATGTACTTTTGTTCAAAATCAAGCATACTAGGTAAATCATATGGTAGGATTGCTTGCTTTCAATTCACATACTTAAGCAAACCTACATGGCTTAAAATGTTTATTTAAGCACGGCACATAGCTTTTATATCACTCCATAGTAAATGATGCATAAATTGAAAATTTTGATTTCTACAAGGTGTATCATTTAACTTATATGTGCCAAAGTTTGGATTATGGATAATTTGCCCCTCTTGATATCAAATCAAAGTGCATGTCTCCTACAAGTATTCAAAACTTGTATGCGCACCTTTAGGGGGAGGTTACTCTATAATCTAACACTTTGAGACTAACACCTTTTCAAGTCTATTTCATGTGATAGTCTCATTGTAAGGAAAATAAGGTCCCCGGAGAAAGACAACAATCTTCCACTGCAAAATCTCCAAGAACTCTCATGTCTCTCAAGCTCGCCATTGATCTCCAATTGGTATCTTTTGAGACTACATTTAGTATCATTTACATGTCTTCTCCAATATTTGATTAGACTATATTTCATATCATATGCTTCCGTGTTGCCAAAAATGCATAAGTAGTTAACTCATATTCTGTTACCTATGCATAAGGGAAGTTAGTCTTTTCAAATCATGTCTTGCACCTCTAATTTTCACATGCTTTTCCTAAGTAGAGGATCTCTGTCAGGGGGAGTATTTCTTCATCTCTAAAAAGGGGGAGAAACTTCTTTCTAAAGAGAACACTCATTTAGGGGGAGTAATCTTTTGAGGACTCCTTCAAGTGGTATCATTCACATAGTTTAATTTAATATCCTTCTAGTGATATCATTTGATACAATTCTTGTTGAGGGCAAGCTTTTATTTACTTCCTACATGCTTTTAATGTCTTCCTTTTCGGTGGTTGATGCCAAAGGGGGAGAAGTTTAGGGACCAAAGCAATGAAAACTATATCAAACACCAAACACCACCAATTTAAAATTTTATATCTACAAATGGCTTTTCAAGTGGTTTTGGTTATTTGGTCCAAAAATAGGAAGTAAGTGAATTATGGAGTTAGGGGGAGGCTTAAGTCCATAATATCACGTTGTGGGGACAATCATGCATCTTAGCAAGTAAATTGCATATTTTCATTCAAATACTTGTATTAATTGCTTGCTTTGGTTGTGTTGTCATCAATCACCAAAAAGGGGGAGATTGTAAGGAAAATGGACCCCGGGCCTTTTGGCTAATTGAGTTTTGGTGTTTGATGAACAACACAATCCGTGAACTAATAAGTTTTCTAGTGTTTGTGTTTATAGTTCACAGGATGCGAAGAGAATTGGACCAAGGCAATGAGGATGCAACACCTCAAAAGAAGACATAAAAAGATGCATAGGAGTCCAATACTCAAGAACAAAGAAGCCCGAAGAAATCAGCGAAGAAATCCAAGATAAGGGCTGTCAGCCAGCGCCTGGTGGCGCACCGGACATCGGTGTCCGGTGTGCACCGGACTGTCCGGTGAGGCACCGGACAGTCTGCGCAGAGAGGCCGCAGACAGGCGCTCTCTGGCTGTAGCACCGGACTGTCCGGTGTGCACCAGACTGTCCGGTGTGCCAACGGGCAGACGGCAACGGTCGGATCCAACGGTCGACTGCTATAGGCGCCAACGGTCGGCTGACGTGGCGTGCATCGGACACTGAACAGTAGATGTCCGGTGTGCACCGGACTGTCCGGTGCACCCGACGACAGAAAGCTGCTGCTTTCTGTCCAACGGCTAGTTTGGGGTGTGGAGGCTATAAATACCACCCCAACCGGCCATTCTCAAGTGTGAGAGCCCAAGCAACATACCAAGGCACATAGTGCATATTTCCAAGTGCTCAAACACCCAAGTGCTTAATAGAATCACTCGGTGATTAGCGTAGGTGCTTTGCGAAGTGCTTAGGTTAGTTAGACCGCTTTAGCGCTTGCTCTAGGTGAATCCTAGTTAGTTGAGTGAGTTTTGTAAAACCACACAACCCCTCGGCTCTTGCGTGAGCCGTTATAATTGTACCGAGTGGGGCGAGAGTCTTGCGAGACCGTGACAACCGCGTTTGTGTCATGGCCGCCACCGTGTACTGGAGGGAACGAGGCCCGCGGCATTTCGGCCGGAAGCTCGATAGTGGAGACGGCGGGGAGCGTCCGAGAGGAGCCGGAAGCGGAGCACCACTTGCGCGTGGAGAAGGCCCGCGGCTCTCTACGGAGTTACTCGACCGTGGTGCTTGGCCCTCGCGTGGGCTTCCCTTTGCGTAGGGGCACCAACGAGGATTAGTCGGGACCTTGCGCGGTTCCGGATACCTCGATAAAAATACCGGCGTCATCCACGAGAGTTTGCTTCTCTACTTAGCTCTTTACATTCCGCATTTATAATAAGCATTTAAGTTTCAATCTTGTTGTCATACTTATTTAGTGTAGATTGAAACTTAGCCTTTTGCGGTAGAGATAGCAACACTTAGACAAAACCTAGTTTGCACATTCTAGTTTTGATTATTTGCATAGGTTTTGCTCTAGGGATTTAATTGTGGCCTAGTTTAGTAAAAGTTTTAGAAGTCCTAATTCACCCCCCCCCCCTCTTAGGCGTCACCCGTTTCCTACAGTGACCACCTCAACGGGGAGTAGGTTTGCAAGAACCGAACCTCGGTAAAACAAATCACCGTCTCATCTTCTTCATTTGCCTTTGATTTATTTTTCGCCCTCTCTTTCGGACTTGATTTTATTTCTAACGCTAACCCTGGCTTGTAGTGTGTGCTTAAGTTTATAATTTTCAGATTCCGCCTATTCACCCCCTCTCCTCTAGGCGACTTTCAGGTGCTACCGATGCTCTCCAGCTTACTAGTTAACTCATTATTGTGTATGCTAAGAATTTCTATTTTCCCTAGCAAGTTTTCAATAGCTTCTTGAGAGCTATCTAACTTAGTCTTAAGTTTTTCATTCTTTTTGACAAGGCTGTCATCGGTAGTTGAGGATGGAGCATTAGAATCTAATTGCTCAATTTTAGTTGATAGCTCACAATTCAAATTTGTAAATGTTTCAAATTTTTCTAGCAAACATTTATGATCATTTTGAGAACTAATCAATTTATTTTTTGAAGTTTTAAGTTGAGCCTTTTGCTTAGTGCATACATCCTCAAAAAATTTAACGGCATGCGCAAGTTCATCTAAGGGGGTGAAAGGGAAATGTGCCCCTAGGCCATTTCTATAAATATTTTGGGGATTAGATGCCCAACACATATTGTTGAAAGGTGATGTCTGTCAAGTATTAAAGAGATGCAAATAAAGAATAAAGGTAATATCTTGACACTTTGTAAATTGTTTTATATGCTAAACACTCTTGTCTAAGTGCCAGGGACTCAGCTAAGTAAAGGCCAAAAGAGTTAGAGGAAAACAAACAAAGAAACAAAGAAAAAGGTGCTGACTGCATAGCACTGGACGGTCCGACGCTGATCACCGGACAGTCCGGTGCACGGTCTGTGGAACTCTTCACTCTCGGGTTTTTTCCTGGCTACATCAGCTATAAATCACTGGACAGTCCACGTGAGGCGCTGGATAGTCGGGTGCTCCAGCTGTGCAACGGCTATCTACCACGTCGACAAGAACCAACGGTAACATGGCGCACCGGAAGGTCCGGTGCCCCATAGAAGAGGAAACCAGCCAATCAGGGGATTCTCTGCCATGTACTGTGCTCGTACTGTTCACTGTCTGGTGCGCCACCAGACAGTCCGGTGCACCGATAAACAGAAGGCAAGAATTGCATACCAAATGGTGTTCCAACGGCTCCTAGCTGCCTTAGGGCTATAAAAGGGACCCCTAGGCGTATGGAGCAATATACCAAGCCTCCATTGAACATTCTAAGATGCCTAGACTCCGCAAACACGCATTCGGATCATTGTCTTTGAGATTTGAGCACTTCTTGAGTCGTGAACTCCCTACGTTGTGTTTGTGTGCTCACCTCTTGACTTAAGTGCGTGGGATTGCTGTGATTCTAGTTCTTGGGTGTATTTCTTTCCCTCCCTTACTCTTGTGCTTTTATTGTGATCAACATTGTAAGGGCAAGAGACTCCAACTTGTGGATATTCCTCGCAAACGGGAAAACACTGCTAAGGAAGAAAACTGTGGCACTCAAGGTTTATCATTGGATCACTTGAGAGGGATTGAGTGCAATCCTTGACCGAAGGAGGTCACCACAACATGGAGTAGGCATTGGCCGAACCACGAGATAAAAATCATTGTGTCTTGTGTCTCTTTTCATTATGATTAGTTTTCTTCTAGAGTTCTCACTTTAGTAACTTGGTTTTAATCGTGCTAACATTTCATAACCAAGTTTGGGCTATTTAGTGTTGAAATTTTATAGGATCACCTATTCACCCCCCTCTAGGTGCTCTCAATTGGTATCAGAGCTGTACTCTTCATTTAGGGACTAATCGCCCGAAGAGATGGATCCTAAGGGTAAAGGGATGGTGATCAACAACAAGGAGAAGGAGTCCCTCTTCAATGAGCCAAGAGATGGCAAGCTCACTGACTCAGGCTCGAGTCACAAGAAGAAGGACGAGAAGAAGAAGAGGCGTATAAAGAAGATCATCTACTACGACAGTGACGCCTCCTCCTCTTCACCAAGGGATGACGACGACGAAGACTCCTCGTCGAAAAAGAAAATAGTTAATCTAAACTATTCTTTTGATTATTCTCACATCCCTTATAACTCGAATGCCCATTTACTTTCTATTCCACTTGGAAAACCCCACACTTTGATGGAGAAGACTATTCATTTTGGAGTCATAAAATGTGTAGTCATTTATTTTCCCTCCATCCTAGTATTTGGGAGATTGTTGAAAATGGAATGCATTTTGATAGCTCTGACAATCCTGTGTTTATCAATGAGAAAATACATAAAAATGCACAAGCTACTACTGTTTTGTTAGCATCTCTATGCAGGGATGAATATAATAAAGTAAGTGGTTTAGATAATGCCAAACAAATATGGGACACCCTCAAAATCTTCCACGAGGGAAATGATGCCACCATGACCACCAAAATGGAACTGGTGGAAGGCGAGCTGGGGAGATTTGCCATGATAAGGGGAGAAGAGCCAACTCAAACGTACAACAGGCTCAAGACCCTTGTCAACAAAATTCGAAGCCATGGGAGCACAAGATGGACGGATCATGACGTCGTCCGACTCATGCTAAGGTCATTTATTATTATTGATCCTCATCTTGTAAACCTTATTCATGAGAACCCCAGGAACACCAAGATGACGCTCGAGGAAATCCTCGGAAAATTCGTGAGTGGGCGTATGATGGTGAAAGAAGCAAGGTATGTGGATGATGCCTTAAACGGACCACTTCCTGTCTATGAGCCGCAGCCCGTTGCTCTCAAAGCAACCAGCAACAAGGAGACGCTACCTAGCAAGGTAGCACAAGTAGAGGCTGCCAGGCTCAACGAGGACGAGATGGCGCTCATCATCAAGCGCTTTAAGACTAAGGGACGCAAGGAGTATCCCAACAAGGACAAATCAAGGGGAAAGCGCTCCTGCTACAAGTGCGGTAAGTCTGGTCATTTCATAGCACAATATCCCGATAATGATGATGACCAGGCACAAGAGAAGAAAGGGAAGAAAGAAAGAAGAATTACAGGAAGGCGAAGGGTGAGGCACACATCAGAAAGGAATGGGACTCCGACTACTCTTCATCCGACTCTGATGATGAAGGACTAGCTGCCTCGGCCTTCGACAAGTCTTCCCTCTTCCCCAACGAACACCACACATGCCTCATGGCTAAGGAGAAGAAGGTACGTACACGAGATACACCTAAGTACACTTCTTCTAGTGATGAGGAACTTTCTGATGGATAAGATAGATTATAGTGATCTTTTTCTAGGATTAGATAGATCTAAGGTAGATAAGATAAATGAATTAATTGATGCTCTTAATGAAAAAGATAGACTTCTAGAAAAGCAAGAAGATATACTCTATGAAGAACATGATAAGTTTATTAGTCTTCAAAAATCTTTTGCTCTAGAAATTAAGAAGAATGAATTGTTGTCTTCTGAATTGTCTACCTATCATGATTCTATTTCTAGTCTAAAGAATTTGAATGTTGATTTAAATACTAAACTAGAAAAACTTAATGTGGCTAGCTCATGTGTAAAGCATGTTGTAATCTGCAATAGATGTAAAGATGTTGATATTGATGCTTGTAATGAACATGTTTCTACTATTGTTAAGTTAAACAATGATGTTGCAAGTCTTAATACTCAACTTAAGACTTGCAAAGATAATTATGAGAAACTAAAATTTGCTAGGGATGCCTACACCGTTGGTAGACACCCCTCTATTAAGGATGGACTTGGTTTCCAAAAAGAAACCAAGAACTTAACAAGCCAAAGGACTTCCAGTCTCAACAAGGAGAAAGGGAAGGCTCCTATGGCTAGTAGCTCTTACTCTTCACATGACTAAAAGAACCATGCTTATCTTTATGCTCATGTCAAGAATATTTCCAATGTTGCTCATCATGATAGGTGTTATAATCATGCTGCTTTGCCTGCTTATAATGATTCTCATGCCATGTTTGCAACTAGCTCCTCTCATGCTCATGGTAGAAGTAGGCCTAGGCGTAATCATAGTGTTCCTCATGCGCTTAGGAAAGTATGCACTAGTCCAACTACTATTTATCAGACATGTAATGCTTCTTTTGTATTGTCATGTAAAAATGCTAAAGTAGTTGCTAAAAAGTTGGGATCTAAATGCAAGAGTGACAAAACTTGCATTTGGGTTCCAAAATCTGTTGTAACTAACCTTGTAGGACCAACAAGAGTTGGGTATCTAAAACCCAAGCTTAATTACCTTGCAGGTTTATGCATCCGGGGGCTCAAGCAGGATCATTGATAGCGGATGCACAAACCACATGACGGGGGAGAAGAAATTGTTCACCTCCTACGTCAAGAATAGGGATTCCCAAGATATTATCATCTTTGGAGATGGGAATCATGGCAAGGTTAAGGGCTTAGGCAAAATAGCCATCACAACCGAGCATTCAATTTCAAATGTGTTTTTAGTAGAATCGCTCGGGTATAATTTATTGTCTGTAGGTCAATTATGTCATAAGGGCTATAATTTTATTTACAAATATTGATGTATCTGTCTTTAGAAGAAGTAATGGTTCATTAGCTTTTAAGGGTGTATTAGACGGCAAGCTCTATTTAGTTGATTTCTCAAAAGAGAATGTCGATCTAGATGCATGCTTAATTGCTAAGACCAATATGGGCTGGCTTTGGCACTGCCATCTAGCACATGTTGGAATGAAGAACCTTCATAAGCTTCTAAAGGGAGAACATGTGTTAGGACTAACCGATGTCTATTTTGAGAAAGACAGACCTTGTGCAGCGTGCCAAGCAGGAAAGAAAGTGGGAAGTACTCATCATAGCAAAAATGTGATGACAACGTCAAGACCACTGGAACTCCTACATATGGATCTCTTCGGGCCCGTTGCCTATCTCAGCATCGGGGGAAATAAGTATGGTCTTGTTATAGTTGATGATTTTCTCACTTCACTTGGGTGTTCTTTTTGCAGGATAAATCTAAAACCCAAGGAACACTAAAACGCTTCTTAAGGAGAGCTCAAAATGAATTTGAGCTAAAAGTAAAGAAGATAAGGAGCGATAATGGATTTGAGTTTAAGAATCTTTAAGTTGAAGAATATCTTGAGGAGGAAGGCATCAAGCACGAATTCTCCACTCCCTACACACCATAGCAAAATGGTGTAGTAGAGAGGAAGAATAGGTTGCTAATTGATATGGCAAGGACGATGCTTGGAGAATACAAGACGCCTGAGCGGTTTTGGTCGGGAGCTGTGAACACGGCTTGCCATGCCATAAACCGGCTCTATTTGCATCGCTTCCTCAAGAAGACCTCATACGAACTCCTAACTAAGAGCAAGTTAATCTTGATGATGTAGATGAAGATGAGGTTCCGACGGCCGCAATGCGAACAATGGCAATAGGTGATGTGCAACCACAAGAATCACAAGAGCAAGATCAACCTTTCTCCTCTACACTGGTGCATCCCCCAACTCAAGATGGTGAACAGGTACCTCTAGAAGAAGGGCAGGATCAAGAGGGAGCACATGAAGAACAAGATAAGGAGGAAGAAGCGTCACAAATTCCTCCAAATCAAGTTCGATCCGCAATCCAAAGGAATCACCCAGTGGATCAAATTCTGGGTGATATCAGCAAGGGAGTAACAACTCGCTCACGTTTAGCCAATTTTTGTGAGCATTACTCGTTTGTTTCTTCTATTGAGCCTTTTAGGGTAGAAGAAGCCTTGCAGGATCCGAACTGGGTGTTGGCCATGCAGGAAGAGCTCAACAACTTCAAGAGAAATGAAGTCTAGAGCCTGGTGCCACGTCCAAAGCAAAACGTTGTGGGAACTAAATAGGTGTTCCACAACAAGCAAGACGAACACGGAGTGGTGACAAGAAACAAGGCTCAACTTGTGGCAAAAAGGTATGCCCAAGTCACAGGTTTGGATTTTGAGACTTTCGATCCTGTAGCTAGGCTAGAATCAATTCGAATATTGTTAGCCTATGCTACTCACCATTCTTTTAAGGTGCTCTAAATGGATGTGAAAAGCGCCTTCCTCAATGGACCAATCAAGGAGGAAGTGTACGTGGAACAACCCCCAGGCTTCGAGGATGACAGGTATCCCGACCACGTCTATAAGCTCTCTAAGGCGCTCTATGGACTTAAGCAAGCCCCAAGAGCATGGTATGAATGCCTTAGAGATTTTCTCATTTCTAATGCTTTCAAGGTTGGGAAAGCTGATCCTACTCTCTTTACTAAGACTTTCAATGGTGATCTTTTTGTATGCCAAATATATGTCGATGACATTATATTTGGTTCTACTAATCAAAAGTCTTATGAGGAGTTTAGCAGGGTAATGATGCAAAAGTTTAAGATGTCGATGATGGGCGAGTTGAACTACTTCCTTGGTTTTCAAGTGAAGCAACTCAAGGAAGGAACATTCATCTCTCAAACAAACTACACTCAAGACTTACTCAAGAGGTTTGGGATGAAGGATGCAAAGCCCGCAAAGACACCGATGGGAATGGACGGACATCTAGACCTCAACAAAGGAGGTAAGTCTGTTGATCAAAAGACATACCGGTCTACGATAGGATCCTTGCTTTATCTTTGTGCTAGTAGACCAGATATTATGCTAAGTGTATGCATGTGTGCTAGATTTCAATCCGACCCCATGGAGTGTCACCTTGTGGCCGTTAAGCGAATTCTTAGATATTTAGTTTCTATGCCTTGCCTCGGGATCTGGTATCCAAAGGGGTCTACCTTTGACCTAATCGAATATTTAGATTCTGATTATGCTGGGTGCAAGGTTGATAGAAAGAGCACATCATGGACTTGTCAGTTTCTGGGAAGGTCCCTGGTGTCTTGGAGCTTTAAGAAACAAACTTCTGTTGCCCTATCCACCGCTGAAGCCGAGTACGTTGTCGTAAGACAGTGTTGTGTGCAACTACTTTGGATGAGGCAAACCCTCCGGAACTTTGGCTACAATCTGAGCAAAGTCCCACTCTTATGTGATAATGAGAGTGCAATCCGCTTGGCGGATAATCCTATTGAACACAGCCGCACTAAGCACATAGACATCCGGTATCACTTCTTGTGAGACCACCAACAAAGGGGAGATATCGATATTTATCATATTAGCACCGAGAACCAGCTAGCCGATATCTTCACCAAGCCTTTAGATGAGAAAAGGTTTTGCAGGTTGTGTAGTGAGCTAAATGTCTTAGATTCGCGTAACTTGAATTGATCTATAGCATACATGTGTTCTATGCCTTTGATCATGTTACTTTAAGCTGTATTGTCTTTAAATTGCTTATGTTTGGTGCTCAAGGTTTACAAGTCATCCCCGGACCTCACAAATCCCTATGCAAATGTTGCACATGTTTAGGGGGAGGATGTGCTACAACCCGACTCCCGTAAGACTAACCTATTTGTTGAGTACTAGTGACAAAATCTCAAAGGGATATTGAAAGGGAAATGTGAACTTGGACAAAGAAAGGGCTTCCACTGCATTCCGGTATAAATGTATCTTGTTCCAAGTTCATACTTATGCTCTCATTGCCTTTTCGCTCTGATTTGACATTTTGGTAAGGCAATGGGGTTAAAGGGCCACAAAGGTCTCCTGTTTTGGTGCTTAATGCCAATGGGGGAGAAATTAAGGCCAAAGCAAATGGATCAGCCAACCACTTGTGAAATTTCAAAAAAATGTAGAGTTAAAGGCCTTGTATTTGATCAAAATCCTTTTATTGCAAAATCGTTCTCTTATGGGGGAGAAGTTTCATTATGGAAAAGGGGGGGAGTTTGTGGCATTTGATCAAATTTACTCTTAAAATATCTCTCTATTTGACCAAACAAGTGTGTTTGACCTAGAGATAGAAAAAAGAATTTGTTTTGTGAAAATAAACCAAGTGGTGGCAAAATTGGTCCAAATATGCCTAATTCTATATGAGATAAATTGATCTTCAATTTGCACTCTTTAAAGGATGATATTGCACTTTGAGTTGCTTTTAAATGTGTTGGCATAAATCACCAAAAAGGGGGAGATTGAAAGGGAAATGTGCCCCCGGGCCATTTCTATAAATATTTTGGTGATTAGATGCCCAACACATATTGTTGAAAGGTGATGTGTGTCAAGTATTAAAGAGATGCAAATAAAGAATAAAGGTAATATCTTGACACTTTGCAAATTGTTTTATATGCTAAACACTCTTGCCTAAGTGCCAGGGACTCAGCTAAGAAAAGGCTAAAAGAGTCAGAGGAAAACAAACAAAGAAACGAAGAAAAAGGTGCTGACTGCGCAACACCAGACGGTCCGGCGCTGATCACCGGACAGTCCGGTGTGCACCGGACAGTCCGGTGCACGGTCTGCGAAACTCTTCGCTCTCGGGTTTTTCCTTGGCTACGTCGGCTATAAATCACTGGACAGTCCGCGCGAGGCACCAGACAGTCCGGTGCTCCAGCCGTGCAACAACTATCTCCCATGTCGACAAGAGCCAACGGTAACATGGCGCACCGGACGGTCCGGTGCCCCACACCGGACGGTCCAGTGCCCCACACAGAAAAGGAAACCAGCCAATCAGGAGATTCTATGACGCATACTATGCTCGTACTGTTCACTGTCCGGTGCGCCATAGGACAGTCCGGTGCACCGACGAACAGAAGGCAAGAATTGCCTACCAAATGGAGTTCCAATGGCTCCTAGCTGCCTTGGGGCTATAAAAGGGACCCCTAGGCACATGGAGCAATATACCAAGGCTCCATTGAACATTCTAAGACGCCTAGACTCCACAAATACGCATTCGGATCATCGTGTTTGAGATTTGAGCACTTCTTGAGTCGTGAACTCCCTGCGTTGTGTTTGTGTTCTCACCTCTTGACTTGTGTCCGTGGGATTGCTGTGACTCTAGTTCTTGAGTGTGTTTCTTTCCCTCCCTTACTTTTGTGCTTTTGTTGTGATCAACATTGTAAGGGCGAGAGGCTCCAACTTGTGGAGATTCCTCGCAAATGGGAAAAGACTGCTAAGTAAGAAAACCGTGGCACTCAAGGTTGATCATTGGATCACTTGAGAGGGATTCAGTGCAATCCTTGACCGAAGGAGGTCACCACAACGTGGAGTAGGCATTGGCCGAACCACGGGATAAAAATCATTGTGTCTCGTGTCTCTTTTCATTGTGATTAGTTTTCTTCTAGAGTTCTCGCTTTAGTAACTTGGTTTTAATCGTGCTAACATTTCATAACCAAGTTTGGGATATTTAGTGTTGAAATTTTACAGGATCACCTATTCACCCCCCCCCCCTCTAGGTGCTCTTAGGAGGGCTTTCCCTCATCATCACTAGAGGATAGGTTACTTGTTTTACCTCTTACCATAAGGCATTTATTTGATGACCATGAAGAGAATGATGAAGAGTTATGGCCACGAGTCCTTGGAGGATCATCTTTGCTTGAACAATCATCCCAAGTTTTGACACTTATAAACGCCTTGCCTTTGCTCCTCCTTTTTGTGGTTTCGACCATATTTGGACAGTTGTCCCTGAAGTGCCCTTCTCCCCACATGCGAAGCACTCTCTCTTTCTTTGCTTTTTCCTGTTAATGTTAAAGAGAAGATCCTCGACCTACAGGGGCACACCCATTAGATCAATCTTGCGAATCATTCCCATTACCTTTCCAACGCATCGGACTATTTCTTCGTCCTCAGAGGATGATGTTGTTGGTTGATCATCTTTATCATCATCACTTTCTTTTTCTTCCTCTTCTTCACTTGAGGAGCTTGGATTGGGAGCCTTCTTCTTGTCTTTCTTTTCATCACATGCAAAAGCATATGGCCTATAAGAAGTTGGCTCCTCTTAACCCATCTTTCGCAATATTTCAAATGCCGCAATCTTTCCGATCACAATTGTCGGGGTCATTGTGCTCAAGTCCTCCATGTTGTGAAGAATGGTGATGATGCTCCCAAATCTTTGTTGTGGTAGCAGGGAAATGATCTTCCTCACAATGTTTGCATCACCTAGTTTATTAATTCCAATAGAATTGAGCTCATTGATGATTAGATTCAAATGAGAATACATGTCTCTAACAAGCTCATTATCTTTCATAGCGAAAGAATTGTAATTATTTAAGACTAGGCAATATTTTTGCTCATGAACATTGGATGTGTCATCATGGAGTTCATGCAATTTTAGCCAAATCTCATTAGTAGTTTTTAATGTAAAAACTTGATTGAAAATTTCTATGCTAAGAGATTCATACAAGCAATTTTTGGCTCTAGCATTCAAATGAATTTATTGTTCCTCACTCGTGGTGAACTTTTTGGGAATTTTAGGTGGTTTCATCCCGTTACGAGTGACTCTCCAAACACGTAGATCAACGACCTCTAGGTAACAAGCCATTCTAGCACTATAATATGGGAAGTTAGCATCGTCGAATTGTGTTGCCTTATGGGTATCCATCCCCTTCCTCTAAAAAGCATCGGCTCAATTAGCGGTGAAGCTAAAACGTTTCAAATGAGCTAAACCAGGCTTTGAAACCACTTGTAGGAAACGGTGATGTCTAAGAGAGGGTGAATTAGGACTTCTAAAAAACTTCTTCTAAACTAGGCCACAAATAAATCCCTAGAACAAAACATATACAAATGAACAATTTAGAATGTGCAAACTAGATGTTGTCTAAGTGTTGATATCTCTACGAGAAAGCCTAAGTTTCAATCCTAAATAATCTTACTAGAAAGGCAAGATTGAAACTTAAATACTTAATATAATTCAGAAGGTAAAGAGCAAGGTAGAGATGCAAATTCTCGTGGATGACACTAGTATTTTTACCGAGGTATCCGGAACCACGCAAAGTCCCGGTTAATCCTCGTTGGTGCCCCTACACAAAGGGAAGCCCACATGAGGGCCAAGCACCTCGGTCGAGTAACTCTATAGAGAGTCGCGGGCCTTCTCCATGCACAAGTGGTGCTCTACTTCTGGCTCCTCTCGGACGCTTCCCGCCGTCTCCACTATCGAGCTTCCAATCGAACTGCCGTGGGCCTTGTTCCTTCTTGTACACGATAGAGGCTGTGACACAAACTCGGTTGTCACGGTCTCACAAGACTCTTGTCCCACTCAATACAATTACAATGGCTCGCGCAAGAGCCGAGAGGTTGTGTGGGTTTTCTAAACTCACTAAACTAAATAGGATTCTCTTAGAGCAAGCGCATAAGCGGTCTAACTAACCTAAGCACTTCACAAAGCACCTACGCTAATCATCGAGTGATTCTATTAAGCACTTGGGTGTATGAGCGTGGAAATGTCTATAATATGTCTTGGTATATTGCTTGGGCTCCCACACCTCCAACTGGTCGGTTGGTGGGGTATTTATAACCTCCCCCACAATTCTAGCCATTGGGCAGAAAGTTGACTCTCTATCGTCTGGCGCACCAAACAGTCTGGTGCACACCGGACATATCCGATGCTCTGGCCACGTCAGCCGACCGTTGAGGTCTGTAGTCGTCACCATTGGATCCGACCGATGCCAAGAATGTCTGGTGCACACCAGACAGTCCAGTGCTACAGGCCCGAGAGCCCCTAGTCACGGGCTCTCTGCGCAGACTGCTCGGTGCCTCACCAGACAGTCTGGTGCACACCAGACAGGTACTGTTCACTGTCCGGTGTGCCACCAGAGCGCTGGCTGACTGTCCACTTTATGGATTTCTTCGTTGTTTCCTTGGACATCTTTTGTTCTTGAGTCTTGGACTTCTACGCTTCTTTAGGTCTTCTTTTGAGGTGTTGCATCATCAGTGCCTTAGTCCAATCATCTTCGCATCTTGTGAACTATAAACACAAACACTAGCAAACACATTAGTCCACAAGGTTATGTTGATCATAAAACACCAAAATCACTTAGCCAAATGGGTTGGGGTCCATTTTCCTTACAAAGGGGTAAAGCCAATTGAGAACACACACAATCCAATCGACTCTACATCGTCTAGAGGCGCTTTGGATGGCATGCTGATCTCCAAGTAACCCTACGATCTCTCCTCTTCGATAGAGTCCCTCCCAAAAGGTGAGATCTAGGTTCAACGCAAAGGCTTGTGCATCAGCGTGGACAATATGTCGCCTACATGCGGACTGTTCGCGCGCCCATAGAGAAGATCGTAGTTATCTTCTCGACGGTTACCTACACGCGGACAATTGGGTGACCTATCATGGATCGTACGGCACCTCGCAAAGAGGTCCCTAAGGTATCGACTCCCTATGTGTGAGATCTAGGGATCATTGGTGTTTGGCCCAAAAAGGTGCCAACATGGTTTTTACCGACTTCATCAGAACGAGTGAGTTCAGGTCTATTAAAATTAGGCTACAGTGGCCGATTCTAAAGATCTCAACGATGTTTCCCCAAACAACAACACAAGTATGACTATAAATGATTTGTCGATTGATGAGTATAAGGAATTTGAAGACTACATGAAGAAGCTGGACGAGGAGTTCCAGCAATGACAAGCTCAGAAGCGTGAGGAAGAAAAGGAGAAATACTTGGCTCACTTCAAGACGGATCAACACTAGAAGATCGTCAAGTAGGAAGAAATCTAGATGGTATCTCTCCTACCTTTGACTCAGATCCTGTAACACCCTAGGGTGTTTGCCTCATGCTGAGCAGCGAATATTGTCATCAACAAGAAATGTTTAGGTGAATTACACTCTCTATGCCACATTCATCTTCATTTGTTCAAATAGTTTAAAAGTTTTCACAAAAAATGGGTTTTAATAATCTCCCAAAACATCAAATTATGTGATATGTGAATCGCTCGAGTAGACAAATGCAAATTTGGGAGCACTAGATTTTTGTAATCCGAATCGCGCGCGTTATCCGTGTAATTTGTGCGTGAGGTTAATACTCAGATTGTCCTTCAGTGAAGTGTCTAAAGCGGAGAAATTAAGTGTCGAATATCAGATAAAAATTATTGTTGAGATTTTTCTCCAGTGTGCTATCCTCGCAGAAGAATCGTTTTAATCCGGCCTATTTGCATCCCGCCCAAATCTATTACTCTATAAGCATGTAACATTGGCATCCACAGCCTACACCATGCCCCCGCTCGCGCGTCTACACTCCCGCACCGAGATCTCGTGCCCGTAGACACCGCCTTGTCGTGCCCCAGCCCACCGCACGATCTCCAGCCTCGCCCCGAGCGCCTTCGTCAATCTCGTCCGCCGCACCCGCCAAGTCTTGAGATCGAGCAGATCCACCATCCCTCGCCCCATCACGTGCTCACCCTGGACCCGCATCCCTGTGCTGCCATACCCTCGGCCTCGCCCTCACCTCATCCTCCCCTGCCCCTGCACCGCATCCAACACGTAGATCCAGCGTCGTCGTCGTGATGCCTGCCCATGCCACCGCGTGCGCACCCCCCATGCCGCCGATAAACCCTAGCGTGATCCCCACCCCGCCCCCGTCCTCCTCACATCATCGACTCCCCCATCATCCATGTCCCTGTGGTCGTCTCTGGCAAGGATAGGATGACGTCGTCCGGGGTGGTGGCCACGCGGAGGCGCGTGAGCCCAAAGAGGGCCTTGTCGGGGAGGGTGCCCACGGGGGAGAACACCACGGTCGCTGCCTTCTTCGCTCCCGTATCCACTCTTCAAACCCCCACCCCAACGCCCACGGGCAGGCAGGCTGCGCCGCGATGGCACCGATGTCGTCCTCCTGCAGGACGTTATCGCCTAGGGTGAGGCGCTTGAACACAAGCTCAAAGAGGCGGGACGAGTTGTCGAGCGGCGAGTCGAAGAATTGGCGAGGAACAGTCGCAGAGAACTGCTCCACGATGGAGGACGAGAAGCCGAGCTACGCTAGATGCTCCCCTGTGGTCGTCTCTAGCGCACCTATGAAGCTCGGGTCCGCGACCACCACCTTTGCTCCCCCTCCATCCCATGCTACTCCCTTTGACGACGACGCGCTCACCTCCTCCTCCAATCACATCGCCCCCCCCCCCCCCCCCGCCCTCCCTACAAGCATCGCGCGGCAAGTGCCTGGATTCCAGCGCCTCGCTGGAGCATGGGGTCATCGACCCCATCGATGGCGGTTGTGGAGGAATGGAGGAAGATGATAAACAGCGGCGGTGGCCAGAAGAGGCGCAACCCAAATATCATTCCCTTTCGACACCACATTGAGTTCGACCCTAAGTTCTTCGACAGGTCGTGGCATAAGCTTCATGACGCCATCCGCGAGATCTGTAACCACAACTGCATCGGCCTCTCCTTCGAGGAGCTCTACAGGTTAACATTGCATGCTTGCCCCTGGTCCCATGGCTTTTTTGGTTGCCGCCATGTTCCATCATATTCTATTCCAGGTACTTAGGTCACGCTATATGATCGGAGATGATTCGGATAGATAGCGGTCGTGGATGGATTGATTGTTGTGTTGATTGGTGATCTGTAATTTTTCATGTTTTAATTTATAACCAATCCCCGTGTGGGTTTGTCAGCTTCTATGCATGTGAATAGATTAGTGTAGTAGGGCTTGTCCTATTACCATAATTTGTCAACATGATATTAGGATATTTTATTATTGGTAGTTGCTTGACGCCTTTAGTTTAGGTCATTTGCAGTGTCATTTTATCGGTCTCGTCATTAAATGCTTAAACGGTTGGAGATCTTCTATCGATTCCATGTTATGCGTACACCAGAGCTGAACTGACGAGAACTGCCATCTAGACCTGCCTAAACATTATTTATTATCTAGAGAACTCCCTTAGTAATCTTGTGCTCGTGTTCCTGTACTTCATAATATGTCTTGGCATCGATACTCCTTGCATAGTTGGCACTTAGCAGTCCAAATAAATGGGTTGAACCATTCTCTTGTCTAATGATACGAGGAGATTTGACTATGGTGCTCCACCACTCTCCCTGCATAGTTGGCCCCTGCGTTTCCTACCCCACCTACTACCACTCCTTCAAATTTGGCTCCATCGTTGAACCTAATTGCTACTGCTGGTGGTTGGTTGCGAGCAGGGAGGACTTGGAGAGCACGACACCACCACCATAACTTCTTCGTAAGCAATGCCACCACCACGACCTCTTTTCTATTCTTTGTGTCATCTCATTCTCACGACTGAGTTGGATAGAATTGTGAGATGTGTGGTAGTACATTTGGTTAAAGTTTGTATTTGTTAGGTGACTATCTATTTGTTCCTTCGAAATGTCAGGGTGGCATTCAAAGAGTTCATATTATAAAAGAATGTGTAGATGGATCACTTCTATTAGAATTATTTACAGGAGATGGAGAAAGAACAATGATCGCTATGTATTTTGAAGCTCTTGTTTTATAAACATTTTGCTCAAATTTGTTGTTTTAGTGCTCATTTCAATAATTCAGTGCCTGCATTATCTATTATCAACATGGATGCATATCCTAGATATGCAGTATAATTCGTTTTTGTAGTCCTTATTATTAAAAAGAATTAGTTTCATATGAGTAATGAAATGCCTTAGTATATGTCGAGTACGAAGATTTGTACTTGTGTAACTATTGTTCACCATGAAATTTTCGAAGCAATAAAAAACACTTGGAAATTTAGCATCTACAATCTGTCATGGGAATTCCCTAATTGTACTTTTCTTATGGATCAGACCCTCACTAAGCTTCGCTTTACAAGGAATGATTTTACTGAGGACGATAAAAGCGACGTTCAATGTAACTTTTTGTCCTCCACATTTCTTACCTTGATTTCCTGTTTAACTAATTTGGTGCTTATGCATTTGTTTGTCACTAAAGAAAGTGCTTCGGGAAGATGGCTTTTATACAATTAGGCTGTCATCTAATGTGTTGGACACTACAAAGAAACATCATGTTGTTTCTTCAATTAAAGTTGTAAGTTGACTGGAGAGTTCATTGGTGTGTTTCTCTTTACTATGATCATAAAATAATTCAAATACTCCAATTATCTATTCTTCAAATCACTGTACCAACTGGAACCTGTAAAATAAGGTATGTTGTAAAATCAGCACTACCCTTTTGTATAGCACCAAACATGTGTGTTTTATGGAACAATCAATAAATAAAGCAATTGAATTAGTTATAATAAAAAACCACTCCTTGATGTTTTGCAAAAACTGTGATGCTATCTTATTATTAGAAGTATTGATTCTGTAGCAATAAGAATTTCTTTTATCTACTACATAAACATACCATTTTTTTCTTTGCCCATGTTGAATAAATGTAGTATTTCTATGCATCTGCATATCGCGGCACATGTTTCCGTTCATGGTAGCATCTACCTGAAATCAACATAGGCAAAATACTAAAATAGAACCAGATCGCTTTTACCCAATGGTAAACCTTACAAACTGTAAGGCTTGTTAACCACCATTGTTCAGATTTATTTACACTTTATATCCTCCACAAAAAAGGACATGCACTAGCCATGAATCCCATATAGAAGAGAGAAGCTGGCCAGAAAAGGGATGAGATGATGGGAAAAGCTTCTCTGTTGTTTGATGTTTACAGGATAACCTATCCAGAGGGAACATGGTAACTATTAGAGCTCTTCAATGGCTATTTTCAAAACCCAAAGGGCTTAAGTTTATTTATGCTGATTTAGGCAATGCCAAAGTTGTATGTTGGGGACTTGTTATCAAATGCTATGAGTTAAGAACAAGGCAACACAAAAAGGGTAATGGTTAATGCCCTTCGTCCTTCGAAGCACTATCTCCCTTAGGATATAATGATCTTTAGACGAAGGTCATGAAGGACGTACCTTCGACATCACAGTGTATATTAATGAAAGAAGAAGCATATGAAACATGAGAATAAACATGAATAATCATATGACATCATTAATATCTCTTAATTATATCATCATGAATGAACATGAACAATATTGAATTACATTTATACCTTTGGCTTGACAGAAGGCAAAAGCCCAAGCGTGACGCACGAGCGAATACAAGTCAGCGTGAACAGTACGGGGTACTGTTCATCTATTTATAGGCATAGGACGTAGCCTGCAAGAAATTACATTCATACCCTTTACACCTGGTTACAATCATAACATAGGTTGTCATGGGCTAATTGGTCATTCCATCTTTTAAGTCGGTGCATCTGGAGATACGTTACGAAGCTCCTTAACTGATAGCTTCGGCATTGTGTTTTGGCCCTTCGAAGGTGTTTCTTCTCACAAGACCTTCGGCGATGAAGCTGCCCCCCCCCACATTGTATCCTTCTTCTGAAGTTTAATAACCCAGTGCCTCCCCTTGCCTTACATTTATGTGTTGATGAGATTTTTTTTGCTTAACCAATAATCAGGTGAACAAAATATTTTCAGAGAATGCATTTGATGTTGTTATGCACTTTGTTGTTGTTTCTTATGTTGGTGTCATGGTGTGAGCACAATGGAGCCACTCGGGTAAAGGTTTATCCTACGCATGTAATGCACTGGTTTTCTTTTATTGCTCAAATATTTCAAAGCTTGGACCTACATGGTTCTATTGAATTTTCTTTGACGTGTATCTAGCAAGGCACCATATGTTCCTTAATTATTGTAACGGAATTGTTACGTACACATCTAATTGGTATTATGTTAAATCAAAATCAAATTTATAATGGAAGTCCAAACAGATTTTGTAATTCTTGGTACCCTATCATCATCTTTTGCTCAGAGTGCTTTTATAGTTTAATTGATGTAGTGCAAGTTTATATTTTATTTTCTGCTCCAACTATTTTCTATGCTACTTCCTTGGTATTAGTCCACCGTACATAAGTCATCTACAACAAATGTTCTTCTACCTAACCAACTGCATATGCTATTAATTGTATTCTAATTTTAATAACATATTATCATTGTTCTGTATATCAGGGTGGCTGATGATCAGGGGGTGTCCATTGAAAAGCAAGAGAACACAATCACTACCGAACACAGCTCCTTTGCTGAGTGTCGCAGACACTCGGCAAAGGCTATTTTACACTCGGCAAAGGCTTTGCCGAGTGTAACACTCGGCAAAGAATGCTCGGCGAACTGTACATCGGCAACAGCCTCTTTGCCGAGTACTTTTTGTCGGGCACTCGGCAAAGAATTTGCCGAGTGCCATTTGACACTCGGCAAAGAAAAGTCACCGTCACGGCGCCAAGTGACGGTGATGGATCCTTTGCCGAGTGTCTTCTTTGGCACTCGGCAAAGAGGCTAATTTTGCCGAGTGTCTGCTATAGCGGCCCTCGGCAAAGACGGGTCCAGTGGGCCCCACCGCCAGTCCCTGTGCCGAGAGCTCTCGTAGGCACTCGGCAAAGGTGCCTTCTTTGCCGAGTGTCTAGTGGACTGGCACTCGGCAAAGAGTCCTCCAGTGGGCCCCTTTGCCAGTCCCTTTGCCGAGTGCCTTGGCAACAACACTCGGCAAAGATGGCTTTACCGGTTCCCAGGTTTCCTTATTTGTCGAGTGCCATTGTCAGCACTCGGCAAAGATGGCTTTACCGGTTCCCAGGTTTCCTTCTTTGCCGAGTGCCATGGTCATAGCACTCGGCAAAGCTACCCTTTGCCGAGTGTTACACTCGGCAAAGTGACCAGGATGTCTCTTTTTTATTTGTTTTTGCTGTTCCATCCAAACAAACAAAAGATATATATCATTCACATCACATTATATATCAATCGCATCACAGAATGAACACATTTATCATCAACACCATATATATCACAAAGTCTCACTAATATAAGTCTCACAAATATAAGTCAGGATCATCACAAAACAGATATAAGTCTGGATCATCACTAACATCACCAAGTATCTCACAAGACCAAGTCTAACTAACATCACCAACACTCACAAATATAAGTCTGGATCATCACAAAATAGATCATCAACGAGGTGGGCATCTGGACTGGTTCGGCGAAGGGCTGGACGAAGCGTGAGGGTTGTTCAACGCTGCCGATTGACCCTGCACAGAGAAGAGATTGTATGTGTGAGAACATATGAATATATATCATGTAGTACTAAAATTTTGATACTCACAGGAGTAGTGAACTCAGCAGGGTCAGTTGCAGGGAACAACGGAGGTGGTGGAGCATGACCCTGTGCGGCGCCAAGGCTCTGCATGTACGCGAACATCTCTACCATCCTCTTCTCCAGCTCCTCACGTTGCCTCCTCTCATCATCTAGCTGAGTCTATAATATTTCGCCCTAATGTTACGATAATGCAAAGAGAAGATATATAATAATCAATGAACGATGAATAGATAAGGAATAACCTGGAGTTGCTGGATACGATGTTGTGAGCTGTCCTGCCGAGGTCGTATGGCTGGGCTCGCGCTCGTGCTCCTTGCTCGCACCTGAGAGAGAGTGGGAGTGGAGGACGAGTCGATTGCCCTGTCGGCAATCCAGTACCGCCCATGCCTCTTGCCTCCTCCGACCCTCATGAGGACATCTCCGTCGATGTCCTCGGTCCTCGGATCGTAATCTGGCCCATGGACCTCCTTGGCTATGGCGGTGTACTCACTGAGGCGGCTGTGGATGGCGGGGTTGGTGTACGCCTCGGGCCCATCATCTGGGTTGTAGGTGACGTCGGACGTCGCCTTCCCCTTGTGGGCCATAGCATATGCCGAGAATGTGGAGCAAGGCATGCCACCATGTGCCGCCGACTGCGAGAAAACCAACGAGATGGTTAGAAATCATGTCTAATCGAAAGTTATATACCTAAATAAAAAAGAGCGTGTACCCATGCTTCCGCGTATTTGCCCAGGCTGCGGTTGCCTTGATGGTGGGAGGGACCTTGCATCATCAAACGTCGTTCCCGGCTAGCGTTGTGCGCCTCGTCCCACTCAGCCGAGCACCACCTCTGCACCATCTGCTCCCAGCACTCAGGATGCGCGGCGCACCAATGAGGAATCATCTAAAAAAATACAAGTACACGGCATATCAGAAGATAAAATTAAGCATATTTAGTACCAATAATAAAGTTTTGTATTTACCTGCAAGTACTGGTCCGGAGTCAACGACATGGTTCGGGCGTCCTTCTTAGTCACCTTCTCCCCAAGGACGGAGCCGTGGTAAGTGATGATGGCCTGGATGCGCGCCTTATAGTGCATGTCCACGACGAGCTTCTTACAGCTCGTCGTAGCCACCGCATCCGCCCTGGCCTCGTATCCAGCCTCGCATCTGAAGAAATCCTACATACAAAGACGATGTATCCACACATTATTTCAAGAATATGCAACAAATGCGACTTATTAAACAATATAGTGCGAGGAAGACTTACCCACAGCTCTTGCTTCACCCGCTTCGCCTTGTTGTTGAATTGTCTGCCGTCCCGATCTACTGCATCGGGGGCGACGGCGTAGTGGTCGAAGGTGTATGCTAGGCTCATCACTCCGGCGTACTCGACAAGTCCAGGGAAGTGTTCCCTGCATAGAAGGCCGAGGATGCCATTAGGGTTGCGGCCGTGACCCCCTGCAGTCTCCAAAATCATCCAAGACCTGTCCAAGTGATTAAGATAAAGTATTAGTTTCTATTATTAATTTGAACATATAATATGAAAAAGCAGCAACAACATCTAAAGTTACCTACCTCTCTCCATCAGGTCGTATCAGCGGACGTCTGTCACGAAGTATGGGTCGCGGAGGGAGACTCGTGGGACCTCGCAGGTAGATACTCCTCGAACCTGAGGAGCCAGAACCTGAGACGTCCTGCTGATTGACGTCATCGTCGTCGTCCTGCTGCGCCGCATCGTCGTCGTCCTGCTGCGCTGCATCGACAGCGGCTTGCTGCTCCACCTGCTGTTGTACGGCGTCGTCCTGCTGCGCCTCCTCCTCCGTCCTACGGGTGCTCCTCCTCCCCCTCCCCCTCCTCGTCCTCGTCCCACCGCCCACCATCTTTGTTCAACAACCTGCAATTAAGAGTAAGCAATTAAACATAGATAAAAAAATATGTATTTAGAAACATATGCAAAATAAATGAAATATAGCATTACATCGATTAAAAATAATCTTCATATGTGTCCGGGTAGCCGGATCATAAGTGTCATCATCACTATCAACCATTTCATAATCAACACCATCTGAAGGCGCAATTTCGTCATTGGCATTGCCTTCAAGCATTTCTAAGTCATTCTCATTTTGCACCTCATCCTCCTCATCAACAACCATTTCATCATCCGGCGTTTCAATATCTACTTCCATTCCGATCGCTTCGGTTAAGTCTATCTCAAATCGCCCTTCGAGTCCATCTTCTTGGAAGAACTCTCCGTCATATGTGTCCGGGTCTAAGTTATAATCTTCATCGTTTGGAACAGGTAATTTAGCGTGCGGTGATACCTTATACACAACATCCCAACCCTTAAGATGTTGTTTCGTTTGGCACGCATATGGAAGATAATACACTTGTGTGGCCTGTTGGGCCACAATATAGACATCGTCTCCTGGTAAGATGGAATCCTGTCGAATTTAGACTAGCCCAAGATTAGATTGTGTCCGTCTCGTAACTTCAGGGTCAAACCAATGACATTTGAATATCACTGGAGTAAGAGGTTTGGAACCATAAAAATTGAGTTCATATATTTCTTCAATTCTTCCATAATACTCGACCTCGTCAAGCCCGGGCGTAAAGACTCTAGAACACGTGGTTTTTCGATTGGGCCAACTTTGGTCGTAGCTTGTTGTGCGAAAACGGTATCCATTGACGTCATACCCAGAAAATTTCCTGACCCTATAGGCAAAGCCATTGGCTACTTGTCTCAACTCGGCACTCATAGACGGCTCTCTTTGGCCCTGCAAGTTCAAACACGCTAGATTGTTATATTATTCGCACGTAAGAGCAACTTCAAATGACAAACTAAGCACGTACCTTACGTTTAAACCAGGAAATGAAATCGGGCAATCCATTTCCCGCACCCTTTCCAAGAAGGGTATCATATTCCTGTGGAGTTGGGTCCCTTGATCGACGCCAGAATTCATGAAGAAATTGCTCCATGTATAGTGTCACCTCTTCAAGGTTGGTCAATACATATAGCATGATATGGCGCCACTCTTCATGTCTCAGGGTCTTGGTGGTCGAACCACTCGCGCTTCCGAGTTGCCCTCGAAAAATGCTGAGGTTCGATTCATTGTCGCCATCATTGTAACGAGGGGGTGGATTATGCACGCTCGGTAGTTTGTCACTATAGTAAGTTGTTGTGAAGTTTGACACCTCCTCCAGTATGTATGCCTCTGCAATGGAAGCCTTGATTTTGCATTTATTTCTACATTTCTTTCGGATAGTCTTTAGACATCTCTCGATTGGATAGCACCAACGTCCCTACACGGCCCCCTCATTCGTGCCTCATACGGGAGATGAAGAATCAAATGCTGCATCGGATTGAAGAAGCCGGGTGGAAAGATCTTCTCCAGCTTACACAGTAACACGGGTGCCATCCTTTCCAAGTCTGCAATCATGGTCCGAGCTAACTCTTTTGCACAAAGCTGGCGGAAGAAATAGCTCAACTCTGCAAGCGCTAGCCAGACATGCTCAGGGACATAGCCTCGAACCATCGCCGGAAGAATTCATTCAATCCATATGTGGAAGTCATGACTCTTCATCCCTAAGACTCCCAGAGTAGATAAGTTCACCCCCCTACTAAGGTTAGCTGCATACCCATCAGGGAACATTAACATCTTGATCCACTGTAGTACTTCCTTCCTCTAGGCCCTGCTCAGGACGAAATCGGCCTTAGGCCTTCTCCATGTCTTACCACCACTAGGCGGCTTCATCTCTTGGTTTAGTCTATCACATAACTCTGCCAGATCCACTCTTGCCTTTATGTTATCCTTTGACTAATCAGGAATCTCCATAATTGTTGCCCAAAGTGCCTCGGCGACATTCTTTTCAGTGTGCATCACGTCAAGGTTGTGTGGAAGGAGCAGGTCATCATAATAGGGGAGCCGAGTCAAGCCTGACTTATGTGTCCACATATGTTGCTCACCATATCCCACAAAACCACCTTCTGGGTTGGCCACGAGACCATCTATCTGTTCGCGAACTTCGGCACTAGTCATCATTGTAGGTGGGCGGTCTGTCACCACGACACCTTTCGTAAAGTTCTTGATGTCTAGTCGGAATGCATGGTCAGGAGGGAGAAATTGTCGATGTTTATCGAATGACGAATATTTACCACCCTTCTTCAACCAAATGAACCTAAGAGCTTCCTTGCAAACTGGGCATGGGAACTTACCGTGAACACACCAGGCGCAAAATAGCCCATACGCTGGAAAGTAATGCATGGAGTACTGGTACCAAACATGCATTTTGAAGTTTGTCTTCGTAGCTCGGTCGTACGTCCATACCCCTTCCTCCCAAGCACGGACCAATTCATCAATCAAAGGCTCCATGTACACGCACATTTTATTCCCCGGGTGTCCAGGAATTATCAACGACACGAATATGTTCTGTCTTTGAAAGCATACGCCGGGGGGGAGATTGATGGGGATAACGAACACGGGCCAACATGTGTATGGGGCAACGGTCATTCCATAGGGATTGAACCCATCTGTGGCCAGCGCAACACGAACATTACGAGCCTCTTTGGATTTCTCATGGTGAATGGCATCAAAGTGGGTCCATGCTTCACCATCGGATGCGTGAACCATCTTGTCAGGATTGTATCGTTTGCCTTTTTTGTGCCATGTCATCTGTTTCGCGGATTCCTCTGTCATGTATAGACGCTAGATCCTCGGTATGAACGGAAGGTGGCGTAGGATTGTCACGGGGATGTCGAGCTGCCTCTTCTGTCCATCACCAGAGTCTACCTCCATGAACCTAGACGATTTACACTTTGGACAGTACTTTGCCTCACTGTGTTCTTTCCTAAATAGGACGCAGCCCTTCGGACAAGCATGTATCTGCTCATACGTCATCTTGAGTGCACGAAGGAGTTTCTGTGCCTCGTACATGCTCTTTGGCAGAACGTGATCCTCCGGAAGCAGGCTGCCAATAACTGTCAACAAACCATCGAAGGCGTCTCGACTCATGCTATACTGCGACTTGAACGCCATTATACGCCCAATGGCATCCAGTTGAGAAACCTTTGTCTTGCCGTGAAGGGGTTTCTGTGCCGCGTCAAACATGTCGTAGAATGCCTTTGCGGTCGCCTCTGGCTCGTCCTCCGTACGTCCTTCGGCGAACTGTGCCTCGTGATAGTCGTTCAACATGTCAGCTACCCCGGCATCAGCATCGTAATCCTCGACGCGTTGTCTCACCACCTCCTCTCTCGTGCGATGCGCTTCACCATGGAAGATCCATCGAGTATAGTCCAGCGTAAATCCATTATTCCAAATATGTTCTACCATGGCCTTCTTTGGTTTTCTTTTCCGGTTGTCACATTTGCTGCACGGACAAGGGACTAGACTAGCTCCTTTAGCAGCTTCGCCATATGCCCGTTCCACGAAAGCATCGGTCTTCCTAATCCATTCTGGAGTGACATCATTACGTCGAACGTGGCCCATGTACATCCACTCACGGTCCTCCATCCTCTAACATATATAACCGAGTATAGTTTAATATAGACATGTAATGCATGTACACTACGTTCCTACCTTCTAATAGGTGATGATAGGTCCTAATCCCACCCGCGGTTGCGTAGATGGAGTTAGTTTCCATGCTCTACTCCGATCCGAGATAGAGTTTCGGCAGCACCTCCCCGCTGTTCTCCGGATACACGTCCTGGCAGGGAGAGTGTACTGTCCGGAGAACAACAGGGAGGTGACGCCGAAACTCTATCTCGAACCGGAGTAGAGCATGAAACTAACACCATCTACGCAACTGCGGGCTGTCCAAAAAACATGGACAATTCGAAACTGATACATTTGTAGATATGCAAAGATCTGCATATCTACACCGTATCACTTTCGAACGGGAGACGCCTAACTGGGTTACGTGATCTACGACCATGATGCGGAAATAGAGGTTATACCTAGGGTGGCGGTGGAGTCAGGCTAGTGGGGCTGTGGCGGGTCGGTGCAGTGGCGACGCGACGCGGTGCAGACAGACCCGCAGTGGCTAGGAAGACAAGTATCTTCTCTGTAAAAAAGAAACACAAGTCTATTAATACAAAAAAAATATTGCCAAACTTTGTTCATATGAATTCACATCAACGACCGCCATCCTTAGGACCACACATGCCATCGGCAAACCTACCACTACTTGTGCCTATCTACCGCTATCGGTTAGTTCTGTCACCAGAGTGGCCATCCGAGCCATGGGCCACACCCATAAGAGTTATGGAGTTCTCCTATGGTGGTTAAGGTTGGGGAGTTGTCAATCGTGGAAATCTAGCTGTGTGTCCATTGTGGTGAGCTATGCCAATGTGGTCTAGTTTGGCCAAGTCAGAGGTTTCTAGGATTGGTGTCGATGATGGATATGGTGGTTGATGCGTTGGGTAACTCTGGAACCATATCAATACACCGTTGTCGTCGTGGTGTGTGTAGGGTTGGACGAAATACTTGTGCCTCATCGGCTCGGCTTGGCTCGTGACCACCTCGGTACGGCTCGAAAAAATAAACAAGCATGTCAAAAAAATCGGCAGCACTTCCCCTGTATGGGGAGGTTTCCAAAACCTGCAAATAGATCTAACAGCACGATGGCTGACACGCACATATACAAACGACATGATAAACGCAAGTCACATCTAAGTGGCATCCATATCCACCATCATAATATATAGAAGTATTTTAATAAACATAGCAAATTCACTATAATGCCCTAAAACTACCGCTAATTCATACCCTAATTAAATACTTACAAAGGAGTGAGGCGCGGCGGAGGAGAGGGCGGGCGGCGGTCGACTCACCGGCGGCGGCGTGCCGGGCTTTGCGGGCGGGCGGGCGGGCGCGTGGGGCGGCCGGGCGGGCGGCGGCCGGGCGCGTGGGGCTGCGCCGATGGTGAGGCGGCGCCGGAGCGTGGGGCGGGCGGCGGTGGGGCGGCGCCGGCGGCGGGCGTGGCGGCGGTGAGGAGAAGGAAATTTCCGCGAAGGAAGAAGAGAAGGAAAGGAAAGGAGAAGGAAGAAGAGAGCCGCGCGCGGGCTGCTTTAGTCACCTTCTTTGCCGAGTGCCCGCGATCCGGCACTCAGCAAAGATTTTTTTTAAAATTTTAAAATAAACTTTGCCGAGTGCCGGATCGCGGGCACTCGGCAAAGGCGTCTTTGCCGAGTGCTAGCTGTAGAGCACTCGGCAAAGACGTATTCTACACACTTTGTCGAGTGCCAACAGACAGGCACTCGGCAAAGCCTCCTTTGCCGAATGCTAACTGGACAGCACTCGGCAAAGTAAATTTTATTTTTTTTATTTTTGGCAACCAAACTTTTTGTGGTGTGTTCCTACACTATGTAGACCTACAAGTACCATTTTGGTACAATTATAAAAGTGTTTTTTATAACTATTAGATTTAGTTCGTTTATTTGAATTTCTTCGAAAAATTCAGATTTGAACTGCAGGTCACTCGAAACTTGGAAAACCGTGCATACAAAAATGATATTCATGTTACTTAGCATAAGTTACGACTGATTCCAAGAGCGGACCGGAAACTTCGAGCAACATGCTCACTAAACATGGCCGTGAACTTGCCATCCACATGTTTAAAAATTCTATAAAACACAAACAAAGTCAGAAAATCATGAAACTTGTCCACGTGTCATGATATCATATGTATAGGCTGTGATAAAAATTTTAGAATGTTTGGAGAAAGTTGTGAAACACTATGTGTAGAAACCTGGAAGATCCACATTGAAATTCTAGGTTTCTACACATAGTGTCTCACAACTTTCTCCAAACATTCTAAAATTTTTATCACAGCCTGTACATATGATATCATGACACGTGGACAAGTTTCATGATTTTCTGACTTTGTTTGTGTTTTATATAATTTTTAAACATGTGGATGGCAAGTTCGCCGCCATTTTTAGTGAGCATGTTGCTCGAAGTTTTCGGTCCGCTCTTGGAATCGGTCATAACTTATGCTAAGTAACATGAATATCATTTTTGCATGCACGGTTTTCCAAGTTTCGAGTGACCTGCAGTTCAAATCTGAATTTTTCGAAGAAATTCAAATAAACGAACTAAATCTACTAACGATTGAAAACTCTGTTATAATTGTCCACAAATGATACATATAGGTCTACATAGTATAGGAATATACCACAAAAATTTTGGAAGTCAAAATAAAAGAATAAAAATACACTTTACCGAGTGTCTAGAAAAGACACTTGGCAAAGCGTCCTTTGCCGAGTGCCCAATATTTGGCACTCGGCAACGACTGACGGCCGTCAGCTATAGACGGCCGCTAACGGCCCTTTGTCGAGAGCCATCTTTGCTGAGTGCTTGACTCTCGGCAAAGCAGTCTTTGTCGAGTGCTTAGCTGTGCCGAGTGTCCTGCACTCGGTAAAAAAGATCTTTACCGAGTGTAAGACTTTGTCGAGTGCGGCGCTCGGCAACCGGGTCTTTGCCAAGTGCCCGATAAAAAGCACTCGGCAAAGCCTCCGGCACTCGGCAAAGACCCAGATTCCGGTAGTGAATAACATATTATAAAACAATTAAGAGCATATTTTTATGCTGGAGTATTTAAGAAGGTTTTGAGCATATTTATTATTGCTGCAATTTTAAAGTTGGGTTAAGGTTTTTGACACTTCCATCATTCTCTCCATCTCCCTGTTTACATATTTTTCATATCACTCCCTAATTATTTAGTTGGGATCTCAGTAATTGCTACTTGTAATAGAGCTCTGCACGCCAATCTTGTTACACTTTTTTACCTCATAGTGATCTTTGTGCATTGCGCACAACATCATGTACCTTACTATGTTTTCCTGCTTATTGAAATCCTCTGAGCTCTACTCAGTTTTTACCTATCTTTTGATTTTACCCACGGAGAAATATTGGTTGGGTAACTACCATGAAAGCATGAACCTTAAAAAAACTTTGTTCATCGCTTTTTTGGAAATGATTATCATTTTCTTCCATTTGCATATATATGTGTCTTAATGTTGAGGAAGGATTTAATTAATGTTGCTATCAATACTCCTGTATAGGTGATTACTGTCTATTGCAATTCATTGTTGAAAAATTAGATTTGTGCTGAAATAATTTTCTTTTAACACCACAGGGCACTGCGGCTAATGTTGCTATGTGTGCAATGCTTGAGATAGACACGAATACCCGTCTTAAGGAGCTTGGTTGGATGCTACTCTTGCAGGTAGTTTATGCATAAAGTTAGGCCAGTTCGTTCCTTAAATGTTGGCATATTTTGTTTTTCACTTTAAACTGTCTCTAAACAAACTGTCTCTAAATCACTTGTAGGAAACGATGATACCTAACAGGGGGTGAATTAGGACTTTTCAAAACTATGGGCCACAAATAAATCTCTAGAGCAAAACCTATACAAATAAACAAACTAGAATATACAAGCTAGATTTTGAAGTGTTGCTATTTTTACTGAGGAGTTGTGCAACCTAAGTTCTAATCCTAAATATTCTAAGCAGAAAGGAGAGATTGAAACTTGAGAGACTGCTGCAACTTGAGAGTCTACCGCAAAAGCAGAGAAGCTCAACACACCTGCTGCATTCCTCCCTTGTTTGAAAAAAGTCATTTGCAACTATGATCTTATCCTCAATCTCCAAGAAGAGAGACTGTTGCATTCGAAACCTGGCCAACAATCATATAACAAACTCCTTCTCACTTAAAATTGGACTAAAAATATTGTCATTCAATTAACAAAGTACCTTCCGTGGAATATATTTAGATCACACAAAGGCCTCTCAATCAAGTATTCATTTATTAGTCGAATACGGCCACCGATACGGTCATGGTTGTAGGTCTTGTGACCAATAATATAGCCTCCCCAATGGCGCTTCTTGCAACGACAGCACATTTTTTTTAATTTCTTCTTCGTTGCGTGAGGAGGCTACTGCTGCAGTGCCACACCAAGTCATTTTATAGTAATTGAACGCCATGTCTGTGTGGTTTAATTAATGGGAAAACTTATTAAAAACAATGAAGATTCTCGACAGCAATTTGAACTATAGAGGTAATAAATAACCTGCAACAACTTGGACTGCCACTGCCAAGCAGACGTCCTGCGGGCTACAGGTTGCCCAATCGTGTTGTCCCTCGCTAAAATAGCGGGAAAGTAGAATGGAACGTTTTTTTCCCCGCGGATGGATGAGGCAGCAGGAAATGGAAAATAGCCCATTTCAGATCACCCGTTGGAGATTCACGTTTGAAATAGCGGGGAGTGCACTATTGGACTCAGCCTTAGTATCTCTGTGCAACCAACCGGTCCAATAACTCGTGAGAATTTTTTCGGTTCTACGTGGGACTACAGCCCACCAATATGTCTGCAAGTGCAACCATGCGATGCCCTCACCTCTTTTAGCCCATTTAAAGCTAGCACAGGCCCACCTTCTAGGTTGTCTAAAAATCAATAGTCATTTGATTTGGATTTGGTTGAAACAATATGCTCTTCATGCATGCAGGAGAAAATATACCACTGAATAAGACTAAACCCTATTTAGTTTATTAAAAATAAAGATCTTAATGAAATTATTAATAGTTAGCCTGATTTCAACCTTGTTTAGAAATGTGGAGATGATATTCGCGAATAGTAGAACATGAAAGTTCTTTGGTATGGTAATGAATAATGATGTGCTTCTCCTTTGAAGTTGGGGCGAAATTTCTTCTCATCGAGGCTTGTTTGGGAGCAAGGATAATGGAGGGGAATGGGGATTGAAAGGGCTAGAATACTTCACAATTCAAAATTAAATAGCGAGGGATTCTAGCCCCCTTCAATCTCCTCCATTATCATTCTCCCAAACAAGCCCTATGGCATATCGACGTGACACTAAACATCTTTTATGATGGGTTAAAGGACATATTCATGCTAGAGGGAAGAAAGCCTGCACGGGTACGTGAAGGGTAAGACCAACTCCAACAGGAACCCTATTAAACTCTGCATCCGTATTTTATGCGGTCTTCACTCCCTTTCCCTACGCATTATATCTCCTCCGTGTAACTAACTTCCACGCTAGCTCATTCTTGCGTCTCATTGACTACCTGAAAACTCATGGTGGAGGAAAATATGGCGTGAAACCCAACTATGTTTGTACTGTGCTCATATACAGAGATGGATGCACGGCCTTACTGGAAAGGAGAACATATACGCGACACTGTGCATCCACAACCACAGGGCTATTATGTGGATACGGATCTGGTTCTGCTGGAGTTGGTCTAAGAAGCTTAGCTTCCGCAAAGCACAGTAAGCAAGCTAAAGTGGTGGGAGAAACGAACATTTTTGGCATTTGGTGGGGTGGGGGGGGGAGAAAATTGTTGGGCTATGCACACATGCTTGCCAGGTTGAGCCAACCAATAAACTAATTGTTAGTTGTGAGTTAGCTAACAGTTAGCTAGGATATTAGTTGGGATTAGTTGGAACCTCTATAGCTGAATTTAGCATCTAATTATTAGCGGTGGTGGATCCAGGAATCATTTTTAGCAAAGGCTACCGAAATAAAGCTAAAAATTATTGTTCCAAGTATTGTGTTAAAATCATTTTTAAGAAACTTATCCATTCTATCTCTACAAATATAAACATTAATTTTATCGACTAACCTAGCGAATGATTGATTGAAAATAATCAAAAATTGAAAAAGCAACATACGAGTTGTTGTCCTGCTGCAAGCCTGCAAAATGTGTCAGTGTCATATACGCTGCTAGTTGTTGGTCTGCGCGTGGTGGTCCACTACCCAATGGTTCTTGGTTGCGCCTGCTAGCTAGTACACACAGACAGCTAAAGTGATGGGTTCTAGGCTGCTCGTTGTGGCATGGCATGCTTGCGCGCGCGTTGTTGATCTGTTGCTGCCGCAGAGCATAGACGGGGCTGACAAAGCAGATGGTGAAATGGAAACAAGCGCATGTCAACAGTTGCCGTGACCGGGGCTGCAGGTCTCAATCCGCCACTGACTATTAGTTCTAAACAAGGCCTAAGGATATGATTTGATTGTATTTATCCTTTTCCCGTTCTCCACGGTCCACATCAGTTCCCTGATGTCGGGGTTCCTTTGGCATTTATCGGGAGTGTTTGTTTTGGCTCTTTTCAGCTTCTGGCCGCAAGAAGCTTAAGCTTCTGATCGCTAGAGCTGTTGTTGGTTGCCAAATATCAAATTTGTCAGCCTATTTTGTGAGAATCGCTTTGGTAAAAAATATCTAAAATCAACATGAACATGGAATCGGTCGATTCATCACAATAGTAATCACTTTCAGGATTCTAAACCATATGAATCTCTTCATCTTTCTCTGTATATAATCTCCATAATACTTAGATTCAGATTCTTTTCATAGTAAGGAAAGTTTGTAAGGAAAAAAATTTGAAACAAACAAGCCCCTCGTCTCTCCATTCGCCCTTCTGCTCCGCACAACAAACGCATCGATTGGCTATTTGGCTATGGCTTAGGCTATCTGCAATGAATCCCTCTAAACTTCGCCTCCTATATCTCACTTCTGTGTCACGTCATACAAATTCCACCCTCTACTTTTCTCCCTTCCGTAACGGTTACCATAAATTCTCCCCTATACTCCACTAAAACTATAAAATATTATTTTTTTCATAGATTTTCATCATCTAATATCATTTTTCTCAACTAATAAATAATGGTGTGCATAAAATTTGATGCAAGGGGGCTGGTATAGACCACCCTTGATCTGGCGTGCTGTGGCTTGCAGCAAGGGGGTAAGACTGTCTGCACATATCGTCGCTCTAGCTCCCTCTACCCTTGCATGCTGGCTACAGCCTACAGAAGACCCCCATGCGCGCATCGTTTGCCCCTACAGAGCCCCCTAGCGAGTGGATCGCTTCTCTCTCCCTCCATTCCTGGCGTGTCATTGTTCATGCGCCCTTGCACTGTTTGGTACTGTAGTTATAGGCCCACGATGAATTGTTAGTAGATAAAAAATTGATAGTGAATAAAAAGTATGTATAGAAAATGATATTTTATGGTTGTAATGTGATATAGGGGAAGTATTTAGGGGGAACCGTTGCAGGAGATGAAAACGTAGGGGATGAAATATTGATGATGTGACACAAAAAAAGTAATATAGGGGAAAATTTTAGAGAGAATCGCTGCGGATAGCCTAAGGGAGGGGTTAGAGGCACGCGCTGTACCGTGGTTTTGATGCTAAATTGCTACAGGATTAGGCTAACCGCAACCGTTACCCCTAAATTTTTCCCCCTATATCGCTTTTTCCCCCTATTTTTCCCCATATTTTTTCATCTCCCGCAGCGGTTCCCCCTAAATACTCCCCTATAAAATATCATTTTCTATATTAACTATCAATTTTTTATCTACTAACAATTACTCGTGGAGCCACAACACAGTGTTTAGGGTGATAAACAGTGACACGCTAGATCTGAGGGAGAGAGAAGGGGGCCGGCGCGTAGGGGGCGCTGTAGGGGGCACCGCTGCGGCTGTAGAGTGCCCCCTACGTGCCGGATGCAAGGGGAGGGAGATGGGCAGCGTTCACCGCTGCAGTTAGCCTTAGAGGAGGGAAGGTATAAAGTGAAACGTTGCAACCAGTCCTACACCGACAAATACTGTATACAAGAGCATTGAAATGTCCTCAAGTCTTTTCATGTACGGATGGATCGACCTGACTCTCGTTGCCGGATGGTTCGGTTCACGTGTGCTTGCGCTGTGCCATAAAGGGCACGGATCGACGGATCGTGATCGGACCCCGCACCGCATGACGGAGCACGGAAAGCCATGAGTGACTGCCACTGCCAGACGGCACACCCAGTTGGCATTGGCAATGGCAAGAGACAGGGCTCCCAGTCGCAGTCGCAGGCGCAGGCGGCAGACACAACAGGCACAGGCACAGGCACAGGCACAGGCACGCCCACGGATGACGGACCCGTGCTCTTCTCGGCCAGCAAGGCAAAGGCAAGGACCAACCTATTGCTTTGCGCCTTTGTTGCCCCTGGCTGCTCCCTGCAACCCAAAAGCCAAGACAGCCTTCCATTTCTGAGGCGAGAATCATGCGCTTGGACCCGAACCTGATGATCGCCGCACTAATTATATGTATAATAATTCCAAATCCAACTCTTCCAAGCAGTTTTTTTTTTTCAAAAATGAAAACCCACTCCCTCAATCCTAAGAACTCGTCAGGCATCCTTTGGAGCGCAAGATTTCCAGCATGCAGACCCTTTCTCGGTCTGCTGCGACATGCGCCCCCCTATCCTCTTTCTCTTGAAATTTATTTTCTCAATCTCCTGTAATAAACTTGTTTCCTAATTAGTTACAAAACAACTGAATTTATCTTCTGTCATATCCTAATAGGAGCCAACACAAAAAAAAATGTTCCTATTTAGACCGTGTTGAGCAGTTCACTCATATGGTCACTCAAAATACTATTTTGCGAGAAAAGAATGACCCACCGAAGCCCGCAAACAACCGGTTCCTTTTCGCCCATTGGCCCTCCGTTTCGTCGCCGCTCCCTGGTGATCTCCGCGACCGTGACCCACCGCCGTAGATCTCGACGAAGAGACAGGGATCGTTTCCACCGCCCGGGCAACCCCATTGGAGCCCACCAACAACCGGTTCCTTTCCGCCCATTAGCCCTCCGTTTCGTCGCAGCTCCCTGGTGATCTCCGTGACCGTGACCCGCCGCTGTAGATCTCGCCGAGGAGACATGGATCATTTCCGCCGCTCGGGCAACCCCACTCGAGCCCACCAACAATTGGTTCCTTTCCGCCCATTGGCCCTCTGTTTCGTCGCCGCTCCCTGGTGATCTCTGCGACCGTGACCCGCCGTCGCAGATCTCGCCGAGGAGACATGGATCGTTTCCGCCGCCTAGGCAACCCCACTGGAGCCCGCAAACAACCGGTTCCTTTTCGTCCATTGGCCCTCTGTTTCGTCGCCGCTCCCTGGTGATCTCCGCGACCGTGACCCGCCGACGCAGATTTCGTCGAGGAGACAGGGATCGTTTCTGCCGCCCGGGCAATCCCACTAGAGCCCGCAAACAACCGGTTCCTTTTCTCCCATTGGCCCTCCGTTTTGTCGCCGCTCCCTAGTGATCTCCACGACCATGACCCGTCGTCGCAGATCTCGTCGAGGAGACAGTGATCGTTTTTGCCGCCAGGAAAATCGGACATAAAAATGAGGCCTCCGCTCCTTGTCGAGTTGCCGAGGCGCTACTCTAACAGGGTTCGGCATCCTTGGTTCCCCACAGAAGGACCTCGCGGTTGTCGGTTGGCATCTAAGGAGTGTAGGGATAGGCTCTACCACCAGCCCTACCCGCGACATCTAGGCAACGACTGGACGTCCATCGTCGCCAAGCACCACTAGGCCTCACCATCGACAAAGTCCACCACCAGCCCTACCCCCGCTGCCTACCTCCTCTCCCTCCTCGGCGTGTTCGGCTCACCAGTCGCGCAAGTTCGAGGTCTTCGGGGAGCTGAGTCCGTCGCGCTCTCAGGTTCGGCACTTTGGAGTTGGGATGTTAGGGTCGGTTCATGAGTGATTTGATTTCGTCCTGCTCGTCGATGTGATTGTTGTATGGTTTTGCTCGTTGGTGTGGCCCAATTTCATCCTATTCATTTTCATTCTATATTTTGTTGATTTCTGCTTGTTTCTATGATTTGGGAAAAACATAGCCGTAAGATCCATAGCTAGTTTGAACATGAAGAACATGAAGAAACCCTGAATCAGGGATCCGATAAAAACAAAAGGTTTAAAATCAAATTTGTTCCGATTGAACTGAAATGGAAGGATGACTTGCATAGAGAACAGTCGTATCTTCCATAGGCGACCCCGTCGAGAAATAAGGAGCAAAATGATAAAATCAAAAAGGTTGAGGGGTCAGTGAAAAAAAATAGGGGGTGGAGTGAAAAAAGCTTGAGATGGTCTGTGGAACGCATAAACCTGAATCGGGTTTGATTATGTCCTCCTCCCCTCACCCAAAGGGTGAAACCCCTAACCCTCACCCCCGCTCTTGTCTCCACTGATACGTCGGTCACCTTTGGGGAAAGCCATAATGATCATTTGCGAGTGTGGTTAAAAACCCTAGAGCTCCCACCACTTGTGTTGAGATGCAGCTAAGATGCGCTGGTAGACGCGGCGGAGCTGGAGGCCGTGGATCTGGACGCAAAACTACAAGGGAGAATGTCTGGATAAGAGTAGAAGAGGGTCCTCTAGTACACAGAATAAGGCAATGGATCAAGCTGATGAAGGGAGTCTGAGAGAAAAAAGAGAAAATATGTCATCAAGATCCATGGGAATAACAGAAAAGAAGTCGGACCACAAGGGGGATGTCGACTAGAAAGGGCCTAAACTAGAAGAAGGTGGTGAAGATTTAAAAGGTGTGCCTATCAAAAGAGTGGTAACTCATAAACTCATGCATGGTAGAGCTTCTTGTGATTTCGGTCATCTTAAGAATCATATTACCAGAGAGTGACGACATCGATTCCCATGTTAAACATGTGGGCTTGATGACCATACAATTTTTAACTCTAAGAAGTGCTAATCATGGAATCTTGGTCCTGAAATGTGTGCTATTCAGGTAGAGGATCAAAGTTTCTTTTATATTGAGGAAGTCATAGATACTAGAATGGTTAGAGAAAGAACTAGCACTGCAGTGATTACTATGGTTCAAGGATCGGTTGGAGAAACACAAATTGAGCAAGAGTTTGTTAATTTGGTTGGGAAATGTGCGGAGATGGTCTACCAGATCTATTAGGGAGAATAAGTATTTAATGAGGTTTCATGATCCTAAGATGATTAGTGATCTTGGATATTTCAGGTCCCTCTGAATGAGAACAACTAAAGCCCAAATTACAATATACACCTGGTCACCTGCTGTTAGTGCTAAAAGCTATCTACAAAGAGGTTGGTTTAGGATAAGAGGAATTCCTGTTGAACAGAGATATATCAAAGCTATTGCCAAAGTTGGTGGGATTGTGGGGAAGGTGGTAGAAATTGATGAAAAAACCAGGTTGAGGAATGAGTATGTGAGAACAAGAATTGCTTGTAGAGATGTTTGTGTTGTTCCTAATGTGGTGGAAAGCTCCACAGTCCTCTTCATTTATGACTTCTTCCTTGAAAGAGAAATTCAAGATGAGGATTATAAAGAGAACCCTAAATATGATGTTAGTGAAAGGGAAATGTGTCCTTGGGCAACTTCAATAATGTTTTGGTGATTAAGTGCCCAACACGGTTAATTAAGTTCTTATGTGCCAAGTAAAGTGAGAAGTGCAAATCAAAGAAAAAGGTACGTTTCTAGACTTAGTACAATATTTTAAGTACTAATGTGTTTTGTCTAAGTGCTAGAAACAGTGAGAAAAGAATTGAAAAAGGAGTTGACTATGTGCAGCAAACTCCAGCTCGGCTTGGCACACCGGACTATCCGGTGGTGCACCGGACTGTCCGGTGAGCCAACGGTCGCCTGCGCCAACGGTCGGCCGTGCAATCTTCGCGCAACACGTGGACTGCTCCAACGGTCGGCTGGTGCACCGGACTGTCCGGTGTGCGCCGGACAGTGTCCGGTGCGCCAATTAGCCCAGAGGAGCAATGGTCGGATATGCCAAACTTGGAAGGAGATCACGCACCAGACCGTCTACAGGACCTGTCCGGTGGCGCACCGGACTGTTCGGTGCGCCACTCGACAGAAGGCAAGGATGGCCTTCCAAGTTTGTCTCCAACGGCTCCTAGCTGCCTTGGGGCTATAAAAGGGACCCCTAGGCGCATGAAGGAGTCACTGAAGCATTCACTAAGTATTCTAAGGCATCCAGACTCTGCTCCCGCGCATTCGCTTTGTTGTGTTAGAGAATTGAGCTCCATTCGAGTCGCGAACTCCCTGTGTTGTCATTTGAGCTCGAGTCTTCACTTGTGTGTGTGGGTGTGCTGCATATTTGAGTCTTGCGTGTGTTGCTTCTCCCAACCTTACTTTGTGCCTTCATTGTGATCCTTGTTGTAAGGGCAAGAGACTCAAAGTTGTGGAGATTCCTCGCAAACGGGAAAATACTCTAAGGAAAATACCGTGGTATTCAAGTTGATCATCGGATCACTTGAAAGGGGTTGAGTGCAACCCTCGTCCATTGGGACGCCACAACGTGGAAGTAGGCAAGCAAGTGTTACTTGGCCGAACCACGGGATAAAAATCGCGTGTCTTGTGTTGATCTCTCTGTGATTGTTTGTGTTCACAAGAACTCGCTTCAAGCTACTTAGCCATTGAAAGTCGCCTAGAGGGGGGTGAATAGGGCGAATCTGAAATTTATAAACTTAAGCACAACTACAAGCCGGGTTAGCGTTAGAAATATGAACGAGTCCAAGAGAGAGGGTGAAAAACAAATCGCGGGCAAATAAAGAGTGAGACACGATGATTTGTTTTACCGAGGTTCGGTTCTTGCAAACCTACTCCCTGTTGAGGTGATCACAAAGACCGGGTCTCTTTCAACCCTTTCCCTCTCTCAAACGGTCACTTAGACCGAGTGAGCTTCTCTTCTCAATCAAACGGAACACAAAGTTCCCGCAAGGACCACCACACAATTGGTGTCTCTTGCCTTGGTTACAATTGAGTTTGATCACAAGAAAGAATGAGAAAGAAAAGAAGCAATCCAAGCGCAAGAGCTCAAATGAACACAAATGTCGCTCTCTCTAGTCACTATTTGATGTGGAGTGATTCCGGACTTGGGAGAGGATTTGATCTCTTTGGTTGTGTCTAGAATTGAATGTTATAGCTCTTGTAATGTGTTGAAAGGTGGAAAACTTGGATGCCATTGAATGTGGGGTGGTTGGGGTATTTATAGCCCCAACCACCAAACTAGCCGTTTGGTGGAGGCTGCTCTCGCATGGCGCACCGGACAGTCCGGTGCGCCACCGAACACTGTCCGGTGCGCCAGCCACGTCACCCGGTCGTTAGGGTTCGATCATTGGAGCTCTGACTGGTGGGGCCTCTGGGCTGTCCGGTGGTGCACCGGACAGGTCCTGTAGACTGTCCGGTGCGCCAACTGCGCGTGCTCTGACTCTGGCGCGCACTGTAGCGCATTAAATGCGGTTGCAGTCGACCGTTGGCGCGAAGTAGCCGTTGCTCCACTGGCACACCGGACAGTCCGGTGTGACACCGGACTGTGAATAATCTAGGCCCCTTTGGTGATGTTTTGGTAATTAATGACAACTGCTTGTGGACTAACGATTCTTGGAGAAATAAGAATGCAGGGTTGGACCACATAGAACAGGAAATATTGGAGAATCATAAGCATTGGTTGTGGATCAAATGAAGGCAAAGGTATAATATAGGTTTTGTTTTTGCCGGTCTTGAGGAGTTTAGAGAAGATACTTGACCGGATTAGTAGGCTAGATAGCCGTACTATTAAGAGGGGTCGATGTCTTCGATCTGTGTAAAACCTAGTGCCTCATAGAGCATCTAGTGGTTGCATTTGCATGAGGATAGTGCTTCAAATTTCTTGAGTTAAAAATTCTTTCAATAGCGAAATTGAAATTGCAAAGTCTTGGATGCGCGGACCGTCCGGGCCTTGAGGGCAGACCGTCCGCGATCCACCAGAGGGGTCCGAAGTCTGACCACTTTGGGGGCCACCTTGTTACTTTGCACTGCGGACCGTCCGGGCCTTAGGGCCGGACCGTCCGCAGTCCTGACCAGAGAAGGCTGGTTTTGGGTCAGTCCCTCAATTATAGTGTGGACTGTCTGGCCGTGAAGGGCGGACAGTCCGCAGGTGTCAAAAATGTTTTTGGTCAGGGACTGTGTGATTTCTTGATTTTGTACTACGGACTGTCCGGGTGGCAAGTCCGGACAGTACTACATCCAGGTCTTGGACCGTCCGGCTTTGTAGGTGGACGGTCCGCCTGTGTTAACTGTTTTGGTTCGAGGTCCAGGTGCTTCATGTTGCCAGGTCGCGGACGGTCCGGCCATGGTGGGCGGACTGTCCAGACCTACCTTTTCTGACACCACTGACAGATTTCAAACGGAATTTATAGTCGTTATATGTATGGCAGACCGTCCGGTCCTAGGGCGCGGACCGTCCGCGTGTGCGCAGAACTGGTACTTTTTGCACATAACGGTTGGATTTTGTTGGGGGCTATAAATAGAAGGGTAGCTCGTGTGAGAAAGCTCTCTTGGCCATTCCTTGCACACATTGAGCTCATTTGTGATCCTCCAACTCACTCTCTCACACTCTTTGCTTGAGATTGCATTCTAGTGAGAGATTGAGGGTTCCTAGTGCATTTGCATCATTTGGTGATTCTTGAGGCACTAGGTGGTACACCGAGCAAGCGTCATTGGCTTGTTACTCTTGGAGGTTGCCGCCTCCTAGACGGCTCGAGTGATTGTCTCCGTCGAGCTCTCCAAGAAGATTGTGGAGAAGCCGCGGTGTTGATTGTGAGGGGTTCGCGCCTACCTCGCCGGAGCGGCAAAGGTGACATTAGTGGAATCGAGGTATTGAGTGATTTCTTGTCCACTTGGCTCAAAGATCAAGCCGTGTCTTGATAGAGGAGCAAGTGAGAGCTTGAAGTCCACCTCAACGTGGATTAGGGGTGATCGGCAAATCACCGATACCACGAGATAAATCTCGGTGTCTCTACTTTCTTGCATTACCTATTGTCTTGCAATTGATTAGTGATTTGCTTATTGTTCCTCAAGTATTCAATCACCATAGTTGTTTCTCATACATTGTTTACTTATTGTCACTAGAGAATTTATCCCTCTTGTTATATTGATTAAATTGATCTAGTGTTTTTTATTTTAGTCAAAACCGTCTATTCACCCCCCTCTAGCCGGTGTCCTAGATCCTACAAGTGGTATCAGAGCCGAGGACTCCATTGTTTGTGGATCTAATCATCCTGGAGTGGGACAAAATGGCTAGTAACAACAATGTTCACATTGGGAAGCCACCGCATTTTGATGGAAATAATTATGACTATTGGAAAATAAGAATGTCAATGCATCTTAGAGCAATGGGTGGAAAAATTTGGCCAATTGTCAGGGATGGATTTGTTGTGTTGAAAGAAGATGAACCATCCGTTAGTGATAATGAGAATATCCTCACAAATGATCAAGCCATGAATGTCTTTTATGATGCTCTTGATATAAATGAGTTCAATCGTATCAAGAATCTCACAACCGCTCATGAGATTTGGACTAAGCTAATGGAAATTCATGAAGGAACTACAATTGTGAAGAGTGCCAAACTATATGTGTGCAAAGGGAAGTTTGAGCAATTTATTATGAAAGAAGATGAGAGTGTATCCGATATGTTCCATCGGTTAAATGAGATAGTAAATGAACTCAAGGGACTTGGTTTTAATGTACCGGATGTGGACTTTACTCACAAGTTCCTTAGATCACTTCCGGAGAAATATGAGACCATTGTGACAATGTTAGTAAGGAGTGATCTATCTACAACTTCTCCAACCGAAGTATTGGGAGAAATTCTCACTCAAGATATATTTAAGAAGTCACAAGCTGATGCTTTAAGTTTGGCAAAGAAGGTGAAAAATGAATCAATTGCTCTCAAAGCTAAGGCCTCAAAGGAAATTGAAAAGGAGGATAGTAATGATGAAGAAAATGAAAGTGAGAGTGATGGTGACATGGCTCTATTTGTAAGGAAATTCAACAAATTCATGAAGATGAAGAGAGGTCAACCTAGAAGAGGTCAAACATCTAGAAGAAATGCTTTCAATGATAGAAAGTGTTTTGAGTGCGGGGAACCCGGTCACATTGCCATGAATTGCCCGAGCAAGAAGAAGAAGGGCAAAGATGAAAGTGACAAGAAGAAAAAGAAATACTATAACAAGAAGAAAGATGGCAAAGCCTACTTAGTTGAATGGGACTCGGATGATAGCTCGGGTGATGATGATGATGACACCTCATCCAAGCTTAATGCCGGAATTGCCATCAAGGAAGCTCCCTCACTCTTCTCATCCCCCCATTGTCTCATGGCAAAGGGAGATGCTAAGGTAAAAATCATCACCGATTTAAATGATATAAAAGATGATGATGATATCGATGATGTTGATGATGATGACTATTCATATGATGATCTTGTTAGAATGTTAGGTGAGGCCGATGACTACATGCACAAAGAAAAAGAAAAATTTAAGACCTTGAAGGAATTGTATAAAAACCTCCATGTGTCTTTTGAGGAGCTCAAGACCTCTCACAATGACCTAAAAGAAAATTGTGAGAAGCTTGCGGATGCTCAAAAATCATCTATTGTGCATGAAGTTGAGGTGGTCACTAAGGATGTTGGAGTCACTTGTGACTTACTTGATAGTCTTACAAGTGAACCACTACCTACTAACTTTATTTGTGATAAATGCAAAATTTCTCTCAATGATAACATTGCTCTTGATGAATCAAAAATTATTGTTGAGAATGAAGTGTTAGTAGATAGAGTAAACACTCTAACTCATGACCTAGAAAAGGCATATGGTGGTAAGGCTAAATTGGATTTCATATTGGGAAGTCAACGGTGCTCTCTTAACCGTGAAGGTCTTGGATATGTTCCCAAGAAAGGAAAGAATGCTTTTGTAAAGCAAAAGACATTGTTTGTGAAAGAATGTGACAAAGTGTGTCACAAGTGTCACAAAAAGGGACATGTTAAGAAAAATTGTCCCATGTTCAAAAATGTATCCTCCACTTGTTTTGAGCATTGTTATGTTCTTTCTCATAATGCAAAAGGTGTTCATGCTAAATTTGTTGGTACTTCAATTGTTGGAAACAAAAAGAAAGCTATTTGGGTGCCAAAGACCTTGGTCACTAACATCCAAGGACCCAAGCAAGTTTGGGTACCTAAAAGAGATTGATTTCATTTTGTAGGTAAACTACAAGGCGGGAGGGAATCATTGGGTGTTAGATAGTGGATGCACTCAACACATGACCGGAGATATGAAAATGTTTACCCAAATGAGTGAGGAATATTTCTCAAATTATGATAGTATCACATTTGGAGATAATCGCAAAGGAAAGGTTAAAGGTTTGGGTAAAATTGCTATTTCAAATGATCATTCTATATCAAATGTGCTCTTGGTTGAGTCTTTGAATTTTAATTTACTTTCCGTAGCTCAATTATGTGATTTAGGATTTTGTTGCAATTTCACGGTTGAAGATGTTATTATCTCTAGTGTTGATGGTAGCAATCTTAAGTTTAAAGGTTTTAGACATGAAAATCTTTATCTTGTTGATTTCTCATCTAATGAGGCAAAGCTCACAACTTGCCTATTCTCAAAAGCTTCACTAGGTTGGTTATGGCATAGAAGACTTGGCCATGTTGGAATGAAGCAACTCAATCGGTTAACCAAGCATGACTTAGTTCGTGGCTTAAAAGATGTGAAGTTTGAGAAGAACAAATTGTGTAGCTCTTGTCAAGCCGGTAAGCAAGTGGCAAACACTCATCCAAATAAAAGTCAAATGTCCACTCATCGACCTTTGGAATTACTTCACATGGATTTATTTGGGCCCACATCTTTTGTAAGTATTGGTGGTAATTCTTATTGTCTTGTGATTGTGGATGATTATTCAAGATTTACTTGGGTTTATTTTCTTCGAGACAAATCTAATGTGTTTGAAACATTCAAGTCATTTGCTATATTGGCTCAAAATCAATTTGATTTCGACATCAAAAAAGTTAGAAGTGATAATGGGTCGGAATTCAAAAATGCGAGAATTGATGAATATTGTGATGACAAGGGTATTAAACATGAATTCTCTTCCAAATATACCCCGGAACAAAATGGTATTGTTGAAAGAAAGAATAGAACTCTCATTGATATGGCTAGGTCTATGTTAGCGGAATATAATATATCGGATTCTTATTGGGCCGAGGCAATAAATACCGCTTGTCATTCATCAAATAGACTATATTGTCACAAGCTTTTGAAGAAAACTCCATATGAATTGCTCATTGGTAGAAAGTCAAATATCTCATATTTTAGGGTATTCGGTTGCAAATGTTATATTTTAAGAAAGGGAAGCCGGCTTTCTAAATTTGAGAAGAAGTGTGATGAGGGTTTTCTTCTTGGATATTCATCAAATAGTAAAGCTTATAGAGTCTTCAACAAAACTCATGGTATTATTGAAGAAGCATATGATGTTGAATTCGATGAAACAAATGGGTCTCAAGATGAGAGTGATAATCTCGATGATGTTGGGGGAACTCAATTGATAAATGCAATGAAAACAATGGCCATTGGTGAAATAAAACCAAAGGAAGATGATGATGAAAATAGTGTGGTTGTCATTCCTTCATCCTCAACTCAAAATGAGGAAGATCACCAAAGCCAACAACATGATGAAACTATGGATACTCATGATCAAGGTACTTCAAGACATTCGGTTCCTCCTAATGCTTCAACTAGCAATTATCAAACGGTATCGAGAATTCATCATTCCATTGTGAAGGATCACCCGGTTGATCAAATTGTGGGTGATATTAGTAAGGGTGTTCAAACTCGCTCTCGCATAGCTTCGTTTTGTGAACATTTCTCTTTTGTATCTTGTATGGAACCTAACCGTGTAGATGAAGCTCTACTTGATGTTGATTGGGTGAATGCAATGCATGAAGAATTAAATAACTTCACTCGAAATGAAGTTTGGGAGCTTGTTGAGAGACCAAAGAACCATAATGTTATTGGTACAAAATGGGTGTTTCGCAACAAGCACAATGAAGATGGTGTGGTAGTAAGAAACAAGGCAAGATTAGTTGCACAAGGATATACTCAAATTGAGGGATTGGATTTTGGGGAGACATTTGCTCCCGTGGCAAGATTAGAAGCAATTCGGATTCTTCTTGCTTATGCTTGTGCACATAATATCAAGCTCTACCAAATGGATGTAAAGAGTGCTTTTCTAAATGGTAAGATTAGTGAACTAGTGTATGTTGAACAACCTCTCGGTTTTGAGGACCCCAAAAGACCTAACCATGTGTTCAAGCTTTCTAAAGCTCTCTATGGGCTTAAGCAAGCTCCACGCGCTTGGTATGAAAGGCTTAGGGGTTTCTTGCTTTCCAAAGACTTCAAAATTGGGAAGGTTGACACTACTCTATTCACTAAAAGAATTGGCAAAGACTTATTTGTTTGTCAAATCTATGTTGATGATATTATTTTTGGATCTACTAATGAATTATTTTGTGAGGAGTTCGGAAAAATGATGTCAAAAGAATTTGAAATGTCTATGATAGGAGAATTGAGCTTCTTTCTTGGCCTTCAAATCAAACAATTGAAAGATGGAATTTTTATAAGTCAATCAAAATATTTGAAGGACATGCTCAAGAAGTTTGGTTTAGATAATGCAAAGCCTATCAAGACTCCAATGGCAACAAATGGTCATCTAGACTTAGATGAAGGAGGTACTATGGTTGATCAAAAACTTTATCGTTCAATAATTGGTAGCTTGCTTTATATTACCGCATCTAGGCCCGATGTTATGTTTAGTGTATGCATGTGTGCTCGATTTCAAGCTTCACCTAGAGAGATTCACTTGAAGGCCGCTAAAAGAATTCTAAGATATTTGAAGTATACTCCCAATATTGATCTTTGGTATCCCAAAGGTGCTCAATTTGAATTAATTGGATATTCGGATTCGGACTATGCGGGGTGCAAAGTTGATAGAAAAAGCACCTCCGGTTGTTGTCAATTTCTTGGTAGATCTCTTGTGTCATGGTCTTCTAAAAAAACAAAATTCGGTTGCTCTCTCTACCGCCGAAGCGGAATATATATCGGCCGGAAATTGTTGTGCTCAACTATTATAGATGAAACAAACCTTATTGGATTGTGGAATTATTTTCAAGAATGTGCCTCTCATGTGTGATAATGAGAGTGCGGTAAAATTGGCTACCAATCCGGTCCAACACTCAAGAACTAAGCATATTGATATACGACATCACTTCCTAAGGGATCATGTTGGCAAGGGAGATATCTCTATTTATTCCATTGGCACGGATGATCAATTAGCAGACATTTTTACAAAGCCTTTGGATGAAACAAGATTTTGTTCTCTAAGAAGTGAAATGAATGTGATCGATCTCTCAAATGTGGCTTGAAGTTGATCACGCATGTGTCGTGTTGCATCTCGGTTCTAAATATGCTCTTTATGCTATTTATCTGGTATTATTGGTGCATTTTTCATTCTAAATTGCTCTAGTTAGTTTGAACACAAAAATTTGCATTACTCAATTACATAATATGTATATGCATGCATACTAACTCTTGGATTGGTCGAAATGTCCATATATGAGCACCAATTCGGATTTGAAATTCAAAATCAGAAAGTGGACAGACGTTGGAAAACTGAGTATCAGGCCGCGGACCGTCCGCCCATGGACCGCGGACCGTCCACATCATCAGGAACTGGACAGTCCGATCAGCAATGTAGACCGTCTGATATCATCAGGGCGCGGACCGTCCGCCGTCCCTGCGCGGACAGTCCGTGACAGGCAGTAAAATTGGGCAAAGACCGCAGACTTGTCATTTATGTTCCTTGGCCCTTCTCTCTTGCTATCCACTCGCCAAATAGTCTCCTTTGTCGATTGTGCGCGGACGGAGAAGTGACGTTGCGCACGGATAGTCCGACAGCTTGTGGCAACGTTCAATCAACATGTCTTCATCACGTGGTTTGGGTGGTCTCCGCAAGAAGCTTGCAGGTCGCTTCAAATCAAAGCGTTCTCGTGGAGATGATGCTGACTATACACCGACCACTGATTCAGAGGCCCAATCCTCAGCTGGGGGCACTGAATCTATGGATACTGAAGACTTTCCCCATGTCCATCCTGATTATCCCATTGACATCTCTGGATGGACCTATCCAAAGCGAAGGTTTTCTATGGCTGAGTACTGCTCAAGGCGGACTGTGAACCAGTACACTCTGCCATCTGACACCAATATTCAATTTTTCCACACTTAGCTGCAGTTTGATGTTTTTTGGGGCACCTTGGTGGATACAAATTTTCATAAGCATCAGGTGATTGATTGGTCCTTCTTACTAAGTCAATCAGTAATGGAGGGTCTGATCCCTAAGTTTGAAACGTGTGGACTGTATCATTTTATGGGGCAACGCACAGACTTCAATGAAATGGGTGTTAAGCAATTCCTAGCTACCTCAGAGATTGATATAGAAGAAGAATCTATCACTTGGATGACTGGCTTCAAGCGCTATTCTGCCTCTTTTGCTAACTTCGCCACTGCCAACAGTCTGGATTATGGCACCATTTCTGCTGGGCTGGATCTCTATATTGAGGATAATTTTGAGGATTTTGTGCAATTCTATGAGCCAGCCAGGCTAGGAATACCCAGGAGGTTTGGAGAGACAGCAGGACTCAGGCATCATCCTGCTGTAATCAACAAGATTGCCAGAGTCACCATTCTTCCCAAGAGTGGTGATAAGAGTAAAATACGATATAAATTCTGGAACATTATCCAGCACATCATGAATGGTGAAGTCATGAATATTGTTCTTTTCATGATGAGACAGCTTAATGATTTGAAAATGGACAAGAATCAAAATTTAGCATATGCTCCTTACATTATGGCTCTCATCAAAGCCAAGACAAGATTTGAGGGCCCCTGCGAGATTGTTCACACACCGTTCCGACCTTTTAAGAATGAGACAGGGTTTCTCACCAGGCCACTCACTCCCTTCCCAGATAATGAGGAAGACCCTGGCTATGAGGGTGGAGCAGCTCCTGATGTTGAGGGCGAGCAGATGCCTCCTCCTCCATCTCCTCCTCAGCCTCAGCAATATTGGGAGCCTGGTCCAGGCTACTTTGATCCATATTTTCACACTATGCAGCAGGGGCTTCAGACCCATATTGATACTTGCTTTGAGGGCATGATGACACATATGGATCATCGCTTAGATGTCATCCAGTCTCGTTTTGAAGATAACTGGGATGGGCTCAACTCTGAGTTTTCTGAGCTTCGCGATCACATTCAGACTAATGTCACTGATCCTATCATGACCAGGCTGAATAATATGCAGCAGAGCTTTCAAGATAACATGGGCGCTCTCTCCAGCCAGTTTGACAATCTTTCTACCAATGACAGCATGCATGAGATCAGTCAGCGGCAGCAACAACTCCAGCAAGATTTTGGCCAATTCTCCTCTCTTTTTGACACATTTAGCACTCACTACTACAACATGCATCCTCCACCAAGTGATCAGTGAGGCTTCTCCTTTGTGGCAATTGATGCCAAAGGGGGAGAGAAGTGATGAGAAGAGAAGTTGTGATGAGAAGAGAAGTTGTCAGATGTCACATTCAGGGGGAGTTGTTGGTCTATGTGGACATTGAGACCGTGCATTGCATATTTACCTTTTTATGTCGCTTGCATTAGTTTATGTCTTATGCATTTGGAACTGGCTTGAACTTTTAACTCTATGTCTTATGTTTGTGGACAATTATCTGTAATATTCTGTGGGTTGAACTATGTTTAATTCAAATTACTCTGTGTGTGGTTAATCGAGGAGTAATTATAATTGCTACGCTTACTCTACATACCATCTCTTGTATGCCTCGATAACCATGATTGTAGGAAAGTCTCCATCAAAACTCCGATATATTATGTGTGTTATATTTTCGGCTTCAAATAATCCTGCACACACTTAGGGGGAGCCTTTCTTACATACTGAGTTTTTTATTGGGATTTATCTATCTTTCGGATAGAACATCAAATCAAGATAAGTCCTATGAAACTCATCTCCAAAATCTATCTTATACCTAAGGTATGAGGGAGATTTGGAAAAACTAAACTTCTCTTTAATATATTATGTAGTGTTGTCATCAATTACCAAAAAGGGGGAGATTGTGAATCATCTAGGCCCCTTTGGTGATGTTTTGGTAATTAATGACAACTGCTTGTGGACTAACGATTCTTGGAGAAATAAGAATGCAGGGTTGGACCACATAGAACAGGAAATATTGGAGAATCATAAGCATTGGTTGTGGATCAAATGAAGGCAAAGGTATAATATAGGTTTTGTTTTTGCCGGTCTTGAGGAGTTTAGAGAAGATACTTGACCGGATTAGTAGGCTAGATAGCCGTACTATTAAGAGGGGTCGATGTCTTCGATCTGTGTAAAACCTAGTGCCTCATAGAGCATCTAGTGGTTGCATTTGCATGAGGACAGTGCTTCAAATTTCTTGAGTTAAAAATTCTTTCAATAGCGAAATTGAAATTGCAAAGTCTTGGATGCGCGGACCATTCGGGCCTTGAGGGCGGACCATCTGCGATCCACCAGAGGGGTCCGAAGACTGACCACTTCGGGGGCCACCTTGTTACTTTGCACTGCGGACCGTCCGGGCCTTGGGGCCGGACCGTCTGCAGTCCTGACAAGAGAAGGCTGGTTTCGGGTCAGTCCCTGAATTATAGTGTGGACTGTCCGGCCGTGAAGGGCGGACAGTCCGCAGGTGTCAAAAATGTTTTTGGTCAGGGACTGTGTGATTTCTTGATTTTGTACTACGGACTGTCCGGGTGGCAAGTCCGGACAGTACTGTATCCAGGTCTCGGACCGTCCGGCTTTGTAGGCGGACGGTCCGCCTGTGTTAATTGTTTTGGTCCGAGGTCCAGGTGCTTCATGTTGCTAGGTCGCGGACGGTCCGACCATGGTGGGCGGACTGTCCGGACCTACCTTTTCTGACACCACTGACAGATTTCAAACGGAATTTATAGCCGTTATATGTATGGCGGACCGTCCGGCCCTAAGGCGCGGACCGTCCGCGTGTGCGCAGAACTGGTACTTTTTGCACATAACGGTTGGATTTTGTTGGGGGCTATAAATAGTAGGGTAGCTCGTGTGAGAAAGCTCTCTTGGCCATTCCTTGCACACATTGAGCTCATTTGTGATCCTCTAACTCACTCTCTCACACTCTTTGCTTGAGATTGCATTCTAGTGAGAGATTGAGGGTTCCTAGTGCATTTGCATCATTTGGTGATTCTTGAGGCACTAGGTGGTACACCGAGCAAGCGTCATTGGCTTGTTACTCTTGGAGGTTGCCGCCTCCTAGACGGCTCAGGTGATTGTCTCCGTTGAGCTCTCCAAGAAGATTGTGGAGAAGCCGCGGTGTTGATTGTGAGGGGTTCGCGCCTACCTCGCCGGAGCGGCAAAGGTGACATTAGTGGAATCGAGGTATTGAGTGATTTCTTGTCCACTTGGCTCAAAGATCAAGCCGTGTCTTGATAGAGGAGCAAGTGAGAGCTTGAAGTCCACCTCAACATGGATTAGGGGTGATCGGCAAATCACCGATACCACGGGATAAATCTCGGTGTCTCTACTTTCTTGCATTACCTATTGTCTTGCAATTGATTAGTGATTTGCTTATTGTTCCTCAAGTATTCAATCACCATAGTTGTTTCTCATACATTGTTTACTTATTGTCACTAGAGAATTTATCCCTCTTGTTATATTGATTAAATTGATCTAGTGTTTTCGATTTTAGTCAAAACCGTCTATTCACCCCCCCCCCTCTAGCCGGTGTCCTAGATCCTACACGGACATTGTCCGGTGCTTCACCGGACAGTCCGGTGAATTATAGCGGAGCGGCCTCCCATTTTCCCGAAGGTGGCAAGTTCAGCTTCAAGTTCCCTGGTGCACCGGACACTGTCCGGTGCGCCAGACCAGGGTGCCTTTGGGTTGTCTTTTGCTCTCTTTGTTTGAACCCTTTCTTGGTCTTTTTATTGGCTTATTATGAACCTTTGGCACCTGTAGAACTCATGATCTAGAGCAAACTAGTTAGTCCAATTATTTGCGTTGGACAACTCAACCACCAAAATCAATTTAGGAAAAGGTGTAAGCCTATTTCCCTTTCAATCTCCCCCTTTTTGGTGATTGATGCCAACACAAACCAAAGAAAATGTAGAAGTGCATAATTGAACTAGTTTGCAAAACATAAGTGCAAAGGTTACTTAAAAATGAACCAATAAATATTCTTAAGATATGCATGGATTGTTTCTTTATAAATTTAACATTTTGGACCACGCTTGCACCAAATGTTTTGTTTTTGCAAATTCTTTTGTAAATCCTTTTCAAAGTTCTTTTGCAAATAGTCAAAGGTAGGTGAATAAGGTTTTGAGAAGCATTTTCAAGATTTGAAATTTTCTCCCCCTGTTTCAAATGCTTTTCCTTTGACTAGAACAAAACTCCCCCTTAATGAAATCCTCCTCTTAGTGTTCAAGAGGGTTTTAAAATTTTTGAAGATACTAGTACTTTCTCCCCCTTTTGAACACAATAAGATATCAATTTGAAAATCTTTATTTTAAAAATTAGGTGGTGGTGCGGTCCTTTTGCTTTGGGCTAATACTTTCTCCCCCTTTGGTATGAATCGCCAAAAACGGATACTTGAGTGAAATATAAGCCCTTTTTCTAACTACTTTCTCCTCCTTTGGCAAACAAAATATGAGTGAAGATTATACCAAAGTTGGAGAGAGGCTCGGAGCGACGGTGAAGGATGAATAATTTGACGGAGTGGAGTGGAAGCCTTTGTCTTTGCCGAAGACTCTGTTTCCCTTTCAATCTATGACTTGGTTTGAAATAGACTTGAAAACACATTAGTCATAGCATATAAAAGAGATATGATCAAAGGTACATTAATGAGCTATGTGTGCAAAACATCAAAAGAAATTCCGAGAATCAAGAATATTTAGCTCATGCCTAAGTTTGTTAAAAGTTTGTTCATCTAGTGGCTTGGTAAAGATATCGGCTAATTGTTCCTTGGTGTTAATATATGCAATCTCGATATCCCCCTTTTGTTGGTGATCCCTTAGAAAATGATATCGAATGGCTATGTGTTTAGTGCGGCTATGCTCAACGGGATTATCCGCCATGCGGATTACACTCTCATTATCACATAGAAGAGGAACTTTGGTTAATTTGTAACCATAGTCCCTAAGGGTTTGCCTCATCCAAAGTAATTGCGCGCAACAATGGCCTGCGGCAATATACTCGGCTTCGGCAGTAGAAAGAGCGACGGAATTTTGCTTCTTTGAAGCCCAAGACACTAAGGATATTCCCAAGAACTGGCAAATCCCCGATGTGCTCTTTCTATTAATTTTACACCCCGCCCAATCAGCATCCGAATAACCAATTAAATCAAATGTGGATCCCCGAGGGTACCAAAGCCCAAACTTAGGAGTATAAACTAAATATCTCAATATTCTTTTTACGGCCGTAAGGTGAGCTTCCTTAGGGTTAGCTTGGAATCTTGCACACATGCATACGGAAAGCATAATGTCCGGTCGAGATGCGCATAAATACAGTAAAGAAACTATCATCGACCGGTATACCTTTTGATCTATGGATTTACCTTCCTTGTCGAGGTCGAGATGCCCATTGGTTCCCATGGGTGTCTTGATGGGTTTGGCATCCTTCATTCCAAACTTGTTGAGAATATCTTGAATAAACTTTGTTTGGCTAATGAAGGTGCCCTCTTGGAGTTGCTTCACTTGAAATCCTAAGAAGTACTTCAACTCCCCCATCATTGACATCTCGAATTTTTGTGTCATGATCCTACTAAATTCCTCACATGTAGATTCGTTAGTAGACCCAAATATAATATTATCAACATAAATTTGGCATACAAATAAATCATTGTCAAGAGTTTTAGTAAATAAAGTAGGATCGGCCTTTCCGACTTTGAAGCCATTAGTGATAAGAAAATCTCTTAGGCATTCATACCATGCTCTTGGGGCTTGCTTGAGCCCATAAAGCGCCTTAGAGAGTTTATACACATGATTAGGATACTCACTATCTTCAAAGCCGGGAGGTTGCTCAACATAGACCTCTTCCTTGATTGGTCCATTGAGGAAGGCACTTTTCACGTCCATTTGATAAAGCTTAAAGCCATGGTAAGTAGCATAGGCAGGTAAAATGCGAATTGATTCTAGCCTAGCTACGGGTGCATAGGTTTCACCGAAATCCAAACCTTCGACTTGTGAATACCCCTTGGCCACAAGTCGGGCTTTGTTCCTTGTCACCGCACCATGCTCATCTTGCTTGTTGCGGAAGACCCACTTGGTTCCTACAACATTTTGGTTAGGACGTGGAACTAAATGCCATACCTCATTCTTAGTGAAGTTGTTGAGCTCCTCTTGCATTGCCACCACCCAATCCGAATCTTGAAGTGCTTCCTCTACCCTGTGTGGCTCAATAGAGGAAACAAAAGAGTAATGTTCACAAAAATGAGCAACACGAGATTGAGTAGTTACCCCCTTTTGAATATCGCCGAGGATGGTGTTCACGGGGTGATCTCGTTGGATTGCTTGGTGGACTCTTGGGTGTGGTGGTCTTGGAACTTGTTCATCTTCCTCATCTTGATCATGGGCATTCCCCCCTTGATCATTGCTCTCCTCTTGAGGTGGTTCAACTTCTTGATCTTCTCCTTCATCATTTTGAGCCTCATCCTCATCTTGAGTTGGTGGGGATGCTTGCATGGAGGAAGATGGTTGATCTTGTACTTGTGGAGGCTCTTCGGATTCCTTAGGACACACATCCCCAATGGACATGTTCCTTAGCGCGACGCACGGAGCCTCTTCATCATCTAGTTCATCAAGATCAACTTGCTCTACTTGAGAGCCATTAGTCTCATCAAACACAATGTCACAAGAAACTTCAACTAGTCCAGAGGACTTGTTAAAGACTCTATATGCCCTTTTGTTTGAATCATATCCTAGTAAAAAGCCTTCTACATCCTTGGGAGCAAAATTAGATTTTCTACCTCTTTTAACAAGAATAAAACATTTGCTACCAAAGACTCTAAAATATGAAACATTGGGCTTTTTACCGGTTAGGAGTTCATACGATGTCTTCTTGAGGATTCGGTGTAGATACAACCGGTTGATGGCGTAGCATGCGGTGTTGACCACCTCCGCCCAAAACCGATCCGAAGTCTTGTACTCATCAAGCATGGTTCTTGCCATTTCCAATAGAGTTAGATTCTTCCTCTCCACTACACCATTTTGTTGTGGCGTGTAGGGAGAAGAGAACTCATGCTTGATGCCCTCCTCCTCAAGGAAGCCTTTAATTTGTGAGTTCTTGAACTCCGTCCCGTTGTCGCTTCTTATTTTCTTGATCCTTAAGCTGAACTCGTTTTGAGCCCGTCTCAAGAATCCCTTTAAGGTCTCTTGGGTATGAGATTTTTCCTGCAAAAAGAACACCCAAGTGAAGCGAGAATAGTCATCCACAATAACTAGACAGTACTTACTCCTGCCGATGCTTATGTAAGCTATCGGGCCGAATAGGTCCATGTGTAAGAGCTCGAGTGGCCTGTCAGTCGTCATGATGTTCTTATGTGGATGATGAACACCAACTTGCTTCCCTGCCTGACATGCGCTACAAATCATGTCTTTCTCAAAATGAACATTTGTTAGTCCCAAAATGTGTTCTCCCTTTAGAAGCTTGTGAAGATTCTTTATCCCAACATGTGCTAGTCGACGATGCTAGAGCCAGCCCATGTTGGTCTTAGCAATTAAGCAAGTGTCGAGTTCAGCTCTATCAAAATCTACTAAGTATAGCTGACCCTCCAACACTCCCTTAAATGCTATTGAATCATCACTTCTTCTAAAGATAGTAACACCTATATCTATAAAAAGACAGTTGTAGCCCATTTTACATAATTGTGAAACTGAAAGCAAGTTATAATCTAAAGAATCTATAAGAAAAACATTGGAAATGGAGTGGTCAGGAGATATAGCAATTTTACCCAATCCTTTGACCAAACCTTGATTTCCATCCCAAATGTGATAGCTCGTTGGGGGTCTTGGTTTTTCTCATAGGAGGAGAACATCTTCTTCTCCCCTGTCATGTGGTTTGTGCACCCGCTATCAATGATCCAACTTGAGCCCCCAGATGCATAAACCTACAAAACAAGTTTAGTTCTTGATTTTAGGTACCCAAACAGTTTTGGGTCCTTTGACATTAGATACAAGAACTTTGGGTACCCAAACACAAGTCTTGGTGCCCTTGTGTTTGTCCCCAACATACTTGGCAACTACCTTGCCTGATTTGTTGGTTAGCACATAAGATGCATCAAAAGTTTTAAATGAAATGTTATGATCATTTGATGCAGCTGGAGTTTTCTTCTTAGGCAATTTTGCACGGGTTGATTGCCTAGAACTAGATGTCTCACCCTTATACATAAAAGCATGATTAGGGCCAGAGTGAGACTTCCTAGAATGAATTCTCCTAATTTTGCTCTCGGGATAACCGGCAGGGTACAAAATGTAACCCTCGTTATCCTGAGGTGTCGATGGGTTGTCTACTTGATGTAGACTCCTCCTTTTTCTCCTCCGCTGCCTTGAATGCGACCGGTTGTGCTTCGGGCGTGGAGGGGCCATCTAGCTCGATGATTTTCTTTGAGCCTTTGATCATCAACTCACAGCTCACAAAATTTCCTATCACTTCCTCGGGAGACATTAGTGTATATCTAGGATTACCACGTATTAATTGAACTTGCGTAGGGTTAAGAAAAACAAGTGACCTAAGAATAACCTTAACCATTTCATGGTCATCCCATTTTGTGCTCCCGAGGTTGCGCACTTGGTTCACCAAGGTCTTCAAGCGGTTGTACATGGCTTGAGGGTCCTCGCCTTGGTTGAGTCGGAACCGACCGAGCTCCCCCTCGGTCGTCTCCCGCTTGGTGATTTTGGTCACCTCATCTCCTTCGTGCGCGGTCTTGAGTACGTCCCAAATCTCCTTGGCGCTCTTTAACCCTTGCACCTTGTTATACTCCTCTCGACTTAGAGAGGCGAGGAGTATAGTGGTGGCTTGAGAGTTGAAGTGTCGAATTTGGGCGACCTCGTCCGAATCATAGTCTTCCTCCCCCGGTGATAGTACCTGTACTCCAATCTCAACAACATCCCAAATGCTAGTGTGGAGCGAGGTTAGATGATGCCTCATTTTATCACTCCATATATTATAATCTTCACCATCAAACATAGGTGGTTTGCCTAATGGGACGGAAAGTAATGGAGTACGTTTGGAAATGCGAGGATAGCGTAGGGGAATCTTACTAAACTTCTTGCTCTCATGGCGCTTAGAAGTTACGGACGGCGTGTCGGAGCCGGAGGTGGATGGCGACGAAGAGTCGGTCTCGTAGTAGACCACCTTCCTCATCTTCTTCTTCTTGTCACCGCTCTGCCCCGACTTGTTATGTGAAGGGGATCCCTTCACCTTGTTGGCGGACTCCCCGGATGGAGCCTTCCCATGGCTTGTAGCGGGCTTCTCGCCGGTCCCGAACTCCCTCTTGGCGGATGCTCCCGACATCACTTCGAGCGATTAGGCTCTAATGAAGCACCGAGCTCTGATACCAATTGAAAGTCGCCTAGAGGGGGGTGAATAGGGCGAATCTGAAATTTATAAACTTAAGCACAACTACAAGCCGGGTTAGCGTTAGAAATATGAACGAGTCCGAGAGAGAGGGTGAAAAACAAATCATGGGCAAATAAAGAGTGAGACATGATGATTTGTTTTACCGAGGTTCGGTTCTCGCAAACCTACTCCCCGTTGAGGTGATCACAAAGACCGGGTCTCTTTCAACTATTTCCCTCTCTCAAACGGTCACTTAGACCGAGTGAGCTTCTCTTCTCAATCAAACGAAACACAAAGTTCCCGCAAGGACCACCATACAATTGGTGTCTCTTGCCTTGGTTACAATTGAGTTTGATCACAAGAAAGAATGAGAAAGAAAAGAAGCAATCTAAGCGCAAGAGCTCAAATGAACACAAATGTCGCTCTCTCTAGTCACTATTTGATGTGGAGTGATTCCGGACTTGGGAGAGGATTTGATGTCTTTGGTTGTGTCTAGAATTGAATGCTATAGCTCTTGTAATGTGTTGAAAGGTGGAAAACTTGGATGCCATTGAATGTGGGGTGGTTGGGGTATTTATAGCCAACCACCAAACTAGCCATTTGGTGGAGGCTGCTGTCGCATGGCGCACCGGACAGTCTGGTGCGCCACCAAACACTGTCCGGTGCGCCAGCCACGTCACCCGGCCGTTAGGGTTCGACCATTGGAGCTCTGACTGGTGGGGCCTCTGGGCTGTCCGGTGGTGCACCGGACAGGTCCTGTAGACTGTTCGATGCGCCAACTGCGCGTGCTCTGACTCTGGCGCGCACTATAGCGCATTAAATGCGGTTGCAGTTGGCCATTGGCGCGAAGTAGTCGTTGCTCCGCTGGCACACCGGATAGTCCGGTGTGACACCGGACACTGTCCGGTGCTTCACCGTACAGTCCGGTGAATTATAGCGGAGTGGCCTCCCATTTTCCCGAAGGTGGCAAGTTCAGCTTCGAGTTCCTTGTGCACCGGACAGTCCGGTGCGCCAGACCAGGGTGCCTTTGGGTTGTCTTTTGCTCTCTTTGTTTGAACCCTTTCTTGGTCTTTTTATTGGCTTATTGTGAACCTTTGGCACCTGTAGAACTCATGATCTAGAGCAAACTAGTTAGTCCAATTATTTGTGTTGGACAACTGAACCACCAAAATCAATTTAGGAAAAGGTGTAAGCCTATTTCCCTTTCAGCCGTACTAACACTCATAACTAAGTTTTGTGGCTATTAGTGTTTGATTTTTACAGGATCACCTATTCACCCCCCCCCCCCTCTAGGTGCTCTCAGTTAGAGTGGGGGAGTCCTGATCAGAAGTCTAACAAGAAAGCAAAATATGAAGATAACCCGTGGAATGGTGGAAAAGGCAATGGGAAAGGGCAAGCTGGGAGCTATTTCAATCAACAAGGTGAAAAAAAGAATGGACAACAATCTCAGAAGGACTATGTAAAAGCTTCTCTAAGCAAAAAAAATGTTGAACTGTATATGATCATCAATGAAGACAAAAAATAAAAATGAAGTGTCCATAGAAAAAGTCCTAGGGAGGAGAAAGTTCAAATTACAGACAGTGAAGAAGAGGATGAAAGTGATTTGCTAAGGGATGAAACATTTATCACTAGCACAGATATGGATGATTCTGAGAAATACAAAAACTGGGACACTAGAAAAAAACAGAGTAGGAGAATTTCTTATACTCAGTAATTCAAAAAGATATCCCCAAGAAAAGTATTATTGTCATTGAATAAATTCAAGGAAATATCATATTAGATGGAAGTGAGAAAATGTAAGCCTTGGCTGGAACTCATGACAACAATATATTAAGTGGATCATAGGAAGTTGATAATATGGATGAAGAAAATGACAAAAAAGCTGGGGATATGTATAACATAAAGGGACAAAAAATTATGGTGAAAGTTGGTCTTCTGGTGAAAGAGAGAAGAGTGAGTGAGAGGCTCAAGAAGGACGCTGGCATCAAGATCGAGGAGAAAAATAGAAGACTGGTTGCAAAGAGAAATCTTGAAGGTAATCATTCTACTACTAAGAGCTACTTTGATACCTTCTCTTATAATGATATTTATAATCCAAATTAGCTAATAAAATTGGAATCAAAATTGATGGAAGCATTCTTGAGATTGTTGTTCTAGATAAATGAATGGAAATGGCTAAAGCTTGTTTGGACAAAAAGAAAAAGGGATTGGAAAAGGATATTATGAAGGAAAATGGAGAAATTAATAGAAAAATAACCTTGACAAAGAGGAAATCTGGGTTCAAAATGAAGAGTCTGAACCAGACAACTTCATCATTGTGCAATCCAGGAAAAAAGAAGAGAAAAAAGGACCAATATAAAGACCTCTCCTAACATCAAAGGGAAAAATAATGTTGACCCAAAGAAGAAAAATAGGAGAGGAAATCCTCAAATCCCTAACAACAAAGTTAAAAATGCAGTTTCATTGAAAGGGAATTAGGCTTACACCTAATTCCTAAACTAATTTTGGTGGTTGAATTGCCCAACACAAATAATTGGACTAACTAGTTTGCTCTAGTCTATAAGTCATACAGGTGCCAAAGGTTCACAAAAGGCCAATAAAAAGACCAAGAAAAAGGGTTCAATCAAAAGAGCAAAGGGACAACCGAAGGCACCCTGGTCTGGCGCACCGGACTGTCCGGTGTGCCGCCGGACAGTGTCCGGTGCACCACCGGACAGTGTCCGGTGCACCAGGGGACTTGAAGCCAAACTCCTCACCTTCGGGAAAAATTAGAGGCGCTGCGCTATAATTCACCGGATTGTCCGGTGTACACTGGACAGTGTCCGGTGCTCCAAGATTGAAGCGACTCCAAACTCGCCAGCCTCGGGAATTCTCAACGGCTAGTCCGCTATAATTCACCGGACATGTCCGGTGTACACCGGACTGTCCGGTGTACATCGGACTGTCCGGTGTGACAGCGGATCAACGGCTACTTCGGCGCCAACGGTCACCTGCAGGCGCATTAAATGCGCGCCAGTGCGCGCAGAGGTCAGGCACGCGCGAAGAGGCGCACCGGACACTCTACAGTGCATGTCCGGTGCGCCACCGGACATCTAGGCGGGCCCAGCAGTCAGATCTCCAATGGTCGGAACCCTAACGTTCGGGTGACGTGGCTGGCGCACCGGACATGTCCGGTGTGCACCGGACTGTCTAGTGCACCATGCGACAGACAGCCTCCACCCAAACGGCTAGTTTGGTGGTTGGGGCTATAAATACCCCCAACCATCCCACATTCAAGTCATCCAAGTTTTCCACCTCTCAACCACTTACAAGAGCTAGGCATTCAATTCTAGACACACCCAAGAGATCAAATCCTCTCCAATTCCACTCAAGGCTTTAGTGATTAGCGAGAGAGATTTGTCGTGTTCTTTTTGAGCTCTTGCGCTTGGATTGCTTCTTTTCTTTCTCACTTGTTCTTGTGATCAAAACTCCATTGTAACCGAGGCAAGAGACACCAATTGTGTGGTGGTCCTTGCGGGGAAGTTTTGTTCCCGGTTTCGATTTGAGAAGAGAAGCTCACTCGGTCCGAGGGACCGTTTGAGAGAGGGAAAGGGTTGAAAGAGACCCGGTCTTTGTGACCACCTCAACAGGGAGTAGGTTTGAGAGAACCGAACCTCGGTAAAACAAATCATCGTGTCTCACTCTTTATTTGCTCACGATTTGTTTTGCGCCCTCTCTCTCAGATCCTTTATTATTTCTAACGCTAACCCGGCTTGTAGTTGTGTTTATATTTGTAAATTTCAGTTTCGCCCTATTCACCCCCCTCTAGGCGACTTTAAATTGGTATCAGAGCCCAGTGCTTCATTAGAGCCTAACCGCTCGAGGTGATGTCGGGAGATCACGCCAAGAAGGAGATGGAGACCGGCGACAAGCCCACTACAAGCCACGGGTCGACTTCATCAGAAGAGTCCCGCAACAAGAGGAAGGAGAAGAAGAACTCCTCCAACAAAGGGAAGGGGAAGGAGAAGAAATCATCTTCCCACAAGTCGCATCGGAGAGGCGACAAGCACAAGAGGATGAGGAAAGTGGTCTACTACGAGACCGACACTTCATCAACGTCGACCTCCGACTCCGACGCACCGTCCGTTACTTCTAAGCGCCAAGAGCGCAAGAAGTATAGTAAGATCCCCCTACGCTATCCTCGCATTACTAAACATACACCTTTACTTTCCGTCCCATTAGGCAAACCACCAACATTTGATGGTGAAGATTATGCTAGGTGGAGTGATATGATGCGATATCACCTAACCTCACTCCACAAAAGTATATGGGATGTTGTTGAGTTTGGTGTACAGGTACCATCCGTAGGGGATGAAGATTATGACGTGGACGAAGTGGCCCAAATCGAGCACTTCAACTCCCAAGCCACCACTATACTCCTCACCTCTCTAAGTCGAGAGGAGTATAACAAGGTGCAAGGGTTGAAGAGCGCCAAGGAGATTTGGGACGTGCTAAAAACCGCGCACGAAGGAGATGAGGTGACCAAGATCACCAAACGGGAAACGATCGAAGGGGAGCTCGGTCGCTTCCGTCTTCGCCAAGGGGAGGAGCCACAAGACATGTACAACCGGCTCAAAACCTTGGTGAACCAAGTGCGCAACCTCGGGAGCAAAAGGTGGGATGACCACGAAGTGGTTAAGGTTATTCTAAGATCACTTGTTTTCCTTAACCCTACTCAAGTTCAATTAATTCGTGGCAATCCTAGATATACACAAATGACCCCCGAGGAAGTTATAGGTAATTTTGTGAGCTTTGAGTTGATGATCAAAGGCTCAAAGAAGATCAACGAGCTTGACGGCCCCTCCATGTCCGAAGCACAACCGATCGCATTCAAGGCGATGGAAGAAAAGAAGGAGGAGGCTACTCCAAGTCGAACACCCATCGACGCGTCCAAGCTCGACAACGAGGAGATGGCGCTCATCATCAAGAGCTTCCGCCAAATCCTCAAGCAAAGGAGGGGAAAGACTACAAACCCCGCTCCAAGAAAGTATGCTACAAATGTGGTAAGCCCGGTCATTTTATTGCTAAATGTCCATTATCCAGTGATAGTGACAGGGGCGACGACAAGAAGGGAAGAAGAAAGGAGAAGAAGAGACACTGCAAAAAGAAGGGCGGCGATGCCCACGTGTGCCGCGAATGGGACTCCGACGAGAGCTCCACCGACTCCTCCTCCGACGAGGACGCCGCCAACATCGCCGTCACCAAGGGACTTCTTTTCCCCAACGTCGGCCACAAGTGCCTCATGGCCAAGGAGGGCAAAAAGAAGAAGGTAAAATCAAGATCCTCCACTAAATATGAAACCTCTAGTGATGAGGATGATGCTAGCAATGAGGAGGATAGCTTGCGCAGTCTTTTTGCCGACCTAAACATGCAACAAAAAGAAAAATTAAATGAATTGATTAGTGCTATTCATGAGAAGGATGATCTCTTGGACTCTCAAGAGGACTTCCTTATTAAGGAGAACAAAAAGCATGTTAAGGTAAAAAATGCTTATGCTCTACAAGTTGAAAAATGTGAAAAATTGTCTAGTGAGCTAAGTACTTGCCATGAGACTATTGACAACCTTAGAAATGAAAATGCTAGATTAATTGCTAAGGTTGATTCACATGTTTGTGATGTTTCAATTCCCAATCTTAGAAATGATAATGTTGATTTGCATGCTAAGATTAAGGAATTAAATGATTCTCTTGCTAGCCTTAGGATTGAAAATGAAAAATTAATTGCTAAGGCTAAAGATTTTGATGTTTGCAATGTTACCATTTCTAACCTTAGAAGTGAGAATGATATATTACATGCTAAGGTTGTAGAATTAAAATCTTGCAAACCCTCTACATCTACTGTTGAGCATGTTTCTATTTGCACTAGATGTAGAGATGTTGATATTAATGCTATTCATGATCACATGGCTTTAATTAAACAACAAAATGATCATATAGCAATATTAGATGCTAAAATTGCCGAGCATAACTTAGAAAATGAAAAGTTTAAATTTGCTAGAAGTATGCTCTGTAGTGGGAAACGCCCTGGCATCAAGGATGGCATTGGCTTCCAAAGGGGAGACAATGTTAAACTTAGTGCCCCTCCTAAAAGATTGTCTAATTTTGTTAAGGGCAAGGCTCCCAGGCCTCAGGATAACGAGGGTTACATTTTGTACCCTGTCGGTTATCCCGAGAGCAAAATTAGGAGAATTCATTCTAGGAAGTCTCACTCTGGCCTAATCATGCTTTTATGTATAAGGGTGAGACATCTAGCTCTAGGCAACCAACCCATGCTAAATTGCCTAAAAAGAAAACTCCTAGTGCATAAAATAATCATAGCATTTCATTCAAAACTTTTGATGCATCATATGTTTTAACTAGCAAATCCGGCAAGGTAGTTGCCAAGTTTGTTGGGGGCAAACACAAGGGCTCCAAGACTTGTGTTTGGGTACCCAAAGTTCTTGTTTCTAATGCCAAAGGACCCAAAACCGTTTGGGTACCTAAAGTCAAGAACTAAATTTGTTTTGTAGGTTTATGCATCCGGGGGCTCAAGTTGGATCATCGATAGCGGGTGCACAAACCACATGACGGGGGAGAAGAAGATGTTCTCCTCCTACGAGAAAAACCAAGATCCCCAACGAGCTATCACATTCGGGGATGGAAACCAAGGTTTGGTCAAAGGTTTGGGTAAAATTGCTATATCTCCTGACCATTCCATTTCCAATGTTTTTCTTGTTGATTCACTAGATTACAATTTGCTTTCCGTATCCCAATTGTGTCAAATGGGCTACAACTGTCTATTCACTGATGTAGATGTCACTGTCTTTAGAAGAAGTGATGATTCAATAGCTTTTAAGGGAGTGTTAGAGGGTCAGCTATACTTGGTGGATTTTGATAGAGCTGAACTCGACACTTGCTTAATGGCTAAGACTAACATGGGTTGGCTCTGGCACCGTCGACTAGCCCATGTTGGGATGAAGAATCTTCATAAGCTTCTAAAGGGAGAACACATTTTAGGATTAACAAATGTTCATTTTGAGAAAGACAGGATTTGTAGCGCATGTCAAGCCGGGAAGCAAGTTGGTGTTCATCATCCGCATAAGAACATCATGATGATTGACAGGCCACTGGAGCTCCTACACATGGATTTATTCGGCCTGATTGCTTACATAAGCATCGGCGGGAGTAAGTACTGTCTAGTTATTGTGGATGATTATTCTCGCTTCACTTGGGTGTTCTTTTTGCAGGAAAAATCACAAACCCAAGAGACCTTAAAGGGATTCTTGAGACGAGCTCAAAATGAGTTTGGCTTAAGGATCAAGAAAATTAGAAGCGACAACGGGACGGAGTTCAAGAACTCACAAATTGAAGGCTTTCTTGAGGAGGAGGGCATCAAGCATGAGTTCTCTTCTCCCTACACCCCACAACAAAATGGTGTAGTGGAGAGGAAGAATCGAACTCTATTGGACATGGCAAGAACCATGCTTGATGAGTACAAGACACCGGATCGGTTTTGGGCCGAGGCGGTTAACACCGCTTGCTACGCCATCAACCGGTTATATCTTCACCGAATCCTCAAGAAGACATCCTATGAACTCCTAACCGGTAAAAAGCCCAATATTTCATATTTTAGAGTTTTTGGTAGCAAATGCTTTATTCTTGTTAAAAGAGGAAGAAAATCTAAATTTGCTCCTAAAACTGTAGAAGGCTTTTTACTAGGATATGACTCAAACACAAGGGCATATAGAGTCTTTAACAAGTGCTCAGGACTTGTTGAAGTTTCTTGTGACGTTGTGTTTGATGAGACTAATGGCTCTCAAGTAGAGCAAGTTGATCTTGATGAGATAGGTGATGAAGAGGCTCCGTGCATCGCGCTAAGGAACATGTCCATTGGGGATGTGTGTCCTAAGGAATCCGAAGAGCCTCCAAGTGCACAAGATCAACCATCCTCCTCCACGCAAGCATCTCCACCAACTCAAAATGAGGATGTGGCTCGAGTTGATGAAGGAGAAGATCAAAGTGATGAGCCACCTCAAGATGATGGCAATGATCAAGGGGGAGATGCAAATGATCAAGACAAGGAGGATAATGAACCAAGGCCGCCACACCCAAGAGTCCACCAAGCAATCCAACGAGATCACCCCGTCGATACCATCCTCGGCGACATTCATAAGGGGGTAACCACTAGATCTCGTGTTGCACATTTTTGTGAGCATTACTCTTTTGTTTCCTCTATTGAGCCACACAGGATAGAGGAAGCACTCCAAGATTCGGATTGGGTGATGGCGATGCAAGAGGAGCTCAACAACTTCACTAGGAATGAGGTATGGCATTTAGTTCCACGTCCTAACCAAAATGTTGTAGGAACCAAGTGGGTCTTCCACAACAAGCAAGATGAGCATGGTGTGGTGACTAGGAACAAAGCCCGACTCGTGGCCAAGGGATATTCACAAGTCGAAGGTTTGGATTTTGGTGAAACCTATGCACCCATAGCTAGGCTTGAATCAATTCGCATATTATTAGCCTATGCTACTTACCATGGCTTCAAGCTTTACAAAATGGACGTGAAGAGCGCCTTCCTCAATGGACCAATCAAGGAAGAGGTCTATGTTGAGCAACCTCCCGGCTTTGAAGACAGTGAGTACCCTAACCATGTCTATAGGCTCTCTAAGGCGCTTTATGGGCTCAAACAAGCCCCAAGAGCATGGTATGAATGCCATAGAGATTTCCTTATTGCTAATGGATTCAAAGTCGGCAAGGCCGATCCTACTTTATTCACTAAAACTCTTGACAATGATTTGTTTGTATGCCAAGTTAATGTTGATGATATCATATTTGGATCTACTAACGAATCTACATGTGAAGAATTTAGTAGGATCATGACACAAAAATTTGAGATGTCGATGATGGGGGAGTTGAAGTATTTTCTAGGATTCCAAGTAAAGCAACTCCAAGAGGGCACCTTCATTAGCCAAACGAAGTATACTCAAGACATTCTAACCAAGTTTGGAATGAAGGATGCCAAGCCCATCAAGACACCCATGGGAACCAATGGGCATCTCGACCTCGACACGGGAGGTAAATCCGTCGATCAAAAGGTATACCGGTCGATGATAGGTTCATTACTCTATTTATGTGCATCTCGACCGGACATTATGCTTTCCGTTTGCATGTGTGCAAGATTCCAATCCGACCCTAAGAAATCTCACCTTACGGCCGTAAAACGAATTTTGAGATATTTGGCTTATACTCCTAAGTTTGGGCTTTGGTACCCTCAGGGATCCACATTTGATTTAATTGGTTATTCGGATGCCGATTGGGCGGGGTGTAAGATTAATAGAAAGAGCACATCGGGGACTTGCCAGTTCTTGGGAAGATCCTTGGTGTCTTGGGCTTCAAAGAAGCAAAATTCGGTCGCTCTTTCTACCGCTGAAGCCGAGTATATTGCCGCAGGCCATTGTTGCGCGCAATTGCTTTGGATGAGGCAAACCCTGCGGGACTATGGTTACAAATTAACCAAAGTTCCTCTTCTATGTGATAATGAGAGTGCAATCCGCATGGCGGATAATCCCGTTGAGCATAGCCGCACTAAACACATAGCCATTCGGTATCACTTTCTTAGGGATCACCAACAGAAGGGGGATATCGAGATTGCACACATTAATACTAAAGATCAATTAGCCGATATCTTTACCAAACCACTAGATGAACAAACTTTTACCAAACTTAGGCATGAGCTCAATATTCTTGATTCTAGGAATTTCTTTTGCTAATTTGCACACATAGCTCATAAGTATACCTTTGATCATGTCTCTTTTACATATGCTATGACTAATGTGTTTTCAAGTGTATTTCAAACCAAGTCATAGGTATATTGAAAGGGAATTGGAGTCTTCGGCGAAGACAAGGCTTCCACTCCACTCTATCACTCATCCTTCGCCGTCGCTCCAAGCAATTCTTCGTCTTTGGTATAATCTTCACTCATATGTTTTATTTGCCAAAGGGGAGAACATAGTTAGGAAAAGGGCTTATATCTCACTCAAAGTATCCGTTTTTGGCGATTCATGCCAAAGGGGGAGAAAAGTATGAGCCCAAAGCAAAAGGACCGCACCACCACCCTAATTTTAAAATTAATGATTTTCAATTGGTAAATTTCAAATTGGTATCTCTTTGTGTTCTAAAGGGGGAGAAAGTAGTATTTTCAAAATTGATATCTTAAAACCCTCTTGAACACTAAGAGGAGAATTTATTGAGGGGGAGTTTTGTTTAGTCAAAGGAAAAGCATTTGAAACAAAGGGAGAAAATTTCAAAACTTGAAAATGCTTAGCAAAATCTTATTCATTTACCTTTGACTATTTTGCAAAAGGACTTTGAAAAGGATTTACAAAAAGAATTTGCAAAAACAAAACATGTGGTGCAAGCGTGGTCCAAAATGTTAAAAATAAAAAAACAATTCGTGCATATCTAGTAAGTAATATTTATTGGCTCAATTCTAAGTAACCTTTGCACTTGCATATGCAAACTAGTTCAAATTCTGCACTTCTATATTTGCTTTGGTTTGTGTTGGCATCAATCACCAAAAAGGGGGAGATTGAAAGGGAATTAGGCTTACACCTATTTCCTAAACTAATTTTGGTGGTTGAATTGCCCAACACAAATAATTGGACTAACTAGTTTGCTCTAGTCTATAAGTCATACAGGTGCCAAAGGTTCACAAAAGGCCAATAAAAAGACCAAGAAAAAGGGTTCAATCAAAAGAGCAAAGGGACAACCGAAGGCACCCTGGTCTGGCGCACCGGACTGTCCGGTGCACCACCGGACAGTGTCCGGTGCACCAGGGGACTTGAAGCCAAACTCCTCACCTTCGGGAAAAATCAGAGGCGCTGCGCTATAATTCACCGGATAGTGTCCGGTGCTCCAAGATTGAAGCGACTTTGAACTCGCCAGCCTCGGGAATTCTCAACGGCTAGTCCGCTATAATTCACCGGACATGTCCGGTGTGACAGCGGATCAACGGCTACTTTGGCGCCAACGGTCACCTGCAGGCGCATTAAATGCGCGCCAGTGCGTGCAGAGGTCAGGCACGCGCGAAGAGGCGCACCGGACACTCTACAGTGCATGTCTGGTGCGCCACCGGACATCCAGGCGGGCCTAGTAGTCAGAGCTCCAACGGTCGGAACCCTAACGTTCGGGTGACGTGGCTGGCGCACCGGACTGTCCGGTGCACCATGGGACAGACAGCCTCCACCCAAACGGCTAGTTTGGTGGTTGGGGCTATAAATACCCCCAACCACCCCACATTCAAGTCATCCAAGTTTTCCACCTCTCAACCACTTACAAGAGCTAGGCATTCAATTCTAGACACACCCAAGAGATCAAATCCTCTCCAATTCCACTCAAGGCTTTAGTGATTAGCGAGAGAGATTTGTCGTGTTCTTTTTGAGCTCTTGCGCTTGGATTGCTTCTTTTCTTTCTCACTTGTTCTTGTGATCAAAACTCCATTGTAACCGAGGCAAGAGACACCAATTGTGTGGTGGTCCTTGCGGGGAAGTTTTGTTCCCGGTTTTGATTTGAGAAGAGAAGCTCACTCGATCCGAGGGACCGTTTGAGAGAGGGAAAGAGTTGAAAGAGACCCGGTCTTTGTGACCACCTCAACGGGGAGTAGGTTTGAGAGAACCGAACCTCGGTAAAACAAATCATCGTGTCTCACTCTTTATTTGCTCACGATTTGTTTTGCGCCCTCTCTCTCGGATCCTTTATTATTTCTAACGCTAACCCGGCTTGTAGTTGTGTTTATATTTGTAAATTTCAGTTTCGCCCTATTCACCCCCCCTCTAGGCGACTTTAATTCACCAAAAAAGTAAAGAGATCCCATTGAATGGGATGTTTTGGAATTGTAGGGGGGTTAAGTAAAAAGTCCTCTCAGTCTACGTTAAAAACACAGTGACGCATTACAAACTTTCCTTTATGGGTTTGGTGGAAACTTTGATGATTGAGGTTGATGGAAAACCCTAAAAAACATGGACCCTTCATGTGATTTTCTCTAGAAATAGTCCCCTTATATTGTTAGATATGGTGGTATTCTCATTGGTATTAATAGAGATCGGTTTGATGTGGGTGCTTTTTGTCAAGGGAATTATATGCTCCAATTGAACTTTTGGGACAAAATTCACACGTGCAAATGGACTTTGATTGTTGTTTATGATCCTGCCCAAGACAAGAATAAAAAGACTTTCTACTGGAGCTATATGTTTTCTATAACAATAATAAAGACCCTTATATCATTGGGGGAGACTTTAACATTGTGAGATTCTCTTATGAGAAAAAGGGGGTGTTGTGAATAAATACACAAATAGTTTTAATGAGCTCATCCAACACTATGAATTGTATGAAATTTATATGTGTGGAGGTGGATATACTTGGTCAAACAATCAGACTGACCCCACTATTGTAAAATTAGACAAAATATTCATGAATGAAGAGTGGGAGAATCTCTTCCACCTTGCTAAGGTTAAAAAATCTACAGGGAGTTGTATGACCATATCCCCTAATCCTTGAGGCTAAACCAGTTTCAGGTTGGGAAAACATGTGTTTAAATTCGATAATGGTTGTCTGAATCATTCCGATTTAAAACAATCATTTGTGAGATCTGGGAATGACCTTGCCATGCCAAAAGCACCCTTGACGAAACCCAGCAAAAACTTAAACTCTGTAAGCAGTTTTTTAAAGGGTGTGACTAGAATAAAAAAGGTGAAAAGAAGAAAAGAAAGGCTCAGATCAATTTAGATCTTTATAATCTGGGGAGATTTGAGGTACAACATGGGTTGGATACTTATCAGATGGAGATGAGAATGTCTCTCCTAAAAAATATAAACATGCTTATAGAGGATGAAAATAACTGGACACAAAGATCTAATGATAGATGGCTTTCTTCCGTAGAATTGCTAGTGGGAGAAAAAGAAAAATGACATTAGTTTCTTTGAAGAAGATGGAAAATTATTGAGGGGATGATCCTCTGTTGGAGTATGCCACTAAATTCTATGCCGATCTTTTTGGACCTTCTCCTGGAAACTTGTTCCAAATTTAGGATGATATCTAGAATAACCTAGACCCTGTGTCTGATGAGGATAATATCTATCTATCTAAGGAATTTGAAGAAAAAGAGACAAAAGAGGCCTTATTCCAAATGGAGAAAAACAAAGCTGGTGGACCAGATAACATACCAACAAAAAATTATCATGTCAGTTGGGACATTATAAAAAAGGACATCATTGATATGTTTAAAGATCCACATAATGAGAAATTGGATGTTAGTAGGCTAAACTATGGAATTATTACTCTAATCCCCAAAAAGAAAGATGCAGTGAAAATTCAGCAGTATAGGCTCATATGTCTACTTAATTGTCTGTATAAATGGATTACAAAAGTTCTTAACAATAGGATGGAGCAAATTGCTCATAAGATGATTAATGAACATCAAGCAACCTTTATGAAAGCAAGGAATATTATGAGTGGAATCATGATTCTGCATGAGATTATGCATGAAACAAAGAGAAGAAATGAGATCGGGATAATCATCAAGTTGGACTTTGAAAAAGCGTATGATAAATTTAACTCAGAATTTTTGCTTCACTGTTTGCATAAAAGTGGCTTTTGAAAAAATGGATGAGTTGGATTAAGGGAGTTGTGAGTGGTGGTATTGTCAGTGTCAAAGAAAATAACAAAGTAGGAAAATATATTAGTAGCTACAAAGGGGTGAGGCAAGAAGACCCTCTCTCTCCCATCCTTTTTAACTTTGTTGCTGACAGTCTTGCTAGACTCCTCACCAGAGCTCAAGAAAATAATATTCTTACTGGCTTGTGTACTCATTTGATTCCTCATGGTCTAATAATTTTGCAATATGCTGATGACATCATCATTTGCATTAATGGTGATTTCGAAAAATCAATAAACTTGAAAATGATTTTGTACATTTATGAATTGATGTCTGGTCTCAAGATAAACTTCCTGAAAAGTGAGACCTTTGTGTTGAATGGAGACAATGAAATTGCTAGAAATTTAGCAGACTTATTTAATTGTCAGGTGGGAATATTTCCCATGAAATATTTGGGAGTTCTTGTTAGTCCCAGCAAACTTCATATTGCTGATTGGACACCTTTGGAAGAGAAGTGTGATAAGAGACTAGAAGTCTGGAAAGGAAGATGTCTCTCTATAGCTGGCAGAATCACCCCTTATTGATGCTTGTTTGACCAACTCCCACATCTATCATATGTCCATGTATCTTTTACCTAAGGGCACCATTAAAGCTTTAGATGCTTAAAAGAAGAAGATTGATTTGGCAAGGTGGTGGAGAGAAGAAACAAATATCATTTGATGAATTGGAAAAAAGTTTGTACCACAAGAAAAAAGGGGGTGTTGGCATTAAGAATCTTGAAAATTTTAATATTAGTCTTCTCTGTAAATGGTGGTGGAGGTTTGAAAATGAATCTAGCATTTGGCAAAGGACTATTACTCAAAAATACATTAGAGGGAAGAATATCTACAATATAAATATCAGAAATTTTGATTCTCCTACTAGGAAAGGTTTAATGAAGGTGAAAACTCACTATCTAAAAGGCAGACACGTGGTCACTAATTCTAGTGATAAGTCCATATTCTGGCATGAAAGCTGGATTAGTGAGATTCCTTTGTACATTTATGAACCTGAGTTGTATAGTATATGTGAAAATAAAGATATATTGGTAAAAGAAGCTAGATAAATGGATTGGCAGTTGCCTTTCAAGAGATGGCTTGAGGGGATTATGGAAGAAAGGTGGGTCGAGATATGCAGAAAATGTGAAAACTTTGAATTTAAAGGCTATTCTGATTATGTGATGTGGAAATGGGGAGAGCATAAGATGTTCTCGGTTAGATCGATGTATAATAACCTTTCAAATGACATATTGGGCCCTGAATGGCAACTTATATGGAAAGATAACTACACCCAAGATAAAAATCTTCATGTGGTTATTGGGGAACAATGTCATCTTAACTAAAGATAATTTGATCAAAAGAAATTGGAGTGGAAACTATGCCTATAGTTTCTGTCCCCATATTGAAATAGTTGATCACCTATTTTTTACTTGTCATATTGCCAAAGTAATATGGGGTATAGTGGCTAAGTGCCTTGATACAACATATGTGCCTGGAAACTTGGAGCATCGTATTATGTGGCTGAAAAATATCTTAAAGTGGACAAAGCCACTGACATTGTTCTAATTGGTGCCATCTGTTGGGCCATTTGGAAGGCCAGAAACAAAATGTGCTTTGACAAAATCCTAATTAAATCTTCTAATGAGATTATTTGTCATGTGTGTGCCTTGATTTCGTCTTGGACAGGACTTAGCAAACGGGATCTGAAGGACCTTCTTCAAGAATGAGCTAAACTTTTGGTGCGGGCGGCAAGTGTGAGACAGATCCTGGGATTCAATGTTGAGGATGAGATATAATGGAGGTTTCAGAGATGTAATGGCTATCTGAGTGTAGCATCGTCCTTATCTTGCTATGGTGGTTCGCATGTCACGTGTGTTCTAGACTTTAGTGCCTTTGTTTGATGTTATTTGAACTTGATCTCCTTTATCGTGTTGTTATGGATGTCTGGCAAGACGTTAGTTCTCGTTCTAGGTGGCTTTGGTAGTGATGTCTAAATCAGGTACTCCACTAATTGTAATAAGGACGTCTATGAATGTGTTCATCTCGTGTGGGCGTATTCTGGCGAAAGACCATGTCGTTGTATTTATGTTATGCAAATAATAAAAATGGGGGTATCCTCTTGTAAAAACACTATTTTGCACTGTTCGCGGTGTGGAGTTTGAATATGGGTATGGAGATGGATAAACTGTTGGAGATATCCTTAAAATTCTTACCCGCCACGTCTTGATTACACTCTAATCATGATGGGCCTTATCCTTTACATATAGTTGAATCCAAAAAGTATAATGATGGTGATATACTGATTCATGTAACCAATAGTAGCCCTAGAGGGCTTGATGACAACCAATTGATCAGTTCGACCTCCCGGGTGTCTCCTATTCATAGGTCTTCAAATGCTTCCCTTAGGTCGCCCCGTCAACTGAAAATCAAAGTCCTTATTTTTATAAGAATTAAATGAACTAGGGAATCAGTTGCATCTCATCTTCCCTATTGCGTCTATTACACCCTTAAGGCACACATGTGATTGTGTGAGTTACAAATCTTGACTATTAGCTTCCATCTGGATCTCCTAAGTGGTTATTTATAGCAAGGTGTAGAGGTATCCTTGGTCAATAATCTGCCATTGTATATTTATACCTAATGTATTTCTAAGTGTAGCAAAAAACTATGGATTAAAAAACTAAAATATTTTAGATTTTGTGATGGAAGAGTACAATATTGTTTAGGAATTGCATTTTGAGAAGACTTCATAGACTTCCCTATATGTTTGTTTTACCAACACTTCGGATTAGTCCAAAAATCGTTGTTGATTAGATGGCATGGATACGACTTTTCAAATAAAATAATGGATAAAAAGTCATTCACTCATGCAGACTTCCCAAAAGCTAGAAACAATATGCATAAATATTGAATTACTTGCTTTGCCAAACTTCTCGAATACACGATAGATTTTTTCTTCATATTCTTGTCAAAATTTTCTTTTGAATCACCTCCTATATTAGCAGGATGTGGTTGTCTCATAAATTCTAAATGGTTTAGTGCTTGATGGTATGCAATTGCATTCGCCTTTTGTAATATCTATAAATCTAGCAAGGTTAACTAGGAGCCATTTTTATTCCAATAAAAGCTCAACTTCATGCACTATAGCATGAAATGTTTTTTCTACACAAAATAAACTAGGAGCCATTTTGTCTCTAGTTCCTACGATATGAGAGAGGGTGAAAGATGGAAGGTAAACTGGATTATATATCATTCCTTTATTTTTTCATTTCTAGATTTCCTATCATTGTTTAGCTCATGAAGGTTTCTCTTTGGGAAAGAGGTTGTCCTTAATCCCAAATCAGTTTGCTTGGAACTTTTACAATATTAAAGTCTTTCAAGTTTAATTAAGTTGACAGTATAAAGTATGACATTAATGTATGAGGGTAGAAGACGTTACCTTCAGCTTTGAGCTCTGATACCTGAATGTACTATAACATATAGCAAAAGTTGTTTAGAGCTATGCTAAACAAGGTTTAAGGTTATCTTCACCTATCAGAGTCTATTACAGTTCAACCTCTTATATTTACTCTTATAAATACATGTTTTCTTGGTTTCCACATCATCCCTTTTGCAAAAAGCACTTATACTTCTTCCTAATCTAATCCACGGTCTAAACATGTGCCTCATACATCACGCATGAATCACGTAGGTCGTTCCTCTCTCTCGCTTCTCGCCTACCAATGTGCTATTATCTATGGGTTGTGTCTCTACTAGACATGAAGCTCCACGCAGCACAACACTCCCACATAGTACCACCTCGCTACTTGAAAGAGGATAAGCGAACGAGTGAGGTATAAAAAAGGGATCGAGCTACTTTCTTAACTTATACCTTATAATCATTTTGGCTAATATAAAGTGTAATATTTATTTTATCGGTTTAATATATCGAGTACGTGAACCATATGTTCACTTTGATGTCAAATTCATTTTATAGTTATCTTTGTGGTTTAATGGGTCCATGTCAACACATGGACATTATACTGGTATATTTATAGGGTAGCACACTCAACCGGTAATTACTGAACGATCTTCAGTAATTACTCAACTATATTTAGTCATAACCGGAAATTACTAAGTATTCTTCAGTAATTACCGTCTAGGTTAGGCTTCACCTATGAGAATAGCGCTTATATATACAATATGTCTCTAATGCTGGAATATTATTTTGCGTCCACAGGTGAGGATAGCCTAATAATCAATTCGTTGAGTACTTAAGTGCAAAACTACAACGAAACATTTTTTTTTAGTTTTTCCCCAAAAAGTTGCGGATGCTTTCAACTAAAAAATTTGAATTGGTGACCTTTTATACCGCGCGGACCGTGACAGCGTGCAGGCAGCATATTGCAGCATCTCGCTGGCCTACAGGTGGGCCCAAAGGTACCTCGCTCTCCCGCTCTTCCCCGCTTGCGACTGGCGGAGTCCAAACTCCAAACCAAACCGGCGCTTCTCCCACGTCTTCTCGAGTTCCCACGCGCCCGCCTGCTATAAATCGCATCCCTCAATCCCCACTCTTTATCCCCTCCTCAGCCATCGCCTCCCTCTCCCCTCAACCCAGCGCCCCCCTCCCGCCGCCGCTAGGGTTTCTCCTCCCTCCCCGCCCACCACCAAATCATTTCCGAAGCTTCCAGTGCGCCGCAGCCATGAGCGACGGCAAGGACTCCCTCGACCTCTCCGCCCTCGGCGCTGCCATCCCCAACTCGGCCGGTTCGTTGCTTCGCTTCGCTTTTGGATTTCTATTGCCGTTGCTTGGGCGTGGTGTCCTTGTCTGATTGGTTTGCGGCTGTTCCCATGCAGAGCTCAGCGCGGAGGACAAGGCTAACCTTGTGGCGTCGATCAAGGTGAGTTTTATATTGCATTACCGGGCCGCGGCTCTCTGTTTTTTTGCTGCAGTTTTGGCGGGCCTGTCGTTGGGTTGGGCGGTTTGGGGATTTTATAGCGAGCCTATGCTGAATCAGTGTTTTTTTGCCCTTGTTTAGAACACGCTCGAGGGATTGGCGTCGCGGCATACCGACGTGCTCGAGAGCCTCGAGCCCAAGGTCAGGAAGCGCGTCGAGAAGCTCAGGGAGATCCAGGTATAAAGTTGCGCTTACACTTGTGCAAGTACCCTGCGGATGTGGCATGCTTCGGTAGGGAGCTTTGTGTGGTCCTGTATTATTGTTTGTCTAATAAAGGATGCATTATGTGATTGTGTAGATACTTGTCACAGTGGTATGGGTGGTGCACACTAGCACCGGAAATTCCAACGCTAATAGGATCTAGGACACTGTTAGATACTATTATCAGTGGAGATTCTGGAGAAGTGCCAGCTATTGTGAATGGTTGTGTCACGCATTGGATGCTTTTTATGATGCCTAGTTGCGAGCTCTAGATTTATTTTTGGCTGTAGTTTGCCCTTGGTTCTTGACTGAAGGTGTATTGGGATTTTGTTAGAATATTTTGGAAATGACATGATACTGATACATATTATCTTTATAGATCTAACCATGTGAAAACCTTAGTTTAGTCTGGACAGAAGCTTCCTTATTACACACGTGCCTAGACTGGGTTTACTTTGTGCAATATATTTCTGCCTTACTGCCATGTGGATCTATCGCCGAATGGTTTGCCACTTGGTTCTGTATTATGTAACATAGTAATCACTTGGGCAATTTGAATTGATTCTCTAGATTCAATTGCAGTTAGTTCATTACCATTGTGTACTGTCTTCTAGGGCGAACACGACGAACTTGAGGCAAAATTTTTCGAGGAGAGAGCTGCTCTAGAAGCTAAGTATCAGAAGTTGTATGAACCACTTTACTCAAAGGTAAGCCTGTTCTCTTGATACAATGATGCCTCTGCATTTGTTGTGTTCTTTTTTGTACTATTGCTATATATTTTTTTCAGCTTCTGAACTGTTCTTAGAATTCATGTCCCCCATAGCAATAGACACTAGGTTAACATGTACACAATAGAAATGGTTAGTATTCTGATGCTCCATAAAGTACAGGCATCCCTTCACTATTTCTGCATCCTATTTGATGCCATGAGCCATCTGATTGTTTTATTGAACCTGACATTGACAGCGTTACGAAATTGTCAATGGTGTGGTCGAGGTTGAGGGTATCACAGTAGAAAGTGCAGCTGAAACCCCTGCGGAGCAAAAGACTGGAGATGAGACCTCTGCTGATCAAAAAGGTGAACATAGTTTGAGATCTCTTGTTTCTATTGGATAATGAAACTCTGTTAAAGAAGATTAGAAGAAACATATCCTCTCAACTTTTTTTTGAACTTCAATCATAATGCTTCTCTGCAGAAGAAAAAGGTGTACCAGCTTTCTGGCTTAATGCAATGAAGAATCATGAAATTCTAGCTGAGGAGGTGAAGTCTTGCATCTTTTTACACTTATTTTTTTTGTCATGAGAACCATCAATACTTTGTGTTCCAATATGTTGTAATGCATTTTTACACCGACCAGTCTTTTACTGGCTGTAAATAATTTTGGCACTTCAATTTTCAGATCCAGGAGAGGGACGAGGAAGCTCTCAAGTACCTCAAGAACATCACGTGGTATAGGATCAGCGAGCCGAAGGGCTTTAAGCTTGAATTTCAATTTGGTACAAATCCGTTCTTCAAGAATTCAGTGCTTACAAAAACATATCACATGATTGATGAGGATGAACCAATTTTGGAGAAAGCCATTGGGTAATTATTAATATTTTCCTCACGTGCAGTTCAGTTTTCTTTTGGATGAATAGAAAGTTTTAGTAATACATGTGTTTACCAATTTCAGTACTGAAATTGAATGGTACCCTGGGAAGTGCTTGACACAAAAGGTGCTAAAAAAGAAGCCACGGAAGGGTTCAAAGAACACTAAACCTATCACAAAAACTGAAGATTGTGAGAGCTTCTTCAACTTCTTCAGTCCACCTCAAGTCCCTGATGATGATGAGGAAATTGATGAGGATATAGTAAGTTTATCTTATATGTACCTGCTTTTATGGTTAAACATGCATACACGAACATCATTGAACTTGATTTGGTTTTCCCTTTTCAATAGGCTGAACAGTTGCAGAACGAAATGGAACAAGATTATGATATTGGGTATGTTGTTACGTGTTATGTATTATAGTGGTTGCCGTCTTGTTACAGATTATGTTTTTGTGATCAGGGGATTTGATCAATCTGTTGATGCACCAAGATTAAGAGTTTGTTTATTACTTCTAAACTATCCTTTCTGTATCTGCCAGATCTACCATCAGAGACAAGATTATCCCACATGCTGTCTCGTGGTTCACTGGAGAGGCTGCTCAAGATGAGGAGTTTGAAGTTATGGATGGTGAGGATGACGATGATGAAGACAATGATGATGAAGACGAAGATGACGAGGATGATGATGATGATGATGATTACGATTCAAAGGTATGGGAACCTTTTTTTGTCTCTCTAAGGGCTTGTTCGGTTAGCTCTTAATCCATGTGGATTGAGTGGGATTGGGTGTGTTTAAATCCCAAGCAAGTCAAACTTCTTTTTAATTTTTTTCAATCCCATCCAATCCATGTGTAATTGGAATAACCAAACAAGGCCTAATGGGGAATATCACTTCACCCTTTCCAGCTTCTGAGTTCTGAGTATGTTTTGCCATTTTATTTTCCTTTTTTCTTTGGAACAGAAGACCAAGGGAATTGCCGGAGGGGAAGGGCAGCAGGGCGAACGACCTGCAGAGTGCAAGCAGCAGTGAGGTGCTGCACAATGAATGTTGGCAGGCATTGTTTGTGGAGCAATTAGTTTGGTTCTGCTTGATGCTCAAGGTCATTGAGTTGGTTTGTGGAATCTTCGAGGGGGCGCTTGTTGGTTTTATGGAATTGGTTGGGGAATTTTTCTGGGACATGGCGTTATATCATTATATGTGGGTAGTTTCTTCACTTTCTGTATTGGGTTTCAGATATTATATGTGTTCTTATGCTTGGAGTGAAGATGGTTGCCACTCTGGTATGTCTTATTGTGCATACCACTGGCATAGTGTGCTGTCTGTACTTTCATCAAGCGTGCCGTGCCGCTGAGAAATTTTGCTCTAGGGGAAAGGCTAGCCTTTTGCCTGAAAATGTTTTGCGAATTTCATCTTGCATACGGGTCTTGAATTTTGTCTGTTGTTTTACAATCAGGAGATATGCTGCCCAGTGAGCGCGCTAGGCCTCATGGGGGTAACTGCGTGAAGATTTTATTTTTGTACCGCTCTAGCGTTCCAGACTCCATTTCAGAAGTTCCGGAATTCATCTTGGTCTTTAGAAATAAAGAAAGCAGATTTGTGAACTTTAACGCCAGCCACCGGTAGTTACTCTTGCACCAGCAGGTTTCTTTGGTTGTTGTCGTAGTCCAGTTTTGACAATCTAACTATTGTTACCGGATCTAAACAGTTACTACTGCTCCCAGCCGACGTTCCAGGGGCCACTCAGGAAGGAACAGACGGCTCCTGGTCTACAGGGTTGTCTCCACTTCTCTATTGAGGCGTCTGGGTCCTGTACCGGCATCTACTCCTTTTTCCTGTACATGTATAAATATCAGAAGCAATAAAGAATAAGGTGCCTCTGGATTCATTTCACAAGCAACAATTTTTACTTTTACCATGTTATCACGCACTGCTCTACTGAAGACCAAATTTGCTTCTACGAAGAGAAGAATCGAAGATGACTATAGAACTCCACCACCAGAGGCACTGCTCTACTGAAGACCAAATTTGCTCCTACGAAGAGAAGAATCGAAGATGACTATAGAACTCCACCACCAGAGGCAAGGAAGTTCTCCATCGAAGAAAACAACCGTCGGGTACGCAATGATCTACAAGGATCTCTCTGTTGCCCTTCTCACCTTCATCATTAGGTTGTTGAACGGCGGCCATTGTCGCCGACGAGGTGCTGATGTCGTCGCACGTCGCTTTCTACGTGTTGCGCATCGACATGGATGTCGCCCTGCTAAAAAGCATCGCAACAACAACGCTCGGGCTACCCTTGACCCTGAGCGTGTTCGTGGACCGGCGGCGATCCCGGCACAGGCCCTAGCAACCGCCAGCGCCACGTCAAGACGGATGGGTGCGTCCGCCATCGCCATCGCCTTCGCCGGAGCGAGTTGTAGAGCGGTTGCGTGAGTCCGAGACCCAGCAGCCGCTCCATCCGATGCGGTACTGCCCCCTCTATGGATGGGGCTCGTGCCTTGCTCGGCAACCATGAGCTTCTCCACCGGATGAAGACACCTCCGCTACCGCTGTTCGATCGAGCGGGCTGCTCGTCTAAGTCGCCTCTCCAGCGCGCCCTCGTGCCCAGATACGGCTGACTGCGCGGAAGTCGATCGGCTCTCGCGGCCGCCCCATCGGCTAGATCGCATCAACAGCTATTGCGACCGTTGCCGTCGACGACACCTCTTCCTCCTCCGACGATGAGAGGATCGCTTAGTCCTCGGCGACGGGGTGCATCAGTGGCTGCCTACTCTGACCCCCAACGTCTGCCCCTCGGGAACTGCCTCACCGCCGACGCTCTTGAGCCTGAGTGGCAATCGGGTGGTCCGTCGGCTAGCGCACCACCTTTCCCCCTGGCCGCGCGCGCCGTGGTGGTCGTGATCTGCGATAGCAAGACCGTTCCACGATGACGATGTCCGCGAGCGCTCGCGCTCACCGCCTCGCCGTCTCTCCTGATGTGCGGCCACAGCGTGTGGCGCGGCGCGCGGCCCCAACGGGGGGGGGGGGCTCTGTGTGGCCTCGGCCTAGCCCGCGAGGACGGCGCGGCCTTGGCCCCCATCCCCGACGTGGACGGCGCGGCCTCGGCCCCCGCCTGAGTGGCGCGGTCTTGCCATATCCCCGGCGTGGAAGGCGTGGGCTCGGCCTGCGCGGCCTCGGCCCCTATCCCCGTGCGGGCTCGGCCCGGCCTGTGCGGCGCTAGCTCGACCCCCACCCCCGGCAAGGATGGCGCGGGCCCGGCACCTGGCATGGCCGATGCGGCCCTAGGCGCGGCTGGCCCTTCAACGTCGTCGCTTCTGTAAACAACTTCAACGTCGGGAGATTTCAACTACGTACGAGAGTGAGATAAAAGATGATTTATTTCACACCCGTGGCAAAGCTAAAGCTTTGCGGGGTTTTTTTTTTCTTCTTCTTCTTCCAGAAACGGAATGGATTCAAACTTGTATGCTACGTAGCATCTGTATGTACTACAGTACTACTTTGTGGTTTGGATTACGTTTGAAGAAGCACTGGAGAAGTGGTAGCAACTCCTCACAACTCACAAGATAGCGTCAGGCCCAATAAAGCCCAAAGCAAGGACCAAAGGCCGCACAGACGCACGTATTTTCCATCAGCCCAACCCAACGCGCAACGGGCCTGTAGCGCTCGCTTCATGCCCAAAATCTGCTATAGAAAAGTTTGGCAGCATCTTTTTACATTTGGGTGGCGAACATTTGTACCCACAGCTTGCTTTATTGACGGCGCTTTCCAACTCTCTGGTATATTTTTCTGTGACGCCACGCCACACGATCGAGACACCATCGCGACTTGACAAGGCGCTCCATTTCCCACGCCCCCCCCCAAGACCTCCACGTCTCCGCGCCCGGACCCCGCCTCTCTTTCCGCCGAACCACCACCGATCCCTCGAATTCTTGATTCTTCGTTCCGGCGGCACCAGGTCCAGCCGTCCAGGTCCCGGGCATATGTTTCGCATGGCATGCTGCATCATCATCCTGCTGTATGGTCCCTGCATGCGGCTAGTAGCTTTCCTTCCGATAGATGCATGAGCGAGCGAGCGACCACGCCGAACCAGAAAGGCGGCCGGCCGAGCTGCGCTGCATGCCGCGTGCCACCGGTACGTGGTGTGCTGCGACCTGCGAGAGCTACGTACGTGTGCGGAAAAGATGCCGCAGCGTTGCGCTGGGCACGACAAAGGTGGTCCCAGGGACACTTGGGCCAATGGCCGGGCGCCACGGCGAGGGAGGGCCACGTACGTAACGATTGGCGACGGCGACCGGCTTCCTGCTGATGCATATCCCCAGCACGCCACAGTTCCTCTCTTCCCAGATCTTTTCTTTCTGTCTGTCTGTTTTTTTTTTTCTTTTTTATGCTTATTCTCATCTTATTTGGCGACGAATCTCTCGTCCCATCCCATGTCGTTTTTGAGAGACCCCGGGAACAGCACGTAATTTGCTGTGTTCATTCACACGAAAGAAAGGAAGCTACGTACCCCTCTCCTATGTCAATGGTTAGTAGCTCCATCCAGAGACAAAAAAATGGTTATTTAAGAACGAAGAGTTCGGGGAGGTGAAAAATGGCATATGTGCCCTAGATTCCTATCCACCTCCACTTGGAGTCTGCAATCACTTTTTTTTTCAGTAGCAGCAGCAGGAGAGAGAAGATGAACGGGAGCAATGCAGTAGTGCAGGAGATGCATGCATAGGGAGCGCAGCCGATGGTTTTTTTTTTTTGTTGCTCTGTGGGCCTCACCCTAGCTGCTTCGTAGCTGACACGTCCCCCCCGACGTTGCGTTCTCCTATTTGAAAAGGCGGAGTACGGTAGGCCCCGTTTGGATCTAAGAGATTTTCAAGAGTACTGAGGATCAACCTCTTTGAATCTAATCTAAACTGGCTAAGGTTGAACTATATTTTTTTTAAAAAAAAGCTTGCAACATTTAAAATCTTACTAGATAATAGACGTAAACAATACAATATTTTTTTGGGTATTTGATTCCTTTTTTTTACGGGTATACAAACTGTTTGGAGAACAGGAGCATTACAGCTCTTGGGAGACGTGAGGTGTCAGTGTCGCAGTAACAAAGGACGGACGACATTGTTGAGAATAACGAAAACAAGACTAGAGAGAACGACAGAATGAAGTCACTATAGTCTTTATTGCAGAGAGTACACTGTTTATATATAAGTACAAAACAGTGTCTCCCAAAGGGTGTGTCCCTTGGGAGAGAACTGACAATGGTTGATCACATCATGGTAACATGTTTTGTAACACTCCCCCTTGATCATTTAAGTCCATTTGATCATCTGCAATCTGTCTTTCAATATATCATCTCCTCAAAAACTCTGTGGGAAAAATAAGGAGTATACAATGTCTTTTGAATTATGAGTAAAACTCATATTGAACTCCAAAAGAAAATATGCTTATAATCATCATGTATAAAAACCCCGTGGGAAAAATCAATGATGAAGCATATAGCTTAGTTAATATTATCTCGTTAAAAACTTTGGATGAGAAAACATTAACAAGGTAAAACTCATACAAAGAAAAGAGTGTAATATGTTGGTACAAAATAGGTCAAATATCATGGAGAATTACTCCCCCTGATCCTTGCAAGCACTTAAGTCTTCTCATACCATTCACCTCAACACATTTCTGAAAACGTTGAGTATGGTAGAGATTTTGTGAATAGATCAGCAAGATTATCACAAGACTTTGTTTGCAATATGAATAATACAATTTAGGAGCAATATGCTTATTAATGTTGCTCCTGATATAACTTGTTTCCATCTAAACAACACAAGCTCAATTATCCTTATAGATAATTATCGGTGGTTCAATTGAACCATGGTATGCCATTGTTCTCCCATGGACCTCTAGCCCAAAGAACAATAATATGTCTATAGTCATCATCTCAAAAACCCCAGTGGGGAAAATAAATGATGAGACATATAACTCAGGCTAATATTTTTCTAAGATAATCTAGTCAGAAAATCTGAGAAATCAACATATGAGCCGAGTCTCCTTAAAAACCCAACGGGGAAAATAAGGAGAGTAGCCATACTCTATTGTTGATCCATTTGAACTCTAGGGATATAAACTCATATCCTAGTTCAAATACAACAATAACTATGTCATAATGTATCATCCTTAAAAACCTCTACGGGAAAATAGATGATACGACATAGACCTTGTGTTGATGTTGTCTCGTTAAAAACTTTGGATGAGAAAACCTTAACAAGGGAAAAACTCATGCAAATAAAAGAGTACAACATGATGTATAAACAAGTTCTTTCGATCAAGAGGAAACTCCCCCTGATCTTTGCAAATTACTAAGTCATCCCATACCTGCTCTCAAACACATTTAAAATGTGGAGTAAGGTAGAGACTTAGTTCGTAACTTGTTTTTCATCTAAACAACACAAAGTAATATTATCTTTATAGATAATAAGGTCAGTGATATAAAAATCATGGCCACCACATACCCTCTGTATGTAGTATATCATTCTGTACAATCCCACGAAGTGTACTATAGAATGATTTGTGTAAGTGACCATTAATCTCAGTTGATCAACATTTATCAAACAGTAGGTCCAACTTACTAGAAGTATGTCATTGATCTTGTACCTGGGGATCTTCTATAGATATCCAAGATCAGTATATCCAAACATAAGGAGAGCATGAGTACATCTGGAGATCATAACTCGATCTCATGTGTTGTTAGCTAGCAAATCATTGCAAAGCAATATCCAACCGGATGCTCTTGCAAGATACAATAGCACATCTCATGATCTGAAAGAATCAAATAACCATGATTCTTTCATATTGAATTTCTTCAATATACGTTGGGTATAGACAACTTTGTATCCAAGATACTCAAGATAGTTTACTTTGAATTGAAAATTTCTTTCAATTCATATCCTCTATCTCGAACTCCGTCGATAAGTAATGTATGTTTAAAATATGCTACACATATTTACACTGAACATACCATTCTTTGTGTATCCTTTCAGAAGGAAGGATTCACTAGGTCGAATGTACCATATTTGACCAGGATGCTCTAAGTCACAAAGACTTTCCAAGCATTGCAAATTTGTGATTGGTGATTATGTATTTGGAATCCTTCAAGACTCCATAAATACCATAATCCAGTGACCACATATGCACATGTTGTCACTACATCTATCAACTGCATAAATAGATGATTTACTGCCCATATTATTGTATCAGAATTTAACTACTCACAGTAGAGGAGAATTTATAGCATTAAAATAATGCTTAGGTTTGTGTATAAACCCAGTTGCTACTAGCCATGCTTTCTCACCACCTCATTGTTTCCAAGTCCATGAAAACAAACTTGCATCCACAGTAAGATACCATGAAGTGGAAAATAATTCGACACTTCTTTCCGGTGAGCAAGGCTATCTCTGCAACATTGTATCACTCAACAAGATCCAGTTTGAGCATACTCGTGCTCTGCTATGGCCATAGTCTTTTGGATCACTTAGAGCGCATATACAATTGCTGAGATGTATGTGTCGACACTTGTAGCTTTTAAATAACATAATTCTCTAGTTGACATAAAGTCATTTTTTATGTACCCTTATGATTCCTCGTGAAATCCCAAAACGAGAATCAAGGGCTTCCGATAACCTAGCCTCATCAGTGCGCACTGAGCTAGGTTGCGAATGTCTTCCATTCACAGGATAATCAATATCCTTTAGGTGTCCACCAACACTAGGTTGGTTACCAACGAATAGATGGTTTGCATTTACTATCTCAGAAGGTCTAGCCTTCAGCTGCTTGCAAGCATCTTAATCCCAATTTGTGACCATACTTCTCCCCCTCTTATTTACAACAACGTTGCAATAGGGAGTTAAGTGGTTTTCCATGTAACCACTCTTTCTGGCACTTCCTCATAGGATTAATTTGAGTGACACCTCATAGTAAATGCATATGGCAGTCAATTTGCAACTTCTTGCAAATCATTCAAACCCAAAGGTTCAGTTTTAGTATGTGATCCTGAGCCTTAATGCTTACTGCATTCGTTATAATTTCCTGGCATTCATTTTGGTACTCGAAATCTCCCCCTAATGCCTGGAAAAGCTCATGATTCAAGCAAGCGTACGGGCCGTAAATAGATTCTCATGAAGAGATTCTAAAACATAATGATCGATGGAGAATCAATCCTCACATAGATCCTCAGCTTTCTGTGTGCCCATACATGTACGCTGCGGTGGTGAGATTGGGAACATACCCAATGTACGCATGGGAAATCGTTCATGGATTCCCACGTACTAAAACCATAGGGGAATGTGTACATATAGTACATGTAGTTAATCACAAGTCAGGAGTGTGCATAAACTTCCTGACTCCAACCATAACCAGTTGGAAATGACAATTCATTACTGATGGTCATTAATGATCTGAAATTTTCGAATCTATCACAGATTCATCATATCCTTTATGGATATCATTACGAATACCAAGACAAACAATCATCATTGTGAGCACATTTGGTAAATTTAGTAGTGTGGAGGCTAATGTGCTCAAGCTTGAGACATTATTACTTAATGGTCATGTGTTGTCCGAAGGACACACTTCAGGTCATCATATAGATGCACCAAATAACCATATAAAGCCTTCAATGTCCATACCATCTATGTAATGGACCACACTCGTTCCTTTGAAACAATTCAAAGAACTTAACCAATTCAGATCAGATTTTAAGATAAGAGGGACTTAAAATCCCATTCCCAATGATACTTATCAAGTATCCATCTTATGGGAAAAACATGACCAACAGAATTGTCCATAACTTTTCATTTCATCCCAATAATGGAATTACCAATTCAGTCTTACCTAGCCTGGTAAGTATCATCACATGAAAAGTTATAACATATGCAACACTTTGTATGGGAGGATGTATGTAGAATACAGTCCATAAGAAATGTTTCTGAGAAACATATGCAATATCCATCACTATCACCTTGTGTTTCCACATGATAGTAATTTTATGGATATCTCTATAATTTGGTAAGATAAAATAGGATATATCAACACATCCTTGATACTTCCATTACCAAAAGGGGACTAGATATTAACATATCATGATATCGCGCGAAGCGATTGTCAAAATATTCTTTCCTCTTTCCTAAGGAATATGAGAATATTTTGTTTCCCCACTTATAGAGTTTGTGGCTCAATTCTCCACATTGCATGTTTCTTCCTCAATTGGAAGAATCCCTGTACAAGTTTGCACAACTCAAATCAATGAGTCTTCAACTCCCTTGATGAGTTGGTTCAACTCTAATCGATGAGTTTGTTCAACTCAAATCACATGAGTGATCAACTCCAATCGATGAGTTTGTTTAATTCAAATTCATATGAGTTTTTACACTCAAATCACGTGAGTGTGTTCAACTCACACCACATGAGTTGAACCTATCACAACATCAATTATGAGATTAAACCAAATCTCATGCATCATTTAAATATTACTCAAAAGCAAATCATCTAACAAAGTGGTCTTCTCTTAGAAAAAGAAGTGTTGTTACATGATTAGTCCAAATCATGAATTACACAACTAACCACTGTTATCATGTCAGATGGAAGATTGAAGTACACTTCATATCTTAGCTTTCATGAGTAGTATGCATCTATTGGGATTTCATATACATGATTAGATGCTTAGGCATACAACACTATACCACGTATAGTGTAATGACAAAAGAGTTTGCCATACTCATTGCCCTTCCCTTTTTAATGTGCTTATATATTTGCTTTCAAGCAAAAATATTTGAATACAAAGTGTTAGTCTACAACATAATGCAGACACATACTCATAAGTCCACAAGTCTTATGATTTTCTTTGCTATTCATTTTGCGCTTGCACATCAAGCCGCAAAAGCACATAAGTTCTTTTCATAAGAACCGTAAGAGAAAGCGAGCATCTCATTTCCTCCAAAATGAGAGGCGAATTCCCATATCATGCAAAAATGAAATGAACATATCCAATGAACATTAAGGATAATTAAGCCCATTAGGCGAGTTCATCAAACTCTATTAAATTATTATCCTTCAAAAGGTTTAACCATTTTATCTTGCCGCAAAATATATCATATATTCATATGTTGGAGAAATTCTGGTATCACTTAAAGTGTACCAACCAATTTTTGAAAAATTGGTGGACACAACGTAGATAATCTCCATGTCATGAAACAATGGAGTAGATCTCCCAGTAGTGGGCAAAACTTTTGCTGCCTGAAAGCATGGTCTCAGGGCTGATATATTCAAAGAACATACCGCAGCCAATGCTTAGGACTCCACTACCCTGTGCTTGACCAAAATTTCAAAAACAAAATGGTAATCACCATAAAGGTGAATAACCAACATCACATCTCCTACATATCTACTTGGGACAACACATAAGTAATCATCATCCTCATATGATGTATACCTCTTACTGATGGGCAAATAAAATTTTGCTGCCTAAAAGCTTGGTCTCAGGGCAAATAAATTCCAAGAACTTATTGCAGCCAAAGCCTAGATCTCCATCATGTGTTGAATAATCCCAAGTTGAACATATGGATCATATTTTGCAAGAATTCATCGTTTAATTAAATATAACTTAATTAAAAGAATTCTTTGAGTTGTCATCATGAATGCAGCGTCCAGCCTGGCTCCATAGCTCGCGACGCCTGCTTGGTTTGGGTAGCACGTATAGGTAATCATCTCGAAAGATGTAGACCTCATAGTGATAGGCATTTTAAATGCGGCCTAAAGCATGGTCTCTAGGCTACTAAACTCAATAAAGAATTTAGCGCAGCTAGTGCTTAGGACTCCATCACCTTATGCTTGTCCCAAAAAAAATGCAACCTTATTTGCATGAGGACCATTAAGTACGACTTCATTATATGCTATGTTTTTCATGCAAACATAAAAGAATGCAAAAACAAAAGCAAGTCGAAAATTAGTGAATTATAAATGTACATAAAAATATAATTCACTAACAAGTCTGTATTTTCACAATAAAACAAGAAAATATGTATAATTACATATAACATCAGCAGTCTAAATAATTAAATTTAGATACTAAATAATGATTGAAACTGTGATACAAACAATCTCATAGTCACATACTTAAATATACAGAGAAAAAACGAGTAAATTTAACCCAGCCAAACATATGGCCGAACAGCCCATCGGCCAGGCGCGGTCCATGTGGCCCAGCCGGTCAGCCCATGAGGACAGGGACGCAGGCGGCTATGTTAGGGACGGGGGTTAGGGTTTGCTCATCCCTCTTCCTCCCTCAACAGCCGGCGGCGGGCGCGGCGGCCTCTGGCCCCGACGGCTCGGGCGCGCGGTGCCCCTGGCGAGGGTTCGCGGCGGCCTGGCTCCGGTGGCGCGTCCGTGGCAACGAGCGTGGGGCTCAGCTCCGATCCGGGCTCCGCGCGAGAGTGGATGATCTGGCCATGGCGGCATGGCGCACGCGAGCGCAGTGGCCCGGCCATGGCACGGTGCGGGCGCAGCCCACTAGCGCGCGGCCGGCCGTGGCGGCCCCTGGCGGCACAACCCCACGCGGGCGCGGCCTCCGGCGGCCCTGAGCGCGGCCCCGTCTACCCGCCCACAACGTGGCCTCGGCGGCGCAGACGCGGTCGTCCCTGGCCCCGGGCGTACGGCCTCGAGCAGCCCCGGTGGCACGGGCGCGACGCCCGGCGTGCACGGGCTCGGCTGCCTGACCACGTCGGCACGGGTGGTTATCCCGGCGGCGGCGCGCGGCCCCCGGGTCCCCTGCACAGGCGCGGCTCACGGCACGCGCGGCGCGCGGCTCCGGCCAGGCGGGCGCGGCGGCCCCGCAGCGGGCGGTGCGCGGCAACCGGCGGCGCGGCCTCGGCCAAGCGGGCGCGGCGGCCCGGTAGTACGCGACGTGCGGGCGCGACCCCTGGCCCCGGCGTCGACGGGCGCGGCCTCCAGCCCCGGCCTCGGTCAGGGGCGCGCTGCCCCCAGCCCCGGCTCGCCGGCGGCTCGGTCGCGTGGCGGCAAAGCGCGAGGCCCGGACCTTGGCGGCGAGCGGGGTAGGCCCTGACAGCTACGCGGACGCAGCCCCACGCAGGGCGCGCAGGCTTGCGGCCCCCTTCGACGGCGGCGGCTGTCAGCCCCGGGTGTGGCCCCTCGCGGGCAGGCCGGTGGTCCTGGTGCACGGGCCCAGCAGCCTTGCGTAGACCATGGTTTGGAAGCGCGAGCGCAGGTGCTTCCCAGTGGCACGCGACCACAGCGTCACGCAGTCCCGGCAGCAACGCGGGCTGCCGGCGTCCACTGCGTGGGCACGGCCCTGACGAACGCAAGCCCTATCTGGCACTGGCGGCGCCGACTTGCAGCCTCGTCGCGGATCAGCCAACGCCACCCAGTGATCTTACTTATTCATCTTGTCACATTACATGTAGATGCAACAGACTAGTTCTAACTTTGTCTCGTGTTAAGAGAATTGGACCGACATAGTACCTTTTCATGGCTGATGATTGCAGTTACCATACCACTGGAAGCATACTGGTGTCTGCAGTGCGCTTCATGATGATGACCTTCGTCTGATAGCCTTTCGTTGGAGAGCAAAGTGTCTGATAACGTGTTGAGAATAACGAAAACAAGACTAGAGAGAATGACAGAATGAAGTCACTGTAGTCTTTATTGTAGAGAGTACACTGTTTATATATAAGTACAAAACAGTGTCTCCCAAAGGATGTGTCCCTAGAACTGACAAGGGTTGATCACATGATGATAACATGTTTTGTAATAGACATGACGAGTGATGGGCATCCTTCCTTACTTCCCTGCTCGAACGGCCGGGTGCCAAGTGTCCAAAGCGACAGGTCATCGGCCGGGCGCGAGGTGGTTTGGTTCGGTTCGGTAGTAGCAGTAGGAGTACTGCTACTGGCTGCTCGTTAGTCAATCATTGATGCGCCTGGACCAGCCCTACCGGAGCACGACACGTGTCCCACCGAGCCCCCCGACCGCGCGCCGCCTGGTGGCGACGGCTCTCACGTGCGGTGCCGTCCTGGGGTTTGGATCTGGATCGGATCGGATCGCCCGAGGGTCACGCACGCTTCTTCTCTTTCACGCTGCGCAGTACAAGAGTCGTGTACGTGGCAACCTCCCTGTAGCGCAGTATCGGAGCGTTACTGCGTTCTCCGGAAGCCAAAACGAACCGTCGTGGCACTCGTTCGACAGCTTTCTGGTTCCGGAGGATGGCCGGGGAGGCCGTTTTCAGCTACAGGAAAGGAAAGGTAAAGCGCATAGATGCAGCTGTCTTCGGCTGCTGGCCTACTTCGGCAGCCCTCCCCTGCCCTCCTCCTACACGTGGCCACAGGGCCGTGCCGTGTCGAGCCGGTCACATGTCGTACCGATTTAAATCGGCTCGTGAATATACAGTGAGTCGTATCCTGTGTATTGGTGTTTAAAGTATAAGCCTAAGCACAGTCTTACTAGTTTTAAATTGACTGTATCGAGCTATCATGCTGTGTCGGACGACCTAAAGCCCGCCAACAGAGCACAAAATAGCTTATTTTTTATTTTGTTGCTCGTTTTTCTCAAATTTTGTAACATAACTCGAAAATAACTTTAAAGTACGGATCAAGTTGGTCATATATATATATATATATATGGTAGACTAGATTATAACAAGTAAGGTTGAGCCACAAACGAGCCATGTCGGAATGTGCTCGGTTTGATGGGCTATTCATACGTACCATTGGCTAAATAGGACGAAAGTAAACAGGTTGTGCCCGTTAGCATGTTAGTTGTGCTTTCAAGCCAAAAGTTCGGACTGATGCAACTGAAATTTATAGAGACAAAATATTATAGAAAAAGTAGAAGCCATTTTGAAATAATTCGTATAAATAAGATTGTACATAAGCCTAAACACCGACGAACCTCGTACCATGTCGTGCTGGTGCCATGTCAAAATGATCATGGCTCGTGTCGGTCTATATAGCCTGACCCCACCTAGTCACCTATACCTCCTCCCATTGGCACAACGCATAGGACCGAGCGACCCGACCAGGTCGGCAAGACGAGTTTCCATCCACTCCTGTCTGGTCCTCCTTTCGTTTACCCACATGTATGTACGAGTAACTGCCTGTGATATACAAACGTCAATAAACTGAAGTACTTCGTCTCTCTAAAAAAACAAGTACATCACACTTCTAAGGGTGTTTGAATGTGTTAGTTGCTAAAATTAGTGGAGTTAACTTTTTAAGAGATCGATCATTAGCACTAGTAAAAAATACCATCACAAAAGTTACTCGTGTAATAACTAGTGTCGGGGACCATAATTAGGGGTACCCTCAAGACTCCTAAATCTCAGCTGGTAACCCCCATCAGCACAAAGTTGCAAAGGCCTAATGGGTGCGATTAAGTCAAGGATCGGTCCATTCGAGGGACGCGATCACGCCTCGCCCGAGCCCAGCCTCGGGCAAGGGCAGCCGACCCCGGAGGATCTACGTCTCGCCCGAGGACCCCCTCCAGCAACGGACACACCTTCGGCTCGTCTGAGGCCCAGTCTTCACCAAGAAGCAACCTTGGCCAAATCGCCACGCCAACCGACCAAATCGCAGGGGCATTTAATGCAAAGGTGGCCTGACACCTTTATCCTGACGCACGCCCTCCAGCCGATAGAGCCGAAGTGACCGCAGTCACTTCGCCGCTCCACTGACCGGTCTGACAAGAGGACAGCGTCGCCTGCGCCGCTCCGACTGCTGAGCCACTCGACAGAGTGAGGCTGACAGCAGCCAAGTACGGCCTCAGGCGTCATAGGAAACTCCGCTTCGCCCGACCCCAGGGCTCGGACTCGGGCTCAGCCCCGGAAGGCGACGAACTCCGCTCCGCCCGACCCCAAGGCTCGGACTCGGGCTCAGCCCCGGAAGACGACGAACTCCGCTCCGCCCGACCCCAGGGCTCGGACTCGGGCTCAGCCCTGGAAGACGACGAACTCCGCTCCGCCCGACCCCAGGGCTCGGACTCGGGCTCAGCCCCGGAAGACGACGAACTCCGCTTCGCCCGACCCCAGGGCTCGGACTCGGGCTCAGCCCCGGAAGACGACGAACTCCGCTCCGCCCGACCCCAGGGCTCGGACTCGGGCTCAGCCCCGAAGGACGACGAACTCTGCCTCGCCCGACCCCAGGGCTCGGACTCAGCCCTGGCCTCAGCCGACGGTCTCCGCCTTGTTCGACCCGGGGGCTCGGACTCGACCTCGACCTTGGAAGACAGACTCGACCTCGACCTCGGAGGAGCCTCCGCCTCGCCCAACCTAGGGCACGGACTGACCACGTCGACAGGAGGCGCCATCATTACCCTACCCCGAGCTGACTCAGGCTGCGGGGAACAAGACCGACGTCCCATCTGGTTCGCTTCACTATACGAGTAATGATGGCGCCCCGCATGCCCTGTGACGACGGCGGCTCTCAGCCCCCTTACGGAAGCAAGAGGTCGTCAGCAAGGACTCGACAGCCCCGACAGCTGTCCTTCCTCCAGGCTCCAGCGCTCCTCCGACGGCCACGACACCACACGAACTGGGTGCCAAAACCTCTCCGGCTGCCACGATGACATGTACTTAGGGCGCTAGCTCTCCCCCGCTAGACACGTTAGCACACTGCTACACCCCCCATTGTACACCTGGATCCTCTCCTTACGCCTATAAAAGGGAGGTCCAGGGCCCTCTTACAGAGGGTTGGCCGCGCGGGGAAGGACGGGACGGCGCTCGCGCAAGGCCGCTCGCTCCCTCCCGCGTGGACGCTTGTAACCCCCTACTGCAAGCGCACCCGACCTGGGCGCGGGGCTAACACGAAGGCCACGGGATCCACCTCCCACGCCTGTCTCCCTATGGCTGCTTTTCCCCCTTCGCGTTCCGCCTCGCGCCGACCCATCTGGGCTGGGGCACGCGGCGACAATTCACTCGTCGGTCCAGGGACCCCCCGGGTTTCGAAACATCGACAGTTGGCGCGCCAGGTAGGGGCCTGCTGCGTGTTGATGAACAGCTTCCTGTCAAGCTCCAGATGGGCAGTCTCCAGCAACCTCTCCAGCCCGGGACGGTGCTCCGTTTCGGGAGTCTTGAGTTCATGTCCCTCGACGGTAGCTACGACATGATACTCCTTCCCCCGCCGCGCGACAGCGACAATGGCGGTCGACAACCCGCCCGCCGGCGGGGAAATCAACAACGCCTTCCCCACGTGGTGGAAGGACAACATTCGGGCTTGTCCCGTCCCCTCCCCCGCCGACGGAGGAGGAGGCGGGGCAACCAAGGCCAAGCAGGAGGCGACACCTTGTTGGCTGTCGAGCGAGTCGACGGCGCCAGCGCCCCAACGGAGAGCGCGTCGGGCATCGACCTCGCGTCTGAGAAGAAGACGAGCGCCGTCTCCCCGCAACACACCAACCTCAAGCAAACGGACGACGCCAACACGCTCGTGAAGGACTTGTTGGGTGTCACCCTCGTACCTGAGACGACGGTGCAGTCAGTCCCTGACGTGACTTCGTCACCGCCCGTCGACCAAAAGGTACCGACCGATTCCCATCTCGCGCCTTTTGGATTCGGCCTCGACTCGCCAAGCAACTCCGCTTCGGTGGACACTCTCATAGAGGCGAGTCCAAACCCTTTGGGGTATCGTGTGCGGTCACCCTGGGACCGGCTGACGGCCGTCTCGACCTACGGGCCCTCGGGGTCCGAGGAAGACGGCGAGCCCGACCTCTGTTGGGATTTCTCCGGACTTGGTAACCTCAGTGCCGTGCGGGAATTCATGACCGCATGCGACTACTGCCTTTCCGACTGTTCCGACGGTAGCCGCAGCCTCGGCGACGAGGACTGCGGTCCAAGTCGCGAATGTTTCCACGTCGATCTAGGGGGTCCCGACGAAGGCAACCATCTTGGTATACCGGAGAACGGTGATCCCCCTTAGGCCCGTGCCTCGCATTGACATCCTTCGAGAGCTAGCTGTGGTCCCCGTTCCGGCGGTGGGTCATGACCCACAACTCGAGCAAATCCGCGAGATGCAGGCCAGGCTCGACGAGGGAGCAGGAACGCTTGAGCCGATCCACCGGGACATCGGGCAGGAATGGGCGGGCCAACCTCCGGCTGGAGAAGCGCGTCATCTCCCCCAGGGCATCCAGCACCGCATCGCCGACGACATCAGGGTAAGGCCACCACCGGTTTCCAGTGGAGTCGGCCAAAACCTGGCCGCAGCGGCAATACTTCTTCGCGCGATGTCGGAGCCATCAACCACCGAGGGGCGGCGTATCCAGGGAGAGCTCAAGAATCTCCTGGAGGACGCCGCGGTCCGATGGGCCGAAAGCTCCGCCTCCCGAAGGCAGGGGTACCCCTCGGAACCTCGCGCCGCGACTTCCCGATCCATGCGGGAAGCCTTGGTCCACACCGGGCGCACGCGCAACACAGCGCCTGCGGCCTCGGGTCGCCTCGGCAACGAGCTCCATCACCGCAGCCGTCAGGCCCACCTCGACGAGAGGGTGCGCCGAGGCTACCACCCCATGCGTGGGGGATGCTCCGACAGCGGGGAAGATCGGAGTCCTTCGCCCGAACCACCCGGTCCGCAGGCTTTCAGCCGCGCCATACGACGGGCGCCGTTCCCGACCCGGTTCCGAACCCTGACTACTATCACAAAGTACTCGGGGGAGACGAGACCGGAACTGTGGCTCACGGACTATCGGCTGGCCTGCCAACTAGGTGGAACGGACGATGATAATCTCATCATCCGCAACCTCCCCCTGTTCCTCTCCGACACCGCTCGAGCTTGGCTGGAGCACCTGCCTCCGGGGCAGATCTCCAACTGGGACGACCTGGTCCAAGCCTTCGCCGGCAATTTCCAAGGCACGTACGTGCGCCCTGGAAACTCCTGGGATCTCCGAAGCTGCCACCAGCAGCCGGGAGAGTCTCTCTGGGACTACATCCGGCGATTCTCGAAGCAGCGCACCGAGCTGCCCAACGTCACTGATTCGGATGTCATCGGCGCGTTCCTCGCCGGCACCACCTGCCGTGACCTAGTGAGCAAGCTGGGTCGCAAGACCCCACCAGGGCGAGCGAGCTGATGGACATCGCCACCAAGTTCGCCTCTGGCCAGGAGGCGGTTGAGGCTATCTTCCGGAAGGACAAGCAGCCCCAGGGCCGCCCACCGGAAGATGTCCCCGAGGCGTCAACTCAGCGCGGCACCAAGAAGAAAGGCAAGAAGAAGTCGCGAGCGAAACGCGACGCCGCCGAAGCGGACCTTGTCACCGCTGCCGAGTACAAGAACCCTCGGAAACCTCCCGGAGGTGCCAACCTCTTCGACAAGATGCTCAAGGAGCCGTGCCCCTATCATCAGAGGCCCGTCAAGCACACCCTTGAGGAGTGTGCCATGCTTCGACGCCACTTTCACAAGGCCGGGCCACCCACGGAGGGTGGCAGGGCTGTCGACGACGCTAAGAAGGAAGATCACAGGGCAAGAGAGTTCCTCGAGGTCCACGACTGCTTCATGATCTACGGTGGGCAAGTGGCAAACGCCTCGGCTCGGCACCGCAAGCAAGAGCGTCGGGAGGTCTACTCGGTAAAGGTGGCGGCGCCAGTCTACCTAGACTGGTCCGACAAGCCCATCACCTTCGACCAGGCCGACCATCCCGACCATGTGCCGAGCCCGGGGAAATACCCGCTCGTTGTCGACCCCATCATCGGCAACGTCAGGCTCACCAAGGTCCTCATGGACGGAGGCAGCAGCCTCAACATCATCTACGCCGAGACCCTCGAGCTCCTGCGGATCGATCTGTCCTCGGTCCAGACGGGCGCTGCGCCTTTCCACGGGATCATCCCCGGGAAGCGCGTCCAACCCCTCGGACAACTCGATCTACCCGTCTGCTTTGGGACGCCCTCCAACTTTCGAAGGGAGACCCTCACGTTCGAAGTGGTCGGGTTTCGAGGAACCTACCACGCAGTGTTGGGGAGGCCATGCTACGCCAAGTTCATGGCCATCCCCAACTACACCTACCTCAAGCTCAAGATGCCGGGCCCCAACGGGGTCATCACCGTCGGGCCCACGTACCGACACGCGTACGAATGCGACGTGGAGTGCGTGGAGTACGCCGAGGCCCTCGCCGAGTCCGAGGCCCTCATCGCCGACCTGGAGAACCTCTCTAGGGAGGCGCCAGATGTGAAGCGCTACGCCGACAACTTCGAGCCAGCGTAGATGGTTAAGTCCGTCCCTCTCGACCCCTGCAACGACGCCTCCAAGCAGATCCGGATTGGCTCCGAGCTCGACCCGAAATAGGAAGCAGTACTCATCGACTTTCTCCGCGCAAACGCCAACGTTTTCGCGTGGAGTCCCTCGGACATGCCCGGCATACCGAGGGAAGTCGCCGAGCACTCGCTGGATATCCGAGCTGGAGCCCGACCCATGAAGCAGCCTCTGCGCCGATTCGACGAAGAAAAGCGCAGAGCCATAGGCGAGGAGATCCACAAGCTAATGGCAGCAGGGTTCATCAAAGAGGTATTCCATCCCGAATGGCTTGCCAACCCTGTGCTTGTGAGAAAGAAAGGGGGGAAATGGCGGATGTGTGTAGACTACACTGGTCTAAACAAAGCATGTCCGAAAGTTCCCTACCCTCTACCTCGCATCGATCAAATCGTGGATTCCACTGCTGGGTGCGAAACCCTGTCTTTCCTCGATGCCTACTCAGGGTATCACCAGATCAGGATGAAAGAGTCCGACCAGCTCGCGACTTCTTTCATCACACCCTTCGGCATGTACTGCTATGTTACCATGCCGTTTGGTTTGAGGAATGCGGGTGCAACGTACCAGCGATGCATGAACCATGTGTTCGGCGAACACATCGGCCGAACAGTCGAGGCCTACGTCGATGACATCGTAGTCAAGACAAGGAAAGCCTCTGACCTCCTTTCCGACCTTGAAGTGACATTCCGATGTCTCAAGGCGAAAGACGTGAAGCTCAATCCCGAAAAGTGTGTCTTTGGGGTTCCCCGAGGCATGTTCTTGGGGTTCATCGTCTCCGAGCGGGGCATCGAGGCCAACCCGGAGAAGATCGCAGCCATCACCAGCATGGGGCCCATCAAGGACTTGAAAGGCGTACAGAGGGTCATGGGATGCCTCGCGGCTCTGAGCCGTTTCATCTCGCGCCTTGGCGAAAGAGGCCTGCCTCTGTACCGCCTCTTAAGGAAGGTCGAGTGCTTCGCTTGGACCCCTGAGGCCGAGGAAGCCCTCGGGAACCTGAAGGTGCTCCTCACGAACGCGCCCATCTTGGTGCCCCCCGCTGCCGGAGAAGCCCTCTTGATCTACGTCGCCGCTACTACTCAGGTGGTTAGCGCCGCGATTGTGGTTGAGAGACGAGAGGAGGGGCATGCATTGCCCGTCCAGAGGCCAGTCTACTTCATCAGTGAGGTACTGTCCGAGACCAAGATCCGCTACCCACAAATTCAGAAGCTGCTGTACGCAGTGATCCTGACGCGGCGGAAGTTGCGACACTACTTCGAGTCTCATCCGGTAACTGTGGTGTCATCCTTCCCCCTGGGGGAGATCATCTAGTGCCGAGAGGCCTCGGGTAGAATTGCAAAGTGGGCGGTGGAGATCATGGGCGAGACGATCTCGTTCGCCCCTCGGAAGGCCATCAAGTCCCAGGTCTTAGCGGACTTCGTGGCTGAATGGGTCGACACCCAGCTCCCAACAGCTCCGATCCAACTGGAACTCTGGACCATGTTTTTCGACGGGTCGCTGATGAAGACGGGGGCCGGCGTGGGCCTGCTCTTCATCTCGCCCCTCGGGAAGCACCTACGCTACGTGCTACGCCTCCACTTCTCGGTGTCCAACAACGTGGCTGAGTACGAGGCTCTGGTAAACGGGTTGCGAATCGCCATCGAGCTAGGGGTCCGACGCCTCGACGCTCGCGGTGACTCGCAGCTCGTCATCGACCAAGTCATGAAGAACTCCCACTGCCGCGACCCGAAGTTGGAAGCCTACTGCGATGAGGTTCGGCGCCTGGAAGACAAGTTCTATGGGCTCGAGCTCAACCACATCGCTCGACGCTACAACGAGACTGTGGACGAGCTGGCTAAAATAGCCTCGGGGCGAACAACGGTTCCCCCGGACGTATTCTCCCGAGACCTGCATCAACCCTCCGTCAAGACCGACGACACGCCTGAGCCCGAGAAGGCCTCGGACCAGCCCGAGGCACCCTCGGCTCGGCCCGAGGCACCCTCGGCTCGGCCTGAGGTACCCTCAGCCTCCGAGGGTGAGGCACTGCGCATCGAGGGGGAGCGGAGCGAGGTCACGCTTAATCGAAACTGGCAGACCCCGTACCTGCAATATCTCCACCGAGGAGAGCTACCCCTCGACCAAGCCGAAGCTCGGCGGTTGGCGCGGCGCGCCAAGTCGTTTGTCTTGCTGGGAGATGAGAAGGAGCTCTACCACCGCAGTCCCTCGGGCATCCTCCAGCGATGCATTTCCATCGCCGAAGGCCAGGAGCTCCTACAAGAGATACACTCGGAGGCTTGCGGCCATCACGCAGCACCTTGAGCCCTTGTTGGAAACGCCTTCCGACAAGGTTTCTACTAGCCGACGGCGGTGACCGACACCACTAGAATCGTCCGCACCTGCGAAGGGTGTCAGTTCTACGCGAGGCAGACCCACCTGCCCGCTCAGGCTCTGCAGACCATACCCGTCACCTGGCCGTTTGCTGTGTGGGGTCTGGACCTCGTCGGCCCCTTGCAGAAGGCACCCGGGGCTACACGCACCTGCTGGTCGCCATCGACAAATTCTCCAAGTGGATCGAGGTCCGACCCCTAAACAGCATCAGGTCCGAACAGGCGGTGGCGTTCTTCACCAACATCATCCATCGCTTTGGGGTCCCGAACTCCATCATCACCGACAACGGCACCCAGTTCACCGGTAGAAAGTTCCTGGACTTCTGCGAGGATCACCACATCCGGGTGGACTGGGCCGCCGTGGCTCACCCCATGACGAATGGGCAAGTAGAGCGGGCTAACGACATGATCCTGAAAGGGCTCAAGCCGCGGATCTACAACGACCTCAACAAGTTCGGCGAGCGATGGATGAAGGAGCTCCCCTCGGTGGTCTGGAGTCTGAGGACAACGCCGAGCCGAGCCACGGGCTTCACACCGTTCTTTCTAGTCTATGGGGCCGAGGCCATCTTGCCCACAGACTTAGAATACGGTTCCCCGAGGACGAGGGCCTACGCCGACCAAAGCAATCGAGCCAATCGAGAAGACTCACTGGACCAGCTGGAAGAGGCTCGGGACATGGCCTTACTACACTTAGCGCAGTACCAGCAGTCCCTGCGACGCTACCACGCCCGAGGGGTTCGGTCCCGAGACCTCCAGGTGGGCGACCTGGTGCTTCGGCTGCGACAAGACGCCCGAGGGCGGCACAAACTCACGCCTCCCTGGGAAGGGCCGTTCGTCGTCGCCAAGGTTCTGAAGCCCGAAACATACAAGCTGGCCAACAGTCAAGGCGAGGTCTACAGCAACGCTTGGAACATCCAACAGCTACGTCGCTTCTACCCTTAAGATGCTTCCAAGTTATTCGTACACCCCGTTCACACACAAAGTCTGGTCGTCAAGGAAGGGTCAGCCTTGCCTCGGCAAAGCCCGACCCTCCCTCGGTGGCTAGAAGGGGGGAACCCCCTCTGCGTCGAAATTTTCCTCGAAAAAAGAAAAAAAATCTTTTCTGCTAGAATGCCTTTCGTGCTTTTCGACTACTTCGAAAGTGGATCCTGAAAACGACGGAGTACACGTAAGCAGCCAAGGCTGACCGAGCCGAGGGACTCCTACGCCTCCGGGATACGGATACCTTACTCATCACCTTCTGCGATAAGTAACTCGCGCTCGGATAAGTGATTCTGCGGACCGAACAAGTCTTCACGCTCGAAAGCTCCTCTACCGGAACGATTTTTCGGGCCTTCTCGACTGCGTCGATGACAGAACCCTATGGACGAGTAAGAGTGCGCGTAAGCGGCAAGGCCGACCGAGCCGAGGGATTCCTACGCCTCCGGGATACGGATACCTCACTCATCACCTTCCGCGAAAAGCAACTCTCGCCCGCACAAACAGTTCTGTTACCGACAAATAAGTCCGGGTACTCGAAACAAGAGGAAAAGAAACGCAGCTTTTCAACACGACGATGGTATGTTTGGGCCTCGGCGGCCGCAGAAAACATACACACACTACAAGACAACCCGATCCTGCAGGCTCGGATGTCGACAGTTGAAGGGGGCAACAGCACCCTCGGCGTCAACTACACCTTCGATGGGGTCTGACCTAGCCTCAGACGGCGACGCGGTTGGAGGATCTCCACTCTGAAGGACGACATCAGCACCACACCCGGGCCATCGCCGCCAGGGTCTTCTCTAGGAATCCGGCTCGGGCAGACGGCTCGGCCGGCCACCCCGAGGCCTCGGCCAGCTGACCCCCGAAGACATCAGCCCGGCTTGTGGCCTCGGCAGCTCAACTCCGGCGTCGGTCCCGCCAGTGGACGACCCGACCAGGCTCTAGCCGACCAAATCTTCTTTTCGAAGCCAACTTTGCCTCTGTCCGTGCTGACACCGCTATCTCCGGCTTCGGCTCATCGAAGAGCGGCCGAGGGGTTCCTTTAACTAAGCAAGAGAAGCCTCAGACAGCAAGGCCGACCGAGCCGAGGGACTCCTACGCCTCCGGGATACGGATACCTCACTCGTCACCTTCGCACGAGGCGACTCACGCTTGGTGAAGCGGTTCAGATAACCAACAGGCAAGTCTTAGTGCTCGAAAATGAGGAAAAAACATGGCTCCATGCCGAAAATACATACATGTTCAGGCCCCGACAGCCACAATGAACAAAAGACCGACACACAAGGTGCCAATGCAAACGGAACTCTGGTTCCGTCCCCACAGCAGCAGCTATGGCCCCAAGACGGACGCGGCCACCAGAAGGCTCTCGTTCGCGTCCCCACTCAAGGGACGCGAACCAGACATTAAAGCCAAAGAGCCGGGGGCCGGTCCGTAGGCGGCACCGACGGCCTCGACGGGGGGGAAGCTTCCTCCAGCTGCCACCACGTCAGCACAGACGGCGGCGTCCGCCTCTCCACCAACGCCGACAGTTGGCAAGGAGCACCGGCAGGTCCTCACTCCCGTCCTCGCCACGAAAGCGAGGAGAAGGACGGAATGTTGCACCCTAGCTGGACAACAACAGTTCGCCTTCCCCGGCATGGCTGGAGGACGCCTCCTCCGCAGGGCCGGAGGATGGTTTCCACCACCAGAAGCCGGAAGAGGAGGTGACCGGCCGGCCCGCACTGGGGGAAGAGCTCCGGCTCAGCCCGGCCCCCGCCCCAGCCAGGATGATGAACATCCTTGAAGCTGAGGGCAGGACCAAGATCGCAGCCCGGCTTGCTCCTCCCCACCCAGGGGCTGGTGGTCACCGTCTCGGGTGACCACCGGTGAGGGGATGCAGCCGGGCTGCATGATGAAAATCCTTGAAGCCGAACGATGGCTGAAAGGTACCAACTTCCATGAAGTTGCGTTCCTCCGACGACAAGGCGGAAGGATTGCGGGCGTCCCCCATCCGGGGGCTCGGAAGGTGGAAAGACGCAACGCATAAGGGAACGCAAAGACATGGTCGCTTTTTCAAGGGGGTCACCCTCCTTTTAAAGGCAACTCTCCCCACTTGCGTCCTCAACCGTTGCGGGCTGAGTCTTCTCCAACACGCTCCAAGGTCCTCCCCCTACGGCGCGGGGGCTGGGTCCCACGCGTCATACAAACTGGCCCAGGGCAGAAGGAGCCAAACCGCCGCGCGCGGTGCACGCAACTGCCCAGCGGTTACAAGCATTCCTCCGCTTTCACCCAGACCAGCGGGTGAAAGGGTGGATAGCCGTGCAGTCGGCATGCGACCGCGCCAAGTGGGCGCGCCCCTTCGACTCCAACACACCCAGCATGGAGGCCCAGGCCCACACGTCATGCAACCGGCGCGTCGGTTGCTACGTGCGAGCAACTGCACCGCCCCTCGCGCCACTACCGCGCCTCCTCGACTGTGGAACCAGTACCGCGACTCGAGGCAACCCTGCGTATGACCCAGCAGCGCCAGCCAGGCGCGACGGTCAATACGGCCAAAAATGGGCCGGTAGTAATGGCGGTGGCAGGTGGGCAGGAGCAGCGGTCACGTCGTCAGCCAAGCTTACGTCCCATCCAGGGGCAGCGAGAGAACCCTCTCTCACGGCGTGAAGACGGCGCGCCCGTGTTCCGTTCCTCGAACGGCTCGCACACGCGCAACGGCCGCCTCGCGAACCACCCGCCCCGTCGCATTAACTCCGCGGCGGGACGGGCGGCGCCTCAGGCAGGAGAAGCAAGCGACGCTTCGCCTTCGCCATAATGACCGCGTCGAAAAAGGTACGCCACGTCATTCGATTTCGTATCCTTTTCCTTTTCCTCTTTCTCTCTCTTACAACAGGGACCGGGAAAAGGGGATACCCCGAAAAGGATCCTTCTCCGTGAAGGAAATAGGCCCCGAGCCTCCCTACTGATCAGAGGTTCAAAGGCTGGCCCCTCGGAGGGGTTCAACGGCCGCCTCAGAGCGCTTGGGTTCTATGCCCACTACTGGTCAGAGGTTCGATGGCTGGCCCCTCGGAAGGGTTCAACGGCCGCCTCAGGCCACTTGGGCTCCGCGCCCACTACTGATCAGGGGTTCGTAGGCTGGCCCTCGAAGGGTTCACAGTCGCCTCAGACACAGAGCGAGGGATGACCCTGGATATGTTCGATACATAACCAAGGCTCGGGCTACGCTCCCGAGGTACCCTAGGACATTTCTGAGACCAGCGGGAACGATCTTGTAACGGAATCCCATCAGAGGGAGGCATCGAGCCCTCGGACCCCGTCAAAAGGGGACCGAGTCTGGCAGATCACCCGCAGGTACTTTTGGAGCGCGCCTCCAGGCCTCTAGATGACCCCTAACAAATGGGGCACGGGCGTCCACTCGGATTACCCGCCAGCAGCTCACCGGAGACACCATGTTCGGCGCCCTCCGAGGGCAACATGGCGCTTTCCCCCCTCCTCCTTGCGGAAAGGCGACGCAGGGGCGTATGTAAAAAAGTCGAGTCTGTCCTTGACCGTCCTCTCGCCCTGTGCAGAGGCTCGAGGGCTGCTCTCGCAAACCCGGCTCTGGCCAAACCGTTGACAGCGTCAACATACCAGCCCGAGAACTTGGGACCCGACCGTGCATCCGGGCTACGACCAGCTCGCATGAGGGAACAACCAGACCAGCCGAAGTGTTGCAAAACACACTAAGACCTCGAAGGAGTCAAACTACTCCTCCAAGGCCTCGGGGGCTACACCCGGCGGGTGCGCTCGCGCGCACCCACCGGAACAAAATGCAACCAAAAAAGGCTGGTCCCCTTGCAAAAAAGTGCGGCAAAAGCCTCCAAGCGAGTATTAACACTCCCTTCGAGGCTCGGGGGCTACTGTCGGGGACCATAATTAGGGGTACTCTCAAGACTCCTAAATCTCAGCTGGTAACCCCCATCAGCACAAAGCTACAAAGGCCTGATGGGTGCGATTAAGTCAAGGATCGGTCCATTCGAGGGACGCGATCACGCCTCGCCCGAGCCCAGCCTCGGGCAAGGGCAGTCGACCCCGGAGGATCTATGTCTCGCCCGAGGACCCCCTCCAGCAACGGACACACCTTCGGCTCGCCCGAGGCCCAGTCTTCACCAAGAAGCAACCTTGGCCAAATCGCCACGCCAACCGACCAAATCGCAGGGGCATTTAATGCAAAGGTGGCCTGACACCTTTATCCTGACGCATGCCCTCCAGTCGACAGAGCCGAAGTGACCACAGTCACTTCGCCGCTCCACTGACCGGTCTGACAAGAGGACAGCGCCGCCTGCGCCGCTCCGACTGCTGAGCCACTCGACAGAGTGAGGCTGACAGCAGCCAAGTCCGGCCTCAGGCGTCATAGGAAACTCCGCTTCACCCGACCCCAGGGCTCGGACTCGGGCTCAGCCCCGGAAGGCGACGAACTCCGCTCCGCCCAACCCCAGGGCTCGGACTTGGGCTCAGCCCTAGAAGACGACGAACTCCGCTCCACCCGACCCCAGGGCTCGGATTCGGGCTCAGCCCCGGAAGACGACGAACTCCGCTCCGCCCGACCCCAGGGCTCGGACTCGGGCTCAGCCCCGGAAGACGACGAACTCCGCTTCGCCCGACCCCAGGGCTCGGACTCGGGCTCAGCCCCGGAAGACGATGAACTCCGCTCCACCCGACCCCAGGGCTCGAACTCGGGCTCAGCCCCGAAGGACGACGAACTCCGCCTCGCCCGACCCCAGGGCTCGGACTCAGCCCTGGCCTCAGCCGATGGTCTCCGCCTTGTCCGACCCGGGGGCTCGGACTCGACCTCGACCTTGGAAGACAGACTCGACCTCGACCTCGGAGGAGCCTCCACCTCGCCCAACCTAGGGCACGGACCGACCACGTCAACAGGAGGCGCCATCATTACCCTACCCCGAGCTGACTCAGGCTGCGGGGAACAAGACCGGCGTCCCATCTGGCTCGCTTCACTATACGAGTAATGATGGTGCCCCGCATGCCCTGTGACGACGGCGGCTCTCAGCCCCCTTACGGAAGCAAGAGGTCGTCAGCAAAGACTCGACAGCCCCGACAGCTGTCCTTCCACCAGGCTCCAGCGCTTCTCCGACGGCCACGACACCACGCGAACTGGGTGCCAAAACCTCTCCGGCTACCACGATGGCATGTACTTAGGGCGCTAGCTCTCCCCCGCTAGACACATTAGCACACTGCTACACCCCCCATTGTACACCTGGATCCTCTCCTTACGCCTATAAAAGGGAGGTCCAGGGCCCTCTTACAGAGGGTTGGCCGCGCGGGGAAGGACGGGACGGCGCTCGCGCAAGGCCGCTCGCTCCCTCCCACGTGGACGCTTGTAACCCCCTACTGCAAGCGCACCCGACCTGGGCGCGGGGCTAACACGAAGGCCGCGGGTTTCACCTCCCACGCCTGTCTCCCTCCGGCTGCTTTTCCCCCCTTCGCGTTCCGCCTCGCGCCGACCCATCTGGGCTGGGGCACGCGGCGACAATTCTCTCGTCGGTCCAGGGACCCCCCGGGTTTCGAAACACCGACAACTAGTTAATTACACACACCGGGGACAGATACCTGAAAAAGGACTACTGATGTTAGCTAGGAAAAATTGTATGTATACCCTACAGAAGTTACTACTTTAAGAAGTTGCTCCATAGGTTAAAGCAAGCATAACGACTTGTATAGGGTTGGCCTATAATAGTAATTATCGCATTCCGTTTGTTTTTTATGAGAGTGGACCGATGATGGGGAATGAGAGGTCTATGCTACAGAGTGGCTCTGTTCGAAAGATTTTGAAAAGCCGTAAATAAGTATAATTTGTCTCAACATTATCTTTTAAGAGCTAGTTTGGTAACCTCAATTTTTTAAGAGATTTCTATTTTTCATGAAAAATTAGTTTATTTTTCTATGAGAAAATAGAAATTCCTTAGAAAATTGAGGTTCTCAAACTAGTCCTAATATTTGTCCAAATTTGGAATTTTTCTGGATTCGCTATTGCAGTGACCCTCATGCGAGCGGCTGGGAGCACAACAGGGTGTGTACTGTGCTCTCAAACTACCTGCATCGCATCACTCTCCCCTTATACTGTAGCATGTGTAGCGGCTATAAGACTGTCCGCAGCGGTGTCCCCTAAATTTCCCCCCCTAAATGTTACTATGCAGCCACGTCAGCTAGATTCACTCCCCTATATTCACTCATCCCGCAACCGTTCCCCCTATAAATTCCCCTATATATCCCTCTACACATTAAATATACATTTCCACGTAACTAACATAACCAACTTCATTTTCTATTTTCTTTTTTCCTTTTCACACGTCCGGCATGTTGCTATGTTCTAAATTATTTTTTGTAAATAAATTTATTTTTTGTTTACAAATTATGCATAATATACAAAACAAACATTTGAGTTAAAATTTAATTCGGAATTTCATACAAAACGTCGCAATTGTGCGTCGTCAAAATTATTCAGAAACATTGCGACGTCAAAAATTGAACCAAGCTTACGTTGAAAGCAGACACCGAACATTCGTACGCAGGAAGTCACGGTTGGCTTCCAGCGAAAGCCACGGGCTTCCCCCTGAAGCCACATTGCTCTCGCCTATATATATGCATACTTTCTCTTCACAAATGTGGCCACATCGAACACAACTGCAGCTAGTTAGCCATTGTTCGGTATGTCTCATTGGCATAGGGAAGATGATTCCGATTCGAGTGATAGTGACGACGACACATTTATGCTTGTCAATCTTCTTACCCTCAACATTGAGGCTAGACGCCTTCTCCGACGACGTTCCGGTATACCTCGCCGCATCATTCACAGGGATCATTTTGCTGGAGAAAACCTCATCTAGCATCACTACTTCGACCCCAACCCAGTGTATCCACCCCACGTGTTTCGTAGAAGGTACGCAGTTCAAATTTTTAGAATATGTTATGACATTATCATTTTCTTCATAATGAACCTATTACATTTTATAGGTTCCACATGAGTAGGCCGTTGTTCATCCGCATTTTGGAAGGACTACAATAGCAGGATAGTTACTTTACACAATGGGTGGACGCAACAGGCATGCCAGGACTCGGGCCCCTACAAAAAGTATGTGCGACAATGCGGATACTTGCTTATGGGTTACCTACTGATGCGGTAGACGAGTACATTCAAATTGGGGAGTCTACCGCTAGGGAATGCCTTCATCATTTTTGTCGCACAATCATTGCATATTTTAGTGGGTGGTATCTACGAACTCTTAATCAAGTTGACGTAGCACGCATCATGCACAATAGCGAGGCTAGGGGTTTTTGCTTTGGTTTGTGTTGGCATCAATCACCAAAAAGGGGGAGATTGAAAGGGAAATAGGGTCAAACCTTTTTCCTAAGTGATTTTGGTGGTTGAATGCCCAACACAAATAATTGGACTAACTAGTTTGCTCTAGATTACTTATTCTACAGGTGCTAAAGGTTCAACACAAACCAATAAAAAGATCAAGTTAGGGTTCAAAAAGAAAGGAGCAATAGAAACCGAAGGCTGCCCTGGTCTGGTGCACCGGACAGTGTCCGGTGCACCAGGGACCGTACAGTCTGAACTCCTCAGCTTCGGGTTTCTCCAGGCGCATTTCGCTATAATTCACCGGACTGCCCGGTGTGTCACCGGACTGTCCGGTGCGTCACCGGACTGTCCGGTGCGTCACCGGACTGTCCGGTGCGCCAAGCGGAGCAACGACTACTGCGCTAACGGTCGTTTGCAAAAGTGAACAGTGCGCGGACAGTTCGCGCAGAGTCAGAGCAGCGCCAGAAGGCGCACCGGATAGTGAACAGTGCCTGTCTGGTGCGGAACCGGACTGTCCGGTGCCCCCAAGAAGTCAGAGCTCCAACGGTCAAAACTGTCAGAACCTTAACGATTGGGTGACATGGCTGGAGCACCGGACAGTGTCCGGCGGCGCACCAGACTGTCCGGTGCGTCCATCGACAGACAACCCAAGTCCAAGTTTTCAGACTTCTCATTCAATACAAGAGCTAGTGCAATCAATACAAGACACAATTCAAGAGAATGAAAGCCTCTCCAAGTCCCATCTCCACTCCAAACAAATAGTGACTAGAGAGAGAGAGAGTTTTGCCCGTGTTCTTTGAGCTCTTGTTCTTGGATCGCTTTCTTCTTCCCCATTCTTGTTCTCAAGACACTTGTAATCAAAGCAAGAGACACCAAGTTGTGGTGGTCCTTGTAGGGGTCTAAGTGACCCGTTTGATTAAGGAGAAAGCTCACTCGGTCTAGGTGACCGTTTGAGAGAGGGAAAGGGTTGAAAGAGACCCGGTCTTTGTGACCACCTCAACGGGGAGTAGGTTTTCAATAACCGAACCTCGGTAAAACAAATCACCGTGTCATACGCTTCATTTGCCTTTGATTTGTTTTTCACCCTCTCTTTCGGACTCGTATTTCATTCTAACGCTAACCCCGGCTTGTAGTTGTGCTTTAAGTTTGTAATTTTCAGATTCCGCCTATTCACCCCCCTCTAGATCACGCCAAGAGGGAGATCGTGACCGGCGAGAAGACCGCAAGCCACGGGAAGGCTCCATCAAGGGAGTCCGGCGCCAAAGGCAAGGGGGAATCCCCTCCCCATGTCAAGTCGCATCGGAGTGGCGACAAAAAGAAGAAATTGAAGAAAGTGGTCTACTACGAGACCGATTCTTTGTCGCCATCCACCTCCGGCTCTGACGTGTCGTCCGTCACTTCTAAGCGCCATGAGCGCAAGAAGCATAGTAAGATGCCACTTCGTTATCCCTGTATCTCTAGACACACTCCTTTACTTTCCGTCCCATTAGGCAAACCACTCGTTTTTTATGGTGAAGATTATTGTATGTGGAGTGATAAATGAGGCATCACCTAACCTCACTCCACGCTAGCATATGAGACATTGTTGAGTTTGGAGCGCAGGTACCATCGCCGGGGGACGAAGGCTACGACTCGGACGAAGTTGCCAAATCAAGCACTTTGATTCCCAAGCAACTACTATACTCCTCGCCTCTTTATGTCAAGAGGAGTATAATAAGGTGCAAGGGTTGAAAAGTGCCAAGGAGATTTGGGACGTACTAAAGATCACGCACGAAGGAGATGAGGTGACCAAGATCACCAAGCAGGAGACAATCGAGGGGGAGCTCGGTCGATTCGTCCTCAACCAAGGAGAGGAGCCACAAGCTATGTACAACCGGCTCAAGACCTTGGAGAACCAAGTGCGCAACCTCGGGAGCACCAAATGGGATGACCATGAAATGGTCAAGGTTATTCTAAGATCACTCGTTTTTCGTAATCCTACGCAAGTTCAATTAATACGTGGTGATCCTAGATATAAGCTAATATCTCCCGAGGAGGTTATAGGAAAGTTTGTGAGCTTTGAGTTGATGATCAAAGGCTCCAAACAAATCATCAACTTGGAGCAAGGCGCCACCTCCACACCCGAGGTGCAACCCGTCGCATTCAAGGCGACGAAGGAAGAAAAGAAGGAATCTACACCAAGTAGGATTCCAATCGACGCCTCCAAGCTTGACAATGAGGAAATGGCGCTTATCATCAAAAGTTTTTGCCAAATCCTCAAGCAAAGGAAGGGGAAGGATTACAAACCCCGTTCCAAAAGGGTGTGTTACAAATGTGGTAAGCCCGGTCATTTTGTCGCTAAATGCCCTATGACTAGTGATAGTGACAGGGACAACGACAAGAAGGGAAAAATGAAGGAGAAGAAGTACTACAAGAAGAAGGGCGGCGATGCCCATGTTTGTCGGGAATGGGACTCTGATGAGAGCTCCACCGACTCCTCCTCCGATGAGGACGCCGCCAACATCATCGTTAACAAAGGCCTTCTCTTCCCCAACGTCGGCCACAAGTGCTTCATGGCAAAGGATGGCAAGAAGAAGAAGGTAAAATCTAGAGCTTCCACTAAATATACAACATCTAGTGATGAGGCTAGCTCTAGTGATGATGAAGATGATTTGCTTACACTTTTTGCCAATCTTAACATGCAACAAAAGGAAAAATTAAATGAATTGATAGGTGCCATTCATGAGAAGGATGAACTCTTGGATAGCCAAGAGGAATTCCTTATTAAGGAAAATAAAAAGCATGTTAAGGTAAAGAATGCGTATGCTCAGGAGGTAGAAAAATGTGAAAAATTGACTAATGAGCTTAGCATATGCCATGACACTATTTCCAACCTTAGAATTGAGAATGCTAGTTTATTTGCTAAGGTTAAGAAATTGAATGTTTGTGATGATTCTATTGCCAATCTTAAAAATGATAATGCTAGTTTACTTGCTAAGATTGACAAATTGAATGAATCACTTTCTAGCCTTAGAGATGAAAATGCTAAATTAATTTCTAAGGCTAGAGATTTGAATGTTTGCAATGATGTCATTTCCAGTCTTAGAAATGAAAATGCCATGTTACATGCTAAGATTGATGAATTAAATGTTTGCAAACCATCTACATCTAAGGTTGATCATGTTTCTATTTGTACTAGATGTAGAGATATTAATGTTGATGCTATCCATGATCACCTAGCTTTAATTAAACAACAAAATGATCACATAGCTCAACTTAGTGCTAAAATTAATGAGCATGAAATAGAAAATAAAAATTAAATTTGCTAGGAGTATGCTCTATAATAGGAGACACCTTGGTATTAAGGATGGCATTGGCTTCCAATAGGGAGGCAATGTCAATCTTAATGCTCCTAAGAAATTGTCCAATTTTGTTAATGGCAAGGCTCCCATGGTTCAGGATAACAAGGGTTAAATTTTATATCCTGCTGGTTATCCTGAGCACAAAATTAGGAGAATTCATGCTAGAAAATCTCATTCTGTTTCTCACCATGCTTATGTATAAGAATGAGGCATCTAGTTCTAGGCAATCTACCCATGTTAAATTGCCTAAAAAGAAAACTCCTACAGCATCAAATGACCATAACATTTTATTTAAAACTTTTGATGCTTCATATGTTTTAACTAACAAATCAGGCAAAGTAGTTGTCAAATATGTTGGGGCCAAACACAAGGGGTCAAAGACTTGTGTTTGGGTACCCAAGGTGCTTATTTCTAACGTCAAATGACCCAAGACTGTTTGGGTACCTAAGAACAAGGCCTAAATTGTTTTGCAGGTTTATGCATCCGGGGGCTCAAGTTGGATCATTGATAGCGGATGCACAAACCACATGACAGGGGAGAAAAGAATGTTCTCCTCCTATGAGAAAAACCACGATCCCCAAAGAGCTATCACATTCGGGGATGGAAATCAAGATTTGGTCAAAGGACTTGGTAAAATAGCTATATCACCTGACCATTCCATTTCTAATGTTTTTCTTGTAGATTTTTTAGATTACAATTTGCTTTCTGTTTCTCAATTATGCAATATGGGCTACAACTGTCTATTTACTGATGTAGGTGTTACTGTATTTAGAAGAAGTGATGATTCAGTAGCATTTAAGGGAGTGTTAGAGGGTCAGCTATACATAGTTGATTTCAAAAGAGCTGAACTCAACACTTGCTTAATTGCTAAGACTAATATGGGTTGGCTCTGGCATCGCTGACTAGCCCATGTTGGGATGAAGAATCTTCACAAACTTCTAAAGGGAGAGCACATTTTAGGACTAACCAATGTTCATTTTGAGAAAGACAGGATTTGTAGCGCCTGCCAAGGAGGAAAGTAGGTTGGTGTTCATCATCCACACATGAACATCTTGACGACGGATAGGCCACTGGAGCTACTCCACATGGATTTATTTGGCCCGATCGCTTACATAAGCATCGACGGGAGTAAGTACTGTCTAGTAATTGTGGATGATTATTCTCGCTTCACTTGGGTATTCTTTTTGCAGGATAAATCACAACCCAAGAGACCTTAAAGAGATTCTTAAGACGAGCTCAAAATGAGTTCGGCTTAAGGATCAAAAAGATTAGAAGCGACAATGGGACGGAGTTTAAGAATTCACAAATTGAAGACTTTCTTGAGGAGGAGGGCATCAAGCATGAGTTCTCTTCTCCCTACACACCTCAACAAAATGGTGTAGTGGAGAGGAAGAATATAACTCTACTGGACATGGCAAGGACCATGCTTGATGAGTACAAGACTCCGGACCGGTTTTGGGCCAAGGCGATTAACACCGCCTGCTACTCCATCAACCGGCTCTACCTTCACCGAATCCTCAAGAAGACATCATATGAACTCCTCACCGGTAAAAAGCCTAATGTTTCATATTTTAGAGTCTTTGGTAGCAAATGCTTTATTCTTGTTAAAAGAGGTAGAAAATCTAAATTTGCTCCTAAGGCTGTAGAAGGCTTTTTACTTGGTTATGACTCAAACACAAGGGCATATAGAGTCTTCAACAAATCCACTGGACTAGTTGAAGTTTCTTGTGATATTGTGTTTGATGAGACTAACGGCTCCCAAGTGGAGCAAGTTGATCTTGATGAATTAGATGATGAAGAGGCTCCGTGCGTCGCGCTAAGGAACATGTCCATTGGGGATATGTGTCCTAAGGAATCCGAAGAGCCTCCACAAGCATAAGATCAACCATCATCTTCCATACAAGCATCTCCACCAACCCAAGATGAGGAACAAACTCAAGATAATGAAGAAGAAGAAGATCAAGAGGATGAGCCACCTCAAGAGGAGGATAATGATCAAGGGGGAAATGATAATGATCAAGACAAGGAAGATGAACATGATCAAAGACCGCCAAACCCAAGAGTCCAATAGGTGATTCAAAGATATCACCCCGTGAACTCCATTCTTGGTGATATCTATAAGGGGGTAACTACTCGATCTCGAGTCGCTCATTTTTGTGAACATTACTCTTTTGTGTCCTCTATTGAGCCTTTCAGGATTGAGGATGCACTAAGAGATTCGGATTGGGTGTTAGCAATGCAAGAGGAGCTCAATAACTTCACGAGGAATGAGGTATGGCATTTGGTTCCACGTCCTAATCAAAATGTTGTAGGTACCAAGTGGGTATTCCGCAACAAGCAAGATGATCATGGTGTGGTGATAAGGAACAAAGCCCAACTTGTCGCCAAAGGTTATTCACAAGTCGAAGGTTTGGACTTTGGTGAAACTTATGCACCCGTAGCTAGGCTTGAATCAATTTGTATATTACTTGCCTATGCTACTTACCATGGCTTCAAGCTTTATCGAATGGACGTGAAGAGTGCCTTCCTCAATGGACCTATCAAGGAAGAGGTCTATGTTGAGCAACCTCCCGGCTTTGAGGATAGTGAGTGTCCTAACCATGTGTATAAACTCTCAAAGGCGCTTTATGGGCTCAAGCAAGCCCCAAGAGCATGGTATGAATGCCTGCAAGATTTTCTTATCACTAATGGCTTCAAAGTCGACAAAGCCGATCCTACTCTCTTTACTAAAACTATTGCAAATGATTTGTTCGTATGCCAAATTTATGTTGATGATATCATATTCGGGTCTACTAACAAATCTACTTGTGAAGAGTTTAGTAGGATCATGATTCAAAAATTCGAGATGTCTATGATGGGGGAGTTGAAGTATTTCTTAGGGTTTCAAGTCAAGCAACTCTAAGAGGGCACCTTCATTAACCAAACAAAATATACTCAAGATATTCTTACAAAGTTTGGAATGAAGGATGCCAAACCCATCAAGACACCCATGGGAACTAATGGGCATCTCAACCTCGACACGGGAGGTAAATCTGTAGATCAAAAGGTATACCGGTCGAAGATAGGATCTTTACTCTATTTATGTGCATCTCGACCGGATATTATGCTTTCTGTATGCATGTGTGCAAGGTTCCAAGCCGATCCTAAGGAAGTTCACCTTAGGGCCGTGAAGCGAATCATGAGATATTTAGTTTACACTCCTATGTTTGGGCTTTGGTACCCCCAGGGATCAACCTTTGATTTGATAGGTTATTCCGATGCCGATTGGGTAGGGTGTAAAATTGATAGGAAAAGCACATCAGGGACTTGTCAGCTTCTGAGAAGATCCCTGGTGTCTTGGGCTTCAAAGAAACAAAATTCAGTAGCCCTATCAACCGCCAAAGCTGAGTATATTGCCGCAGGCCATTGTTGTGCGTAATTACTTTGGATGAGGCAAACCCTCAGGGACTATGGCTACAAATTGAGCAAAGTCCCTCTCCTATGTGACAATGAGAGTGCTATCCGCATAGCGGATAATCCCGGTGACCACAACCGCACTAAGCACATAGACATTCGGCATCACTTTTTTAGAGATCACCAACAAAGGGGGGATATCGAGATTGCTTATATAAACACCAAAGATCAATTAGTCGATATCTTCACCAAGCCTTTAGATGAGAAAACCTTTTGTAAACTTAGGAATGAGCTAAATATACTTGATTCTCGGAACTTTGATTGATACTTTGCACACATTGCTCATTTATATACCTTTGATCATATCTCTTTCTTTTGCTATGACTAATGTGTTTTCAAGTATGTCCTTAAGCTAGTCATAGATTAAAAGGGAAATGGAGTACAACGACGAAGAGAATGCTTCCACTCCACTCTATCGGTATCATCCATCGTCGCTACTCCACATCACTCTTCGATTGGTATAATCTCACTCATATTTACTTGTACCAATGGGGGAGAAAGTAAAAGGGCTCTCAAACGACTCTGTTCTTGGCGATTAATGCCAAAGGGGGAGAAATATTAAGCCTAAAGCAAAAGGACCGCACCACCACCTAATTTTTAAAATTATGTTTCGAAAATTTTTATTGGTATATTTCAAATTGGTATGTGTTATTTTCAAATGGTATCTATCAAAACCCTCTTGAAAACTAAGAAGAAAATTCCAATTTAGGGGGAGTTTTGTTTCAATCAAAGGAAAAGGATTTGAAACAGGGAGAAAAATTTCAAATCATGAAATTGCTTCTTACAATCTTATTCATATGCCTTTGACTATTTGCAAAAGAACTTTGAAAAGAATTTTACAAAGAATTTGCAAAAACAAAACATGTGGTGTAAGCGTGGTCCGAAATGTTAAATAATAAAAGAAAGCAATCCATGCATATCTATTGAAGTTATAAATTGGTTTAATTCTAAGCAACCTATGCATTTACAATTATGCAAACTAGTTCAATTCTGCACTTATATATTTGCTTTGGTTTGTGTTAGCATCAATCACCAAAAAGGGGGAGATTGAAAGGAAAATAGGGTCAAACCTTTTTCCTAAGTGATTTTGGTGGTTGAATGCCCAACACAAATAATTGGACTAACTAGTTTGCTCTAGATTACTTATTCTACAGGTGCTAAAGGTTCAACACAAACCAATAAAAAGATCAAGTTAGGGTTCAAAAAGAAAGGAGCAATAGAAACCGAAGGCTGCCCTGGTCTGGCGCACCGGACAGTGTCCGGTGCACTAGGGACCGTATAGTCTGAACTCCTCAGCTTCGGGTTTCTACAGGCGCACTTCGGTGCGCCAAGCGGAGCAACAGCTACTGCGCCAACGGTCGTCTGCAAAAGTGAATAGTGCGCGTGAACAGTGCGTGGACAGTTCGCGCAGAGTCAGAGCAACGCCAGAAGGCGCACCGGACAGTGAACAGTGCTTGTCCGGTGCGTCACCGGACTGTCCGGTGCCCCAAGAAGTCAGAGCTCCAACAGTCGAAACCGTCAGAACCCTAACGGTTGGGTGACGTGGCTGGAGCACTGGACAGTGTTCGGTGGTGCACCGGACTGTCCGATGCGCCCATCGACAGACAGCCTCTCCAACGGCTATGTGGTGGTTGAGGGCTATAAATACCCCCCAACCACCACCACTCCAAGCATCCAAGTTTTTCAGACTTCTCATTCAATACAAGAGATAGTGCAATCAATACAAGAAACAATTCAAGAGAATCAAAGCCTCTCCAAGTCCCATCTCCACTCCAAACAAATAGTGACTAGAGAGAGAGTTTTGCCCGTGTTCTTTGAGCTCTTTTTCTTGGATCGCTTTCTTCTTCCCCATTCTTATTCTCAAGACACTTGTAATCAAAGCAAGAGACACCAAGTTGTGGTGGTCCTTGTAGGGGTCTAAGTGACCCGTTTGATTAAGGAGAAAGCTCACTCGGTCTAGGTGACCGTTTGAGAGAGGGAAAGGGTTGAAAGAGACCCGGTCTTTATGACCACCTCAACGGGGAGTAGGTTTTCAATAACCGAACCTTGGTAAAACAAATCACAGTGTCATCCGCTTCGTTTGCCTTTGATTTGTTTTTCATCCTCTTTTTTGGACTCGTATTTCATTCTAACGCTAACCCCGGCTTGTAGTTGTGCTTTAAGTTTGTAATTTTTAGATTCCATCTATTCACCCCCCCTCTAGGCGACTTTCAACAAGCGGTCGAATGCCACCAGTGAATTACACAATAAACGGTCATGCTTACAACTTTGGATATTACCTTGCTGATGGCATTTACCCCAACTGGCCAACTTTTGTCAAAGCAATCAGACACCCATATGAGGAAAAGAAAGTATATTTCACACAAATGCAGGAAAGTTGTAGAAAGGATATTGAGCGCGCATTTGGAGTTCTTCAAGCCCGGTGGGCGGTGCTGCGTTGTCCAGCGTACGATTGGGATCGTAATCGTTTAACAGAGATAATAACAACATGCATGCACAACATGATTGCCGAAGACAAAGGTCAGTTTGCTGCTAATATAGATTTCGGAGACAACACTTCAGGCATTGAACCATCACAACTGATTCAAGAAGGACGGTCGGAATGGGTGATAAATCACTTTGATCTTCTTCGCCAAGACAGGTCGTCCTCACTACAAAATGATCTTGTGGAGCATTTGTGGGCTCGACGTGGAAGCATGTGAACTAAATGTTTCATAACAAAGTAGATGCATCATAAAAGCACTAAGTTCAATGTCGTCTGTTATGTCGTTGTTATGGTTGTACAATTAAATAATTGTTAAGTTCATCATGGACTCAGTGATTGAAATGTTTTCTCTCACATTTCATATGTACAACCTTTTTCACCAAGCAAACAACAACATACGAATGGAACAAATACTAATGATATGTCTTTGCACACACGACTGAATGATTATGTAGTCCACATGTTACAACATTAAATAGGACCAACATGTCTTGCAAGACTTATGCTTACAACAACTTTATAATGTTTGAGCAAAACAAATAACACAATGAACTTAGAAAATTGTTCTCATACTGGTTATGGCAACACTAGTACTGCATGTCAAACAATAGTTCATTTAACGAAAAGTAAATATGAACTGCTGCAAGCATTTTTTGTGCTCCTTCATCATAATCCAAACATCAGGATCCACATCGTCTTCACTTGTACACTGCAGCATCTGCAACTGTTCTTTGGCCGATCTGAGTTCTTCTAATTTCAATTCCCTTTCACGAATGCATAACTTTTTAGCTTCCAAGTCCAACCTCTTTTTCTCTAGTTCCCTATCTTGTTCATCGCACTTTTCTTTCTTATCACCCTTTTCTATGCAGCACTGAATTTGTTTTTCAGTTAAATCGTGCAGACGGCTTAAGTATTCCATCGACGATGATGACACAACTTTCTTTCTCTCTAATTTACTAGAATCACGGCCAAGAGGCCTTTTTCTGTCAAACCAGCAGAACCACTATCAGATTCTTACCTACCAATTGTTGGATCACCAGAAGATCCAATTGATTTTCCATGTAATCCTCGGAATGAAGGTCCTTGATAGATGCTCTCCCATTTGAGTTCCCCCTTGAGTTTATGCCAGCAATGTATAAAATGGAATGGTTGTTCTCCTCATGTGCAACCAATGTAGCCGCCTTTGAAGTCTACAAAAGTGAGGATTTAATAAGAATACGCCGACCACAATGCAAAGATGCAAATAAGTAGAAACAATTCATAAATTGTGTACGACAGTACTAACCTTGTCGTCGTCAGTCAAGCCACTTTGTTTCTCTTGGAGAACTCTTGCGTAGCAGCTCGAGAACTTACTGACATCTCCTCGAATCTTGTCCCATCTGCTGCTAAGTGCTTGGTTTAGTCTACAAGGGAACTCGCCTCTTTGTTCGTTGTACCTTTTTTCTATTCGAGCCCAAAGTCCCTCCTTCCTTTGTCCAGTGTGGACAATAGGATCACTGCTAATTTGCAACCATGTTGTACAAAGTAGAAGGTCTTCAGCAGCAGTAAAGTTTTGTTCCTTTATTTTCTTTGGTTTGTTAACAGGTGCCGGTGTCTTTACAGGACTATTGATGTCCTGAACACTATGTTCAGCATCGGACTCCAAGTTCACAGGTAATGAAGGTACTGTATTAGAACCCTACAATGGTGTACTAGTATTTGAACCTGGAAAGGAATCTGCAAAAGGATTTCCTTGAACTAATCCTAGAGGATTCCTTACAAAGTGCATGTAATGGTTCCAATACATAGCAGATTGTGAGGTTGGAAGAATGCTTGATTCTGAACTTGTATTTCCTGTCTGAATGGGAGCCCACATTGTTGTTGGACCATGTGCTGGATTAGGAAAATTAAGGTTGCCCATCATGCTACAATCCATAGGTTGCTGCGGCATGAAGCCCCTAGGCCATAACGGTGGTGGAGTGGGAAATTGCTGGCCAGTTGTGGGAAATTGCTGACCACTTGAATTGTTCGACATGGCCTGAGCATTTGTGGCATTGTTTGCTGGGTCCATTCTATGATTTGTGCACATGGGACAAACGTAGTGAAATGGTGTAAATAGAATGCGATGGACATTATAATTAAGAAACATATTACAGATTAAAAGGCAAAGATAGTATAAAATCAAAATAAATAACACAAGTCTTCATCAACTATTGGAGTAGGAATAGCAGAACTTCAATGAAAAGAGAGTCTTCATACTACATTTAAGTAGGCAATTCCATACATAGAACTAGGTTATGATAACGTCATACCAGTAAGACTCAAACAGAGATGACCACTAAATTGTCGTTTCTAGTAGCTATTGCGCGTAGACCTATCAGAATCGCTGAAGTACCACTCATCACTGACTTCGAGGCATTACAAGTCGTCTTCATCAAAAGATTGCTCAGTAACTGTTGGAGGCATCGACGGAGTTGTAGGTTCAACACTTATGTCATCGCCTTGGTACTTAGCAATTTGTGGAAAAGGTTGAACTTTTGCCTCTAAGGCATCTTGCTGTAGCAAGTCTAGTCTTTCTTTGATGGCAAACAAGGTTCTAGCTATGATCTCTTCGTCATGCATGTGGTCTAAAGCATGATCTACTAAACCACCAAGTGATTTGGTGGCATCCTCGGCACAGTCAACAAGGACTTTGAGCAAAGCCTTCATGTTTTCTTCTATCGAGGATGCCATGACGAAATGTGCCGCAAACAATTAATATATGAAGTAATAAGTGCATACCCTTAGAAAGCATGTCTGATAATGATGGGAGGAACATAAAATTGTAATGCAAGCATGACTCATCAAAGAGGAAACACAGAAAACTCTCACATACGGTTGATGTATATTGAAACAGGGTAATATTTCTCTAGAAAAGCAGCAGTCCTTGTAGTTCTCATGATGTACTCAAAAACTATATGAAAGATCAAACATATAATGTATAATTACTTGGTAACATAGGATCAGAACAGCTGAACAAGTAAATCACTTATATTCGAAAAAACATTATGAACTCCTGATTTGTTCAGAACATGAGGAACCAAAATGTATGAACCATGCACATGTATTGTTTACGAATAAATGTTAGGTTGTTCAAAGAGGACACATATATTCAATCAGTATTGGACAAAACATGAACATGTTCAAAGAGCACACATATGTAGGACAAAACATGAACATGTTATGCTTGAAACAGATCATGAGGCTCCAAAAATTGTGGACTCATCAAACTTTATATGTGCAAACCAAAAATTACATAGCAACTGCTTCAAATCAGTCTTGGTAATGACATAAGTAATAATATATATATGTGCCAGTGGACATGAAAGTAGAACTGACAAAAAAACAGCCCCCAATTCTAGGGTTCGTAGTAATGGCCTGCGGCAGATGAAAGTCACCTAGAGGGGGGTGAATAGGGCGAAACTAAAATTTACAAAGTTAATCACAACTACAAGCCGGGTTAGCGTTAGAAATATAAGCGAGTCCGAGAGAGAGGGTGAAAAACAAATCGCAAGCAAATAAAGAGTGAGACACAAGGATTTGTTTTACCGAGGTTCGGTTCTTGCAAACCTACTCCCCGTTGAGGTGGTCACAAAGACCGGGTCTCTTTCAACCCTTTCCCTCTCTCAAACGGTCACTTAGACCGAGTGAGCTTCTCTTCTCAATCACACGGGACACTAAGTCCCCACAAGGATCACCACACAATTGGTGTCTCTTGCCTCGGTTACAATTGAGTTTGTCACAAGAAAGAATGAGAAAGAAAAGAAGCAATCCAAGCGCAAGAGCCCAAATGAACACAAGTGTCGCTCTCTATAGTCACTATTTGATTTGGAGTGATTCCGGACTTGGGAGAGGATTTGATCTCTTTGGTTGTGTCTAGAATTGAATGCTATAGCTCTTGTATGAGGTGTGAATGCTGAAAACTTGGATGCTATTGAATGTGGGGTGGTTGGGGGTATTTATAGCCCCAACCACCAAACTAGCCGTTTGGTGGAGGCTGCTGTCGACGGGCGCACCGGACAGTCCGGTGCGCCACCGGACACTGTCCGGTGCGCCAGCCACGTCACCCGGCCATTAGGGTTCGACCGTTGGAGCTCTGACTCGTGGGGCCTCTGGGCTGTCTGGTGGTGCACCGGACAAGTCCTGTAGACTGTCCGGTGCGCCTGCTGCGCGTGCTCTGACCTCTGCGCGCGCAGGCGCGCATTAAATGCGTTGCAGTCGACCGTTGCGCGCGAAGTAGCCGTTGCTCCACTGACACACCGGACGGTCCGGTGAATTATAGCGGAGCGGACTCCATTTTCCCGAAGGTAGCGAGTTCAGCGTCGAGTTCCCTGGTGCACCGGACACTGTCCGGTGGTGCACCGGCCAGGGCACACTTCGGTTGTCTTTTGCTCTCTTTGTTTGAACCCTTTCTTGGTCATTTTATTGGTCTATTGTGAACCTTTGGCACCTGTAAAACTTATAATCTAGAGCAAACTAGTTAGTCCAATTATTTGTGTTGGGCAATTCAACCACCAAAATCAATTAGGAAAAGGTGTAAGCCTATTTCCCTTTCAATCTCCCCCTTTTTGGTGATTGATGCCAACACAAACCAAAGCAAATATGGAAGTGCAGAATTGAACTAGTTTGCATAATGTAAGTGCAAAGGTTGCTTGGAATGAAACCAATAAATATTACTTACTAGATGCGCATGGATGGCTTTTCTTCTTATTAACATTTTGGACCACGCTTGCACCACATGTTTTGTTTTGCAAAATGTTTTGGAATTTCTTTTCAAAGTTCTTTTGCAAATAGTCAAAGGTAAATGAATAAGGTTTTGAGAAGCATTTTTAAGTTTTGAAATTTTCTCCCCCTGTTTCAAATGCTTTTCCTTTGACTAAACAAAACTCCCCCTTAATGAAATCCTCCTCTTAGTGCTCAAGAGGGTTTTAGATATTAATTTTGAAGAGGGTATACCAATTTGAAATTATATCAAAATAAGATACTAATTGAAAAAACTTCTTTTAATACCAAATAAAAGACTACATTTTTTGAAATTGGTGGTGGTGCGGTCCTTTTGCTTTGGGCTAATACTCTCTCCCCCTTTGGCATGAATCGCCAAAAACGGATGCTTGAGTGAAATATAAGCCCTTTTAAACTACTCTCTCCCCCTTTGGACGGAAGTAAAGGAGTGAAGATTATACCAAAGTTGGAGAGTGGTGCGGAGCGACGGCGAAGGATGAATGATTTGATGGAGTGGAGTGGAAGCCTTGTCTTCGCCGAAGACTCCTTTTCCCTTTCAATCTATGACTTAGCATGAAATGGACTTGAAAGAACATTAGTCATAGCACATGCAAGAGATGATCAAAGGTATACATATGAGCTATGTGTGCAAAACATCAATAAAAGTTTCTAGAATCAAGAATATTTAGCTCATGCCTAAGTTTGGTAAAAGTTTATTCATCCAATGGCTTGGTAAAGATATCGGCTAATTGTTCTTTGGTGCTAACATATGCAATCTCGATATCCCCCTTTTGTTGGTGATCCCTTAGAAAATGATACCGAATGGTTATGTGTTTAGTGCGGCTACGCTCAACGGGATTATCCGCCATACGGATTGCACTCTCATTATCACATAGAAGAGGAACTTTGGTTAATTTGTAACCATAGTCCCTAAGGGTTTGCCTCATCCAAAGCAATTGCGCGCAACAATGGCCTGCGACAATATACTCGGCTTCGGTGGTTGAAAGAGCCACAGAATTTTGCTTCTTTGAAGCCCAAGACACCAGAGATCTTCCCAAGAACTGGCAAGTCCCCGATGTGCTCTTTCTATTAATTTTGCACCCTGCCCAATCGGCATCGGAATAACCAATTAAATCAAATGTGGATCCCCTAGGGTACCAAAGGCCAAACTTAGGAGTATAAACTAAATATCTCAAGATTCGTTTTATGACCCTAAGGTGAGCTTCCTTATGATCGGCTTGGAATCTTGCACACATGCATACGGAAAGCATAATATCCGGTCGTGAAGCACATAAATAGAGTAAAGAACCTATCATCGACCGGTATACCTTTTGATCTACGGATTTACCTTCCGTGTCGAGGTCGAGATGCCCATTGGTTCCCATGGGTGTCTTGATGGGCTTGGCGTCCTTCATCCCAAACTTGGTTAGAATGTCTTGAATGTACTTCGTTTGGCTAATGAAGGTGCCTTCTTAGAGTTGCTTCACTTGAAATCCTAAGAAATACTTCAACTCCCCCATCATTGACATCTCGAATTTTTGTGTCATGATCCTACTAAACTCTTCACATGTAGATTCGTTAGTAGACCCAAATATGATATCATCAACATAAATTTGGCATACGAACAAATCATTTTCAATTGTTTTAGTAAAGAGTGTAGGATCGGCTTTTCTGACTTTGAATCCATTAGCAATAAGAAAATCTCTTAGGCATTCATACCATGCTCTTGGGGCTTGCTTGAGCCCATAAAGCGCCTTAGAGGGTCTATAAACATGGTTAGGATACTCACTGTCTTCAAAGCCGGGAGGTTGCTCAACATAGACCTCTTCCTTGATTGGTCCATTGAGGAAGGCACTCTTCACATCCATTTGATAAAGCTTGAAGCCATGGTAAGTAGCATAGGCAAGTAAAATGCGAATCGACTCAAGCCTAGCTACGGGTGCATAGGTTTCACCGAAATCCAAACCTTCGACTTGTGAATATCTCTTGGCCACAAGTCGGGCTTTGTTCCTTGTCACCATACCATGCTCATCTTGCTTGTTGCGGAAGACACACTTGGTTCCTACAACATTTTGGTTAGGACGTGGAACTAAATGCCATACCTCATTCCTTGTGAAGTTGTTGAGCTTCCTCTACCTTGTGTGGCTCAATAGAGGAAACAAAAGAGTAATGCTCACAAAAATGTGCAACACGAGATCTAGTGGTTACCCCCTTATGGATGTCGCCGAGGATGGTGTTCACGGGGTGATCTCGTTGGATTGCTTGGTGGACTCTTGGGTGTGGCGGCCTTGGAACTTGCTCATCCTCCTTGTCTTGATCATTTGTATCTCCCCCTTGATCATTGTCATCGTCTTGAGGTGGCTCATCTCCTTGATCTTCTTCTTCATCATCTTGAGACTCATCCTCATCTTGAGTTGGTGGAGATGCTTGCATGGAGGAGGATGGTTGATCTTGTGCTTGAATGGGCTCTTCGGATTCCTTAGGACACACATCCCCAATGGACATGTTCCTTAGTGTGACGCATGGAGCCTCTTCATCGTCTAATTCATCAAGATCAACTTGCTCTACTTGAGAGCCGTCAGTCTCATCAAACACAATGTCACAAGAAACTTCAACTAGCCCAGTGGACTTGTTAAAGACTCTATATGCCCTTGTGTTTGAATCATATCCTAGTAAAAAGCCTTCTACAGCCTTAGGAGCAAATTTGGATTTTCTACCTCTTTTAACAAGTATAAAACATTTGCTACCAAAGACTCTAAAAAATGAAACATTGGGCTTTTTACTGGTTAGGAGTTCATATGATGTCTTCTTGAGGATTCGGTGCAGATACAACTGGTTGATGGCGTAGCAGGCGGTGTTCACCGCCTCGGCCCAAAACCGATCTGAAGTCTTGTACTCATCAAGCATAGTTCTTGCCATGTCCAATAGAGTTCTATTCTTCCTCTCCACTACACCATTTTGTTGTGGCGTGTAGGGAGAAGAGAACTCATGCTTGATGCCCTCCTCCTCAAGGAAGCCTTCTATTTGAGAGTTCTTGAACTCTGTCCCATTATCGCTTCTAATTTTCTTGATCCTCAAGCCGAACTCATTTTGAGCTCGTCTCAAGAATCCCTTTAAGGTCTCTTGGGTTTGAGATTTTTCCTGTAAAAAGAATACCCAAGTGAAGCGAGAATAGTCATCCACAATAACAAGACAGTACTTACTCCCGCCGATGCTTATGTAAGCGATCGGGCCGAATAGGTCCATGTGGAGGAGCTCGAGTGGCCTGTCAGTCGTCAAGATGTTCTTATGTGGATGATGAGCACCAACTTGCTTCCCTGCTTGGCATGCGCTACAGATCCTGTCTTTCTCAAAATGCACATTTGTTAGTCCCAAAATGTGCTCTTCCTTTAGAAGCTTGTGAAGATTCTTCATTCCAACATGGGTTAGTCGGCGATGCTAGAGCCAACCCATGTTAGTCTTAGCAATTAAGTAAGTATCGAGTTCAGCTCTATTGAAATTGTTGGGGACCATAATTAGGGGTACCCTCAAGACGCCTAATTCTCAGCTGGTAACCCCCATCAGCATAAAGCTGCAGAGGCCTGATGGGTGCGATTAAGTCAGGGATCAGTCCATACGAGCGACTTGATCACGCCTCGCCCGAGCCTAGCCTCGGGCAAGAGCAGTCGACCCTGAGGTGTTTCCGTCTCGCCCGAGGCCCCCTTTTTTACGGCAGACGCATCTCCGGCTCGCCCGAGGCCTTGCCTTCGTTAAGAAGCAACCCTGACTAAATCGCCGCGCCGACCGACCGAGTCACAGGGGCATTTAACGCAAAGAGTGAGACTGACGGGCGGCCAGGCCTCGCCAAAGGCGCCATGGGAAGCTCCGCCCGACCCAGGGCTCGGACTCGGGCTAAGGCCCCGGAAGACGGCGAACTCCGCTCCGCCCGACCCAGGGCTCGGACTCGGGCTGAGGCCCCGGAAGACGGCGAACTCCGCTCCGCCCGACCCAGGGCTCGGACTCGGGCTAAGGCCCCGGAAGACGGCGAACTCCGCTCCGCCCGACCCAGGGCTCGGACTCGGGCTAGGCCCCGGAAGACGGCGAACTCCGCTTCGCCCGACCCAGGGCTCGGACTCGGGCTAAGGCCCCGGAAGACGACGAACTCCGCTTCGCCCGACCCAGGGCTCGGACTCCGCCCTGGCCTCTGCCGAACGACCTCCGCCTCGCCCGACCCAGGAGCTCGGGCTCGGCCTCGGCCATGGAAGACAGACTCGACCTCAGCCTCGGAGGAGCCTCCACGTCGCCCGACCTAGGGCACAAGACCGCCACGTCGACAGGAAGCGCCATCATCACCCTACCCCGAGCTGAATTGGGCCGCAGAGAACAAGACCGACGTCCCATCTGGCTAGCTTCGCCAGATAGGCAATGATGGCGCCCCGCTAGCCCTATGACGACGGCGGCTCTCAGCCCCCTTACGAAAGCAGGGGGACGTCAGCAAGGACCCAACAGCTCCGACAGCTGTCCCTCCGCCAGGCTCCGTTGCTTCACCGACAGCCACGACACCACACCAGCTGGGTGCCAAGATCTCTCCGGCTGCCACCTTGGCATGTACTTAGGGCGCTAGCTCTCCCCCGCTAGACACGTAGCACCCTGCTACACCCCCATTGTACACCTGGATCCTCTCCTTACGCCTATAAAAGGAAGGACCAGGGCCTTCTTAGAGAGGGTTGGCCTCGCGGGAACGAGGGCAGGGGCAGGCGCTCTCTTGGGGCCGCTCGCTCCCCTCACCCGCGCGGACGCTTGTAACCCCCTACTGCAAGCGCACCCGACCTGGGCGCGGGACGAACACGAAGGCCGCGGGATCTCCGCCTCCCTCACGACCCGGCTCCGGCCACCTCGCTCTTCCCCCCTTCGCGCTCGCCCACGCGCTCGACCCATCTGGGCTGGGGCACGCGGCACACTCACTCGTCGGCTCGGGGACCCCCCGGTCTCGAAACGCCGACAGTCGGCGCGCCAGGTAGGGGCCTGCTGCGTGTTGACGAGCAGTTTCCCGTCAAGCTCCAGATGGGCAGTCTCCAACGACCTCTTCAACCCGGGACGGTGCTCCGTTTCGGGAGCCTCGAGTTCATGTCTTTCGACGGCAGCTACGACATGATACTCCTTCCACCGCCGCGCGACGGCGACAATGGTGGCCGACAGCCCGCTCGCCGGCGGCGGAATCGACGACGTCTTTCCCGCGTGGGGGAAGGACAACTTTCGAGCTCGCCCCATCCTCTCCCTCGCCGTCGGAGGAGGAGACGGGGCAACCAGGGCCGAGCGGGAGGCTGCGCTCCGTCGGATGTCGAGCAAGTGGACGATGCCAGCACGCTCACGGAGGGCCTGCATGACGTCGCCCTCGTACCCAGGACGACGGCGCGATCAGCCCCCGAGGCGACTTCGTCGCTCCTCGTCGACCAAAAGGTACCAAGTGATTCCCATCTTTCGTCATTTCGACTCGACCTCAACCCGCCTAGCGACCTCGCTCTGGCGGCCGCTCACGTTGAGGCGAGTGCAACCTCTTTGGGGTTTCGTGTGCGGTCGCCTTGGGACCGATTGACAGGCGTCTCGACCTACGGGCCCTCTGGGTCCGAGGAAGATGACGACCCCAGCATCTGCTGGGATTTCTCTGGATCTGGCAACCCCAGCGCCATGCGGGACTTCATGACCGCATGCAACTACTGCCTCTCCGACTGTTCCGACGGCAGCCGCAGCCTTGACGACAAGGACTGCGGCCCGAGCCGCGAATGTTTCCACGTCGAGCTAGGGGATCCCTCCGGAGGCAGCTGTCTCGGCATGCCGGAGGATGGTGATCTCCCTAGGCCGGTGCCTCGCGCCGACATCCCGCGGGAGCTAGCTGTGGCCCCCGTTCCGGCGGGGGGTCACGACCCACAGCTCGAGCAAGTCCGCGGGGCGCAGGCCGGGCTCGATGAGGGAGCAGGAGCGCTCGAGGCGATCCGCCGGGACGTCGGGCAGGTATGGGCAGGCCAGCCCCCGGCCGGAGAAATACGTCACCTGCCCCAGGGTCTCCAGCACCGCATCGCCAACGATGCCAGGGACAGGCCGCCACCCGCATCCGGCGGAACCGGCCAGGACCTGGCAGCCGCAGCGATGCTCCTCCGCGCGATGCCGGAGTCATCAACCACCGAGGGTCGGCGAATCCAGGGAGAGCTCAAGCATCTCCTGGAAGGCGCTGCGGCCCGGCGGGCCGAGAGCTCTGCCTCCCGAAGGCAGGGGTACCCCTCGGAACCTCGTGCCGCGACTTCCCGACTCATGCGGGAAGCCTCGGTCTACACCGGGCGCACGCGCAACACCGCGCCGGCGGCCCCGAGCCACCTCGGCGACGAGCACCCTCATCGCGATCGTCGGGCCCGCCTCGACGAAAGGGTGCGCCGAGGCTATCACCCCAGGCGTGGGGGACGCTACGACAGCGGGGAGGATCGGAGTCCCTCGCCCGAACCACCCGGTCCGCAGGTCTTCAGCCGAGCCATTCGGCGGGCGCCGTTCCCGACCCGATTCCGACCCCCGACTACTATCACAAAGTACTCGGGGGAAACAAGACCGGAGTTGTGGCTCGCGGACTACCGCCTGGCCTGTCAACTGGGTGGAACGGACGACGACAACCTCATCATCCGCAACCTCCCCCTGTTCCTCTCCGACACTGCTCGCGCTTGGTTGGAGCACCTGCCTCCGGGGCAGATTTCCAACTGGGAGGATTTGGTCCAAGCTTTCGCCGGCAACTTCCAGGGCACGTACGTGCGCCCCGGGAATTCCTGGGACCTCCGGAGCTGCCGGCAACAGCCGGGAGAGTCTCTTCGGGACTACATCCGGCGGTTCTCGAAGCAGCGCACCGAGCTGCCTAACATCACCGACTCCGATGTCATCGGCGCGTTCCTTGCTGGCACCACTTGCCGTGACCTGGTGAGCAAGTTGGGTCGCAAGACCCCCACCAGGGCGAGCGAGCTGATGGACATCGCCACCAAGTTCGCCTCTGGCCAGGAGGCGGTCGAGGCCATCTTCCGAAAAAACAAGCAGCCCCAGGGCCGCCCGTCGGAAGATGCTCTCGAGGCGTCTACTCCGCGCGGCGCCAAGAAGAAAGGCAGGCGGAAGTCGCAAGCGAAACGCGACGCCGCCGACGCAGACCTTGTCGCCGCCGCTGAGTACAAGAACCCTCGGAAGCCCCCCGGAGGTGCCAACCTCTTCGACAAGATGCTCAAGGAGACGTGCCCTTACCATCAGGGGCCCGTCAAGCATACCCTCGAGGAGTGCGTCATGCTTCGGTGCCACTTCCACAAGGCCGGGCCACCCGTAGAGGGTGGCAGGGCCCGCGACGACGACAAAAAGGAAGATCACCAAGCAGGAGAGTTCCCCGAGGTCCGCGACTGCTTCATGATCTGCGGAGGGCATGCGGTGAATGCCTCGGCTCGGCATCGCAAGCGAGAGCGACGGGAGGTCTGCTCGGTGAAGGTGGCGGCACCAGTCTACCTAGACTGGTCCGACAAGCCCATCACCTTCAACCAAGATGACCATCCCGACCACGTGCCGAGCCCGGGGAAGTACCCGCTCGTCGTCGATCCCATCATCGGCGACGTCAGGCTCACCAAGGTCCTGATGGATGGGGGCAGCTGCCTCAATATCATCTACGCCGAGACCCTCAAGCTCCTGCGCGTCGATCTGTCCTCCGTCCGAGCAGGCGCTGCGCCCTTCCACGGGATCATTCCTGGAAAGCGCGTCCAGCCCCTCGGACAGCTCGACCTTCCTGTCTGCTTCGGAACACCATCCAACTTCCGAAGGGAGACTTTGACGTTCGAGGTGGTCGGGTTCCGAGGAACCTACCACGCGGTGTTGGGAAGGCCATGTTACGCGAAGTTCATGGCCATCCCCAACTACACCTACCTGAAGCTCAAGATGCTGGGCCCCAACGGGGTCATCACCGTCGGCCCCACGTACAAACACGCGTTCGAATGCGATGTGGAGTGCGTGGAGTACGCCGAGGCCCTCGCAGAGTCCGAGGCCCTCATCGCCGACCTGGAAAACCTCTCCCGAGAGGTGCCGGACGTGAAGCGACACGCCGGCAACTTCGAGCCAGCAGAGACGGTTAATGCCGTCCCTCTCGACCCCAGTGACGACACCTCCAAGCAGATCCAAATCGGTTCTAGGCTCGACCCCAAATAGGAAACAGCGCTCGTCGACTTTCTCCGCGCAAACTCCGACATTTTTGCGTGGGGTACCTCGGACATGCCCGGCATACCGAGGGATGTCACCGAGCACTCGCCAAGTATTCGGGCAGGAGCCCGACTCGTCAAATGGCCTCCGCACGGATGATGCCCGGGGGCTGCGCCCTTCCCCCGCTCACACACGAGTATCGGTCATCAAGGAAGGGTCGGCCTCGCCGTGGCGGAGCCCGACCCTTCCTCGGGGGCTAAAAAGGGGAAACCCCTCTCGTCGAGGTTGGATGCACTTTTTCGCGTCAAAAAATCTTTCGATCAAGAAGGGGCTTTTGCGTTCTCCCGGATGCGTCAGAAGCAGGGTCCCGAGGAGCGAACATGGGTACAAGTAAGTGGCGAGGCCGACTGAGCCGAGGAACACCTATGCCTCCGGGCTAGGGACACCTCACTCATCGCCTGCCACGAAAAAGGACCCAGCTCGGGAAATCACCCTATTGTTGACAAGTCAGGCCAGGCGCGCAAATTGAAAGAGAAGAGAGTACGACTTCACGCAAGAAAGGTAAAATGTCCAGGCCTCGACGGCCGCAGCAAAGCGCACATCCAACAGAAATTGCCCCCAACAAAAGTCAGGCGTCGCCTTGGGAAGGCGCCGCGCCCTCAGTTCCGCCCCCGCCGTCGGTAAGGTCCACCTCCGCTTCCGGCGGCGGCGCAGGAGGAAGAATCTCCGCCTCAAAGGTGGTCGCCAGCGTCGCGCTCGGACCTGCGGCGACCGCGTCGAGCCGCTGAACTTCTGCCAGGGCGGCTTCGTCTTCGTCAGGAAGGCAATACCCCTCACTGACCCGCTCCAGGTCCACGACGTAATGGGAAGCGAGCACGGCGAAGGCCCGCCTGACGCCATGGTGTAGCGCCCCGCGGACTTTACCGCGCGCGTAATCACCTAGGGCTTGAAGACGGCTTTGGGGGGAGCTTCCTGAAGGGACGTCGCCGGGGCCAAGGATCCGATAGACATCCGAGACGGCCTCGAACTCCGCTCCGCCCGACCCAGGGCTCGGACTCGGGCTAAGGCCCCGGAAGACGGCGAACTCCGCTCCGCCCGACCCAGGGCTCGGACTCGGGCTGAGGCCCCGGAAGACGGCGAACTCCGCTCCGCCCGACCCAGGGCTCGGACTCGGGCTAGGCCCCGGAAGACGGCGAACTCCGCTCCGCCCGACCCAGGGCTCGGACTCGGGCTAAGGCCCCGGAAGACGACGAACTCCGCTTCGCCCGACCCAGGGCTCGGACTCCGCCCTGGCCTCTGCCGAACGACCTCCACCTCGCCCGACCCAGGAGCTCAGGCTCGGCCTCGGCCATGGAAGACAGACTCGACCTCAGCCTCGGAGGAGCCTCCACGTCGCCCGACCTAGGGCACAAGACCGCCACGTCGACAGGAAGCGCCATCATCACCCTACCCCGAGCTGACTTGGGCCGCAGAGAACAAGACCGACGTCCCATCTGGCTAGCTCCGCCAGATAGGCAATGATGGCGCCCCGCTAGCCCTATGACGATGGCGGCTCTCAGCCCCCTTACGAAAGCAGGGGGACGTCAGCAAGGACCCAACAGCTCCGACAGCTGTCCCTCCGCCAGGCTCCGTTGCTTCACCGACAGCCACGACACCACACCAGCTGGGTGCCAAGATCTCTCCGGCTGCCACCTTGGCATGTACTTAGGGCGCTAGCTCTCCCCCGCTAGACACGTAGCACCCTGCTACACCCCCATTGTACACCTGGATCCTCTCCTTACGCCTATAAAAGGAAGGACCAGGGCCTTCTTAGAGAGGGTTGGCCTCGCGAGAACGAGGGCAGGGGCAGGCGCTCTCTTGGGGCCGCTCGCTCCCCTCACCCGCGCGGACGCTTGTAACCCCCTACTGCAAGCGCACCCGACCTGGGCGCGGGACGAACACGAAGGCCGCGGGATCTCCGCCTCCCTCACGACCCGGCTCCGGCCACCTCGCTCTTCCCCCCTTCGCGCTCGCCCACGCGCTCGACCCATCTGGGCTGGGGCACGCGACACACTCACTCGTCGGCTCGGGGACCCCCCGGTCTCGAAACGCCGACAGAAATCAACTAAGTATAGCTGACCCTCTAATACTCCCTTAAAAGCTACTGAATCATCACTTCTTCTAAAGACAGTAACACCTGTATCCGTAAAAAGACAGTTGTAGCCCATTTTACATAATTGGGAAACCGAAAGCAAGTTGTAATCTAAAGAATCTACAAGAAAAACATTGGAAATAGAATGGTCAGGTGATATAGCAATTTTACCCAAACCTTTGACCAAACCTTGATTTCCATCCCCGAATGTGATAGCTCGTTGGGGATCTTAGTTTTTCTCGTAGGAGGAGAACATCTTTTTCTCTCCGGTTATATGGTTCGTGCATCCGCTGTCGATGATCCAACTTGAGCCCCCGGATGCATAAACCTACAAAACAAATTTAGTTCTTGATTTTAGGTACCCAAACAGTTTTGGGTCCTGTGACATTAGATACAAGAACTTTGGGTACCCAAACACAAGTCTTTGCTCCCTTGTGTTTGTCCCCAACATACTTGGCAACTACTTTGCCGGATTTGTTAGTCAAAACATAAGATGCATCAAAAGTTTTAAATGAAATGCTAGGTTCATTTGATGCACTAGGAGTTTTCTTTCTAGGCAATTTAGCACGAGTTGATTGCCTAGAGCTAGATGTCTCACCCTTATACATAAAAGCATGATTAGGGCCAGAGTGAGACTTCCTAGAGTGAATTCTCCTAATTTTGTGCTCGGGATAACCGGCAGAGTACAAAATGTAACCCTCGTTATCCTGAGGCATGGGAGCCTTGCCCTTAACAAAGTTAGATAATTTTTTAGGAGGGGCATTAAGTTTGACATTGTCTCCCCTTTGGAAGCCAATGCCATCCTTGATGCCAGGGCGTCTCCCACTATAAAGCATACTACGAGCAAATTTAAATTTTTCATTTTCTAGCTCATGCTCGGCAATTTTAGCATCTAATTTTGCTATATGATCATTTTTTTGTTTAATTAATACCATGTGATCATGAATAGCATCAATGTCAACATCTCTACATCTAGTGCAAATAGAAACATGCTCAATGGTAAATGTAGAGGGTTTGCAAGAATTTAATTCAACAATCTTAGCATGTAATATGTCATTTTCATCTCTAAGATTGGAAATGGAAGCATTGCAAACATCTAAGTCTTTAGCCTTAGCAATCAATTTTTCATTTTCAATTCTAAGGCTAGCGAGAGAGGTATTTAATTTTTCAATCTTAGCAATAGAAATAGCATGATCATTTCTAAGATTGGCATATGAATCATCACAAACATTTGAATCAACCTTAGCAATTAATCTAGCATTTTCATTTCTAAGGTTGGCAATAACATCATGACAAGTGCTTAGCTCACTAGTTAAATTTTCACATTTTTCCATCTCTAGAGTATAAGCATTCTTAACCTTAACATGCTTCTTATTTTCCTTAATTAGGAAGTCCTCTTGGCTATCCAATAGATCATCCTTATCATGAATAGTGCTAATCAATTCATTTAACTTCTCCTTTTGTTGCATGTTAAGGTTGGCAAAAAGAGTAAATAAATCATCCTCATTATCACTAGAATTAGCCTCATCACTAGAGGTGGCATATTTAGTGGAGGATTTAGATTTAACCTTTTTCTTTTTGCCGTCCTTTACCATGAGGCACTTGTGGCCGACGTTGGGGAAGAGAAGTCCCTTGTTGACGGTGATGTTGGCGGCGTCCTCGTCGGAGGAGGAGTCGGTGGAGCTCTCGTCGGAGTCCCACTCCCGGCAAACATGGGTATCGCCGCCCTTCTTCTTATGGTACCTCTTCTTTTCCTTTCTTCTCCCCTTCTTATCGTCGCCCCTGTCACTATCACTAGAAATAGGACATTTTGCTATAAAGTGATCGGGCTTACCACACTTGTAGCAAACCTTCTTGGAGCGGGGCTTGTAATCCTTCCCCCTCCTTTGCTTGAGGATTTGTCGAAAGCTTTTGATGATTAAAGCCATCTCCTCATTGTCGAGCTTTGAGGCGTCGATGGGGAGCCTACTTGATGTAGACTCTTCCTTCTTCTCCTCCGTTGCCTTGAATGCTACGGGTTGTGCCTCGGGCGTGGAGGAGGTGCCTTGCTCGATGATTTTCTTTGAGCCTTTAATCATTAGCTCAAAGCTCACAAACTTCCCTATGACTTCCTCAGGAGACATTAGCTTGTATCTAGGATCACCTCGAATTAGTTGTACTTGCGTAGGGTTAAGAAAAACGAGGGATCTTAGAATAACCTTGACCATCTCATGGTCATCCCATTTGGTGCTTCCGAGGTTGCGCACTTGGTTCACCAAGGTCTTTAAGCGGTTGTACATAGCTTGCGGATCCTCTCCTTGGTGAAGCATGAAGCGACCGAGCTCTCCCTCGATCGTCTCCCGCTTGGTGATCTTGGTCACCTCGTCCCCTTCGTGCTCGGTCTTGAGCACGTCCCAAATTTCTTTTACGCTCTTCAACCCTTGCACCTTATTATAGTCCTCTCGACTTAGAGAGGCGAGGAGTATAGTAGTGGCTTGGGAGTTGAAGTGATGAATTTGGGTCACTTCATCCGAGTCATAGTCTTCATCCCCTACGGATGGTACCTGTACACCAAACTCAACAACGTTCCAAATGCTTGTGTGGAGTGAGGTTAGATGGTGCCTCATTTTGTCACTCCACATATTATAATCTTCACCGTCAAAAACCGGTGGTTTGCCTAGTGGAATGGAAAGTAAAGGAGTACGCTTTGAAATACGAGGGTAGCGTAGGGGAATATTACTATACTTCTTGCGCTCATGGCGCTTAGAAGTTATGGATGGCGCGTCGGAGCCGAAGGTGGATGGCGATGAAGAATCGGTCTCGTAGCAGACCACTTTCCTCATCTTCTTTTTCTTGTCGCCACTCCGATGCGACTTGAGGGAAGAGGATTCCTTCTCCTTCCCTTTGTTGCGGGACTCTCCCGATGGAGCCTTCCCGTGGCTTGTAGCGGGCTTGTCGCCGATCACCATCTCCTTCTTGGCGTGATCTCCCGACATCACTTCGAGCGGTTAGGCTCTAATGAAGCACCGGGCTTTGATACCAATTGAAAGTCGCCTAGAGGGGAGTGAATAGGGCGAAACTGAAATTTACAAAGTTAATCACAACTACAAGCCGGGTTAGCGTTAGAAATATAAGCGAGTCCGAGAGAGAGGGTGAAAACAAATCACAAGCAAATAAAGAGTGAGACACAAGGATTTGTTTTACCGAGGTTCGGTTCTTGCAAACCTACTCCCCGTTGAGGTGGTCACAAAGACCGGGTCTCTTTCAACCCTTTCCCTCTCTCAAACGGTCACTTAGACCGAGTGAGCTTCTCTTCTCAATCACACGGGACACTAAGTCCCCACAAGGATCACCACACAATTGGTGTCTCTTGCCTCGGTTACAATTGAGTTTGTCACAAGAAAGAATGAGAAAGAAAAGAAGCAATCCAAGCGCAAGAGCTCAAATGAACACAAGTGTCGCTCTCTCTAGTCACTATTTGATTTGGAGTGATTCCGGACTTGGGAGAGGATTTGATCTCTTTGGTTGTGTCTAGAATTGAATGCTATAGCTCTTGTATGAGGTGTGAATGCTGAAAATTTGGATGCTATTGAATGTGGGGTGGTTGGGGTATTTATAGCCCCAACCACCAAACTAGCCGTTTGGTGGAGGCTGTTGTCGACGGGCGCACCGGACAGTCCGGTGCGCCACCGGACACTGTCCGGTGCGCCAGCCACGTCACCGGGCCATTAGGGTTCGACCGTTGGAGCTCTGACTGGTGGGGCCTCTGGCTGTCTGGTGGTGCACCGGACAAGTCCTGTAGACTGTCCGGTGCGCCTGCTGCGCGTGCTCTGACCTCTGCGCGCGCAGGCACGCATTAAATGCTTTGCAGTCGACTGTTGCGCGCGAAGTAGCCGTTGCTCCACTGACACACCGGACAATCCGGTGTGCCACCGGACACTGTCCGGTGCATACACCGGACGGTCCGGTGAATTATAGCGGAGCGGCCTCTATTTTCCCGAACGTAGTGACTTCAACGTCGAGTTCCCTGGTGCACCGGACAGTCCGGTGCGCCAGACCAGGGCACACTTCGGTTGTCTTTTGCTCTCTTTGTTTGAACCCTTTCTTGGTCATTTTATTGGTCTATTGTGAACTTTTGGCACCTGTAAAACTTATAATCTAGAGCAAACTAGTTAGTCCAATTATTTGTGTTGGGCAATTCAACCACCAAAATCAATTAGGAAAAGGTGTAAGCCTATTTCCCTTTCAGCAGACCAATCCCACACGGATTCATGTTCCCCATCCACGCTAAATTACCATCTTTGTACCGCCGGACCAGATCCATGTACACTTAATTGCAAAGGTTAATGACGAGTTTTAAGAAAACCCTAACACAAAGAGGAGATCCATGTACATGTGTGCTGGTGGTAGTATTCGAATCCGTTCCTATAATTTAACTTCGGTTAACTACGGAACTAAGCACGTACAATTTCATACATGAAAGGAAGACACATGAACTTGGGAGAAGATAGAAGAGCACGGTAGCACCTCAAGAACGGAAGATGTGGCCCGCAACAAGACGAATCGAAGCGAGCAAGTCCGGATTTGAGGATGGCGTCCAAGCTCGGAGAAGAAAACGAAGGATGCGGTGGCGAAGAACCTCGGCGGAAGCGGATTTGTGGGCGCTTCGTCTTCGGTCGCGAACGGGATTGTTTGCTCACGAACTCGACTTCGTCTTCCTCGCGGCCGACCGGAACCGGCTCCGATTCGCCCTTCCGCCGGCAGATCCGCCGCCGCGTCACCGGATCTCGGCCTACTTCCACAGACGCGTCGAGAGGGAGAGAAGTGGAGCGCGAACTTTACTCGGTGTGGCGCGGGCGTCGTCTTCCGCGAGAAGCAGGGGAGGGGGGTGAACAGTGAACCCCTTCATCTAGCGTGAGAGAGAAGGGGAGCGCGTCGGAGAGGAGCCCGTAGGGCGCGCTGTTGCGGGGAGAAGGGGGATACTGTAGCCCCTAAACGGTGAACAGCAGTAGGAGAGGAGAGGGAAAGGGTCGCGTGCTACAAACAGTCTAATATTGTTCTAGCAGCCACATCTGCTGCACGCTGTACGTGCTATAGTACAAAGGGAGCATACAACGATCCACTGGATTCAGCGTGATGGAGCAAGCCTTCCTTTTCTTGATTTACGCGTATCAGTATTTTACAGTTGAAAAAAAGATAATAGGTGATGAATAGTATATAAAATAATATTTTATGAATTTAGTGGAGTATAGAGAAAGAATATAGAGCCGCTGTCGGAGATAAAAAAAATAGGAAATAAAATGTTGGTAATGTCATCCCTGACCATGGTGGATGGTCCCACGGAGGGAGGGGCGCGCAACTAGGCTAGACGAAAAACTCGTAGCTCGTTAACTCGCTCGACTCGACTCAATAGTGGCTCGACTCGACTCGACTCGACTCGTTTATAATTTGTAACGAGTTGAGCTTGTATTTCAACTCGTTACGATAACGAGCCAGCTCGATCTGGCTCGCGAGCTAACTCGCGAGCCAAACGAGTTGGAGTAATTAGTCAAATTATAATAATCTCCGATCCAAAATAGTTAATCTTGTACTCTACTATAGTTAATCTTGTTCTTTATTGAGTGTGGAATCTTAAATTGTAAACTCTATATTATTTTTCTAAATAGATCTCTTTTTTTTTCTTTTGCTACATGTTTTTATATCCGTTCGTAGACACTAGACATGGTATTATCGAGCTGGCTCGCGAGCTAAACGAGCCAGCTCGAGTTAGCAAACGAGTCGAGTTGAATCTTCAGCTCGTTAACATAACGAGTCGAGCCGAGCCAGCTCGTTATCTTAACGAGCTAGCTCGAGTCGAGCCGAGCCGAGCTAGCTCGATATCCACCCTACACGTGACTAGTACGTGATAAATAATATCAAGCTCCACGCCACGCGGACCCTCTCCAGCGGCGTGACGAGTCTGGGAGACCTGCCCGCTACGGCGCGCCCCACGGGCCAACCGGCCAATCGCCTCCTCGCACTTCGACCTCGCTCGCTTCTTCCCCTTCTCCCTCCTCTGTCCTTTCACACATACTCCAGCTTGCTTTTTTCCTCCTCCCGACGTCCCCCCTCGGCCCTCGCCCATCCGCCTCTCTCCCCACGCGCGCGCGCATCGCCCTCCCACAGTCCCACCCCCTCCTCCTTCCTCATCACCCACCCCTAGCAATACCACACTCCTACTGCAAGACCCGCCCGCCCACCGCTTCCTCGCATCTCGGGCGCGTGCCTGCCTGCTGTCTCGACCCCGGCCGCCTCTCGCGGAGGTGGTGGTGGTGGTTCTCCGGCGCTGTGGTGGGCGGGGGACGAGCGGGTGGGGGACCGGCGGGTATTTTTGGTTGCTGTGGTTCCGTGATGGCGGCGGCGGCGGCGATCTGCGTGGAGGACGAGGCGGCGTGCGCCGCCGCGGAATGCGCGGGGATCGGGAATCTGGATCTCGCTGCCGCCGGGGCTGGCGGCAAGAGGAGCGTCTATCTCATGGACTGCGCGCCGGTCTGGGGCTGCGCGTCCACGCGCGGCCGCAGCACCGAGATGGAGGACGCCTGCGCCGCGGTCCCGCGCTTCGCGGACGTGCCGGTGCGCCTGCTCGCCAGCCGCCGGGACCTCGACGGTCTGGGCCTCGACGCTGACACGCTCCGCCTGCCGGCGCACCTGTTCGGCGTCTTCGACGGCCATGGCGGCGCCGAGGTACGCACGCACGCACGCGGGCTTGGGAACCCTCAGAGGCCGTTCCGTCGACGGCACCTGATCCCGTCGCTTCTTTTCGCTGTGCAGGTGGCCAGCTACTGCCGGGAGAGGCTCCAGGTGCTCCTGAGGCAGGAGCTGAGGCTGCTCAGCAAGGATTTGGGGGAGACAAGCGAGGCCGACATGAAGGAGCACTGGGACGAGCTGTTCACCAGGTGTTTCCAGAGGCTGGATGACGAAGTGTCGGGGCAGGCGAGCAGGCTCGTCGGTGGCGTCCAGGAGACGCGGCCGGTGGCCGCCGAGAACGTCGGCTCCACTGCGGTTGTCGCCGTCGTGTGCTCCTCCCATGTGGTGGTCGCCAACTGCGGGGATTCGCGTGTTGTTCTCTGCCGTGGAAAGGAGCCCTTAGAGCTGTCGATTGATCATAAGGTGAGCTTTTTTGTAGCTAAGCTGGAGCTATGATGCTTATGGTGTTCATCCGATTTGGTTGTTTCAGCCTGACAGGAAGGATGAACGAGCGAGGATTGAGGCCCTGGGGGGAAAGGTCATCCAATGGAATGGCTACCGTGTCTCCGGTATACTTGCTATGTCAAGATCGATTGGTATGTATATTGCTTCTGGAACTAGATCTTGGCAGAATGACCTTTTCCCCTTTTTAAGTGGGATGTAGATTATAGTTGTAGCATCATGAAAAATGCTTATTCTGTTAACCGTAGGCTGCATGATGTAAAGTATGTTAGTTAGGTGAAGCAGACTAGCAGGCCCTTTCTGCAAGTTTTAATATCAAATTTAAGCAACCAAGTTGGTGCACACATTAGTTTTTTTTTGTGGTTTATATGACCTAGGCAATTTTATCCCAGAAATAATTTTGTTGAAAGACTCTGTACTGTGCTCATGTTCTGTAGCATGGTGATTTTTGCTAGATGTCATGTTTCCTTTTAGGAAGATGAGATGAGATATTTTGATGTGCCCTCGTTTACAATTACCATGTTATAGTTGCTTTACATTAAAAAAAAGGAGCTTACTCCATCAGCCATTTGGTTAAACAGCTTGTTTCTGTCTGAGATAGGAAGCATTAGACTTAAAAATCTACTGAAATCATGTTCCTATTAGTGAAGCTTTAAAATGAGCTTAAGTATATTTCTGTGACATAGAACTCAGGATGCAGATGTGATTAGGAAAAGAACTTGGTCGGAAGTAGAAAAGACAACCTTAATCGACACGGCAAAGGTACCTCATGCCATGGTTCCTGCAAGTGGCACTTGCAGCTTGGACCATGCCTAACCATCAATGGATCTTGTCTGGAAATGCTCACATTCATCGCCATCTTCAGATCAGATACACATACGCCATCATGTTAAAACTCCCGGACAATATTGTTTCCCCCAATTTCAATAGAAAATTTAGTTGAACCAGCAGTTCAGCTGACTTCTCTGTGGGTTGGAATTGGGTAGCATTTGTCCAATTCTCCGTCACCTTTTTTTTTTTTTTTGCTAACTCGAAGTTGGAAACACTCGCTGCAGGGGACCGGTATCTGAAGCCGTTCGTCATTCCAAAACCAGAGGTGACGGTCGTTCCCAGGGCGAAAGATGACGACTGTCTCATCCTCGCAAGCGATGGGCTGTGGGATGTGGTGACGAACGAGGAGGCGTGCAAAGCTGCGCGCCGGCAAATCCAAGTGTGGCACAAGAACAACGGTGCCGCTGGCGCATCGTCGTCGTTGTGCGACGAGGGTGATGGATCCACCGACCCCGCTGCCCAAGCCGCAGCGGATTATCTCGTGAGGGTCGCGCTGAAGAAGGGTACCGAGGACAACGTCACCGTCATCGTGGTTGACTTGAAACCTCGAAAGAAGCTCAGGAGCAACTCGTAGCATCGGGCGTGCTGGGTCCATCACAGTAGAGCTGAGCTGACCATGGCATGTCCAAAGAACTCCTGCTAGCTGGTCGTCCGCACGAGACTTGACCGGCCCACAGCTTTTTTTTTTTGGGTCCGTTGGGCGTCAAGAATTGTACATGTATATATGGTAGATGCGTTTTCCATAGAGGGTTATGGCGCTCAACCCCGCTCTGGTTTCTGGTGGCTAAAATACTCTCCAATCGGCATCTCTACCTTGAGCACCCCCCTGGCACTTAGTATGTCCCTAATGCTGTATGATAGCCGAGCTTGTAAAGAGCCATGCGGCTGAGATGGTCACTAAAATTAACGCGCTGTTACCTTCATGATTCAAGGCCTCTACCCATCTCTGTATCAGATGACAGTTTTGTACTCCAGGGTCCAGTGTGTAGTTTGGTGTTGGTGTGTCAGCGTGTATATTGTAACTCTCACACACACACACACACACTGGGCTTGCAATCTCATACAAATACAAGTCGGGAGGCTTCAAATGTTCAGAGAAATCACCTGATGAATGGAAGGCCCGGAGGGGGTATATTTGACGGGGGAAAAAGTAGTATCGAAGTTTCATATAGTTCATTTTGTGTACAAGAGCCAAAAAGGTCTACTAGTTTGGTTCAGTGCCTACCCATGCGGAGTCTGCAAACATGGCTAGGGCGGTATGGTGGCACGGCCGGCGTAGCCAAGGGCTGCGACTGATGCCTCCTGCCTGGGGAGCGTTCACAGCCACACCTGCACTGCATACAAGATGTAACTAAGAATCGGGTCCAACATCCATTGGGACAGACTCTGTACATCTCATTACAGCCCCGGCCCCGGCGGCTGCGTGCCGGCGACGAAGAAGCGGCCGGAGGCGGCGTCCTGGCTGGCGTAGTACACCGTGCTGGGGCTGACGTGGTTGTGCGTCCCCTCGTACGTGGTGACCACGTAGCCGGTGTCGTCCCTGTCCCGCTCCACCCGCTTCTTCACGTTGCACCCTTCCGTGGAGCACCGGTAGTAGTTCCTGACAGACAGTAGTTGCCGTGAAGTGAGTGCGCTAGCGCTAGCAGTCCAGTCGTGTGGTGTTGTAAATTGTGACGACGCACAGTAGTTACCTACCTTGGGTTGGGGCTGTTCTTGACGGACTTCTTGCCGTACTTCCTCCACTTGTAGCCGTCGTCCAGGACCTCGACCTCCGACCTCGTCCGGAACGCGATCCGGTCCGTGCGCGGCCGCTCCGGCGCCGCGCTCCTGAAACGCCCACACAGACCAATGAACGGAAGGCCCAAGCAGAAACAGGTGCCAAGCACGCACGCACGCCACTCACCCAGCGCCGCCTGCGCTGATCGCACCGCCACCACTGGCGTCCGGCTGCACGACGACGGAGGCGTCGTCGAAGAGGAACTCGGATATGTCCAAGTGCGCGGCGGAGAGGCTGGACGCGGGGCTGGAGCTGCCTCCGCCGCGGGAGAAGTAGGAGGAGGACATGGGGGCGGGGGCGCCGCCCGCCGGCGCCGGGTGGTGGTGGTGGTGGTGGTACAGCACTGGGTGCGCTCCGACTGCCGCCATGGCCGGGTGGACCGCCGCCGGGGAAGCTTTGTACTTATAGTAGCGGCTCCGGGGATCGGTGAGCTGCCGGTGCCGGTGCCGGTGCGCATGGGGGAGGAGTGAGAGGGATGTCGACCGGGGGCTGGGATTTGTAGCGGGGCGATGTGTGGTGTGTGATTGCACCGGCTTCCCGGTGAGCTTCCTGCGCTGGCTGGCTGGGACTGGGAGAAGGTTCGGAGCTGCTGCGCGGGTCGCCGCCGCTCGTGCGCCCGGCGTGCCACTTATAGTTATAGCGGGGGCGGGCGGAATTGTGTGTCTGTCTGCGGAGGGAGAGCCACGACTTGAAGGGGTCTTCGCCACGTCGTAGCTAGTGCCGTGCGGGGTGGGCCGGTGGGGAGCTCGCTTTTGAGTTGTTCGAGGAGTTTTCAATTGCCGTCTCTGCTCACTTCTCTGCTGGGACCACGACTGCCGGCTGCGCCCGGAACTAGTGCTGGGAATTGGGCCGTGCCGGGCCAGCTCGGTCTAAGCCCATCGTGCTTTGTGCCAAATGGGTTCGGATCAGCAAAGCCCAAAAATTTTTGGACTGTGCCGTGCCAGCCCGAAGTGTAAAAACAGTGGTCCAGCCCGGTCCTAAACCACGTCGTGTCTTCTTTGGGTCGTGCCGGCCCAAGCCCGACCCGTATATTTGACCACATAAAATCAAAATATTACAATCATATAAAGTTCATATCTTACTAAATTAAAGATATTAAACAATTCTAGTATTATTTGATCACATAAACTCTAAATATAACAACAATATAAAGTCGATATCTTACTAAATTAAAGAAATTAAGCAGATTGGGCTTAATTGGGCCGTGCCGGCCCAAGCCCGACCATCTATGCGGGCCGTGCCGGGGGCCCGACGGGCCGGAAATTGAAGCCCGGCCCAAGCCCGCCTTCGGGCCGTGCTAGCCCGGCCCAAATTATTTCGTGCCGGGCCGTGCTTTGGGCTCCTATTTTCGGGCCGTGCTCGTGCTAGCCCGAAAAGGCCGGCCCATATTTCCAGCACTACCCGGAACAGTGGACCTGGATGCTGAGGCCACCCGTATCGTATATGCATGTTGCATGGACTGATGGATGGATAGATGAATTGCACCATGCCACCATGCATGTTCTGCTTGTATTGGGAGGGTGTAAGGGCCCGTTTGGTTTGGATTGACTAAAGTTTAGTAACTAAAGTTTAGTTATTTTTAGTCCTTAAAGAAGCAAATATGGTGACTAAACTAGAGTTTTTTAGTCAAGGGACGACTAAAAGGAACTAAAATAGTATTTTTACCTTATTTACTGTCTCCACTTTCTTCTTATAGCAAACATCAATTAATTAATAGGAGTAAAACAGTCATTATTCATAGCAATTAATGCTTTTTAGTCCGGTTTAGTCATTGTAACTGGATCAACTTCAAGAAGGGGAGCAAGATTGGATGACATCAAGCACTATATCAACACCTTTTTGCAGGCACCAACGACTTTGAGTCGAGGACGATTCAAAACCAATAAGGATATAATGATGAGTATATGGATATCAACTAGATGGTCAAGGCCCAATCAATCATAGAGTCTCAAGCTCAAGGGGAGTTGAAGTCCAATTTATTCGCGAATCCAGTTCGGACTGCAGGAGTGGGTGTTGCGAAAACGGACGCCCAGGCTACATATGGACTCCGTTTTCGACGTTCTAGATACCGTTGGAAAGCTAAGGCGATAAGCTTTCTAACCCAACTGGTCCCACGTCAATATACGGTTGGAGCATATAAAAATCGTTATAGAAAAATGATGTCCAGAATCTGCTAAATGGAGTGGGTGGATTTATTCGCAGCCTAGCTTCATCTCCATGCCTTGCTGTGTTACCGACCGATATAAATGGCCGAATTCCGCGGGGGAGTGAGGAATGAGGATGTACTCCTCCAGCTCGCCGTGTCTTCTGGATTTTCTACGTGATCTCACTGCATGGATCGGTCGGCCGCCGGTGCCCCCCCTGGTGGTATGGTGGCGAGCACATGCTTATTACTAGCACAGGCCACGTGGGGCCGCCGGCGGTTGCAGATAGATGCAATGTGTATGTGTACCTCTCAGAGCGACGCGCACGTGTGACACATCGACCATGTGTGCCCTGCCCACTCATCAGGTGGGTAGATTAGATGACCGTCGAGCTAAGCTACCATGTTTGCACTATAAATCCTGCTACATACATCCTGCTAGTGTTAGTACTATGCATGCTCGATCGAGAAAGAAGCGTCTGCTGAGATACGGACAAAATGCCGTGATCCACCGCCCCCCGAGAACCCGAGCGAGACTGAGACAGCGACGGCCACGGCCACGGCAACCATCCGCCACCGTTTCCTGATTTCAGAAGCTTCCACCCGGGCCGCGCTCTCTCTCGCCACCCCAAGGTTGGCCGACGACGACGGCCCGTGCCGTGGTGGTGGTGGGATTCGGCAGGCACCATCAGGTCGCCGTTGCCTCCATCTCTTCTTGGAAGCCTCTCGTTCGTCCGGCTGCGCAGCCAGCGCTCGCTTTCATCGCGGCATCCATCCCATCCATCCATCCATCATCGCGCGCGGTTGCTCTCGAACGGAACCTGCCACGAACGCTGCCCGCCGGTTGCATTTGTCAGCGCCGCAGAGGGGGAAGCACGTACGTCATCATCTGGTACACGTAGTTTGCTCCCGTCGGTCGGCTCGCTCAATCAAACGCATGTTTGGATCCCCAGAAACTAAAACAAAAAAGTGACTAAAGTATCAATTAACCAAGCACGTGCCAGTGCCATCAAGAAGGGGCCGCGAAATTCTTTTTTCCCCCTTCTTTAAAAAAGCGTCACCTTGATACCGTCTCCAGAGAAATCTGATGCAGCCGGCCGGCTGTTTTTTTTTTTTTTTTTGCCACGAGAAGCTAATTAACACACTGGCCCGTCCGCGACCGCGGAAATTGCTTTTAACGTAGGATTAGCGTCATTATCGCATCTTACTTTGTTTCGTACATTCTGAGAACGAAATCAGCAGTTCATCGTTCTATATATAATATTGTAGTATCTGAAAATACTATAGTATTTTCTAAATATGTGAAAAAAACTTTGCTCCCCCAAACAAGCAAACACCCCCTTACTCACTCACTGCCCCTAATAAAACACCAGCTATGAGCTATGAACTTAATTACAGTCACATGTTACAAACAAACAGATGAGGTCTCACTATCATCATTTCCGTTATTTTAGAGAAATGTGGTTAAAAAGAACATTAGGGCGACGATAACAGTTTATAATATTGATTCAAAAAGTTACTGGCCACTGCCTCAAATTACACCCATGGGCCAAATTTGGCTTAGGCTAGCCGCACTCGGCGACTGCACGGCGAACGCTACTGCCACGGGGCAGTTTTAGCGTATCAAAAACTGCTGCAGCGGGAGACTGGTGAGCAACGGCAAAATAAGGGGGAGGACAGAGAAACGCTATAGTCAGCGTTGTACGGATTCTACTCTATATGCACACGCGCGCCGTTGCATGCAACCTAGGCCCCACCACTCCTGATACGCGGCAGTACAGACGCAGAGGGCAGCAGCGCTGACGCGGCCGCATGCAAGCGATTGAATGGGGAAAAAATAATATAATATGTGATAGTTGGTATAGAGTTGAGATGTAGAGTAAACATGAACACAGAAGATTATGATATAGAGTAGATAATTTTGCTGACGAGGATAATATATTCCTTTTATAGTATAAATTTAGAGTAGTATGAGTGCGGATAGCCTTAGTCCTAGGTGTGGGCCAAAAGCATTTTTAAGTTGACCGCAACGCAACACAATGTCCAAATAGGGTATGCCGTGACAGAAAAAGCTGATAGAAAAAATGGCACTTTTGTCTCACTGAGATAAATCTATAGGAATAGAGATGTTCTAAGAGCAACTTTAGAAGATTTTTATTTTTTTCTAATTTATAGGAACACTACATAAAACTAAAAAAAAATCTATGTTGGCCAACGTGTTCGTTTGAGCTAGAAAGTAGCGGCTGCAAGCAGCTGCTGCAATCCTTACAAAAAAAAATACTGTAGCGAGCTGCAGCAGCAGCAAGGTTCAAACTGACACAAATAGCTATTTACATCGTTTTTATATTCATTTACATCAATTTAGAACCGTAACTAAATATGCATAGTAATTCGTAAATAAGCTTAATTATAATATTTTATCAATATAAATTTCTACTACTTATTAACACAGCAAGTGTTGCTATTGCGATTCTCTCATTCTCTCTTGCGCCGCATCTCCGTCTAGGGTTTCTCCGAGGCTATGGAACCTATACTGCCCCGCCGTGTCCCATATCTGCGTAATTAGCATACCACCTGCAAGGTGACGAGCCTGTCGCCGATGAGTATTCCCGCCTTGTACTGCTGGCAGAACTTCTTGCTCACGTACACTAGTAGAAAAAGGCTCAAAGCCTGCGGCACCCATATATTTTTACAGACGGATCCGGTTATCCACCGACTGTGCTATTTCTAGTGGCGGTTCCTTAAGAAAACCGCCACTAGAAATCGTATTTCTACTGGCGGTTCCTTAAGAAAACCGCCAGTAGAAATCCATGATTTGTAGTGGCGGTTTTCTTAAGGAACCGCCAGTAAAAATACGATTTCTAGTGGCGGTTTTCTTAAGGAACCGCCACTAGAAATCATTTTTATCCTTAATTTTTCGAGTTTTTCAAACGACCTCGTATGATAAAACCACCAAAATAAAAGTTGTAGATCTCTAAAAGTTATGAAACTTTGTAGTTGACAACTTTTTTATTTGAACTCATTTCGGTTCTCAAAAATTGAATCTAAGTATGTCAAATTTAAAATTCAAATTTTGCAAACTACCTCGGATGAAAAAAGTGTCAAAATAAAAGTTGTAGAACTTCAAAAGTTATTTATCTTTGTAGTTGACAACTTTTTTATTTGAATTCGTTTAGGGTCTCAAATAAGCAATTTGCACTCAAATGGTTGTAATATGTGGAGAAAACAACTACAAACTAGACATAAGTCATGTCATAGACGGAGTGGTAGTGGAGGGTACGCGCGAGGGTGAGGTCTAGGGTTCGATTCCTAACAACCGCGTAGCGCGCGAATTTTGCGCGAATTTTGCGCGAGGGTGAGGTCTGGAACGATTTGCACTGGCGGTTTTATTACGTCGACCGCCAGTGAAAATCGATTTTCACTGGCGGTCTTCAGTTACCCGCCTGTAAAAATGGTGATTTCTACTGACCTCTAGCACTGGCGGTTACGAAAAACGTCACTGTAAATATGTTGCTTATCTGTACTAGTGGTATCTAGCCATTGTCAAGCAGATTCAAACAAATCACGTCTAGTAGTTATCGTCAAGCAAAGTTCTTAAATGTATAGAAATACTACGTAAAACTAGAAAATCGATGTCAGTCAAAAGCCAATATAGATAAGGTCCAAATCAATATAAATAGTTATTTACGACAGTTTTTTTTGTTTATTTTTTTATCGGTTCAGAACCGTAACTAACTATACGTCGTAAATAGGTAATTAGGTATTTACGATGGTTCGCCGATGTAAATTACTAATTTATGTCGGCTAAATGTGGCTGACATAAATTAAGCTATGAGGAATGGAACACGTGGCAAAAAATAATTTACATCTGTTTTTTTGACGGACGACATAAGATAAGAGCATCAAAAGAAATTTTATAAAGGTACTATATTTAAAGTATGATCCTATTTAAAGTGTTTAGGGCCTCAAAAGAAATTTTACTCCAACGGTTATGCCTTAACTTAAACATTGCTATTTAGAAAATAAATCAAGTTATTAGGAAATAAATAGATGGATATTAACCGAAAATTACGATAGGGTTCTAAACTTCTAATATATAAGGTACTATATTTAGAACCCGAAAGACCGAGTCATATAATCGTTTGTTGAATTTATTTTATGGTTTCGAGCCCTATATTTCAAAATAAGGATTTGTTTAGAGCCTATCTTGAAGATGCTCTTAGTTATTCAAATTAATTTACGATGGATTCAGATAGCTGATGTAAATTAGTTTACCTTATTTACTATGGTTTTTCAAGGCAAGTCAGCCTTATTTTACAACGGTTTTGTCCGACCGATATAAATTAGTCAAAATTAATTAAGATAGTTTCCTCCTGCCGACATAAACTAGTTATTAGGCTTATTTATGACGTTTTTCTCTAGCCAACATAAATTACTTTATACCTAGGTTACTAATTTTGTTGCTACTTTTCATTTCACAAATTATGTTGTACAAAATATCATCATCTCTCTCACACAGACCGACAAGGTGAAGGCAACAAACCCATCCGAGCTAATGAATATTGGAGTACACCAAGGAGGCAAAAAGTCACCCCTTCATCAACATCATCCCGTCTACCAACCAATTTCAAAATGAGTTCTGGCAATTATATAGCTACTCACATCATACACATTTATTCAAATTCTAAAGACACAACGACGACTATGCGCGGCTTAATGAGAGATATTCTACATATTTGTGTCGTAGATGTAATTAATCAGAAAAGTCTCTCTCGCGTAAGCCCTCGGAAATCAACAAAGTACACATTCTCCAATCAGAACTTTCCTTAAACAGCGACGCGAAAGACGGAGGAAGACAAGTTCAAAAAAAAACCATGTATTTTATAAGCACGATAATTAATAAAATATATGTTCCATGATGATTGCTAAATTTGTCACCGACTTCAGATTTTTAATTTGGTTAACCACCAGGATTCGCATCGTCATTTTCGCAAATGTTTTCACGTGGTGACAAACTCACCATAGTAACAAAATTTATACTATATACGTAAGAATATGCCAATAAATATGTAATTATGGCATTTCTACATCTGTCTATAACACACATGTTCACCCTTATTTACGTATTTGTACTATACCCATAACCTTTTATGCTAAATATCGAACATTTTATGACAGGCGTTCACCTGTGTCCATCTTGCCCACCTTGCGCCACAATCTGATAGCGTGCATCTCGTGCGCACAACCGTCACGACCTGCCATAAAATTGGACGAAAATACATCAACAAAATCCCATATGCCATATTTTTTGCACGTACCATAAAACATAAAACTAGCACTGGGACCGGATCATCTCAACCACGTGCAGGACGAGTTGGGGGATTAGGCTGGTATGGTTTGAGCTTTATATAACTATCGAAACCTCTGAGCTCATAGTATCATATTTAAAATACAAATTCAAATATATAATATGTATACACTAAAAATATGTATGCACTATCTAATACAAATTGAGCATCATATTTAAGTATTTTTTAAGATAAATTCAAATATATAATATGTATACACTAAAAATATATGATTTTTTTGCTAAATTGTTGGTCAAATTTTAAATGTTGACTTTTAAAAAAACATGTACGCCTTATTTTATTAGAGGAAGGGAGTATATACATATGCTATTTATCATCATAGGCGAAGATTCATCCAACCGATAGTAACCAGCGATCTTCAGTCGTTGCCATGAAATTCATAAACTTGTTAAGAGTACCTTTGAACGGTTAAAGGATAACACTTAAATTCATAAAGTTTGAAAATGTATTTGTAGGTCACTGAAGTTGTTAAGTGACGAGAGAGAGCTCAAACAGATATTTCTATTGTAAGGACGACGAGTGTGCGCCGACTGCTCGCCCCGGTGAACTGTACAAGACGTCTGGGCAGCCGCGGACAAGCGTAGCCCAGCCAAAATCCCAGCACAGGTTTCTCAGATCGGTTGGCACTATCTTGTAGTCGCCATGACGCGGCGCCCGAATTGATCGATCGAGCGCACGCGGTCCACCTGACGACAAAGGACAGCCGCAGAGCTCAGGCTCAGCTCGATGTTCCCAAACGCGGGCGAGGACAAAGCGGCATAGTGGAGACAGACGGGGCGTGGACCGTGGCGGCGTGAATACCACGAACGCCCTTGTCGTGCGCTCGCCTGCGGACAAAGCCTGTGTCACAGCGCGAGGGCGAGGCAGCCGCGCGCGCGCGAGCCTCGGCGGGCGACGGCTGCCTATATAAGGCGCGCCGCACCGGCGGGTTCCGGCGTCTCGCCTCGAGTACGTTCGTTCGTTCTGTCTGTCTGTCAGTGCTGCGTTGGAAGCTGCCGCACGTCGTCGCTGAGCACAGGGAGGACGAGGAGCGGAGTAGTAGCGTCGGCGGCAGGGAACTGATGGAGAGCAGCGGCATGATGCTGGTGAAGAGCGAGATCGAGAGCTGCTACCCGGGGCCGTCGGCGGCGGCACCCAGCGTGGTCATCGGGGGAGCGCCGGACGGCGTCGAGAGGGGCCATCGTCATCAGGTGGTGAGGAGAAGGAGGAGGGAGCCGCCTCTCCTCGCGCCCATCGGCGGCGGCGGCGGCGGCATTGGCAAGCCGCTGCCGAGCATCACCGTCAAGAGGAGCTCCAGGTTCCGTGGGGTCAGCAGGTAGCTAGCTGGACTGGACAGCTCACCTCAGTAACTCGCACTGAAAAGAGCGAAGCTATCACCTCAGTAGCTAGCTGCTAGGCTTGTAGCTCAGCTGCAGACGTTTGTTGTTGCAGGCATCGATGGACGGGTCGGTTTGAGGCGCATCTGTGGGACAAGAACTCGTGGAATCCTACGCAGCGGAAGAAAGGCAAACAGGGTAGGTGTTCTTTCTCGCTCTCTGGAACAGCAGCAGGGTAGATGATCTGATCAAATGCTGGATGCATAGTATAGGAGACACTTACATACATACGTTGCTTGATCACCGTACCGACAGTGTATCTGGGAGCTTATGACGAGGAGGAGGCTGCTGCGAGGGCATACGACCTCGCTGCTCTCAAGTACTGGGGGCCTACCACCTACACGAACTTCCCGGTACGGTATAAACTTCGAGCGTCTTCTTCTTCACTGTCTGCGTCTGCGAGCAGCAGCAGTTAGTGAGCCAGAGCCACACTGGACAAGTGAATTTCGGCATTTGTTTTGACACATGACTCTGCCAGTGACTTGGTTGAGTTTGTATTTGTGTCTCTCAGGTCATGGACTACGAGAAGGAGCTGAAGGTGATGGAGAACCTCACCAAGGAAGAGTACCTTGCATCGCTGAGGAGGTGCGTGCATGCTGCTGCTGCCCCTGCCCCTGCCCCTGGAGGGGCAAAGAAAAAAAATCGTTTTTTTTTCAGGACTGAAACCGTTACAGTTCAAAATTCTGAAAGGAGTTTGTCTTGACCACAGGAAGAGCAGTGGCTTTTCAAGAGGAGTGTCTAAGTACAGAGGGGTTGCCAGGTACGGTTTTTTTAAATAAAATAAAATTGCTCCAAGTGTCTCTCCATAAATCAGTAGCTCCAAGGTTGCATGCAACTGTTGATGTGTTAGATGCTCAAGACAGTGCACGCATGTTTCGTTCAGACATCATCAGAACGGGAGATGGGAAGCGAGAATAGGGCGCGTCTTCGGCAACAAGTACCTCTACCTAGGAACTTACAGTGAGCAGACAACTTATCATACAAATACCGTCGTCGTCGTCGTCGTGACTCGTAGATTAACAACAAAGAAAAAAACCCTGCTCCGATCTATCTAGGCACGCAAGAAGAAGCCGCCCGCGCATACGACATCGCGGCGATAGAGTACAAGGGCGTGAACGCGGTGACCAACTTCGACCTGAGGTCCTACATCACGTGGCTGAAGCCCAGCGCTCCGCCGGCCGCCTTCAACCGGGAGGCGCTCGTGGCGCAGGCAGCGCCGGCCGAGCAGCTGCAGCTCCACCACCACCCGGCAGAGACGGCCCAGATGCTCCCGCGAGGCAACCCGTTCCTGCTGGACCACATGAGCAGTAGCGGCGGCGGCCAGGAGCCCTCCATGTCCACGGTGTCTCCCGGCGGCATGAGGAGGCGAGGCTCCTCCACCGCGCTCAGCCTCCTGCTCAAGTCGTCCATGTTCCGGCAGCTGGTCGAGAAGAACTCCGACGCCGAGGAGGGCGCCGGGGACGGGGAGGCGGCTGCTGCTGGTGGTAGTGGTCATCCAGGGCCAGGAGACGCCTACGAGTACCACAACTTTTTCCAGGGAGAGGCGCCTCCGGACATGTGCGACCTCTTCTCGTCAGGCGGCGGCGGCGGCGGCCACGCGCGGGTTGCTGGGTTCCATGGAGACATCGCCGCGTGCTACGACGGCCAGGGGCTGGATGGCTGGAGTGGGTTTGGCAACATGCCTTCCCTGCAATAGTTGCCTTAATTTTGTGTAATGAAAATTTTCAAATTTCCAGCTGCTAGTTTCCCTTTCGCACGCACGTTCCACCTGACCGGCAAAGGTTAACCATGGAAAATCCCAGCTGCATGTTTCTGCCTGTTCCGTATCTTGTCTGCCAAATCACAGCCAGCTGCATGTTCTGTCTGTTCGGTTCGGTATCATCTCTGCCGAATCACAGGCCCAACAAGCAACGAAGAATTGATCCGTGAATCCATGTCAGCAGAGCTTCAGCAGCACGAGGCATGAAAAAAATTGCGATCTGTATGAATAAAGAATCGACAAATCAAACAGTTAAAATCTGAGAGACAGTGGTGACTGGTGAGCCATACTGAACTTTCTCCAAACATCATCACCCAGTGGTATACAAAACCGCATAGTTTTCCACCAAAGACACCGTGAAGTTGAGTTTGTGGGATCGGCACCAAAGTTGACAGGTTTAGTCCAATCTTGTTTGCTGGAGACTTCAGCTGCAGATAAAAAAAAATAGACCTAGTATATCCCAAAACAAGAAGCTGGCGGTGACCTCAGGGCTTCAGGACGAGGGAGAGCCCAATCTTGGAGCTCTTCTCGATGGCCTTGGTGTCCACCTCCATGGAGATGGTGACCAAAGACTTGGGCCTCCACTTGTGTTGGATCAGTGCGCTTGCCATGCCGCAGTTGTTGAATCGTGCCTTCACAGTGGTTAGACGGTCCAGGGCATGCTGCGTCCCGAAGGTGATGGTGTTCCCGTTGGTCGAGAAGCTGTGGCTCAGCTCTCCTCCAACAGCTGTGGTTGGACTTACCGAGTGGTAGTAGGAAGCGGCGATCTTGTCTCCTTTGTTGTTCCTGAAATGCAGAATCGGTTTACTGTCATAACCACTGCGTATTATTTATGGTCGACGCACATTGTCACAACATGTGCTACTAAAAGATACATCATGCGGAGGACAGTCAAAGAAGCAGAAACAAGGTATGCACCTTGACATGTACAATTTTTTTTACTTCATAAATTCCCTAGAGATTTGGTGCTAGTGCTAGGGCGAACCGGATCCCTAGGACACAAATAACAGTCACAAACAGAAACTGTTAAACATAGGAACAAACCACTTACAAAGTAGCTGCAGCAACGAAGTCAGACGTGGAGTAACTCAGTCCAGCATTGTATTTGGTTAAGTTCCCGGATGAAGTATCAAATGCAGCATCAGCACCAACAGCAACAGTTTTAGTTCCGAATACACCAGAAAGCTTAACGACAGGGTTTGCATTTAGGCCAACACTTGCGGCAACACCAGCATGGTGGTGCAAGTACTGGAGTTCAGCCTAAAACCATAAAAAGAGAAAAGAGATTTAATTGGAGTCCGAATCCAGTACAGACGGTGCTTGACCTAGAAATGAAAGGGAATATATACTTATACCTTTGCAGATTTCTTGTACGGGAAAGGAATGCATAAAAATGCCTTCAGGCCTGGTGTGGCTAGCTCGTGAACTGTGATTGTAGTTGTCACCTGGCAAAAGGGAAAATTATGATTATTTTACAGAAGACAGTGCAACTGTCTCGGGAAGATTGATATTAGTGAATGGCCTTGGTAATAGGCCAGTAATAACAGATATTTCCACTTACTTTTGGTTCTGAAGTTGCTTTCACATCCACAGTCACATTGTTGTGCTTCAGCTGGCCCTGGATTTTATTAAAGATAGCTTCATCTTTCCTTGTGCTTGCAGCAGTAATGGCCTATCATAGCATAAGTGGCCATAACTAACACTACCTCGGGGGGTGGGGGGGGGGGGGAGAGAGATCAGATGGTACAGCAATCACTATCCAAAAGAATTTGACAAAGAAATGTCACAATGAAGACGAAGACATATATGAATTAGGACATAAATGCAGCTGCAGACTTGCAGCATGACAACCGATATGCACAACCACCTGAAGCACCCACCAGTGAGATAAAAAAAATTAGCAGTCATCTGACATCAAGCATACCAGAATGCCAGTAAGGTGGTATATAAGAAACTAGTACAATGCCAGTACATTACGACGGCATACAATCATCATATTTGATGGTAAGAGGAAGACGATGATGCTCGCGCCGTGTCACGTCACGTACCGACTCGGTCTTATCCTGGACATGCACGGGTGCGCCATCACCGTCTCCCATGCTACCCGCGATCATGGCGCGGACGACGCGGTGCTTCATGTCCATGGTGACACGCGCCTTGAACTGCAGTGCACAAAGAGATAGAAACAATATGAACGCCAGCGATTTATAGCGGGACTAGTTTTGGCTCTAGTGAAATAAACCTTATCCAGGGGGAGGGGAATAACCATACACGCGAGGAGATAAGAACCATAGGATGCCGGCAATTTATAGAGAGATTAGTTTTGCCTCTGGTGAGATAAGTCTTATCTAGGGGAGGGGAATAACCATACGCGCTTTCCGCAAAAAAGTACGACGGTCGAAACTCGTGCTTTAAAGGAGTAGAGACCATAGTGGACATGAAACTAAATAGCTCCTCTATAACTCAGTAAAAGACATAGGAGTAGTTAGCAAAGGCAATCCAGAACATGTTCAAGTTCCCTAATAAACAGCAGTATGTAAATCAAACAAGTCAATGGCCAATGGACATGGTCACACCTCAATGTCACTAATAAACACTAGTAAGTAAATCGAATGAGTCAATGGCCAGTGGACATGCCACAGCTCAACTGAATTTCTACCCCCAGATGGCATAGGGCCACATATACTCACTCGGATCCTATTTACAAGTTGTTCCAGCTTTTTTAGATACATAGAAGACATAATGTATATCTAGGTGCGTAGCAAGTATCTAGAAAAGTCAAAGCATCTTGCAATTTGAAATGGAGAGAGTATGAGCTAATTTATTAAGGATTGTCCAAGCAAGACATAATGTATATCTAGGTGTGTAGCAAGTATCTAGAAAAATCAAAGCGACTTACAATTTGGAATGGAGAGAGTATGAGCTAATTTATTAAGGATTGTCCAGGCAAATTTTAACTACGCCACAATATTTTGTTCTAAAGTTGTACTCTATGTTTACCAATCTTGTTCTAAAAACTGTACTCGTTACCAAATAGAGTTGTACTCTACATGCACAACAGTTGCCATATCCATTTCATCACTAGCACACATACTAACCCACACTGGTAAGCAAAAGCATTGCACTCGCATGAACTAAATCTACAGGAAAGGATCCACCAAGAGTAACACTGGCAAACGCCCTAAACATTAGCCATCCAAAGATTCAAGTGTCTAGTAGCCCTCGCATGAGCTATTAGTAATAGCCTATTACTACATTGTCTACATCCAAACCTCAGGTTAATCAAGCTAATCCGCTCTAAATTTAAGGCAGAAGCCACCAGACAAGGCAATACTCCCCGACCAGATCACGCCTAATACTTAAGTAAATATCCACGCAGAAACAAGGCGAAAAAAATATAACCGCAGCATCAATACAAAATGCAGTACAGCTAAAGTACTAAACTCTGCCACAAGTTCCCAACTAAACGCACAAGCAAACAACTAAAATCGAACCACGACAAAGCCCTTAACGACCTAACCTCCACCGCAACCAAGAAAAACCTACCTACTCGCATCATGCCAAATCAAGACCAAGAGTAACAAGGCGATCACAAAAACAAGCACCGGAGAGTAGAAGCAGCGAGTGAAGAAAACTCACAGCTCCGTTGGCGGCGTAAGTGGTGAGCGTGAACTTCCGGTCAGTGTGGTAGTCCTTGTACAGGAGACCTGCGGACCCGACGAACGCGGCAAGTGAAGTGAACAACCAACAAGGCAACAATATTAACATCCCACGTGCTGAAACAAGCGCCAATGACTGAAAGGGCGCGCGGCTCGTACCTCTTGCCTTCTTCCCGATGTCGGAGTAGAGCCCGGGCCCAGCGGCGGCCATGGCTGGCGGAGGAGGCCGCGGAGAGGGCACCAGCGACGAGGAGGATTTTGGGCTGTGGCCTGCGGGGCGGCAAAACGGGGTGGAAGGGGGCCGACGGAGGCCCGCCGCTATACGGAGGAGAAGAGGAAGAGCCGAAGAGGTGTGTGGTGGTGACGTGACGTTTCCTTGAAGAGAAAGTAGCGACACCAAAGAAACTCAAAAATCTTTTATGTATCTACTTTAGGCCTTATTTGTTTGTGTCGGATTATATCCGGAATCGTTCTAGCTAATCAAAGTTTATATAAATTAGAGAAGCAATCCGATTCGGAATCATTCCGACCCATAAATCCGGCATAAACGAACAAGGTCTTACGTAGCTTTTCTATAGTATGTTTTTTCTGCTTATAAAATTCATTATATAAATAAACTAATGTGGTAAACTGGTAAATAAAAACTATCCGTCTCAAGAAAATTAAGTAAAATAATAAATAAAATAAAAAATAACAAAAAGATATTAAAATGAAATTGTAAACTCGATTCATTTATAATGTGAAAATGCTTTTTAAACTAGGTATATTGATTAGGAGATATAGTTAAACAAAGTACATATAAACAATATACAGTTTGTTTATGATAGATAACTTATAGTAGTTTGAACCAAATGACTTTTGATTTTTTTTTCTCACGACAGTTTTTTCCACGTTAGACAGTTCACAATAGCTTTTTTCACAGGTTACAACTAAATCAAACACATCCTAATTCCTAAAACATTAGTTTCGATGGTCGTCCTGCGTCAATATTTTTAAAAAAACACTTGCATCACTTTGAAATTATAATAAAAATTATAAAGCATCAGTTTCGACGGTCGTCACGTGTCAACCTTTTTTTTTTAAAAAAACTCCCATTTCTTAGAAATCAACCTACAATCATCACTCCACCCTACCCTAAACCCTGCCCGCTTCTCCGAGTGTGCGTTGGACCCTGACACAACACCGTGAGGCCACAATGACCTCCTCCGCGTGCGCCTAGTCTGCCGCCTTGGTGGATCGTCGGCAATGCCATGTCCATTGAACTTGACCACGATCATCGCTCCCACCGCCTCCGCATGGAGGGTAACCTTCTTTTCAGAGGTCGACCTTCCTATTCTCTGCCATATCGTCATCGTGATCGTCACCTGGTAAGGAGTTTGCATAGATGAATTGCAAGAGCGCCTCGAACACTGAAGACTCCATGTATTGGGCCTCGATGCGCTGCACGAACTTCTCCCCCACGACGTGGAAGAGCTCCGCCCCGAACATTATGGATTGTGAAACTAGGATGCATTGGTGAGCGGGGAACATATGCCCACCCACACCGAATGTCACGTTCGTGCCTTGGGCGTTCCTAGCATTTCTTTGAGGTCCTAGTGCAGCTTTGGTTGTGGGACAACTACGACGGCGGCGCTGAAAGCATCTAGGCCCCTGGTTGGTTTTAGTGATTAATGACAACGTAATGTTATATGTGACTAACGTGTGTTTTGCAGAGACAAATGGTAAGTTAGGTCGCATTACAGGTAGAAGTACTACACCGGTGAAAACAATCCTAGAGATAAGAACTCGAAGCGACGGCTAAAACGACGAAACAAAAGGTGAAGGGCTACGGAGTCCGAGTGTCAAGGAGATGTGGACACTCGTGATTTAGTTAGGTCTTTTATTCTCTTTTAGCCGTACTATAAAGAGGGGTTGTCGATGAGTAGTTTGACCAAGAGAGTTCTAGTGTAGTGTTGGTGCACAATCACACTCACATTCAGTGCTAGGTGTCACTCTAGAACTCACTCACAAGTTAAAATGAAAACCGATTTGAAAAACAGCTGAAAAACAAGAAGTAGGGTTTCTGGCCCTGGGGCAGCGGACTGTCCGGTGCACCCTCTGCCAGGTGGGCCCAGGCTGGCCCAGGGAAGAGCCTTCCCCACGCAGAAACCCGAGAGCGCAGGTTTCAGAGTTGAATTATAGTGGCGCACCGGACAGTGCACCGGACTGTCCGGTGTGCACCGGACAGTGACTGTTCACTGTCCGGTGTGCCATGAGTCCAACGGCTAACTGTCAGAACTAGCCGTTGGAAATGACCGTTGGCGCACCGGTGGCGCACCGGACTGTCCGGTGCGCCAGTGCGCAGAGAAATGCCTGTAACGGCTAGTTGGTGGGTGAGGGCTATTTATACCCCCTCCACCCACCAAATTCAATGTCTTGCACCCCACATTTATTCCAGCACATTGCTAGAGCATTGCAAGCACCAAAAGCCTAGTGAGGAGATTAGAGAATCTTAATCCGCGTTTGTTCCTCATTAGCGCTAGCGAGAGCCACCTAGAGCACACACCACTTGCATTAGGCTTCTCTTGGTCAAGCGAAAGTCTATGGCTTGTTACTCTTGGTGATCGGCATCACCTAGATGGCTTGGTGGCGTTGGGAGCTCGGTGATCACCGTGAAGATCTTGTTGGTGACCCGACTCAAGTTTGTAAGCGGTCTCGAGGGATCCACCGCGCCGGAGTGGCAAATGATCATCTCGTAGTGAGCACTTGGTTCTTGTGAGGACCAAGGGGGAGCGATACCCTTGCGCGGGTGCTCCAACGAGGACTAGTGGAGAGTGCCGACTCTTTGATACCTCGGGAAAAATTGGAGGAGTCTTCTAAACCTTGCTTTACATTCCGCACTTAATTTAAGCACTTTACATTGTGTATTTGTTTAGCAAGTATTTGAAGTATTGTCTTAGCATTATTGTATTTCTAGTATTATTATCTTAGTGCTAGTTGTTGGGGTGAAGTTGGGCTCTTGCTTAGCTCTTGCTTAGCTTTTAATTAGTGTTGATTTTTAGAAAAGCCCAATTCACCCCCCCTCTTGGGCATCGTGATCCTTTCAATTGGTATCGGAGCCTTGTTGCTCGTAGATTAGCTTAACCGCTAGAGTTATGATGTCCGGTGGGGATGGACCTCCTCCCGTTTTTGATGGTGACGATTTTCCATATTGGAAAATTCGTATGGAAGCATATTTAGAGGCTATAGACATTGGTGTCTATAAAGCCGCCACACAAGGATTCCCCGAACCTAGAGATCCCACAAATCTTGTAGGTGATGAGTTCAATTATGAGAAATGGAATGCTAAGGCCAAAAACACCCTTTTTAGAGGCCTTTTGCAAAGATGTGTTCAATAGAGTAAGAAATTATAAAAATGCTCATGATTTGTGGATGGACATTTGTGCTTTACATGAAGGAACTAGAAGTGAGTGTGAGGAGAGATATCACATAGCCATGAGAAAGTTAAATTCTTTTGAAATGCTTGCTAATGAAAATGCCAATGCCATGTTGTCGGCGTTTCGAGACCAGGGGGTCCCTAGGCCGACGAGTGAATGTCGCCGCGTGCCCCAGCCCAGATGGGTCGAGCGCGAGGCCGAGCGCGAAGGGGGGAGAGCGAGGCGGCCGGAGACCGGCGTGAGAGAGGTGGGAATCCCGCGGCCTTCGTGTTCGTCCCGCGCCCAGGTCGGGTGGGCTTGCAGTAGGGGGTTACAAGCGTCCACGCGGGAGAGGGAGCGAGCGGCCTCAAGCGAGCGCGTACCTCGTCCTCGTCCCCGCGCGGCCAACCTTCTCTAGGAGGGCCCTGGTCCTTCCTTTTATAGGCGTAAGGAGTGGATCCAGGTGTACAATGGGGGGGTGTAGCAGAGTGCTACATGTCTAGCGGAGGAGAGCTAGCGCCCTAAGTACATGCCATTGTGGCAGCTGGAGAGATTTTGGTACCCAGCTGGTGTGATGTCGTGGCCGTCGGAGGAGCGATGGAGCCTGGCGGAGGGACAGCTGTCGGAGCGGTTGAGTCCTTGCTGACGTCCTCTTGCTTCCGTAAGGGGGCTGAGAGCCGCCGTCGTCACAGAGTATGCAGGGCGCCATCATTGCCTATCTGGCGAAGCGAGCCAGATGGGACGCCGGTCTTGTTCCCTGCGGCCCGAGTCAGCTCGGGGTAGGGTGATGATGGCGCCTCCTGTTGACGTGGCTGGTCTGCGCCCTAGGTTGGGCGATGTGGAAGCTCCTTCGAAGCCGAGGTCGAGTCTGTCTTCCGTGGCCGAGGTTGAGTCCGAGCCCCCGGGTCGGGCGAGGCGGAGATCGCCGGCTGATGCCGGGGCGGAGTCCGAGCCCTGGGGTCGGGCGAAGCAGAGTTCGTCGTCTTCTGGGGCTGAGCCCAAGTCCGAGCCCTGGGTCGGGCGGAACGGAGTTCGCCGTCTTCCGGGACTTAGCCCGAGTCCGAGCCCTGGGTCGGGCGGAGCGGAGTTCGCCGTCTTCCGGGACTTAGCCCGAGTCCGAGCCCTGGGTCGGGCGGAGCGGAGTTCGCCGTCTTCCGGGACTTAGCCCGAGTTCGAGCCCTGGGTCGGGCGGAGCGGAGTTCGCCGTCTTCCGGGACTTAGCCCGTGTCCGAGCCCTGGGTCGGGCGGAGCAGAGTTCGTCGTCTTCCGGGACTTAGCCCGTGTCCGAGCCCTGGGTCGGGCGAAGCGGAGCTTCCTATGGTGCCTTCGACCGGGCCTGACTTCCTGTCAGCCTCACTCTGTTGAGTGGCACCGCAGTCGGAGCGGCGCAGGCGGCGCTGTCTTTCTGTCAGGCCGGTCAGTGGAGCGGCGAAGTGACGGCGGTCACTTCGGCTCTGGGGGGCGCGCGTCAGGATAAAGGTGTCAGGCCACCTTTGCATTAAATGCTCCTACGACTTGGTCGGTCGGTGCGGCGATTTGGTCAGGGTTGCTTCTTAGCGAAGACAGGGCCTCGGGCGAGCCGGGAACACATTCGCCGCTGGAGGGGGGCCTCGGGCGAGACGGAGATCCTCCGGGGTCGGCTGCCCTTGTCCGGGGCTAGGCTCGGGCGAGGCGTGATCGAGTCCCTCGTATGGACCGATCCCTGACTTAATCGCACCCATCAGGCCTTTGCAGCTTTATGCTGATGGGGGTTACCAGCTGAGAATTAGGAGTCTTGAGGGTACCCCTAATTATGGTCCCCGACAGTAGCCCCCGAGCCTCAAAGGGAGTGTTAGCACTCGCTTGGAGGCTTTCGTCGCACTTTTTTGCAAGGGGACCAGCCTTTCTCGGTTGCGTTTTGTTCCGGTGGGTGCGCGCGAGCGCACCCGCCGGGTGTAGCCCCCGAGGCCTCGGAGGAGTGGTTTCACTCCTCCGAGGTCTTAACGCCTCGCGTAATGTTTCGGCTGGTCTGGTCGTTCCCTCATGCGAGCTGGCCGTAGCCCGGGTGTACGGTTGGGTCCCAAGTTCTCAGGCTGGTATGTTGACGCTGTCAACGGTTCGGCCGGAGCCGGGTTTGCGAGAGCAGCCCCCGAGCCTCTGCACAGGGCGAGAGGGCGATCAGGGACAGACCCGGCTTTTTTACATACGCCCCTGCGTCGCCTTTCCGCAAGGAGGAGGGGGGAAAGCGCCATGTTGCCCTCGATGGGCGCCGAACATGGTGTCTCCGGTGAGCTGCAAGCGGGTAATCCGAGTGGACGTCTGTGCCCCGTTCGTTAGGGGTCGGCTAGGGGCCCAGAGGCACGCCCAAAAGTACCTGCGGGTGATCTGCCGGACCCGGTCCCCTGGCGACGGGGTCCGAGGGCTCGATGCCTCCCTCTGATGGGATTCCATTACAAGATCGTTCCCGCTGGTCTCGGAAATGTCCTAGGGTACCTCGGGAGCGCAGCCCGAGCCTTGGTTATGTATCGAACGTACCCATGGTCATCCCTCGCTCGGCGTCTGAGGCGGCTGTGAATCCTTCGGGGGCCAGCCTTCGAACCCCTGATCAGTAGTGGGCGCGGAGCCCGAGTAGCCTGAGGCGGCCGTGGAACCCTTCCGAGGGGCCGGCCTTCGAACCGCTGACCAGTAGTGGGTGTAGTACCCACACCATCTGAGGCGGCTGTCGATCCCTTCCGAGGGGCCAGCCTTCGAACCTCTGATCAGTAGGGGGGGCTCGGAGCCTGGTTCCTTCTCGGGGAAGGATCTTTTTTGGGGTATCCCCCTTTCCCGGTCCCTGTTGCAAGAGAGAGAAAGAGGAAAAAGGAAAAGGATACGAAATCGAACGACGCGGCGTACCTTTTTTGACGCGGTCATTATGGCGAAGGCGAAGCGTCGCCCGCTTCTCCTGCCAGAGGCGCCGTCTGTCCTGCCGCGGAGTTAATGCGACAGGGCGAGTGGTTGGCGGGGCGGCCGTTGCGTGTGCGCGAGCCGTTCGAGGAACGGATCACGGGCGTGTTGTCTTCACGCCGTGAGAGAGGGTTCTCTCGCTGCCCCCGGACGGGACGTGAGCTTGGCTGACGACGTGACCGCTGCTCCTGCCCGCCTGCCACCGCCATTACTGCCGGCCCACTTTTGGTCGCATTGACCGTCGCGCCAGGCTGGCGCTGCTGGGTCACGCGATGGGTCGCCTCGAGTCATGGTGTCACACCCGGATTTCGGGGGCACCAAGACCCGGGCGCGAACATAAACACCAGGTATGCTGGGACCAAGTCTCACACATATGATGTATAGTGGCACAGGATCGAATGTCACAACTTTATATATAACAGGAGTTCTATACAAAATAAATAATTACATTGTAAGGAGACAACGGTCCAGCAACCCAAAGTTGACTGGGAGACGACGACCTAGACCTCTCTCGAATACACCACGGCATCCTCCAAGCGCCTCATCCTGCGGTACCTGTTCTTGACCTGTGGGGTGTGTGAGACAGCAAGAGTGAGCTCACATACGTTCATCGCTCAACAAGTTGTGGGGAATAATGTGCATGAACTCGCCAAAAGTGGGAGCTCACGTGAAGTGTAAGGCTTACCAAGGAAGATGGTTAGAGCTGAGCATTGCTTTTAAAGTTGGTCAAAATTTTATTAGCAGTTACTAAGTATAGGTAAATACCAACCCAATTAAATAGTAGAACAAAAGTAACAACTTCACCTGCGATGCAATGCATATGACAAATTGAATTTAGTTCCATAATTTAATCATGTGAGGGTCCGAGCCGCTCATGACCGTGAGCACAGCTAGTATACCAGTTTTACACTCTGCAGAGGTTACGCATCTTTACCCACAAGTCGTGTATCCCATGTCGCCAGGGTTTGCAAGGCCCTTAGACACTACCGAGGTGAATGGCTAGGGATCCACTACGAGGCCTTTACAAAGTTCCACTAGCTTCCGAAAACCCGCTACAGTTTATAGGAAGTTCCAATGCAGGAATCCCTTGCAGGACCGCCATCGCAGCAAAATCCTCCCGAGGGCCTCCCTACACTGACCACTCCCCTACTGCCCTTGCCCCTTTCGGGTAAGGTAGTCTTCCACTAGCTTTCCTAATTAATCAGCCAAGGGGTCCCATTCCTCCCTTGTGGTAGCACTGTTTTCCCGGGTGGTCGCTCCATGTTCCAATTAACATAATGATCTTATCATGAACAATAAATAACAGCTGATAACAAATGTATAATCATGAATAATGTAATCTTCATACCCAAAACCACATATAGCACTAGCAAGTACTACCCAGAAAGTTCAGTGGTAAGCAAGGTATAAAGATAGTCGAACTGGGGTAACCTATTGGGTCCCATCAAGATTAACCTATGCAGATCATTATGATTAATTAGAACATGAGTGGGTAAAAAGAAGTGATCAAGGGCACAACTTGCCTGGGACTTGAGATTCCAGATACCAGGATGATCTTCAGAGGACTCGTGTCCTCACTGCTAAACGTAGCAATACAGACATACATGGTATAGGCAAAATTAACATTACACCAAACATATATGCAAATTACATATTAATAATTTACATATTGAAATAAGACCACAGGAACAGGAATTATTAATTTTGGAGTTACAGATTTTAAGCTATGAATTTTCAAAAGTTTCATGTGCTTAAAATAGATTAAGTGAGGAATTAAATTCTTTCTGTTTTCATGACAAAACAGAGGCTCTAAGTGATAGAGAATTAAATTACAAAAATTTAGAAAGTGGAATGGAGTAATTTGGAGCTCATATGAATTTTCTATGAATTTCACAAGTTATAGGGTTTATTTTCATATTAAAAATCAAATTCCCATTTCATTTAATCAAATTAAAACAGCTCTGGACTAGGCCTCAATTCCTGTGAAGCGCAGGGGGCACTGCGCAAGATATCCTAGACTCAGGAAACAGTTAAACGGGGATGGCGGGTTGATTCCAGAAATCCCCAGGGTCTGTTTAACAAAAATCCCTGGCCGAAGGGGTATCGGCCATTGCCATCCATCCGATTAGAGTTCTACGGATCGGATTGACCCACGACCATTTATGAACCGGTACGGAATAATCACCACAGGATTGAGGATCAATGGTTTGGATCTACCTACTGAACGCTGCGCTCGATTATGATCCAACGGCCAGGGATTAACACTCAACCGGTACCCACAGATCTGATGAGAGCCGTTAGTACCAGATCGGACGGCTCCGACCCCATCTCCCCCATCTCTTCACTCTCCTCCCACAACATGACGCGCCGCCGAGGAACAAACGCCGACGGCGAGGTCAATCAGGCCCGCGACTATGCCAATCCTCAATTACCAGGTTCTACGCGCACAAGGGAACACGCCAAATCTAACAGGAATACACATACCATCGCAGGCGGTGTAGGCAGTTTTGCCCACGGCGAACGGCGGACCCGCGGCGGAGGCGCTTCACCGACGAGCAATCACAGAGGCACAGAAGGAGCTCCCATCCAATCAATGCTACGAACTCCTTCACGGGAACCAGGCGGAGCTCCCCAACCGGTTTTCGGGGACCCAGCACTGGTGACCACGTGAATCACCCGCGGCGACCACGGAGAACTCCTAGGCGGATGGTGGGTTTTATAGGGGCGAGCCGCAGGACGTTCCTCGAGATGGCGCGGTTCGGCCGACTCCGGAATCCAGGGCGCGTTTTGCTCAACGGAGTCCGCGCTGGTTGTTGGCGCAAGCTCCGTTGAGCTCGATCCGTGCGGCAGCTTCGGTCTGGGAGGTTGAAGACGCCATGACGCCGTTGGGAGGCTGGAGGTCTGACCAGAGTGGCCCGCCTGGCAGTGGCAACGCGTCGCGGGCGGGGGCTGGCGATGCGGGTTGGGCTGGCGGGGACGGCCGAGATGGGCCAAAAACAAAGACCACGGCCCAGGTGACTTTATCTTTATTTTTCTGTTTTTCTTTGTTTTCTATTTTCCAGCCCCAAATCAATTTGAATTGCAGATTTATTTTGAATGCACAGTTCAAAAACTCCAGCATGAATATAACTTGTTTACTTTATTTATTATACTATTTAATCAAATGCTTTCAAATATAAAATTCATACATACTAACCTAGAGAATGGGTATTTTAAGAAATATATTCTCTAACATAAAATTTCTTTAGAGAATAATTATAAATATTCATTTCAACCAAGGGGTAACAAATTCATATAGAGATTCTTTTATTTAATTCTTTATTAGGAACATGTTTATTTTAGGTGCTGTTGCATCAAATGTAAAAAAAAAATATTGAAAGGCATTCAAATATCGCAATCCTTGGATAACTTTTACTAAACTTTCAAAATAAGATTTTTGGGTGTTACAAATCCTACCCCCCTTAACAAAAATCTCGTCCTCGAGATTTGTAAGAGAAAGGTTACAACGAGATTGGTTTGTAATCTATATTTTAGTGTCTAAGTGGTTTTAGTATCAAAAGATTTTTTTCCAAGTCTACACCCCAAATTGGCAGGTGATTAGGGAAGCATGGGTGTATATATGTATGTCTACTTTATTATGTAGGACAGAAGATGTCTTTAAAGCATAGATATAGGTTTGGTTAAGAAAGTGTAGGGTAAGAAAAGATTCCACCCTAGATTGTGGCTTTTGACTCATCTGGTGATCCCTCTTGATCCTTGAAGACTTGAGTTGGTGTTTATTCCTTTCTTAATGAGGTTGATCATCTTCGGTCTCCAATCTCAGTGTCTTCATTTGAGCTAGGGAGATATAGTTAAGATAGTTGGGTATATGAGTAGGACATTTTTTTTAATCAATAGGTTCACATAAATGGATTGTGCAACTTATTGGGAGTGTATGGTTGAGTTGATCTATGACACTAACTTAGGCTTAAGTGACTTAAGAGTATGGCTTAATCCTGGTACCAGCATTAAGTAACTCACAATAGATTAGATCATAATAGATTAGATAAAATCTAGATTAGGTTGGATATGACTAGATTAGATTAGTTAAGATCTAAATAAATTTTGGATTAGCTTATGGTTGTTATTCTAGAGTGGAATAAATATGCTGATTAGGGCAAGATGGATCCATAAGGATAAGGTAGAATCTTTTGAGGTCAGTTAGATCTATTAGGGTGACATAAGATCTGTTCAAGATGAGATGAGTCTACCAAAGTAATAGAGTATCTTTTAAGATAAGGTAGATCTATTAAGCTTAACATATTTTAGTGTGGGATAATCCAAGTTGGCTAGTTATTTTATCAATATTTTTTTTAACTATATGTATATACAGATGTAATTATGGACATTACTTCATAACTCATCACACTCAATCAAAGATCCAAATCAAACAAGTATCATAAGAACAAACATTCAAGTGCATAGATAACCATAAAAATAGTTTTGTTTTTGTTCCTGAGAGTAGGTCTCCTATTCCTAAAGATTCTTTAGGCACAGGATTTCAAAGTGTGAAATCCAAGTTTGTCTTTAGAAGGAAAAGGTAAGAATAATCAGAGTAAAGCGGAATTAGATGAGAAAGGATTAAGAAAAGTTTAGAAAGAATCAGAGTAGCAAAGGTAAGTAAGTATTGGTTGTCCAGTTCTATCTAGGTTTCGTCCTACAGTCAACATTCCTCTGATACCACTTCTGTCACACCCGGATTTCGGGGGCACCAAGACCCGGGCGCGAACATAAACACCAGGTATGCTGGGACCAAGTCTCACACATATGATGTATAGTGGCACAGGATCGAATGTCACAACTTTATATATAACAGGAGTTCTATACAAAATAAATAATTACATTGTAAGGAGACAACGGTCCAGCAACCCAAAGTTGACTGGGAGACGACGACCTAGACCTCTCTCGAATACACCACGGCATCCTCCAAGCGCCTCATCCTGCGGTACCTGTTCTTGACCTGTGGGGTGTGTGAGACAGCAAGAGTGAGCTCACATACGTTCATCGCTCAACAAGTTGTGGGGAATAATGTGCATGAACTCGCCAAAAGTGGGAGCTCACGTGAAGTGTAAGGCTTACCAAGGAAGATGGTTAGAGCTGAGCATTGCTTTTAAAGTTGGTCAAAATTTTATTAGCAGTTACTAAGTATAAGTAAATACCAACCCAATTAAATAGTAGAACAAAAGTAACAACTTCACCTGCGATGCAATGCATATGACAAATTGAATTTAGTTCCATAATTTAATCATGTGAGGGTCCGAGCCGCTCATGACCGTGAGCACGGCTAGTATACCAGTTTTACACTCTGCAGAGGTTGCGCATCTTTACCCACAAGTCGTGTATCCCATGTCGCCAGGGTTTGCAAGGCCCTTAGACACTACCGAGGTGAATGGCTTGGGATCCACTACGAGGCCTTTACAAAGTTCCACTAGCTTCCGAAAACCCGCTACAGTTTATAGGAAGTTCCAATGCAGGAATCCCTTGCAGGACCGCCATCGCAGCAAAATCCTCCCGAGGGCCTCCCTACACTGACCACTCCCCTACTGCCCTTGCCCCTTTCGGGTAAGGTAGTCTTCCACTAGCTTTCCTAATTAATCAGCCAAGGGGTCCCATTCCTCCCTTGTGGTAGCACTGTTTTCCCGGGTGGTCGCTCCATGTTCCAATTAACATAATGATCTTATCATGAACAATAAATAACAGCTGATAACAAATGTATAATCATGAATAATGTAATCTTCATACCCAAAACCACATATAGCACTAGCAAGTACTACCCAGAAAGTTCAGTGGTAAGCAAGGTATAAAGATAGTCGAACTGGGGTAACCTATTGGGTCCCATCAAGATTAACCTATGCAGATCATTATGATTAATTAGAACATGAGTGGGTAAAAAGAAGTGATCAAGGGCACAACTTGCCTGGGACTTGAGATTCCAGATACCAGGATGATCTTCAGAGGACTCGTGTCCTCACTGCTAAACGTAGCAATACAGACATACATGGTATAGGCAAAATTAACATTACACCAAACATATATGCAAATTACATATTAATAATTTACATATTGAAATAAGATCATAGGAACAGGAATTATTAATTTTGGAGTTACAGATTTTAAGCTATGAATTTTCAAAAGTTTCATGTGCTTAAAATAGATTAAGTGAGGAATTAAATTCTTTCTGTTTTCATGACAAAACAGAGGCTCTAAGTGATAGAGAATTAAATTACAAAAATTTAGAAAGTGGAATGGAGTAATTTGGAGCTCATATGAATTTTCTATGAATTTCACAAGTTATAGGGTTTATTTTCATATTAAAAATCAAATTCCCATTTCATTTAATCAAATTAAAACAGCTCTGGACTAGGCCTCAATTCCTGTGAAGCGCAGGGGGCACTGCGCAAGATATCCTAGACTCAGGAAACAGTTAAACGGGGATGGCGGGTTGATTCCAGAAATCCCCAGGGTCTCTTTAACAAAAATCCCTGGCCGAAGGGGTATCGGCCATTGCCATCCATCCGATTAGAGTTCTACGGATCGGATTGACCCACGACCATTTATGAACCGGTACGGAATAATCACCACAGGATTGAGGATCAATGGTTTGGATCTACCTACTGAACGCTGCGCTTGATTATGATCCAACGGCCAGGGATTAACACTCAACCGGTACCCACAGATCTGATGAGAGCCGTTAGTACCAGATCGGACGGCTCCGACCCCATCTCCCCCATCTCTTCACTCTCCTCCCACAACATGACGCGCCGCCGAGGAACAAACGCCGACGGCGAGGTCAATCAGGCCCGCGACTATGCCAATCCTCAATTACCAGGTTCTACGCGCACAAGGGAACACGCCAAATCTAACAGGAATACACATACCATCGCAGGCGGTGTAGGCAGTTTTGCCCACGGCGAACGGCGGACCCGCGGCGGAGGCGCTTCACCGACGAGCAATCACAGAGGCACAGAAGGAGCTCCCATCCAATCAATGCTACGAACTCCTTCACGGGAACCAGGCGGAGCTCCCCAACCGGTTTTCGGGGACCCAGCACTGGTGACCACGTGAATCACCCGCGGCGACCACGGAGAACTCCTAGGCGGATGGTGGGTTTTATAGGGGCGAGCCGCAGGACGTTCCTCGAGATGGCGCAGTTCGGCCGACTCCGGAATCGAGGGCGCGTTTTGCTCAACGGAGTCCGCGCTGGTTGTTGGCGCAAGCTCCGTTGAGCTCGATGTAACACCCCAAAATCATATTTTGGATAATTTAGGAAAGTTTATCCTAAGATTTAAATAATTATGTTTTAAAACAAGAGATTTAAATAAAAGATCCTCATATGAATTAGTAGTTTCATTGAATTATTTATATTCAGAAATGTTCTCCATAAGATTTAAATTAAACTATCTCCTCATAAAGATCATACATTGGGAAACTATCTTCGGTTAAAATACATAATCATAAAACATTAAAGTTTGAATAAGATTTTAATATATTTCTTGAAAAAAAAAATAAAGTTCTTTGTGTGTGTACAACACGTTTGCAACATTTGAAATACAATAGTTAATATAAAAATATAATAATAATAAGTATATATTGCATCATGCCGGGATTTTATTTTCTGCATTTAATTTGAAGTGTGATATTCAAAAGCAAACTTGAACTTTGAATTGAATTTGAAAACTGGAATAGAGAAAAAAAAAGAAGAAATCTGATCTTGGGCCACTTCTCACTCGGCCCAGGCGCACCCTCAGCCCCCGCTGGCCCAGCGTTCCTTCACCCCGCGTGGGCCAAACAGCCGGCCCATTTTCCCTTCCGTCGGTCCACTCTTTCCCATTTATTTTCTTTTTACGTGTTGCGCTTACAGGCGGGCCCCGGTGGTTAGTCCCGTTCCCCGCGTGATCGCACGCGCAGGCGCGGACTCGCCCTTGCTTTCCCTGCCGTGCGGGCCCCTTCGCCAGGATCTGGTCATCGCGCGCGCGGGCGCGGACTCGGGTCGCTGACCGGTGGGCCGCTCCTGTCTGGGTCCTCTTCCTCGTTACGAACGGACTCCGATTCCTCCGGCCATTACGGCTCCTTCTCGGGGCTATATAAGCCAGCCGAAGCCGCCCCGTCCCATGTCGGTTGCTAGCATGAAGTAGTCTGGTGCTCGCGGATGTGCTCACCGTCGAGCTTCGGCGTCTCGGATCCGTGTGCCAAATGTCAGCCATGCCGCCACCATTGATTCACGGAGAACGAACTGCTTGGCCTCGATTTTGGGCCAAGACACTGCGTGGTGTCATGCGGAAGTCTCCATGGATATCTGGTAAGAGACCGGCGCCTGGTGGAGCAGCAATTTATCACCGGAGACATGGATGACCGCCGCTCCGCACCTCGCCATGGCTGACTCCCGTGGTTGCCTTGCATATCGGTGAGTCACATCCCCTGTGCTCGCCTCATTTTCCTCTTCGGATAGCTATAACTGCAACTGGAGGTCGAGCTCTGCGGTGGGATTCATTTATCGCCGACAATGGCGCTCCGCCGTGGTCGCGGGGCGACGCCGCCGTGTCTGGCCGCGTTGGGGGTGGGGAGTCATGCGGACCGTTCGTTTCAGATGAGACGCTTGAGATTACATCCTGGGGTAGCTGTTCGGCTGGGAGCGTGGTGATCGTTGATCGAGCAATCAACGGCTGTGAGGATGTATCCGCTTATCGGGGTTTAGATCTAATCCTGATCGTAGATCATGATCGAACGGCTAGAAATTGTCCATACCCCTTCGGCTTGCATATTTTGCTAAAGAGTCCTCAGGAAACTCAGAAACCAACCCGCGGTCCAACCTGTATAGTGCGCTGAGTCTTAGAAATTCTTACACGAGACCCCCTGCTGTTTTCTGTTATTGAGGCCCCGTCCAGAGGATTATTAAATCAGAAAAATGAATTAGGAAATGAGTTTTTAAAATAAAAACAATCCCTAGAATTTGTATAATTCATAGAAAATGCATATGAACTCCAAATTGACCCATTCCAGTTCCTAAATTCTTATAATATTATTGTCTAACCATTAGTGCCTCTGTTTTAACATGAAATATGATTTAAAAATGTATCTATCACTTAATTTTGTCTTGAGCACATAAAACATTAGAAATTCATAACTTAAAATCTATAACTCCAAAATTAATAATTCTTGTTCCTGTGATTATTTCTCAACATGTAAATTATTAATATCTATTTTGCACATATGTTTGGTGTAATGTTAATTTTGCCTATACACTGTTTGTTTGTATTGCTACGACTAGCAGTGAGGTCACGAGTCACCTGAAGATCATCCTGGTACCTGGAATCTCAAGGCCCAGGCAAGTTGTGCCCTTGATCACTTCTTTTTACCCAGCCATGTTCTGATTAATCATAATGACCTGCATAGGTTAATTTTGATGGGACCCAATAGGATACCCTAGTTTGTCTATCTTTATACCTTGTTTACCACTGAACTTTCTGGGTAGTACTTGCTAGTGCTATATGTGGTTTTGGGTATGGAGATACACTATTCATGGTTACACTTTTGTTATCAGTTGTTATTTATTGTCATGATGAGATCATTATGTTAATTGGAACATGGAGCGACCACCCGGGAAAACAGTGCTACCACAAAGGTGGAATGGGACGCCCTTGGCTGATTAATTAGGAAAGCTAGTGGAAGACTACCTTACCCGAAAGGGGCAAGGGCAGTAGGGGAGAGGTCAGTGCGGGGAGGCCCTCGGGAGGATTTTGCTGCGATGGCGGTCCTGCAAGGGATTCCTGTACTGGATCTTCCTATAAACTGTAGCGGGTTTTCGGAAGCTAGTGGAACTTTGTAAAGGCCTCGTAGTGGATCCCTAGCCATTCACCTCGGAAGTGTCTAAGGGCCTTGCAAACCCTGGCGACATGGGATACACGACTTGTGGGTAAAGATGCGCAACCTCTGCAGAGTGTAAAACTGGTATACTAGCCGTGCTCACGGTCATGAGCAGCTCGGACCCTCACATGATTAAATTATGGAACTAAATTCAATTTGTCATATGCATTGCATTGCAGGTGAAGTTGTTAACTTTTGTTCTATTATTTAATTGGGTTTGGTATTTACTTATACTTAGTAATTGCTAATAAAATTTTGACCAACTTTAAAAGCAATGCTCAGCTCTAACCATCTTCTTTGGTAAGCCTTACACTTCACGTGAGCTCCCACCTTTGGCGAGTTCATGCACATTATTCCCCACAACTTGTTGAGCGATGAACGTATGTGAGCTCACTCTTGCTGTCTCACATACACCACAGGTCAAGACCAGGTACTGCAGGATGATGCTCATGGAGGATGCTGTGATGAGTTCGTGAGAGGTCTAGGTCGTTGTCTCCCAGTCAACTTTGGGTTGCTGGACCGTTGTCTCCTCATAATGTAATTATTTATTTTGTATAGAACTCTTGTTATATATAAAGTTGTGACATTCGATCCTGTGCCACTATACATCATATGTTTGAGACTTGGTCCCAGCATACCTGGTGTTTATGTTAACCCCGGGTTTTGGACCCCTAAAATCCGGGTGTTACAGAAGTGGTATCAGAGGAATGTTGACTGTAGGACGAAACCTAGATAGAACTGGACAACCATTCTTTACTTACCTTTGCTACTCTGATCTTTTCTAAACTTATCTTAATCCTTTCTCATCTATTTCCGCTTACTCTGATTATTCTTATCTTTTCTTTTCTAAAGACAAATGTGGATTTCACACTTTGAAATCCTGTGCCTAAAGTGACCTTTAGGATTAGGAGACCTACTCTTAGGAACAAAAACAAAACTATTTTTATAGATATCTATGAACTTGAATGTTTGTTCTTATGATACTTGCCTGATTTGGATCTTTGATTGAGTGTGATGAGTTGTGGGGTAATGTCCACAATTGCATCTGCATATACACATAGGTATAAAAAAAAATAAATAAATATAATTATAAAATAACTAGACAACCTAGATTGTCCCCATTGGAACATATCTAGCTTAAGAGATTCATCTTATCCTAAAAGAACTCATTCTAACCAATTCATCTTATCTTAAAAGATTCTCCCTTATCTTAACAGATCTATCTTATCTTAAAAGATACTCATCCTATCTTGAAAAGATTGTATCTCATCCTAAATAGATCTAACTGGTCTTAAAAGATTCTATCTTATCATTATGGATTGATGTTATCCTAATAAGCATACTTATCCACCCTAGTTTAACAACCATGATCTAATGCAAATTAATTAGATCTTATCTAGTCAAAACTAGTCACACCAATCTAACCTAGATCTGGTCAAATCTAAAGTGACTTATCAAACATGATAGATAACACTGATGAAATAGTTTAGACTCTACCCCTATAGAACAGGTCTTAACATAGTTCACCCTGCACTAAATTAAGAATGACAGATCGACTTGGCCATATGCAACTACCTTAACCATCTGATAGTTGCATAACCTCTCAATTATAAACTAACAAGAGACTCTATCTTATCATAACATATCTAACTAATCTCAAAACATCCTAACATATTCTACCCTGTTGGACCTATCTAACCTAAACTAGTCTAATCTAGTCATACCCAATTCAATCTAGATCTTATCTTACCTAATGTGACCTGATCCAGTGTGGGCTAATGTTATCTAACTTAATGTGGTTCACTTAAACAGATTAATGACACTAGTAGAAGAGATTAGATCCCACTAGCCATGTATTAACTTATCTTAGCACATTGGATCAATTCAACCATGAGCTAACTCAACCCATAGAACCATAATGAATGGTATAACCTTTCTATTCCCACCTAACATCACACAAACTTTTGACCTACATCATGTAGTCTATCTCAACCATACCTATCTTAACCATGTTCTCTAGCCCGATAATATACACTAACTCCTAATCAGTGAGACAAGACCGAAGAAGATGATCAACTTCATCAAGGAAGGATGAGCACCAACTTAAGTCTTCAAGGATCAAGTAAGATCACCAAGATGAGTCAAGATCCAAAATCTTGGAGGAAGTCTTTTCTTATCCTACTCTTTCTTACCCAAACCTATCTATGCTTTAAAGGCATCTTCTATCCTACATAATAAAATGGACATACATATATACACCCATGCTTTCCTAACCACCAGTTCCACCAAGCTACATAAACATATATATAGATTACGACTATTTGTAAGCTCTAAGTGTTACTTTAGTTAGTAGTTGATAAAGATACTATTTTAGTTGGAATAATAAAGGTCTAATTGACCCCATGTATTGCTAATAAATTATGCATCATGCCAAGATTTTTCTTTGTGCATATGTTTTGAGATAGCTTGGTTATATATCCTGTTCTTGCAAATCTCGAGGACGAGATTATTTTTAAGGGGGGTAGGATTTGTAACACCCCAAAATCATATTTTGGATAATTTAGGAAAGTTTATCCTAAGATTTAAATAATTATGTTTTAAAACAAGAGATTTAAATAAAAGATCCTCATATGAATTAGTAGTTTCATTGAATTATTTATATTCAGAAATGTTCTCCATAAGATTTAAATTAAACTATCTCCTCATAAAGATCATACATTGGGAAACTATCTTCGGTTAAAATACATAATCATAAAACATTAAAGTTTGAATAAGATTTTAATATATTTCTTGAAAAAAAAATAAAGTTCTTTGTGTGTGTACAACACGTTTGCAACATTTGAAATACAATAGTTAATATAAAAATATAATAATAATAAGTATATATTGCATCATGCCAGGATTTTATTTTCTGCATTTAATTTGAAGTGTGATATTCAAAAGCAAACTTGAACTTTGAATTGAATTTGAAAACTGGAATAGAGAAAAAAAAGAAGAAATCTGATCTTGGGCCACTTCTCACTCGGCCCAGGCGCACCCTCAGCCCCCGCTGGCCCAGCGTTCCTTCACCCCGCGTGGGCCAAACAGCCGGCCCATTTTCCCTTCCGTCGGTCCACTCTTTCCCATTTATTTTCTTTTTACGTGTTGCGCTTACAGGCGGGCCCCGGTGGTTAGTCCCGTTCCCCGCGTGATCGCACGCGCAGGCGCGGACTCGCCCTTGCTTTCCCTGCCGTGCGGGCCCCTTCGCCAGGATCTGGTCATCGCGCGCGCGGGCGCGGACTCGGGTCGCTGACCGGTGGGCCGCTCCTGTCTGGGTCCTCTTCCTCGTTACGAACGGACTCCGATTCCTCCGGCCATTACGGCTCCTTCTCGGGGCTATATAAGCCAGCCGAAGCCGCCCCGTCCCATGTCGGTTGCTAGCATGAAGTAGTCTGGTGCTCGCGGATGTGCTCACCGTCGAGCTTCGGCGTCTCGGATCCGTGTGCCAAATGTCAGCCATGCCGCCACCATTGATTCACGGAGAACGAACTGCTTGGCCTCGATTTTGGGCCAAGACACTGTGTGGTGTCATGCGGAAGTCTCCATGGATATCTGGTAAGAGACCGGCGCCTGGTGGAGCAGCAATTTATCACCGGAGACATGGATGACCGCCGCTCCGCACCTCGCCATGGCTGACTCCCGTGGTTGCCTTGCATATCGGTGAGTCACATCCCCTGTGCTCGCCTCATTTTCCTCTTCGGATAGCTATAACTGCAACTGGAGGTCGAGCTCTGCGGTGGGATTCATTTATCGCCGACAATGGCGCTCCGCCGTGGTCGCGGGGCGACGCCGCCGTGTCTGGCCGCGTTGGGGGTGGGGAGTCATGCGGACCGTTCGTTTCAGATGAGACGCTTGAGATTACATCCTGGGGTAGCTGTTCGGCTGGGAGCGTGGTGATCGTTGATCGAGCAATCAACGGCTGTGAGGATGTATCCGCTTATCGGGGTTTAGATCTAATCCTGATCGTAGATCATGATCGAACGGCTAGAAATTGTCCATACCCCTTCGGCTTGCATATTTTGCTAAAGAGTCCTCAGGAAACTCAGAAACCAACCCGCGGTCCAACCTGTATAGTGCGCTGAGTCTTAGAAATTCTTACACGAGACCCCCTGCTGTTTTCTGTTATTGAGGCCCCGTCCAGAGGATTATTAAATCAGAAAAATGAATTAGGAAATGAGTTTTTAAAATAAAAACAATCCCTAGAATTTGTATAATTCATAGAAAATGCATATGAACTCCAAATTGACCCATTCCAGTTCCTAAATTCTTATAATATTACTAGGCATGTGCCCGTGCGTTGCGACGGAACACAAATTAACGAGCCTCCAATTGCTCAATGTTCTAGTGACGGACGGTGTGAACGTAATAGTGACATGAGCCCTCATGGAGAACAATGCATTGTTGTAGAGAAACGCGAGCCTGAGCGCACTACGGGCTCCATCGTCGTGTTGCGGGGCTACCATTGTCACGAGCTCCATATATAAATGGGTTGTTCAGATCATAATAATTAAAACAATGATGTGCCAAGACTTTTGCTACTACACTCAAAGACTCATACAATATTGATAGTGCATTATTGCAACGGGAACATATATATCACGATAACTTATATACAAAATGTGTGTGTTATATTGTTATGAGAAAATGTTTTATAATCTATTTGTGGGCTATTTTAATTTAGCTATTTCACTACTACAAATTCCCCCCACATGGCCATAACTTGTAGAAAGAGATAGCTAATGGTAATCATACATAATACTGTTTTACCAATTATGTTATATGTATTAAAAACCATAGAAAAAAATAAAATTGCTAAGAAGGTGGTACGAAGAAAATTAAAATAGAATCATATGTGAACCACCTCCACGATAACATGTCTTTACCAGAATATATTCGCATCACAAAAGAATATATGAATTACCAATCCAGTCTTGCGCCTCGTTTTGTTTAATAATTAATTCATAAAAGATGTGTTGTTGTCAAACAGTAGAGAGACCATAGAATCAGAAAATGGTTCGACTAACTTTAACAGAACTTCGTAGATTACAAGAGAATGAACACATCCACGAGGGATGATAAGGTCTTCCTTCATATAAAGTAGATTCTCAACTGAATTTGTCCATACTTCACAAATTTCATGGACAAGCTGTTGTTGCATAGCCATTAGGAATTCTCCATTGGTGTCCAGTCCCATCCCGGTAAGAGTAAGTGACTGGAACTCGGGAGGTGGTTCATCTGGAATGTGACATAAAAATGGTTATCAGCTAGGAAGAAATTTTATCCAAAAGTTGTGACTTACGGTAGATTGATTAATTTAAAGTTGGGTACTCAATCAGAATGTGGCAGTACTTTCGATCGATTCCACCTCAAGCAACCATTGTTTCTTTAGTCATTCTCGTTCTGTTTGTTCCCATGTCCCCATTTCTCTAAAGGATCACTGTTAGCAAACAACTTGCAGGTCTAACAAAGATTGAAATGGAGAATCAAACAACTTTCCTGAGTGGTAGTCATAAACTAACAGAAATACATCTTGGTCGCTAACAAATGAAATGTGAAATCACAAGCTATAACCAGCCCACACAAGTTACAATTACTTTTATGAAGTTAATATTCATAACTGATAAAATGCAATGACATTTAGCCGCCATGTGTTACATACATCCAGAGGAAGGCCACCAGCATCACTGGACAAAGATGCCCGTCTTGAGACCCCAGCAGCCATGAGATCTTTACCAGCTGTGTTCAAAGAATTTGACCGACTGGTAGCCAATGAAGTCATTGATGTGGACGATGTGATGCTATCACCTGTAAGGGATGTGCAAAAATGTTGAGCTTGTGATCTCAGATGATCTTCCACAAGCATCAGAATAACTATTGCATTCTCTGCTAGTGCTACTGAGAGATGAGCATCATTCTCTGCTTGAATTTTTGCTTCTTCAGGAGACAAACCCTCAGCTGCAACACCAGCTGCAGCTGCTGCAATTACTTCGGTCTGCTAGACATACAAGGAAAAGAAAGACATTACAAAAAAATAGCAACAGAACTCTATCACAATGCAACACTCTGCATATATTGTAATTATGTAAACCATTCAGAATTATAACTATTAGAGTTATGGTGGTTGAATTGTAATGGAGTCTTTGTGTAATGGGCTTAGGGTGAATATAAATATAATACAGAGAAAACCAAAGATAAGAAGAGACATATCTGACGGCTAACATTGTGTCGTTTCATATAGCCGTTCGGTTGGTTGATGCAGTATAGCAGTCGGTGCAGTGATGTAGTTGGTAGGTCGATGCAGTTCAGATACAATGCAGTAAGAGGAAGAAGTTGAGCGGCCATGTCACTGACACGACGACGGTTATTTTGCAGGTCTGCTCTCCCAGAACTTGTGCGTGCAGAAGCTAGAACATAGTGCTTGGCTACATCTGAATAGTGGCCAAGAAGCAAGCCGACAGCAGATGACATAATAGAGTTTATATAGATGAGCCAAGAGACCTGAACAGTAAAGGAGAGACCAGATGATGGGAGAGCCAAAAGAATACAGGAGATCAGAGCTTACATATCTCTCTTCAGAAACTCCTCCACTCCTTTGCTCTAATTCCAGCAGCAATCTATTCAGCTTCTGATAGTACTGCAGCTCTGGATGTAAGAAAGAACAAACTCACGTGAATATATATATATATCTTGTGCAGGAGCATATTTTGTATCTGTACCAGCACCATTTGGGTGCTGCATGATCTGCTGGCATCTACTGCAACATGCAGACACAGTGAAAGACAAGGGATTAATCAGGCAACTTAACAGTGACCCTCTTACCAGACGGGCGCGACCCTACTGGAAAGGGTTGCCTCTGCACAAATGGTCAACCAGTCAACAAGAGAGGTAATGTATAAAAGCTTATTAGAAGAAAATATTACAGCTTGCGGCATGGATGGACACAAGCAACAACGCCCACATTTTAGTCTCTCTTTAAACTGGGTAGAATCGACCAACATAAATGAACAAAGTGCATATGTCAATTGGTCTACTTTTGTACAACAGTGGTGATGTTGAGTGCCCTCAGGGCGATCCTATCCCATAGTTCTGCCACTCACACCAGGACCCGTCAGTTTTTTAAGAGTGATCAGCTGCAAGATTCCAACAGGCAGGATGAGAAGAAAAACACGAGGAACAAATAAATTTCTAGCAAGTGCATTCATTTAGAAATGGTCAATGATTAGGTATATAGTTGAAACATCTAGATTGCTGGTAACAAAGTAGCCGAGTAATGAAAGGAGCAAAAAAATTTATAAGCATTGTGTACAGTTTGAAACACTTGTACAACACAGCTAACAAGGGAACCGAACCGAGCAATGAACATTTACTTTAAATAGATTGCTGGTAATTGAAGGCATGCTCACCACACCTCTGCTCCTTTTGTGGCGCCAAGCAGCACAGGAATTGCAGCAAGCGAAGCTTGTTCATGGCACCAAAAAAATTGGGGGCAAGTTAGCACCTTTTTGTGCATTAATTTGCAAGAGAAGGCACAAATTTATAGTACAAAAATTTCACACAGATGTAGATATAAATATGAAAGGAAACATGATGAGCATTTAACTGACATGATGAGCAGAACATGCGTCACACATCATATTTTTATTGTATAAACAGAAGGTCCCAATTAATACCTTATTCCCTTGGCACATTCAAGAATCTGGTCAAAGTTTGTTTTCTGCCAATAATTTCTCTCCATGCAGCTCCCATGCAAAAAAGGTGCTTCCACCCTCCCTTGCCTGTAAAAAATAGTAGTTTAGAGAATAATTTCTTGTCTCCTTTCACCAATTTCTACATCCTAAAGTCACATTCTAAAAGGGCTTGCAAGCAGTAAGAATTATGGTACATGAAGGATTCAACAAAAGCACACAATTATGAATACTCCACAGCACCAGAAATTATTTGAATTTATGTATTCATGTGTTTTTTCGTGGCGACAACCCAATACATTCTAGAGGATGAACTCATAAACAAGAACCCTGTGGTCATCTTCATAGCAATAGCCGATGAACACAAAATGACGACACATATCTCAAATAAACACAAGTGTGCTATGGATAAGTGGTTAGTGAAAAAAGTCTAAAATTGATCTGATTATACATACTCTCTGGCTCACCTTCCATCTCGTGGTGATGTTGAGTGCCCTCAGGGCGATCCTATCCAATAGTTCTGCCACTCACACAAGGACCCGTCAGTTTCTCCAAGTTCGTCCAACAAGAAGTTCTTCGGGTATTCTCTCACTTTCACTTTGGTCTTGCCCAACTTCATCCCATATCATTTAAAGCGACACACTGAGTTTAGTAAGCATTTCAGCTGGAATCAAACAGATACATATTCTTCTGTTGAGAAAACTGTGTGTACCTTGAGTTCTTGAAGTAAGTATGCACATGAAGACTCTGGTAGCGTAGCAGCACTGGGAGTTTTTCAGCCATCTGTGATGAGAATATGCATGGACCATATTTACTTACCATCACTGTTATAATTAGAAACATGACTCCGAGGAGGTCATCTGTGTTGAGCCGTTAATACCCTCCTGAGCAGCATTATCGCGCATTGTAGAGGATTGAAGGCATCACCATATCGGAGGCCATCAAATGTACACCTGAAATTCACTTTTAAATTATCAATGTGAATTGCTAGCCACCCAAATGCCCCATTGAGATCAGTTAAAGTAGAAGCTACCAGCAATATAAATATTAAAACAGTGATGGTAAGTAAATATGGTCCATGCATTACTACTACAATGCACTACTTTTAATAGTTCTAGTCGTGGTTTTTGTGCGTCACGCCCCCACCCGCTCGCTCGTTCTCAACGCTTCGCTATCCAGGAGCGTCCGCTCGCTCTCTAACATCCACAAACACTATCCTTTGAGCATTACATATCTTTTTGAACTGATTTAGTTGTGCATTACCATTTTATTCAATATTTTGTATGCCGTCGCAACGCACGGGCACCTATCTAGTATATATATATTATCATCTATTTGAATATAAACATAAACTAAGAGCTAACATGACTACTGTTTTAAAATGGGCGGAGTATTAAACCTGTTACTTTAACTGAGTACATCACCTACTGAAAAGCTAGAGCAATCAACTTTGCTATTTTGTTTATAAAGATTTCAGTTCCACCCTCCACGGTATCTAGGGAACCTAACCTAAAACATTTCAGTTGATAAGGCTCTAGGTTACTTGCATAAGTGTAAACTTACAAAAAAACAAACTGTTGTAATGTATGAGTAAAGAGCATAGAGATAATTCTTTTACAATGGACTACCTCGGGTTAATAAGTGTCTGCAACCTCTGGTTATTAAGTGTTCACAACCTAGAATTCTTCAGGCTGGAAAATTGTAGCTTGTAACAACCATTATAGCTCTTGCAGATTTTGTATCACCAGGTCTCTCTTTTTTGCAGCTGCAAGGATAGGCAAGTAGTTCCAATGTTGTTTGGTGTAGAAGAAACGACACTCACCCTGCAGCAGTTCCATTACCAGCTCATGTAGCCAGATTACCAACTCAAAGACAGTCATTTCAAAACAAATAGCAAAGGAACAAAGGAGTGCGGGACGAGGATCGAGTAAGCTGTAAGCAAGCAGTTCTTCTAAATCCATGTGGTCATCATGCGGACACCTTAGAACTGAGCTTTGCCTGAATTGAAGGATGATGGAGGAAATCGAAAGCAACATGCCATAATCTGGTTCGTCCAAGTGCTGCATGGTACATGATTTAAACTGCTGGTCATGTGATGGTCCTATTATCTGTTTGTGCGATGCACATAGGAAAAAAACATAAAACTGAGATCATATATGTAAGGTTACCATTAGTTCACTGAATCACTGTTGCTGCTTAGATTTTTGGGGCTACCAGCTGCAACGTGAAGGAAGTAAAAGGCTACCACTACTGCACTGCAGCACAACTAAGAATTAGCACCAAACAAAACGAAAGATTCTTTTTTTCTCAGACCAAACAAAAGTCGACAGTAGACTTGTGCAATTAATGGGCAATATTGGGTAGCTAGAACAACAGAAGTTTGCTTACCCTCCATTTTGCAGCACAGAATCTGCAGAAGGACGCAGACGGTGGCAACACCTGATTTATGATGAGCCTTCTTATGTGCACATCATCCTTCTTTAATGACACGTGAAATCTTGATACATCCGCGGCGGGAGGAGGAAGATTTTTTGATACATCCGCGGTGGTCGTCGTAGGTGGAGAAGGGGGACTGGGAAGGGAGGCTGGCGCACGTCGCGCCGGAGATCCTCGCCGCCGACGACGCCGCGCCCTCCACCCGCTTCCACGTCCTGCCGTTCCCGCGGCTGTCGGAGCGAGCCACGGAGATCCTCGCGCAGGCGCGCGCCGCGCGCCAGCTGGAGCCCCTCATCATCAGGCCCTCCTCGCAGTGGTCGCGCCTTCCACGGCCTTCCATGGAGAGCCGGGGCGGGTCGGCGCGTTGGGGCCGAGGAGAGTGGATCGTCGGATGGCGTGACGAGGATCGAGAGCGAGGGCAGTGATCTGGGTTGAGGCAGCGGGGATTGAGGGAGAGAGGATCGCATTCTGGGGAGCCGGGGAGGCGACACGGGGCGGAGTCCGTGGGGATTCCTTCGGTGGGGGAGGGGGCGGACGCGGCGGCGGGATGGGCGGGGAGCAGACGACGATGCGCGGAGCTTTGAGGGCGCGACCGATTTGGGGACCGCGGGCGTTGCCGGCAAGGAATGTGCGGCGCGACCTTCCATTGACGGCCCGAGGACTGCGGGAGCGGCGGGACCTTCCATTGACGGGCGGAGAGGAATTGCGGGACGAGGCGCGGGGAGGGAGCGTAGCGCGCGATGGCAGCGATGGCAGAACCAAAGTGTGGACGCCTACAGTCCACACATATAGAGTAGTAGAGATTGTCTAACCATTAGTGCCTCTGTTTTAACATGAAATATGATTTAAAAATGTATCTATCACTTAATTTTGTCTTGAGCACATAAAACATTAGAAATTCATAACTTAAAATCTATAACTCCAAAATTAATAATTCTTGTTCCTGTGATTATTTCTCAACATGTAAATTATTAATATCTATTTTGCACATATGTTTGGTGTAATGTTAATTTTGCCTATACACTGTTTGTTTGTATTGCTACGACTAGCAGTGAGGTCACGAGTCACCTGAAGATCATCCTGGTACCTGGAATCTCAAGGCCCAGGCAAGTTGTGCCCTTGATCACTTCTTTTTACCCAGCCATGTTCTGATTAATCATAATGACCTGCATAGGTTAATTTTGATGGGACCCAATAGGATACCCTAGTTTGTCTATCTTTATACCTTGTTTACCACTGAACTTTCTGGGTAGTACTTGCTAGTGCTATATGTGGTTTTGGGTATGGAGATACACTATTCATGGTTACACTTTTGTTATCAGTTGTTATTTATTGTCATGATGAGATCATTATGTTAATTGGAACATGGAGCGACCACCCGGGAAAACAGTGCTACCACAAAGGTGGAATGGGACGCCCTTGGCTGATTAATTAGGAAAGCTAGTGGAAGACTACCTTACCCGAAAGGGGCAAGGGCAGTAGGGGAGAGGTCAGTGCGGGGAGGCCCTCGGGAGGATTTTGCTGCGATGGCGGTCCTGCAAGGGATTCCTGTACTGGATCTTCCTATAAACTGTAGCGGGTTTTCGGAAGCTAGTGGAACTTTGTAAAGGCCTCGTAGTGGATCCCTAGCCATTCACCTCGGAAGTGTCTAAGGGCCTTGCAAACCCTGGCGACATGGGATACACGACTTGTGGGTAAAGATGCGCAACCTCTGCAGAGTGTAAAACTGGTATACTAGCCGTGCTCACGGTCATGAGCAGCTCGGACCCTCACATGATTAATTTATGGAACTAAATTCAATTTGTCATATGCATTGCATTGCAGGTGAAGTTGTTAACTTTTGTTCTATTATTTAATTGGGTTTGGTATTTACTTATACTTAGTAATTGCTAATAAAATTTTGACCAACTTTAAAAGCAATGCTCAGCTCTAACCATCTTCTTTGGTAAGCCTTACACTTCACGTGAGCTCCCACCTTTGGCGAGTTCATGCACATTATTCCCCACAACTTGTTGAGCGATGAACGTATGTGAGCTCACTCTTGCTGTCTCACATACACCACAGGTCAAGACCAGGTACTGCAGGATGATGCTCATGGAGGATGCTGTGATGAGTTCGTGAGAGGTCTAGGTCGTTGTCTCCCAGTCAACTTTGGGTTGCTGGACCGTTGTCTCCTCATAATGTAATTATTTATTTTGTATAGAACTCTTGTTATATATAAAGTTGTGACATTCGATCCTGTGCCACTATACATCATATGTTTGAGACTTGGTCCCAGCATACCTGGTGTTTATGTTAACCCCGGGTTTTGGACCCCTAAAATCCGGGTGTTACACTCGATCCGCGCGGCAGCTTCGGTCTGGGAGGTTGAAGACGCCATGACGCCGTTGGGAGGCTGGAGGTCTGACCAGAGTGGCCCGCCTGGCAGTGGCAACGCGTCGCGGGCGGGGGCTGGCGATGCGGGTTGGGCTGGCGGGGACGACCGAGATGGGCCAAAAACAAAGACCACGACCCAGGTGACTTATTCTTTATTTTTCTGTTTTTCTTTGTTTTCTATTTTCCAGCCCCAAATCAATTTGAATTGCAGATTTATTTTGAATGCACAGTTCAAAAACTCCAGCATGAATATAACTTGTTTACTTTATTTATTATACTATTTAATCAAATGCTTTCAAATATAAAATTCATACATACTAACCTAGAGAATGGGTATTTTAAGAAATATATTCTCTAACATAAAATTTCTTTAGAGAATAATTATAAATATTCATTTCAACCAAGGGGTAACAAATTCATATAGAGATTCTTTTATTTAATTCTTTATTAGGAACATGTTTATTTTAGGTGCTGTTGCATCAAATGTAAAAAAAATATTGAAAGGCATTCAAATATCGCAATCCTTGGATAACTTTTACTAAACTTTCAAAATAAGATTTTTGGGTGTTACACATGGTATTGGTTCCGCGGTCGAGGAGGCGCGGTAGTGGCACAAGTGGCGGTGCTGTTGTATGCACGAAGCATTCGGCGCGCCGGTTGCATGACGCGTGGGCCTGGGCCTCCATGCTGGGCGTGTTGGGAGTCGGAGAAGCGCGCCCACTTGGCGCGGTTGCATGCCGCCTGCATGGTTGCCCGCCCCTTTCGCCCGTTGGTCTGGGCAAAAGTGGAGAGTCGCTTGTAACCGCTGGGCGGTTGTATGCACCACGCACGGCGGTTTGGCTTCTTCCGCTCTGAGCCGGCTTGCATGACGTGTGGGACCCAGCCCCCGCGCCGTAGGGGAGGACCTTGGAGTGTGTTGGAGGAGACTCAGCCCACGACGGCTGGGGACGCAAGTAGGGAGAGCCACCTTTAAAAGGGGGGTGACTCCCTTGGAAGGCGACCATGTCTTCGCGCTCCCTTATGCATCGTGTCTTTCCACCTTCCAAGCCCCCGGATGGGGGATATCCACCGTCTTTCCGCCTCGTCGTTGGAGGAATGCAACTCCATGGGAGTTGGTACCTTTCAGCCATCGTTCGGCTTCAAGGATTTTCATCATGCAGCCCGGCTGCACCCCTCCGCCGGCGGTCACCCAAGATGGTGACCTCCAGTTTGATGGTGGGGGAAAGCGAGCCGGGCTGCGGCCTCTGCCCCTCCCTCAGCCTCAAGGATTTTCATCACCAGGGCTGGGGAGGGGAGTGAGCCGAGGTGGGGTCGGCCCCTACGTGGGCGGTGGCCCGCTCCTTCCCTCACTGATCGGGGGGAAGGGCGGCCGTCGTCCGTGGCGCCGGCAGCTGCAGCGTGCCTGGCTCTCGGACCCGAGTGGCTTCGGAGCCGTTCTCGGCGCCGGCTTTCGCCACGGCAGCTGGAAGAGGTTCTTCCGCCGACGAGATAGCCAGGGCCGCCCACGGGTCGACCTCCAACTCTACGGCCTTCTGCCCGTCCTTGCCTCACGAGTTTGGGCATGGGCGGGGGCCCCTTGGTAGCAGGATCCGCCCTGAGGTCAGCGCTGCCGCTGTTCGGCCCCCTGGAGCAGAAGTCGTCGTCGTCGCCGCTGCTGGAGCGGGCGACGGCGCGCCGTTCGTCGGTCTTCTGTCACTCCGCAGGCTCCCCCCCATCGAGTGGGGTTGTTCGTACCTGCGGAGGTGGAACCGGAGTTCCGTTTGTAATGGCACTTTGAATGCCAGTGTTTTTGTTCATTGTGGCCGTCGAGGCCTGAACATGTATGTATTTTTGGCATGGAGCCATGTTTTTTCCTCATTTTCGAGCACTAAGACTCGCCTGTTGGTTGTCTGAACCGCTTCACCAAGCGTGAGTCGCCCCGTGTAAAGGTGACGAGTGAGGTATCCGTATCCCGGAGGCGTAGGAGTCCCTCGGCTCGGTCGGCCTTGTTGTCCGAGGCTTCTCTAGCTTAGTTAAAGGAACCCCTCGGCCGCTCTTCGATGAGCCAAGGCCAGGGGTAGCGGTATCAGCATGAACAGGGGCAGAGTTGGCTCGAAAAGGAAACCTGGTTAGCCGGAGCCTAGCCGGGTCGTCCGTTAGCGGGACCGACGCCGGAGTTGACCAGTCGAGGCCTCGGGTCGGGCTGACGTCCTTGGAGGACGGCTGGCCGAGGCCCCGGGGTGACCGGCCGAGCCGCTTGCTCGGGTCGGATTCTCGGAGAAGACCCTGGCAGCGATTGCCCGGGCGTGGCGATGACGTCGTCCTTTAGAGTGGAGATCCTCGGACCGCGTCACCGTCCGAGGCCAGGTCGGACCTCGCCGAAGGTGTCGTCGATGCTGAGGGTGCCGCTGCTCCCTTCAGCCGTCGAGATCCGAGCCTGCAGGATCGAATTATCTTGTAGCGTGTGTTTTCTGCGGCCGCCGAGGCCTAAACACACCTTCGCCGTGTTGTAAAGCTGCGTCTCTTTTCCTCTTGTTTCGAGTATCTGGACTTTTTTGTCGGTAACAGAATTGTTTTGCGCGAGCGAGAGTTGCTTCTCACGGAAGGTGATGAGTGAGGTATCCGTATCCCGGAGGCGTAGGAGTCCCTCGGCTCGGTCGGCCTTGCCGCTTACGCGCACTCTTGCCTGTCCATGGGGTTATGTTCCCGACGTAGTCGAGAAGGCTCAAACAATCGCTTCGGCAGAAGAGCTTCCGAACGTGAAGACTTGTTCGATCCGCGGAATCACTTATCCGAACGTGAGTTACTTATCGCAGAAGGTGATGAGCAAGGTATCCGTATCCCGGAGGCGTAGGAGTCCCTCGGCTCGGTCAGCCTTGGCTGCTTACGTGTACTCCGTCGTTTTCAGGATCCACTTTCGAAGTAGTCGAAAAGCACGAAAGACATTCTGGCAGAAAAGATCTTTTTTCGAGGAAAAAAATTCGACGCAGAGGGGGTTCCCCCCCTTTTAGCCCCCGAGGGAGGGTCGGGCTTTGCCGAGGCAAGGCTGACCCTTCCTTGATGACTAAACTTTGCGTGGGAGCGAGGTTTATGAACAACTTGAAAACATCTTAAGGGTAGAAGCGACGTAGCTGTTGGATGTTCCAAGCGTTGCTGTAGACCTCGCCTTGACTGTTGGCCAGCTTGTACGTTCCGGGCTTCAGAACTTTGGCGATGACGAACAGCCCCTCCCAGGGGGGCGTGAGCTTGTGCCGCCCTCAAGCGTCTTGTCGCAGCCGAAGCACCAGGTCGCCCACCTGGAGGTCTCGGGACCGGACCCCTCGGGCGTGGTAGCGTCGCAGGGACTACTGGTACCGCGCCGAGTGTAGTAAGGCCTTGTCCCGAGCCTCCTTCAGCTGGTCCAGCGAGTCTTCTCGGCTAGCTTGGTTGCTTTGGTCGGTGTAGGCCCTCGTCCTCGGGGAGCCGTATTCCAGGTCTGTGGGCAAGACGGCCTCGGCCCCGTAGACTAGGAAGAACGGCGTGAAGCCCGTGGCTCGGCTTGGCGTTGTCCTCAGACTCCAGACCACCGAGGGGAGTTCCTTCATCCATCGCTTGCCGAACTTGTTGAGGTTGTTGTAGATCCGAGGCTTGAGCCCTTGTAGAATCATGCCGTTGGCACGCTCTACTTTCCCATTTGACATGGGATGAGCCACGGCGGCCCAGTCCACCCGGATGTGATGATCCTCGCAGAAGTCCAGGAACTTTCTGCCGGTGAACTGGGTGCCGTTGTCGGTGATGATGGAGTTCGGGACCCTGAAGCGATGGATGATGTTGGTGAAGAACGCCACCGCCTGCTCGGACCTGATGCTGTTCAGGGGTCGGACCTCGATCCACTTGGAGAATTTGTCGATGGCGACCAGCAGGTGCGTGTAGCCCCCGGGTGCCTTCTGCAAGGGGCCGACGAGGTCCAGACCCCACACGGCAAAAGGCCAGGCGATGGGTATCGTCTGCAGAGCCTGGGCAGGCAGGTGGGTCTGCCTTGCGTAGAATTGACACCCTTCGCAGGTGCGGACAATTCTAGTGGCGTCGGCCACCGCCGTCGGCCAGTAGAAGCCTTGTCGGAAGGCATTCCCGACAAGGGCTCGAGGTGCAGCGTGATGGCCACAAGCCCCCGAGTGTATCTCTTGCAGGAGTTCCTGACCTTCGGCGATGGAGATCCATCGCTGGAGGATGCCTGAGGGGCTGCGGTGGTAGAGCTCCTTCTCATCTCCCAGCAAGACGAACGACTTGGCGCGTCGCGCCAGCCGCCGAGCTTCGGCTTGGTCGGAGGGTAGCTCTCCTCGGTGGAGATATTGCAGGTACGGGGTCTGCCAGCTTTGATCAGGCGTGACCCCACTTCGCTCCCCCCAACGTGCAGTGTCTCGCCCTCAGGGGCCGAGGGTACCTCGGGCTGAACCGAGGATGCCTCGGACCGAGCCGAGGTTGCCTCGGACTGAGCCGAGGGTACCTCGGGCGGGGCCGAGGGTGCCTCGGGCTAGGCCGAGGGTGCCTCGGGCTCGGGCGTGTCGTCGATCTTGACGGAGGGTTGATGTAGATCCCGGGAGAAGACGTCCGGGGGAACCGTCGTTCGCCCCGAGGCTATCTTAGCCAGCTCGTCCGCAGTCTCGTTGTAGCGCCGAGCGATGTGGTTGAGCTCGAGCCCGTAGAACTTGTCTTCCAGGCGCCGAACCTCATCGCAGTAGGCCTCCATCTTCGGGTCGTGGCAGTGGGAGTTCTTCATGACTTGGTCGATGACAAGTTACGAGTCACCGCGAGCGTCGAGGCGTCGGACCCCTAGCTCGATGGCGATCCGCAACCCGTTGACCAGAGCCTCATACTCGGCCACATTGTTGGACGCTAGGAAATGGAGGCGTAGCACGTAGCGTAGGTGCTTCCCGAGGGGCGAGATGAAGAGTAGGCCTGCGCCGGCTCCTGTCTTCATCAGCGACCCGTCGAAGAACATGGTCCAGAGCTCCGGCTGGATCAGAGCTGTTGGGAGCTGAGTGTCGACCCATTCAGCTACGAAGTCCGCCAAGACCTGGGACTTGATGGCCTTCCGAGGAGCGAACGAGATTGTCTCGCCCATGATTTCCACCGCCCACTTTGCAATCCTTCCCGAGGCCTCCCGGCACTGGATGATCTCCCCCAGGGGGAAGGATGACACCACAGTTACCGGATGAGACTCGAAGTAGTGTCGTAGCTTTCGCCGCGTTAGGATCACCGCGTACAGCAGCTTCTGAACTTGTGGGTAGCGGATCTTGGTTTCAGACAGTACCTCGCTGACAAAGTAGACTGGCCTCTGAACGGGCAATGCATGCCCCTCCTCTTTCCTCTCGACCACAATCGCGGCGCTAACCACCTGAGTGGTCACGGCGACGTAGACCAAGAGGGCTTCTCCGGCAGCTGGGGGTACCAAGATAGGCGCCTTCGTGAGGAGCGCCTTCAGGTTCCCGAGGGCTTCCTCGGCCTCAGGGGTCCAAGTGAAGCACTCGGCCTTCCTTAAGAGGCGGTACAGAGGTAGACCTCTTTCGCCGAGGCGTGAGATGAAGCGGCTCAGAGCCACGAGGCATCCCATGACCCTCTGTACGCCTTTCAAGTCCTTGATGGGCCCCATGCTGGTGATAGCTGCGATCTTCTCCGGGTTGGCTTCGATGCCCCGCTCGGAGACGATGAACCCCAAGAGCATGCCTCGGGGCACCCCGAAAACACACTTTTCGGGATTGAGCTTGACGCCCTTCGCCTTGAGACATCGGAATGTCACTTCAAGGTCGGAAAGGAGGTCGGAGGCTTTCCTCGTCTTGACCACGATGTCATCGACGTAGGCCTCGACCGTGCGACCGATGTGTTCGCCGAACACGTGGTTCATGCACCGCTGGTACGTCGCGCCCGCATTCCTCAAGCCGAACGGCATGGTGACATAGCAGTACATGCCGAAGGGCGTGATGAAAGAAGTCGCGAGCTGGTCGGACTCTTTCATCCTGATTTGGTGATACCCCGAGTAGGCATCGAGGAAGGACAGGGTTTCGCACCCAGCAGTGGAATCCACGATTTGGTCGATGCGAGGCAGAGGGTAGGGAACCTTCGGACATGCTTTGTTGAGACCAGTGTAGTCTACACACATCCGCCATTTCCCCCCTTTCTTTCTCACAAGCACAGGGTTGGCAAGCCATTTGGGATGGAATACCTCCTTGATGAACCCTGTCGCCATTAGCTTGTGGATCTCCTCGCCTATGGCTCTACGCTTCTCCTCATCGAATTGGCGTAGAGGCTGCTTGACGGGTCGGGCTCCGGCTCGAATGTCCAGCGAGTGCTCGGTGACATCCCTCGGTATGCCGGGCATGTCCGAGGGACTCCACGCGAAGACGTCGGCGTTCGCGCGGAGAAAGTCAATGAGCACCGCTTCCTATTTGGGACCGAGCTCGGAGCCGATCCGGACTTGCTTGGAGGCGTCACTGCTAGGGTCGAGGGGGACGGACGTAACCGTCTCCGCTGGCTCAAAGTTGCCGGCGTGACGCTTCACGTCTGGGACCTCCTTCGAGAGGCTCTCCAGGTCAGCGATGAGGGCCTCGGACTCGGCGAGGGCCTCGGCGTACTCCACGCACTCCACGTCGCATTCGAACGCGTGTTTGTACGTGGGGCCGACGGTGATGACCCCGTTGGGGCCCGGCATCTTGAGCTTCAGGTAGGTGTAGTTCGGGACGGCCATAAACTTCGCGTAGTATGGCCTCCCCAGTACCGCGTGGTAGGTTCCTCGGAACCCAACCACCTCGAACGTCAGGGTCTCCCTTCGGAAGTTGGAGGGTGTCCCGAAGCAGACAGGAAGGTCAAGCTGTCCGAGGGGCTGGACGCGCTTCCCGGGAATGATCCCATGGAAGGGCGCAGCGCCTGCCCAGACAGAGGACAGATCGACACGCAGGAGCCCGAGGGTCTCGGCGTAGATGATGTTGAGGCTGCTGCCTCCGTCCATGAGGACCTTGGTGAGCCTGACGTCGCCGATGATGGGGTCGACGACGAGCGGGTATTTCCCCGGGCTCGGCACATGGTCGGTGTTGGGGCGAAGGCAAAGGCGCCACCCTTCGCTCGAAGCCCTCGCTACAGCAGCTGAACTAACAGAAACAAAACAGGCAGGGACACCCTTCGCTTCTTCCGCACCAAACGAAGACTGGCGGCGAAGGGCATCCCACGGTGCGGCCTCGTCTAGCTCGGAGGCCCACGTGCAATCCGGCCCATTGTAACGGGCCCCGCCTGGCTGCCGTGCGTTACAGACCTAATTTGTAAAAGCATTCCTGTAATTACGGTCTGTAACCCCGCTTTATGGGAATATTCTAGGGATAACCTAGGTAGCTGAGGGCACATGCGTCCTTAGCTCGAGGTGCTGCGCACTTAGGTACCTATAAATACCCCTGCACAGTGCCCGTGAGAGGCCAGATTAACAGAGCTTTTGCCATCTAGCGCGAATGCCCTGTTGACATCACTGTTCACCCTTGTTGGATCCCCTTGCAACTGAGAGCAAGTTCCAACATTTGGCGCCCACCGTTCGTGCTACGAGAAAACCACCCACGATGGCACCCAAGAGAGCTAACCCGAAGGCTGACGAGGCTACGAAGGCAGCACTGCTCGCCGCAAGAAAGGGCAAGGCCCTCGCCCTCACCCAATCCACCCACCAAGAGGCCACTGAAGATGATGTCCCTCGCGCATGCGAAGACGACACCCTCCGCACCTGCGACCCTGAGGGACAACCGCAGCCACCCTCAGGCTTCGCACCACCGGAGGGCGCGGACCTCGCCGAGGACGGTGAAATCCTCGGCGTCTCAGCAGAAGAACAGCTACAGCTGCACGCCCTGCGCCTCAAGAACCGCAATCTCCAGAGGCAGAAGGAGATACTGGAGGCCAAGCGCCAGCGTGTGTCCGCACTAGCCAAAGTGCGGCAAATGATACGCGATGAAGAGCACAAGGCCCAGGAACTCGAGCGGGAGATTGCGCTGATGCAGCGCGAAGGCCACCTCGGCCTGCAGCACGAGTCACCCCTCCAGCACCGCGCACAACTCGAAGACACGCGCGAAGGCCACCCCGGCCTGCACCATGGGCCACCCCTGCAACACCGCGCGCAACCGGAGGACCCGCGTTTCCCCCAACGCGACCACACCTTCCCGCACGCCGCGCCATTCCAAGGGGTCAACTATCTCGATGAGCGAAGTCCCCTGGCGCCACACCTGCAAGTGACGCCGTGGCCGGCTAACTTCCGGGCAGGGACCTATCCCAAGTACAACGGTAGCACCGACCCGGCTCAATACATAATGAGTTATCAGGTCGCCGTTGCATCGTCCGGGGGGGACGACGCCACAATGGCGAAGTCTTTCATCATCGCCCTCGAGGGCCCCGCACTCACCTGGTTCACCAGGTTGCCTCCGCTGTCCATTGATTCCTGGAGAAGTCTCCGGGACAAGTTCCTGCTCAACTTCCAAGGGTACTGCCCAGATACCGACGCCCTGGCCGAACTTTCGCTCTGCGAGCAGCTAGAAAAGGAGACCCTGAGGGAGTATTACCGCAAATTTCTAACACTCAAGTCACAGCTGCCCTCAGTCGATGACCAGATTGCCATCCACTATGCTATCAGTGGCCTTCGCGCCGGCGTCCTTTACAGCCACTGCATCAGAGATCCACCAAAGAACCTCCAAGAGTTATATCAGCTGTTTGAAAAGTACGCCAGATCCGAAGAGCTCCACCAGCACAAGATTGAGTCCCAAAGGAAGCCAAAAGATGCTCCACAGTCCAGCCGCACGTGGACAAGGACTCCGCAGCCAGACTCCGGTCGAGATGGCCGCAATCAGCAGCAAGTGCACAACATCGCCAACCAGCATCCCGCTGCTGACCCCCCTCGTCGCCAGGAATATCCCCCCCAGGGCCGCGGAAACGGCACTCGTGGCAGGGGCCGAGGGCGTGCGCAGCCGCCGCGCCGATTCTACTGCCTCTTCCATGGCGAAGACTGCGCCCACCAAACCAAAGACTGCCCCGAAACGAAGGCTACCAGAGACAGAATGGCACAGGCGCAGCCAGCCGACAACCCCAGAATTGTCGCGCACAATTACTAGCAACCCCCTCCACCATATATCCACGCTCCCGCCCCGCATCCACCGCACCATGCTTACCAACACCATCAGGAAGTACAAATCGTACCTCCTCCACCCCCACCACCACACCAGCAACATCAAAACATCCCCATGCCCCAAAGCAGGAAGATTTCGCCGATCAACCATATCGCGGAGTCATCCACATGATAACTGGGGGGTCCAGCACCGACTTCGACACCAAGCGGCAGAATCGGGACCACTACCGCAGCATCAACCATGTCGCCGTCACGGGCCCAGTCGTGCAGACAAAGTGGTCCCACATACCGTTAAATTTCGACGCACGGGACGTTGACTTGCGCAGCGCCCCCCACTGCGACGCCATGGTTATCAATTGCAGCGTGGCAGGCTGGGACCTGCACAAGGTCCTCGTTGACAACGGCAGCCAGGCGGACATCATCTTCGTCCACACCTTCGATCGCATGGGCATAAGCCACAGCCTGCTTAAGCCTTCGGACAACCCGTTGTATGGCTTCGGCGGCAAAGGCACCTTCCCCGTCGGCAAAATAGAACTGCCTCTCTCCTTCGGTGTAGCACCCAATGCCCGAAGCGAGCAAATAACCTTTGACATTGTGGACATGGTATATCCTTACAACGCCATCATGGGCCGGGGCTCCATCAATAAGTTCGAAGCAGCCATTCACGGACTGTACCTATGTATGAAGATACCAGGTCCGTTAGGCGTCATCACAGTCTTCGGCAATCAACAGACTGCGCGTAACATAGAGCGGGACTTCGGGCCCGGTCAAAGAAACGTGCACTGCCTCACGGCCCAATGCGAGGTCCCCGTGCCTGCCAGCCCAACCAATAAGCAACACGACAAGGCGCAGCTGCAGAGCCACGACGGGACCAAGACGGTCCCCCTCGACCAGGCCACGCCCAGACAGACAATCATTATCAGCGAAGACCTCACTTCGCATGAAGAAGAAAAGCTCCTCTGATGCCTGTCCAAGAACAAAGATGTCTTCGCCTGGTCGGCCCTCGATCTGGTCGGGGTCAGCCGTTCAATAATTGAGCACAGTCTGGGAATCGACCCTTCGGTACGGCCGAAAAAGCAGCGGCTTCGCAAGATGTCCGACGAAAAGACGGAGGCCGCCAAGGCAGAGGTGCACCGCCTCCTGGAGGCCAAATTCATCGAGCCGGTGGCTTACCCCACATGGCTCTGCAATGTCGTGATGGTGCAGAAAAAGAGCGGGAAGTGGCGAATGTGCATCGACTTCACCAGTCTCAATAAAGCCTGCCCAAAGGACAATTTCCCGTTGCCGCGGATCGACAAAATAGTCGATAGCGCGGCCGGATGCGAGGTCATGTCCCTCCTCGATTGCTTCTCCGGTTACCACCAGATATACATGAAGGAAGAAGATAAGGCTAGCACCAGCTTTATAACACCCTTCGGCACATATTGCTTCATCAGAATGCCAGAGGGACTCAAGAACGCCGGGTCCACCTTCTCCAGGCTTACCAAAACAGTGCTCGAAGGGCAGGTTGGCAGAAACATATTCACATATGTAGACGACATTGTCGTCGCCAGCAAGAGCAAGGAGGACCACCTCGCCGACCTCGCCGAAACATTCGCGAACATGCGAGACGCACAACTCCGCCTAAACCCGGAAAAGTGCGTCTTCGGCGTTCGCCAAGGCAAAATATTGGGCTACCCGGTATCACACCGCGGCATCGAGGCCAACCCAACCAAGATTCAGGCCATCTTGGACATGATGCCTCCGCAGTCCGTCAGGGACGTCCAGCGCCTGACAGGCAGATTGGCCGCTCTCAACAGATTCATCTCCAGGTCCGCCGAGCGAAGTCTCCCCTTCCTCAAGACACTCCGTGGTGCAAAAGACTTCGCCTGGGGACCAGAGCAGGCGGCGGCCTTCGCCTCATTAAAACAGTACCTAACAGAGTTGGCCGTCCTTACCAGCCCCGACCCCTCGCTCCCCCTGCTGCTCTACGTCGCGGCTTCGCCACATGCGGTCAGCGCGACACTAGTGCAGGAGCAGACTGTCGAGGGCGTGGTCCGGCAGTGCCCCGTGTATTATGTCTCCGAAGTGCTGACACCGTCCAAGTGCAACATGACAGAGCTGGAGAAGATTGCCTACGCAGTTGTCATGTTGTCGCGCAAACTGCGCCATTACTTCGAAGCATTCAAGGTCCGAGTCACCTCAAACAGGGGGCTCGGCGAATTATTCAGAAACCCGGAGGCGTCGGTGAGGATTGCCAAGTGGGCGGCCGAACTCTCCGGCTACCACATCTGCTTCGAGCCCAGGACAGCTATCAAGTCTCAAGTCCTGGCAGACTTCGTCGTCGACTGGACTGGGCCAACAACACAGCCAGATCCGTCCGCAGAGAAGACTTGGACGATCCATTGCGACGGCGCATGGTGCCATGCGGGGGCAGGCGTCGCTGCAGTCATCACCTCACCAGTCGGGGTCAAGCACAGATATGCAGCACGACTCAGCTTCAATCTGGAATCCGACAGATGCACAAATAATATAGCAGAATATGAAGCAGTCATCCTCGGCCTCCGCAAGCTAAGGGCCCTCGGAGTCACCACCTGCATCATCAAAACAGACTCCAAGGTAGTTGCCGGCCAAGTCGAGAAAGACTATGCAGCCAAGGACCCCACGCTCATGCAGTACCTCGCGGCCATCCGAAGTCTCGAGAGGCAGTTCAAGGGGTTCACCTTGCAGCATGTGGATCGGGCCAAGAATGAGGAGGCCGACGCATTGGCCAAGGCCGCCGCCAGGGGCGAAACTCTGCCCTCCGACGTGTTCTTTCATGTCATCGGCACGCCAGCAGTCCGGAGCCCCGAAGGGCTCCAAATAACCAATGACAGCGAGGGCCACCGCACAGTCAACCTTATCATGACCGAAGACTGGCGGGCACCCGTAACCCTGTTCCTGCAGGGGTATTATCATCCAGCCGACATCAGTGAGGCCAAGCGTCTCAGACATCGAAGCCGAGACTTCGCACTGATTGAAGGCCAACTCTACAAAAAAGGAGTCAGTCAGCTAATGCTTAAGTGCGTCACCGAAGCCGAAGGCATGCAGATTCTACGTGAAGTCCACAGTGGCACGTGCGGCTCACACGCAGGGCCGAGGGCCCTAGCTGCTAAGGTGATCCGCCAGGGCTTTTACTGCCCGCAATGATCTGCGCCGCAAATCGGGTCACACGGTCCTGCGAAGCCTGCCAGAAGTTTTCTCCTCGGTCAGGCGGCCCCTCGCAGTATACAAAGCTGATCGCCCATACATGGCCTCTCCAGCGCTGGGGCCTCGACATTGTCGGGCCCCTGCCCACCGCTCAGGGGAACCTTAAGTTCGCCTTCGTCGCGGTCGAGTACTTCACCAAATGGATCGAGGCGCGGGCTGTTTCTACAATAACATCAAAGACTGCCCAAAAATTCTTCTGGCAGAACATCGTTTGCCGCTTCAGAGTACCGCCCGAACTAACAGTTGACAACGGCAAGCAGTTTGACAACCAAGACTTCAAGGATTTTTGTTTCTCCATTGGCACCAAGCTTGCCTTCGCCTCAGTCTACCATCCACAGTCCAACGGGGTCGTGGAGCGCGCCAACGGGAAAATCTTCACAGCTATCAAGAAAATGCTCCTTGATGAAAAAAGGGCAGATGGACCGATTTGTTACCTGAGGCAGTCTGGGCACTAAACACGACTGAGTGCAGGGCGACCGGGTTTACTCCCTTCCGCCTTCTATACGGATCGGAGGCCATGACCCCACAAGAAATAAAGCACGGGTCCCCGCGAACAGTTCCGTCAGCCGTCCCCGATGTGGACGAGCCAACTTCAAAGGATCTCATCGACGGAGACCGAGTCTTCGCCCTACAGGCCCTGAACAAATACCAAGCCTAGACCAAAGCATGGCGCGACCACTCAGTCATCCTGAGGGAGTTCAGCGAGGGGGACCTCGTACTCGTTCGAACAGCTCGGACGGAGTCCAAGGGCAAGCTGGAGCCCAGGTGGGAGGGCCCCTTCATAGTCAAGACAAAAGCTTCCCCCAACGCTTACAGGCTCACAACGCCAAACGGCGAGTACCTGGAGCACTCCTGGAACATCGACAACCTCCGCAAATTTTTTGTTTGATTCCTCAGGGCTGTCTTCGCCCTTGTAATTTGCAAAAACAATCTTGTACCGGCCCGCACTCTTTTCCTCCCGGGGGGTGAGGTTTTTAACGAGGCGGAGCCATGTAATATATGTGTGAAAAATCCCCCGCAAAAACATGCATCGAAAAAGACCGCGACGACGGTCTTCGACATTTGACCAACACGAGGTCACCGCGAGGCTAAGCGCTAGCCACCCTCGCGTGCGACAAATCCGCGCAGAAGTCGCCTAAGGGTGCAGCCGGATTAGCACAACAAGTGCGAAAAAATCGAAGTCTATCGCAAAGACTATCCGCGCAGAAGTCGCCTAAGGGTGCAGCCGGATTAGCACAACAAGTGCGAAAAAATCGAAGTCTATCGCGAAGACTATCCGCGCAGAAGTCGCCTAAGGGTGCAGCCAGATTAGCACAACAAGTGCGAAAAAATCGAAGTCTATCGCAAAAACTATCCGCGCAGAAGTCGCCTAAGGGTGCAGCCGGATTAGCACAACAAGTGCGAAAAAATCGAAGTCTATCGCGAAGACTATCCGCGCAAAAGTCGCCTAAGGGTGCAGCCGGATTAGCACAACAAGTGCGAAAAAATCGAAGTCTATCGCGAAGACTATCCGCGCAGAAGACACCTAAGGGTGCAGCCGGATTAGCACAACAAGTGCGGAAAAATCGAAATCTATCGCGAAGACTATCCATGTAGAAGTCGCCTAAGGGTGCAGCCGGATTAGCACAACAAGTGCGAAAAAATCGAAGTCTATCGCAAAGACTATCCGCGCAGAAGTCGCCTAAGGGTGCAGCCGGATTAGCACAACAAGTGCGAAAAATCGAAGTCTATCGCGAAGACTATCCGCGCAGAAGTCACCTAAGGGTGCAACCGGACTAGCACAACAAAGGCAGAAACGACAACATCAAACCGTCCATGCCAAGACCAACTTTAATCACACCAACACAGCACAACAAAACAAACCAGACAAAGTACACAACGCCTTCGCACACATATGCAAGCGAGGGCACACAATTTCATCATACAAGCCTCTACATATACAAGCGAGGGCACCACACTCTACATCGGCTCAACCTTAGGAATAATCCCCATCTCCCTATAATTAAATAACATTATCCTAAGCTCCTCACCCGCAAAAAGACTTCGCAGTTCCCCTTCACCTGTATTCTCGGCAGCCGGCAAAGACAACAGTTCCTGCCGGCCAGCCCCACTCACACGAAGCCGAGCCCCCTCCGCCCCACTAACTCTACGTTTCACAACTGCCCTTCATCGCTGTCGCCCGGTGCTAGGACCTGGCACATCTCCTGCGTCCGCGGCGTGCGGCGAAGCCTCCGCCGCAGCCACATCCAAGGCCGCGAAGTAGTCCAAGTCCTCCGACGACTCCTCAGTCCACTCAATCACGCTCCCAGAGTCAGCACAATCAAAAAACTCAGATGCAGACCCACCACATTCATTACCATCTTCCGCGGTCGAAGCCGCCAAAAATTTAGTAGTAGCGGTTGTGTGCGCAGGCCCAAAATCTTGAACCTGCGCAGCAACCAAAATTCAGTAACATGTACAAATTTCCCCAACCCTCTACACCCACTACGCCACCTGCGACGGCCCTGACGTTGCGGGAGCCTCCGCCGTTGGCTCCGCCGTTGTTTCCGCTGTTATCTCCGCCGCTACCGCTGCGGGATCTTCAGCACTCGGCGCGGTAGCTGCGGAAGCATCAGGCGCGCCTTCGGCGACCTCTGGGGGCAGGTCTTCGCCGGCCACAGCGGATGCGGGGGCACCCGACGCATCCCCCGCAGTGTCCGGGGTCGGCTCCAGGGCGACCCCAGACACGGCCTCCGCCGGGGTCGACTCCGGGTCAGTCAGCATGCTGTTCAGCGCCCCGAAGTCGTCGACCCTCTCGCCACGCGCCGCCTAAGCCAAAACACACAAAATTCATCAAACACACATACAGCCCACGTCCAACAAATACGAAACAAGCGAAAACGTTACCTGAGCCCTCGCCGTCTCGGCGCGCTCCCTGACCACCTCGCGACCGTGTGGACCCCACAGCCGGTCGAAGATAGCTCCGGCGGATTCCTTCACTACGGGGTCCTCAACCTTGAAGATATCTTGCTCAAAATCTTCTCCGACTTGGTCGAAGACCTCGAAGTGCCGGCACCCTTCGCGGGAGAGCGCGTTCATCGCCCTCTCGCAGGTGACCAGGGAGGCATACGCCATAAACCCCTCCACGACAGTGGGGAGCGCCTGCAACTCCTCCTGCACCCACTCTAGGCACCAAAGTCCGGGCTCTCGGTCCGGCACTTCGAATTCACCAGTCCCCGCGCCCAGGCCACGGTATGTATCTACAAGCAGTTGGCGCGTCCGCTCTGCCTCCGCTCGTGACGCGGCCTCGGCCCCCTTCACGCGGCTCTCCAGGGCGGTGAGCCGCTCCTGCAGCTGCTCGGCGCGCTCCCTAGCAAGATTGCCCTCCGCCCGCGCCAGGTTGGCCTCCGCCTGCGCAGCCTGCGCCTTGACAAGGGCCTCGTTGGTCTCCCTCCTTTCCCCCGCCAGCTGGCGCCGGAGGGCGGCCTTCTCGTCCTCCAGTGTGGCCACCTTGTCCGCCAGCTTGCGACACTTGCTGTCGGCGGCCGATTTTTCACGGACGACGTCAGCATGTTGTGTCCGAAGTCTTTCGACTTCGGCAGCCACAGCTGCCGTGAGGGCCCCCGACGCAGTGCGGCTGGCGAAGTCAGCCACCTGCAGAGCAATCGTAAGACCGCGGCCCCAGCAAGCCGAGAAAAAAAAGGGACGAAGTCCAACTCAGCGAACCTGACGTAGCGCCTCCGTCACCTCCATCAGCCGGCGGGACGCAGCGCCCGCCTCATCCATGACAACCGCGAGGGCCGACGCCTCGCCTCCGGCGCTAAGAGCCCCGCCCTTCGCCTTCGGCACTGCGGCAGCCGTCGTGGTCACCGCGGCAGGCGCAACCACAGCAAGTTGGCCTTCGCCCAACCCTGCAACGTACCAACGAACCAATCAAAAAAAAGAGAAAGCCAACAACTTACCACTGAGGTAGTCATCCACACTAATATCGGTGACGAAGTCGGCGACACGTTTGCCCGCCAACGGCAACGCTCGGGCCGCCTTCGCGACCTCCGCCACTCCGCTGGACGGCGGCACCGCCTTCGCCGATTTCGAGCCTCCGGCGCCTGCCGTTGCCTCCGGCGCCTTGCTAGATGCAGGGACGCCCGACTTCGCCGCCAGCGGCGGCCGGCCTCCGCCGGGGGCCGCAGCCTTCACAGCCCCTCGCTACCTCTTCGGCCTGGCTTCAACGAGCCTGACAGCCGCCTAGCGCTTCTGTGCAGCTCCCTGGCGATCCTTGTCCATCACTGCTGACACAACAGCAGCAATATTCCGCCCGTAAGGAAATACCCTCCATTCACGAACCATGCGAGATGTAAAAAAGTCCTCGCCAGCCACGCGGGGGACAAGAACATTCCTAGGCCAGCAACCCCCGGTAACCCTCAGCATCCGAGCCGAAGACTCCCGGAGCTCGGGCGAAGACATCCTTTCCCCCGGGGCCGCGCACGTCCTCATCAACTCTCTAGCAAAACGATCAGAAACCCCAAGTCCTCCCATAGCAGTACCTAATTTTCTCTTTTTAAAGGATGGGGCGGCCGCCGGCGCAGGGTCGTCTCCGGTCTCCACCGCCGGTTTCTTCCCACGGCGGTCCACATCGTCTTGACCAGGGTAGCCGTCATATGGCAATTGATTTAATTCAAAAACCCTGTTCAAGCGGTCATTCGACCCGCGGATATCCCAGCTGCGCTGGCCCTCTGTCCTCGGCACGTAGCGTCCAACAAGCCGCACCGCCCCATCCTCCGCCTCACGCACAACGGCGGCCGGATCGCGGTTTTGCAGATTCAGGGCGAAGGCGGGACTCCGCACCACCCTTCCACCATGAAAAGGCATCTGGCGAGGGCATACTTCGCCCAACGCCCAGCCATGCGCCAATGGCCACACCCCGTACGCCACAAATTCTTCAACCAAGTCGCGCCCACTGCTCAGGCCGGCGGCGCACCGAAGAGCCCCTTCGTCCTCATCCCCCTCCGCCACTTCAAAGGGCGGGTACGCTGAGTAAAAATGGGAACACATCGCGGACACGGGGAGTCCCTCATGGCCTTCGACGGTACCCTCAGCGACGTAAAACCAAAATTCATTCCAGTTGCCCCACTTGTTGCGGGCGCAAGGAACCAACTCGACTACCTGCATCGTGGTTTTGCCGGTCTTCGGCGTGAATGTGCAGGATCCAAACTGAGCAACTTCGCCTCCAATCATCCTCTGCTGCCAATGCAAACAATAATACTTCGCAAAAACTTCCACCGATGGCTGTCCGCCGTACGAAGTCGTCGCCCAGACATACTTCGACAGAGCCACTATGGCATTCGGTGTCAGCTGATGTATTTGAACGTTGAACCTGCGCAGGACTTCGCCAACAAATCGGTGCGCAGGCAAGCGGAGTCCGGCGGCGAAGAACGCCTCGAAAACGACCAACTCGCCCTCTGGCTCGGGGACTTCCTCCGTCCTCGGGACTCGACCAACTCCAACGCCGAAGTAACCCAACCGCTGCATATCTTGCACGCGGGCCGACGACATTCGCGATACGCCAAAATCAACAGAATCGCCGGCGCGCAACTCCTCCGCCATTAAACTACTCAACGTCTCCTTAGATGAGGCAGCGGCCGGCGGCGAGGGAACGGCCGGCGGTGTAGCGGCAGTGGAAGAAGACGAGGACGGCATCGCTACGTACCGTTGGCGGCGGCGGGCGGTCTGCTTCACTCGAGCCAGATCTCGGGCGAACAAGCGCACGGCGGGCAGACGAGCAGCAAGACGGCTATAAGGGCGGCTAGGGTTTTCGCGGAGCGCGGAAGGTGAAGTTCAAAAAGCGCCGACCCCCGCCCCCTTTTATAGACAGGGCGCGGCTCTTCGGGAAACCCGCAATCCAACAGGGCGCAGCGCTTCGGGAAACCCGCAATCCAACAGTACGCCGTCAATCAACGGTCATATCAAAAACCCCCGCGGAACCACTTCGAGCGAGGGCAGCGTCTCCGCCATCTAACGACGTCTTCGGCACCAGGTGACTTTGTCGAACTGGTCCCTCGGAGGGCAAATGTTGGGGCGAAGGCAAAGGCGCCACCCTTCGCTCGAAGCCCTCGCTGCAGCAGCTGAACTAACAGAAACAAAATAGGCAGGGACACCCTTCGCTTCTTCCGCACCAGACGAAGACTGGCGGCGAAGGGCATCCCACGGTGCGGCCTCGTCCAGCTCGGAGGCCCACGTGCAATCCGGCCCATTGTAACGGGCCCCGCCTGGCTGCCGTGCGTTACAGGCCTAATTTGTAAAAGCATTCCTGTAATTACGGTCTGTAACCCCGCTTTATGGGAATATTCTAGGGATAACCTAGGTAGCTGAGGGCACATGCGTCCTTAGCTCGAGGTGCTGCGCACTCAGGTACCTATAAATACCCCTGCACAGTGCCCGTGAGAGGCCAGATTAACAGAGCTTTTGCCATCTAGCGCGAGTGCCCTGTTGACATCACTGTTCACCCTTGTTGGAGCCCCTTGCAACTGAGAGCAAGTTCCAACAGTCGGGGTGGTCGGCTTGGTCGAAGGTGATGGGATTGTCGGACCAGTCTAGGTAGACTGGCGCCGCCACCTTCACCGAACAGACCTCCCGGCGCTCTTGCTTGCGGTGCCGAGCCGAGGCGTTCGCCGCTTGCCCACCATAGATCATGAAGCAGTCGCGGACCTTGGGGAACTCTCCTGCCTGGTGATCTTCCTTCTTGTCGTCGTCACGGGCCTTGCCACCCTCCGCGGGTGGCCCGGCCCTGTGGAAGTGGCGCCGAAGCATGACGCACTCCTCAAGGGTGTGCTTGACGGGCCCCTGGTGATAGGGGCACGGCTCCTTGAGCATCTTGTCGAAGAGGTTGGCACCTCCGGGGGGCTTCCGAGGGTTCTTGTACTCGGCGGCGGCGACAAGGTCCGCGTCGGCGGCGTCGCGTTTCGCTTGCGACTTCTTCTTGCCCTTCTTCTTGGCGCCGCGCTGAGTTGACGCCTCGGGGGCATCTTCTAAAGGGAGGCCCTGGGGCTGCTTGTCCTTCCGAAAGATAGCCTCGACCGCCTCCTGGCCGGAGGCGAACTTGGTGGCGATGTCCATCAGCTCGCTCGCCCTGGTGGGGGTCTTGCGACCCAGTTTGCTCACCAGGTCGCGGCAGGTGGTGCCGGCGAGGAACGCGCCGATGACATCCGAGTCGGTGATGTTGGGCAGCTCGGTGCGCTGCTTCGAGAATCTCCGGATGTAGTCCCGGAGAGACTCTCTCGGCTGCTGTCGGCAGCTTCGGAGGTCCCAGGAATTCCTGGGGCGCACGTACGTGCCCTGGAAATTGCCGGCGAAAGCTTGGACCAGGTCGTCCCAGTTGGAGATCTGCCCCGGAGGCAGGTGCTCCAACCAGGCGCGAGCGGTGTCGGAGAGGAACAGGGGGAGGTTGCGGATGATGAGGTTGTCATCGTCCGTTCCACCCAGTTGACAGGCCAGATGGTAGTCCGCGAGCCACAGTTCCGGTCTCGTCTCGCCCGAGTACTTTGTGATAGTAGTCGGGGGTCGGAACCGGGTCGGGAACGGCGCCCGCCGTATGGCTCGGCTGAAGGCCTGCGGACCGGGTGGCTCGGGCGAGGGACTCCGATCCTCCCCGCTGTCGTAGCGTCCCCCACGCCTGGGGTGGTAGCCTCGGCGCACCCTCTCGTCGAGGTGGGCTTGACGGTCGCGGTGATGGTGCTCGTTGCCGAGGCGACCCGGGGCCGCAGGCGCTGTGTTGCGCGTGCGTCCGGTGTAGACCGAGGCTTCCCGTATGAATCGGGAAGTCGCGGCATGAGGTTCCGAGGGGTACCCCTGCCTTCGAGAGGCAGAGCTCTCGGCCCGTCGGACCGCGGCGCCTTCCAGGAGATTCTTGAGCTCCCCCTGGATTCGCCGCCCCTCGGTGGTTGATGGCTCCGGCATCGCGCGGAGAAGCATCGCTACTGCAGCCAGGTTCTGGCCGACCCCACTAGATGCGGGTGGTGGCCTGACCCTGACGTCGTCGGTGACGCGGTGCTGGAAGCCCTGGGGTAGATGACGTATTTCTCCGGCCGGGGGTTGGCCCGCCCATGCCTGCTCGACGTCCCGGCGGATCGGCTCAAGCGCTCCTGCTCCCTCGTCGAGCCTGGCCTGCACCCCGCGGATTTGCTCGAGCTGTGCGTCATGGCCCCCCGCCTGAACGAGGACCACAGCTAGCTCCCGTGGGATGTCAACGCGAGGCACCGACCTAGGGAGATCACCGTCCTCCGGCATGCCGAGATGGTTGCCTTCGGAGGGACCCCCTAGATCGACGTGGAAGCATTCGCGACTTGGGCCGCAGTCCTCGTCGCCGAGGCTACGGCTACCGTCGGAACAGTCGGAAAGGCAGTAGTCGCATGCGGTCATGAAGTCCCGCATGGCACTGGGGTTGCCAAGTCCAGAGAAATCCCAACAGATGCTGGGCTCATCATCTTCCTCGGACCCAGAGGGCCCGTAGGTCGAGACGTCCATCAGTCGGCCCCAAGGTGACCGCGTACGAAACCCCAGAGGGTTTGGACTTGCCTCTACGAGAGCACCCGCCAAAGCGAAGCCGCTAGGCGGGTCGAGGCTGAATCCGAAAGACGTGGGATGGGAATCGGTCAGTACCTTCTGGTCGACGGGCAGCGATGAGGTCACGTCGTGGACTGACTGTGTCGTCGTCTCAGGTACAAGGTTGACGTCTAGCAAGCTTTTCGCGAGCGTGCTGGCGTCGTCCACTTACTCGAGATTGGTGTGTCACGGGGAGACGGTGCTCGCCTTTGTCTCAAACGCGAGGTCGACGCCCGGTGCGCCCCCTGTTGGGGCGCTGGGGCCGTCGACTCGCTCGACAGCCGACGAGGCACTGCCTCCTGCTTGGCCTTGGTTGCCCCACCTCCTCCTCCGTCGGCGGGGGAGAGGACGGGGTGAGCTCGAATGTTGTTCTTCCACCACGCGGGGAAGACGTCGTCGATTCAGCCGCCGGCGGGCGGGCTGTCGGCCGCCATTGTCGTTGTCGCACGGCGGTGGAAGGAGTATCATATCGTAGCTGCCGTCGAGGGACATGAACTCAAGGCTCCCGAAATGGAGCACCGTCCCGGGTTGGAGAGGTTGCTGGAGACTGCCCATCTGGAGCTTGACGGGAAGCTGTTCGTCAACACGCAGCAGGCCCCTACCTGGCGCGCCAACTGTCGGCGTTTCGAGACCGGGGGTCCCTAGGCCGACGAGTGAATGTCGTCGCGTGCCCCAGCCCAGATGGGTCGAGCGCGAGGCCGAGCGCGAAGGGGGGAGAGCGAGGCGGCCGGAGACCGGCGTGAGAGAGGTGGGAATCCCGCGGCCTTCATGTTCGTCCTGCGCCCAGGTCGGGTGCGCTTGCAGTAGGGGGTTACAAGCGTCCACGCGAGAGAGGGAGCGAGCGGCCTCAAGCGAGCGCGTACCTCGTCCTCGTCCCCGCGCGGCTAACCTTCTCTAAGAGGGCCCTGGTCCTTCCTTTTATAGGCGTAAGGAGTGGATCCAGGTGTACAATGGGGGGTGTAGCAGAGTGCTATGTGTCTAGCGGAGGAGAGCTAGCACCCTAAGTACATGCCATTGTGGCAGCCGGAGAGATTTTGGCACCCAGCTGGTGTGATGTCGTGGCCGTCGGAGGAGCGATGGAGCCTAGCAGAGGGACAACTGTCGGAGCGGTTGAGTCCTTGCTGACGTCCTCTTGCTTCCGTAAGGGGGCTGAGAGCCGCCGTCGTCACAGAGTATGCAGGGCTCCATCATTGCCTATCTGGCGGAGCGAGCCAGATGGGACGCCGGTCTTGTTCCCTGCGGCCTGAGTCAGCTCAGGGTAGGGTGATGATGGCGCCTCCTGTTGACGTGGCTGGTCTGTGCCCTAGGTTGGGCGATGTGGAAGCTCCTCCGAAGCCGAGGTCGAGTCTGTCTTCCGTGGCTGAGGTTGAGTCCGAGCCCCCGGGTCGGGCGAGGCGGAGATCGCCGGCTGATGCCGGGGCGGAGTCCGAGCCCTGGGGTCGGGCGAAGCGGAGTTCGTCGTCTTCTGGGGCTGAGCCCAAGTCCGAGCCCTGGGTCTGGCGGAGCGGAGTTCGCCGTCTTCCGGGACTTAGCCCGAGTCCGAGCCCTGGGTCGGGCGGAGCGGAGTTCGCCGTCTTTAGGGACTTAGCCCGAGTCCGAGCCCTGGGTCGGGCGGAGCGGAGTTCGCTGTCTTCCGGGACTTAGCCCGAGTCCGAGCCCTGGGTCGGGCAGAGCGGAGTTCGCCGTCTTTCAGGACTTAGCCCGTGTCCGAGCCCTGGGTCGGGCGGAGCAGAGTTCGTCGTCTTCTGGGACTTAGCCCGTGTCTGAGCCCTGGGTCGGGCGAAGCGGAGCTTCCTATGGTGCCTTCGACCGGGCCTGACTGCTTGTCAGCCTCACTCTGTTGAGTGGCACCGCAGTCGAAGCGGTGCAGGCGGCGCTGTCTTTCTGTCAGGCCGGTCAGTGGAGCGGCGAAGTGACGGCGGTCACTTCGGCTCTGGGGGCACGTGTCAGGATAAAGGTGTCAGGCCACCTTTGCATTAAATGCTCCTGCGACTTGGTCGGTCGGTGCGGCGATTTGGTCAGGGTTGCTTCTTAGCGAAGACAGGGCCTCGGGTGAGCCGGGAACACATTCGCCGCTGGAGGGGGGCCTCGGGCGAGACGGAGATCCTCCGGGGTCGGCTGCCCTTGTCCGGGGCTAGGCTCGGGCGAGGCGTGATCGAGTCCCTTGTATGGACCGATCCCTGACTTAATCGCACCCATCAGGCCTTTGCAGCTTTATGCTGATGGGGGTTACCAGCTGAGAATTAGGAGCCTTGAGGGTACCCCTAATTATGGTCTCCGACACATGTACTCACGTCTCAATATTCTTGTAGAGGAAGTTAATGGATTGGGGCTAGGGATGTCAACGGGGATGATTGTGGCGGAACTGCCCGAGTTATTCCTACTTAAGTGCCTAAGCCCTGCCTTAAAGGCTAGACCACACTTAAATGGGAATAATCCGTCAATCCCTCGGATCTAGTCCGACACGGCCACTGACAGGATCAAGTACCACAATCTCACTCGATGGTGAGTCACAGAGCAAATACAATAATGCATAAAACCATACATGTCAGAGTATTAAATTTATTACATCATCATCATCGGAGTTTTGCCAAAAGTAGTCGTCATTGTTCGAAGTGCAGCGGAATAAAACTAACGATAATTAAACGGAGAGATGGGGAAGCCTATCCCATCACTCCTCATGCTCCTCCTCAGCCGAGGTAGGGTCCCACTCGACGGTCCAACCCGGTGGTAAGGTGGACGGCCAAGTCACTCCAGCAACCATGTCCTCCAGAGAACCTGAAAAGAAATTATGCCACAAGCAAGGCTGAGTATACTAATACTCAGCTAGACTTACCCGGTGTGAGGAGTCTACTCCTTTACCTCTAGACATGCAGCTGTTTGGCTGTGGGGTTTGGTTGCCAAAAGCACTAGCTGAGTTTCTAAATCAAGATTTTAACTTTGTCAAAATTAAGTGTGACTCTCTTAAGGCTAAAAGTGTACTATCTACTCATACATAGTAGCAAGCATTTTTAGCAATCAACATCTTGTATCATCTCATCACAGTTCCACTTGTTACTCAATGCAGTACAATGGATCAAGCAGTCTCATTAGCTGCGAGAAGCAGACGATTCGAATCGAGTTTTTATCCTTGCAAGGTAAACCTAAACACACGACGTGGCGAGGCACTCCGTCCCCACACACATCAACCGTCCCCATCGATTCCCTGGCAACAGATCAGGGCTCACCGCCTTGGCGTACAATGCCTCACTGACCCCGACTGGCCGTCGTGCAGTGACCGCACTTGTACCCACCATAACCGGAATGGGAGACCTCGTCTCAGGTCGCGTGAGGGGATATGTCTGCGGGCAGGTTCACTCAGGTACTAGGCTTACCGATTTACCATATTTCTCGGTATGTGTTTAGTACGTTCAAACGCTTGACACAGGTAGCCGCACGTTAATCCTTATCCCAATTTCATCTCGTAGACCACGCATCCCCATGGATCCGTGTCCACAAACCAACATCAATATGATATGAAAGTGGGTACAACCAATTCCTGACCTCGCGCGAGTGCTAGAAAAATCACTCGACTTCTATCGAGATCCCTAATTATTAAAGCAGCTACTCGACCTAGCATACTAGTACCCATCACAAAAGGAATCCTGAGTTCATGCAACTAGGGTTTCAAACAACTCCTACACTTAAGTGCACGGTACAAGCCTACAAACATTAAGTGCAGTAAAATAGCATATATAACGGTTATGCATAAAACCGGGGCTTGCCTTCCAAAGCAGTGGCAGGCAGGTCCTCTGGTGCAGGCTCTGGTGCGGGATCTGGGGCAACCTCCTGGGCAGCTCCTTGCTCCGGCATGAGGACGTACTCTCCGTCAGCAAGATTACAATCTATCGAATGCAATGAACATGTATGTTATAATTATGCAGGATTTAAGGACATTAAGCTATAGAAACTAGGTCAAGAATTAACTTAGGTTTCCCTGGCTATGTGGGTCTCCTAGTGGTATTTATAGACATAGACTTATTACCTTTTAGGTTTGGGTTTTTCTTTTAGGATAACATAGCGGATTTGCATTGTCTTTCTGGATTTCAGTGGAAAAATTTACAAAGATCTTAGGAGGACATTAATTTCCATTATCCATTTTCCTTTCTGTAATTTCCATTTAGGGTTTTTAGTGTAGGTTTGAACTACGACAGTGTTTAAATAATTTCCAAAAATTCTGTAAAAAATTACAGTGGGTTGTCACTTGCTATTCTAGCTTGTTTTAAGAATTTGAGGCTTAAAGTACAAAAGCTAGGTTTTAAACAAAAATAACAATAGTTAGGCAAAATGGGCCACTTTACACTATACTTCTTAGTTAGGGGTAGGTTCTGTCCTAAAGGTTATTTTTGTTGGCCTCTAATAGTGATACTAAGCTCTTGTACCAAAAATGACAGAGAGCAACATGCTGGTTAATTAATGATGGATTTCTAAAGTTTGGTGAAAAATATCAAACAACAGATTTTAGATTTTTCTTAAGTTCTTATTATCAACACATTAGTTATCCCAAGGGCTGGGGTGTTTTCACCATGAGGTTATTTTTGTAGGGTTTTTTCTAAGTTTCCCTTGTTTTCTTAAAATAAAAGGTATTCTATTTATTTTATACTAAACCAGGGTATGATAGATTTTTCTAGTGAACTATATTGATTAATTACCCTAATAAAAATAGGGATGTCCTCTGGTTCACTATTTAAATCACATTTTCTATTTTTCTTAACTTTAAGCATAATGTAAAAGAAGAAGTAAAAACTAACTCAATGTAGTGGACTGAGGGGTTTAACATTTTTAAATAGGTCAGCAGGTAGATATAAACTTCTCCAAATTTTTACAACCCTAGTTAAATAGTACAACCATTTTTCTTGCTATTATTGAGCTTTTGGTCAAAACTATAATTAATTTAGAACCTTCCAGTTTTCTATAGTACCTATGGGGTTTTATATTTTTCTTAGATAGGTTACATTATTTAGAGTCTGGCAAAATTGGTTTGACCAAATTTGGATAAACCCAACAGAAGTTATGGGTTTTTAAAGTTTCTGTTTGAATTTAAATCAGGTTTTAATAAGGTTTTTCTGAAAAAGCAGTTTGCGCCGAGGTCCCTGGGTTTAAACCGAATCAACCTTCGCAGTTCTACCCTTGCGCCACTATTCACTTGGGTCTCTGACATTTCACTTAACCCCCTGACCTTCTCTTCCTCTCACCCGCAGTCCTTCTCCCAACTGAAACAGTAGCCACGGAAAAGAAAAGGGCGGCGCGGCTTACCGACAGTGAGGGAGGTCCGGCGAAGGGCAGGGTTTGCTCGGGGAGGTTCTGGCGATCACGCCGAGGTACGGCTCGTCGTCGGGGATGGCCGGAATCACCCGGTCCACGCGCGCAGGCGGGCAAGCTCGTCGGCGGCGTGTGCTCCGGCCTAACCACGGCGGTACAGTTCAATCCAAGGGCATAGGGAGCTTCATGGAGGTCTAAGGAGTCTAACCGTGCAAGGAATCGAAGAGAGATTCACCGTGTACCTCGGTCCACGGTTGCCGGCGGTCGGGTGAAGTCCGGTGACCTTGTTCCAGCGTCTCCGGTGAAGCAGAGCCCGATTCTTTGCTCAGGGAGCTTCACGGAGGCATGCACAGCCTTCTTCGAGGGCTGGACGGGGCTGGGAATGACTGGGCCGGTCGGTCTACGGTGGCAGGGGGATCGGGTGGCCGCGGACACGCTGTGCACTGGCCAACGGCGGTGAACTAAGCTCCGGCGAGGGTCGAGCGGGTGCGGAAGGGTACGGTCGAGGCCTAGGAGGGTTTTATAGGCGCGGACGCGGACCGGGGCGCTGGCTTGGCTCGGGCGCGGCGTGGGGCTCACGGGGCGCGCACGGGCGTGCTCTGGCGCGGCAGAACGCGTCGAACACGTGGCGGTTTGTTTCTTCCATTGTTCAAACGTCGGCAGAGGTCGCAAACGTGCGAATCTTTGCAAAAGTTCGGCGCAGACCTCTTCCTGGCACCTAGGGCTGTCACTCAACTGTGAGACGTTGGGGCAGATATGGCCTAGGGAGGGAGATCTTCAAGTGCCAAATCGGGTGTGTCACACTGCGCGCTTCGCGACAAAAGCCATGCCATGGCATGTCAAACGTCCGAGTCTCGGGCTCAACTTTTTCCAGGGGGTTCCTTAGATAATTTGGCTCCTTTTTGCTATTTAGACCCTGGGGTTTTGGTGCCATTATCTAGGTGAACACAACTGATCTTCTATTTAGGGTTAATTTTGCACTTAGAGAAAAATAGAGAGCTCTAGCTCTCTCTCCACTTAGTGATTTGATTTAGGGTTTCTCCAGGGGCCTTTTTGCAATATTTTCTTCCTCTAATTGCTGGTTATAAGGTTACTTAAGGTTGGTTTAAGGATTACTCATGTTTTGCATATTTGCTCATTTCCTTCTCCCTCTTATCCATGGCTTTGGAAAGGAGGGTTCAAGAGGGGTCTAGGGTTCTCCCTTTTCTTGTCAAATGTAGCAAATGCACAAAAGCTTAAATGGTGCCCTTAGGTCCTTAGAATTCTTGGTTAGCACATAATCTCCAAGGTTCTTTGTTCCCCTCAAGTTATTCCACATGTGATCACAATCCTTAGCATTAAGGGTATGTTCTAGCCATGGTAACACTTGAGGTGTTACAACCCTCCCCCCTTAAAGGAATCTCGTCCCGAGATTTTAGGTAGAGTTCCTTGGAGGGTGCTTGAGGGTGTGCTAGTGCTACTCTCCCTTTATGCTCAAGTTTCACTTTTTAACTGTTCTTCGAATGTCATCCTCTTTGCAACTTCAGAAGGAAGCCCTTCTTAAGTTAAATCCACGACTTAGACTATCCTTGTTATCTAAGTTTTTCTTATAATTGACTTCAAAGGGCAGGTGGGGGTGGGGTTTTTGTGGGGTTACATACCGACTCCTTTTGGCAGAAAGTCGGGGAAGCGAGAGCGTAGATAATCCTCCGTTTCCCATGTAGCTTCTTCTGCTAAATGATGACTCCACTGAACCTTATACATTCTGATTGATCTTGCCCGAGTTGATCTCTGCTTTTGATCTAATACCTTGACGGGGTACTCTCGGTAGGACAAGTCTGGTTCTATCTCAATGTCTGGTTCTGGTAGCACTTCAGTGGGGAGACGAACACATTTCCGCAGCTGAGATACATGGAACACATTGTGAACTGCTGACATACGGGGTGGCAATTCCAATTGGTAAGCTACGGGTCCACAACTTGCCTTGATCTTATAGGGTCCAATGTAATGAGGGGCCAACTTGCCCTTGATCCCGAATCTCTGGACACCCTTGGTTGGTGATATCTTAAGATAGACATGATCTCCTACCTCAAACTGTAGAGGCTTCCGCCTCTTGTCATGATAACTCTTTTGCCTGGCCTGGGCAGCTTCTAAGTTCTTCCTGATGACTCTGACCTTTTCCTCTGCTTCAAGTACCAAATCTGGCCCAAATATTTCCCTCTCTCCTGCTTGAGACCAATTCAGCGGGGTCCTACACCTTCTCCCATATAATGCCTCGAAAGGTGCCATCTTTAGACTGGATTGATAGCTGTTATTGTAAGAAAACTCTGCCAAGGAAAGACACTTGTCCCAATCCTTTCCGTAATGTAGTGCACATGCCCTTAACATATCTTCTAAAATCTGGTTCACCCTTTCTGTCTAACCATCTGTTTGCGGGTGATATGCTGAGCTTCGGATTACGTGGGTCCCGAGAGCTTCTTGCAGTTTTTCCCAAAAGCGTGCCACAAACAGTGCTCCTCTGTCAGATATAATGGTCTTTGGGATACCATGCAATCTTACTATCTGATCCACATAAATTTCTGCGTATTTCTCTGTCTTGTGGGTGGTGTGCACTGGCAAGAAATGAGCAGTCTTGGTCAATCTGTCCACAATAACCCATATAGAATCATGGTGCCTGGAGGTATTGGGTAATCCCACTATGAAGTCCATGCAGATATCCTCCCATTTCCAAGATGGTATGGGAAGGGGTTGCAGAGGGCCTGCTGCCTTCAAGTGACTATCTTTTATCCTCTGGCAAGTGTCACACTCGGAGATGTACTTGGCAATTTCCCTCTTCATTCTGGTCCACCAATAAAGAGATCTGATATCATGGTACATCTTGTTGCTACCAGGGTGCATGGAAAATTTGGAAAGGTGAGCTTCATCCAGTATCTTCTTTCTGAGCTCAGGGTTCTTGGGAACCACCAATCGATCTTCAAACCATAAAATCCCCTTGCTGTCCTGGCGGAAACACTTATATTTCTCTACCTTTTGCTTGATCATATCCTTGATGACCTGAACACCCTTATCCTCAATCTGTGCCTGAACTATTTGCTCTTGCAATGTGGGCTCCACCGCGATATATCTCAATTCACCGGAAAGAACAACTTCCAGATTCAGCTTGCACAACTCATCACACAGGGTGGTCACTCCCACATCCATGCTCATACAATTACATTGGGCCTTTCTGCTCAAGGCATCTGCCACAACATTGGCTTTGCCAGGATGGTAATGCACCTCCAAATCATAGTCCTTGATTAACTCCAACCATCTTCTCTGCCTCATGTTCAGATCTGCCTGAGTGAAAATGTACTTGAGACTCTTGTGATCAGTGTAAATGTTACAGTGAGCTCCCATCAAGTAGTGTCTCCATATCTTGAGGGCATGAACTACTGCTGCCAACTCCAGATCATGTGTCGGGTAGTTCTGCTCATGGGGTCTGAGTGCTCGGGAAGCATAAGCAATCACTCTGTTCTCTTGCATCAAGACACATCCCAATCCGGTACCAGAAGCATCACAATAAACTTCAAATGGCTTGGTATTGTCGGGTTGGGCTAGCACTGGGGCTGTTGTCAATTGTTGCCTCAAGGTATGAAAAGCCTCTTCACACTTTTGGCTCCACTCAAATTTGACTCCCTTCTTCAACAGTTCAGTCATTGGCTTGGCAATTCTGGAGAAATCCGGAATAAATCGTCAGTAATACCCTGCCAATCCCAGGAAACTCCGAATCTGCTTTACCGTAGTCGGGGGTTTCCAGTCCATCACTTCTTGCACTTTCTCAGGGTCGACTGATATCCCCTCCTGAGAAATTGTGTGACCCAAGAATTTTATCTCCTTCAGCCAGAACTCACACTTAGACAACTTAGCATATAACTGATGGTCACGGAGTCTCTGAAGCACAGTATGCAGATGTTTAGTGTGCTCAGCTTCATTCTTGGAATAAACCAGAATGTCATCGATGAAAACGACCACGAACTTGTCTAACTCTGGCATGAATACTGAGTTCATTAGGTACATAAAATAAGCCGGGGCATTGGTCAGCCCAAAAGACATCACCAAAAACTCATACAGCCCATATCTGGTAGAGAAGGCCGTCTTGGGAATATCGCTGGCACGGATCTTGATTTGATGGTAGCCTGAGCGAAGGTCTATCTTGGAGAATACCTTGGCTCCTACCAACTGATCAAACAGAACATCAATGCGGGGTAACGGGTACTTGTTCTTGATAGTCACCGCATTGAGAGGGCGGTAGTCAACACACATCCTCAAACTCTCATCCTTTTTCTTCACGAATAAGGCGGGACATCCCCATGGTGAAGTACTGGGACGAATAAACCCCTTGTCCAACAACTCTTGCAATTGCTTCTTCAATTCTGCCAATTCTGCGGGAGGCATCCTATAGGGTCTCTTAGAGATAGGAGCAGTCCCGGGTTGCAATTCAATGGCAAACTCAATGTCTCTGTCAGGTGGCATTCCTGGCAATTCATCCGGAAAAACATCGGGGTAGTCACAGACTACTGGGATCTTCCTTACTGGGGATTCTGTCATAACAAAGGCACAAGACCGGGTACAACCCTAGTTGGGTAAATGCAAGACAGTCTCGCCGTAAGCAGGGAAATGAATTTCAATGGCTCTGGCTGCAATGTCCAATACTGCCTGATGTTTGGTCAACCAATCAGTTCCCAATATGATATCCACACTATCCAGTCCCAAGATAAGAAGGTTGGTTTTAATTATCAAACTACCAAACTTTAGAGGCACATTCTTGCTGATTTGATTAGTGGCAATCCTGCCTCCTGGGGTTGAAATGGTGATACCCCCGTTGGTGTGGTGAAAGGGCAATTGACACTTGACACTAAATTTGGCACTAATAAAGCTATGCGAAGCACCGGAATAAAAAAGAACAATAGCGGGAAAATTTAAAACTGTAAAGATACCAGTCATGACGGGTGCTCCCTCTGGGATGTCAGCCATGGTAGTGAAGTTCAACTTGCCCTGCCTCACTTGCACCTTCTGTCTCTTGCCTTGGTTCTGATTGACATTCTGCCCCTGCCTCTGCTGGTTTCTGGGGCAATTATTGGCATAATGCCCAGTGTTACCACAGGTGAAACACCTGTTGTCATTGGCCTGGCGGTACTGCTGCTGCTGATTGTTCCTCTGAGCTGGAAACTGGGTGCGGTTGGGTGTCTGCTGCTGCTGCTGCGGTGGTCTAATCACCCATCTCCCTTGCTGCTGCTGAGGTCCCTTGTTCTGCGTGTCAGACACAATCCTGAAGCGCTGTGGCTGAGCTGAGGGTCCTGCCACAGGGGTCTTCCTCTTCTTCTCTGCCTGTCGAGCTAAAATGCAGTCCTCCTGGGAGATAGCCATGTTGACCAACTCATTGTAGCTGTGGGCCCTGACGGTGTTGAGACGATCACGGAGCTTGGTGCTAAGCCCCCTTCTGAACCTGTCTCGCTTCTTCTCATCCGTATCGGCATGATATCCAGCATACTGACACAAGTCATTAAAAGCCTGGGCATACTGCAACACTGTCCTGTTGCCCTGAGTGAGTGCCAGAAACTCATTGAGCTTCCGGTCCATGATGCCAGCGGGGATATGGTGTCCTCTGAAAGCTGCCTTGAACTCCCTCCACTCCACCTCTCTACCTTCTGGCTGCATAGCAAGAAAATGATCCCACCAAGTCCTTGCAGGTCCGTGAAGCTGCTGGGTGGCGAACCTGACTTTGGTGACCTCTGAGCAACCTCCATGGAGTAGCGGAAATTTGGATTCCACCACCCTCAACCACACATCTGCATCAAGCGGGTCCTCCGCCCTGGTAAACAATGGTGGCTGAGTACTGAGGAACTCCTGGTAGGTAGCAGCGACAGGGTGACGCTGATGGTCTCCACCATAATGCTGAGGTGGTGGCTGGCGCTGAGCTAGCTGTCTCAGGATCTCATTTTGCTGGGCCATGAGCTCCTGCAGAGTGGGAGGCGGTGGCGGTGGGGGAACGTGCTCATTCTGACCACGGCGCGCTCTCCCAGCCATCTGAAAAATCACATGGTTGCTTAATAACACATCTCCAAGCTTAAGGTTCAACACGGTAGGGGAGTTAAAGCAATTTGATAGATTCCACATAAAACAAAACAAAAACATAAACCTTCCGTCCAAATTTAAACTGCCATTTATCATCCCCAAACCTCCAAAAGAGTTTAACACGGTTACATCAATGATCCAAAAGACTCAACTCTACCTAGCCTAGTACCCTAAGGGTGCAAAAGCTAAGCTAGCGGCGAGGAGTCCAACTATCATCAACCTCTAGTATTATCCCTGGCATCTAGTGAGCGAACGAGGCAACGCTTGACTCGGGGGAAGGTGGTCTCCCTGAGCCAGCGGTGTCTACACTGGAAGCAGGCTCCTCCCCTCCCTCGATGTCAACGTCCTCATCAGCCTCCTCATCATAGATCTCTTGATGATGCATATCTAGATGCTCATTAGCTTCTGCTAGCTGCTGTTGGGTGTTGAGGAGCTGATCCTCGAGAACCTCGATGGTATTCTCCCTGGTGCCCACTAGCTCCTCCAACTCATGAATCTCATCAGACAGCTGCTCCACTTGCAAATCTTTTTGCACCAGCTCCTGGGACAAGTCCACCACGAGCTCCTCCCTGTTGTCCAAGGTGATCTTGGTTGCCTCCAGCAGTGCCATCAAATGAGACATGGCCTCCCCACGCATCACTTGCAGACGATACAGGGCGTTCATGCATTGCACCGACAAGTGAGCCGTGTGGCCTGGGTAGAGAGCCCAGATGTCCCTGGCATGCTCCACCCGATCCTTCCACATCGGGTCGTCCTCCTTTTCCGCGGGGAACAACCCAATGGGGTGGGTAGCCAGCTCCAAGGGGTGGAATCCGCAGAAAGTGGTCAATCCATGCAAAGCGATAGCCTCAATTGTGTCCTCAGCCCGGTATCCATAGGACTCAGAGTCCAGTGAACGCCAGCCTGGCTGCAGGGGATGAGGCTCCAAAGTCATCCTCACCCTACAGCGAGGCACCCGGTGCTTCTCGAACTGCTGCACCGCGTACTGTGGGGGTGTCGCGTATCCGGCCCCCTGAAGTACCTCCCACAAAATGCGCGGAAAGCCCTCTCGTGCAAGTCCGTCTGTGTGGGTCAGTGCATTTCCGTCATCGGAGGATCCGTGGGAAGTCATCTGTGCACGGTGAAACGTAAGTAAAAGAAAAGGAATTATAAAAAGAACCAGAAAAATAAAACTAAGCTTTTTCTAGTTAAATAAAAAGACACTGCGGACCTAGTTGGTTGTTATCTTGTTTTTAAGTCCTTTCACTCAGTTATCCATCTGCTTAATTAGGAATGCATGCATGCTCGTCCTGAACGACCTCTCAAGAAGATAAAAGGGATAGGGAAGAACTCCCATCCTGTAAAAAGTGGCCTGTAGGGCCTAGTCACTTAGCCACCTAACTACCCTTCTATCATCCTAAGGCTTAATGTCCTAGGTCTATCCTGCTCGTCCTACGATCTATCCAACATTGTTTCTATCAAATTTTACTTTAGAAAAGGGATGGCATTTATGTTTTATTGATTCCTCTGTGGTGGTACAAGCTCCGATACCAGCTGTGGCAGAATTGACGGATTATTCCCATTTAAGTGTGGTCTAGCCTTTAAGGCAGGCCTTAGGCACTTAAGTAGGAATAACTCAGGCAGTTCCGCCACAATGATCCCCGGCGGGGAGTGCACCCCGTACCCGTCCCCGCCAAATTAAACATTCTGCGTTCCCCGTCCCCGCCTGCAGGGGTAATTTTCCCCGTACCCGTCCCCCATCGGGTATACGGGGATCTGATGGGGAAAAATCCCCACCAACGAGCAGGACCGAAGAGCAGCCGAGCAGCAGGGCCCGACGAGCAGGCGAGCAGCCGGGGGCAGGGCCAGCCGAAGAGCAGGCGAGCAGCAGGGATAGGGCCGGGCGACGAGCAGGCGGCCAGGAGCACTAAAGCAGCCGGCCGACGAGTGGATGATGACTTGACGAGCAGGATTGTAGGAGTCCGTGGGCGATGGAATGGATGGAGCTAGAGGGCTGCTGGACGCCTGGACGCCGACCTGGTCGCCTGGAGTCCTGGAGCGTGCGTCCGCTACTTAGCTGGAGCTAGGAGGCTGGGAGCAGAGCATCGGAGCAGGCACGATCGCACTCGCACAAGAGCTGAAGAGCAGTCGCCGCCCGCCAGGCACTGCGCTGCGCACCAGCCACCAGAGCAGCCGCCGCAAAAAGAAGCTAGGGTTACTAGGTTAGCCGCCAAACATTTGAGGCACTGCACTAAGCTGAGACATTTGAGACACTGACTAATGGTCCCACCTGTCATAACGGGGCCCCGACGGGTAGCGGGTATGGGGGGCGATAAACCGTACCCGTCCCCGCCATCCCCAATGGGGATTGATTCTTGCCTATATCTTTCCCCGCGGGGACTATTATCTCCCCATCCCCGTCCCCTAACGGAGGAATTCCCTGCCGGGGATCGGGGAATGGGGCCCCATTGCCATCCCTAATTGGGGCTTACTCAAATCTCACAACTGGATGTTGTGAGGAAGATTCTCAGTGTCCTCCCAATAGACAAATATGGACACATTGTCACTGTGCTACATCAAATGGATATTTTAGTTACCACACCTATACAGATTCTAGGAAAGATCAATGCTCATGAGATGTACATGCACATCAACGACAAAGAAGAGTCATCTTCCAAAAGAAAGGATTTGGCTCTCAAAGCAAATCAAGAAAGAAAAGGAAAAGCAAAAATACAAGTTGAGGAAGATTCCTCAAGTGATGATGACCTTGATGCTAATATTGCCTTGATGGTAAGGAAGACCACCAAGATGTTGAAGAAACTTAACAGAGAAGGCATCAAATTTGATTCAAGAAAGAAGAAATTCTTTTCCAACAAAAGAAAGCCCATTTCTGAGATGGATTGCTACAACTGCGGTGAGCTCGGTCATCTTGCTCATCAATGTAACAAGCCCAAGAAGAACAAGTTCAAGGGCAAGAAAGAAGATGACAGCGATGATGAAAAGAAGGAAAAGAAATTCTTCAAGAGGAAGGATGGGAAGCAAAAGAGGTTCCACAAGAAGAAGAATGGAAAGGCATATATTGTTGGTGACTGGCTGAAAGTGCATTCATCCCTTTTGTGAGTTTTGGTGATTTGGATAACAACACATTTAAAGGTCTAACGAGTTTGCTAAGTGTTGAACAGGAAATTCAGTATGATGAACATACTTGAATAATGTATAATGATCAGTGAACGAAGGTTCAACACGAGGTTAAATAACCAATGAGACAATGCAAATGGATATTATATGATCTCTATATTGGTTTGAATATATGGACAAGACCCGAGAAATCACTACATACATATGATCAAAACAGAGGATGAAGTTATTAAGAGGATAGGTCAAGCCAAAGTGAATAAGATATGAGGAATCGTGAATTGGCTTGACCATATTACTATTAGTCCATATATGCTTCTATGAGAATCGAACTAGAGCTTGATTGATCTTAACAGTTATATCTAGAAGACATTCAAGCAAGGTTCACAATATTGAAGAAATGATTCTCTCAATGGATGATCAATATGATGTGACTCAAGAATGGCTTGATAGGGTGAAGATAGCAAGGAAAGGGCTTCGAGGAACTAAGCGAAGGTGAAGGCCAAGCGACGGCTTGTGGACCGAGGTACCATGACTAAGGTGAAGAAGAGAGTACTTGCACTAAGTCGATGAACTAATCAGCTATGAAGAGTTATAACATGTTGATGCATCAGTACAGTGACTTGAAGCCATGATTTGAACTCACATATGGTGATATGGTACAAGTCACATGGTTTGATTTATGTTTGCTTCAAAAGGTGAGACAAAGATGTTTGTGATCCTTATGAAGCAACGCCATGGAGAAATCACACATGAGACACCAATGACTCAAGGAGTTTACTTAATTATATTTTATTTAACTTGAGTATAGGAATTGTCGTACTATAAAGAGGGATCCAAAAAGAAGGTAGGTGTTTGCCAAAGCTCAAGCCTCTATATTCAAAAGCTATTTTTTTGAAAACCAAAAATCTCTTTAAAATTCTATGGTTGACCATGGTTAGGTTTGAGAAACCTAGAGTGTCCTTGTTGAAAAGCAGCTGAACTTCTTAAACTACAGCTGAGCTTTTTAGCTGAGCTGAGCTGAACTTCAGCTAAGTTGAGCTTTCTCAACTCCAGCTGAATTTCAACTTCAACCGGGGTCCAGGGCAAGTTCAACCGGGGTCCAGAGAGGTTCAACCGGGGTCCAGGGCAAGTTCAACCGTGGTCCAGAGAGGTTCAACTGGTGTCCAGGGAAAGTTCAGCCGGGGTATTTTCCCGGACCTCACTGGTCAAAACCGGTTGAACCGGTCCTAGGGGAGGTTCAACCGGTGTTAGGGTCACCTGACCGGTCTGACCTCCTGACTGGCAGACTGACTGGCAGTCTGACCCCCAAGCGGTTGAACCGGCCCTAGGGGCGGTTCAACCGGTGTCAGGACCTGTTTTTGCAGTCTGACCTGCAGTCTGCCAGTCTGACTGGCAGACTGTCTGTTAGCCTGCCCCAGGCGGTTGAACCGGTCTTAGGGGCGGTTCAACCGGTCTTGGTCAACTTGACCAGTCTGTAGGTCAGTCTGCCAGTTAGTCTGACAGTTAAACTGGCAGACAGTCTGCCTGACCTGCCAGGGGCGGTTCAACTGCCCTAGGGGGCGGTTCAACCGGTCTCAGACAGAAAAATCTGCCCTACGGCTAGTTTTGAGCTCCACCTATATATACTCACTCCTACCTCTCTCCCCACACACAAGAGCACGACCCCAACCCCATTTCTAACTTGAAGAACACCTCCCATTCTCTCTCACACATCTCTTGCCTCTCCCATTTCAAATCTTTGGAGAGAAATCTTTGAGTGAGTTTGAGAGCTACGGTTTTTGTGCTTCATCTCCAAATCTCTCTTGCTCTTCTTCATTCGAGCTTTGGTACTACATCGAGTTCTTTGTGGATTCATTACTCTTGGAGCTTCTAGCTCCTAGACGACTAGGTGTCTCTTGTGAGTCTCCAAATCTTGTGGAAGACCACAAGAAAGTTTGTATTATCCGCTCGTTTGAGCAAAGATTAGTGTGTGGGCTTGACCTTTGTGGTCGGCAAAGGGAGGATAAGGGTTGAAAGAGACCCGGCTCTTTGTGGGCGCCTCAACAAGGAAGTAGGGCACCTTTTGTGGTGTGACCGAACCTCGGGATAAATCTTGTGTCTCTTGTGTTCTTGTTCATTGTTCTTATACGTGTTCTTCGTTCTCTCACCATTCCGTGAAATATTTGTTTATATCTTTTTGGTGTGTGGATTTTGAGAAGTGACCTTCTCAGATCTACTACTATGAACCCTGTGGATCATTTAGAACATCTCATTTCCAAAGTTAACCGGGTGAATTTCGAGATCAATTCAGTTTTACCCAGTTTGCTTCTAGTTTTTGTTGAAAAAGTTTTAACTTGCCTATTCACCCCCCTCTAGGCAACTTTCAATTGGTATCAAAGCCTAATCCTCGTTCTAACGCTTAACCGCATGAGGAAAAGATCATGTTTGGGGGACTAAGAAACAAAAGTGCTTCTATGCTTGAAAAAGTTGAGGTTGCCTTGACTTCATCTTTTGGTGCAGATGTTGATCCTAGGGCAATAGACCTTGCCATGAGAATCGCCGAAAGGATGTTCCTCAAAATGAAGGAAGATGAGGCGAAGAACAAGATTGAAGAAGAAAATGATCGATGGAGACCAAACGACGAATCCACCTCCTCACAAGGTTCGTCTTTCAAATCTACTTCTCATATGTGCTTTATTGCTAATGGGAGTGACAGTGAAAGCGAAAGTGAGGATGAGGATGATCTTCAACAATTCTTCGCTCAGCTAAGCAAGAAACATCGGATGAGCTTGCTCAAACTCATGAAAAGAGCGGAAGAACAAAAAGAAATGCTTCATAAGCAAGAAGACTTCCTCATCAGAAAAATCGAAGACTTAGAGAAGTTGACCAAAGAGCATGAGAAGCTAAAGTGCTCTCATGATGATTTGGTCCAAAGGTATGAAGACATTTCAATTGAGCACATTAAAGCTGTTAATCATTCATCATATATTGCTCAATTAGAAAATAAAAATGCTATGTTCAAGAACACGATAGAAAGGCTAAATATTGAAAAACTAGCTTTGCAAGAAAAACATGATATGTTTGTGTGCTCTCATAATAAATTTATGGATTCACATATCATGTTAGAAATGGCTCATGAGGTTGTGTTAACTAATTTGAAATCATACCAACCTCACATATGCACATGTACTCAAATAGAAACTATATTATCATGTGCTAACAAATGTTGCTCTCAAGAAAGCCAATCTTCCATTGAGCTAGAAATTTCAGGAATTAGTGATATTTTTATCACACAAGAAAATAAAGAGCTCAAGGAAGAAGTTGGAAGGCTAAGAAAGAGCTTAACTCTTTTGAAGGGAAAGTGTCATGCTCAACCTTCTCAAGGTAACCGTGATAATATGGCGAAAAAGCTTGAGAAGGGGACAACTGTAGCATGCACAAAACCCCTTCAAAAGAATACCAAGCTTTCCAAGAAGGACATGAGCAAAATCCATAGTGAGAAAATTAATGCTCATATGATTTGCTCTAACAATGTACCTATGTGCTTCAACAAAGAAAGATCAAAGAGAAGCGATAGGAGGTGCTATGGATGCAAGGAGAAGGGCCATGAAATTGATTCATGCCCCCACATGAAGAATCAAGACCTTGCACGTTCAAGAAAGATAACCATCAAAAAGGATGAAAGCAAAAGGCAAATGCATTGCAAGGACAAGCATCACATTTGCTACAATTGCCGTGAAAAAGGTCATCTATTCAAGGTTTGTCCAAAGGGTAAAACTCCTAAGCCTAACTTGTCAATACATTCAAATATGCTTAGGAGACCCAAATTTGACTCTTGTGCTAGAAAGGTGATGAGTTCACCACATTCTAGGACCAAGGCTATTTGGGTGCCTAAGTCCTTATTGGCTAACCTTGATGGACCTATCATGAGATGGGTACCAAAATGTACTTAATAAGTTTTGCAGGTACCCAGAGATGATATGAAGCTTTGGGGTGCTTGAGCGGTTCAACTCAATTCTTATCTCAAGCTATCAATCTTACATTGTCTATCCTTTAAGATTGACCCAAAGATGAATTGAGTTGTTATATCACTAACTTCATATTCATCTCTAGCAAGAACTTATGTTGTAGGGAATAAGGATTAACCTTTGTGGGAATCAAGCAAAAGGCCTACAACCAAGTGATATCCAAAGGATGGTAACAATTAATTCTTAAGTGCACATTGCTTTTAATTGCTATATTCCTTTGTGTCTTTTGTAGCCACATAGGAAAAATGAAGCACTTGAGAATGAACTTAAAAGATTTTACCTTGCTTTGGAAAGGATCTAATTATATGGTAGATTGCAAGTTCATATTTTTATATTGTGACAATCTACATGCTTTAAATTGATTGTATGTATCTTGTGGCATATTTCAAGTTAATCATCATATTATTACCATGACCTAGACATAAAGAGTATTATCCCATGTTCTTAAATGAATAGAGTGCTAAGTAAGAAATTCAAATTCTTATAGCACTTACCAAATGGGGCTAGAGTTGTGAGACTAATGTTTCTATCTAAGTGTTTATGTAGTCTCACAACATGAGAATGTGTTTCCCAAATGGAGTGTGCCATTCAACATTCAAAGAAGATCGAACCAATACTATGTGATGTATTCATTCTTGTTTAAATTGGTTTTGAGTCTTCTTCATTAATCACTCACCATGCTATGAATTAAACTTGCCATGTAAACTTAATTAAATAATCATGCTACTTTCATCTTTTTTACAATTGATGTTATGCATGATGCTTGTAAGGGTAATTTAGTTCATATCATGAGGTTTTCTTGTTTTAGTAACCTTCTTGTCATTCATATACTAGAGGTTGCTAAATAGGAAACTATTGCTTGTGTTACTAATACAATCTCTTTTAAGATATTTAATGGAAATTCATAAGTAGAGATTGTGCTCTTTCAATTGGTAAAATCACAAGCTTTAAAGGTTAATCTTCACCTAAAAGGAAGATTAGGAATGTTCAAGGCAAAGGTATGGAACAAATTGCTTCAATTGGTAGTTGATCAATAGTAGTTCCTTCCAAGTGGCATTCTTTCAATTGGTAATAATATATTCTATGGAAAGGAATGTCAATATGAAGGTTAAATTCCTTTTGGCTTAAATTTGTAAATTAATGCATATTGTGAATTCACTGCTCCATTTGCATTAACTTAAAAGGAATTTAATTTATGCCTTTACGCCTCATAAATGATGATTTGTTTGCCATTCATATATAGATATCATCATTCATTAAATACTTCCTTGTACTACTAATACCTCTTTTCAAAGTGTTTTATCGACTAGTTTTAAAAGGAAAAGAGATAACAAAGAAGGAAGTCTCCACAAATGATGAAAAGAAGAATACTAAGGTGACACCACCACAGATAGTAAGATCTATCAAATTGGTATAATAAATGGTACATTCTATATGGTGGTAAGTATTCTTAGGCATAAGTTAATTCATTGCAAATTTGTCATGCCTTGACCATGATATGTAATATACTCCTCATGAGACTCTTAACTGAATTGAAAGTGCATGTGGCAAGTCATTCACATACTTGATGCACATATCTAGTGGGAGAACATTATATATCTTGTGTCATAGAGAATAAGTTTCACTTGAGTAAGCTATACTAAGACAATCCAAAATGGTAAATTTGTATCTCATTCATATAGATTGTAATCTTTGTTTTCTAAATAGCTACTCTTGATGCAGTTTAAAATTCCCTTATCGTTAAATCTCAAGTGCATATTATTTTCAAATCTTATCTCTTTTGTGGCTTGTGTAGCAACTAAGGGAAAAGAAGCACTTGAGGATATACATTAGTTATTGATTATGAAATAAAGGTCTAATTGGAAGATAAATGAATATTATCATATGGTCAACAAATCCAAAACTATGTGATGTACTCTCTCTAGTTAATTTGGATTTGATTCTTCTATATTAGACACTCACCATAATATGGATTAAGTCAGCCCTTTAGACTTTATTGAATAACCATGCATATTATCCATATCATTCAAAATATATTGTGCTTAAGGGCTCAAGGGAAATTTAGTCCATATTATGAGGTTTTTCTGTTTTTAGCAACACGCTTGTCTTTCACATATAAAGGGTTGCTAAATAAGAAACTAGTGCTTGTGCTACTGATGCCATCTCTTATGTTGAGGTTATCCATAGAAAATCTATGTTAAGAGATGGTGCTTGTTTTAAATTGGATAAATCACAAGCTTAAGGATACTATTCAACTAAAGTAATATGAAGTTGATAAGAGGCCAAGGTATGAAAACTTCCTCTCCTTCAGTTGTTTTAGTATTCTATCCTTAGTGGGATGTACCATAATATAGATTAATTTCATTGCAATATAAAATGTTCAATAGTGCATATAACTTTGACATCAACCATATATGTGCACTAATTTAAAATAATTTAATCTACCCTTTTGGGTTCTAAGAATGATGATTCATTTGCCATCCTCATATAAGGATCATCATTTGTGAAACCCTCCTTTGTGTTTCTAATGCTCTCTTTTCTAAGTGTTTCAATAAGGTCCTTCCAAGCGCTTTCAAGATGGATTCAAAATCTATGGATATAAGAGTCTTGGTTGTTTCAATCATTGAGTTTTAATTGATCGAATCAAGAAAAGATGAAAGAAGTTCAAGATCACTTGGTTGGATGAAATCGTAAAGAGAAAAGAGATCACAGTGATTCAAGAAGGGAGTTATACTTTTTTGTCAACCAAATAATGAAGATGTAGTGACATATTTATATGATATCCTTCATTATGAGGTTTTGAGGTTCATATTAGCAAGCTTTACCCTTCAGGATTTCAATTGATATACTTTCAATTCTTAAACTTTCAATTGGTTTAATTTTCATCATCTATGTAAAGCATGTTATGTTAAACCAAGATATAGTGCAAACATCTCCTTTAACCTCATATTGTTGATGTGCATAAGTGTACTTTGTGTACTCTTGCATGCACAAATTGAGGGAGAGTTTAGCCTATATCTTGTGAGACTAATGAATTCTTTCAAGTTCATGTTGTGTAGTCTCACACCTTGGAGAACATCAAATGAGGATGAATGGTTCCATAGAAATGAAGAATTTCTCTTGATTGTTTGAAGAGGATAAGTTTCTCTTTGAAATGTCAAGCCTATCAAAAGCTAAGATGGAAATTCATGATTATAATGGAGACCATGTGGCGTAGAACAAAGGTGTGTCACTCCATGAACTATTGTATTACAATTGTGTATCTAGGCTCTTACATGCTAGTGTGTGCATGTATATGCAATATCTTAAGTCACGCCATAAGGTTGCACTTGTGGTGACGATTAAAGAATCTCTATATATTTGATTAATACCTCTTGTCGTGATGTCATAAGTTTGCCTTAAGTCATCTTAGTGAGGTATGAGTCAAACATGCTAACTTCTCAAGAATCTTGGCTTAAAATATTGCATATCATGTCTATTAGTATACCTTTTGGATTATGAGCAATTCCTTCAATTGGTACAATTTCACATTTTCGTACTTTATTTGTACCAAGGTTCAAATTGTAGGACTTAATCCCCTAGCCTCACAAGTCGAAGTGCATAAGTTAAACAAGTATTCATCACTTGTATGCACACATTTAGGGGGAGAATAGTCTATGATTTGAATCTTTGAGACTAACTTCATTTTCAAGTCTATTATGTGTGTAGTCTCAAATTAGAAAGGAATCTTCAGGCAAAGACAATCGCTTCCACTGCAAATTTGATGGGTATCAAAGATTCTTTGCTCCAATAAATGACAATCTTCATTTGATATCTTGGACATAAGTCACAACTATGCCAACAAGAGCTTGCTAATGAATTCTAAATCCAACACAAGTCTGAAACCCCTTGAAAAGGTAAAACGCAAAGGTACATCACTTATGACACTTATCCATTACCTTTGTGCCATCTAAGGACCCTTTTCATAATAGTGTGTTCCCATCTTGCTTAATCATAATTTCTACCCTTTATATTCTTTGTATCCTTTTTGGAGATTTATGACAAAGGGGGAGAAATTTTGCATTAAAGCTTACCTTTAGTCTTATGTAACTAAGTGTTAGAAGACTTTTAAGAAGGGGAGATATAATTAACAAAAATGGGGAATCATAAGAAAAACATAAGATGTAGAAAATTGATGAGTGCATACTATGTCATGAGCATCACGTTTATTTTATGACACAATGCACCTCATGAATAGTATAATATAAGTTGTCTCCATACTTTGACCCAAATATGTGCTTTTGGCATTTGAGTACAAAAGTGTTATTTTCTGAAATGCACATATTTAGGGGGAGGAAACTATATCATAGGATTCAAAATCTTATTTATCAAATCTTATATAAGCTTTAAATGTGTTGTCATCAATCACCAAAAAGGGGGAGATTGAAAGTGCATTCATCCCTTTTGTGAGTTTTGGTGATTTGGATAACAACACATTTAAAGGTCTAACGAGTTTGCTAAGTGTTGAACAGGAAATTCAGTATGATGAACATACTTGAATAATGTATAATGATCAGTGAACGAAGGTTCAACATGAGGTTAAATAACCAATGAGACAATGCAAATGGATATTATATGATCTCTATATTGGTTTGAATATATGGACAAGACCCGAGAAATCACTACATACATATGATCAAAATAGAGGATGAAGTGATTAAGAGGATAGGTCAAGACAAAGTGAATAAGATATGAGGAATCGTGAATTGGCTTGACCATATTACTATCAGTCCATATATGCTTCTATGAGAATCGAACTAGAGCTTGATTGATCTTAACAGTTATATCTAGAAGACATTCAAGCAAGGTTCACAATATTGAAGAAATGATTCTCTCAATGGATGATCAATATGATGTGACTCAAGAATGGCTTGATAGGGTGAAGATAGCAAGGAAAGGGCTTCGAGGAACTAAGCGAAGGTGAAGGCCAAGCGACGGCTTGTGGACCGAGGTACCATGACTAAGGTGAAGAAGAGAGTACTTGCACTAAGTCGATGAACTAATCAGCTATGAAGAGTTATAACATGTTGATGCATCAGTACAGTGACTTGAAGCCATGATTTGAACTCACATATGGTGATATGGTACAAGTCACATGGTTTGATTTATGTTTGCTTCAAAAGGTGAGACAAAGATGTTTGTGATCCTTATGAAGCAACGCCATGGAGAAATCACACATGAGACACCAATGACTCAAGGAGTTTACTTAATTATATTTTATTTAACTTGAGTATAGGAATCGTCGTACTATAAAGAGGGATCCAAAAAGAAGGTAGGTGTTTGCCAAAGCTCAAGCCTCTATATTCAAAAGCTATTTTTTTGAAAACCAAAAATCTCTTTAAAATTCTATGGTTGACCGTGGTTAGGTTTGAGAAACCTAGAGTGTTCTTGTTGAAAAGCAGCTGAACTTCTTAAACTGCAGCTGAGCTTTTCAGCTGAGCTGAGCTTCTTCAGCTACAGCTGAGCTGAACTTCAGCTGAGTTGAGCTTTCTCAACTCCAGCTGAACTTCAACTTCAACCGGGGTCCAGGGCAAGTTCAACCGGGGTCCAGAGAGGTTCAACCGGGGTCCAGGGCAAGTTCAACTGTTGGGGACTTGTTCTCAAATACTAAAAGTTAAGAACAAGGCAACATAAAAAGTGTTAAATGTTAAAGTCCTTCGTCCTTATAAACATTATATCCCTTCGGATATAATGAACTCAGGACGAAGGTTACAAGGAAAAGACCTTAGTAAATTGATATATGATGAAGAAGAACACAATTAACTTCTTTTTATTATCAAATTCATAGAAACAAATTATAAATGTACCTTCGAATTGATGAAAGGTAAAGGTACAGGCGTGATGCAAAAAGCGAATGTCAAGTCAGCATGAACAGTACAGGAGTACTGTTCATCTATTTATAGGCACGGGACGCGGCCCGTGTAAAATTACATTAATGCCCTTTACATTTATCAATAACTCTATAGTAATTCTTCGAGGACTAATTTGGCTTTTCATCTTTAAGTCAGTTCCCCTTTTCTGCCGTCATGCCAAAGCTTTTCTGCACATAGCTTCGTGATCGTCTTATCCTTCGTCATGATTGCCTTCCATCCCAGTCAAGCTTCGTCTTGACCATGCTCTTGTATACCCGTAACCTGATTCCGAAGATGCCTGCTCGTATACTTGGAAAACATTATCAAATCATGTTTTTGAGGACCTTCGGAAGCCGAAGGCCCCCAATAGTAGCCCCTCGCAATATTAATTTGCTGCAATGATAAATTCATATTGCGACATGGACGAAGGCCTTAAGCCGAAGGTCCGAAAAAACACCTTCTCTTTGCTAGAATAGCAACAGTCTTTGACAAGCGGGACCCTCCAGTTTTCAACGCACTAGGTGTATAAATAAGAGCTCATCACGAGTTTATTTGGCACGCTCTCTTGCCAAATGCTTTTACTCACCCAACTTTTAGCCTGCGCGCAACAACACTTGCTTGGCTTTTTAGATTTTTAAGCTTCGGTTTCGAGAGCACCTTCTCAGCGTTTGCAAGGATGTCTGAAGATAAAAAAGTTGTTGGTGATTCGAAGCTAAGTCTTTCTGAGGAGATGCATCTGGGCTTTCTTCAATCAATGTCAAAGACTAATACAAAGAAGATTACTAAAGAAATTTTGGAGGGTTTATCTGAGGATACTGGTGACAGTGACAGTTATGATGTGGATAGCGGTGGTGAAGATTCCAAAGATCGACCTTGGCGACCAAGCCATGCGGTTTTTGGTAAATCAAGTATTAAAGAAAATCATCTTGTCAACATGAGGGGCAGATATTTTTGGGACTTGTCCGTTGTGAGGGCAGATGAAGGAGAGAAGACTTGTCCGACTCCTGAGGAAAATGAAGTCGTGGTATTCCGAAGCTTCTTGAAAGCTGGACTACGATTTCCCTTAAGCAGTTTTGTTGTGGAAATACTGAAGATATTTGAAATCTACCTTCACCAACTTACCGCCGAAGCAATCATAAGGATGAGCATCTTTGTGTGGGCTGTGAGAAGCCAAGGTTTGGAACCTAATGCGAAAATTTTCTGCAATATTCATGAGTTATTGTACGAGACAAAACCCTAGGGTAAAGAACAGTATCACAACAATTTCGGCTGCTACAGCTTCGGCTCCCGGTCTGGTTCAAGCTGCCCCATGCCAACCTTTTGAAAGAGGTGGCCCGGCGACTGGATGACGGAATGGTTTTACGTGAAGAATGACTTGAAATCACGGGAAGATATAAAAAGTATCATTATGCTTCCCATCTGGCAATGCTTCGGCCTGCGGAGGCCGAAGGTGGAAATGAATGAAGTAGTCGAAGAATACCAGAGAGCCTGCGGTGTTGTTTGCCCTTTTATTGGGACAAGGGATTTGGTCCAAGAACACATTGCCTTCAGAGTATGACCACTTGTGGAAAAATGGGAAATGCCGAAGGAGACCATTAAAGAAACTAACGAAGGTGGACTAGTCAGGCTGAAATACACATTTAAATACGGAGATAAATTCGTTGAGCCAGATGACGACTGGTTGAAAAGTATTGAGGCCATCAGTGATGAATTGCTTGGTGTATACTCAAAGGTCGAAGATACTGCATTATCAGCGGCCTTCGGAGGCCGAAAGAGGAAGAGGCTCAACCGAGTATTTGATGCAATTGGGTTTGTCTACCCCGACTACCGCTATCCAGCGCGGGGTCAAAAAAGAAAGAATCCACCTTCTGCGAAGGAAACTGCTTCAGCCGCTCCTAGTGAGCCGGCACCGAAGAGGAAAAGGGTAAAGGTTCTCACACATCGGCCACGTTATATTGAACCGGCCACAGTGCCTGAATTTGCTGGTGAGACCTCTTCAGCCACCGAAGCTGAAGAGCCAACTCTTCTGCCAAATATTGAAGTGCTGGCCGAAGTGCCAGCGACTGAAAAAATAGAAGAACCGAGGGCTGAAGAAATAAAGACATCAGAAGTCTTGAGTCCTTCGGCAAAAACTGAAACGACAAAAAGCCATAAGGGTCCAGCGGTGACCCCTAAAAGAAGAAGGATGGTTAATGTGCTAGATGTTTTAGAGACAATCAAATCTTCAAGCAGACCTCCAAAGAAAATTGTTAAAACTTCCGAAATACACACTGAAGCCTTTGTCGCCGAAGCTTCAAAGCAACAGTCTGAAATTGAAGCCGGGCCTTCAGAGCCCGCCAAGGTGAAATCTTTGGAAGCCGAAAAACAGAAATAGCAGAACAAATTTTGGCTAAAGAAACTGGCACTGCTGCCCCCGAAGCATCTTCCAAAGTACTTGATTATATTGTACGACATGCTTCAGGGAAGAAATTATCCGAAGAAGAAATTTTTGAAGCTAATCACTATGCCCGAGAACTGAAGTATCCGAAAGGGGCCTTAGTATTCAACGGCACAGATGAAGATGACTTCTCATACTGCCTCCCAGACAACAAAGAATTATCTGTCTGCCGGGAGATGGCTAGAAGTATGGGGTTTCCGAAGCTTGAAGCTGGGCTCTGCGCTATGACGAAGGACGATCTTGCGGATAGCCTTGCATATAATAGTCTGAAGGTATGAGAATTGTATATTTGGAAATTTGTAATTTTTGAATCATTCTTTTATTCTTATAGTAATTCTTTTTTCATATAGGGTTTAATACTGAGCAACGCTTTGAGAGCGCAAAAGAATGTCGAAGACGAGAGCTATAATATTGCTTTCAACAACCTACGAACAGAGGTTATTAAGCTGAGGAACGAAGCTTTGGAAAAAGATAAAATTCTGCTTACATTGGTGGATAAAATAAAGGAGGACGAAGCTACCTCTAAGGCTCAAGCTGAAGCCCAAAAACGCGAAATTCAGGATCTTCGGAAACAGCTGGCCAGAGCTAAAGAAGAACGCATACTTGAAGAAACAAAACGAGAACTTAGTGATCAATGGGCAAATCATTTGGAAATAAATGTTGAAGAGCTTCGTGCATCCAAGAAAAGGTGCTATGACAAATCCATAGAGTGTGTTAAGAAAATAAAATCCAGCTTCGCCAGCGTCGGCGCATTCTCTAGCGAAGAAAATTTCACAAGGGGTAATCCAGAAGGCCCGATTGAATGGATCAGTCACGAAGCTGAGGCCTTCGAGGAAATCTTGAATAGCCACGGAGACATATGTGCTTTTTCGGGCGCCAGGGGGATTGCTACTGTTTTGGAAAGAAAAGGCTGTGAGCATGTGAAATCTTTAGCGCAATCCGAAACTGCCTTGTCTTCCGAAGATATAAAAGACCCCTCGGTAGAAGCAAGTCTAGTCAGTGGAAAATTTTTCACCGACATCTAGGACAATGGCGGCCGAGAAATGGCCCAAGAAATCATTCAAAAAAGCGAAAAAAGCATCCATGATGCTAGGAAGGTAGCAGAGGCTGCTGAGAAAAGCGCAGAGCCCGAAGGGCAAATAGGTAATAATTAGTGATAACTGGCTCTTCGTTGTAACTTTTTGATTTTGAATTTCTTCATGGTTTGTAATAGTAATATATCTATATCTTCTCTTCCCTCAGAACCTGCTGAGCTATCTCCAGGCCCCCACACGAAGGGGGATGACGAAATTAGACAAATGGCCAAAGCCATCATGGATAGAGTTGTTGATCAGCTTCTAAACGAAGCTGCAGAAGTAGTCTTAAAGGAAGATTAAATGCTGCTGTAAAAACATTTAGATTGTAATGCTTGTTGAGAATCATGTATAACATTGTGTAACTTTGGATATAGCATATTATCTGTTTATAATTCTATTTTTGACGATGCATGAAACATCATATACATACCATTTTTGAGCCTTCGGCGAAAAAAACACCTTCCCTTCTTTTCATGCTTCGTAAAAATCAATAATCAATCCTTGTAAAATCAATAATCAATAGATCCTTCCATTTCAGAGTTTGACGATGATATAACTTTTCAACGGCTATTTTTTTGTGCCTTGTCACTATTTCTTCAAAACAATCTTCGAATATCAATATCGAGACCCCCCTTCTTGCGTTGTTGATGCACTATGATGTATGATGTTATGCTATGCAAATGATGTAATGATGTAATGTTGTGCAAAATGATATTTGCCGAAGGTTGACATTAATTTTTCTTTGTAAGCCTCCCTTAGGAGCTTCTTCGCCTTTTACTTCAGCGGAATCAGCGTTTATTTTTCGCTGCAAGCCTCCCTTAGGAGCTTCTTCGCCTTTTACTTTCAGCGGAATCAACGTTTATTTTTCGCTGTAAGCCTCCCTTAGGAGCTTCTTCGCCTTTTACTTTCAGCGGAATCAACGCTTATTTTTCGCTGTAGGCTCAGAAAACTTACACTGCGCTCCCTTAGGAACGACTTTTTGCTGCTTCGAAAAAATTGCACTGCGTTCCTTAAAACAAATTTTTGATAATTCGAAGGTCCTCCTTGCCATCATAAATTCTCATGCTTCGGCAACTTAGGCCTATGGAGAAGATATATTTTCATTATGGTAAAAAGCGAAACTATTACAAGAAATTGAAAGATGATAAAAGAAATTTAGACTTCCCATAATTGTTCCTTATTAAAAAGAAAGTAATACTGAATGTGAAAATGCGAAAAGTTGCTGTCGAGGTAGGATATTTGTCAGTAAATGTGCTTCGACTCTGGCACAGTGCTATTGACTGTGCGAGCTTCGGACTCCTCTCTGAAGTCCCGCTGAAGGTGAGTGTGCTGACTCCCTTCTGGCTGCTGACCTCGTTGTGTTGGTGGTGGCGGTGGAGGCTGTTGCCAAGATGCTTGGGGTTGGCTTGCCGAAGCAACAGAAGCTGCAGGGTGATTGCCTACATATTCTGGAATGTAAGGCGAATGGTACGAAGCAGTATGCATGACCTGCTTCGGCTGACTCTGTTGTGCTGCAGCTTCTGCTATCTCCTTTTGCTTTTGGATGGTAACATGGCACATCCTGGTGGTATGACCCTTGTCTTCACCACAGAATAAGCAGTAAATTTTTCTTGGCTGATCCCCAAATCTTCCCCCGAAGCCCCTGGCGCCTCTACCCCTTGGCGCTGGCGGCCGAAAAGAGCTTTGTTGCTGCCCCGAAGCTTGCGAGGAGTATTGTGGCCTTTGCTGTTGGCTCCCTCTATCATCACTTTGAGTAGAGTTATGAATTGACCTGATGTGCCTCGGATGAAATCTTCCTCCGAAGCCCCTGGTCATTTCAGAGAACCTGAATGCTTCCTCCCTTCTTTGGCGGAAGTCATTGTCAGCTCGTATATACTTGTCCATCTTCTGGAGCAGCTTCTCCAAAGTTTGTGGTGGCTTCCTGGCAAAGTATTGCGCTGAAGGTCCCGGCCGAAGTCCCTTAATCATGGCCTCAATGACAATTTCATTGGGCACTGTTGGCGCCTGTGCTCTTAGACGGAGAAACCTTCGGACATACGCCTGAAGGTATTCTTCGTGGTCCTGGGTACACTGGAATAAAGCTTGAGCGGTAACTGGCTTCGTCTGAAACCCTTGGAAGCTGGTTATCAACATATCCTTCAGCTTCTGCCATGAGGTGATTGTCCCTGGCCGAAGAGAGGAGTACCAGGTTTGAGCGACACTCTTGACGGCCATGACAAAAGACTTTGCCATGACTGCAGTATTGCCACCATACGAAGATATGGTTGCTTCATAGCTCATCAAGAATTGCTTCGGGTCTGAATGACCGTCGTACATGGGGAGCTGGGGTGGCTTGTAAGACTGGGGCCATGGTGTAGCCTGCAATTCTGTTGATAGAGGAGAAGCATCATCAAAAGCAAAATTTCCATGATGGAAATCTTCATACCAGTCATCCTCATTGTAGAAGCCCTCCTGATGAAGCTCTCTGCGCGGAGGCCTTCGGTTCTGGTCATCTTGAGCAAGATGACGAATCTCTTCCGAAGCTTCATCTATCTGCCTCTGAAGATCAGCTAGACGAGCCATCTTCTCTTTCTTTCGTTGCACCTGTTGATGGAGCATCTCCAGGTTTTGGATTTCCTGGTCCAAGTCGTCCTCCGGAGGCGTTGGACTGGTGGCCTTCCTCTTCTGGCTTCGGGCCTCCCTAAGAGAAAGGACGTCCTGATTGGGGTCCAGCGGCTGCAGAGTGGCAGCCCCTGTCGCTGAAGCTTTTTTCGGCGGCATGACGAAGGTGATGCTTGCCGAAGATGTTCAAAGCTCAAGAAATGGAAGTGAGTTCCCCCACGGTGGGCGCCAATGTTGGGGACTTGTTCTCAAATACTAAAAGTTAAGAACAAGGCAACATAAAAAGTGTTAAATGTTAAAGCCCTTCGTCCTTATAAACATTATATCCCTTCGGATATAATGAACTCAGGACGAAGGTTACAAGGAAAAGACCTTAGTAAATCCGATAGATGATGAAGAAGAACACAATTAACTTCTTTTTATTATCAAATTCATAGAAACAAATTATAAATGTACCTTCGAATTGATGAAAGGTAAAGGTACAGGTGTGATGCAAAAAGCGAATGCCAAGTCAGCATGAACAGTACGAGAGTACTGTTCATCTATTTATAGGCACGGGACGCGGCCCGTGTAAAATTACATTAATGCCCTTTACATTTATCAATAACTCTATAGTAATTCTTCGAGGTCTAATTTGGCTTTTCATCTTTAAGTCGGTTCCCCTTTTCTGCCGTCATGCCGAAGCTTTTCTGCACATAGCTTCGTGATCGTCTTATCCTTCGTCATGATCGCCTTCCATCCCAGTCAAACTTCGTCTTGACCATGCTCTTGTATACCCGTAACCTGATTCCGAAGATGCCTGCTCGTATACTTGGAAAACATTATCAAATCATGTTTTTGAGGACCTTCGGAAGCCGAAGGCCCCCAACATCAACCGGGGTCCAGAGAGGTTCAACCGGTGTCCAGGGAAAGTTCAGCCAGGGTATTTTCCCCGGACCTCACTGGTCAAAACCGGTTGAACCGGTTTTAGGGGAGGTTCAACCGGTGTCAGGGTCACCTGACCGGTCTGACCTCCTGACTGGCAGACTGACTGCCAGTCTGACCCCCAGGCGGTTGAACCGGCCCTAGGGGCGGTTCAACCGGTGTCAGGACCTGTTAAGGCGGTTGAACCGGTCTTAGGGGCGGTTCAACCGGTCTTGGTCAACTTGACCAGTCTACAGGTCAGTCTGCCAGTCAGTCTGACAGTCAGACTGGCAGACAGTCTGCCTGACCTGCCAGGGGTGGTTCAACCGCCCTAGGGGGCGGTTCAACCGGTCTCAGACAGAAAAATCTGCCCAATGGCTAGTTTTTAGCTCCACTTATATATACTCACTCCTACCTCTCTCCCTAACACAAGAGCACGACCCCAACCCCATTTCTAACTTGAAGAACACCTCCCATTCTCTCTCACACATCTCTTGCCTCTCCCATTTCAAATCTTTGGAGAGAAATCTTTGAGTGAGTTTGAGAGCTGCAGTTTTTGTGCTTCATCTCCAAATCTCTCTTGCTCTTCTTCATTCGAGCTTTGGTACTACATCGAGTTCTTTGTGGATTCATTACTCTTGGAGCTTCTAGCTCCTAGATGACTAGGTGTCTCTTGTGAGTCTCCAAATCTTGTGGAAGACCACAAGAAAGTTTGTATTACCCGCTCGTTTGAGCAAAGATTAGTGTGTGGGCTTGACCTTTGTGGTCGGCAAAGGGAGGATTAGGGTTGAAAGAGACCCGACTCTTTGTGGGCGCCTCAACGAGGAAGTAGGGCACCTTTTGTGGTGTGACCGAACCTCAGGATAAATCTTGTGTCTCTTGTGTTCTTGTTCATTGTGCTTATACGTGTTCTTCGTTCTCTCACCATTCCGTGTAAGATTTGTTTATATCTTTTTGGTGTGTGGATTTTGAGAAGTGACCTTCTCAGATCTACTACTTTGAACCCTGTGGATCATTTAGAACATCTCATTTATAAAGTTAACCGGGTGAATTTCGAGATCAATTCAGTTTTACTCAGTTTGCTTCTAGTTTTTGTTGAAAAAGTTTTAACTTGCCTATTCACCCCCCTCTAGGCAACTTTCACTGGCTCACCGACATTGAGTCATCAAGTGGATCTTCTTCAAGTGAAGAAGAGAATGATGAAAAAGTTACCGCCATCGCCGGGGACTTCTCTTCACCACCACCATCGCCATCATCGACTTCTCACCTATGCCTCATGGCTAGAGGTGAACGGAAGGTACAAAATGATATTGATATTACTGATGATAGTGATAGTGATAGTGATGAGAAATTTGCTTCACCTTCATATGATGAACTAGCTGACTTGCTTAAAGAATATACTCAAATTATTAGAAAGTCAAAAGCTAAATGTGATAGGTTGAAAAATGAAAATGAATCTTTAAATGCCAAATATGACATAGTTATGAAAGCTAGTGATGAAATAAAAGAAGAAAATAAAACTATGTCATCAACTGTAAATGAGCTCACAAACTCCCTAAAAGATGCTAAGGACAAATGTGACAAGTTAAATGAAGCTAATAGGGAGTTGCAAAATAGACTAGTAATAATCAAGGAAGACTATACTCAAATTAAATTTGATCATGACAATCTTCTTGTTGAAAATGAACTTTTATCTTGCAAAACACATGAGGCTATTAACCCTATTGTTAAGATTGATGTAGCAACCTCATGTGATGATTTGAGTCAAGGAGAGCAAACTAGTCTACATGCTGAATTGACTGAAAAAGTTGAAGTCCTGACTTTAGACAACCAAAAATTGAAGAAATACTTGACTGATGCAACTACTAGAGGAAAGGTTGCTATTGAGAACAATGATTTCAACAATGAGTTGGCAGTGAATAATGAAAGGCTTAAAAATGAGGTCAAGAAACTAAAGAGTGAAAATGAACATCTTGCAACAAGTGTGCAAAAGTTCAACAAGGGTCAATACCTCCAAAATGAGCTGCTTATGAACACTGTCATGAAAAACAACAAGAGTGGCATTAGATACAATGCTTTTGTGCAAAAGAAAGCTACCACTCAATACAAGCCAAAGCAGACTCACAAGCTTATCAAATGCTTTGATTGTGGAAATGAAGGTCATTTTGCCCACAACTGCAAAGCCAAACCACCAACTCCCTTGCCTAAGCACTCAAGACCATTTGCTTTCAATGCTCATTATGTTCTAAGAAAGGTTGCAAATGGAAAGGTCAAAGTTACATTCCTAGGTCCACCAAACAAGAGTAGACCTAGACAAATCTGGGTTGCAAAGTCCTTGATTGAGAGAGTCACTGGTCCTATGCAATATAGGGCCATCAAAACTCAAGCTTGAATTGTCTGTGGATGTAGGTGAACTACAAGACCGGTGGGAGCCATTGGGTTATTGACAGTGGATGCACACAACATATGACAGGCAACCCACGGATGTTCACCTCACTTGATGAGAATGTTGATGGACAAGATAAAATCACATTTGGAGACAATTCAAAAGGAAAAGTGCAAGGACTTGGCAAGGTGGTAATTTCAAATGATTTATCAATATCAAATGTTCTCTTGGTTGCACCTTTGAGCTTCAATTTATTATCAGTGGGTCAACTCTGTGATCTTGGACTTCAATGCTTATTCACTCCAACAGAGGTTATTGTAACAAAGATGGATGATGAATCAATGGTGTTCAAGGGATTTATATACAACAACCTCTACTTAGTGGATTTCACTTCAGAAGATGCAGACTTAAGAACTTGCCTCTTCACCAAAGCCTCACTTGGATGGCTTTGGCATAGGAGGCTTGCACATGTTGGGATGAGCACACTCAAGAAGGTATTAAAGAAAGACATGGTTAGAGGATTAAAGGATGTGGTGTTTGAAAAAGATAAGCCATGTAGTGCATGTCAAGCTGGAAAGCAAGTTGCTAATACACATCCTACTAAAGCTTTCATGTCAACATCAAGGCCACTGGAACTACTTCATATGGATTTATTTGGACCTACAAATTATGTAAGTGCCGGTGGCAACCTCTACTGTCTAGTGATTGTTGATGACTTCTCAAGATACACTTGGGTGTTCTTTCTCCATGACAAATCTGAAGTTGCATCTATATTCAAGAAGTTTGCCAAGAAAGCACAAAATGAATTTGATTGCAAGATCAAGAAGATTAGAAGTGATAATGGCAAAGAATTTGACAACACCAACATTCATGAGTACTGTGATGAAATTGAGATCAAGCATGAAGTATCTGCCACATACACACCTCAACAAAATGGAGTTGTTGAAAGAAAAAATAGGACCTTGATCACTCTTGCAAGAACAATGATTGATGAGTATAACACACCGGAGAGGTTTTGGGCCGAAGCTGTCAACACTGCATGTTATGCATCAAACAGGCTATTTCCTCACCGACTACTTGCGAAGACTCCCTATGAACTGCTAAATGGGAAAAAGCCAGACATCTCCTTCTTCCGGGTGTTTGGGTGCAAATGCTACATCTACAAGAAACGCCATCACCTAGGGAAGTTTCAAAGACGTTGTGATATTGGTTTTCTTTTGGGTTATTCATTAAAGTCCAAAGCATATCGAGTATTCAACCATGCCACTGGCGTGGTAGAAGAAACATATGATGTGGAATTTGATGAGACTAATGGCTCCCAAGGAGCACTTGAAAATCTTGATGATGTAGGTGATGAGCCACTTAGGGAAGCAATGAAGAACATGCCAATTGGAGCTATCAAACCAAAAGAAGATGAAGAAGAGGTGCAAAACATTGACAGGCCTTCTTCATCAAATGTACCACAAGATGATGAAAAAGATGAGAGGCATGCAAATGAAGATACATTTGTCTCTCATGAACAAGCAAGGGTACAAGCCGAAGATGTTGATGCTCCAGGATCTTCTTCCCAAGTGGTTAACAGGAAAAACTCATCACTACTTCAAGCTCATCCTCAAAACCAAATCATCGGGAGTCCTTCACAAGGGGTTATTACTCGATCACATAGACATGCTTCTTTTATTGAACATCACTCCTTTGTTTCTTGTGTTGAGCCTACTTGTATAGATGAGGCGCTACAGGATCCGGACTGGGTGAATGCCATGCATGAAGAACTTAACAACTTCACCCGTAACGAAGTTTGGACCCTAGAGAAGCCCCCACAAGATGCAAGAATCATTGGAACAAAGTGGGTGTTCATAAATAAACAAGATGATCAAGGTGTGATTGTAAGGAACAAGGCAAGACTTGTTGCAAAGGGTTTCTCTCAAGTTGAAGGCTTAGATTTTGGAGAGACCTTTGCACCGGTTGCTCGACTGGAAGCCATCCGTATCCTACTTGCATATGCATCATGCTATGATATAAAACTTTATCAAATGGATGTAAAAAGTGCATTCTTAAATGGTGTTGGGGACTTGTTCTCAAATGCTATGAATTAAGAACAAGGCAACATAAAATGTTAAACATTAATGCCCTTCGTCCGCTGAAACATTATCTCCCCAAGGATTTAATGAACTTCGGACGAAGACCACGAGCAGAATATTACGAAGGTTTCACCTTCGTAATTAAACTTACAAAGTAATACAAAGTAATATAAAATGTGAAACATTAAAGATAAATATATCATAAATAAATGACATCATTCGCATATCTTATTATATGAATCTAAAATGTTAGAACATGATGTTTAGGTACATTTATACCTTTGCCTTGATAGATAATAATTCTCGAGTGATGCGTTTGCAATTTCAGGAATGCGTGAACAGTAAAGGAATACTGTTCACTATTTATAGGCACAGGACACAGCCTGTGAGGAATTACAATCATGCCCCTCATAAAAGTTTACAACAATGACTCAGACCCTTATGGGCTAAAAGGTCATTCTATCTTTAAGTCGGTTCGACCCTTCATCTTCGGATCTGCTGCAATACCGAAGCTTCAGGAATGGTACCTTCGTCATCACGTACGAGCAGCTTCAGCCGAAGCTGTTTCTTTCCGCAGGACCTTCGGCGACGAAGCATGGTCCCAACAATAGCCCCTTCACGGTGCTAGATCATTTTTCGTAACGAGCTTGATCCGTGAAAAAAGTCTCTTAGGCTTCAGGAAGCCGAAGGTCCGAAAAACACCTTCCCTGAGCTCGTTGTCGAGAAACGATACAGTTTCCGAGCGTGGAGCGGTCCCACCATGCAGGTTCACTTTTTAGTTCTTGCGGCCCACCGTGCAGTGGGTGCGAGTGACTGTTTTCCCGGTGTAAAAATCCTGACAATTCACCTTCTTACCTGCAGCACTATATAAACAGACAGGTAGGTGTGAAGTTACCACAACATTCATTGCTATTGCACTGTTTTGCTGCCAAAAATTTAACCATAGCCGAAGCTTGACTTTCGCATTCAAACGAAGCTCCAGTTTAGTCTCTGCTTCGTCAGAAGAAGAGCTTCAGAAAAAAGGTTATTAATTTGCAAGGAATTTTTAAGAAATTCAAAATCAAATGGTCAGAGTGCGCTTTACTGCTAGAGTTGAGCGTGATGGAGATGAGGCCAAAGCTGTTGAAACTGTTCCGATTTCTGAAGCGATGAAGCGTTCCAGGCTAGTTACAGCAGAGGACACACCTGCTGCCGAAGCAACACAAGCTGATGTTGAAGAAGTTGGTTCTGAGGATGAGTTCAGCTGCGGGGTACCAACTAAACCTAGTCACATGGACTTTGGAAAGTCCACTATCTCTGAAGCTGACCTTCCAAAAATGGTGAAGCTGGGCTACTTCAGCGAAGCAAAAAAGGAGCTGGTTCGTTTTGGCGGAGAGGAAACTACTCCGAAGCCGGAAAAGAATGAGGTAGTAGTGTTCAAAAGCTTCTTTAAAGCAGGATTAAGATTTCCTTTGAATGGGATGATTGCTGATGTTTTGAAGAAATTTGGGGTTTACCTTCATCAGTTGACCCCTAATGCCATTGTCAGATTAAGTGTTTATATTTGGGCCCTTCGTAGTCAAGGAGTGGAACCGTTCGGCGAAGGTTTCTGCCGAGTCCATGAACTACACTATCAGACTAAAGCCAGAAGAGATGGTCTTCATGAGAATTTTGGATGTTACAACTTTGCTTATCGCAAGACTACGAAGTTTCCAGTGATAAGCTACCGAAGCAAATGGCCAGCCGGATGGAAATCTGAGTGGTTTTATGTTAAAGTTGATAAAGATGAAGATAAATTGGTCCAGAGTCCACTAGAGCTAACCTTCGGAGAAACAAGGCCCCGATGCAACATGATAAGGGGGAGCCCGAGCCAAATTGCTATGGCTGAATTTCGCGTGATTTCAGATCACATTGGCACTAGGGACTTGGTGCAGGAATTTCTGGCTTTTAAAGTGTTCCCAACAATGAGGGATTGGGAGATGCCGAAGTTGGAGGGGGAAAAGAAAAAGGGAGAACTTGTTTGATTACCTTATTACTACAAGTTTAAGAAACACTTTAAAGAACCCTGCCAGGAATGGTTAGACACAATCGAGATTATGTGCAACGATATCCTCGGAAATTATTCTAAGAAGGAAGATCAGTTGATGACAGCAGCCTTCGGCAGTCGCCCCAAACGAAGATTGAATCAGGTGCTAGATGCCTTGAATTTTGAGTATCCTGATTATGAGCAACTAGGCGGGGATGCCGAAGGCCCGAAGAGAAAAAGAATTGCCAGCGCCCTTGACAAGGAAAGCACCAAACTGGCCAAAAAGGAACAAGAAATTTCCAAAAAAATGAGCCCAGAGCCGAAGGTAGTTGCTCCAAGAAAAAGAAAAGCTGCATCTCCAAAACCTGCATCTCCAGAACCAAAGACATTGGTCCGAGAGGAGGAAGCTCCTGCGACACCATCTGCTGCCGAAGTAGAAGAGATTCTGAAGGTAATGACTGAATCTTTGCCTGTCAAGCTAAGTCCGCTGGCGCCGGAACTGACGAAGTTTTTCAGAAGGACAAATAAGCTTCGGCAGCAGAAAGTCCTGCAAAGCCGGAAAAACGAAGAATTATCCAAGTGACAGATGTGATTCATCAGACACCGCCGCCGGTATCGGTGTCAAAAATTGTTATTGCCGAGACCGCTGGAGCCGAAGCCGCCGCAGCCGAAGCTACCGGAGCCGAAACCACTAAAACTGAAACCGCCGGAGCCGAAGCTACCGGAGCCGAAGCCACCGGAGCCGAAGCCGGGACCACCGAAGATTCGAACCTGGAAACCACACTTGATGTTATTGACAATATACTTCTGAAAATGGCTGAAGAAGAAGCTGTTGTGGCTGCGGTGAACACGGCTACTGAAAAAGGAAAAGAGCAGGTTGAAGACATTTTGGAGGAAGGAAATTTTAACTTTCAAGATTTACTTGGACAAGAATTAATAGGTGCTGAAAAAGAAGAGCTGAAGAAATATGCCATATCCTATGGATATAAACCAGGGTCTATGCTATTTGGTGGGGTCAACGAAGGGAAGCTAAGATGCCTTCGGAATCGCACCGAGGCCAAAGTTGTTAGGACCTTCTCCAAAAGCGTTGGCCTGCCGAAGATAGAAGCGGACCTTTGTAGGTACCAGCGACAACATATTGTCGGTAGCTTGCTCTATGCTAATTTTAAGGTAAAAAATATTATTATTACTATTATTATTATTATTATTATTATTATTATTATTTGGTTGTTTTCTGACGAAGGTTGTTTTGGCAGAGTATACTACTAAGTAAAGTGCTAAAAATGCAACAAGATCTTGAAGAGGAGAAAAACAAAGCTATCATCAAAGATTTAGAAGACCAAGCTGAAAATTACGAAGCTGTTCTGAAGAAGAAGAATTTCGTCATTCAAGACCTTGAAATCATAGCTAAAGAACACGAAGCTGCATTAGAAAAGAAAGACTTCGTTATTCATTCTATGGAAGGCTCACTGGCTGAGGTCCAAGCCAAAAATGACAGGTTAAAGAATGAATTACTCAAAAAGTCAGAAAAATCTGAGCAGGAAAAGAAGAATCTCGAGACAAGTCTCAAGGCCGAGATCGAAAAGAATTCAATTTTGCAAAAATCATTGAAGGAGCTTCAGGAGAGATGCCTAAATTTCGGCAGCCGATGCGTGCAACGGCTGAAGGATGTGTTTCACTCTATCGGAGCCAGCTCTGAAAAATTTACACCTTCAACTGAAAACCAACCCAGCACCTTGGAATACATTGAAGGCGAGGTTGATGCTCTTGACAAAGTTATTGCTGGGCATGCTGATTTCTGCGCCCTGGTAGCTTCTCGAGGCACAACTACCGCTTTCCTGGAGGCTGGCTGTACGCACGGAAAAATTGTAAACAGGCCAAACTTCAGCTTGTCAGCAGCAGATTTGGTTGATATCCCAAGCCTAGCCCGAAGCATCGGAAACAGATTTATGACCCAGATTTGGGTAAATGGCGGGCGAAAAATGGCTGGTGACGAAGCTCGGAGCCACCTTAAGCTGGTGAGAGACTTATATTTATTACTTTTACCTTCTCCTCGAAATTTGCACCTTTCTTATTCTGCTTTTTAATATGTGCAGGATGACGAAGCTGAAGAATGACGGGCTGAAGCTTAACAGTTGCTATAAAAGACTTTCCTGCAAAAAATTATGGAGAAATCTTTGTAATATAATTGTGGAAAAAACTTATGTAAATTTATACATACCTTGTAATATATCTTGTCTCCTTTATCCGTGTACAATCTGCTTTGCTGTGAACGAAACTTCACTTTTGAGCCGAAGGCGAAAAACACCTTCCCTTCTTTTCATACACAACGAAGCATGAACATTTCCTCTTTCTTCAAAGTTTTTCTCATAGCCGAAGCATCTGTCTTTTGTGGTATGATGATGATGATTCTATATATGTCTAAATGAATGTTTATGAATGCAAATGTCATGATGTAATGTATCGTGCAAATGAATATCGGAATATATATTCAAAACCATAATCATGGCCCTTCATCCCCTTGGGAATGATTCAAATCTTTTTGCCGTTTACTTTTCGGCTTCACCGTTTACTTTTCAGTGTATCAGCGCTGACTTTTCGCTGTAAGCCTCCCTGAGGAGCTTCTTCGCCTTTTACTTTCGGCGGAATCAGCGTTTATTTTTCGCTGTAAGCCTCCCTTAGGAGCTTCTTCGCCTTTTACTTTCGGCGGAATCAGCGTTTATTTTTCGCTGTAAGCTCTGCATTCCCTTAGGAACGACTTTTGAGCTTCTCCCTGTTTTCTTTTCTTTTCCCTTTGCATTTACATTTACATTTTTGGGGGATATCACTCTTATAGAATTGAAATAAGGAAAAGAAAAATTACATGTTGTGGCCCCATTAAAAACCTTTCTCCCCCTTTGGAAAGGAAAAGGGTGCCACAAAAAAGAATAGAAAAAATTACATCAAGCTAAACATAATATCGCCGAAGCTCATCCGCATTCCATGATCTAGGAATGTTGTTGCCGTCCATATCCTTCAATCTGTAGGAACCGAGTCTTGACGAAGATACTACCAAAAAAGGTCCTTCCCACTTCAGCTGTAATTTGCCTACTGTCTCAGGGTTGGCTACTCTTCGAATCACCAAGTGTCCTGGTTCAATGTTCTTTAGCCTAACCTTTCTATCATGCCATTTTATTGTTTTAGCTTGGTATTTGTTGATGTTTTCCACAGCTTGAAGCCTAATCCCTTCTATAACATCTTTTTCCACAGAGTAATCAGCTTCAGCTTCGTCTTCTGCCGAAGCTACTATTCTTATTGATCCTGCTTTAGCTTCTTCCGGAGTTATTGCTTCGTCATCAAACAATAGTTTGAATGGTGTAAAGCCTGTTGATCTTGATACTGTTATGTTATCGCTCCACACCACTTTGATTAATTCGTCTGGCCACTTTCCCCTGGGCTAATTGAAGATTAACTTTATTATTCCTGTCATTATGATCCCATTAGCCCTTTCAACAAGTCCATTTGACTCTAGATGTCGGACTGATGCGAAATGGATCTTCGTGCCAATTTGATCGCAAAATTCTCTGAAAGCTTCGGAATCAAACTGTGTCCCATTATCCACAGTAATGGCCTTCGGCACTCCGAAGCGACAAACAATATTTTGCCAGAAAAACTTTTGAATAGTGACCGAAGTTATTGTGGCTAAAGGCTTTGCCTCAATCCACTTAGAAAAATATTCCACTGCCACTACAACATATCTTAAGTTGCCTTGTGCCTTTGCAACGGCCAAGTGGGTTGTATTAACTGAGTTAAAGACGAAGGTTGTTTTTGATCTCTTGCACATTTCTGACAACCTTCGCACTTTTGGACTAATTCCGCTGCATCCGACGCTGCCTTTGGCCAATAAAATCCTTGACGGAAAACTTTTCCAAGCAAAGGCCTAGATCCAATGTGAGATCCACATAAGCCTGCATGTATTTCCTTCATCAATTCTATACCTTCGGGTCTGGATAAACACTTGAGTAACGGAGAACAGACCCCACGCTTGTATAGTTCCCCTTCTATTATAACATATGGTCGTGCTCTTGCCTCTATCCTCCTGTTATAAGCTTCGTCATCTGAAAGAAAGTTACCCTGAAGGAAAGAGATGATCTCAGTTCTCCAGTCTTCACTATAAACAGGGGATATATTGAGGACCGCTCTTTCAAGAAGCTCAACCGAAGGTGCTTTTATTGTTTCAAAAAATACTTCCGAAGGTAAGGGCAGCCCCTATGCTGCTGACTTAGCTAATAAATCAGCATATTCATTTTCTCCACGAGGAATATTTTTAACAGAAAAGCCTTCAAAGGAAGCCTCAATCCTTCGGACCGTGTCTAAATATTTTTCAAGCTTTGGATCTCTTGCTTCATAACTTTTATCAATATGACCAGAAATAACTTGGGAATCAGTTTTTAGAACCGCCCTTCTGATTCCCGTCGCCTTTAACTTCCGAAGACCCAAAAGTAAAGCTTCGTACTCAGCAATATTATTTGTGCAACTGAAATCAAGTCTTGTTGCATAACAAATTTTAACTTTGGAAGGTGCAACCAACACACCAGCTGCTCCTGCTCCGAAGGTTCCCCAAGATCCATCACAAAATACTATCCAAACTTCAGCATCTTTATTCGTTTCTTCTTCCTGAGCCCCTGGCGTCCAGTCAGCAATGAAGTCTGCCAATGCTTGAGATTGAATCGAAGATCTATGCACATAATCAATACAGAATTCATTGAGCCCCGCGGCCCATTTTCCAACCCTTCCAGTAGCTTCTCTATTTCTCATAATATCCTTCAACGGTTGTGAAGAAGGAACAACTATATTGTATGCCTGAAAATAGTGCCGAAGCTTCCTGGAGGCCATTAAAACAGCATACAACACCTTCTCCAACTCTGTGTAATTTTTCTTTGATAAACTAATAACTTCGGATACAAAGTATATTGGGGCTTGCTTTTTGACTTGACCTTCAAGCTTCTCCTGGACAAGTGCTGCACTTACCGCTGAGTGCGAAGCTGCCACATATAACAACAGAGGAGCCCCTGGCATTGGTGGAGTTAGTGTTGTTAGGTCTATCAAATATTGCTTCAGCTCTTCGAAGGCTTTCTGCTGAACTGGTCCCCATTGAAAAACTTTAGCTGACTTCAGCACTTCAAAAAATGGTAAATTTCTCTCTGCTGATCTAGATATAAATCTGTTGAGAGATGCCAGTCTTCCTGTCAATCTTTGAGCTCCCTTTTTTGTACTTGGTGGCTCCATTCGAAGGATAGCTTCGATTTTATTTGGATTAGCTTCAATCCCTTTTGTTGAGACTAGACAGCCAAGAAATTTCCCTTTCTTCACCCCGAAGACACATTTTTCTGGGTTTAACTTTAAACCAGCCTGTCTAAAATTAGCGAAGGTCTCCTGCAGATCAGCAATGTGATTATCTTGCTTCGTGCTTTTTACAATGATATCATCAACATAAGTTAGCACATTTCTGCCTATCTGAGAATGAAGAACCTTCGCTGTCATTCTGCTGAAGCTTCCTCCAGCATTCTTGAGCCCCTCAGGCATTCGAAGGTAACAATATGTTCCACTAGGGGTTATGAAGCTGGTTTTTGGCTCATCCTCCTTCTTCATCCAAATTTGATGATAGCCTGAATAACAATCCAGCAGACTCATAAGCTCTGATGAAGCTGCTGCATCGACTAGAGAATCTATCCATGGCAATGGAAACTCGTCCTTTGGACAGACCTTGTTGAGATCAGTAAAATCGATACACATTCTCCATTTACCATTGGCCTTTTTTACCATAACAGTGTTAGCCTGCCATTCTGGGTATTTTACCTCTCTGATAACTCCGGCACTAAGGAGCCTTTTTACTTCATTCCGAGCACCTTCGGCCTTGTCATCAGACATCTTCCGAAGTCTCTGCTTTTTGGGTCTAAAGGATGGGTCAACATTGAGCGAATGTTCAATAACATCCCTGTTGACTCCACAAAGATCACTGGCTGACCATGCAAAAACATCTTTGTTGTTGAACAGAAACCTTATCAAGGTTTTCTCCTGTTCTTCAGACAGTTGGGATCCCAATAGCACCTTCTGCTCTGCTATGTCCTCACATAAAAGCATGGGTTTCGGCTGATCGGCCGAAGCAGCTTTCTCCCTTCTAAACTTGTACTGCTCACAAGCTTCAGCTCCATCTATGTTATGGATTGCCTTTGAGTCTGTCCAGTTTCCTTCGGCCCTTCTGGCAGCTTCCTGACTTCCATGAATGGCGATAGGTCCTTGGTCCGAAGGTATCTTCATGCAAAGATATGCTGGATGAAGAATTGCTTCGAAGGCATTGAGAGTACCACGACCAATGATTGCATTGTAAGGGTATTCCATGTCAACAATGTCGAACACAACTTGTTCAGTCCTTGTGTTGTTAATAAATCCAAAGGTTACTGGCATTGTGATTTTTCCAAGTGCTACAATCTGCCTTCCTCTGAAGCCACAAAGGGGATGTGTGGCATCATGGATCTTGTCTTCGGGCTCTTGCATCTGTCTGAAGGCCTTAGCAAATATGATATCAGCTGCACTGCCTGTATCAACCAAAACATTATGGACCAGAAATCCTTTGATCACACAAGAGATAACCATAACATCGTTATGTGGGTAATCCTTGAGCTGAAGATCCTCTTGAGAGAAGGTAATTGGAATGTGAGACCATCTTGACTTGATGAAGGGTCCTTGTACCCCTACATGTTGTACTCTTGTCTGTGCCTCCTTCTTCTGTTTCTTGTTAGCCAGCTCTAAGCATGAACCGCCTGTTATCGGGAGAATCAGCTTCGGAGCCGAAACAGTTTCAGCTTGGTTCTTTAACGAAGTCATTGTCTCAGGAAAGTGGAAGTGAGTTCACCGGAGGTGGGCGCCAATGTTGGGGACTTGTTCTCAAATGCTATGAATTAAGAACAAGGCAACATAAAATGTTAAATATTAATGCCCTTCGTCCGCTGAAACATTATCTCCCCAAGGATTTAATGAACTTCGGACGAAGACCACGCGCAGAACATTACGAAGGTTTCACCTTCGTAATTAAACTTACAAAGTAATACAAAGTAATATAAAATGTGAAACATTAAAGATAAATATATCAGAAATAAATGACATCATTCGCATATCTTATTATATGAATCTAAAATGTTAGAACATGATGTTTAAGTACATTTATACCTTTGCCTTGACAGATAATAATTCCCGAGTGATGCGTTTGCAATTTCAGGAATGCGTGAACAGTAAAGGAATACTGTTCACTATTTATAGGCACAGGACACAACCTGTGAGGAATTACAATCATGCCCCTCATAAAAGTTTACAACAATGACTCAGACCCTTATGGGCTAAAAGGTCATTCTGTTTTTAAGTCGGTTCGACCCTTCATCTTCGGATATGCTGCAATACCGAAGCTTCATGAATGGTACCTTCGTCATCACGTACGAGCAGCTTCAGCCGAAGCTGTTTCTTTCTGCAGGACCTTTGGAGACGAAGCATGGTCCCAACAAATGGTCTCATAAATGAACTTGTATATGTTGAGCAACCACCTGGATTTGAAGACCCTAGATATCCTAACCATGCTTACAGGTTGTCCAAGGCGCTATATGGGCTAAAGCAAGCTCCAAGGGCTTGGTATGAGTGCCTTCGTGACTTCCTCATCGAAAAGGGCTTCAAGATCCAGACCGTCGACACAACTCTATTCATAAAGAAACACAACGGTGATATTTTCATTTATCAAGTATATGTTGATGATATAATCTTTGGCTCGACAAATGACTATCATTGCAAGGAATTTGGTGAGTTGATGTCGAAGGAGATCGAGATGTCAATGATTGGTGAGCTAACGTACTTCCTCGGCTTTCAAGTCAAGCAAATGAAAGATGGTAACTTTCTCTCACAAGAGAAGTATACCAAAGACTTGTTGAAAAGGTTCAACATGGAGAAGTGCAAACCAATCAAGACCCCCATGCCAACAAATGGACATCTCGACTTAGATGAGGGAGGTAACCCGGTTAATCAAACTCTCTACCGTTCTATGATTGGTAGTTTATTGTACCTTACCGCATCTAGGCCCGATATTATGTTTAGTGTCTGCATGTGTGCTAGATTTCAATCTAATCCTAAGAAAGCTCATCTTCGCGCTGTTAAGAGAATTCTTAGGTATCTCAGGCACACCACAAGCGTTGGTCTGTGGTATCCTAAAGGAGCTACTTTTGATTTAATTGGCTATTCCGATTCGGATTATGCCGGTTGCAAAATTGATAGGAAAAGTACCTCTAAGGGATGCCATCTGCTTGGTAGATCACTAGTTTCATGGACATCCAAAAAGCAAAATAGTGTTGCCTTGTCAACTGCCGAAGCGGAATACATTGCCGCATGTGCTTGTTGCACACAAATTTTATATATGAAACAAACTCTTCTAGACTATGGCGTAGTTCTAGAAAAGGTACCTTTGCTGTGTGATAATGAGAGTGCTGTTAAAATTGCTAATAACCCTGTACAACACTCTCGCACCAAGCACATTGATATCCGTCATCACTTCCTTAGAGATCATGTTGCTAAAGGAGATATCATTTTAGAAGGAGTGAGGTCAGAAGATCAATTAGCGGATATTTTCACTAAGCCACTTGATAAAACCCGCTTTTGCATGTTGAGGAATGAACTAAATATTCTTGATCTCAAAAATTTTATGTAAAATGTCAAATGGTGTTGTCAAGCTTGCATTGCATGTTTAAATTTCTTGTATTGCATCTAGGGCTTGTCTAACCTAGTTGAGATAACCGCCAACAAAGCGAGTGAAAAAGCTTAACTCGGATCAAACTTGACAAGTCTTAGTTTTAAGCTTTTAGCACTTAAATTCTTACTTTTTATGCAATTGTTGGTTCTTGAAATATGCATGAGGCACTGCACTTAGGGGGAGTATTCAAAACTCAAATCACTCATGAAAACCCCTAGTGCAAGGCCAAAATGCAAATTTCACCATTTGCCTATTTTCTCTAAAAATTATCTAGCCTATGGCAAAATATTTTGAAAATTATGAGAAAAGTATATGAGGGTGCCAATACATGTCCCAACAAGTGTTATTTTGTGTGTTTATAGGTTGGGATTTGGTTTGGTTAGGAACTAGATAGAAAAATTCAAAAAATCCAAATTTTCCCTCTGTCTGGGCTCACCGGACAGTCCGGTGTGCACCGGACACTGCACTGTGCAATGTCCGGTGCACCGGCAGCCGCGCGCTAAAATTCCTTTCTCCTGTGCGCTGTCCGGTGGTTCACCGGACAGCTACTGTGCGCTGTCCGGTGTGCACCGGACATGCACTGTAGACTGTCCGGTGCGCCCATATCTGGTTTTTAAAAAACCTTTCTCTGCCCGAGCCCGAGGCCAGGCTCATTTTCTTCCCCCAGCCTCTGCTCTCTGTCTCAGGCAATCTCCTCCTCTCGCCGGCGACCTCCCCTCACCGGCGTCCACTGTTCTCCTGCGACCTTGACCCAGTGCTTCTCTCCTGCCCTCGCTCGGTGAGCAGCCTCTTCTCCCTCTGTCCTCTCTCTTTCTCTATTTCTCTAGGCAGTGCACCCCTGGTTTTCCACCCTTTGTGCCCAATTCAAAATCCTGTGAATTCCAGTGAATCCATGTGGTGCAATGTGTTCCTATGTGGCCATTGAGTATCCTTGCAGGTTCCTAGCTCCTTCGGGAGGGTTTTCACACCTCAAATGGTCATTTCCCCGAAACCCTAAAACTCCGCCCCCACGTGTTCGGTGAAATGCCCAAACCAGCCAAAAATGCTCCAATTGAACCCAAATTTTTCAGGTACCTTCACAACATCTCCAGTAACATATTCGCAAAATCTCACGCCCATCCGATATTCCAGGCTTTAATTTCACCAAATTCCCCGTTTCGAGCGATCGTTTCCGAGCTGAGTGCCCAAATCTCATTTTCTTCGCCTAAATTCAAATCAAACACACACTTCACTCATATTCGCCTATATAAACCTATTCGTGAAGTATCGGCTCAATTCCATGTCATTTCGTGCCTCAATTCGAATTCCAAACCTCCTATGGCACTTTTTATCGTTCAAACGCCGTTTTCACGTCATTTGACCTCTCGATCGTCTCATCTCTTATTTTCTGTGCCATATTTCTCTGTGTATGTATTTATTCACATTTCATATACTTATGACTATGTGACTAATACGTGCTCACCTCTTCTGTCATTTCAGTGACCTTGATTGCCCGTGTGCCGTCTCCTGTCCTGCCTGGATCGTCACCTCTCGTGTGAGCTTTCCAGGTAGTCATCTCATCCTTTGATATTCTATTGGATATTATTGATCTGTGCTTAGTCTCTCTCTCTCATTTGCAGTCATCAGGTCAGGATGCCGCGCACGAAGAATGTGTCGGCGCCAGGGGGAGGCGATGATGAGGATCCTCGTCGCCCCTTCAGGCAGGTCAAGGGCAAGACAGTACACTTGGAGCAGCAGGAAGGACGCAAGAAGCGGCGTATGGACAGAGCAGCCCGTGCAGCGGCAGCAGCAGCAGCCGCTGCGCAGGCCGAGCTTGGAGATCAGCCACAGACTCCGTCAGATCAGATTGCGTACCATGTTCGTCGTCTCGCCTCCCGGCCTCGCTCCTCCACTCACACCACTGCTTCCACTCCACCACCCACTCTGCCGGCTCTCGTCACCCCTATTGTGCCATCCACCACCACAGCCATACCCGCTACCTCCACTACACTAGCTTCCACTGCTCCTCCTCCCGCTCCCGCTTTAGCTCCTCCTATCCCTCCACCTCGATTCCGGGAGCGCGATGAGACTGAGGTACGACCACTTGCTGCAGATCCCAGACTTATTGACCTTCAGCGTGCTACAGCAGCACGGGTACGTAGGTTTAGATACGTACCCGTGGAGTCTTGGTTACCGGCTCAGAGGGATCCTGCTGTAGTTGACCTTTTCAGCACCCGTATTCAGGAGTCCTTTTTCAGAGCTCAGACGTCTGCACAGATTGCTCTGCGAGTGCACCGGCTTTTGGATCTTCCAGCTTTTCTGCTTGCCGCTGGTGCTGACTCTGAGGTGCACCTCACATATCTGCCTGGCCTTCTGACTCTTTTGACTACCAACGGCAGGTATGTTGAGGAGTGGGTCCGAGTTTTCTACGCGACTGTATGGATAGACCCAGATCATCACTAGATGAGGTTTTGTTTTGAGCGAGAGGATGTCACTATTACTGCCAGTCAGATTCGCCAGCTCTTTGGATTTCTCGAGTCGTCGACTCGACTTCACAGCTTATGCTACGGCACCTCTGACCCTCCTCGTCGCCCTCACGGCGGTGTGGCTCCGGGTATAGCTCATGTCGTGGCTCTGTTTCGCCCGCCCTTCTCAGATGGGCCGCGACGTTCACCGGCAGATTTTACTACAGCAGCCAAGTACTTATTTGAGCTTATCAGACGGACTCTTCTGCCGAGGATGGGATACAGGGAGGCTACCACACATATCCAGCTCTGGCTCCTTGGAGCCCTGGCCTCTCACTCTGAGTTTGACGTCGTGGATTTCCTTATTTGTGAGATCGAGGACACTGTTTTGGATGGCATACGTGCTCGTCGATAGTTGCCATATGCTCACTACCTGTGTCACATTTTTGCGCAGCTGATTCGACCTCCACAGTTCCAGGGTACACTTGAGGCCTCACGCCTTGTCTTTGGGTCCTACCGTCTTGCGCCTGAGGCTCCTGTGCCAGCTTCTGCTCCAGTTTTTGACTCTCAGGCCGAGGATGCTGCTCTTCGTCAGTTTGAAGCTCAGGATGCAGCAATTGATGACGATGATGATGATGATGATGATTTTGGGATTCCTCCTCCGCCTCCGCCTCCTATGCCTCCATGCTCACATGATCATGAGGCTGGGAGTTCTAGTGCTACCCCTGCTGCCCCTCCTGCTATTGACCCTGCACTTGCTTCGATTCTTCAGACACTCACTCAGCAGCAGGCTCACTTGGCAGTCGAGCAGTCCCGCCAGGCAGCAGCCCATCAGCAGTTATCCGAGAGGATGCTCTCGATGTTTCAGACCATATAGGACATACATGATTCCCTTCAGCAGCAACTTCTCTAGGATCGGGCTGAGAGCAGGGCATTCATGGCTCTTATGTTGCAGCATTATGGTGTCTCAGTTGCCCCAGTTCAGTCTGCTCCACCTCCTCTGCTTCAGGCTCCTGTTGTGCCAGCGATTCAGACAGGACCCCCTCTTTCTTCTGTTGGTCCTTCTTCCTCTCCGCTCCGGCCGGTCACTCTGGCTTTCACGTCACCGGTTCTCAGCTCTGTCTGCCCTCAGCCGCCAGTGCCACCAGCTTCTGCTGTTACCACTCCTGCTGTGGCAGTATTTGTGACCACTTCAGTTCCGGCAGCTCCTGCAGCGCGGCCTCAGTCCGAGTCAGTACCAGCTCCAGCTTCTACCGCAGATCCTGGATCCGAGACTGACTCTGACCCCCCGCCGGCGTTCGCTCTGCTGCCTCGACCGCGACCAGATGCGCCCTCGCCGCCTCCTCCCGCCTCAGATGTGTAGGTTAGGGTACCCTTTTGGTGTTTGACGCCAAAGGGGGAGAGATATGAGTTATGAGAGCTAGGGGGAGTTAGAGAGTTAGTAGAGAGTCATTTTGATGTAATATATGTGATTGCTACTCTCTGTACTAGCTTGGTGTTTTTGGCTCACAAACTCTATATATACTCTCGTTGCTTATGATTGACTGTGTGTATTATGTTTTCACCTTATATTTTATCACCAGTCTTCTAGTTCTTGATTCATTGATTTAACTTCACTTTTATATGAACAAGAATCTTACGATGTGTATGCGCTCACTCTTATTATTATGGTATACGTTCTTTCTGTCAAAGATTACTGAGTATAACTAACCATCCTTTCTATTGACAGAAACTTCAAAACAAACTACTCTCACAAATCTTGTAGGGTTGTCATCAATCACCAAAAAGGGGGAGATTGAAAGCATCTAGGCCCCTGGTTGGTTTTAGTGATTAATGACAATGTAATGTTATATGTGACTAACGTGTGTTTTGTAGAGACAAATGGTAAGTTAAGTCGCATTACAGGTAGAAGTACTACAACGGTGAAAACAATCCCAGAGATAAGAACTCGAAGCGACGGCTAAAACGACGAAACAAAAGGTGAAGGGCTACGGAGTCCGAATGTCAAGGAGATGTGGACACTCGTGATTTAGTTAGGTCTTTTATTCTCTTTTAGCCGTACTATAAAGAGGGGTTGTCGATGAGTAATTTGACCAAGAGAGTTCTAGTGTAGTGTTGGTGCACAATCACACTCACATACAGTGCTAGGTGTCACTGTAGAACTCACTCTCAAGTTAGAACGAAAACCGATTTGAAAACAGCTGAAAAACAAGAAGTAGGGTTTCTGGCCCTGGGGCACCGGACTGTCCGGTGCACCCTCTGCCAGGTGGGCCCAGGCTGGCCCAGGGAAGAGCCTTCCCCACGCAGAAACCCGAGAGCGCAGGTTTCAGAGTTGAATTATAGTGGCGCACCGGACAGCGCACCGGACAGTGCACCGGACTGTCCGGTGTGCCATGAGTCCAATGGCTAACTGTCAGAACTAGCCGTTGGAAACGACCGTTGGCGCACCGGTGGCGCACCGGACTGTCCGGTGCGCCAGTGCGCAGTGAGATGCCTGTAACGGCTAGTTGGTGGGTGAGGGCTATTTATACCCCCTCCACCCACCATATTCAATGTCTTGCACCTCACATTTATTCCAGCACATTGCTAGAGCATTGCAAGCACCAAAAGCCTAGTGAGGAGATTAGAGAATCTTAATCCGCGTTTGTTCCTCATTAGCGCTAGCGAGAGCCACCTAGAGCACACACCACTTGCATTAGGCTTCTCTTGGTCAAGCGAAAGTCTACGGCTTGTTACTCTTGGTGATCGACATCACCTAGACGGCTTGGTGGCGTTGGGAGCTCGGTGATCACCGTGAAGATCTTGTTGGTGACCCGACTCAAGTTTGTAAGTGGTCTCGAGGGATCCACCGCGCCGGAGTGGCAAAGGATCATCTCGTAGTGAGCACTTGGTTCTTGCGAGGACCAAGGGGGAGCGATACCCTTGCGCGGGTGCTCCAACGAGGACTAGTGGAGAGTGCCGACTCTTCGATACCTCGGGAAAAATTGGAGGAGTCTTCTAAACCTTGCTTTACATTCCGCACTTAATTTAAGCACTTTACATTATGTATTTGTTTAGCAAGTATTTGAAATATTGTCTTAGCATTATTGTATTTCTAGTATTATTATCTTAGTGCTAGTTGTTGGGGTGAAGTGGGGCTCTTGCTTAGCTCTTGCTTAGCTTTTAATTAGTGTTGATTTTTAGAAAAGTCCAATTCACCCCCTCTTAAGCATCGTGATCCTTTCAGGCGCCCATGTCTTCAGTATGACATTGCGTGGTCATCATTTACGTGATGAGATCGAACCGGCGTTCCCAGGCGGGAAACAAAGCCTCGGCTACCAGATCCGGTTTTTACCATATGCTTCCTTGCCATGGCTGTTGGCTCCACATCTGCGTTTGCACATGGCCAGTTCCTATTCGAGATGTCGTCTGAGGTGCGTAACGGGGAGCGTACCGCCACTAGCTGCCACTTTGTCATTCAAGGAGCCACCAAGTTTAGGCCCACCATTAACCGTTTATTGATTTCCCTACACAAGGTATGGAGGTCATTATCTAGATTGGCTAATCCAATGTGATGTGTGATCAAGCTAGGCAATTTCACCCGTGTCAATTAAGGGGGCGATGAGGTGGTACAACTACCTGTTCCTACCATCATGATCCTAGGTTAGCCTCGTCGGAGTATTATTTGACCCTTTGTAGGATGGATAGTTTATTATATGAGTTACTGTGATGTCCAATTAACTTATCACTTATTCTCGCCAAAAATCTAAAATGACTGATCTCAAACTTGCACTAATCCACTTTGCAGCTAGAACATCAAACACATAGAAAGTGCTCACCTTTTTTGGAGAGGGCTTTGTTGCCTAGCTGAAGTGATTCGACTCTGCATGAATGGAGGTCGGTTCCAACTATGTGGAGGACAGTCATAGAAGAATATGTCAATCTTGAATTTGTGGTAGATCCTTACCATGAACCGCCAACCGAATGGACGTATATACATGCACGTCTTTGACCTCAATATCCATGCATAAATGTTGTTGAGGCGATGATGATATATGCGTTGTTTGGTTTTTATGTAATCGTTGTGTATTAACATTTTATCGAATAATTTATGTATCGTTGCAATACACGAGTATTGTATCAATTTACTTTATACATCATTTTTTGTAGTTTTAAAAAATTATATAGTACCTATAGTATCATACTACATATTGTTATCAGTTAATTAAACTTAAAACAGATTATTTCGTAACTATAAGTGGGGGTGGAAACGAGCTGAGCTCGGCTCGGCTCGCTCCTGGCTCGTGAGCCGGCTCGCCAAGCCATAAACATAGATCTTCTCAATAAATTATAATCTTAAAATTATTTTAAATAACATATTTTAAATTAGTAAAATAGATATATCACTAATATAATATAGAAAATATATTAGTTTTGTATTGTAATTTCAAATAACATAAATTAATTATATTATATGTTATTTAAGGTTTTATGTAACAAAATGTTGTTGGATAGAGCCACGAGTCAGCTTGCGAGTTGCAGCGAGCCAAGCCGAGTTGGCTCGCTCTTTTCACGAGCCACAAAAATAGGTTCGATCCGGACTCGTTCTGAACGTCGAGGCAGTTCGAACCGAGCCGAGCTGCTGTGAACCCGAGCTAGCCCATGCACATGGAGCTTAAGCTTTTTTTTCGGTCCTAGCTAAAAGCACTGATTCAAGGGGATCAAATCTCCCCTTCCACACAGGGAGCAAAGGCGCTTGCCTATGCTCCGTTGGACGGGGCTGCTCCCCGGGCGTACACATTAGCTTGTGTGGGGGATGGATGGGGTGTGCCGACTGTAAAACAAGACAGTGCACGCATCATTTGGTTAGAGGGATAGAATGATCATTGTTTTTTGTTTAAGAGATAATTTGAGATGAATTGATCTTATTTTTTTGTTTGAATGAATGAATGAATGGGACAGATACGTGAGGAAGAAACAAGCTTAGGCCCCGTTTGGTTACCCCAAACTAAAGTTTAGCCCCTGTCCAATCGAATGTTTGAACCTCCGTTTCGGGTATTAAATGTAGTCGGATTATAAAACAAATTTGTCAGCCGAAGATTAAAAGACGAGACGAATCTAGTCCAGTTGGTTGGGTCTATATTTCATACTCCTATTTGAAAGTCAAACGCTTGATGTGACCCGGGCTAAACTTTAGCAGGGGCAACCAAACACCCCCTTAGACGGGACGTGAGTAGCCTCGTCTCCTGCTGTCCTGTCTGTAAGGGATAACTGAGAATGTCATCAAATAAAATTATTCTCTTGAGGATGGTCCTGCTGCAACTTAGGAGGTGTTTGGCTCAAAAAACTAAAGTTCAGTCCGTGTCATATTAGATGTTTAAATAACTATTATAAGTATTAAATATAATCTAATTATAAAATTAATTACACAACTTAAGATTAAACAATGAGACAAAATTTTTAATCATAGGTGGGGTTTGGTTTGGCGAAATGTAATGCAAATAAATTATATAGGATAATGGATACTGATACTTTTGTTTGGTTGAGCTCTTTATAGTAGTACTAGGTGCTACTATTCAATCCAATTATAACTACTAACCATTACCGCCAGTAAGAGATTTCATTACCATTCACTTAACAACGTCTGAATCAAACAACACTCTAATTGATCTATGGTTAGTAAATGTTTAATATAGCATCCTACGAGCGAATTGTGGATTAATTAGGTTCTTATCGTTTAGTTCTCGTATGTGTAACTTATTTTATAATTAGACTGTTTTAATATTTTTAAATAACATCCAAACATTTAATGTAATAGATACTAAAATTTAGTTGATGGAATCTAATGAGATCTTACTCTAAACCAAATAAGTAAATAACCTTATCTGAGATATCGACCATCTAGTCTCATTCCCGTTGTCGCAACTAAAACTATAGTTAGAGAAGCTTCTACGGCTCCATTAAATAGGGCCCAGTACACACGAGCCAGACCTTTCAAGTCCTTTCATGAACGGCAGTGGTACATGGGTGGGCTTCCAGATCCAGCGGCCTCACCATCACCACCCGACACGAGGACACGCGACGACAGGGGGAGCAGCCGGCGGGCGATGGTCGGCGGCGGCGGCGCACATGGCGGCACCACCTACAAAGGCTACACCATCCCACACAACAAGCGCTGGCACACCGTCGCCGGCAAGGGCCTCTGCGCTGTGATGTGGTACGCATGTGGACCCCCTTGCTCCCCCTCCCATTCCATCTCGCCACCCCGATCCGTCATTTTCTTCCGAATCCGATAGCTTCCCACCGATTCTAGGCTGCCTGCCTGGACGCCTGCCTGCCTTCCCGAAACTGAACGCCGCGGCCTGTGCTATTCGCCCTCGCCGGTGGGCTTCCGCACGGTAGATCAGGAAATGCTGTGAACAGTTATTTTTAATGGATTATTCCTAAATTGTGCGATTGGGTTGGGGTTAGACGTTGTTTGCGCGCACTGTAGCAAAACTACAGGCGCAATCTGCATGGCGAAAATCCGATTTGGGGACGTGGAAATGGAGTTGGGTTGCTGCCGTAAAGCCTATCCAGTTTCGGCTGGACTATCGACTGACTGCTGTATCCAAGAGCCGAATTCTGCACCCATGACCATCGCTGCAACCGTGCTTACCTTTACCTAAACCATCTTTGCGACATTAGGATGGCCAAATTGGACTTCCATCATGTTTCAGGTCTTGTTGGGTAAATCTGATCCTTCGATGGCTTTATGTCCCCGTTCTAGTTAGAACATGTTTGACAGTGACCTTTAATTCTTATTTCATCTTCTAATCAAATGAGTTCATTCAATTCATTTCATTGTTTTCGCAACCTTAGCCAGTTGAACAAAACATATTCCCAGGTTCGGGAGTCGGGACTGTCTACTTTAGGAAAATTTTCATCTCTAAGTGTCAGCAGTTAGTAACTTTGAAAAGGCTACTGCAGTTGAGATTTTATCTTGCCGCATCTTCATTGACCCAAGTTACGAGAAACCAAAGAAAAAAACTGAATTTTTTTTGCCACTAACTGCTGAATCATGCTCTAGAAGTCTTCTGTTGAGCCCCACCCCCTTTCTGTGAGATACAGGTAATTTGGACAGTCACTAACTCTTGTTGAGCTTCTGTTACTGTGTGAGCATAGATGCATTAAGCAAAAAAACAACTTTAAGCTGCCTTTGTTTTCAAGCTGGACCTCAGTCATTGCTGCAACCGTGCATACCAGAACCATCTGCGACATCACAAAGGCTGAATCCGGCTTCTCATGCTTGCTTGACTAGCTTGAGGCTCTTTGGTATCTGAAGGAACTTTCTAAGGTCTTTCTATGTCTTTATCTCCCTGTTTTGCTTACAACATGTTTGGGAACTACCTTCAACTCTTGTTTCATCTTCACATCAGATGAGTTTGATTCAACACATTTTTGTTTCTTTTGCAAACCTAGCCAGATGAACAAAACATATTCCCAGGTTCTGGACTATGCCCACCATATGAAATTTGATCTCTGAGTTTGTGAGCTGTTAACTTTGAAAAGGAGTTTGCAAATGACGTTTATCTTGACCACCTTTGCATCTCCATTGACCCGATCATGAGAAACCAAATAGAAAAACTTCTGATTTTTTTAACATGGAAAGTTAGAAACTACCTCATCAAACATTGTTTTCACAATGCACGATCTGCAGAAATGCATGTTGCTTGAAGTCTTTAATTGATCTTCCCTCTTTCTGTGAGCTGCAGGTCATTTGGACAGTCACTAACTCAGTAACTCTTGTTAAGCTTCTAACCTGATCATGTGAGAATAGATGCACTAACCTGATCAGAAAAAAATGTTTAGCTAACTTGATTTTCAAGCTGCAGATCAGGATTCTTAATGTCGTATTTCTTCTGAAATTCTAAGTGTACACAAGGACAATCGACTTTTTCTTTCAGATATGTTACTTTAGATTTCAGAGTTTGTACCTGCAAGTTGTGATTGTGGCATGTTTTCAGAAGCATAACCAATTGTGCTACTTGCAGGTTCTGGGTCTTCTACAGGGCTAAGCAGGATGGTGCTACGCTCTTGGTAATATTCTGTTTTGTTTTGACCAACCCTGATGCTATGCTTAATCTTGGTTCAAGTTAAAGTGAAATGGTTTCAGGGTTTGCGTCATCCTTGGGATGGGCATGATGACCACTCTCATGGTCATGGACATGGGAATGAGGTAGGAGACCATCTGATCCCTTCTATTTACTTAGCATTACAGAATGCATTCTTTTAGCTTGTTTTGTTAATGAATTGCTGTTTGACTCCTGTCAATTTGCAATCTTATTTTCATTTTCATTTGATGTTTTTTTATTCCCCCGTGGCAGTTTTTTTATGTGTTATACTTTTGAAAAATTACTAACATAAGAAGAAATTATGCCTGGTGACCTAAATATTTGTTTCTGCAAATATCACTTTGTGGATTATGGTGAGAAAAATACATGTTTCGAATGTATGAGTGTTGCATGATCATTTCAATGTATTATAATATGGTGCTTTAATTGGTAAGTCTAACACCTCACGAAATAGTTGATCAGCTTAGTCTGTTCTTTATTGTGTAAACATGCTTTCCCTTTTGTTTGCATTGGGTTGGGGGAGTGTTTTTATTTGCCATGTTTGCTTAATGCTTATATCGTGCACGTTTAAGGATTTATACTTTCTAGCACTAAACTGTGTATGATGTTCTGACTGGAAATTAATAAAAACTGCAGAAAACAAAGAATCATTTGCTTACACTGATCCACCGTGCTATTCCAGTCTTATTTAAAAGAAATAAAGAAACAGAGAACTGGAAGTCTCTCGTTCAATGGGAGCTGATGGATTTCTTGTTATTTCATGCAGGCATCGTGACATTAAGTTGCCTACTCTCGGCGGACGGTGATTTGATGCTTTGCATGTCACAACAACTAAAGATTGAGTTAATAAATTCTACCACCCTTCATGGTACTCATGTTGTATGCAACTGGTTTAGCACAAACTGGTTTCGTTACGATTGTGCTTATGTATTTGATTTGAAGCATCGGTTAATATATGTTGTGGAAAAGAATCTGGTTTATGTTGATAGTTCAGTACATTGCTTTGCTTCGAATCGCCCTTGCTAACATAAACAACACGTAGGCTGGTATTTCTTTGGTTCAGACGTCACATCGTACGTGAAGATTGAAAAGAAGCTATTGTACTTCCTTGCAGACATAGAGTCTGTTTGGTTCAGCTTTTTTCTGACCAGCTTTTCTAAAAATCTGGCTGTGAAGAGAATCTGGCTGTGAGGAGAATTTAAGTATCATTATGATTACGTGTGGAGGAAGATAAAGTTGTTCATAGGGCTTAATATCTAAAAAGTGATAGATTACTACTATTACAATAACTGAACCGATTATGTGTTTATGTTGATTTTGGATGGTTTTTGTTCCAACGAATTTTATAGAAGCTAGCTGAAAAGCTGAGCGTTTGGCAGTCCACAGCAGCTTGGCCAGAAGCTGTCAGAAGCCGAAACAAACAGGCTCATAGCTGTTAGCAGCAAAGTAAACGACTGACCAGGAAATTCTGATCCAACACCAACACTATCGAGGTCGACCTCGACAGGACCTGAAGCTCGTGGACAGACAATAAACAAAATGTAGCTTGTGAAATTGCAAGCGTGATTGGTCGATCTACCAACAATCTTTAACCTACCTACTCCGTTTCAAATTATATTCTAAATTAATATGTTTTTTTAGAAAGGTAGGTTGGCCCCTGCTTTATTCTTCACAAATAAAGCGTTCCACTTATTACAGCATTTGGGGTTTTAGCGTATTCTAAGCGCAACCATAGATTCAAACAGCAACACCTCACAATAGGCGTAAAAAGGTTCACCTAGCTCCTAGCTAGTGTTTTTTCACACAACTAAGGGCTTGTTCGGTTATTCTCAATACACATGGATTGGATGAGATTGGAAAAAATCGAGAAGAAGTTTGACTTGTTTGGGATTCAAACCCATCCAATCCCACTCAATCCATATGGATTGAGAGCTAACCGAACAAGCCCTAAGGAGACTCAGATCATACTCTATTATAGAAATCAGATCATACCATAACGACATGTTGTATTCAGAGATGCTTCTTCTAAAAGACAGTTTCAAATCCACTCCATCCCAAGTGCCACTAACAGAAGAGCCATGTTCATTATTGATTATATATAGCGGTCAAAACTGTGTAGCCAGGCTAGAGTTACCAAACCAAATGTCTTCTAGTTCCATTGCCTACTTTCCACTTAACCCCATATGAGCCGCCTAAGCAGCCCATAAGACTCCTTTCCAAAAAAGAGAAATTTTCTTATCCGAGCAACAAAAAATATTTGGATTAGTCATTTTATATTTCGAAATAACAATATGAATCCAAAGAGCATGATCATTCAAGTGACATCTGAAAATCCATGCTGCCAAAAGGCATTAGTTTAGACTTCTAAGATCAGGAATACCCATACCATCAAACTCCTTTATCTGGGTCAGCAATTGCCAGTTAGCCAGATGATATTTTTACTTATCCACAATGTCTCCCCGAAAGAAGTAACCCATATGCGAATTGATCATATCAATAGTCCATTTAGAGAATTTAATGATGAACATCAAATAAATTGGAATGTTTGGCAGACATGATTTTAACATAACAAGTTTCTCCCCTATAAGAGAGGAATCTGCCTTTCCAGCTGGCCACCCTCCTAATAACTTTATCAACTACATGTTGTATATCTTCTCTCCTTAACATGGAGAAATGCAAAGGAACACCCAAATATTTAAGGGGGAATTTTTGTTTCTTGCAGCAAAATAAATTTGCCATCTAGTTTTCCTCTTCTAAGTCTAAACCAATAGAAAGAATATCTCTCTTGTCATAGTTAATCTTCATACTTGATAGCTTTTCAAATAACACTAACAACCAATTAAGATTTATGGATTTCTCTAAGTTGTTTTCCAAGAAGAGAAGAGTATCACCCGCATATTGTAAACTAATAATACCTCCCTCACGAACTCCAGGAAGCAAACCCCCAATTAATTGGGCTTTTGAGGCTTTATCTAAAATTTTAGTGAAAACATCAGCTATTAGATTGAAAAGCAAGGGGGATAGTGGATATCCCAGTCTTAGTCCTTTACATGGTTTAAAAAATTGCTATTCTCATCATTAATACTCACACATAAGGAACCCCTTTCACAGTTTTCATAACCCAACCTACCCATTTGGGACTAAAGCCCCTAGACCTTAGAATCTCTTTAATTATTCTGTTTTAAATTATATTTTAATTTATAAGTCATTCTGACTTAACTTTCTTGAAAAATCAAAATGTTGTCATAAAATAGTGATTATTATGCACATAAGTATTATTAAATTTATATTGATTATATTTTTGTTGTATACGATCGAGTACCCAGGATCAGAGTATCCAAGGTAAGGCCCACAAACCTCTCTTTGTAAACCATTTACCAAGTCCCCACCGAGTGTCGGGTACTATAATTAGGGGTTTCCAGATCACAACCCTAAAGTACTTAGACACTTGAGTAAGAAGGGGTCACAAGCAAACACACTTCCTACCTTACCAAGGCACGAGGAACCTAAGTCACGAATTGATCAAGGCCAACCCCTAGAGGGGGACACAGTCACAGCTCGCACGAGGCCAACCTCGGACGGGAGACACAGTCACGGCTCACCCGAGGCGAACCCCGGACGAGCAGCGCATTTCTGACTCGCCCGAGGGCATCTCGGGCGAAGCTCCGGAAGGTGCTGAAAGGGAAATGTGCACTTGGGCCATTTCTAAGGATTTTGGTGATTAAGTGTCCAACACAAATGCCTTAAGTATTAATAAGTGTCAAATGGTGGATGAAGTGAAAATCAACACAAAGGTATGATTCTAGACTTAGTACATTGGTTTTTGTGTACTAACATATTTGTCTAAGGGCTAGAATCAGAGAAAACAAAAAAGGAAAAAGACTTGGTTGGAGCTGCCAAGACTCTGCCCAGTCTGGGTGCACCGGACTGTCCGGTGGTGCACCGGACAGTGTCCGGTGTGCCAGGCTGGCGTCTGGTCAACTGACCACTCTCGGGAATTCGTCGGCGGCGTACGGCTAAAATTCACCGGACTGTCCGGTGGTGCACCGGACTGTCCGGTGAGCCAACGGTCGGCCGCGCAATCCGTGCGTGACGCGTGGCCGAGCCAACGGTCTGATGGGGGCACCAGACAGTGTCCGGTGCGCCAACGACTCCAAATCTTCAATGGTCGGCTGCGCCAATTTAGGAAAGCAATCTGCACCGGACACTGAACAGTGCCTGTCCGGTGGCACACCGTACTGTCCGGTGCGCCACCCGACAGAAGGCAAGAATTGCCTTCCTGGATTGCTCTCAACGGCTCCTAGCTGCCTTGGGGCTATAAAAGGGACCCCTAGACGCATGGAGGAGCACATCAAGCATACTCTGAACATTCTAAGACTCCCGCACTCCATCTTCGCACACTCGATTGACATTCTTAGTGATTTGAGCTCTGCTCTAGTGGTGAACTTGTTGTGTTTCATTTGAGCTTAAGTCTTGGCTTGTGTGTGTGTTGCTTTTCCCTCCCTTACATCCGTGTTTCTTTGTGATCATCATTTGTAAGGGCGAGAGGCTCCAAGTTGTGGAGATTCCTCGCAAACGGGATATAGTGAAAGAAAGAAAAACACCGTGGTATTCAAGTGGATCTTTGGATCACTTGAAAGGGGTTGAGTGCAACCCTCGTCCATTGGGACGTCACAACGTGGAGTAGGCAAGTGTTGTACTTGGTCGAACCATGGGATAAACCATCGTGTCTCTTGTGCTTGTTCTCATTGTGACTATTGTGTTTCACAAGAGCTCGGTCTTTAGCCACTTGATTTCATTGCGCTAACACTTAATCAAGTTTTGTGGCTTTAAGTTTTAAGTTTTTACAGGATCCCCTATTCACCCCCCTCTAGGTGCTCTCAATTGGTATCAGAGCCGTTCTCTTCACGAAAGGGACTAATCGCCCGAAGGGATGGATCCTAAGGGAAAGGGGATGGTGATCAACGACAAGGAGAAGGAGTCCTTCATCAATGAGCCAAAAGACGACAAGCCCACTGACTCGGGCTCAAGTCACAAGAAGAAGGATGGGAAGAAGAAGAGGCGCATCAAGAAGATAGTCTACTACGACAGCGACAAGTCCTCTTCTTCCCAAAGAGACGACGACGACGAGAAAAAGAAAGCGATCAACTCAAACTTTTCCTTTGATTATTCTCGTATTCCGCAAAATTCCAATGCTCATTTGCTTTCCATTCCTCTTGGTAAACCTCCACACTTTGATGGAGAGGACTACGGATTTTGGAGTCACAAAATACGTAGCCACTTGTTCTCTCTTCATCCAAGTATATGGGAGATAGTAGAGAATGGAATGCAATTTGATAGTACGGATAATCCCATGTTTATCAATGAACAAATTCACAAAAAAGCACAAGCTACCACTGTTCTTTTAGCATCCTTGTGCAGGGAAGAGTATCATAAGGTGGGCAGCTTGGATAATGCCAAGCAAATTTGGGACACCCTCAAGATCTCACATGAGGGGAACGACGCCACCATGATCACCAAGATGGAGTTGGTGGAAGGAGAACTAGGAAGGTTCGCAATGATCAGGGGGGAGGAGCCAACTCAAACGTACAACAGGCTCAAGACCCTGGTCAACAAAATCAAGAGCTATGGAAGCACGAGATGGACGGACCACGACGTCGTCCGGCTTATGCTAAGGTCCTTCACTGTCCTTGATCCTCATCTTGTTAACTCTATCCGTGAAAATCCTAGGTACACCAAGATGACGCCCGAGGAAATACTCGGAAAGTTTGTAAGCGGGCGAATGATGATCAAGGAGGCAAGATATGTTGATGAGGCGTTGAATGGCCCAATGCTGATCCACGAGCCTCAAACCGTTGCTCTCAAAGCAACAAGTAGCAGGGAGGCGCTACCTAGCAAGGTGGCGCAAGTTGAGGCGGCCGGACTAAATGAGGATGAAATGGCCCTCATCATCAAGCGCTTCAAGACTGCGCTCAAAGGTCGCAAGGAGCATCCCAACAAGAGCAAGATGAAGGGAAAGCGCTCCTGCTTCAAGTGTGGTAAGATTGGTCACTTTATTGCTAACTGTCCCGATAATGATAGTGACTAGGAACAAGGAAAGAATGGGAAGAGAGAGAACAAGAAGGTTTACAAGAAGGCTAAGGGCGAGGCACACCTTGGAAAAGAGTGGGACTCGGATTGTTCTTCGTCCGACTCCGACGACGAAGGACTCGCCGCCACGGCCTTCAACAAATCGTCTCTCTTCCCCAACGAACATCACACCTGCCTCATGGCAAAGGAGAAGAAGGTAAGCACTCGAAATACTATTGCATATGCTTCTTCAAGTGATGATGAATCTAGTGATGATGAAGTAGACTATGCAAGTTTATTCAAAGGCCTAGATAGAACTAAAATTGATAAGATCAATGAATTAATTGATGCGTTGAATGAGAAGAATAGATTGTTAGAAAAGCAAGAGGATCTTTTATATGAAGAGCATGATAAATTTGTAAGTGTGCAAAAGTCTCTTGCTTTAGAAGTTAAAAGAAATGAAATGCTTTCATGTGAATTATCTACTTGTCATGAGTCTATCTCTAGTCTAAAAAGTGTTAATGATGATTTAAATACTAAGTTAGAAATAGCTAATAAATCAAACTCTTGTGTAGAACATGTTGTGATTTGCAATAGGTGTAAGGACTTTAATGTTGATGCTTGTAGTGAACACTTAATTTCCATTTCTAAAATAAATGATGTCGGCGTTTCGAGATCGGGGGGTCCCTGGGCCGACGAGTGAAATGTCGCCGCGTGCCCCAGCCCAGATGGGTCGGCGCGAGACGGAGCGCGAAGGGGGGAAAAAGGCGGCCGGAGCGAGAGAGAGGTGGAAATCCCGTGGCCTTCGTGTTTGTCCCGCGCCCAGGTCGGGTGCGCTTGCAGTAGGGGGTTACAAGCGTCCACGCGGGAGGGGAGCGAGCGGCCTCACGCGAGCGCCTGTCCTGTCCTCTTCCCCGCGCGGCCAACCCTCTCTAAGAGGGCCCTGGTCCTCCCTTTTATAGGCGCAAGGAAAGGATCCAGGTGTACAGTGGGGGGGGGGGGGGTGTAGCAGAGTGCTAACGTGTCTAGCGGAGGAGAGCTAACGCCCTAAGTACACGCCATCGTGGCAGCCGAAGAGGTTTTGGCACCCGATTCGTGTGGTGTCATGGCCGTCGGAGGAGCGCTGGAGCCTGGCGGAAGGATAGCTGTCGGGGTTGTCGAGTCCTTGCTGACGTCCTCTTGCTTTCGTAAGGGGGCTGAGAGCCGCCGTCGTCATAGAGCGTGCGGGGCGCCATCATTACTTGTCTGGCGGAGCGAGCCAGATAGGACGCCGGTCTTGTTCCCCGTAGCCTGAGTCAGCTTGGGGTAGGGTAATGATGGCGCCTCCTGTTGACGTGGTCGGTCCGTGCCCTAGGTTGGGCGATGTGGAGGCTCCTTCGAGGTCGAGGTCGAGTCTGTCTTCTGAGGCCGAGGTCGAGTCCGAGCCCCTGGGTCAGGCGAGGCGGAGACCGTCGGCGGAGGCCAGGGCTGAGTCCGAGCCCTGGGGTCGGGCAAAGCGGAGTTCGTCGTCTTTAGTGGCTGAGCCCGAGTCCGAGCCCTGGGGTCGGGCGGAGCGGAGTTCACCATCTTCCAGGGCTGAGCCCGAGTCCGAGCCCTGGGTCGGGCGGAGCGGAGTTCACCGTCTTCCAGGGCTGAGCCCGAGTCCGAGCCCTGGGTCAGGCGGAGTGGAGTTCGCCGTCTTCCGGGGCTAAGCCCGAGTCCGAGCCCTGGGTCGGGCGGAGCGGAGTTCGCCGTCTTCCGGGGCTGAGCCCGAGTCCGAGCCCTGGGTCGGGCGGAGCGGAGTTTCCTATGGTGCCCGAGGCCGGGCCTGGCTGCCTGTCAGCCTCACTCTGTCGAGTGGCACAGCAGTCGGAGCGGCGTAGGCAGCGCTGTCCTTCTGTCAGGCCGGTCAGTGGAGCGGCGAAGTGACTGCGGTCACTTCAGCTCTATCGACTGGAGGATGTGCGTTAGGATAAAGGTGTCAGGCCACCTTTGCATTAAATGCCCCTGCGATTTGGTCGGTTGGCGTGGCGATTTGGCCAGGGTTGCTTCTTGGCGAAGACTGGGCCTCGGGCGAGCCGGAAGTATGTTCGTCGCTGGAGGGGGGCCTCAGGTGAGACGTAGATCCTCCGGGGTCGGCTGCTCTTGCCCGAGGCTGGGCTCAGGCGAGTCGTGATCGAGTCCCTCGAATGGACCGATCCCTGACTTAGTCGCACCCATCAGGCCTTTGCAGCTTTGTGCTGATGGGGGTTACCAGCTGAGAATTAGGAGTCTTGAGGGTACCCCTAATTATGGTCCCCGACAGTAGCCCCCGAGCCTCGAAGGGAGTGTTAACACTCGCTTGGAGGCTTTTGTCGCACTTTTTTTCAAGGGGACCAGCCTTTCTCGGTTGCGTTTTGTTCCGGTGGGTGTGCGCGAGCGCACCCGCCGGGTGTAGCCCCCGAGGCCTCGGAGGAGTGGTTTGACTCCTCCGAGCTCTTAATGCCTCGCGCAATGCTTCGGCTGGTCTGATCGTTCCCTCATGCGAGCTGGCCGTAGCCCGGGTGCACGGTCGAGTCCCAAGTCCTCGGGCTGGTATGTTGACGCTGTCAACGGTTTGGCCGGAGCCGGGTTTGCGAGAGCAGCCCCCGAGCCTCTGCACAGGGCGAGAGGACGGTCAAGGGCAGACTCGACTTTTTTACATACGCCCATGTGTCGCCTTTCCGCAAGGAGGAGGGGGGAAAGCGCCATGTTGCCCTCGGAGGGCGCCGAACATGGTGTCTCCGGTGAGCTGCTAGCGGGTAATCCGAGTGGACGCCCGTGTCCCATTTGTTAGGGATCGGCTAGAGGCCCGGAGGCGCGCTCAAAAGTACCTGCGGGTGATCTGCCGGACCCGGTCCCCTGTCGATGGGGTCCGAGGGCTCGATGCCTCCCTCTGATGGGATTCTGTTACAAGATCGTTCCCGCTAGTCTCGGAAATGTCCTAGGGTACCTCGGGAGCGTAGCCCGAGCCTCGGTTATGTATCGAACGTACCCAGGGTCATCCCTCGCTCTATGTTTGAGGCGGCTGTGAACCCTTCGAGGGCCAGCCTACGAACCCCTGATCAGTAGTGGGCGCGGAGCCCGAGTAGCCTGAGGCGGCCGTTGAACCCTTCCGAGGGGCTGGCCTTCGAACCTCTGACCAGTAGTGGGTGTGGAGCCCATGCGCTCTGAGGCGGCTGTTAAACCCCTCCGAGGGGCCAGCCTTTGAATCTCTGATTAGTAGGGAGGCTCGGAGCCTGTTTCCTTCACGGAGAAGGATCCTTTTCGGGGTATCCCCCTTTCCCGGCCCCTGTTGTAAGAGAGAGAAAGAGGAAAAAGGAAAAGGATACGAAATCGAATGACGCGGCGTACCTTTTTTGACGCGGTCATTATGGCGAAGGCGAAGCGTCGCTCGCTTCCCCTGCCAGAGGCACCGCCTGTCCCGCCGCAGAGTTAATGCGACGGGGCGAGTGGTTCGCGGGGCGGCCGTTGCACGTGCGCGAGCCGTTCAAGGAACGGAACACGGGCGCGCCGTCTTCACGCCGTGAGAGAGGGTTCTCTCACTGCCCCAGGATGGGACGTAAGCTTGGCTGACGACGTGACCGCTGCTCCCGCCCGCCTGCCACCACCATTACTGCCGGCCCATTTTTGGCCGTATTGACCGTCGCGCCTGGCTGGCACTGCTGGGTCGTACGCAGGGTTGCCTCGAGTCATGGTACTGGTTCCGTAGTCGAGGAGGCGTGGCAGTGGTGCGAGTGGTGGTGCGAGTGGTGGTGCAGTTGCTTGCACCTAGCGACCGGCGCGCCGGTTGCATGACGCGTGGGCGTGGGCCCCCATGCTGGGTGCGTTGGAAGTCGGAGGGGCGCGCCCACTTGGCGCGGTTGCATGCCGCCTGCATGGCTGCCCGCCCTTTCGCCCGCTGGTCTGGGCGAAAGCGGAGGAATGCTCGTAACCGCTGGGCGGTTGCATGCACCGCACGCGGCGGTTTGGCTTCTTCTGCTCTGGGCCAGCTTGCATGACGTGTGGGACCCAGCCCCCGCGCCGTAGGGGGAGGACCTTAGAGGGTGTTGGAGAAGACTCAGCCCACGACGGCTGGGGACGCAAGTAGGGAGAGTCGCCTTTAAAAGGAGGGTGACCCCCTTGAAAGGCGACCATGTCTTCGCGCTCCCTTATGCATCGTGTCTTTCCACCTTCCGAGCCCCCGGATGGGGGACACCCGCAATCCTTCTGCCTTGTTGTTGGGGGAACGCAACTTCGTGGGAGTTGGTACCTTTCAGCCATCGTTCGGCTTCAAGGATTTTCATCATGCAGCCCGGCTGCACCCCCTCGCCGGTGGTCACCCAAGACGGTCACCACCAGCCCCTGGATGGGGAGAAGCAAGCCAGGCTGCGGCCCCCGCCTCTCCCTCAGCTTCAAGGATGCTTACCATCCTTGCTGGGGCGGAGAGCGAGGCGAGCCGGGGCTCTACCTCCCGCACGGGTCGGCTGGCCACCTCCTCTTCCAGCTTCTGGTGGTGGAAACCATCCCCCAGCTCTGCGGAGGAGGCGTCCTCCAGCCATGCCGGGGAAGGCGAACTGTTGCTGCCCAGCTAGGATGCAACATTCCGCCCTCTTCCTCATTTTCGTGGCGAGGACGGGAGCGAGGACCTGCCGGTGCGCTTTGGAGCGGCCCGCTCTTTGGCTTTGATGTCTGGTTCGCGTCCCTTGAGCGGGGACACGAACGAGAGCCTTCCGGTCGCCACGTCCATCCTGGGACCATAGCTGCTGCTGCAGAGGTCGCTGGCGAGTCGCCCGGAACTTGTCGCCCCGCAGGCTCCCCGGTGTGGAGGTCGTTCATACCCGTGGGGACGGAACCGGAGTTCTGTTTGTAATGGCACCTTGAATGCCGGTCTTTTGTTCATTGTGGCTGTCGGGGCCTGAACGTGTATGTATTTTTGGCGCGGAGCCGTGTTTTTTCCTCATTTTCGAGCACTAAGACTCGCCTGTTGGTTGTCTGAACCGCTTCACCAAGCGTGAGTCGCCCCGTGCAAAGGTGACGAGTGAGGTATCCGTATCCCGGAGGCGTAGGAGTCCCTCGGCTCGGTCGGCCTTGCTGTCCGAGGCTTCTCTTGCTTAGTTAAAGGAACCCCTCGGCCGCTCTTCGACGAGCCGAAGTCAGGGGTAGCGGTGTCAGCACGGACAGAGGCAGAGTTGGCTCGAAAAGAAGACTTGGTCGGCCGGAGCCTGGTCGGGTCGTCCGTTAGCGGGACCGACGCCGGAGTTGATCTACCGAGGCCTCGAGCTGGGCTGATGTCTTTGGGGGACAGCTGGCCGAGGCCTCGGGGTGACCAGCCGAGCCGCCTGCTCGAGCCGGATTCTTGGAGGAGACCCTGGCGGCGATGGCCCGGGCGTGATGATGACGTCGTCCTTCAGAGTGGAGATCCTCGGACCGCGTCGCCATCCGAGGCTAGGTCGGACCTCGCCGAAGGTGTAGTCGACGCCGGGGGTGCTGCTGCTCCCTTCAACTATCGAGACCCGAGCCTGCAGGATCGGATTATCTTGTAGCGTGTGTTTTCTGCGGCCGCCGAGGCCCAAACACGCCATCGCCGTGTTGTAAAGCTGCGTTTCTTTTCCTCTTGTTTCGAGTATCTGGACTTTTTCGTCGGTAACAGATTTGTCTGTGCGAGCGAGAGTTGCTTTTCACGGAAGGTGATGAGTGAGGTATCCGTATCCCGGAGGCGTAGGAATCCCTCGGCTCGGTCGGCCTTGCCGCTTATGCGCACTCTTGCCCGTCCATAGGGTTCTGTCACCGACGCAGTCGAGAAGGCCCAAAGAATCGCTTCGGCAGAGGAGCTTTCGAGCGCGAAGACTTGTTCGGTCCGCGGAATCACTTGTCCGAACGCGAGTTACTTATCGCAGAAGGTGATGAGTGAGGTATCCGTATCCCGGAGGCATAGGAGTCCCTCGGCTCGGTCAGCCTTGGCTGCTTACGTGTACTCCGTCGTTTTCAGGATCCACTTTCGAAGTAGTCGAAAAGCACGAAAGACATTCTGGCAGAAAGGATCTTTTTTCGAGGAAAATTTTGACGCAGAGGGGGTTCCCCCCTTTTAGCCCCCGAGGGAGGGTCGGGCTTTGCCGAGGCAAGGCTGACCCTTCCTTGATGACTAAACTTTGCGTGGGAGCGAGGTATATGAACAACTTGAAAGCATCTTAAGGGTAGAAGCGACGTAGCTGTTGGATGTTCCAAGCGTTGCTGTAGACCTCGCCTTGACTGTTGGCCAGCTTGTACGTTCCGGGCTTCAGAACTTTGGCGATGACGAACGGCCCTTCCCAGGGAGGCGTGAGCTTGTGCCGCCCTCGGGCGTCCTGTCGCAGCCGAAGCACCAGGTCGCCCACCTGGAGGTCTCGGGACCAGACCCTCGGGCATGGTAGCGTCGCAGGGACTGCTGGTACCGCGCCGAGTGTAGTAAGGCCATGTCCCGAGCCTCTTCCAGCTGGTCCAGTGAGTCGTCTCGACTAGCTTGGTTGCTTTGGTCGGCGTAGGCCCTCGTCCTCGGGGAGCCGTATTCTAAGTCTGTGGGCAAGATGGCCTCGGCCCCATAGACTACAAAGAACGGCATGAAGCCCGTGGCTCGGCTCGGCGTTGTCCTCAGGCTCCAGACCACCGAGGGGAGTTCCTTCATCCATCGCTTGCCGAACTTGTTGAGGTCGTTGTAGATCCGAGGCTTGAGTCCTTGTAGAATCATGCCGTTGGCACGCTCTACTTGCCCATTCGTCATGGGGTGAGCCACGGCGGCCCAGTCCACCCGGATGTGGTGATCCTCGCAGAAGTCCAGGAACTTTCTACCGGTGAACTGGATGCCGTTGTCGGTGATGATGGAGTTCGGGACCCCAAAACGATGGATGATGTTGGTGAAGAACGCCACCGCCTATTCGGACCTGATGCTGTTTAGGGGTCGGACCTCGATCCACTTGGAGAATTTGTCGATGGCGACCAACAGGTGCGTGTAGCCCCCGGGTGCCTTCTGCAAGGGGCCGACGAGGTCCAGACCCCACACAGCAAAAGGCCAAGTGATGGGTATCGTCTGCAGAGCCTGAGCGGGCAGGTGGGTCTGCCTCGCGTAGAACTGACACCCTTCGTAGGTGCGGACAATTCTAGTGGCGTCGGCCACCGTCGTCGGCCAGTAGAAACCTTGTCGTAAGGCGTTTCCAACAAGGGCTCGAGGTGCTGCATGATGGCCGCAAGCCCCCGAGTGTATCCCTCGTAGGAGCTCCTGACCTTCGGCGATGGGGATGCATCGCTGGAGGATGCCTGAGGGGCTACGGTGGTAGAGCTCCTTCCCATCCCCCAGCAAGACGAACGATTTGGCGCGTCGTGCCAACCGCCGAGCTTCGGCTCGGTCGAGGGGTAGCTCTCCTCGGTGGAGATATCGTAGGTACGGGGTCTGCCAGTTTCGATTAGGCGTGACCCCGCTTCGCTCCTCCTCAACGCGCAGTGCCTCACCCTCGGGGGCCGAGGGTACCTCGGGCTGAACAGAGGGTGTTGATAGTCGCCTAGAGGGGGGTGAATAGGGCGAAACTGAAATTCTCAAAAATAATCACAACTACAAGCCGGGTTAGCGTTAGAAATATAAACGAGTCCGCGAGAGAGGGTGCAAAACAAATCGCAATCAAATAAAGAGTGTGACACGCAGATTTGTTTTACCGAGGTTCGGTTCTCGCAAACCTACTCCCCGTTGAGGAGGCCACAAAGGCCGGGTCTTTTTCAACCCTTTCCCTCTCTCAAACGGTCCCTCGGACCGAGTGAGCTTCTCCTTCTCAATCAAACGGGAACAAACTTCCCCGCAAGGACCACCACACAATTGGTGTCTCTTGCCTTGGTTACAATTGAGTTGTTTGCAAGAAAGAATGAAAGAAAGCACGATTGCAAAAGCCAAGCGACAAGAGCGGCAAATAACACACGGATCTTTTTCTCTCTCAAGTCACTAATCACTAATGATAGCTTGTCTCAACTTTGGAACTTGGAGAGATTGGAGGCTTTGAATGTGTCTTGGAATGGATTGCTAGCTCTTGTATTGAATGTTGAAGGTTGGAATGCTTGGGTGAAGTGAATGGAGGTGGTTGGGGTTGTATTTATAGCCACCAACCACTTCCTAGCCGTTGCTCCATTCTGCCGACTGCGGACGGTCCGCCCGCCTGGTCCGGACGGTCCGTGCCTGTAGATCAATGGCTGAAAACGCAACGGTCAGAAGTAACGGCTATATCAACGGCTATATTGCATTTAATGCGTCATCAGATGTCAGATAAAGCCAGTCGCGGACGGTCCGGTCGTGCACCCCGGACGGTCCACGAGGACGCTATAATTCATTTTTCCGAACCCGTCACCTTCGGGTTTTTCGGTTCCTCACCTATCGGACGGTCCGCGCCTGAGGCCGGACGGTCCGCGCGAGGTCACGGACGGTCCTTGCTTTTCCTCTGGACGGTCCGTAGTGTAGACTTGGATTTTTGCATTGGTTCTGTCCGAGGGTCATCCTGGTGTTGCGGACGGTCCGCCGCAAGGGCCCGGACGGTCCGCGCTTGGTTTGTTTTTCCAAAAAGCTTCTCCTATCCGGAATAATCTACGGTATTCCGGACAGTCGATTTAGTATAGTTGTAGATGAACCTTTGGCACCTGTAGAACATATAATCTAGAGCAAACTAGTTAGTCCAATTATTTGTGTTGGGCAATTCAACCACCAAAATTAATTAGGAACTAGGTGTAAGCCTAATTCCCTTTCAATCTCCCCCTTTTTGGTGATTGATGCCAACACAAACCAAAGCAAGTATAGAAGTGCATAATTGAACTAGTTTGCATAATGTTAATGCAAAGGTTGCTTGGAATTGAGTCAATATAAATACCTATAAAGTATGCATGGATTGTTTCTTTATTTTTAACATTTTGGACCACGCTTGCACCATATGTTTTGTTTTTGCAAATTCTTTTGTAAATCCTTTTCAAAGTCCTTTTGCAAATAGTCAAAGGTAAATGAATAAGATTTCGAGAAGCATTTTTAAGATTTGAAATTTTCTCCCCCTGTTTCAAATGCTTTTCCTTTAGCTAAAACAAAATTCCCCGTAAATAAAATTCTCCTCTTAGTGTTCAAGAGGGTTTTGATATATCATTTGTGAAATACTACTTTCTCCCCCTTTTGAACACAATAAGATACCAATTTTTAAATTTATCAATTGAGAATCATACCAATTGAAAAACTCTTTTTAAAATTAGGTGGTGGTGCGGTCCTTTTGCTTTGGGCTAATACTTTCTCCCCCTTTGGCATGAATCGCCAAAAACGGAGTCATTAGAGCCCTTAGAATTACTTTCTCCCCCTTTTGGTCATAAATAAATGAGTGAAGATTATACCAAAGATGGAGAGTTGCTTGGAGTGACGGTGAAGGATGAGTTACAGAGTGGAAGCCTTTGTCTTTGCCGAAGACTCCAATTCCCTTGCAATGCACCTATGACTTGGTTTGAAATGGACTTGAAAACACATTAGTCATAGCATATGAAAGAGATATGATTAAAGGTATATAAATGAGCTATGTGTGCAAATCAACAAAAGAAGTTCCTAGAATCAAGAATATTTAGCTCATGCATAAGTTTGTTAAAAGTTTGTTCATCAAGAGGCTTGGTAAAGATATCGGCTAATTGATCTTTAGTATTAATGTAAGAAATCTCGATATCTCCCTTTTGTTGGTGATCCCTTAAAAAGTGATACCGAATGGCTATGTGCTTAGTGCGGCTATGCTCAACGGGATTATCCGCCATGCGGATTGCATTCTCATTATCACATAGAAGAGGAACTTTGGTTAATTTGTAACCAAAGTCCCTGAGGGTTTGCCTCATCCAAAGTAGTTGCGTGCAACAATGTCCTGCGGCAATATACTCGGCTTCGGCGGTAGAAAGAGCTACGGAATTTTGCTTCTTTGAAGCCCAAGACACCCAGGATCTTCCCAAGAACTGGCAAGTCCCCGATGTGCTCTTTCTATTGATTTTACACCCCGCCCAATCGGCATCCGAATAACCAACCAAATCAAAAGTGGATCCCTTAGGATACCAAAGCCCAAACTTAGGAGTATAAACTAAATATCTCAAGATTCGTTTTACGGTCGTAAGGTGAGCTTGCTTAGGGTCGGCTTGGAATCTTGCACACATGCATACGGAAAGCATAATATCCGGTCGAGATGCACATAAATATAGCAAAGAACCTATCATCGACCGGTATACCTTTTGATCGACGGATTTACCTCCCTCGTCGAGGTCGAGATGCCCATTGGTTCCCATGGGTGTCTTGATGGGTTTGGCATCCTTCATTCCAAACTTGCTTAGAATATCTTGAGTGTACTTCGTTTGGCTTAGGAAGGTGCCTTCTTGGAGTTGCTTCACTTGAAATCCTAAGAAATACTTCAACTCCCCCATCATAGACATCTCGAACTTTTGTGTCATGATCCTACTAAATTCTTCACATGTAGACTCGTTAGTAGACCCAAATATAATATCATCAACATAAATTTGGCATACGAACAAGTCATTTTCAAGAGTTTTAGTAAATAAAGTAGGATCGGCCTTTTCGACTTTGAAGCCATTAGTGATAAGAAAATCTCTAAGGCATTCATACCATGCTCTTGGGGCTTGCTTGAGCCCATAAAGCGCCTTAGAGAGTTTATAAACATGGTTAGGGTACTCACTATCTTCAAAGCCGGGAGGTTGCTCAACATAGACCTCTTACTTGATTGGTCCATTGAGGAAGGCACTTTTCACGTCCATTTGATAGAGCTTAAAGCCATGGTAAGTAGCATAGGCTAATAATATGCGAATTGACTCAAGCCTAGCTACGGGTGCATAGGTTTCACCAAAATCCAAACCTTCGACTTGGGAGTATTCTTTGGCCACAAGTCGAGCTTTGTTCCTTGTCACCACACCATGCTCATCTTGCTTGTTGCGGAAAACCCACTTGGTTCCTACAACATTTTGGTTAGGACGTGGAACTAATTGCCATACCTCATTCCTGGTGAAGTTGTTGAGCTCCTCTTGCATTGCCACCACCCAATCCGAATCTTGTAGTGCTTCCTCTACCCTGTGTGGCTCAATAGAGGAAACAAAAGAGTAATGCTCACAAAAATGTGCAACACGAGATCTAGTGGTTACCTCCTTATGAATGTCGCCAAGGATGGTGTCGACGGGGTGATCTCGTTGGATTGCTTGGTGGACTCTTGGGTGTGGCAGTCTTTGTTCTTTATCCTCCTTGTCTTGATCATTTACATCTCCCCCTTGATCGTTGCTGTCATCTTGAGGTGGCTCATTTGCTTGATCTTCTACTTCATCAACTTGAGCTTCATCCTCATTTTGAGTCGGTGGAGATGCTTGCGTGGAGGAGGATGGTTGATCTTGTGCATTTGGAGGCTTTTCGGATTCCTTAGGACACACATCCCCAATGGACATGTTCTTAGCGCGATGCACGGAGCCTCTTCAATACCTATCTCATCAAGATCAACTTGCTCTACTTGAGAGCCGTTAGTCTCATCAAACACAACGTCACAAGAAACTTCAACTTGTCCGGAGGACTTGTTAAAGACTCTATATGCCCTTGTGTTTGAATCATATCCTAGTAAAAAGCCTTCTACAGTTTTAGGAGCAAATTTAGATTTTCTACCTCTTTTGATAAGAATAAAGCATTTGCTACCAAAAACTCTAAAATATGAAATATTTGGCTTTTTACCGGTTAGGAGTTCATAGGATGTCTTCTTGAGGATTCGATGTAGATACAACCGGTTGATGGCGTAGTAGGTGGTGTTGACCGCCTCGGCCCAAAACCGATCCGAAGTCTTGTACTCATCAAGCATGGTTCTTGCCATGTCCAATAGAGTTCTATTCTTCCTCTCCACTACACCATTTTGTTGTGGCGTGTAGGGAGAAGAGAACTCATGCTTGATCCCCTCCTCTTCAAGAAAGCCTTCAATTTGTGAGTTCTTGAACTCCGTCCCGTTGTCGCTTCTAATTTTCTTGATTCTTAAGCCGAACTCATTTTGAGCCCGTCTCAAGAATCCTTTTAAGGTTTCTTGGGTTTGAGATTTTTCCTGCAAAAAGAATACCCAAGTGAAGCGAGAATAATCATCCACTATTACAAGACAATACTTACTCCTGCCGATGCTTATGTAAGCAATCGGGCCGAATAGATCCATGTGGAGTAGCTCAAGCGGCCTGTCGGTCATCATGATGTTCTTGTGTGGATGATGGGCACCAACTTGCTTTCCTGCTTGGCATGCGCTACAAACCCTGTCTTGCTCAAAATGAACATTGGTTAGTCCTAAAATGTGCTCTCCCTTTAGAAGCTTATGAAGATTCTTCATCCCAACATGGGCTAGTCGGTGGTGCCAGAGCCAACCCATGTTAGTCTTAGCAATTAAGCATGTGTCGAGTTCAGCTCTATCAAAATCTACTAAGTATAGCTGACCCTCTAACACACCCTTAAATGCTATTGAATCATCACTTCTTCTAAAGACAGTGACACCTACATCAGTAAAGAGACAGTTGTAGCCCATTTTGCATAATTGAGATACAGAAAGCAAATTGTAATCTAAAGAATCTACAAGAAAAACATTGGAAATAGAATGGTCAGGAGATATAGCTATTTTACCAAGACCTTTGACCAAACCTTGATTTCCATCCCCGAATGTAATAGCTCGTTGGGGATCTTGGTTTTTCTCGTAGGAGGAGAACATCTTCTTCTCCCCTGTCATGTGGTTTGTGCACCCGCTGTCGAGTATCCAACTTGAGCCCCCGGATGCATAAACCTACAAAACAAGTTTAGTTCTTGACTTTAGGTACCCAAACGGTTTTGGATCCTTTGGCATTAGAAACAAGAACTTTGGGTACCCAAACACAAGTCTTGGAGCCCTTGTGTTTGCCCCCAACAAACTTGGCAACTACCTTGCCAGATTTGTTAGTTAAAACATATGATGCATCAAAAGTTTTGAATGAAATGTCATGATCATTTGATGCATTATGAGTTCTCTTCTTAGGCAACTTAGCACGGGTTGGTTGCCTAGAACTAGATGTCTTACCCTTATACATAAAAACATGATTTGGGCCAGAGTGAGACTTCCTAGATTGAATTCTCCTAATCTTGCTCTCGGGATAACCGACAGGGTACAAAATGTAACCCTCGTTATCCTGAGGCATGGGAGCCTTGCCCTTTACAAAATTGGACAATCTTTTAGGAGGGGCATTAAGTTTGACATTGTCTCCCCTTTGGAAGCCAATGCCATCCTTGATGCCAGGGCGTCTCCCATTATAAAGCATACTACGAGCAAATTTAAATTTTTCATTCTCTAAGTTATGCTCGGCAATTTTAGCATCTAATTTTGCTATATGATCATTTTGTTGTTTAATTAAAGACATTTGATCATGAATAGCATTAATATCAACATCTCTACATCTAGTACAAATAGATACATGCTCAACGATAGATGTAGAGGGTTTGCAAGATTTTAATTCTATAACCTTAGCATGTAATATATCGTTTTCACTTCTAAGGTTAGAAATAGTAACATTGCAAACATCAAAATCTTTAGCCTTAGCAAGCAATTTCTCATTTTCAATCCTAAGGCTAGCAAGAGAAACATTCAACTCATCAATCCTAGCAAGTAGATCAACATTATCATCTCTAGGATTGGAAGTTGAAACATTACAAACATGAGAATCAACCTTAGCAATTAATTTCGCATTTTCATTTCTAAGGTTGGCAATAGTGTCATGGCATGTGCTTAGCTCACTAGATAATTTCTCACATTTTTCTACCTCTAGAGCATAAGCATTCTTAACCTTAACATACTTTTTATTTTCCTTGATTAGGAAGTCCTCTTGGGAGTCCAAGAGATCATCCTTTTCATGGATGGCACTAATTAGCTCATTTAGTTTTTCCTTTTGTTCCATGTTAAGGTTGGCAAAAAGGGTACGCAAATTATCTTCCTCATCACTAGCATTATCATCACTAGAAGATTCATATTTAGTGGAGGATTTTGATTTAACCTTTTTCCTTTTGCCGTCCTTTGCCATGAGGCACTTGTGGCCGACGTTGGGGAAGAGAAGTCAATTGGTGACGGCGATGTTGGCGGCGTCCTCATCGGAGGAGGAGTCGGCGGAGCTCTCGTCGGAGTCCCATTCGCGGCATACATGGGCATCGCCGCCCTTCTTCTTGTAATGTCTCTTCTTCTCCCTTCTTCTCCCCTTCTTGTCGTCACCCCCTGTCACTATCACTAGATAATGGACATTTAGCAGTAAAATGACCGGGCTTACCACATTTGTAGCATACTTTCTTGGAGCGGGGTTTGTAGTCTTTCCCCCTCCTTTGCTTGAGGATTTGGCGGAAGCTCTTGATGATGAGCGCCATCTCCTCGTTGTCGAGCTTGGAGGCGTCGATGGGTGTTCGACTTGGAGTAGCCTCCTCCTTCTTTTCTTCCGTTGCCTTGAATGCGACGGGTTGTGCTTCGGGCGTGGAGGAGGTGCCTTGCTCGATGATTTTCTTTGAGCCTTTAATCATTAGCTCAAAGCTCACAAATTTTCCTATAACCTCCTCGGGAGACATTAGCTTATATCTAGGATCACCTCGAATTAATTGAACTTGTGTAGGGTTAAGAAATATGAGGGATCTAAGAATAACCTTGACCATCTCATGGTCATCCCATTTTTCGCTCCCGAGGTTGCGCACTTGGTTCACCAAGGTCTTCAAGCGGTTGTACATAGCTTGTGGATCCTCCCCTTGGTGGAGCATGAAGCGACCAAGCTCCCCCTCGATCGTCTCTTGCTTGGTGATCTTTGTCACCTCGTCTCCCTCATGCGCGGTCTTGAGTACGTCCCAAATTTCCTTCACACTTTTTAACCCTTGCACCTTATTATACTCCTCTCGACTTAGAGAGGCAAGGAGTATAGTGGTGGCTTGGGAGTTAAAGTGGTGAATTTGGGCCACCTCGTCCGAGTCGTAGTCTTCATCCCCTACGGATGGTACCTGTACACCAAACTCAACAACATTCCATATGCTTGTGTGGAGTGAGGTTAGATGATGCCTCATTTTGTCACTCCACATTATAATCTTCACCGTCAAAAACTGGTGGTTTGCCTAATGGAACGGAAAGTAATGGAGTATGTCTAGAAGTACGAGGATAATGTAAGGGAATCTTACTAAACTTCTTGCGCTCATGGCGCTTAGAAGTTATGGAGGGTGCGTCGGAGCCGGAGGTAGAAGGTGATGAAGTGTCGGTCTCGTAGTAGACCACCTTCCTCATCTTCTTAATTTTGTCGCCACTCCGATGCGACTTGTGGGAAGAAGTCTTCTTTTCCTTCTTCTTCTCCTTCCTCTTCTCCTTGTTGCGGGACTCTCCCGATAGAGCTTTCTTGTTGCTTGTAGTGGGCTTTTCGCCGGTCTCCATCTCCTTCTTGGCGTGATCTCACGACATCACTTCGAGCGGTTAGGCTCTAATGAAGCACCGGGCTCTGATACCAATTGATAGTCGTCTAGAGGGGGGTGAATAGGGCGAAACTGAAATTCTAAAAAATAATCACAACTACAAGCCGGGTTAACGTTAGAAATATAAACGAGTCCGCGAGAGAGGGTGCAAAACAAATCGCAATCAAATAAAGAGTGTGACACGTGGATTTGTTTTACTGAGGTTCGGTTCTCGCAAACCTACTCCCCGTTGAGGAGGCCACAAAGGTCGGATCTTTTTCAACCCTTTCCCTCTCTCAAACGGTCCCTCGGACCGAGTGAGCTTCTCCTTCTCAATCAAACGGGAACAAACTTCCCCGCAAGGACCACCACACAATTGGTGTCTCTTGCCTTGGTTACAATTGAGTTGTTTGCAAGAAAGAATGAAAGAAAGCACGATTGCAAAAGCCAAGCGACAAGAGCGGCAAATAACACACGGATCTTTTTCTCTCTCAAGTCACTAATCACTAATGATCACTTGTCTCAACTTTGGAACTTGGAGAGATTGGAGGCTTTGAATGTGTCTTGGAATGGATTGCTAGCTCTTGTATTGAATGTTGAAGGTTGGAATGCTTGGGTGAAGTGAATGGAGGTGGTTGGGGTTGTATTTATAGCCACCAACCACTTCCTAGCCGTTGCTCCATTTTGCCGACCGCGGACGGTCCGCCCGCCTGGTCCGAACGGTCCGTGCCTGTAGATCAACGGCTGAAAACGCAACGGTCAGAAGTAACAGCTATATCAACGACTATATTGCATTTAATGTGTCGTCAGATGTCAGATAAAGCCAGTCGCGGACGGTCCGGTCGTGCACCCCGGACGGTCCGCGAGGACGCTATAATTCATTTTTCCGAACCCGTCACCTTCGGGTTTTTCGGTTCCTCACCTATCGGACGGTCCGCGCCTGAGGCCGGACGGTCCGCGCGAGGTCACGGACGGTCCTTGCTTTTCCTTCGGACGATCTGTAGTGCAGACTTGGATTTTTGCATTGGTTCTGTCCGAGGGTCATCCTGGTGTTGCGGACGGTCCGCCGCAAGGGCCCGGACGGTCCGCGCTTGGTCTGTTTTTCCAAAAAGCTTCTCCTGTCTGGAATAATCTACGGTATTCCGGACAGTCGATTTAGTATAGTTGTAGATGAACCTTTGGCACCTGTAGAACATATAATCTAGAGCAAACTAGTTAGTCCAATTATTTGTGTTGGGCAATTCAACCACCAAAATTAATTAGGAACTAGGTGTAAGCCTAATTCCCTTTCAGGTGTCTCGGGCCGAGCTGAGGGTGCCTAGGGCCGAGCCGAGGGTGCCTCGGACTGAGCCGAGGGTGCCTCGGGCTCGGGCGTGTCGTCGATCTTGACGGAGGGTTGATGCAGGTCTCGGGAGAAGACGTCCGGGGGAACCGTTGTTCGCCCCGAGGCTATTTTAGCCAGCTCGTCCACAGTCTCGTTGTAGCACCGAGCGATGTGGTTGAGCTCGAGCCCGTAGAACTTGTCTTCCAAGCGCCGAACCTCATCGCAGTAGGCCTCCATCTTCGGGTCGCGGCAGTGGGAGTTCTTCATGACTTGGTCGATGACAAGCTGCGAGTCACCGCGAGAGTCGAGGCGTCGGACCCCTAGCTCGATGGCGATGCGCAACCCGTTGACCAGAGCCTCGTACTCAGCCACATTGTTGGACGCCAGGAAGTGGAGGCGTAGCACGTAGCGTAGATGCTTTCCGAGGGGTGAGATGAAGAGTAAGCCTACGCCTGCTCCTGTCTTCATTAGCGACCCGTCGAAGAACATGGTCCAGAGTTCTGGTTGGATCGAAACTGTTGGGAGCTGGGTGTCGACCCATTCAGCCACGAAATCCGCCAAGACCTAGGACTTGATGGCCTTCCGAGGGGCGAACGAGATCGCTTCACCCATAATTTCCACCGCCCACTTTGCGATTCTACCCGAGGCCTCTCGGCACTAGATGATCTCCCCCAGGTGGAAGGATGATACCATAGTTACCGGATGAGACTCGAAGTAGTGTCGCAACTTCCGCCGCGTCAGGATCACCGCATACAACAGCTTCTGAATTTGTGGGTAGCAGATCTTGGTCTCAGACAGTACCTCGCTGATGAAGTAGACTGGCCTCTGGACGGGAAATGCATGCCCCTCTTCTCGTCTCTCAACCACAATCGTGGCGCTAACCACCTGAGTGGTCGCGGCGACGTAGATCAAGAGGGATTCTCCGGCAGCGGGAGGCACCAAGATGGGCGCGTTGGTGAGGAGCGCCCTCAGGTTCCCGAGGGCTTCCTCGGCCTCAGGGGTCCAAGTGAAGCACTCGGCCTTCCTTAAGAGGCGGTACAGAGGCAGGCCTCTTTCGTCGAGGCGTGAGATGAAGCGGCTCAGAGCCGCAAGACATCCCATGACTCTCTGTACGCCTTTCAAGTCCTTGATGGGCCCCATGCTGGTGATGGCCGCGATCTTCTCCGGGTTGGCCTCAATGCCCCGCTCGGAGACAATGAACCCCAAGAGCATGCCTCGGGGAACCCCAAAGACACACTTCTCGGGATTAAGCTTCATGCCTTTCGCCTTGAGACATCGGAATGTCACTTCAAGGTCGGAAAGGAGGTCAGAGGCTTTCCTCGTCTTGACTACGATGTCATCGACGTAGGCCTCGACCGTTCGGCCAATGTGTTCGCCGAACACATGGTTCATGCACCGCTGGTACGTCGCACCCGCATTCCTCAAGCCGAACGGCATGGTGACATAGCAGTACATGTCGAAGGGTGTGATGAAAGAAGTCGCGAGCTGGTCGGACTCTTTCATCCTGATTTGGTGATACCCTGAGTAGGCATCGAGGAAAGACAGGGTTTCGCACCCAGCAGTGGAATCCACGATTTGATCGATGCGAGGCAGAGGGTAGGGAACCTTCGGACATGCTTTGTTTAGACCAGTGTAGTCTACACACATCCGCCATTTCCCTCCTTTCTTTCTCACAAGCACAGGGTTGGCAAGCCATTCGGGATGGAATACCTCTTTGATGAACCCTGCCGCCATTAGCTTGTGGATCTCCTCGCCTATGGCTCTGCGCTTTTCTTCATCGAATCGGCGCAGAGGCTGCTTGACGGGTCGGGCTCCAGCTCGGATATCCAGCGAGTGCTCGGCGACATCCCTCGGTATGCCAGGCATGTCCGAGGGACTCCACGCGAAAACGTTGGCGTTTGCGCGGAGAAAGCCGACGAGCGCTGCTTCCTATTTGGGATCGAGCTCGGAGCCGATCCGGATCTGCTTGGAAGCGTCGCTGCTAGGGTCGAGGGGGGCGGACTTAACCGTCTCCGCTGGCTCAAAGTTGCCGGCGTGGCGCTTCATGTCTCGCACCTCCTTAGAGAGGCTCTCCAGGTTGGCGATGAGGGCCTCGGACTCGGCGAGGGCCTCAGCGTACTCCACGCACTCGACGTCGCATTCGAACGCGTGTCGGTACGTGGGGCCGACGGTGATGACCCAGTTGGGGCCCGACATCTTGAGCTTGAGGTACGTGTAGTTGGGGACGGCCATGAACTTCGCGTAGCATGGCCTCCCCAATACTGCGTGGTAGGTTCCTCGGAACCCGACCACCTCGAACGTGAGGGTCTCCCTTCGGAAGTTGGAGGGTGTTCCGAAGCAGACGGGAAGGTCGAGTTGTCCGAGGGGCTGGACGCGCTTCCCGGGGATGATCCCGTGGAATGGCGCAGCGCCTGCCCAGACCGAGGACAGATCAACACGCAGGAGCCCGAGGGTCTCGGCATAGATGATGTTGAGGCTGCTGCCTCCGTCCATGAGGACCTTGGTGAGCCTGACGTCGCCGATGATGGGGTCGACAACGAGCGGGTATTTCCCCGAGCTCGGCACGTGGTCGGGGTGGTCGGCTTGGTCGAAGGTGATGGGCTTGTCGGACCAGTCTAGGTAGACTGGTGCCGCCACCTTTACCGAATAGACCTCCCAACGCTCTTGCTTGCGGTGTCGAGCCGAGGCGTTCGCCGCTTGCCCACCGTAGATCAGGAAGCAGTCGCGGACCTCAGGGAACTCTCCTGCCTGGTGATCTTCCTTCTTGTCGTCGTCGCGAGCCCTGTCACCCTCCGCGGGTGGCCCGACCCTGTGGAAGTGGCGCCGAAGCATAGCGCACTCCTCAAGGGTGTGCTTGACGGGCCCCTAATGATAGGGGCACGGCTCCTTGAGCATCTTGTCGAAGAGGTTGGCACCTCTGGGGGGTTTCTGAGGGTTCTTGTGCTCGGCGACGGCGACAAGGTCCGCGTCGGCGGCGTCGTGTTTCGCTTGCGACTTCTTCTTGCCTTTCTTCTTGGCGCCGTGCTGAGTTGACGCCTCGGGGGAATCTTCCGGTGGGCGGCCCTGGGGCTGCTTGTCCTTCCGGAAGATAGCCTCAACCGCCTCCTGGCCAGAGGCGAACTTGGTGGCGATGTCCATCAGCTCGCTCGCCCTGGTGGGGGTGTTTCGACCCAGCTTGCTGACCAGGTCGCGGCAAGTGGTGCCGGCGAGGAACGCGCCAATGACATCTAAATCGGTGATGTTGGGCAGCTCGGTGCGCTGCTTCGAGAATCGCCGGATGTAGGCCTGGAGAGACTCTCCCGGCTGCTGTCGGCAGCTTCGGAGGTCCCAGGAGTTCCCAGGGCGCACGTACGTGCCCTGGAAATTGCCGGCAAAGGCTTGGACCAGGTCGTCCCAGTTGGAGATCTGCCCCGGAGGCAGGTGCTCCAACTAGGCGCGAGCGGTGTCGGAGAGGAACAGGGGGAGGTTGCGGATAATGAGGTTGTCATCGTCCGTTCCACCCAGTTGGCAGGCCAGCCGGTAGTCTGCGAGCCACAGTTCTGGTCTCGTCTCCCCCGAGTACTTTGTGATAGTAGTCGGGGTTCGGAACCGGGTCGGGAACGGCGCCCGTCGTATGGCGCGGCTGAAAGCCTACGGACCGGGTGGTTTGGGCGAGGGACTCCGATCCTCCCCACTGTCGTAGCGTCCCCCACGCCTGGGGTGGTAGCCTCGGCGCACCCTTTCGTCGAGGTGGGCCCGACGGTTGCGGTGATGGTGCTCGTTGCCGAGGCGACCAGGGGCCACAGGCGCTGTGTCGCGCGTGCGCCCGGTGTGGATCGAGGCTTCCCGCATGAATCGGGAAGTCGCGGCACGATGTTCCGAGGGGTACCCCTGCCTTCGGGAGGCGGAGCTCTCGGCCCGTCGGACCGCGGCGCCCTCCAGGAGATTCTTGAGCTCTCCCTAGATTCGCCGCCCCTCGGTGGTTGACGGCTCCGGCATAGCGCGGAGAAGCATTGCCGCTGCAGCCAGGTTCTAGCCGACTCCACTGGAAGCGGGTGGCGGCCTCACCCTGACATCGTCGGTGATGCAGTGCTGGATACCCTGGGGTAGATGGCGCACTTCTCCGGCCGGAGTTTGGCCCACCCATTCCTGCCCGATGTCCCGGCGGATCGGCTCAAGTGTTCCTGCTCCCTCGTCGAGCCTGGCCTGCACCCCGCGGATTTGCTCGAGCTGTGGGTCATGACCCCCCGCCTGAACGGGGACCATAGCTAGCTCCCGTAGGATGTCAACGCGAGGCACAGGCCTAGGGAGATCACCGTTCTCTGGCATACCAAGATGGTTGCCTTCGGAGGGACCCCCTAGATCGACGTGGAAACATTCACGACTTGGGCCGCAGTCCTCGTCGCCGAGGCTGCGGCTACCGTCGGAACAGTCGGAAAGGCAGTAGTCGCATGCGGTCATGAAGTCCTGCATGGCACTGGGGTTACCAAGTCCGGAGAAATCCCAACAGAAGTCGGACACGTCATCTTCCTCGGACCCCGAGGGCCCGTAGGTCGAGACGTCCGTCAGCCGGTCCTAGGGTGACCGCATACGAAACCCCAGAGGGTTTGGACTCGCCTCTACGAGAGCGTCCACCAAAGCGAAGTCGCTTGGCGGGTCGAGGCTGAATCCAAAGGGCGTGAGATGGGAATCGGTGGGTACCTCTTGGTCGACGGGCGGTGACGAAGTCACGTTAGGGACTGACTGCACCATCGTCTCAGGTACGAGGGTGACGCCCAGCAATCCTTTCGCGAGCGTGCTGGCGTCGTCCGTTTGCTTGGAATTGGCGTGTTGCGGGGAGACGGTGCTCGTCTTCGTCTCAAACGCGAGGTCGATGCCCGACGTGCCCCCCGTTGGGGCGTCGGCGCCGTCGACTCGCTCGACAGCCGACGAGGTGCCGCCTCCTGCTTGGCTTTGGTTGCCCCGCCTCCTCCTCCGTCGGCGGGGGAGAGGGCGGGGTGAGCTCGAATGTTGTTCTTCCACCATGCGGGGAAGACGTTGTCGATTCCGCCGCCGGCGGGCGGGCTGTCGGCCGCCATTGTCGCTGTCGCACGGCGGGGGAAGGAGTATCATGTCGTAGCTGCCGTCGAGGGACATGAACTCAAGACTCCCAAAACGGAGCACTGTCCCGGGCTGGAAAGGTTGCTGGAGACTGCCCATCTGAAGCTTGACGGGAAGCTGTTCGTCAACACGCAGCATCCCCCTACCTGGCGCGCCAACTGTCGACGTTTCGAGACCGGGGGGTCCCTGGGCCGACGAGTGAAATGTCGCCACGTGCCCTAGCCCAGATGGGTCGGCGTGAGACGGAGCGCGAAGGGGGGAAAAAGGCGGCCGGAGCGAGAGAGAGGTGGAAATCCCACGACCTTCGTGTTTGTCCCGCGCCCAGGTCGGGTGCGCTTGCAGTAGGGGGTTACAAGCGTCCACGCGGGAGGGGAGCGAGCGGCCTCACGCGAGCGCCTGTCCCGTCCTCTTCCCCGCGCGGCCAACCCTCTCTAAGAGGGCCCTGGTCCTCCCTTTTATAGGCGCAAGGAAAGGATCCAGGTGTACAGTGGGGGGGGGTGTAGCAGAGTGCTAACGTGTCTAGCGGAGGAGAGCTAGCGCCCTAAATACACGCCATCGTGGCAGCCGGAGTGGTTTTGGCACCCGGTTCGTGTGGTGTCGTGGCCGTCGGAGGAGCGCTGGAACCTGGCGGAAGGACAACTGTCGGGGCTGTCGAGTCCTTGCTGACGTCCTCTTGCTTCCGTAAGGTGGCTGAGAGCCGCCATCATCATAGAGCGTGCGGGGCGCCATAATTACTTGTCTGGCGGAGCGAGCTAGATAGGACGCCGGTCTTGTTCCCGTAGCCTGAGTCAGCTTGGGGTAGGGTAATGATGGCGCCTCCTGTTGACGTGGTCGGTCCGTGCCCTAGGTTGGGCGATGTGGAGGCTCCTCCGAGGTCGAGGTCGAGTCTGTCTTCCGAGGCCGAGGTCGAGTCCGAGCCCCTGGGTCGGGCAAGGCGGAGACCGTCGGTGGAGGCCAGGGCTGAGTCCGAGCCCTAGGGTCGGGCGAAGCGGAGTTCGTCGTCTTCCGAGGCTGAGCCCGAGTCTGAGCCCTAGGTCGGGCGGAGCGGAGTTCGCCGTCTTCCGGGGCCAAGCCCGAGTCCGAGCCCTGGGTCAGGCGGAGCGTCGTTCGCCGTCTTTCGGGGCTGAGCCCGAGTCCGAGCCCTGGGTCGGGCGGAGCAGAGTTCGCCGTCTTCCGGGGCTGAGCCCGAGTCCGAGCCTTGGGTCGGGCGGAGCGGAGTTCGCCGTCTTCCGGGGCTGAGTCCGAGTCCGAGCCCTGGGTCGGGCGGAGCGGAGTTCGCCGTCTTCCGGGGCTGAGCCCGAGTCCGAGCCCTGGGTCGGGTGGAGCGGAGTTCGCCGTCTTCCGGGGCTGAGCCCGAGCCCTGGGTCGGGCGGAGCAGAGTTTCCTATGGTGCTCGAGGCCAGGCCTGGCTGCCTGTCAGCCTCACTCTGTCGAGTGGCACAACAGTCGGAGCGGCGCAGGCGGCGCTGTCCTTCTGTCAGGCCGGTCAGTGGAGCGACGAAGTGACTGTGGTCACTTCGGCTCTATCGACTGGAGGACGTGCATCAGGATAAAGGTGTCAGGCCACCTTTGCATTAAATGCCCCTGCGATTTGGTCGGTTGGCGTGGCGATTTGGCCAGGGTTGCTTCTTGGCAAAGACTGGGCCTCGGGCGAGCCGAAAGTATGTTCGTCGCTGGAGGGGGGCCTCGGGCGAGACGTAGATCCTCTGGGGTCGGCTGCTCTTGCCCGAGGCTGGGCTCGGGCGAGGCATGATCGAGTCCCTCGAATGGACCGATCCCTGACTTAGTCGCACCCATCAGGCCTTTACAGCTTTGTGCTGATGGGGGTTACCAGCTGAGAATTAGGAGTCTTAAGGGTACCCCTAATTATGGTCCCTGACAAATGATAAAGTGGCTAGTCTTAATGCTCAACTTAAGATTAGCAAAAATGACTGATAAACTGAAATTTGCAAGGGATGCCTACACCATTGGTAGACACCCCTCAATTAAGGATGGGCTTGGCTTCAAGAGGGAAGCCAAGAACTTAACAAGCCAAAGAGCTCCCATTTTCAACAAGGAAAAGGGGAAGGCTCCTATGGCTAATAGTGGTCAAAAGAATCATGCATTTATTTATGATAGAAAATTTTCTAGAAATGCTTATCATAATAGGAGTTGTAATACTTATGATTCACATGCCATGATTGCTTCAAGTTCTTCCTTTGTGCATGGTAGAGATATGCCTAGGAAAAATGTTGTTCATCATATGCCTAGGAGAAATGTTGTTAATATGCCTAGAAAAATGCATAATGAAAATGCTACTATTATTCATGCTTGCAACACTGATTTTGTTCTCCAATGTAAAAAATAAGAAAGTGGTTGCTAGGAAATTAGGGGCAAATGCAAGGGAGATAAAACTTGCATTTGGGTCCCTAAGGCTATTGTTACTAACCTTGTAGGACCCAACAAGAGTTGGGTACCTAAAACCCAAGCCTAATTTGCCTTGTAGGTTTATGCATCCGGGGGCTCAAGCTGGATTATCGACAGCGGATGCACAAACCACATGAAGGGGGAGAAGAAGATGTTCACCTCCTACGTCAAGAACAAAGATTCCCAAGATTCAATCATATTCGGTGACGGAAATCAAGGAAAGGTTAAATGACTAGGAAAAACAGCTATTTCATCCGAGCATTCCATCTCTAATGTGTTTTAGTTGAATCGCTTGGGTATAACTTGTTGTCCGTTAGTCAACTCTGTAATATAGGTTACAATTGTTTATTTACCAATGTAGATGTGTCCGTCTTTAGAAGGTGCGATGGTTCATTAGCTTTTAAGGGTGTACTAGACGACAAACTTTATTTAGTTGATTTTTCGAAGGAAGAGACCAGTCTAGATGCATGCTTAATTGCTAAGACTAGCATGGGCTGGCTGTGGCATCGCCGTCTAGCACATGTTGGGATGAAGAACCTTCATAAGCTTCTAAAGGGGGAACATGTGTTAGGTCTAACAAATGTATATTTCGAAAAAGATAGACCTTGTGCAGCTTGTCAAGCAGGTAAACAGGTGGGAAGTACTCATCATAGCAAAAATGTGATGACCACATCAAGACCCCTGGAGATGCTGCATATGGACCTCTTCGGACCCGTCGCCTACCTCAATATCGGGGGAAGTAAGTATGGTCTTGTTATTGTTGATGACTTTTCCCACTTCACTTGGGTATTCTTTTTGCAGGATAAGTCTGAAACCCAAGGGACCCTCAAGTGCTTCCTAAGGAGAGCTCAAAATGAATTTGAGCTCAAGGTGAAGAAGATAAGGAGCGACAACGGGTCCGAGTTCAAGAACCTTCAAGTGGAAGAGTACCTTGAGGAGGAAGGAATCAAGCATGAGTTCTCTGCTCCCTACACACCACAGCAAAATGGTGTGGTAGAGAGGAAGAACAGGACGCTTTTAGACATGGCAAGGACGATGCTTGGTGAATTCAAGACGCCCGAACGGTTTTGGACGGAAGCTGTGAACACGGCTTGCCACACCATAAACCGGGTCTATCTTCATCGCCTCCTCAAGAAGACATCGTACGAACTCCTAACCCGTAACAAACCCAACGTGTCATACTTTCATGTATTTGGGAGTAAATGTTATATTCTAGTGAAGAAAGGTAGAAATTCTAAATTTGCTCCCAAAGCTGTAGAAGGGTTTTTGTTAGGTTATGACTCAAATACAAAGGCGTATAGAGTCTTCAACAAATCATCGGGTTTGGTTGAAGTCTCTAGCGACGTTGTATTTGATGAGACTAATGGCTCTCCAAGAGAGAAAGTTGATCTTGATGATGTAGATGAAGAAGGTGTTCCAACGGCCGCAATACGCACCATGGCGATCGGAGATGTGCGACCACAGGAACAAAAGGAGCAAGATCAACCTTCTTCCTCAACAATGGTGCATCCCTCAACTCAAACTAATGAACAGGTTCATCAAGAGGAGGCGTGTGATCAAGGGGGAGCACAAGATAATGATGTTATGGAGGAAGAAGCACCACAGGCCCCTCCAACTCAAGTCCGAGCGACGATTCAAAGGAATCATCCCGTCGACCAAATTTTGGGTGATATAAGCAAGGGAGTAACTACTCGCTCTAGATTAGCTAATTTTTGTGAGCATTACTCTTTTGTCTCTTCTATTGAGCCTTTCAGGGTAGAAGAGGCCTTGCGAGATCCGGACTGGGTGTTGGCCATGCAGGAAGAGCTTAATAACTTCAAGCGAAATGAAGTTTGGACACTGGTGCCACGTCCCAAGCAAAACGTTGTGGGAACCAAGTGGGTGTTCCACAACAAACAGGACGAGCACGAGGTGGTGACAAGGAACAAGGCTAGACTTGTGGCAAAAGGTTATGCCCAAGTCGCAGGTTTGGAGTTTAAGGAGACTTTTGCTCCTATGGCTATGCTAGAGTCTATTCATATTTTGTTAGCCTATGCCGCTCACCATTCTTTCAGGTTGTTCCAAATGGATGTGAAGAGCACTTTCCTCAACGGGCCAATCAAGGAGGAGGTGTACGTAGAGCAACCCCCTGGCTTTGAGGATGAACGGTACCCCAACCACATGTGTAAGCTCTCTAAGGCGCTCTATGGACTTAAGCAAGCCCCAAGAGCATGGTATGAATGCCTTAGAGACTTTCAAATTGCTAATGCTTTCAAGGTTGGGAAAGCCGATCCAACTTTATTCACTAAGACTTGTGATGGTGACTTATTTGTGTGCCAAATTTATGTCGATGACATAATATTTGGTTCTACTAACCAAAAGTCTTGTGAAGAGTTTAGCAGGGTGATGACTCAAAAATTTGAGATGTCAATGATGGGCGAGTTGAACTACTTCCTTGGGTTCCAAGTGAAGCAACTCAAGGACAGCACCTTCATCTCCCAAACGAAGTACACGCAAGATTTGATCAAGCGATTCGGAATGAAGGACGCCAAGCCCGCAAAGACTCCAATGGGAACCGACGGACATGTCGACCTCAACAAAGGAAGTAAGTCCGTTGATCAAAAAGCATACCGGTCTATGATAGGTTCTTTGCTTTACTTATGTGCTAGTAGACCGGATATTATGCTAAGCGTATGCATGTGTGCTAGATTTCAATCCGACCCAAGGGAGTGTCACCTTGTGGCCGTTAAGCGAATTCTTAGATATTTAGTTGCTACGCCTTGCTTCGGGATCTGGTATCCAAAGGGGTCAACCTTTGACTTAATTAGATACTTAGAATCCGATTATGCTAGATGCAAGGTTGATAGGAAGAGTACATCAGGGACGTGCCAATTCTTAGGAAGGTCCCTGGTGTCTTGGAGCTCTAAGAAATAAACTTCCGTTGCCCTATCCACCACTGAGGCCGAGTATGTTGCTGCGGGACAATGTTGTGCGCAACTACTTTGGATGAGGCAAACCCTCAGGGACTTTGGCTACAATCTGAGCAAAGTCCCACTCCTATGTGATAATGAGAGTGCTATCCGCATGGCGGATAATCCTGTTGAACACAGCCGCACTAAGCACATAGACATCCGACATCACTTTTTGAGAGACCACCAACAAAAGGGAGATATCAAAGTGTTTTATGTTAGCACCAAGAACCAACTAGCCGATATCTTTACCAAGCCTTTAGATGAGAAGACCTTTTACAGGCTGCGTAGTGAGCTAAATGTCTTAGATTCGCGTAACTTGGATTGATCTATAGCATACATGTGTTTATACCCTTGATCATGTTCTTTTATGCATATTGTTGCTTGTTTATGGTGCTCAAGTTGTACACATGATCCCCGGACCTCACAAGTCCATTTGCAAGTGACTCACTTATTTAGGGGGAGGCATGCTACAACTTGACACTTTGAGACTAACCATGTGCTTGAGTTTACTTGTTTTAGTCTCAAAAGTGGATTGAAAGGGAAAGGTGGACTTGGACCATGAAAGACTTCCACTGCACTCCGATGAGAGGGTAACTTACTCCAAGTTCATCTCCATGCTCTTATTGCCTTTTTACTCCTAATTGAAGATTTTGGTGAGGCAATGAGGTTAAATGGCCAAAAAATGATCCCGTTTTGGTGCTTAATGCCAAAGGGGGAGAAATTAAGGCCAAAGCAAGAAATGGATCAGCTACCACCTGAGAATTTTGAAAATAGTAGAGTTAGAGTCTTTGTTTTGTCAAAATTCTCTTATTGTCTCTTTTTGTCAAAAGTTGGTCTCTTGTGGGGAGAATGGTTGATTATGGGAAAAAGTGGGAGTTTTTGAATCTTTGATCAATTTCTCTTAGAATATCTCTCTTTATGTCTCAACAAGTGTGTTTGACTTAGAGATAGGAAATTGAGTTTGATTTGCAAAAACAAACCAAGTGGTGGCAAAGAATGATCCAAATATGCCAAATTTGAATCAAAAACAATTCTTGTTCTTATTTGCATTAATGTTGCACTTCTATGAGTTGCTTTATGTTGTGTTGGCATAAATCACCAAAAAGGGGGAGATTGAAAGGGAAATGTGCCCTTGGGCCATTTCTAAGGATTTTGGTGATTAAGTGTCCAACACAAATGCCTTAAGTATTAATAAGTGTCAAATGGTGGATGAAGTGAAAATCAACACAAAGATTTGATTCTAGATTTAGTACATTGGTTTTTGTGTACTAACATATTTGTCTAAGTGCTAGAATCAGAGAAAACACAAAAGGAAAAAGACTTGGCTGGAGCTGCCAAGACTCTGCGCAGTCTGGGTGCACCAGACTGTCCGGTGGTGCACCGGACAGTGTCCGGTGCGCCAGGCTGGCGTCTGGTCAACTGGCCACTCTCGAGAATTCGTCGGCGGCGTACGGCTAAAATTCACCGGACTGTCCGGTGAGCCAACGGTCGGCCGAGCCAACGGTCGGCCGCGCAATCCGCGCGTGACGCGTGGCCGAGCCAACGGTCTGATGGGGGCACCGGACTGTCCGGTGTGCACCGGACAGTGTCCGGTGCACCAACGGCTCCAAATCTTCAACGGTCGGTTGCGCCAATTTAGGAAAGCAATCTGCACCGGACACTGAACAGTGCCTATCCGGTGGCACACCGGACTGTCCGGTGCGCCACCCGACAGAGGGCAAGAATTGCATTCCTGGATTGCTCTCAACGGCTCCTAGCTGCCTTGGGGCTATAAAAGGGACCCTAGGCGCATGGAGGAGCACATCAAGCATACTCTGAACATTCTAAGACTCCTGCACTCCATCTTCACACACTCGATTGACATTCTTAGTGATTTGAGCTCCGCTCTAGTGGTGAACTTGTTGTGTTTCATTTGAGCTCAAGTCTTGGCTTGTGTGTGTGTGTATTGCTGGGATTTGTGTGTGTTGCTTTTCCCTCCCTTACATCCGTGTTTCTTTGTGATCATCATTTGTAAGGGCGAGAGGCTCCAAGTTGTGGAGATTCCTCGCAAATGGGATATAGTGAAAGAAAGAAAAACATCGTGGTATTCAAGTGGATCTTTGGATCACTTGAAAGGGGTTGAGTGCAACCCTCGTCCATTGGGACGCCACAACGTGGAGTAGGCAAGTGTTGTACTTGGCCGAACCACAGGATAAACCATCGTGTCTCTTGTGCTTGTTCTCACTGTGACTATTGTGTTTCACAAGAGCTCGGTCTTTAGCCACTTGATTTCATTGCGCTAACACTTAATCAAGTTTTGTGGCTTTAAGTTTTAAGTTTTTACAGGATCACCTATTCACCCCCTCTAGGTGCTCTCAGGTGCCCAACTCCGCCGACCAACTTTGCAAGGTGGACCGACCGACCAACTCACTGTCGAACAACCGAGCGAGTCTATGTGGCGGTACGAAATACCAAGCCCCCCGCCGAGCGAGTCTGCGAGGCGAGGCGAACGACGAAGTTTCCGATGAGCGGATCCGCAAGGAAGGAACCTAGGCCGACGTTGTCGGCCCACGACAGCCGCGACAAGACAAAACGTCACCAAACCACGACCCGGCCGTACCTACAGTACCAAAAGACATCAAACAAACATGATGGAACATCTCCGCGTGTGGCGACGGATATGCCCTCACTGACTCGCGAGACCGGTCGACTCCCGTCACGGAGGCCTCAGCACCAGAGTCTATATAGTGACCCTTACACCGGAAAGAACGAGACAATATCCTATTCTGGGTAGAGATGGCAATAGGTACCCAAAACTCGAATACCCGATGGGTTTTACTCGATATGAAGGCAGGTATAAGATGATTTCTCTACCCGCGGATATGTTAATGGGCAAGAGCATCTACCCGTTGGGTAGACGGGTACGAGTACTGGTTGGTACTGCACATCTCATTAACCCATGGGTAAAATATATCCGCATCAATGCCACTATAACCATCTAATAGAGTCCATCTTAGCTAAAATAAAACTCTTCTCTAGCTATAATTTATTTAGCTACCAAGTTATGTATTCATAGTGATTGGTATATTGGAATTTAAGACTTTCTTAGCGCGGGTACAAGTTACCCAACGGGTAAAATTACTCACGCGGGTACGAGTATGGGTAAGATTTTATACCCGGGAGCATATATGGGTAACCCGACGAGTAGAATGTTTTTTGATGGGTACATGTATGGAATGGTACTACCCGACGGGTGTGTACGCGTTGCCATCCCTAATTTCGGTTGTATGCCTACGCGTGCTTAATAGCGATGCAAGGGGTATGATAGAAGATGAAGTTGTACCGGACACGACCTTGAACATTACCGTAAGCCCACTTTGCGGACCCGCCAGGTACCGCAGCGTTGACGTCAAGCAAGCTACAGGGACTCGTATACCGAACGGACAAGATAAGACACCATACTAGGGTACGACAGCGCACGACCCTATGTACGACGTCAAGGGGGACTACGCCATCTAGAGGCAGCAAGCCGAGCTATCTCCTCCTAGAATACAAGTCCGAATTGTGAAGACCTCTTTTAGCTATAAAAGGGCGGGTCAACTTTCTTTCTATACACAAGCACTCCAGTTGTAACACGTTTCACTGTAATACTACGATCAACACTACACTGGACTATAGCTACAACATGAACCAGTATAACCCAGTGTCTTAGTCATTTGCTTGGATCTCTGTGATCCACCATCCGGAGCAAGTCCACGCTTGCATCCCATCAAACACAAATCTATTGTTCTTCGGTTTCCGAAACCACGACACATACCTATTTAATGTTTTAAGTCTTCGTGATTCTGTTTATAATTTTAGTCAAACTTGAGATGTTTCTATTCTAAAAAAATGTTAGAATAATTTATGATTAAGGATTATCAAGCTCCCGTGCCATTATGTTCATTCATTGAGCTTGTAGGCTCTGAGTTTAGAGTGACAAACAATACAGAAACAGCGGGATCCAATTGGAAGCAAGTGTCGTTTTAAGGACCATGCATATGAATAGGATGACATCATCTCGTGTTACAACTGGCCCTGTCTTCCTTTTCATTGCAGTCCAAAATTGAAAGTGATGCCTCTCCATCGGTCGCCGTGCATTGAAGCAACCCTAGGCTTTGTAGAGTCACATCTACTTCGATTGATCGCATGATACATGGTTCCTTTCCGCAAGCCGGGACAAGTATACTACGGCTTCAAGGACAATAACCATGAATGACACACAACCATCAGTCAAAACGCAGCCCACATTTCACCAAATGGGTAAGATTGTTCAACTCAATCCATGCATGTTCTCATTCTCTCTAACATCAGCAGCTCTCAACAAGAAGGGAGGAAGTCTGGGGGTCTGGGAACCAAAACAAACCGGGAAAATACTTCAGCTATACATCACAAAAGGCATGACGGAAAACCCTATAATAAATAAGTTGACTCCCAGCGGATTCATCACAACAAAGCCGGTTCATTCATCTCGCCGACGATGACGACATCATTTTTTTACATCACAAACAAAACAAATCCGAGCAAACTGCAAGGGCGATCCATCCACCCAAACGGTCGCGCTAATCAAATGGAGGATTTGGATTTGATTCGCCGCCTCAACGTCTCCACTCAGCTTTCAGTGGTCTCTCTGCAGACATTTGGAAGAGAAGACAGAAATTAATTCAGGTCAGCTACACATGCAGAATTTCTACTTACATAAAGAATATAGGCACGTATTTCAAGACAATAACAAGCAAAGAGGACAGGTGAGCTTTGAAATATAATGTTGAAGCTGCAATGCAAGGAACATGCAGTCTCATTCTTCCAGGCATTTTAGAAAGATAGTTTGGCATTTCACAAGCCCAACTATTTGAAAAGGATATAAACAGTGGCTATGGTGTAATCTCATATTCTAAAGCACACCAATGTGACGGAATATAATGTTAGTACAAAGCAACAAAAATGACTTCTTCCATTAGCTTCCAAACAAGACCTGAACCTGATGCTACAAGTTCAAGAAGTATTTGTTTAGGTTCAATACTTCAATTAGCTTAAAAACTAGAAGATCAAGTTCAAATTATGACAATGCATGCGGTAGACATACAAATGTAGTAACTTCTCAAAGTTTCTCTTTTCTACATACCGCTTGCATCTCTTGATGACAGCATAGCCTTGTCACCTTTCGCTCCATCCTTGCCACCAGCATTAGCTGGCCTTTGTGTACGTGGAGAATGTGAAACCATCTTACCGTTGTTAGAGGATGGAAGGGAGTGACGACGAGTGAAGCCGTTTTTCTCTGCTGAATCAGAGCTAAGTTTTGGTGAGCTATTTCCCCGCAGTTTCGCCTTTGCTGATTGTGTAGCAGCCATGTAGCTTGGCAGAGCTGGAGAATTTTTTGAGCCATTTTCTGGATATTCAGGCTTAGCTGAGAATGAAGACCTCCTCTTGCTGCCTTTCAGGCTCTCAGTAGAAGGATGTTCTTCTTTGGATCTCTCTTCCACATCATTCACCAAAGCATTTTCATCGTTGTTGATGTCTTGCAGCGGCATAATTTCGGCCACTGGAGCAACAACAGATGGTGGTTCATCAACATTTTCTTCATTAGTGATGGTGACTGGATCTGAAGCAACTTCCACATCAGGCTGGATATCAGGTACCAGAATATCCATCTTTGCATTGTCCAACAGATTAACATTATCAGGCTCTTGATTCTCAAGATGAATTGGAACTTGTTTTGCTCTTCTTAGTGGTCTCTCACATTGGACCTCTTGATGGTTAGGAATCTCAGTTTTTGGACTAGGTGCCTTCGAGGTTTCAGCCACGGAATTAGTAACCTTCCTAAGGCTACGTTTAACCTTTTCAAGTTCTGTTAACTGGCCATCAGGAACTGACTCAGCAAGAGTGCTACTTAATTTCCTTGGATTCCGTCTTGTCTTCTCAATTTCAATGGCAGTGTTTGTTTGAGAAGGTTCAAATGGCACTGCAGAGCTCCTCCGTGCATTACGCTTTAATTTCACTGACTCTGTTTCCATTGCATAGCTGGCCTTCCTTGTATGTGGCTTAGCATCAGCACTAACTCTCCTTGGTTGGGAAGCGGGCTTCCAGACATGACTTATCGTCCACCTCTCTAACCAATTGAAGGCTGAATTAGGGTCCATCTCATCATACTGGAAGTGAAGAGCCTCAACCACAATTGATGAAGATAGAAGCTACATCACAGAAAAAGCTAACTGAATTAGCATAAAACGCCTCAAAGCAGTTAGTAGTTATGATTTGTACTCCCTCCGGTACAGTAAAAGAAGTCATCCTGCGCGTGACCGAGCGTGCACAAAAAGAAGTTATAGCGTGCGTGGGTCTGGGATTTGGACGTTGTTGCCCTTAGTAATTGCACAAAAAAAGATGCACTTAAGAGGAATCGAACTTGAGACCTCCAGTCTAGAATGCGTTGGAGGTGCTGCAGTAACCAATCAAGCCTGATTGTTTTCGTGACATTAATGCACCCATATCCCTATTTAATAGGGGCAAACAGGGAAAACTCTATGATAATTAATCACTCCTTGGTATGCACAATCATGTCCTAAACGACTACCTTTACTGCACTGGAGGGAGTACATTCATATCTAAAAGACTAAAACTGTACTTTGAGATTACCTTGCGAGCAAATGCATTTGACGACAACTTCTCCTTCCAGGAACCAGGTTTAGCACCCTACAAGAAAGTACATATCATATAATCACCATTTATGGGGTCCCCACCTTAATAAGTATGAAAATGAGCATCACATGGGCAAATCATGCAATTTTGATCACCAAGGTTAAAAACAAAAAGAGGAAAACAAAAGAGACCATAAAAGATGGATGATTCTTGAGTTCAATAGAGGATAGAATACAACGATGCAGAAACACAACCATTTCCGTTTGCCATTTGCATTGCCACATTGGTAGATACGAATAGGAATAGGAATAACATTGATCAGATCCAAAGTGACCAGCACAAGAAAATTCCCAACGAAGCATGTACAATTAGGAATTCGATAATACTAGGAGATAAACCTAGTATAGGTAATTTTATAATTTGCTAAAGGTGCAAAATCTCTAATAATAGCTCCTCGGCATTTTGGCATCCAGAAGGGAACTAGCTAATTAAATGTTAATCCAAGGATTATTTATTGGTTCCACACTAATATGCACAATAATATAACCCATGTAATCATCAGCATTGGAAATGGGTCCAATCGAAGAACCTTTTTATAAGAAAATAAAGAATTTCGAGATGTTATTCATTTCACAGATGTTTATTTTGTATTTGGTATCCAGGAGAATAATGGAAAGTATGCATGTCACCTTAATTAGTTTGAGAGACCTCAACAGGAACCTTTACAATGGGTCAGTATATACTATTCAGGTTTTACCATCGCTTCACAGTTAACATTATCAGAACGAAGCACAATGAAACAGATGAGAGTATTCTCTACTCCATGAGATCATAAAATAAAAAAAGGACATTATCATGACAAATATATTAGGTACGGTATGGAAAATGAGTTGTAAGTAAATTACCGCAAGGTTCTGTTGGGAAAGTTCCATGGTTGCTTGAATGGAAGCTTCAGAAAGTCTAAGATTCCTCCCACGGACCAGGGCTTGAAACTTCACAATCAACCATGTTGCACGGAGAGTTGAAACAGCTTGCCTCCTTACAAGATGACCCCGAATCAATGCCTGTAGTCTTATGATCCCTTTCAGGGCACGGAATGCTCGGCGTGCCTGGACCAGTACCATGACACAATTAGCACCATGATAAGCCAAGTATCTATGACAATTATATTTATGGATTGTTTTATCACAACAACGAAGAGGGGATATAGTTCTGCATTAGAAATGGACAAAAATAGCCAAAAAGGCTCAAAGATATGAATAACACAGTAGTGCTGACAGCATTCTTTATTTGCCTTATCGTTTTATATGAATGGCTCTAAGAGACTTGGGGCGGTGCTAGATAACACTGGAACGTGGCATGGCCCGCCAGATAGTATAAGTAGTTAAGGTGGATCGATGAAACAGATAATTTGAGAAAAAACAAAAATTACCAGATAACCACGGAAGGCAGCTTGTGCCTTCACGGCCGCTCGCTCTTCCCTCACCCTCTCAGCATCATTGGACGTATCAGACCCCACACTGCCCTGCTTCTCCAAGTCTTGACTGACATCGGTCACTGGCACTTCTTGCACGCTAGAATTCTCACCCTTAGCCACCTCCCGCACGGTCTCATTGTTGTGGGCGCTAACAAGCACAGGCTCCGAGATCACTGGGGAGCTCTCAGAGAACACGGGCTCCTTCCCCGCAGCAGCAGCTCCTTTGTTACTCGCACCTTTCTGCACATTGATTGAAATATAAGTGCCACAGTGGCATATCTCGAGCTATATTCGAAATCGTAACAGCATTCTTACCGATAAATCTTTGGCCTTGGTGGAGCCGGACCTGGACGACGACTTCTTCCCGAAGAGCACGGACTTGATCCACTTCGCCGGAGACTTCCCCATCGGAGTCTAATCTGCCGCGCACCGGACCGGAGGGGGTTCAGAGCCTGCAACATAACCGCACATCAGTGCACAGATCTACTCCACGGCCAAAATTCATCCGCAGGAAACGCTGGCCAGCTTCTTACTACAGCCACTCCCAACGAAAGCAACCCTCGCGGAGGTCCAAAAAGGAATCACAGGATAAAAAAAAACACCGACGCGAGCGTGCGGCGAACTCCCGCAAATGCAGCATGAAGAAACCTGAATCCGAGCTGCAACGGACCCAAACCGTCACGGAGGCGCGCGAAACAGAGCGCCCTACGGCCCCAAACGGCACAGATCTAGACGGCGGCGGCGACGAGAAGGATGCGCGCCGGATCTACGGGAGTGTCGCTCACCTGAGGATAACAGAAGGCGGCGGCGAAAAACCCTAGCTCCCCCTCTCGCCTCCCTCCCTCCTGCGCCCGCCTACACAACCATTCTAGAGAGAGAGAGAGGGAGGAGCGCGGAAGTGTGGGAGGAGGTTCCTGGTGCTGCTAGCTCGTAGTACTGCGCTGAGCCGAGAAGGCGAGAGCGAGAGAGACGAAAAGAAATCGACTGCGCGGAAAAAAAATCAATAACAAAAAAAGAGCCCGGGCCACTGGAGAGTGTGACTGTGACGAGCTACTGTGCGGCCCCCACCGTGCAACGGAACCGTTTCGCTTCGCCCTAGTGGGACGGGACGGGTTCGGTGACATCGACGTCTGGGCCCCACATCGCACGCAGCCGATTTACGGAGGATGGCATGCGGACCCGACCCAGTCGCAGCCCGCAGGTCATGGGTAGATAATTTCGCGTCCGTGGTAAAGCCGGACTGCTACGTTTCCGACGGGAGTAACTTACACACTCTTCAGGCTTCAGCACCAACGGCATCTCGTGGACGCTGGATCCCAATACCAAATTGCTACAGGCTCAATGATGTCTGGGTGGGCTTCTGGCCCATTTAGAATATCATCTCTATACGTCTTTATACAGAACGAAAAAAAAACGAGCGGCCAAGATGGTGTGGAGTATAGATCGGACGGCAAAGCCGTGCTCTCCGCCTTTTAAAAGGCTGTCCGACTCGAGTGTTCTCCTCTTCGTGGCATTTCCCGTCCAGTCTTTCCGTTACCCGGCGGCTTAAACCCTAGTTCGCTTCCGCTCCGCCGCCGTCGATGGAGTTCTGGGGTGACCTCCCTTACTTTCTCTCTCGCAAACTCAATTCTCCGTGATACCTGCGCTTTCTTCGTTTTGTTGCGGTTCCTCTGTTTGATTTTTGGGCGTTTTAGCCTTTTATTTAGGGCCCTGGGAATCATGGGTTTTGTTTGATTGGCTACTATACTAGCACTTATTTGCGAATGTTTTAGGGCCCTGTGAATCATGGCTATTGTTTGGTTCGCTACTACATACTACTAGGACATCATTGTTCTACTACCAGCAGTTATGTGGCATTGCCTATTTGCACAGTATGGAAAAACGTAGATTAAAATGGTTGAAATCATACGTGGCCGTGTTCTGTTTCAATAGGGTCTTATTATAGGACGTGACGGTGATGCCACTGAATTAGGACGTTTGTTCTTTTGTACCATTGTTAAACATCATCAGATCATTCTTAATGTAACCTACATCAGATTCTTTCTTTTGTTCTACTACAAGTATGTTCAGCATGACAGGAGGAAGTATGCTCCTAAATCTGTTGTTTAGGCGCATTGCGAAATGTTTGTTCTAACAGCATCAGGTTTGCATTCTTAATTTAACCTATCTCGGATTGCTCTGTCTTTTGCAGGTCTCGAGGTCAAGCCTGGATCCACTGTCAAGTGTGAGCCTGGACATGGCTTTATCCTGCACGTTTCCCAGGTAAATCTCGTTGTTATATGTACTTTCCTGGATTTGATCTGTATACTCACTTGGATTTAATTCGATAGGCTGCCCTTGGGGAATCAAAGAAAAGTGACAGTGCCTTAATGTATGTCAAAGTTGATGACAAGAAGCTAGCCATTGGAACGCTCTCTGTCGACAAATACCCACAGATACAATTCGATTTGGTTTTCAATAAAGAGTTTGAGCTGTCACACACATCGAAAACTACCAGTGTATTTTTCTCTGGTTACAAGGTTGAGCAGCCAATTGAGGGAGATGAATATCCTTTTTAACGCTGAAATACTTATATTAGTTATATTTTCAGCCAGAGTGATTAAAGCAGTTTTTGTGTTGAGTATTTTGTTTCCTTGACTTTCTTTTTGCCTCTTCCACAATGGATCTTGATTCTGAGGATGAAGAGGAGGAGCTAAACATTCCAGTAATCAAGGAAAATGGTATATATATCTTCTTTGTTTTTTTTCTGGCGGGGTTGTTTGAATTATGAACATATCTAATTGTTTCAAGGCAAAGCTGATGGGAAGGAGGAGCAGAAAAGTCAAGAGAAGGCAGTAGCTGCTACAGCTTCAAAATCAGGTCTTGGCCTTGAAAAGAAAAGCAAGGATGACTCTGATGATTCTGATGAGGATGAATCTGATGATTCTGATGAGGATGATTCTGATGATTCTGATGAGGGCGAGGGATTATCTCCTGAGGAAGGCGATGATGTGAGTTGAAGGATGAAGAAATGTTTTGTCTGCATGTCAGTATGATTCCTAATTATAGCTTTCTTGTTGTAGGATTCAAGTGATGAGGATGATACCAGTGATGATGACGAGGAAGAAACCCCAACTCCTAAAAAGGTATGAGCTTCATGGATTTAGTCCTGTGTTAACTTCAACAATGTGTTGTTATTAGATGATACCGTGGATTTACTCCTGTGTCAACTTCAGTAATGTGTTGGTATTAGATGATATCGATGTGATGTTTTTCAGCCAGAGGCAGGCAAGAAGAGAGGTGCTGAAAATGCTCTGAAAACGCCTCTTTCTGATAAGAAAGCAAAGGTTGCCACACCGCCAGCCCAGAAAACAGGTTTGTTTGTAGTAAAGTATCTTCAAAGTTGGGGCTATTTGCCATGGAATTGTTGCTATGAATTTGTAACATGTATTCATTTTGCAGGTGGCAAGAAGGGTGCCACCCATGTCGCAACTCCACACCCAGCAAAAGGCAAGACCCCTGCAAACAATGACAAATCAACGGAGAAGTCTCCAAAATCTGGTGGGTCAGTCCCTTGCAAATCATGCAGCAAGTAAGTAGGCACTGTTTTATTTGGTGAGCCTATTTGGTTATCTGGTGAAAAATCGATCAATGTATTGATCCTTGGTCTCTGTTTGCTGTTCTGTCCAGGACATTCAACAGTGAGATGGCTCTGCAGGCTCACTCCAAGGCGAAGCATGGGGCCAAATGAGTTGCAGGTCCAACTGAGTCCATGAAGGAGAAGCATGGTGGCCAAGTGAGTCGCAGGTCCATTCGAGTCCATGAAGGTGAAGCATGGGAGATCCAAGCGAGTCTGGAAAGATTGTCGATGTTAGTAGGCTGTCCTTATTTTGTTTAGAGACTTGTGGCTATGTGATTGATGTAGCGAAACAAGGCTGTGATGTGTTAACTTTGCCTTATAATATTTTGGTTGAACGTGCTCGATTGTTGTGCTGCGAATTGGTGCTTTTTTATTTTGCTATATGGTGAGGTCTCGTATGGATTCTTATGCGGTAGTGGCACTGTCGTTTGTCGCACTGGTTTTGTTTGAACCTGTGGTCGGTGGTTTGGTTAGGTTTGTGTCTGTCCAACTGGTGATGCTTAACCTAGCCAGGACTAGGACTAAGAGCACAAGGACAGTCGAATCCTTACTATCATATTTTTTTGACATCGTAGCTTTTTTTTACGTAGCTACGCACGAATATTGTACTGGTAAACTTTAACCCATTGTTACGTTACATGGAGGAGCGGGATCTACAACTGTAACAAGGATGTCCTTAATTACTACAATATAAAGTGTTAAAAATAAACCTTTTTAAACCACATTATTTTATATATAAACAGGAGAGACCACTGGGACAGACGACTGGTCGATCTGTTTCTTCACTGGAACAGGGCAGCCAAGTCCCAAGTGAATGACCATTGACCATCACGTTTCACTCTCAGAGACGTGCTCCTGTGGCTCTGGGTAGGGGAGCTGCTATTTGTCCCGGTTCACCGAGCGCACCACGAGGCAGCCATGTTCTATGTTCGAAGCTTCTTCGCTCTAGTTCTTCAACCTGCTGTTTCTAGGATCAAATTCTGATCTTTTTTACTGTTCTCGTATCTGGTTTGCGCGGGACAAATGATCTTGTGATGTTGAGGTGGGCTGAGATGGTGGTGTTGCGGCGCGGATTGGGGTTAGGATGGCGGGAATTCCCATCGGGTTTTAACTCTCCGTCTCCGTTCTAACAACGAAAAAAATTTCCCGCTAGGATCTCCACAAACGCTTGCGGGGTATTTCTTCCTCATTCTCGTTCTCCGCGGGTAAATCTTCATCGGGGGTCACCGTCCTCGTTTAAATTATAATCAGGACACGCTTCATATGTTATTAATACAAAAGGTTGTCACTTATACACAGTGTCAGATGTAAAAAATCATTATATGTACATCAAACTAAACGCATTTGTACAATGAGGTGATCTCTTAACAATTTAATTATTTATTTTTATAATTAGTTATTGAATGAAAACATCATCGCATGTAAGTTTAACGGGTCCCCGCGAGGAACGGGGATGGGGAATGCTTCCCCATCCCCGTCCTTGTTTACCCGTCGGAGGAGAATTTTTCCCCGTTTACATCCCCGCGGGGGAAGAAACTTCTCCATCCTCATTCCTTAATGGTGGAATTCCCCGCGGGAAATCGGGTCCCCATTGCCATCTCTAATTGGGATTGTGTGTCGCAGTTGTGGAACAGAGTAGTGCGGCGCAAGTGGCTCAACATTAGCGTGGGGTCCGGTGACTCTGACTTCAGCGCCGACGAGCACGCCATGTCGGAGGGTGAGACCGACCGCGAAGGTTACTTACATTGTTTTCACCCATTCTGCTTTATCTCGGTGGGAGTACTTAACTTCATCTAATAAATCACAGACTTAGGCTAATACGAAAATGCTTACGAGAGAATCATTCGTTTCTTTCAATGATGTTATGGCTTCAAATAAATTGGAGTTACCTTTTATTACATGATGATTGTACTAGTAATTCTTGTGAAAAACTTGATATTGTTTTGTCGGCGTTCCGAGACCGGGGGGGTCCTCGAGCCGACGAGTGAGAGTGCCGCGTGCCCCAGCCCAGATGGGTCGAGCGCGTGGAGCGAGCGCAAAGGGGGGAACGGAGTGAGAGAGAGGTCGGTGGCCGGAGCCGGATCGCGAGGGAGTCGGAGAAATTCCCACGGCCTTCGTGTTCGTCCCGCGCCCAGGTCGGGTGCGCTTGCAGTAGGGGGTTACAAGCGTCCGCACGAGGTGAAGGGAGAGGGCGGCCCCGAGAGAGCGCCTGCCCCTGCCTTTCGTCCCCGCGAGGCCAACCTTCTTCAAGAAGGCCCTGGCCCTTCCTTTTATAGTCGTAAGGAGAGGGTCCAGGTGTACAAGACGGGGGTGTAGCAAGGTGCTACGTGTCTAGCGAGGGAGAGCTAGCGCCCTATGTACATGCCCAGGTGGCAGCCAGAGAGATCGTGGCACCCTGTTGGAGTGGCGTCGTGGCTGTTGGAGGAGTAACGGAGCCGGACGGGGGGACAGCTGTCGAGGTGGCTGGGTCCTTGCTGACGTTCTCCTGCTTTCGTAAGGGAGCTGGGAGCCGCCGTCGTCATGATCTAGCGGGGCGCCATCATGGCCTATCTGGCATAGCTGGCCAGATGGGACGCCGGTCTTGTTCTCTGCGACCCAAGTCGGCTCAGGGCAGGGTGATGATGACGCTTCCTGTTGACGTGGCGGTCTCGTATCCTAGGTCGGGCGTCGTGGAGGCTCCTCCGAGGCTGTGGCCGAGTCCGTCCTGCAAGGCAGAGACAGAGTCCGAGCCCAGGTCGGGCGAGGCGGAGATTATTCGGCAGAGGCCGAGGCGGAGTCCGAGCCCTGGGTCGGGCGAGGCGGAGGTCGCCGTCTTCCGAGGCCTTAGCCTGAGTCCGAGCCCTGGGTCGGGCGGAGCGGAGTTCGCCGTCTTCCGAGGCCTTAGCCTGAGTCCGAGCCCTGGGTCGGGCGGAGCGGAGTTCGCCGTCTTCCGAGGCCTTAGCCTGAGTCCGAGCCCTGGGTCGGGCGGAGCGGAGTTCGCCGTCTTCGGAGGCCTTAGCCTGAGTCCGAGCCCTGGGTCGGGCGGAGGCTCCTATGGCACCACTGGCGAAGTCTGGCCGCCCGTCGGTCTTACCTTTTGCGTTGAACGCCCTGGTGACTCGGTCGGTTGGTGCGGTGATTTAGTCAGGGTTTCTCCTTATCGGAGGCGGGGCCTAGGGCGAGCCGGGGATGCGCCTGCCGTGAAAGAGGAGACCTCAGGCGAGACGGAGTCATCTTAGGGTCGGCTGCCCTCGCCCGAGGCTAGGCTCGGGCGTGGCGTGGTCAAGTCACTCGTGTGGACTGATCCCTGACTTAATCAAACCCATCAGGCCTTTGCAGCTTTATGCTGATGGGGGTTACCAGCTGAGAATTAGGCGTCTTGAGGGTACCCCTAATTATGGTCCCCGACAGTAGCCCCCGAGCCTCGAAGAGAGTGTTAACACTCGCTTGGAGGCTTGCATCGCACTTTTTTGCAAGGGGACCAGCCTTTCTCGGAGGTACCTTGTTCCGGTGGGTGCGCGCGAGCGCACCCGCCGGGTGTAGCCCCCGAGGCCTCGGAGGAGTGGTTTCACTCCTTCGAGGTCTTAATGCCTTGCGTAATGCTTCGGCGTGACTAGCGGTTCCCTCATGCGAGCAGGGCGTAACCCAGGTGCACTGTCGGGGCCCAAGTTCTCGGGCTGGTATGTTGACGCTGTCAACGGTTCGGCCGGAGCCGGGTTTGCGAGAGCAGCCCCCGAGCCTTCGCACGGAGCGAGAGGACGATCAGGGACAGACTCGACTTTTTATATACGCCCCTACGTCGCCTTTCCGCAAGGAGGAGGGGGGGAGTGCGCCATGTTACCCTCGATGGGCACCGAACATGGTGTCTCCGGTGAGCTGCGATCGGGTAATCCGAGTGGACGTCCGTGCCCCGTTCGTTAGGGGTCGGCTAGGGGCCCGGAGGCATGCCCAAAAGTACCTGCGGGTGATCTGCCGGACCCGGTCCCCTAGCGACGGGGTCCGAGGGCTCGTTGCCTCCCTCCGATGGGATTCCGTTACAGAGTCGTTCCCGCCGGTCTCGGAAATGTCCTAGGGTACCTCGGGAGCGCAGCCCGAGCCTCGGTTATGTATCGAACGTACCCCTGGTCATCCCTCGCTCGGCGTCTGAGGCGGCTGTGAACCCTTCGACAGGCCAGCCTTCGAACCCCTGATCAGTAGGGGGCACGGAGCCCTAGTAGCCTGAGGCGGTCATGGAACCTTTCGGGGGCCGACCTTCGAACCCCTGACCAGTAGTGGGTGTCGGGCCCACGCGATCTGAGGCGGCTGTTGAACCCTTCGGGGGGCCAGCCTTCGAACCCCTGATCAGTAGGGAGGCTCGGGGCCTAGTTCCTTCACGGGGAAGGATCCCTTTGGGGTTGTCCCCCTTCTCGGTCCCTGTTGCAAGAGATAGAGAAAGAAGGAAAAGGGAAAAAGGGATTCGAAATTGAACTTCGTGGCGTACCTTTCTCGGCGTGGCCGTTTTTGGCGGAGGCGAAGCGCCGCCAGCTGCCCCTGCCAGAAACGTCACCTATTTCGCCGTGGAGTTAACGCGCTGGGGTGAGTAGTTGGCGAGGTCGCCGTTACGTGCGCGAGCCGTTCGAGGTACGGGTCACGGACGCGTCGTCTTCACGCCGTGAGAAGGGTTCTCTTGCTGCCCCCGGATGGGACGTGAGCCTGGCCGATGGCGTGACCGCTGCCCTCACACGCCTGCCACCGTCATTACTGCCGGCCCATTTTTTACCGTGTTTGACCGCTGCGCCAGGCTGGCGCCGCTGGATCGCAGGCTGGGCGGCCTCGAGTCGCGGTATCGGTTCCGCAATCGAGGAGGTGCGGTGGTGGAGCGAGAGGCGCAGCGGTTCGCATGCAGCGCCTGGCGCGCCAGTTGAACAACGCGTGGTCTTGAACCGTCGCGCTGGCCTGTCAGGAGTCGGGGAGGCGCGTCCACTTGGCGTGGCTGCATGCCGCTTGCATGGCCGCTCGCCCCCTTTGCCCGTCGGTCTGGGCAAAAGTGGAGGGTCACTTGTAACCGCTGGGCGGTTACGTGCGTCGTGCGCGGCGGTTTGGCTCCCTCTGCTTGGAGCTGGTCTGCATGACAGGCGGGCCCCAGCCCCCGCGCCGCGGGGAAGGGCCTTGGAGGCGTGTTGGAGAAGACTCAGCCCATGACGGTTGAGGGCGCTAGCAGGGGGAGTTGCCTTTAAAAGGAGGGCGACCCTCTTCGTGAGGCGACCATGTCTCCTTTCTCCCTTATGCATTGTGTCTCTCCATCTTCCAGGCCCCCGGATGGGGGGAACCGCCGTCTTTTCGCTCCATCGTTGGAGGAACGCGACCCCGCGGGGGTTGGTACCTTTCAGCCATCGTTCGGCTTCAAGGATTTTCATCACACAGCCCAGCGGCTTCCCTCCGCCGGTGGTCACCCAAGGTGGTGGCCTCCAGCTCCCGAATGGGGAGGGGCAAACCGAGCTGTGGTCTTGGCCCTGCCCCCAGTGTTGAGGGTGTTCGTCGTCCTCGCCGGGGCGGAGATCGAGGCGAGCCGGGGCCCCACCTCCTACGCGGGCCGGCGGGCCACCTCATTTTCCAGCTTCTGGTGGCGGCAATCGCCTTTTAGCCCCATGGCGGAGACATCCTCCAGCCATGCCGGGGAAGGAGAACTGTTGCTGCCCAGCTAGGATGCAACATTCCGCCTCCCTCCTCGCGTTCGCGGCGAGGGCGGCTGCGAGGATCTGCCGGGGTGATTAGGGGTGTCCCGCGTTTGCTGGTGATTCGCCCGGAGCTTGTTGCTCCACGGGCTTCCCAGGCGGGGAGGTTGTCCGTACCCGCGGGGACGGAACCAGAGTTCCGTTTATGATGGCGCTTCGAGTGCCGGGTTTTTTGTTCATTTCTGAGCAATAAGACTTGCCTATCGATTGTCTGAATCGCTTCACCAAGCATGAGTCGCCCCGTGTCCAGGTGACGAGTGAGGTATCCGTATCCCGGAGGCGTAGGAATCCCTCGGCTCGGTCGGACCTGTTGTCCGAGGCTCTTCTAGCTTAGTTAAAAAGACCCCTCGGTCGCTCTTCGACGAGCCGAGGCCAGGGGTAGCGATATCAGCACAAGCAGAGGCGTTGTTGGCTCGGAAATGGAACCTGGTTGGCCGGAGCCCAGCTGGGTCGTCTGCTGGCAGGCTCGGCGCCGGAGTTGATTGGCCGAGGCCTTGGACCGAGCTGGCGCCCTCGGAAGGGGTCGGCCGAGGCCTCGGAGGTGGCCGGCCGAGCCGTCCGCTTGGGCCGGATTCTCGGGGAAGCCTCTGGCGGAGGTTGCTCGAGCGCGGTGTCGACGTCGTCCTTTGGAGCGGAGGCCTTCGGACCGCGTGGCCACCCGAGGCCAGGTCGGGTCTTGCCGAAGGTGCTGCTGATGCCGAGGGTGTCGTCACCCTCTTCCAGCGCCGAGGTCCGCGCCTGCAGGGTCAAGTCGTTCTGTAGCGTGGGCCTTGTGCGGCCGTTGAGGCCAGAACACACACCCTTGTCGTGTTATAAAGCTGTGTCTCTTTTCCTCTTGCTTCGAGTATCTGGACTTTTTGTCGGTAGCAGGGATGTTAGTGCGAGCAAGAGTTGCTTCTCGCGGGAGGTGATGAGTGAGGTATCCGTATCCCGGAGGCGTGGGAGTCCCTCGGCTCGGTCGGCCTCGCCGCTTACGCGTACTTTTACCCATCCATGAGGCCCTGTCACCGACTCGGTCGAGAAGGCTCGAAGAACCTGCTTCAACAGAAGAGCCTCCGTACGTAAAGACTCATTCGATCCGCGGAGTCACCTTATCCGAACGCGAGTTACTTATCACAGAAGGTGACGAGTGAGGTATCCGTATCCCGGAGGCGTAGGAGTCCCTCGGCTCGGTCGGCCTTGGCTGCTTACGTGTACCCCGTCGTTTCTAGGACCCACTTTTCGAAGTAGTCAAAAAGCACGAAAAGATGTTCTGGTAAAAGAGGTTTTTTGTTCGAGGAAAATTTTGACGCAGAGGGGGTTAACCCCCTTTTAGCCCCCGAGGGAGGGTCGGGCTCCGCTGAGGCGAGGCCGACCCTTCCTTGTTGACTAAACTTCGCGTGGGTACGGGGTATAAGAACAACTTGGAAACATTCTTAAGGATAGAAGCGACGTAGCTGTTGGATGTTCCAAGCGTTGCCGTAGACCTCGCCTTGACTGTTGGCCAGCTTGTAAGTTCCGGGCTTCAGAACTTTGGCGATGATGAACGGCCCCTCCCAGGGGGGCGTTAGCTTATGCCTCCCTCGGGCGTCCTGCCGCAGCCGAAGCACCAGATCGCCCACCTGGAGATCTCGGGGTCGGACCCCTCGGGCGTGGTGGCGTCGCAGGGACTGCTGATACCGCGCTGAGTGTAGTAGGGCCCTGTCCCGAGCCTCGTCCAGCTGGTCCAGCGAGTCTTCTCGGCTGGCTTGGTTGCTTTCTTCGTCGTAAGCCCTCGTCCTCGGGGAACCGTATTCCAGGTCCGTGGGCAGGATTGCCTCGGCCCCGTAGACCAGGAAGAACGGCGTGAAACCCGTGGCTCGGCTTGGAGTCGTCCTCAGGCTCCAGACCACCGAGGGGAGTTCCTTCATCCATCGCTTGCCGAACTTGTTGAGACTGTTATAAATCCGAGGCTTAAGCCCCCGTAGAATCATGCCATTGGCACGTTCCACTTGCCCATTCGACATGGGGTGAGCTACGGCGGCCCAGTCCACCCGGATGTTGTGATCGTCGCAAAAATCCAAGAATTTTTTGCCGGTGAACTGGGTGCCGTTGTCGGTGATGATGGAGTTCGGGATCCCGAAGCGATGGATGATGTTGGTGAAGAATGCCACCGCTTGCTCGGACCTGATGCTGCTTAGGGGTCGGACCTCGATCCACTTGGAGAATTTGTCGATGGCGACCAGCAGGTGCGTGTAGCCCCCGGGTGCCTTCTGCAGTGGGCCGACGAGGTCCAGACCCCACACAGCGAAGGGCCAGGTGATGGGTATCGTCTGCAGAGCCTGAGCGGGCAAGTGGGTCTGCTTCGCATAGAATTGGCACCCTTCGCAGGCGCGGACAATTCTAGTGGCGTCAGCCACCGCCGTTGGCCAGTAGAAGCCTTGGCGGAAAGCATTCCCGACGAGGGTTCGAGGTGCTGCATGATGACCGCAAGCCCCCGAGTGTATTTCCTGCAGGAGGTTCTGACCCTCGGCGATGGTGATGCATCGCTGGAGGATGCCCGAGGGGCTGCGGTGGTAGAGCTCCTTCTCGTCGCCCAGCAGGACGAACGATTTTGCTCGTCGCGTTACCCGCCGAGCCTCGGTTTGGTCGAGGGGCAGCTCTCCTCGGCGGAGATATTGCAGGTACGGGGTCCTCCAATCTTGATCTGGCACGACCCCGTCCTGCCCCTCCTCGACGTGCAGCGCTTCGCGCTCGGGCCCCGAGGGTTCCTCGGATTGAGCCGAGGACGGCTCGGGCTGAGCCGAGGTCACCTCGGACGAGGTCGAGGGTGCCTCGGGTTCGGGCGCGTCGCCTATCTTGACGGAGGGTTGGTGCAGATCGCGGGCGAAGACGTCCGGGGGAACCGTTGTCCGCCCCGAGGCTATCTTCGCCAGCTCGTCCGCAGTCTCGTTATAGCGTCGGGCGATGTGGTTAAGTTCGAGCCCGTAGAACTTGTCCTCCAGGCGTCGAACCTCTTCGCAGTAGGCCTCCATCTTCGGGTCGCGGCAGAGGGAATTCTTCATGACTTGGTCGATGACGAGCTGCGAGTCGCCGCGTGCATCGAGGCGTCGAACCCCTAGCTCGATGGCGATTCGCAACCCGTTGATCAGAGCCTCGTACTCAGCCACATTGTTAGACGCCGGGAAATGGAGGCGAAGCACGTAGCGCAGGTGTTTTCCGAGGGGCGAGACGAAAAGCAGGCCCGCGCCAGCTCCCGTCTTCATCAGCGACCCGTCGAAAAACATGGTCCAGAGTTCTGGTTGGATCGGAGCCGTTGGTAACTGGGTATCGACCCATTCGGCTACGAAATCCGCCAGTGCCTGGGACTTGATGGCCTTCCGAGGGGCGAACGAGATCGCCTCGCCCATGATTTCCACCGCCCACTTTGCGATCCGTCCCGAGGCTTCTCGGCACTGGATGATCTCCCCCAGGGGGAAGGATGACACCACAGTCACCGGATGGGACTCGAAGTAATGTCGCAACTTTCGCCTCGTCAGGACCACAGCGTATAGCAGCTTCTGGACTTGTGTGTAGCGGGTCTTGGTCTCGGACAGCACTTCGCTGACGAAGTAAACTGGCCTCTGAATGGGCAAAGCATGCCCTTCTTCCTGCCTTTCGACCACGATCGCGGCGCTGACCACCTGAGTGGTTGCGGCGACGTAGACCAGGAGGGTCTCTCCATCAGTTGGGGGTACCAAGATGGGCGCCTGTGTGAGGAGTGCCTTCAGGCTTCCGAGGGCTTCCTCGGCCTCGGGAGTCCAAGTGAAGCATTCAGCCTTCCTTAAGAGGCGGTACAGGGGCAGGCCTCTTTCGCCGAGGCGCGAGATGAAGCGGCTCAAGGCCGCGAGGCATCCCATGACCCTTTGTACGCCTTTTAAGTCCTTGATAGGTCCCATGTTTGTGATTGCTGCGATCTTCTCCGGATTGGCTTCGATGCCCCGCTCGGAGACGATGAACCCCAAGAGCATGCCCCGGGGCACCCCGAAGACGCACTTCTCGGGATTGAGCTTGACGCCCTTCGCCTTGAGACACCGGAATGTCAGTCCGAGGTCGGAGAGAAGGTCGGAGGCTTTCCTCGTCTTGACCACGATGTCGTCGACGTAGGCCTCGACCGTGCGACCAATGTGTTCGCCGAACACATGGTTCATGCACCGCTGGTACGTTGCACCCGCGTTCCTCAACCCGAACGGCATTGTGACATAACAGTACATGCCGAAGGGCGTGATGAAAGAAGTCGCGAGCTGGTCGGACTCTTTCATCTTGATTTGATGATACCCTGAGTAGGCATCGAGAAAAGACAGGGTTTCGCACCCTGCTGTGGAGTCCACAATTTGGTCGATGCGAGGTAGAGGGTAGGGGACCTTTGGACATGCTTTGTTGAGGCCAGTGTAGTCTACACACATCCGCCACTTCCCCCCTTTTTTCCTCACAAGTACAGGGTTGGCAAGCCATTCGGGATGGAATACCTCTTTAATGAACCCTGCTGCCATCAGCTTGTGGACCTCCTCGCCTATCACTCTGCGCCTCTCCTCGTCGAATCGGCGCAGAGGCTGTCTGACCGGTCGGGCCCCGGCCCTAATATCCAGCGAGTGCTCGGCGACTTCCCTCGGTATGCCGGGCATGTCCGAGGGACTCCACGCGAAAACGTCGGCGTTTGCGCGGAGAAAGTCGACGAGCACTGCCTCCTATTTGGGGTCGAGCCCCGAACCGATCCGGATCTGCTTGGAGGCGTCGCCACTGGGGTCGAGAGGGACGGCCTTAACCGTCTCTGCTGGCTCGAAGTTGCCGGCATGCCGCTTCACATCCGGCACCTCTCGGGAGAGGCTTTCCAGGTCGGCAATGAGGGCCTCGGACTCGGCGAGGGCCTCGGCGTACTCCACGCACTCCACATCGCATTCGAATGCGTGTTTGTACGTGGGGCCGACGGTGATGACCCCGTTGGGGCCCGGCATCTTGAGCTTCAGGTAGGTGTAGTTGGGGATGGCCATGAACTTCGCGTAGCATGGCCTTCCCAACACCGCGTGGTAGGTCCCTCGGAACCCGACCACCTCGAACGTCAAAGTCTCCCTTCGGAAGTTGGAGGGTGTTCCGAAGCAGACAGGGAGGTCGAGCTGTCCGAGGGGCTGGACGCGCTTCCCGGGAATGATCCCGTGGAAGGGCGCAGCGCCTGCTCGGACGGACGACAAGTCGACGCGCAGGAGCTTGAGAGTCTCGGCATAGATGATGTTGAGGCAGCTGCCCCCATCCATCAGGACCTTGGTGAGCCTGACGTCGCCAATGACAGGATCGACGACGAGCGGGTACTTCCCCGGGCTCGGCACGTGGTCGGGGTGGTCGTCCTGGTCGAAGGTGATGGGCTTGTCGGACCAGTCTAGGTAGACTGGCGCCGCCACCTTCACCGAGCAGACCTCCCGACGCTCTTGCTTACGATGCCGAGCCGAGGCGTTTGCCACATGCCCCCCGTAGATCATGAAGCAGTCGCTGACCTCGGGGAACTCTCCTGCTTGGTGATCCTCCCTTTTTTCGTCGTCGTGAGCCTTGCCACCCTCGGCGGGTGGCCCGGCCCGATGGAAGTGACGCCGAAGCATGACGCACTCTTCGAGGGTGTGTTTGACGGGCCCCTGATGGTAGGGGCACGTCTCCTTGAGTGCGTTGTCGAAGAGGTTTGCACCTCCGGGGGGTTTCCGAGGGTTCTTGCGCTCGGCGGCGGCGACAAGGTCAGCATTGGGAACGTCGCGTTTCGCTTGCGACTTCCTCCTGCCTTTCGTCTTGGCGCCGCGCGGAGCAGACGCCTCGGGAACATCTTCCGACGGGCGGCCCTGGGGCTGCTTGTCCTTTCGGAAGATGGCCTCTACCGCCTCCTGGCCGGAGGCGAACTTGGTAGCGATGTCCATCAGCTCGCTCGCCCTGGTGGGGGTCTTGCGACCCAACTTGCTCACCAGGTCGCGGCAGGTGGTGCCAGCGAGGAACGCGCCGATGACATCGGAGTCGGTGATGTTGGGCAGCTCGGTGCGCTGCTTCGAGAACCGCCGGATGTAGTCCCGAAGGGACTCTCCCGGCAATTGCCGACAGCTTCGGAGGTCCCAGGAATTCCCGGGGCGCACGTACGTGCCCTGGAAGTTCCCGGCGAAGGCCTGGACCAGGTCCTCCCAGTTGGAAATCTGCCCCGGGGGCAGGTGCTCCAACCAGGCGCGAGCGGTGTCGGAGAGAAATAGGGGGAGGTTTCGGATGATGAGGTTGTCATCGTCCGTCCCACCCAGCTGGCAGGCCAGGCGGTAGTCTGCAAGCCACAATTCCGGTCTCGTCTCCCCCGAGTACTTCGTGATAGTAGTCGGGGGTCGGAATCGGGGCGGAAACGGCGCCCGCCGAATGGCTCGGCTAAAGACCTGCGGACCGGGTGGTTCGGGCGAGGGACTTCGATCCTCCCCGCTGTCATAACGTCCCCCACGCCTGGGGTGGTAGCCTCGGCGCACCCTTTCGTCGAGGCGTGCCCGACGGTCACGATGAGGGTGCTCCTCGCCGAGGTGGCCCGGGGCCGCAGGCGCGGTGTTGCGCGTGTGCCCGGTGAAGACCGAGGCTTCCCGCGTGAGTCGGGAAGTCGCGGCACGAGGGTCCGGGGTGTATCCCCGCCTTCGAGAGGCAGAGCTCTCTGCCCGCCGGGCCGCAGCGCCTTCCAGGAGATGCCTGAGTTCTCCCTGGATCCGCCGTCCCTCGGTGGTTGATGACTCCGGCATCGCGCGGAGGAGCATTGCTGCAGCGACCAGGTCCTGGCCAGTCCCGCCGGATGCGGGTGGCGGTTTGTCCCTGGCATCGTTGGCGATGCGGTGCTGGAGACCTTGGGGCAAGTGACGTATTCCTCCGGCCGGGGGTTGGCTCGCCCATACCTGCCCGATGTTCTGACGGATTGCCTCGAGCGCTCCTGCTCCTTCATCGAACCCGGCCTGCGCCCCGCGGACTTGCTCGAGCTGTGGGTCGTGACCTCCCGCCGAAGCGGGGACCACAGCTAGCTCCCGCGGGATGTCAGCGCGAGGCGCTGGCCTAGGGGGATCACCATCCTCCGGCATGCCGAGACAGCCGCCTCCGGAAGGATCCCCTAGCTCGATGTGGAAACATTCGCGACTCAGGCCGCAGTCCTTGTCGCCAAGGCTGCGGCTGCCGTCGGAACAGTCGGAGAGGCAGTAGTCACATGCGGTCATGAAGTCCCGCATGGCACTAGGGTTGCCAGATCCGGAGAAATCCCAGCAGATGCTGGGGTCGTCGTCTTCCTCGGACCCAGAGGGTCCGTAGGTCGAGACACCCGTCAATCGGTCCCAAGGCGACCGCACAGGAAACCCCAGAGAGGTTGCACTCGCCTCAATGTGAGCGCCCGCCAAAGCGAGATCGCCAGGCGGGCTGAGGCCGAGTCGAAATAACGAAAGATGGGTAGCAGTCGATACCTTTTTGTCGACGAGGAGCGATGAAGTCGCGTCGGGGGCTGACCGCGTCGTCGTCTTGGGTCCGAGGGTGACGTCCTGCAGGCCTTCCGTGAGCGTGCTGGCGTCGTCCACTTGCTCGGAGTCGACGTGTTGCGGGGGGATGGCGCTCGCGTCTGCCTTGAACGCGAGGGCGACGCCTGGCGTGTCCTCCGTCGAGGCGCCGGGGACGTCGATTTGCCCGACAGCCGTCGGAGCGCGACCTCCCGCTCGGCCCTGGTTGCCCTGCCTCCTCCTCCTCCGATGGCGAGGGAGAGGATGGGGCGAGCTCGAAAGTTGTCCTTCCCCTACGCGGGAAAGACGTCGTCGATTCCGCCGCCAGCGGGCGGGCTGTCCGCCATCAATGTCGCCGTCGCGCGGCGGTGGAAGGAGTATCATGTCGTAGTCGCCGTCGAGCGAGATGAACTCGAGGTTCCCGAAACGGAGCACCGTCCCGGGTTGAAGAGGTTGTTGGAGACTGCCCATCTGGAGCTTGACGGGAAATCGGACGTCAACACGCAGCGTGCCCCTACCTGGCGCGCCAACTGTCGGCGTTCTGAGACCGGGGGGGTCCTCGAGCCGACGAGTGAGAGTGCCGCGTGCCCCAGCCCAGATGGGTCGAGCGCGTGGAGCGAGCGCAAAGGGGGGAACGGAGTGAGAGAGAGGTCGGTGGCCGGAGCCGGATCGCGAGGGAGTCGGAGAAATTCCCACGGCCTTCGTGTTCGTCCCGCGCCCAGGTCGGGTGCGCTTGCAGTAGGGGGTTACAAGCGTCCGCACGAGGTGAAGGGAGAGGGCGGCCCCGAGAGAGCGCCTGCCCCTGCCTTTCGTCCCCGCGAGGCCAACCTTCTTCAAGAAGGCCCTGGCCCTTCCTTTTATAGTCGTAAGGAGAGGGTCCAGGTGTACAAGACGGGGGTGTAGCAAGGTGCTACGTGTCTAGCGAGGGAGAGCTAGCGCCCTATGTACATGCCCAGGTGGCAGCCAGAGAGATCGTGGCACCCTGTTGGAGTGGCGTCGTGGCTGTTGGAGGAGTAACGGAGCCGGACGGGGGGACAGCTGTCGAGGTGGCTGGGTCCTTGCTGACGTTCTCCTGCTTTCGTAAGGGAGCTGGGAGCCGCCGTCGTCATGATCTAGCGGGGCGCCATCATGGCCTATCTGGCATAGCTGGCCAGATGGGACGCCGGTCTTGTTCTCTGCGACCCAAGTCGGCTCAGGGCAGGGTGATGATGACGCTTCCTGTTGACGTGGCGGTCTCGTATCCTAGGTCGGGCGTCGTGGAGGCTCCTCCGAGGCTGTGGCCGAGTCCATCCTGCAAGGCAGAGACAGAGTCCGAGCCCAGGTCGGGCGAGGCGGAGATTATTCGGCAGAGGCCGAGGCGGAGTCCGAGCCCTGGGTCGGGCGAGGCGGAGGTCGCCGTCTTCCGAGGCCTTAGCCTGAGTCCGAGCCCTGGGTCGGGCGGAGCGGAGTTCGCCGTCTTCCGAGGCCTTAGCCTGAGTCCGAGCCCTGGGTCGGGCGGAGCGGAGTTCGCCGTCTTCCGAGGCCTTAGCCTGAGTCCGAGCCCTGGGTCGGGCGGAGCGGAGTTCGCCGTCTTCGGAGGCCTTAGCCTGAGTCCGAGCCCTGGGTCGGGCGGAGGCTCCTATGGCACCACTGGCGAAGTCTGGCCGCCCGTCGGTCTTACCTTTTGCGTTGAACGCCCTGGTGACTCGGTCGGTTGGTGCGGTGATTTAGTCAGGGTTTCTCCTTATCGGAGGCGGGGCCTAGGGCGAGCCGGGGATGCGCCTGCCGTGAAAGAGGAGACCTCAGGCGAGACGGAGTCATCTTAGGGTCGGCTGCCCTCGCCCGAGGCTAGGCTCGGGCGTGGCGTGGTCAAGTCACTCGTGTGGACTGATCCCTGACTTAATCAAACCCATCAGGCCTTTGCAGCTTTATGCTGATGGGGGTTACCAGCTGAGAATTAGGCGTCTTGAGGGTACCCCTAATTATGGTCCCCGACATGTTTCTTCCAATCCTGTTAATTGTGCTGAAATTAGAACTTTAAATCCTATAACTAGTGTGTATGATGACCTGAAATTGTTATCATTTTTAAATACTTTGGGCTATATTCAATTTGATGTTCTATGTAATTTGAGTAGAAACTTTCTTTTAGTGTTGATTTTCCATGGTTATCTAAACATACATATCATGTTATTGGAAGTTATAATTAGAAAGGAGAATATATGGTACATCGAGTATATATTTGTTCAAATATAATATCTTCTTTTGTCATGAAACGACATGATCATTAGTGGGTTGTGTTAAAGCTAACCATATTATGTCCAGTTCCACTTGTTCTTCTTTGTATGTTTTACGACAACTGGATCAACTTCAAGAAGGGGAGCAAGATTGGATGACATCAAGCACTATATCAACACCTTTTTGCAGGCACCAACGACTTTGAGTCGAGGACGATTCAAAACCAATAAGGATATAATGATGAGTATGTGGATATCAACTAGATGGTCAAGGCCCAATCAATCATAGAGTCTCAAGCTCAAGGGGAGTTGAAGTCCAATTTATTCGCGAATCCAGTTCGGACTGCAGGAGTGGGTGTTGCGAAAACGGACGCCCAGGCTACATATGGACTCCGTTTTCGACATTCTAGATACCGTTGGAAAGCTAAGGCGATAAGCTTTCTAACCCAACTGGTCCCACGTCAATATACGGTTGGAGCATATAAAAATCGTTATAGAAAAATGATGTCCAGAATCTGCTAAAAATCAGCGATGCCTATTTTTGGGCCTGAAGGCCTTGTACATCCTAGGGTTGCTCGACCACCCTTTGCCACCGCCTGAGTCGAGGACGACTCCAATTAAATTGTGGGAGAATGATGATGACATCACTCTCATACAAACAATGCATGGACAAGCTGAATCTTCAGGTTTGTTCTAACCTAGTTAATTATGTTTTAGAGCTTACGCTTGGTGCCATGGATGTTTTAATGTTTAGGAACTTTAGAGAGGACAAGCAAGGACTTGGGAAAGGCTAAGGTGTCAAGGAGGAGCAAGGGCGTCCACAACAGGAAGGAGATCAAGTCCGACTCGGCTGCGATTCCATCTCGGGTTCCAAGACCAATCTGTACTAAAATGGACGCCCAGGACGCATCCGGACTCTTATTGCGACAGACCTTATATGGTTGGAAAGATAAGAAGATTATATAACCAACCCAATTGTTCCTACCTTAAAATTCATCTGGAGTCAATGCGAATCGTCAAAACAAGTTAGCGCTCAGATTCTGTTTTTGTGCTGCGACACCGTCTGTTGGGCCGTGTATCGTGTTGGAGCCCATTAGGGGTACCTCTAGGGGTTATTGACGTCCTAAACCTCTATTTTAACAGCAGTCACCGCCACATTAGGGTTTGAGTTTTCTTAGATCATATTTGTCATCAAACAGTATCGTCGTTCATCGGTTTGTGAGACCCCACCTCATTGATTACGTTCTTCCTGTTCTTGCTTATGTTCTTGATTGTGCTTGCAGGGGTAAGCCTTCGTGGTGAGGTCAATCGTGTGTCACGAGTGACAACCAATGGAGCGGTGGTGTAGTGATTGCGAGGATCCGTTCACTCAGATCCTTGGATCATCAACATCGAGATCTCCACCCAATGAAGTTATTGTACCTCACGGAAGATCAGACCTCCCCCTCTATCAGCTGAGTATCTTCATGCAGATACAAGCTGAATGCAAGACTGCTTCGAAGACATTGAGAGTTCTGCTTCCGATGATAGCGTTGTATGGAAATTCCATATCAACAACATTGAACATTGCATCTCATGTTCTTGTGTTATTGATGTAGCCGAAGGTGATGAGCATGATTAGCTTCCCTAGTGCAACTTAATTTGCGAATAAACATGAAGATCACGAGTTGGGGTCTCACAAACCAAGAACAACAAAACTATAAGAGTACATGTTAATCTAAGCAAAATCCAATCTCATAGAGGCGGCGAATACTGCTGACAAAGCAAGCTCTTTCTGCTTGTTAATGGTGTGATGGCATGTCCTTGTAGTCTGGCCTTTGTCCTCACCACATAACAAATAGAATGGCTTCCTTGGAGGCACACCAAATCTGCCACTAAAGCTTTGTCCTCCCCTTCCTCTCGGAGTAGGTGGTCCGAAAGTGCTTTGCGAAAACTACTACTGAGAGCTTGCTTGTTGTCCTGATTAACCTTGTGACTGGGTCATTCTTTCATCACCCTGTGGTGGGTTATGGATGCTGCAAACATGCCTTGGATGGAATCTTCCTCCGAAGCCTCTGGCGACTTCGGTGTACCTATGGAACTCTTCCCTCCTTTGACGAAAATCATTATCAGCACTTATTTACTCGTCTATCTTTTGCAATAACTTTTCAGGGAATGAGGAGGCTTCCTTGCAAAATACTGGGCCGTTGGTCCTGGCCTAAGCCCCTTGATCATTGCTTTGATGATGATGTCATCCTGAACAGCTGGAGCCTAAGACCGAAGCCTGTGGAACCTTCGGACAAATGATTGAAGATATTCATCTGGCTCCTGTGTACACTGAAAAAGAGCTTGCACAGTGAAAGGCTTGGATTGAAAGCCCTGGAAACTTGTAAGGAGCATCTCTTTAAGCTTTGGCCATGAGTTAACTGTCCTTGGTCGAAGCAATGAGTACCAAGTTTGAGCGACACTTCGGACCACCATGACGAAGGACTTCACCATGACTGTCGAGTTTCCACCATAGGATGATATGGTGGCTTCATAGCTCATGAGGAACTGCTTTGGGTCTGTTAGGCCATCATAGATAGGTAGTGTAGGAGGCCTATACAGTGGTGGCCATGGTGTAGCTTGCAGCTCTGGTGTCAATGGGGAGGCTTCATCATAGAGGAAATCTTAGGTATTGTACACCTCATGATGAAGATCGCGATGATCTCGCCCATCGTAACCTTGACCCCTAAAGTTGTTGAGATTTTCATGCGCAGTTGCTTCGTCGATCTTCCTTTGTAGTTATGAAAGGCAAAGCATCTTCTCCCTGCACTTCTCCACTTGCTGGTGAATGGCTTCAAGGTTGCTGATTTCCTCATCAAGCTCTTCCTCATGAGGGGGCGAGATGATGGCCTCCTTTTTCTGGTTCCTTGCCTCTCTGATGAGAGCTTTGTTCGCTTGATTGGGATCGAGTGGTGCAAGGATGGAGCTAGTTGCCACTGCTTTCTTTGGTGGCATGGTGTATGTTGTTGTGGTCGTGAAATCACCGAAATGTTAAAAACAAGGTTGGTCACTTGTTTTCAATTGCTGTATGTAATCAAAAACAAGGAAACACAATGTTAAAAAGTAGAAACCTTCGTCCTTGAAGTGTTATCTCTTCGGGATAACAACTCAAGGATGATGGTAGAGTGTAATCGAACGGAATACACAAAGCATGACGAAGATATGACAACTCATCTTATGTGACTTAGCATTTTATTTCTCTTCTCATACAAGACAAGTTTACAATCATACCTTCGACTTCTTGATGCAAGATAACATGAAGGTGTTCGAAGGCTGAGCTATACGAAGATGTAGCACCTGGCTAAAGGTACTTTATGCAGGGTATTGTTCATCTATTTATAGGGGAGACGAACCGACTTAGTATAAGATTACAATTGTGTCCTTCATTGTTACAAATGCCATTAAGTTAGTAACGTATTTTCTCCATCCTCGGTCGCACAGGTTTGGGCCTTCATCACCTTCTCCTTTGGCTTACACTTGAAGTTTCTCTGTTGTCGTAGAAATTGTCGACTTCGGCTAGGACCTTTTTCTCCAGCATGCATGTGCGAAGTTTCTTTGCACACTTTCCCGGCCAAAGGTTCCCATCGTCCATTAGTTTGAAGTACTCCTGAAATACACTTGATTGTGCCGAAGTAAAAGGTTAAACGAGTGATCTTCGGCATAACTTTTCCTTACACCCTTGAGGCAATCATGTGACATAATTAGTCAAAGGACCTTCGGCAACATTGGCCCCCAACACTTAGTATATTCATGTTAAGGTACGAACTTACTTGCACAATGTATTTTTATGAGGTATCGAAGACAAATTATGTAAAATATCATTATTCTTCGGCATTGCTGCAGAGTTTTTTGGTGAGTAAGGCTTTGAAGCATAAGCAAGAAGTAGAAGATCGTTGTCGGCGTTTCGAGACCGGGGGGTCCCTAAGCCGACGAGTGAGTGTGCCGCGTGCCCCAGCCCAGATGGGTCGAGCGCGTGGGCGAGCGCGAAGGGGGGAAGAGTGAGGTGGCCGGAGCCGAGTCGTGAGGGAGGTGGAGATCCCGCGGCCTTCGTGTTCGTCCCGCGCCCAGGTCGGGTGCGCTTGCAGTAGGGGGTTACAAGCGTCCACGCGGGTGAGGGGAGCGAGCGGCCCCAAGAGAGCGCCTGCCCCTGCCCTCGTTCCCACGGGGCCAACCTTCTCTAAGAAGGCCCTGGTCCTTCCTTTTATAGGCGTAAGGAGAGGATCCAGGTGTACAAATGGGGGTGTAGCAGAGTGCTACGTGTCTAGCGGGGGAGAGCTAGTGCCCTAAGTACATGCCAAGGTGGCAGCCGGAGAGATCTTGGCACCCAGCTGGTGTGGTGTCGTGGCTGTCGGAGGAGTAACAAAGCCTGGTGGAGGGACAGCTGTCGGAGCGGTTGGGCCCTTGCTGACGTCCCCCTGCTTCCGTAAGGGAGCTGAGAGCCGCCGTCGTCATGGGTCTAGCGGGGCGCCATCATTGCCTATCTGGCGGAGCTAGCCAGATGGGACGCCGGTCTTGTTTCCTGCGGCCCGAGTCGGCTCGGGGTAGGGTGATGATGGCGCTTCCTGTTGACGTGGTGGACTTGTGTCCTAGGTCGGGCGACGTGGAGGCTCCTCCGAAGCCGAGGTCGAGTCTGTCCTGCATGGCCGAGGCCGAGCCCGAGCTCCTGGGTCGGGCGAGGCGGAGGTCGTTTGGCAGAGGCCAGAGCGGAGCCCGAACCCTGGGGTCGGGCGAGGCGGAGTTCGTCGTCTTCTGGGGCCTTAGCCCGAGTCCGAGCCCTGGGTCGGGCGGAGCGGAGTTCGCCATCTTCCGGGGCCTTAGCCCGAGTCCGAGCCCTGGGTCGGGCGGAGCGGAGTTCGCCGTCTTCCGGGGCCTTAGCCCGAGTCCGAGCCCTGGGTCGGGCGGAGCGGAGTTCGCCGTCTTCCGGGGCCTTAGCCCGAGTTCGAGCCCTGGGTCGGGCGGAGCGGAGTTCGCCGTCTTCCGGGGCCTTAGCCTGAGTCCAAGCCCTAGGTCGGGCGGAGCGGAGTTCGCCGTCTTCCGGGGCCTTAGCCCGAGTCCGAGCCCTGGGTCGGGCGGAGCTTCCTATGGCGCCTTTGGCAAGGCCTGGCTGCCTGTCAGTCTCACTCTGTCAAGTGGCACTGCAGTCGGGATGGCGCAGGCGGCGCTGTCCTTCTGTCAGACCGGTTAGTGGAGCGGCGAAGTGACGGCGGTCACTTCGGCTCTGCCAGGGGGCGCGCGTCAGGATAGAGGTGTCAGGCTACCTTTGCGTTAAATGCCCCTGTGACTTGGTCGGTCGGCGCGGCGATTTAGTCAGGGTTGCTTCTAAACGAAGGCAAGGCCTCGGGCGAGCCGGAGGTGCGTCTGCCGTAAAAAGGGGGCCTCGGGCGAGACGGAAACACCTCAGGGTCGGCTGCCCTTGCCCGAGGCTAGGCTCGGGCGAGGCGTGATCGAGTCGCTCGTATGGACTGATCCCTGACTTAATCGCACCCATCAGGCCTCTGCAGCTTTATGCTGATGGGGGTTACCAGCTGAGAATTAGGCGTCTTGAGGGTACCCCTAATTATGGTCCCCGACAGTAGCCCCCGAGCCTCGAAGGGAGTGTTAGCACTCGCTTGGAGGCTTTCGTCGCACTTTTTTGCAACGGGACCAGCCTTTCTCGGTTGCATTTTGTTCCGATGGGTGCGCGCGAGCGCACCCGCCGGGTGTAGCCCCCGAGGCCTCGGAGGAGTGGTTTCACTCCTTCGAGGTCTTAATGCCTTGCGTAATGCTTCGGCTGGTCTGGTGGTTCCCTCATGCGAACTGGCCGTAGCCCGGGTGCACTGTCGGGGCCCAAGTTCTCGGGCTGGTATGTTGACGCTGTCAACGGTCTGGCCGGAGCCGGGTTTGCGAGAGCAGCCCCCGAGCCTCCGCACAGGGCGAGAGGGCGATCAGGGACAGACTCGGCTTTTTTACATACGCCCCTACGTCGCCTTTCCGCAAGGAGGAGGGGGGGAGAGCGCCATGTTACCCTCGATGGGCACCGAACATGGTGTCTCCGGTGAGCTGCAAGCGGGTAATCCGAGTGGACGTCCGTGCCCCGTTCGTTGGGGGTCGGCTAGGGGCCCGGAGGCACGCCCAAAAGTACCTGCGGGTGATCTGCCGGACCCGGTCCCCTGGCGACGGGGTCCGAGGGCTCGATGCCTCCCTCCGATGGGATTCCGTTACAGGATCGTTCCCGCTGGTCTCGGAAATGTCCTAGGGTACCTCGGGAGCGCAGCCCGAGCCTTGGTTATGTATCGAACGTACCCCTGGTCATCCCTCGCTCGGTGTCTGAGGCGACTGTGAACCCTTCGGGGGGCCAGCCTTCGAACCCCTGATCAGTAATGGGCGCGGAGCCCGAGTAGCCTGAGGCGGCCGTGGAACCTTTCGGGAGGCCGACCTTCGAACCTCTGACCAGTAGTGGGTGTCGGGCCCACGCGATCTGAGGCGGCTGTTGAACCCTTCGGGGGGCCAGCCTTCGAACCCCTGATCAGTAAGGAGGCTCGGAGCCTAGTTCCTTCACGGGGAAGGATCCCTTTAGGGGTATCCCCTTTCCCGGTCCCTGTTGCAAGAGATAGAGAAAGAGAAAAAAGGGAAAAGGATACGAAATTGAACGACGCGGCGTACCTTTTTGGGGTGGTCGTTTTGGCGAAGGCAAAGCGTCGCCAGCTGCTCCTGCCAGAAGCGCCGCCTGTTCAGCCGCGGAGTTAATGCGACGGGGCGAGTAGTTGGCGAGGCTGCCGTTGCGCGTGCGCGAGCCGTTCGAGGAGCGGGTCACGGGCGCGTCGTCTTCACGCCGTGAGAGGGGGTTCTCTCGCTGCCTCCGGATGGGACGTGAGCTTGGCTGACGGCGTGACCGCTGCTCCCGTGTGCCTGCCACCGTCATTACTGCCGGCCCACCTTTGACCGCGTTTGACCGCTGCGTCAGGCTGGCGCCGCTGGGTCGCGCGCTGGGTCGCCTCGGGTCGCGGTATCGGTTCCGCAATCGAGGATGTGCGGTGGTGGCGCAAGTGGTACAGTTGCTTGCATGCAGCATCCGGCGCGCCGGTCGCGCGACGCGTGGGCTTGGGCCTCCGTGCTGGCATGTCAGGAGTCGGAGAGGCGCGTCCACTTGGCGCGGTTGCATGCCGCCTGCACGGCTGCCTGCCCCTTTCGCCCGTTGGTCTGGGCAAAAGTGGAGGGTCACTTGTAACCGCTGGGTGGTTGCGTGCGCCGTGCGCGGCGGTTTGGCTTCTTCTGCTCGGAGCCGGTCTGCATGACATGCGGGATCCAGCCCCCGCGCCGCAGGGGAGGGCTTTGGAGGCGTGTTGGAGAAGACTCGGCCCGTGACGGTCGGGGGCGCAAGCAGGGAGAGTCGCCTTTAAAAGGAGGGCGACCCCTTCCGTAAGGCGACCACGTCTTCTTTCTCCCTCATGCACTGTGTTTTTCCACCTTCCGAGCCCCCGGATGGGGGAAACCACCGTCTTTTCGCCTTATCGTTGGAGGAACGCAACTCCGCGGGAGTTGGTACCTTTCAGCCATCGTTCGGCTTCAAGGATTTTCATCATGCGGCCCGGCTGCACCCCTCCACCGGCGGTCACCCAAGATGGCGACCTCCGGCTTGATGGTGGGGGAAAGCGAGCCGGGCTGCGGCCTCTGCCCCTCCCTCAGCCTCAAGGATTTTCATCACCAGGGCTGGGGAGGGGAGTGTGCCGAGTTGAGGTCGGCCCCTGTGTGGGCGGTGGCCCCCTCCTTCCCTCAGTGATCGGGGGGAAGGGCGGGAGTCGTCCCTAGCGCTGACAGCTGCACCGTGCCCGGCTCGCTGAGCCGAACGGCTTCGGAGCCGCTCCCGGTGCCGCCTCCCGCCACGGCAGCTGGAAGAGGTTCTTCCGCCGGCGCGACAGCCAAGGCTGGCCACGGACCGACCTCCAACTCTACGGCCTTCTGCCCGTCCTTGCCTCTCGAGTTTGGGCAAGGGCGGGGGCCTCCCAGCAGCAGCATTCGCCCCGAGGTCATCACTGCTGCTGTTCGGCCTCCCGGGACAGAAGTCTTCATCGTCGCCGCTGTCGGGGCGGGCGATGACAAGCCGTTCGTCGGTCTTCTGTTGCTCCGCAGGCCTCTCCCCCGCCGAGTGGGATTGTTCGTACCTGCGGAGCCGGAACCGGAGTTCCGTTTGTAATGGCACTTCGAATGCTAGGGTTTTTTTTGTTCATTTCGGCTTTCGGGGCCTGAACATGTATGTAACTTCGGCACGGAGCCGTGTTTTTTTCCTCATTTCTGAGCACTAAGACTCGCCTGTTGACTATCTGAACCACTTCACCAAGCATGAGTCGCCCCGTGTCAAGGTGACGAGTGAGGTATCCGTATCCCGGAGGCGTAGGAGTCCTCGGCTCGGTCGGCCTTGATGTCCGAGGTTCCTCTAGCTTAGTTAAAGAGACCCCTCGGCCGCCCTTCGACAAGCCGAGGCCAGGGGTAGCGATATCAGTATGAACAGAGGCAGAGTTGGCTCGGAAATGAAACCTGGTTGGCCAAAGCCTAGCCGGGTTGTCCGTTGGCAGGATCGACGCCGGAGTTGATCTGTCGAGGCTTCGGACCGGGCCGGCGCCCTCGGAAGACGGCTAGCCGAGGCCCCGGAGGTGGCTGGCCGAGCCGCCTGCTTGGACCGGATTCCCGGAGAAGTCCCTGGCAGCGATTGTTCGGGCGTGGTGATGACATCGTCCTTCGGAGCGGAGACCCTCGGGCCGCGTCGCCGTCCGAGGCTAGGTCGGGCCTCGCCGAAGGTGCCGTCGATGCCGAGGGTGTTGCTGCCCCCTTCCAGCGTCAAGACCCGAGCCTGCAGGATTAGATTGTCTTGTAGCGTGTGCCTTGTGCGGCCGTCGAGGCCAGAACACGCACCCTCGCTGCGTTGTAAAGCTGCGTCTCTTTTCCTCTTGTTTCGAGTATCTGGACTTTTTGTCGGTAACAGGGATGTTTGTGCGAGCGAGAGCTGCTTCTCGCGGAAGGTGATGAATGAGGTATCCGTATCCCGGAGGCGTGGGAGTCCCTCGGCTCGGTCGGCCTTGCCGCTTACGCGTACTTTCACCCGTCCATGAGGCCCTGTCGCCGACTCGGTCGAGAAGGCTCGAAGGATCGCTTCGGCAGAAGGGCTTCCGAACGTAAAGACTTGTTCGATCCGCGGAGCCACTTTATCCGAATGCGAGTTACTTATCGCAGAAGGTGATGAGTGAGGTATCCGTATCCCGGAGGCGTAGGAGTCCCTCGGCTCGGTCAGCCTTGGCTGCTTAGGCGAGGCCGACCCTTCCTTGTTGACTAAACTTTGCGTGGGTGCGAGGTATATGAACAACTTGGAAACATCTTAAGGGTAGAAGCGACGTAGCTGTTGGATGTTCCAAGCGTTGCCGTAGACCTCGCCTTGACTGTTGGCCAGCTTGTACGTTCCGGGCTTCAGAACTTTGGCGATGACGAATGGCCCCTCCCAGGGGGCGTGAGCTTGTGCCTCCCTCGGGCGTCTTGCCGCAGCCGAAGCACCAGGTCGCCCACCTAGAGATCTCGGGGTCGGACCCCTCGGGCGTGGTAGCGTCGCAGGGACTGTTGATACCGCGCCGAGTGTAGTAAGGCCCTGTCCCGAGCCTCTTCCAGCTGGTCCAGCGAGTCTTCTCGGCTAGCTTGGTTGCTTTGATCGTCGTAGGCTCTCGTCCTCGGGGAGCCGTATTCCAGGTCCGTGGGCAAGACGGCCTCAGCCCCGTAGACCAGGAAGAACGGCGTGAAACCCGTGGCTCGGCTCGGCGTCGTCCTCAGGCTCCAGACCACCGAGGGGAGTTCCTTCATCCATCGCTTGCCGAACTTGTTGAGGTCGTTGTAAATCCGAGGCTTGAGCCCTTGTAGAATCATGCCATTGGCACGCTCTACTTGCCCATTCGACATGGGATGAGCTACGGCAGCCCAGTCCACCCGGATGTTGTGATCCTCGCAAAAATCCAAGAATTTTTTGCCGGTGAACTGGGTACCGTTGTCGGTGATGATGGAGTTTGGGACCCCGAAGCGATGGATGATGTTGGTGAAGAACGCCACCGCCTGCTCGGACCTGATGCTGTTCAGGGGTCGGACCTCGATCCACTTGGAGAATTTGTCGACGGCGACCAGCAGGTGCGTGTAGCCCCCGGGCGCCTTCTGCAGAGGGCCGATGAGGTCCAGACCCCACACAGCAAAGGGCCAGGTGATGGGTATCGTCTGCAGAGCCTGAGCGGGCAGGTGGGTCTGCTTCGCATAGAATTGACACCCTTCGCAGGTGCGGACAATTCTAGTGGCGTCAGCCACCGCCGTCGGCCAGTAGAAGCCTTGCCGAAAAGCGTTCCCGATGAGGGCTCGAGGCGCCGCATGATGGCCGCAAGCCCCCGAGTGTATCTCTTGCAGGAGTTCCTGACCTTCGGCGATGGAGATGCATCGCTAGAGGATGCCCGAGGGGCTGCGGTGGTAGAGCTCCTTCTCATCGCCCAGCAAGACGAACGACTTGGCGCATCGCGCTACCCGCCGTGCCTCGGCCTGGTCGAGGGGTAGCTCTCCTTGGCGGAGATATTGCAGGTACGGGGCCTGCCAATCCTGATCAGGCGTGACCCCGCTCCGCTCCTCCTCGATGCGCAGCGCCTTGCCCTCGGGAGCCGAGGGTCCCTCGGGCTGAACCGAGGACGGCTCGGGCTGGGCCGAGGTTACCTCGGACGGGGCCGAGGGCGCCTCGGGCTCGAGCGTGTCGCTGATCTTGACGGAGGGTTGGTGCAGATCCCGGGAGAAGACGTCCGGGGGAACCGTCGTCCGCCCCGAGGCTATCTTTGCTAGCTCGTCCGCAGTCTCGTTGTAGCGCCGGGCGATGTGGTTAAGCTCGAGCCCGTAGAACTTGTCTTCCAGGCATCGAACCTCATCACAGTAGGCCTCCATCTTCGGGTCGCGGCAGTGGGAGTTCTTCATGACCTGGTCGATGACGAGCTGCGAGTCGCCGCGTACGTCGAGGCGTCGGACCCCTAGCTCGATGGCGATTCGCAATCCGTTGATCAGAGCTTCGTACTCAGCCACATTGTTGGACGCCGGGAAATGGAGGCGCAGCACGTAGCGCAAGTGTTTCCCGAGGGGCGAGACGAAGAGCAGGCCCGCGCCGGCTCCCGTCTTCATCAGCGACCCATCGAAAAACATGGTCCAGAGCTCCGGTTGGATCGGAGTCGTCGGCAACTGTGTGTCGACCCATTCGGCTACGAAGTCCGCCAGTACCTGGGACTTGATGGCCTTCCGAGGGGCGAACGAGATTGTCTCGCCCATGATTTCCACTGCCCACTTTGCGATTCGTCCTGAGGCCTCTCGGCACTGGATGATCTCCCCCAGAGGGAAGGATGACACCACAGTTACCGGATGAGACTCGAAGTAATGTCGCAACTTTCGCCTCGTCAGGATCACTGCATACAGCAGCTTCTGAACTTGTGGGTAGCGGATCTTGGTTTCGGACAGCACCTCGCTGACGAAGTAAACCGGCCTCTGAATGGGCAATGCATGCCCCTCTTCTTGCCTTTCGACCACGATCGCGACGCTAACCACCTGAGTGGTAGCGGCGACGTAGACCAAGAGGGCTTCTCCATCAGCTGGGGGTACCAAGACGGGCGCCTGGGTGAGGAGCGCCTTCAGGTTCCCGAGAGCTTCCTCGGCCTCGGGGGTCCAAGTGAAGCACTCGGCCTTCCTTAAGAGACGGTACAGAGGCAGGCCTCTTTCGCCGAGGCGCGAGATGAAACGGCTCAAGGCCGCGAGGCATCCCATGACCCTATGTACGCCTTTTAAGTCCTTGATGGGCCCCATGCTGGTGATGGCTGCGATCTTCTCCGGGTTGGCTTCGATGCCCCGCTCGGAGACGATGAATCCCAGGAGCATGCCTCGGGGCACCCCGAAGACACACTTCTCGGGATTGAGCTTGACGCCCTTTGCCTTGAGACACCGGAATGTCACTTCAAGGTCGGAGAGAAGGTCGGAGGCTTTCCTTGTCTTGACTACGATGTCATCGACATAGGCCTCGACCGTGCGACCGATGTGTTCGCCGAACACATGGTTCATGCACCGCTGGTACGTTGCACCCGCGTTCCTCAAACCAAACGGCATGGTGACATAGCAGTACATGCCGAAGGGCGTGATGAAAAAAGTCGCGAGCTGGTCGGACTCTTTCATCTTGATTTGATGATACCCTGAGTAGGCATCGAGGAAAGACAGGGTTTCGCACCCAGCAGTGGAATCCACGATTTGATCGATGTGAGGTAGAGGGTAGGGAACCTTCGGACATGCTTTGTTGAGACCAGTGTAGTCCACACACATCCGCCATTTCCCACCTTTCTTCCTCACAAGCACAGGGTTGGCAAGCCATTCGGGATGGAATACCTCTTTGATGAACCCTGCTGCCATTAGCTTGTGGATCTCCTCGCCTATCACCCTGCGCCTTTACTCGTCGAATCGGCGCAGAGGCTGCCTGACCGGTTGGGCTCCGGCTCGAATATCCAGCGAGTGCTCGGCGACATCCCTCGGTATGCCGGGCATGTTCGAGGGACTCCACGCAAAGACGTCAGCGTTTGCGCGGAGAAAGTCGACGAGCACTGCTTCCTATTTGGGGTCGAGCCCGGAACCGATCCGGATCTGCTTGGAGGTGTCGCCACTGGGATCGAGAGGGACGGCCTTAACCGTCTCCGCTGGCTCGAAGTTGCCGGCGTGTCGCTTCACGTCCGGCACCTCTCGGGAGAGGTTTTCTAGGTCGGCGATGAGGGCCTCGGATTCGGCGAGGGCCTCAGCGTACTCCACGCACTCCACATCGCATTCGAACGCGTGTTTGTACGTGGGGCCGACGGTGATGACCCCGTTGGGGCCCGACATCTTGAGCTTCAGGTAGGTGTAGTTGGGGATGGCCATGAACTTCGCGTAGCATGGCCTCCCCAATACTGTGTGGTAGGTTCCTCGGAACCCGACCACCTCGAACGTCAAAGTCTCCCTTCGGAAGTTGGAGGGAGTTCCGAAGCAGACAGGAAGGTCGAGCCGTCCGAGGGGCTGGACGCGCTTCCCAGGAATGATCCCGTGGAAGGGCGCAGCGCCTGCTCGGACGGAGGACAGATCGACGCGCAGGAGCCTGAGGGTCTCGGCGTAGATGATGTTGAGGCAGCTGCCCCCATCCATCAGGACCTTGGTGAGCCTGACGTCGCCGATGATGGGGTCGACGATGAGCGGGTACTTCCCCGGGCTCGGCACGTGGTCGGGGTGGTCATCTTGGTCGAAGGTGATGGGCTTGTCGGACCAGTCTAGGTAGACTGGCGCCGCCACCTTCACCGAGCAGACCTCCCGACGCTCTTGCTTACGATGCTGAGCCGAGGCATTCGCCGCATGCCCTCCATAGATCATGAAGCAGTCGCGGACCTCGGGGAACTCTCCTGCTTGGTGATCTTCCTTTCTGTCGTCGTCGCGGGCCCTGCCACCCTCAGCGGGTGGCCCGGCCTTGTGGAAGTGGCGCCGAAGCATGACGCACTCCTCGAGGGTGTGTTTGACAGGCCCTTGATGGTAAGGGCACGTCTCCTTGAGCATCTTGTCGAAGAGGTTGGCACCTCCGGGGGGCTTCCGAGGGTTCTTGTACTCGGTGGCGACGACAAGGTCTGCGTCGGCGGCGTCGCGTTTCGCTTGCGACTTCCTCCTGCCTTTCTTCTTGGCGCCGAGCGGAGTAGACGCCTCGGGAGCATCTTCCGATGGGCGGCCCTGGGGCTGCTTGTCCTTTCGGAAGATGGCCTCGACCGCCTCCTGGCCAGAGGCGAACTTGGTGGCGATGTCCATCAGCTCGCTCGCCCTGGTGGGGGTCTTGCGACCCAACTTGCTCACCAGGTCACGGCAAGTGGTGCCGGCAAGGAACGCGCCGATGACATCTGAGTCGGTGATGTTGGGCAGCTCGGTGCGCTGCTTCGAGAATCGCCGGATGTAGTCCCGAAGAGACTCTCCCGGCTGCTGCCGGCAGCTTCGGAGGTCCCAGGAATTCCCAGGGCGCACGTACGTGCCCTGGAAGTTGCCGGCGAAAGCTTGGACCAAATCCTCCCAGTTGGAAATCTGCCCCGGAGGCAGGTGCTCCAACCAAGCGCGAGCAGTGTCGGAGAGGAACAGGGGGAGGTTGCGGATGATGAGGTTGTCGTCGTCCGTTCCACCCAGTTGACAGGCCAGGCGGTAGTCCGCGAGCCACAATTCCGGTCTCATTTCCCCCGAGTACTTTGTGATAGTAGTCGGGGGTCGGAATCGGGTCGGGAACGGCGCCCGCCGAATGGCTCGGCTGAAGACCTGCGGACCGGGTGGTTCGGGCGAGGGACTCCGATCCTCCCCGCTGTCGTAGCGTCCCCCACGCCTGGGGTGATAGCCTCGGCGCACCCTTTCGTCGAGGCGGGCCCGACGGTCGCGATGAAGGTGCTCGTCGCCGAGGTGGCCCGGGGCCGCAGGCGCGGTGTTGCGCGTGCGCCCGGTGTAGACCGAGGCTTCCCGCATGAGTCGGGAAGTCGCGGCACGAGGTTCTGAGGGGTGCCCCTGCCTGCGGGAGGCAGAGCTCTCGGCCCGCCGGGCCGCAGCGCCTTCCAGGAGATGCTTGAGCTCTCCCTGGATTCGCCGACCCTCGGTGGTTGATGACTCCGGCATCGCGCGGAGGAGCATCGCCGCGGCTGCCAGGTCCTGACCGGTCCCGCTGGATGCGGGTGGCGGCCTGTCCCTGGCATCGTTGGCGATGCGGTGCTGGAGACCCTGGGGCAGGTGACGTATTTCTCCGGCCGGGGGCTGGCCCGCCCATACCTGCCCGACGTCCCGGCGGATCAACTCGAGCGCTCCTGCCCCCTCGTTGAGCCCGGCCTGCGCCCCGCGGACTTGCTCGAGCTGTGGGTCGTGACCCCCCGCCGGAACGGGGACCACAGCTAGCTCCCGCGGGATGTCGGCGCGAGGCACTGGCCTAGGGAGATCACCATCCTCCGGCATGCCGAGACGGTTGCCTCCGGAGGGATCCCCTAGCTCGATGTGGAAACATTCGCGGCTCGGGCCGCAGTCCTTGTCGTCAAGGCTGCGGCTGCCATCGGAACAGTCGGAGAGGCAGTAGTTGCATGCGGTCATGAAGTCCCACATGGCACTGGGGTTGCCAGATCCAGAGAAATCCCAGTAGATACTGGGGTCGTCATCTTCCTCGGACCCAGAGGGCCCGTAGGTCGAGACGCCCGTCAATCGGTCCCAAGGCGACCGCACACGAAACCCAAGAGAGATTGCACTCGCCTCAACGTGAGTGCCCGCCAGAGCGAGGTCGCTAGGCGGGTTGAGGTCGAGTCGAAATGACGAAGGATGGGAATCAGTCGGTACCTTTAGGTCGACGAGGAGCGACGAAGTCACGTCGGGGACTGATTGCGCCGTTGTCCTGGGTACGAGGGTGACGTCCTTCAGGCCCTCCGTGAGCGTGCTGGCGTCGTCCGCTTGCTCAGGGTTGGCGTGTTGCGGGGGGACGGCGCTCGCCTTCGCCTCAAACGCGAGGGTGACGCCCGACGCGTCCTCCGTTGGGGCGCTGGGGATGTCGATTCGCTCGACAGCCGACGGAGCGCAGCCTCCCGCTCGGCCCCGGTTGCCCCGCCTCCTCCTCCGATGGCGAGGGAGAGGATGGGGCGAGCTTGAATGTTGTTCTTCCCCCACGTGGGGAAGACGTCGTCGATTCCGCCGCCGGCGGGCGGGCTGTCGGCCACCATCGTCGCCGTCGCGCGGCGGTGGAAGGAGTATCATGTCGTAGCTGCCGTCGAAAGACATGAACTCGAGGCTCCAGAAACGGAGCACCGTCCCGGGTTGGAGAGGTCGTTGAAGACTACCCATCTGGAGCTTGACGGGAAACTGCTCGTCAACACGCAGCAGGCCCCTACCTGGCACGCCAACTGTCGGTGTTTCGAGACCGGGGGGTCCCTAAGCCGACGAGTGAGTGTGCCGCGTGCCCCAGCCCAGATGGGTCGAGCGCGTGGGCGAGCGCGAAGGGGGGAAGAGCGAGGTGGCCGGAGCCGAGTCGTGAGGGAGGTGGAGATCCCGCGGCCTTCGTGTTCGTCCCGCGCCCAGGTCGGGTGCGCTTGCAGTAGGGGGTTACAAGCGTCCACGCGGGTGAGGGGAGCGAGCGGCCCCAAGAGAGCGCCTGCCCCTGCCCTCGTTCCCACGGGGCCAACCTTCTCTAAGAAGGCCCTGGTCCTTCCTTTTATAGGCGTAAGGAGAGGATCCAGGTGTACAAATGGGGGTATAGCAGAGTGCTACGTGTCTAGCGGGGGAGAGCTAGTGCCCTAAGTACATGCCAAGGTGGCAGCCAGAGAGATCTTGGCACCCAGCTGGTGTGGTGTCGTGGCTGTCGGAGGAGTAACGGAGCCTGGTGGAGGGACAGCTGTCGGAGCGGTTGGGCCCTTGCTGACGTCCCCCTGGTTCCGTAAGGGAGCTGAGAGCCGCCGTCGTCATGGGTCTAGCGGGGCGCCATCATTGCCTATCTGGCGGAGCTAGCCAGATGGGACGCCGGTCTTGTTTCCTGCGGCCCGAGTCGGCTCGGGGTAGGGTGATGATGGCGCTTCCTGTTGACGTGGCGGACTTGTGTCCTAGGTCGGGCGACGTGGAGGCTCCTCCGAAGCCGAGGTCGAGTCTGTCCTGCATGGCCGAGGCCGAGCCCGAGCTCCTGGGTCGGGCGAGGCGGAGGTCGTTTGGTAGAGGCCAGGGCGGAGCCCGACCCCTGGGGTCGGGCGAGGCGGAGTTCGTCATCTTCCGGGGCCTTAGCCCGAGTCCGAGCCCTGGGTCGGGCGGAGCGGAGTTCGCCGTCTTCCGGGGCCTTAGCCCGAGTCCGAGCCCTGGGTCGGGCGGAGCGGAGTTCGCCGTCTTCCGGGGCCTTAGCCCGAGTCCGAGCCCTGGGTCAGGCGGAGCGGAGTTCGCCGTCTTCCGGGGCCTTAGCCCGAGTCCGAGCCCTGGGTCGGGCGGAGCGGAGTTCGCTGTCTTCCGGGGCCTTAGCCCGAGTCCGAGCCCTGGGTCGGGCGGAGCGGAGTTCACCGTCTTCCGGGGCCTTAGCCCGAGTCCGAGCCCTGGGTCGGGCGGAGCTTCCTATGGCGCCTTTGGCAAGGCCTAGCTGCCTGTCAGTCTCACTCTGTCAAGTGGCACTACAGTCGGGATGGCGCAGGCGGCGCTGTCCTTCTGTCAGACCGGTCAGTGGAGCGGCGAAGTGACGGCGGTCACTTCAGCTCTTGCAGGGGGCGCGCATCAGGATAGAGGTGTCAGGCTACCTTTGCGTTAAATGCCCCTGTGACTTGGTCGGTCGGCGCGGCGATTTAGTCAGGGTTGCTTCTAAACGAAGGCAAGGCCTCGGGCGAGCCGGAGGTGCGTCTGCCGTAAAAAGGGGGCCTCGGGCGAGACGGAAACACCTCAGGGTCGGCTGCCCTTGCCCGAGGCTAGGCTCGGGCGAGGCGTGATCGAGTCGCTCGTATGGACTGATCCCTGACTTAATCGCACCCATCAGGCCTCTGCAGCTTTATGCTGATGGGGGTTACCAGCTGAGAATTAGGCGTCTTGAGGGTACCCCTAATTATGGTCCCCGACAATCGCAAAAATGAATTTATCATTTCTGAGTTAGAAAATTAAAGTTGAAAATCTTGAAGGGTCACTAAAGGAAAAAGATGTTATAGTGCAATCACTTGAGGCAAATTTAGCCGAAGCTTAGAAATCAAATGAAGATATAGAGTTAGAGAGAAAGATGAAGGATGAAAAAATTGCAGAGCAAGACAAACACATCCAACAGTTGAGGAGTGAAATGGAGATGGTGAAAGCGAGTCATGATGACAATATCTCTCGGCTTGATCTTGAAATTCAGAACTTATAGACAAGTTAAAACAAAAGACGAGGAAAACTCGAAGTTAACAGAAGCATTAAATAACCTTCGTGATACCTGCTTCAACTTTGTCTCCTGGCTCTCTACGCGTTTGCATGAGATCTTTCACTCCATCGGGGCAACTTTAGAAGAAGCCAGCTATGCTCTTGATGATCTGCCTAGTGCGCTAAGATGGATAGAAGGTGAAGTAGATGCATTTGATGAAGTGATGAAGGGACAAGGTGACTTATGCGCACTTGTTGCCGCCTGAGGTACAACCTCCATTTGAAAAGGTAGGATGCATTCAGTTGAAGGTCGTGAACAAACCAAACTTTGACATTTTGGTAGATGACCAAGCTGCAATGTCCACTAAGGCTTTTAGTGTTGGAAATATATTTATTAAGTGGATCTAGGCAAAGGGTGGTAGGGAGATCGCTGGAGATGAAGCAAGAGCACTTTTGGATGAAGTATGTCTAAAACACTCCTTTCAATGATGTTTAGTGGTCATTTTCCCTGTTCATACTGACGTACTTACACCTTTTTGTAGGATGATGATGCGATGAAGACGGAGCCGAAGCTTAAAATGTTGCCCTGAAGAGCCTAGAATACTTGCACCTGTATTTTGCTGTTACAAGAATTGTAATGTTAGAAACTTTGTAAATGTATGGGAACAACTTACTCTTGTTACCTTTATTTTGTCCACAAGCTTCATTGTGGATGAAACCGACGCACAACAATATTTTTGAGCCAAAAGGCAAAAAACACCTTCCCTTCTTTTCATACATAACGAAGCGTCAAATTTTTTCTCCTTGCTTCTTTCTTCTTTTTCTTTCTCTTTTTTTATATATACAAGATGCCATGATGTTATGATGTTATAATGTCTAAGTGGATGCTTATGAGGATGTATGTCATGATGCAACAATTTATGTTTTTGCCGAAGGTATAATGTTGAAGGTAAAAAATAAAATGTGAGACTCTGTATCCCCTTAGGAACGACTATAGAGTCTTTTCACCTTTACTAGGTGATTTCTCTAGCTTTGCATTCCCTTAGGAATGACTTTGAGTCTTTTTCACCTTTACTAGGTGATTTCTCTGACTCTGCATTCCCTTAGGAATGACTTTTGAGCCTTCGACACCTTTACTAAGTGCACTGATCCTGCCTTCTTATCGAAGGACTTCGGGATTCCATTCTTCTTTATTTTCTCTTTTATACACTTGATGGTGTAGTCTTAGGTTTACATTTTATATCATGGGCAGAATTTGCCCTTATATATGCTGGGCTGAAGCATGTGAGTTACAAGAATGGCCCCATTAAAAACCTTCCCCTTCTGAAAGGAAAAAGGAACCATCAAAGAAATGAAAAATTACATGATTGTTTACACATAGTATCGACGAATCTCATCCGCGTTCCATGACCTTGGAACGTTATTTCCATCCATGTCCTTTAGCCTATAAGACCCTGGTCTGCCTAAAGATACAACCAAGAAGGGCCCTTATCACTTTACTTGTAGCTTCCCTACTGTTTCTGGATTGGCTATCCTTCGGAGCACAAGACGACCTGGCTCAATATTCTTTAACTTAACCTTCATGTCTCGCCATTTAATTGTTTCTGCTTGCTACTTGTTGATGTGATCAATTGCTTACAGCCTGATCCCTTCTATGGTGTCTTTTGAAATTTTCTGGCTATCTTCATTATCGATCGAAGCTATAATTCGCGTTGATCCTGTTTTTGCTTCTTCTGGGGTTATAACTTTGTCTCCATATAGCAGTTTGAAAGGATTGAATCCTATGGACCTTAAAGCTGAGGTATTATGATTCCATACTACTTTGGCTAACTCACCTAGCCATTTGCCCTTCGGCAAATTGAAGATTAACCTCATGATCCCTACCAAAATGATGTTGTTTGCTCTTTCAACTATACCATTGGACTCTAGGTGCCTTACTAATGCAAAATGTATGTTGGTGCCAACATGATTGTAGAAAGTTTTAATTGAATTCCATTATCAATTGTTAGAACCTTTGGTGCTTCGAAGCAGCAGATGATGTTTTACCAATAAAATTCCTGGATTGTGATAGAAGTTATTGTGGCTAAAGGCTTAGCTTCGATGCACTTGGAGAAGTATTCGACTGCTACCACATCGTATATTAGATTCCCTCGAGGTGGTGGCAACAGGCCAAGGAAATCCATGCCCCACCTTTGTAATGGCCATGTTGGTTGGATCAGCTGAGTTAAAGATGAAGGTTCTTTCTGGTCCCTAGCGCATCTATGGCAATTGTCACACTTCTGGACTAGCTCTACAGGGTCTAAAGCAGTGTTTGGCCAATAAAATCCTTGCCAAAAGACTTTTCCCAAAAGTGGTCTTTTGGGGACTTGTTCTCAAATGCTATGAATCAATAACAAGGCAACACAGTGTTAAAGGTTAATATCATTCGTCCTTCGAAGCATTATTTCCCTTAGGATATAACGATCTTCGGACGAAGGTCATGAAGGACGTACCTTCATCATCATGATAAGTGATAATGAAAGACGAAGCATATGAAACATGAAAGATAACATGAACGATCATATAGCATTATTCACATATCTTCATTACATAAATTCAAGTATTTAAATACAATATTTAATCATATTTATACCTCCGGCTTGACAGAAGGCAAAAAATCCAAGCGTTGCGCACGAGCGAATACAAGATAGCATGAACAGTACAGGGATACTGTTCATCTATTTGTAGGCACAGGACGCAGCCTGTGAGAAATTACACTCATGTCCTTTACAAAGGTTTACAATCATGATACAAGCTATCACAGGCCGATTGGTCATTTCATCTTTAAGTCGGTGCATTTGGAAATATACTCCGAAGCCCTTTGATTGATAGCTTCGGCTTTGTGCCAGTCTTCCGAAGGTGTTTCTTCTTATGGGACCTTCGGCGACGAAGCAGGCCCCCAACAGTAGCCCCTTCACGGTGCCAGATCGTTTTTCGTAACGAGCTCGACCCGTGAAAAACTCTCTCAGGCTTCAGAATGCCGAAGGTCTGAAAAACACCTTCCCTAAGCTCGTTGCCGGGAAACGATTTAAATATTCCGAGTGAAGGATGGTCCCACCATGCAACGGGTACGTGCGATCTGGTGATTCAGCTTCTTGGGCACTATGGTCCACCGTTCAGCGAGTGCGGGTGATTGTTCAGTGGGTGCGAGCGACTTGACGATTCACCTTCCCACCTGTAGCACTATATAAACAGACGGGTAGTTGTGAAGTTACCACAACATTTACTGCTATTGTACTGTTGTGCTGCCAAAAAATTTGACCACCGCCGAAGCTTATTCACCGTATTCTCAGTCAAAGGATCACTTTGCTCTAGCTTCGTGAGAAGAGGGAGCTTCGTCAAAAATACTCAACTTCGTTAAAACGCAAGAAATTCAACATCAAATGGCCAGAGTGCACTCAACAGCTAGGGTTACACATGACGGAGAGGAAACCGAAGCTACTGAAACTGCTCCGATCTCCAAAGTTATGAGGCGGTCGGGACTAGTTGTAACTAAAAGGGAAATGTGCCCTTGGGCCATTTCTAAGTATTTTGGTGATTTAGTGTCCAACACAAGTGCCTAAGCGTAAAATGGTGGACAAAGTACAAATCAAGGATAAAGGTATGTTTCTCAGACTTAGTACATTGTTTTAGTGACTAATGTATTGTGTCTAAGTGCTGGAAACAGGAAAAATCCAATTGGAATTGTCTTGGCTCGAGCAGCCAAGAATCTGCTCAGTCTGGGTGCACCGGACTGTCCGGTGTGCACCGGACAGTGTCCGGTGCGCCAGGCTGGTTTGAGCAAAGTGGCTGCTCTCGGGACTTCGACGGCGGTGTACGGCTATAATTCACCGGACTGTCCGGTGTGCACCGGACTGTCCGGTGGGCCGTTCATAGGCGAACTCGTCGCTCTCGGGAATTCTTCGGCGACGTACGGCTATAATTCACCGGACTGTCCGGTGTGCACCGGACTGTCCGGTGAGCCAACGGTCGGCCGAGCCAACGGTCGGCCGCGCAATCTGCGCGGGACACATGGCCGAGCCAACGGCTAGAAGACGACACCGGACTGTCCGGTGTGCACCGGACATGTCAGGTGCGCCAACGGCTCTCAGGCTGCCAACGGTCGACTGCACTGTTTATGGAAAGAAATCGTGCACCGGACATGTCCGGTGTGCACCGGACTGTCCGGTGCGCCAGTCAACAGAAGGCAAGATCAGCCTTCCCAGATTGCTCTCAACGGCTCCTAGCTGCCTTGGGGCTATAAAAGGGACCCCTAGGCGCATGGAGGAGCACACCAAGCATCTCCTAAGCATTCCTAAGCACCAAGACATCGATTTCGCGCCTTTGATTCTTTGTGATAGCAATTAGAGCTCTAGTTGAGTGGTGAACTCATTGAGTTGTGTTGTGAGCTCTCATTACGACTTGTGTGCGTGGTGTTGCTGTGATTTCTTGTCTTGAGTGCGTTGCTAATCCCTCCCTTGCTCCATGTTTCTTTGTGATCTTAAAGTGTAAGGGCGAGAGGCTCCAAGTTGTATAGATTCCTCGCAAACGGGATTGAGAAAAAGCAAGCAAAACACCGTGGTATTCAAGTGGGTCTTTGGACCACTTGAGAGGGGTTGATTGCAACCCTCGTCCGTTGGGACGCCACAACGTGGAGTAGGCAAGCGTTGGTCTTGGCCAAACCACGGGATAACCACCGTGCCATCTCTGTGATTGATCCTTGTTGGTTATTGTGTTTTGTTGAGGATTCCTCTCTAGCCACTTGGCAATTATTGTGCTAACGATTAACCAAGTTTTGTGGCTTAAGTTTTTAAAGTTTCACAGGATCACCTATTCACCCCCCCTCTAGGTGCTCTCAATTGGTACCAGAGCCGTTCTCTTCACAAAGGGACTAACCTCCCGAAGAGATGGATCCTAAGGGGAAGGGAATCGTGATCAACGACAAAGAGAAGGAATCCTTCGTCAACGAGCCGAAGGACGACAAGCCTACCGACTCCGGCTCGGGCCATAGACGGAAGGAAGGGAAAAAGAAGAAGACGAGGCGCATCAAGGAGATCGTCTATTACGACGACAGCGATGAGTCTACTTCTTCCCAAAAGGACGACGACCACAACGACTACGAGAGAAGGAAACCGGTTAATTCGAACTTTTCTTTTGACTACTCTCGTATTCCGCAAAGTTCAAATTCACATTTGCTCTCCATTCCACTCGGCAAGCCCCCACACTTTGATGGGGAGGACTACGGATTTTGGAGCCACAAAATGCGTAGTCACCTATTCTCTCTCCATCCTAGTATATGGGAGATTGTAGAGAGTGGAATGCACTTTGATAGTTCGGATAGTCCCATGTTCATTAATGAACAAATTCATAAGAATGCACAAGCTACTACTGTTCTTCTAGCTTCATTGTGCAGGGATGAATACCACAAAGTGAGCGGCTTGGATAACGCCAAGCAGATCTGGGACACCCTCAAGATTTCTCATGAGGGGAACAACGTCACCTTGCTCACCAAGATGGAGTTGGTGGAGGGCGAGCTTGGGCGGTTCGCGATGATAAGGGGCGAGGAGCCAACTCAAACATACAACCGGCTCAAGACCCTTATCAACAAAATAAGGAGCTACGGAAGCACGCGATGGACGGACCACGACGTCGTCCGACTGATGCTAAGGTCCTTTACCGTTCTTGATCCTCATTTGGTGAATAATATTCGTGAGAATCCCAGGTACACCAAAATGTCGCCCGAAGAAGTCCTTGGAAAATTCGTTAGCGGGCGAATGATGATCAAGGAGGCGAGGTACGTGGACGACGCCTTGAATGGTCCGATCAACGAGCCGCAACCCCTTGCTCTCAAGGCAACAAGAAGCAAGGAGGCGCTACCTAGCAAGGTGGCACAAATCGAGGCGGCTGGACTTAATGATGAAGAGATGGCCCTCATCATCAAGAGATTCAAGACGGCTCTTAAAGGTCGCAAGGGACAGCCAAGCAAGACCAAAGCCAAGGGGAAGCGCTCATGCTTCAAATGCGGTAAGCTTGGTCATTTTATTGCTAACTGTCCCGACAATGATAGTGATCAGGATCAAGGGAACAAGAGGGAGAAGAAGAAAATCTATAAGAAGGCAAAGGGCGAGGCTCATCTTGGCAAGGAGTGGGATTCGGATTGCTCCTCGTCCGACTCCGACAATGAAGGACTCGCCGCCACCGCCTTCAACAAGTCATACCTCTTCCCCAACGAACGTCACACATGCCTTATGGCAAGGGAGAAGAAGGTATGTACTCAAGACTCTACTTATGCTTCTTCAAGTGAGGATGAATCTAGTGATGAGGATGAAATAGATTATTCATGTCTATTTAAGGGCCTAGATAGAACCAAGGTAGATAAAATTAATGAATTAATTGATGCCTTGAATGATAAGAATAGGCTTCTAAAAAAACAAGAAGATTTATTGTATGAAGAACATGACAAATTTATAGAAGCACAAAAATCTCATGCTTTAGAAGTCAAAAGAAATGAAATGCTTTCATGTGAATTATCTTCGTGCCATGAGACAATTTCTAGCTTAAGGAACATTAATGATGATTTGAATGCTAAGTTGAAAATAGCTAGTAAATCAACAACTTGTGTAGAAAATGTTGTTATTTGCAATAGATGTAAAGATTTTGATATTGATGCTTGTAGTGAACACATAGCTTCTATTGCAAAGTTAAACGATGAATTGGCTAGTCTTAACGCCCAACTTAAGACTAGCAAAAGTGATTTCGATAAACTAAAATTTGCAAGGGATGCCTACACGATTGGTAGACACCCCTCCATTAAGGATGGACTTGGCTTCAAGAGGGAAGCCAAGGACTTAACAAGCCATAAGGCTCCCATCTCCACCAAGGAGAAAGGGAAGGCCCCTATGGCAAGTAGCACTAAAAAGAACCATGCTTTTATGTACAACAATAGAAGAAAGTCTCATAGGAGTTGCAATGCTTTTGATTCACATGACTCGTATGCTATGTTTGCTCCTAGTTCTTCCTATATGCATGGTAGAGATATGCCTAGGAAAAATGTTCATCATGTGCCTAGAAAAAATTTTGTTCATGCTTCTAGGAAAGTTATGAATGGTCCCTCTACAATTTATCATGCTTTGAATGCTTCCTTTGCTATTTGTAGAAAGGATAGGAAAATAGTTGCTAGGAAATTAGGGGCAAAATGCAAGGGTGATAAAACTTGCATTTGGGTCCCTAAGGAAATTGTGACTAACCTTGTAGGACCCAACAAGAGTTGGGTACCTAAAACCCAAGCCTAAATTTGCCTTGCAGGTTTATGCATCCGGGGGTTCAAGCTGGATTATCGACAGCGGATGCACAAACCATATGACGGGGGAGAAGAAGATGTTCACCTCCTACGTCAAGAATAAGGATTCCCAAGATTCAATCATATTTGGTGATGGGAACCAAGGCAAGGTGAAAGGTTTAGGCAAGATTGCAATATCAAATGAGCATTCTATCTCTAATGTGTTTTTAGTGGAGAGTCTTAGATATAATTTACTATCTGTTAGTCAATTATGTAATATGGGATATAACTGTTTATTTACAAATGTAGATGTGTCTGTCTTTAGAAGATGTGATGGTTCACTAGCTTTTAAGGGTGTACTAGACGACAAACTTTACTTAGTTGATTTTGCAAAAGAAGAGGCCGATCTAGATGCATGCTTAATAGCTAAGACTTGCATGGGCTAGTTGTGGCATCGCCGCTTAGCACATGTGGGGATGAAGAACCTCCACAAGCTTCTAAAGGGAGAACACGTGATAGGTCTAACCAATGTTCATTTCGAAAAAGATAGACCTTGTGCAGCTTGTCAAGCAGGTAAACATGTGGGAGGAGCACATCACAGCAAGAATGTGATGACCACGTCAAGACCTCTGGAGCTGCTGCATATGGACCTCTTCGGACCCGTCGCCTATCTGAGCATAGGAGGAAGTAAGTATGGTCTAGTTATTGTTGATGATTTTCCCGCTTCACTTGGGTGTTCTTTTTGCAGGATAATTCTGAAACCCAAGGGACCCTCAAGCGCTTCCTCAGGAGAGCTCAAAATGAGTTTGAGCTCAAGGTAAAGAAGATAAGGAGCGACAACGGGTCCGAATTCAAGAATCTTCAAGTGGAGGAGTTCCTTGAGGAGGAGGGGATCAAGCACGAGTTCTCCGCTCCCTACACACCTCAGCAAAATGGTGTGGTAGAGAGGAAGAACAGGACGCTCATAGATATGGCAAGGACTATGCTTGGAGAGTTCAAGACCCCCGAGTGCTTTTGGTCGGAAGCCGTGAACACGGCTTGCCACGCCATCAACAGGGTCTACCTTCACCGCCTCCTCAAGAAGACCTCATACGAGCTGCTAACTGGTAACAAACCCAATGTATTGTACTTTCGTGTATTTGGGAGTAAATGCTACATTCTAGTGAAGAAGGGTAGGAATTCCAAATTTGCTCCCAAAGCTGTAGAAGGGTTTTTATTAGGTTATGATTCAAATACAAAGGCATATAGGGTCTTCAACAAATCATCGGGTTTGGTTGAAGTCTCTAGCGACGTTGTATTTGATGAGACTAATGGCTCTCCAAGAGAGCAAGTTGTTGATCTTGATGATATAGATGAAGAAGACGTTCCAACGGCCGCGATACGCACCATGGCGATTGGAGATGTACGGCCTCAGGAACAATTGGAGCAAGATCAACCATCTTCCTCAACTATGGTGCATCCCCCAACCCAAGATGACGCACAGGTACCTCAAGTGGAGGCGCATGATCAAGGGGGAGCACAGGATGTTCAAGTTGAGGAGGAAGATGCACCTCAGGCACCTCCAACCCAAGTTCGAGCAACGATCCAAAGGGATCATCCCGTCGACCAGATATTGGGTGATATTAGCAAGGGAGTAACTACTCGCTCAAGATTAGTTAATTTTTGTGAACATTACTCCTTTGTCTCTTCTATTGAGCCTTTCAGGGTAGAAGAGGCCTTGCTAGATCCGGACTGGGTGTTGGCCATGCAGGAGGAACTCAACAACTTCAAGCGCAATGAAGTTTGGACACTGGTGCCTCGTCCCAAGCAAAATGTTATGGGAACCAAGTGGGTGTTCCGCAACAAATAGGACGAGCACGGGGTGGTGACGAGGAACAAGGCTCGACTTGTGGCAAAAGGTTATGCCCAAGTCGCAGGTTTGGACTTTGAGGAGACGTTTGCTCCTGTGGCTAGGCTAGAATCAATTCGTATTTTGCTAGCATATGCCGCTCACCATTCTTTCAGGTTGTACCAAATGGATGTGAAGAGCGCTTTCCTCAACGGGCCGATCAAGGAGGAGGTGTACGTGGAGCAACCCCCTGGCTTCGAGGATGAACGGTACCCCGACCATGTGTGTAAGCTCTCTAAGGCGCTCTATGGACTTAAGCAAGCCCCAAGAGCATGGTATGAATGCCTTAGAGACTTTTTAATTGCTAATGCCTTCAAGGTTGGGAAAGCCGATCCAACTCTTTTCACTAAGACTTGCGATGGTGATCTTTTTGTGTGCCAAATTTATGTCGATGACATAATATTTGGTTCTACTAATCAAAAGTCTTGTGAAGAGTTTAGCAGGGTGATGACGCAGAAATTCGAGATGTCAATGATGGGCGAGTTGAACTACTTCCTTGGGTTCCAAGTGAAGCAACTCAAGGACGGCACTTTCATCTCCCAAACGAAGTACACGCAAGACTTGCTAAAGCGGTTTGGGATGAAGGACGCCAAGCCCGCAAAGACGCCGATGGGAACCGACGGACACACCGACCTCAACAAAGGTGGTAAGTCCGTTGATCAAAAAGCATACCGGTCCATGATAGGTTCATTGCTTTATTTATGTGCTAGTAGACCGGATATTATGCTTAGCGTATGCATGTGTGCTAGATTTCAATCCGATCCTAAGGAGTGTCACTTAGTGGCTGTGAAGCGAATTCTTAGATATTTAGTCGCTACGCCTTGCTTCGGGATCTGGTATCCAAAGGGGTCTAACTTTGACTTGATTGGGTACTCAGATTCCGACTATGCTGGATGTAAGGTCGATAGGAAAAGTACATCGGGGACGTGCTAATTCTTAGGAAGGTCCCTGGTGTCATGGAATTCTAAGAAACAAACTTCCGTTGCCCTATCCACCGCTGAGGCCGAGTACGTTGCCGCAGGACAGTGTTGCGCGCAACTACTTTGGATGAGGCAAACCCTCCGGGACTTTGGCTACAATCTGAGCAAAGTCCCACTCCTATGTGACAATGAGAGTGCTATCCGAATAGCGGAAAATCCTGTTGAGCACAGCCGCACAAAGCACATTGACATCCGGCATCACTTTTTGAGAGACCACCAGCAAAAGGGAGATATCGAAGTGTTTCATGTTAGCACCGAGAACCAGCTAGCCGATATCTTCACTAAGCCTTTAGATGAAAAGACCTTTTGCAGGCTGCGTAGTGAGCTAAATGTCCTAGATTCGCGGAACTTGGATTGAATTGTAGCATACATGTGTTTATGCCTTTGATCATGTTCATTCTGCATTTTGTTGCTTATTGTGGTGCTCAAGTTGTACAAACACTCCCTGGACCTCACAAGTCCTTTTTGCAAGTAATGCACATATTTAGGGGGAGCTGTGCTACAACTTGACCCTTTGAGACTAACCATATTCTTGAGTTTGGTTGTTTTAGTCTCAAAGAAGGATTGAAAGGGAAAAGGTGGACTTGGACCATGCAAGACTTCCACTGCACTCCGATGAAAAGAGTAACTTTTCCAAGTTCATCTTTATACTCTTATTGCCTTTGTACTCTTATTTGAAGATTTTGGTGAGGCAATGGGGTTAAAGGGCCAAGATTGATCCCGTTTTGGTGCTTGATGCCAAAGGGGGAGAAAATAAAGGCCAAAGCGATAAATGGATCAGCTACCACTTGAGAGATTTTGAAAATAGTAGAATAGAGCGTTTTGTTTGTCAAAACTCTTTTATTGTCTCTTATGTCAAAAGTTGGCCTCTTGTGGGGAGAAGTGTTGATTATGGGAAAAAGGGGGAGTTTTTGAAATCCTTGATCAAATTTCTTTGGAAAACCTCTCTGTATGTCTCTACAAGTGGATTTGACTTAGAGATAGGAATTTGAGTTTGATTTGCAAAAACAAACCAAGTGGTGGCATAGAGTGATCCATATATGTCAAATTTGATTCAAAACAACTTTGAGTTCTTAGTTGAATTGGTTTTGTACTTGTTCTACTTGCTTTATGTTGTGTTGGCATAAATCACCAAAAAGGGGGAGATTGAAAGGGAAATGTGCCCTTGGGCCATTTCTAAGTATTTTGGTGATTTAGTGTCCAACACAAGTGCCTAAGCGTAAAATGGTGGACAAAGTACAAATCAAGGATAAAGGTATGTTTCTCAGACCTAGTACATTGTTTTAGTGACTAATGTATTGTGTCTAAGTGCTGGAAACAGGAAAAATCCAATTGGAATTGTCTTGGCTCGAGCAGCCAAGAATCTGCTCAGTCTGGGTGCACCGGACTGTCCGGTGTGCACCGGACTGTCCGGTGTGCACCAGACAGTGTCCGGTGCGCCAGGCTGGTTTGAGCAAAGTGGCTGCTCTCGGGACTTCGATGGCGGTGTACGGCTATAATTCACCGGACTGTCCGGTGTGCACCGGACTGTCCGGTGGGCCATTCATAGGCGAACTCGTCGCTCTCGGGAATTCTTCGGCGACGTACGGCTATAATTCACCGGACTGTCTGGTGTGCACCGGACTGTCTGGTGAGCCAACGGTCGGCCGGGCCAACGGTCGGCCGCGCAATCTGCGCGGGACACATGGCCGAGCCAATGGCTAGAAGACGACACCGGACTGTCCGGTGTGCACCGGACATGTCAGGTGCGCCAACGGCTCTCAGGCTGCCAACGGTCGACTGCACTGTTTATGGAAAGAAATTGGGCACCGGACATGTCCGGTGTGCACCGGACTGTCCGGTGCGCCAGTCGACAGAAGGCAAGATCAGCCTTCCCAGATTGCTCTCAACGGCTCCTAGCTGCCTTAGGGCTATAAAAGGGACCCCTAGGCGCATGGAGGAGCACACCAAGCATCTCCTAAGCATTCCTAAGCACCAAGACATCGATTCCGCGCCTTTGATTCTTTGTGATAGCAATTAGAGCTCTAGTTGAGTGGTGAACTCATTGAGTTGTGTTGTGAGCTCTCATTACGACTTGTGTGCGTGGTGTTGCTGTGATTTCTTGTCTTGAGTGCGTTGCTAATCCCTCCCTTGCTCCATGTTTCTTTGTGATCTTAAAGTGTAAGGGCGAGAGGCTCCAAGTTGTGGAGATTCCTCGCAAACGGGATTGAGAAAAAGCAAGCAAAACACCGTGGTATTCAAGTGGGTCTTTGGACCACTTGAGAGGGGTTGATTGCAACCCTTGTCCGTTGGGACGCCACAACGTGGAGTAGGCAAGCGTTGGTCTTGGCCGAACCACGGGATAACCACCGTGCCATCTCTGTGATTGATCCTTGTTGGTTATTGTGTTTTGTTGAGGATTCCTCTCTAGCCACTTAGCAATTATTGTGCTAACGATTAACCAAGTTTTGTGGCTTAAGTTTTTAAAGTTTCACAGGATCACCTATTCACCCCCCCTCTAGGTGCTCTCAGTAACGGAGGGCGCTCCTGACGAAGGCGCCCCTGCTACTGAAATGGACCAGGCAGACATTGAAGAAGGTGATATTGGTGAAGAAGAGATTGATTATAACACCGCTATGCCATCGAAGCCCAGCCATATGGATTTTGGAAAGTCGACTGTGTCTAAAGCTGATATGGCTATGATGACGAAGCTAGGATACTTCAGAGAAGCCAACAAGGGGTTGATTTGCTTTGGTGGGGAAGAAACTATCCTGAAACCAGAAAATGATGAAGTGGTGGTCTTTAAGAGCTTCTTCAAAGCAGGGCTGAGATTTCCTCTGCACGGGATGATTGGAGATGTCTTGGAAAATTTTGAGATTTACCTTCATCAGCTGACCCCTAACGCCATTTGTTGGGGGCCTTCGGCTTCCGAAGGTCCTCAAAAACATGATTTAACAATGTCTCTGGAGTATAATGTTTAAACAGGTACCTTCGGACATAAATCAAAACCACAGCGTAAAGATGCACAAAGAGTATGAAGGATGGTGCAGAGCCGAAGCTATGCGCAGAGGAGCTTCGGCGTGATAGCAGAAAAAGAAACCGACTTAAAAGGGAAAAGGCTATTTAGACCCTGATGGATTGCTATAGAGTTATTAGCAAATGTAAAGGGCATGGGTGTAATTTTACATGGGCTGCGTCCCGTACCTATAAATAGATGAACAGTGCTCCCGTACTGTTCACGCTGACTTGGCATTTACTTTCGCGTCGTGTTTGTACCCCTGCTTTCCTTCAAGCCGAAGGTACTTTATAATTTGTTATTGTTGATACAGTCACGCAAATAAAAATAAGTTGGTAATAACATTTAAAGTGTTTATATTATTTTTCATATCTTGTGTATGAATCCTTCTTCGTCATTTATCGTGTTTATGAAGGTTTGTCCTTCATAACCTTCGTCCGGAATTCATTATATCCGAAGGGAGATAATGTTTCGAAGGACGAAGGACTTTAACATTTAACACTTTTTATGTTGCCTTGTTCTTAACTCTTAGCATTTGAGAACAAGTCCCCAACATTGGCGCCCACCTCCGGTGAACTCACTTCCACTTTTTGAGTTTCGAACACCTTCGGCAAGCATAGACCTTCATCATGCCGCCAAAGAAAGCTTCAGCAACAGGGGCTGCCGCTCTGCAGCCGCTGGACCCCAACCAGGAGACCCTCTCTCTTCGGGAGGCCCGAAGCCAGAAGAGGAAGGCCACCAGTCCAACGCCTCAGGAGGACGACTTGGACCAAGAGATCAGAAATATGGAGATGCTCCATCAGCAGGTGCAAAGGAAGAAGGAAAAGATGGCTAGGCTGGCTGATCTGCAAAGGCAGATAGACGAAGCCTCTGAAGAAGTTCGCCATCTTACTCAAGATGAGCAGAACTGAAGGCCTCAACACAGAGAGCTTCATCAAGAGGGCTTCTTCAATGAGGATGACTGGTATGAGAATTTCCATCACAGAAATTTTGCTTTTGATGATGCTTCTCCTCTGTCAGCAGAACTGTAGGCTACACCTTGGCCTCCGTCTTACAAGCCGCCTCAACTCCCCATGTATGACGAACACTCTGATCCGAAGCAGTTTCTGATGAGCTACGAAGCAACGATATCTTCCTATGGTGGCAATACTGCAGTCATGGCGAAGTCTTTCGTCATGGCCGTCAAGAATGTTGCACAAACCTGGTACTCCTCCCTTCGGCCAGGAACAATCACACCATGGCAGAAGCTGAAGGATATGCTGATCACCAGTTTCCAAGGGTTTCAAACGAAGCCGGTCACCGCTCAAGCCTTATTCCAGTGCACCCAAGACCACGAAGAATATCTTCAGGCGTATGTCCGAAGGTTCTTACGCCTGAGGGCACAAGCGCCAACAGTGCCCAATGAAATTGTCATTGAGGCCATGATTAAGGGACTTCAGCCGGGATCTTCAGCTCAATACTTTGCCAGGAAGCCCCCTCAGACTTTGGAGAAACTGCTTCAGAAGATGGATGAATAGATCCGCGCTGACAATGACTTTCGGCAGAGAAGGGAGGAAGCTTACAGGTTCTCCGAAATAGCCAGGGGCTTCGGAGGGAGAATTCATCCTAGACATGTCAGATCGATTAATTCCACTCAGAATGATGACAGGGGAAGCCAGCAGCAGAGGCCACAATACTCCTCCCAGGCTTCGGGGCAGTAGCAGAGCTATCCTCGGCCTCCAGCTCCAAGGGGCAGAGGTGCCAGGGGCTTCGGAGGAAGATTTGGGGATCAGCCCAGGAAAATTTATTGCCTATTCTGTGGTGAGGACAAGGGCCACACCACCAGGATGTGCCATGTCACCATCCAGAAACAAAAGGAAATAGCAGAAGCTGCAGCCCAACAGACCCAGCCGAAGCAAGTTATGCATACTGCTTCGTACCACTCGCCTTATATCCCAGAGTATGTGGGCAACCGCCCTGCAGCTTCTGTTGCTTCGGCAAGTCAATCTCAGGCATCTTGGCAACAGCCTCCACCTCCACCACCAATGCAACGAGGCCAGCAGCCAGAAGGGAGTCAGCATACTCAACACCAATGAGACTTCAGAGAAGAGTCCGAAGCTCGCACAGTCAACAGTACTGTGCCAGAATCGAAGCACATTTACTAACAAATATCCTACCTCGGCAGCAGTTTTTGCATTCAGTATCATTTTCTTTAAGGAACAATTATTGAAAGCCTAAGTGTTTTTTGTCGTTTTCAATTTCTTGTAATAGCTTCGCCTTTGCCATAGTACAAATATACTTTCTCCATAGAATAACGGAGTCCAAAAAGTTGCCGAAGCATAAGAACTTATGGTTACAGGGAGAACCTCTGAAATAACAAAAAGTCGTTCCTAAGGGAGCGCAGCGTAAGTTTTCTGCTCAAAAGTCGTTCCGAAGGGAATGCAGAGCTTACAACGAAAAATAAACGCTGATTCCGCTGAAGTAAAAGGCGAAGAAGCTCCTAAGGGAGGCTTACAGCGAAAAATAAATGCTGATTCCGCTGAAGTAAAAGGCGAAGAAGCTCCTAAGGGAGGCTTACAGCGAAAAATAAACGCTGATTCCGCTGAAGTAAAAGGCGAAGAAGCTCCTAAGGGAGGCTTACAGTGAAAAATAAACGTCGACCTTCAGCAAATATCATTTTGCATAACATCACATCATCACATCATGTGCATAGCATAACATCATACATCATATTGCATCAATGACGCAAGAAGGGGGTTCAATGTTAACATTCAGAGATTGTTTCAAAGAAACAGTGCCAAGACACAAAAATAATTATTGAAGAAGCATACCTTCGTCAAACTCTGAAATGAAAAGATCTATTGGTTACTGATTTTACGAAGATTGGATGTTTTCTATGAAAATACGGATATTATTTACGAAGCATGAAAAGAAGGGAAGGTGTTTTTTCGCCGAAGGCTCAAAAACGGTATGTATGTAAAGTTTCATGCATCGTAAAGAATTGAACCATAAATAGCTTATATATTACATTCAAAGTTACAAAATATTACACATATTGTTCAACAAATATTACATTCCAAATGTTTTTTATAACATCTAATCTTCCCTTAGAACTACTTCTGCAGCTTCATTTAGTAGTTGATCAACAACTTTGTCCATGATAGCTTCAGCCATTTTCCTAATCTCGTCATCCCCCTTTACGTTGGGGTCCGCTAATGGCTCGGCGGGCTCTGAGGGAGGAGAAGGTGCGGCTATGTTACAAAGTGTAGACAAGTTCGAAATCAAAAAGTTACAACAAAAACCCAAAAACTAGTAGTTAATACCTATTCGCCCTTCGAGATCCACACTTTTCTCAGCGGCCTCTGCTACTTTTCTAGCGTCATGAATACCTTTTTCGCTTCTTCGTATAATTTCTTGAGCCATCTCCCGGCCACCATTTTCCCAGATGTCGGTGAAAAATTTTCCACCAACCAAACTTGCCTCGGCCGAAGGGTCTTTTATGTCTTCAGAAGATAAATCGGTTTCAGTCTGTGCCAAGGATTTCACGTGATCACAGCCTTTTTTCTCCAGAACAGTGGCAATCCCCCTAGCAGCCGAGAAGGCGCATATGTCTCCGCGTGCTATTCAAGACTTCTTCAAAAGCTTCAGCTTCGTGGCTGATCCACCCAATTGGGCCTTCGGGGTCGCCCCTCATGAAATTTTCTTCGCTTGAGAACGCGCCAACGCTGGCGAAGCTGGTTCTTATTTTCTTAACACATTCTATAGATTTTTCATAACACCTTTTCTTGGATGCACGAAGCTCTTCAACGTTTTTTTTTTCTAAATGATTTGCCTATTGTTCACTAATTTCTCGTTTTGCTTCTTCAACCGTGCATTCTTCTTTAGCTCTGGCTAGCTCTTTCCGAAGATCCTCAAGTTCGCGCTTCTGAGCCTCAGCTTGAGCTTTGAAAGCAGCTTCGTCTTCTTTTATTTTATTCACCAACGAATGTAATATTTTATCTTTTTCGAGACCTTCGTTCCTTAGTTCAATTACCTCAGAACGAAGGTTGCTCAAGGCTATGGTACATCCTTCGTCTTCGGCATCTTTTTGTGCCCTGAGGGCATTGCTAAGTATAAGGCCCTGCAAAAAATGCGTTAATAAGTTTAAGCAAATGAAAAATTTTGGTTTCAAGGAATAATACGAAGATCTCATTTTTTCACCTTTAAACTATTGTACGCTAAGCTGTCGGCCAGCTCGTCCTTTGACAACACCGATAGCCCGTCTTCTAATGTTGGGAATCCGAAGCTCTTGCTCATCTCCCGACAGATAGAAATCTCCTTGCTGTCAAGGTGACAATACAAGAAGTCTTCTTCTCCGCTGCCGTTGAATATCAGCGCCCCTTTTGGATATTTCAATTTTTGCGCATAGAATTGAGCTTCTCTTTTTTCTTTTTTGCTCAGATTTTTACCCGAAGCATGACGTAATACATAGTCAGAAGCTTCAGAAGATGCTTCGGGAATAGGTGTGGCGATTTTCTCAGATAAAGCTTCTTCTGCAGATTCTTTTTCTGTTTCTTTTTCAATTTCTAAGAATTCCCTCTTGGTAGGCTCTGAAAGCCCAGTTTCAGTGTCTTTGGAACTTCAGCAGTTATCTTCAAAGTAGCGCTTGAAGATTTTATCGTTTCCAGTACATCTAGCACGTTAACCATTCTTTTCCACTTGGGGGTTGTAGTAAGGTCTTTTTGTGCCATCGGCATTGGCATTGGCACCTTAACTCTTGCTGAAGGACTTAAAATTTCCGATGTCTTTGTTTCTTCAGCTCTCAGTTCTTCTATTTTTTCCATCTCCGGCATTTTGGCCGGCTCTTCAATATTCGACAGGGGAGTCGGCTCCTTGGCTTCGGTGGCCGAAGAGGTCTCACCGACAAACTCAGGCACTGTGGCCGGTTCAATATAGCATGGCCGGTGCGTAAGAACCTTCATCTTTTTCCTCTTCGGCGCCGGCTTCACTAGGAGCGGCTGAAGCAACTTCCTTTGCAGAAGCCGTAACTTTCCTTTTTTGACCCCGTGTTGGGTAACGGTAGTCAGGATAGACGAACCCAATGGCATCAAATACTCGGTTGAGTCTTTTTTTCTTCCGGCCTCCGAAGGCCGCGGACAGTGCAGTATCTTCTGCCTTCGAGTATGGCCCAAGCAGTTCATCGCTTATGGCCTCAATACATTTTAACCAGTCATCATCTGGCTCTACAAACTTATCTCCATATCTGAAGGTGTATTTTAACCTAATTAGTCCACCTTCGTCAGGTTTGCTGATGGTTTCCTTCGGCATTTCCCACTTTTCTACAAGTGGCCATACTCTGAAGGCAATGTGTTCCTGAATCAAATCCTTTGTCCCGATGAAAGAGCAAACTACACCGAAGGCTCTCCGACATTCTTCGGCTGCTTCGTCAATATCCACCTTCGGTTTCCGAAGGCCAAAACGCTGCCAGATGGGGCGCATGATGATATCTTTAATATCTTCTCGTGTCTTCAAGTCGTTTTTCACATAGAACCATTCCTTCATCCAGTCCCTAGGCCATCTCTTTCGAAAAGTTGGTACGGGACAGCTTGACCCAGAGCGGGCACCGAAGCTATAACAGCCAAAATTGTTATGATATTGCTCTTTACCCCATGGTTTTGTTTCATATAATAACTCATGCATATTGCAGAAACTTTTTGCATTTGGCTCCAAACCTTGGCTCTTCACGGCCCATACGAAGATTCCCATCCTTATGATTGCTTCGGGAGTAATTTGATGAAGGCAGATTTCAAATATCTTCAAAACTTCTACCACAAAGTTGCTCAAAGGAAACCGAAGTCTAGCCTTGAAGAAACTTCGGAATATCACGACTTCATTCTCCTCGGGAGTCAGACAAGTTTTCTCTCCTTCGTCAGCCCTCACAATAGATAAATCCCGAAAATATCTACCCCTCATATTGACAAGATGACTTTGCTTTATGCTTGATTTTCCAAAAACTGCATGGCTTGGTCGCCAGGGTCGATCTTCGGAATCTTCACCACCACTTTCCACATCATAGCTGTCACTATCACCAGTGTCTTCAGATAAACCCTCTAAGATCTCCCTAGTAATCTTCTCTGTATTTGTCTTTGCTATTGATTCAAGAAAGCCAAGATTCATCTCCTCAGAAAGGCTCAACTTCGATTCAGCGACAGCTTTCTTATCTTCAAACATCTTTGAAAATGCTGAGAAAGTGCTCTCGAAACCGAAGCTTAAAAATTTAAAAAGCCAAGCAAGTGTTGGTGCGCAAGGGCTAAAAGTTGGGTGAGCAAGAGCAGATGGCAGGAAAGCGTGCCAAATGAACTCGTGGTGAGCCCTTATTTATACGCCTAGTGCGTTAAAAACTGGAGGGTCCCGCTTGTCAATGACTGTTGCTATTCTAGCAAAGGGAAGGTGTTTTTTCGGACCTTCGGCTTAAGGCCTTCGTCCATGTCGCAATCTGAATTTATTACTTTAACAAATTAATATTGCGAGGGGCTACTGTTGGGGGCCTTCGGCTTCCGAAGGTCCTCAAAAACATGATTTAACAATGTCTCTGGAGTATAATGTGTAAACAGGTACCTTCGGACATAAATCAAAACCACAGCGTAAAGATGCACAAAGAGTATGAAGGATGGCGCAGAGCCGAAGCTATGCGCAGAGGAGCTTCGGCGTGATAGCAGAAAAAGAAACCGACTTAAAAGGGAAAAGGCTATTTAGACCCCGATGGATTGCTATAGAGTTATTAGCAAATGTAAAGGGCATGGGTGTAATTTTACATGGGCTGCATCCCATACCTATAAATAGATGAACAGTGCTCCCGTACTGTTCACGCTGACTTGGCATTTACTTTCGCGTCGCGTTTGTACCCCTGCTTTCCTTCGAGCCGAAGGTACATTTATAATTTGTTATTGTTGATACAGTCACACAAATAAAAATAAGTTGGTAATAACATTTAAAGTGTTTATATTATTTTTCATATCTTGTGTATGAATCCTTCTTCATCATTTATCGTGTTTATGAAGGTTTGTCCTTCATAACCTTCGTCCGGAATTCACTATATCCGAAGGGAGATAATGTTTCGAAGGACGAAGGACTTTAACATTTAACACTTTTTATGTTGCCTTGTTCTTAACTCTTAGCATTTGAGAACAAGTCCCCAACACCATTGTTAGGCTCATCGTTTACATCTGGGCCCTCCGAAGTCAAGGGGTGGAGCCACTCACCGAAGCCTTCTGCTGAGTACATGAACTTCACTATCAGACGAAGGCTAGGGAAGACAGACTGCATGAGAACTTCGGCTGCTACAACTTTGCTTATCGCAAAGACATGAAGACACTGGTGGTCAGCTATCGCACTAAATGGCCGACCGGTTGGAAATCTGAATGGTTTTATGTTAAAATTGATGAGAAAAAGGAGAAGCTAGTGCAGAGCCCGCTGGAGTTAACCTTCGGGCTAACTAGGCCTCAGTGCAACATGACGCCGGGGGCACCATGCCCAGATGTTGTGTATGAGTTTAGAGTTGTATCTGAACACATCGGAACTAGAGACTTAGTTCAAGAATACTTGGCCAACCGAGTATTTCCAACACTGAGGGAATGGGGTATGCCGAAGCTTGAAGGAAAGAAAAATAAGAATGAACTCGTTCGGCTGCCCTACCATTTCAAGTTCAAGAAACACTTCAAAGAACCCTGCCAAGAATGGTTGGATACAATTGAAGTTATGTGCAATGAGATTTTGGGCAATTATACGAGAAAAGAAGATCAGTTGATGACTGCAGCCTTCGGCACCTGACCGAAGCGAAGATTGAATCGGGTAATGGATGTCCTGAATTTTGAATATCCAGACTATGAGCGATTGAACAAGGGCGCCAAAGGGCAGAAAAGAAAAAGAATTGTTAGTGTTGTGGGCAGACAGGCTGCTAGAATGGTGAAAGAAGATGAAGAAATTCTGAAGAAAAGAAAATTGAGCCCTGAGCCGAAGGCACTTGCTCCGAAGAAAAGGAAGGCTGCGGCTCCAAAGCAGAAAGCGACTGATACGGAAGAAGAAACTCCTTCGACACCTTCTGCTACCAACATGGAAGAAATTCTAAAGGTAATGACTGAATCCTTGCCTATCAAGCTAAGTCCACTGGGGCCACATCTGACGAAGCTTTTACAGAAGAAGAAGGAGCCCTCGGCAACGAAGAAGTCTGCTGGGCCGAAAAAATGAAGAATTATCACTGTGACAGAGGCCATTGAAGAAACACCACCACCAGCTTCAGCGTCAAAAGCACCAGCTGTCGAGAGCGCTCCAGCTACCGAAGCTGCACCTACCGAAGCCGCAATTGCCGAAGCTGCAACAGCCAAGGATGCAAACTTAGAAAGCACACTTTCTGATATAGATAAAATACTTCTGGATCTGGCCGCAGAAGAAGCTGCTACTGCCGCCGAAGAGACCATGGCCACAGTGCCTGGGAAAGAGAAGGAAATAGCCGAAGATACTTCAGAAGAATAAAATTTCAACTTTCAAAACTTAATTGGACAAGAATTGACAAAGGCTGAGAAAGAAGAGTTGAGAGATTATGCCATATCCTACGGGTATCAGCCAGGGGCTCTACTCTTTGGCGGTATCGACGATGAAAGCTTAGGTTGCCTCCGAGACCGGACTGGAGCGAAGGTCGTCGGTACTCTGTCGAAGAGTATTGTTTCCCGAAGCTTGAGACCGATATCAGCCGTTACCGACGACAGCATATTGTCGGTAGTTTATTCTATTCTAACTTCAAGGTAAAAACTTTTCTTCGACTTTGCATTGTTTTTAACAACGAAGGTGTTTTCTAATGAAGGTTGCTTCTGTACAGAGTATGTTATTGAGCAAAGCTTTGAGGATGCAACAGGACCTTGAAGACAAAAATCATGAGATTATAATTGAAGGTTTAGAAAACAAAATAAAAGATCAGACAGCTGCTCTTGAAAAGAAAGATTTCGAACTTCAGACAATGGAAGGCTTACTGGCAGAAGCTGAAGCCAAAATTGCAAAGTTGGATAAGGAGCTTCTCTCAAAATCAGAAAGCTTCGAACAAGAAAAGCAGAAATTTGATACGAAGTTTGAGGCTGAGGTCGAAAAAAGTTCAAATTTGCAAAAATCATTGAAAGAGCTTCAAGATAGATGTCTAGAGTTCAGCAACCGATGCGTGCAGCTGCTAAAACAGGTCTTTAACTCGGTTGGAGCCAGCTCTGAGAAATTCAGTCCTTCGGTTGAAGACCTGCCAGGGACCTTCGAACACATTGAGGGTGAAGTTGATGCTCTTGATGAAGTTATAGCCGGACACGGTGATTTCTGTGCCCTGCTAGCTTCTTGGGGCACCGCTGTTGCCTTCATGAAGTCTGGTTGTACGCATGGGAAAATTGTTAATAGACCAAACTTAAGCTTATCACCAGCAGATTTGATTGATATCCCTAGCCTTGCTCGGAGCATAGGAAACAAATTTATAAAGCAAATATGGATGAAGGGTGGGCGAAGCCTAGCTGATGACGAAGCTCAAAGTCATCTTAAGCCAGTAAAATCATACCTTATACTTACCTTTTCCTTGAAACTTGAATTTTCCTTATAATGCTTTGATATGTACAGGATGACGAAGCCAAAGAACACAGAGCCGAAGCTTAGCAGGCAATCCGAAGCTCAACAGATGATGATGAAGCTCGAATACCTAGCTGTGGAAAAATTCTAAGAAAACTTTTGCATTAACCCTTGTAAAGAATATTGTAACTTAAGAATCAAATTCTACTCTATAAATTTGTCCATACCTTGTAATATATT